>CM028339.1:22731802-25131802 GCA_016647705.1 Eucommia ulmoides
GTCTTACCACATGGATTATACACTCCATTGCCCGTACCTAGTGCGCCTTGGATGGATATTTCCATGGACTTTGTTTTAGGCTTGCCTAGGTCAAGAAAAGGTAGGGATTTGATTTTTGTGGTTGTTGATAGGTTCTCTAAGATGACACATTTCATATCTTGTAATAAAACTGATGATGCGACCCACGTCGCTGATTTGTTCTTTGGAGAGATAATACGTCTCCATGGTGTTCCTAAGAGTATTGTATCCGATCGTGATGTTAAGTTCCTCAGCTATTTTTGGAAAGTTTTGTGGAGAAAGATAAGAACTAAATTATTGTTCTCAACTACTTGTCACCCCCAAACGGATGGACAAACCGAGGTAGTAAATCGAACTTTATCTACTTTGTTGCGTACTATAATTCAAAAGAACTAGAAAAATTGGGAGGATTGTTTGCCGTTCATTGAATTTGCTTATAATCGGAGTGTTCATTCTACTACTGATTTTTCACCACTTGAGATTGTTTATGATTTTAATCCACTAACTCCTTTGGATTTGTTGCGTTTGCTAGTCAATGAGAGGGCTAGTTTGGATGGACAAAAGAAGGCTGAGATGGTGAAGAAACTCCATGAAAGTGTATGATAACACATAGAGAAGAAAAATGAGTAATATACAAAGAAAGCAAATAAGGGCCGTAGACGAGTCATCTTTGAACCGGGTGATTGGGTTTGGGTGCATATGAGAAAAGAAAGATTTCCAGCCCATAGGCGGACCAAGCTACATCCTAGAGGGGATGGTCTATTTCAAGTCCTTCAGAGGATCAATGATAATGCGTACAAGTTGGATCTTCCAGGTGAGTATAACGTTAGTGCTACATTTAATATTTCTGATCTTTCTCTGTTTGATGTAGGTGAAGATTTGAGGTTGAATCCTTTTGAAGAGAGGGGGGATGATGAGAACCAACAAGCAACATCAAAGGACACATTGTATGTCCCGGTTGAGGTCATTACTAGGGCAAGATCCAAAAAGATCAAAGAAGCGCTTAATGGGCTAATTCAAGAGTTTTCGGCTGAATCGAAAACAATAAAGCCCAAATTAGGCCCAAATGACGATCAAGGCCTAATCCATCTCATCAAAGCAAGTGAATGAGTTTAGACATGAAATCAAATGGACCAAGGCTTGAGGACCACGAAATTCTCAGCATATTTATTTTATTTATTTGTATTTTAATTTTAATTTAGGTTATTTGTTTGATAATTTATAAGGCATAATTGCTAAATTAGCCTTTTCCTTTTTAGATTAGGAGTAGGGTTTCCTTGTTTCTCTAGGGTTTTATTTTTTTTGTATTGTAGCCGCACTATTCACGAGCACTGTTCACCGACACTGTTCACCGTACTATTCATTACCTATTTAAGAAAGTTGTATCCGATGAGGAAGAACACATTACTTTGATTAATAAAATTGTGAGAGTTTTCTCTTTAATTCTTCAAAGAACTTTTCCTGAACTTATCAAGAGTTTCTTGTGGCGTTCAAACTTATATCTTTGGTTCATGATTCATTATAATCATTGGGTCAAGATCATTATACCATTGGTTCGCGTTTCGTTCATAAACGTTGGGTCAAGGTAATCTATCTTTCAATTTCTATATTTTTAACTCGTTAAAAATCTGATTTAGTTTCGATCTTCGCAAAGAAACCCTAAGTTGGTTTCGGGTCTCACTAATCCTTGGTGAGGTTCATACCTACTGAGGCAAAATTTGGCTTAGATTGAGGAGATACAACAATATCTGGTTCACGACTTACACACCCTAAAACGTTTCCTTCTTTTCTTACCCATTTCCTTTTCAGACTAAAAACTTGGGCTTGTTTACTACACGAGGCCAAACAAACATGGATCACTTTATCCTTTACTCTAATCCCATTGAGAATTCTAATAGCATTCAAGGCTTCAACCAAAGTCGAAAATTGAACAAATCCATATTTTGAATTTGTTCTAACTTGCCTCCAATTTGGAATATAGACATCACGCACTACCCCGTGCCATTGAAACATGAATTTTAATCATCTTCTACCCATCATCTCCGGAATAGAATCTATAAAGATAGACACTAATTGTTTTTTTTGTCTCACCATAATTCCTCATCCAATTTCCAATTTTACTACCCATCAGAGAGAGGAATTAGGATCAGGAATACAACAATTCACAAACTCTTGAGAATGATTAATTTGATGAGCAAAAAACAGTGAAATCAACAACCAACCTCACCCAAGTAGAGAACAAGTTCACCAAAATATACCTGATTACGCACCTCTATTCAAATCGGTTGCCAAAAGGGTAGTAGAGCGAATTACTGATATGAATCTCACCGTCGGAATCCACTCTCAGAGATTGCTTTGCCGGTAATACTCGAACATCCGATTTGAGACTTCGTATAGCTCAAAATCAAACATGAGAACTTTTATAGAAGTGACGAGGAGATGGTATCGATGAGCCTCACGATTCCACTACAGACGATCTTGAAACCCTAATCTGATGTTGGTCCGGTGATTTCAGCTTCGGGACAGCAGAACACAACCACAAAACCAGACTCGAAACGATGATAACACTGGGTAACGTGATTCTATTTCACAACGGAAAAGCACGATCACGAGATAGATCGGATAAGGCGATGAACAGTCGACGTCAACGAGAATCTCCAACTACACTTTAATTAACTTAGATCCCTGCTCTTCGATCTTCTTCCTAAACTCGGTGGACACGGCTACATCCCCTGATGCAGCGGTGAAACTTGTCGCCGGCCATGAAGCAAGAGTTGTTTAGGTTTGAATTTTGAAATTGATTGGGCATGGAACCCAAGTCATAACCTCTCTCTCTTCTTTAAGGAGAAGTGTCAGGTGGTAGAAGCTTCTTGTGGGAAGAAACTTTTTTTTTTTTTTTTTTTTTTGTATTTGTAAATTTGAGAGGATTAGATACATTTAGGACAATATCTAGTCAAGGTAGCTAGGTTTTGATATTTTTCTTGTGAAAAAAAACTAGGGTTTGATTGTTGTTCTGCAAAAAAATTAGGTTATTCTTTTCCCTTGAAAAGAACTAAGTTTTGATTCTTCCGCTAATAGAATTGAGTCATTGTAAAGGTTCTTCCTAAGTCTTCCAAAAAATAAAAGTGTAAAAGTGTGAGGGAGTGGTATGTTTGATCTTTATCTGGTTGAAAGGATTAGGTTTTGATTCTTCCTGCAATAGAATTAGGTTAGTCTTGAGCTTGGTAAAAAAGATAGGGTTCTTCCTGAGCCTATGAAAAAAATAATTATAAAGGTTGATTCCAAGCTTGTAAAAAGAATCAAGATTGTAAGGGTTTGGTTCCTACCTGAGAAATGAATCAAGGGTTTAGTGGATTGCAAATTTTCGTGGAACTCGGGAGACTGGATGTAGGTAAGAATAGCTTACCGAATCAGGATACATTGTTGTATGTTGCATTGCTTATTTTCTTATATTCTGTTTGAGTGTGTATTTAGAAGTAAACACATTTCTGCTGCATAACAAGATAATAATTGATTTAGGAAAATTGATTATTTGTGTTTAAGTGTTTGATTGTTAAATTTTAGTAATTACCCAATTAACCCGCTCTTGGGTAGCTCTTTGGGCCAACATCTTTATTCTTCATTTCCATTCACCCCCTTTTGAATAGCAGTCTCCACTGCTATTCACCTAATCAATTGTATTTCTCCTCTAAATTTTAGTGGTCGTTACTATTCTCCCATTTTTATGGCCATATTGTTTTCTACTCTAAGCTACGTGTGTTTAGTTGTGCTTGTTATCTGCATTTAGATGCTTACTTAACAAATAAAATTTGGCTAAGAACTGTTGAATACATGTTTTTAGGCTACAACTGGCAGCACAAGGGCTATCGTTGTCTATGTGTACATTTCTAGGCATTGTTCATTTTAATGAACAACACTTCCCGTTTCATCTAACACTAGAAGCACTCCACCAAACCCATTACCATGGGCCTTTGTTCCTCGACTACCACCAGCTCCTATTCTCCCTCTACAATCGGCTACACAGAATAGTGCTCAAGCTTTTATTCATCGACCGTTTCCGTATCATTATAAGTACCGACAAATTCGACCCTCATAGACTAATCCTTCTACTACTGCCACCCTTGAGACTTCTCCATATTTAGTTTCCCTGCATCATTCCATGGTAATACGTCACTGGGATGGCACCCGTCGTCCTCTTATTCGGACAGATAGTACAATCTGATATCCTCTCCCACAGGCTCTACTTGCTAAGCTTTCATCTCCCACTAACGATCCTACTTGTTATACTCAGGCTATTCGTGTCCCTAAATAGCGTCAAGTTATGACCAATGAATTTAATACCTTATTTAACAACAAAACTTGGGTTCTTTTATCTCATTCCCCACATCAACATGTTGTGGGTTGTAAGTGGGTCTTCAAACTCAAGCACAAAGTAGACAACTCCATTGCATAATACAAAGCTCGCCCAGTTGCCAAGGGCTTTCATTAACAAGAGAGTGTTGACTTTGATGAGACATTTATTCTTGTAATCAAATCTACCACTATTCGTATTGTGCTCAACCTTGCCGTATCCTTTGGTTGGACATTGTACCAGCTTGATGTGAATAATGCCTTTCGTCATGACATTTTAGGTGAAACTGTCTATATATTACAACCACCTAATTTCATAAATCTGACTCATCCTTATCATGTCGGTCATCTACAAAAGGTTATCTATGGCCTCAAATAAGCCCCTCGAGCTTGGTTTTAACGTCTCAACACATTCATCTTACAGTATGGTTTTACCCAGAGTCAAGCTGAACATTTTCTATTTATCTATCACTCTAACTCTGTTGTGATGCTTCTTCTTTTATATGTCAATGACGTTATACTCACTTACAATCAACCGTCTTTTGAGCTTAGTGACCTTGGTTCCTTACCTTACTTTCAAAAACCAATCAATCCTAATTGATGTTATTGAATGTACCAAAAATTATCTACTACTAATAAAATATACTTATACTTTAACTTTTTTACATCAGAATAATTATCCTACTAACACTATCTACTAATCAAATATACTTATACTTTAATTTTTTTTTACATCGGAGTAATTATCCTACTGATGCTATGGCGAAGTACAACAGATAGAATTGATGAAAATATGTTGTTGTCAAATGTCAGACCATACATCATATTATAATATCTAAAAGCGGAAAATAAGGACTAGGAATGAACCATAGCTAAGTATTGGCAATCTCTTCCATCTCATTGCTCCTATCACAATGGATAGCTAAGATCTATTCTTTCCCTACTTAATGGTCAAGATCTATCTAAAGGAATAGATGGCTGAGATTGCTTTCCCTCTTTTTTGCCTCCCAAACCCTTTCACAGTTGTTCCTACGATCCATCTCCCATGATTACTTCCATTTCCCACTGATCGCTCAAAATAATTCCCTTAATTAAGCACAAAATATTGTAGTATAGTGTGCTTAGGTACGAGTGTCAAACCACAGGGATCGGTCTTGCAACTATCGATTTTCGATCATTTTTCTTCCTTAATGAGAACGAGATTTAGTTTTTGATTTGATTTGATTTTAGAAATGAAATTACATATTAGGATTAACAATAAAAATAAGGATTGGATTAGGATTTATGGATCTGTATTTTGGATATTATGTTTTTCTTGTATTTTCTATTTAACTCGGATTTGTGTAAACGAGTGTTCCTAGCTAAAAGTCGGAACTACTCAGAAAGATATAGATTATTATTCTCTGGTATGGTTTATCTTCGATATTTAATTCTTACACTACACTAATTTATGATGAATTAACATCTAGACATAAATCATCAAAACAAATAATCAATTTCCAAGAATACGATTGTATAACCATTAGATCGATACCACAAGTACACGATCTAAAGTTCTAGTAGTAATTGGACTCAACCCAAAATCTCTACAAGAATATTTTGAAATTAAATCCAATCACAATAATCCATTTCAAGAATACGATTCATGTTATACAATTGTTTACACAAAAATCCAAAATTAAATAAGAAAATATAAAATTACATAGATCCAAAATACCTCACCATGATCCTAACCCGTTGAACGAGATTTAGCCAATCATTATTTAGTGGACTGATATTTTCATAGATGAACTTCTCAAAAATATCAATACATTGCTCTTAATTTCTAACCCAAGCTTCCTCAATTCCTTGGCAAAATGGTAAGAAAATGAAGATAGAATTTTTCTTGCTAAGATGTGATCCAAAAAACTCCCTCATTCTCGAGCTCTCTCATTTGTTCCCTATATATAGTAGTGCTTGTATGGGAAAAAGAGCCAAAAAATCTGCAAAATGGACAAATGATTTAAAAACAATAAAAAAATAAAAAGAAACATGTGGTGCACCAAAACTCGGTGCACCAACAAGCCAAGGCAGAGAGCTTTGTGCTCTCTGCAGGGTCACGCTTGTGACCAGGTCATAAGGGTGACCCTGGCTGGTCACGCGTGTGATAAGCCTGGTCGCACATGCGACCAGCCACGGTCACTCATGCGGCCAGCCATTGGCTGGTCGCACGTGTGACTAGCTAAGGTCACACGTACCCTCCTGGTCTTGGTCGAACTTGATTTTCAGAATTTCTATCGACTGCTCGTCTATTGTGCTCCAAATTAACATATTCTCGGTCCACTTTCAAAACCCTACAAAAATAAATAAAATTAGTTAATTTTTAATATTTTAATTTATTTAATCAATTAAAAAAACTAAGTTTAGTGGTATTTAATCGCACAAAATGTGGTGCGATCACCCACCCCCATTGCCTGCACAGATCGCGTCTCTCTCTCCCATGCTTCTCCTCTTCCTTTTGCTCTTAGGTATCCTCCTTGCAGGCTACTGTTGCCACCGCCGAACCATCACCTTCTTCTTCCATAGGTACGTTTCTCTTCATCTTTTTTTCTTTCTCTTATGATTTTTTCTATTTTGAAACTCTTAAATCAAAACCCTTTCATTTCGAGACCCCGAGGACAACGAGGGTTGGATTTGGATGGCGATGGTCGTCGAGAATGGTGAACGCTACACCACCATCGCCTCCTGCTTTTCATTTCTGGAAACCACCATCTAGAAACCCTCAAATTACTTCTTTTTTTTAAACCACATATTTCTTCTTCTTCTTCTTCTTCTTCATTTCTAAGAGTGAAATTCCATTGACAAATTGTTATATCATACCACAGATTGCTTCTTTTATTTTTTATTTTTTTTTCTCAAACATTCATAAATCGTTTTCTAATTCTTCAGATTTTGGGCTTGGAGTTTGTTAATTTTATTTTTTTATATGATTAATTTATTATTTGGGTTTGGAATGTTAAGATCCAAGCAATTTATTGTCACTTCTGTTGCTTCTTGAGGTGGAGATCCGGCAGAATCTACCGCCAGAAAATAAGAGCTCCGGCAATTAGCCTATCTCACTTTTCTTTTCATTTTCTTCTTCTTTTGTCGATGAACAAAATTCACGTTTTCTTGATATTTCCAGGATTTGTGATGAAATCATTCATGTAATTGTGATGAAATCGTTCAGTGCATTGGTGGGTTAACTCAACCTCAACCCTAATTTCCGAATTGGTAACTTATTTCCATCCCAAAATCAATCTTATGACTTTGTTGACGGTGAAATCCGGAATGTATATTTGTCATTTAGTTTACTTTTAGGGTTTCTAAATTGTTATTTTATTTCTTGATAAAAAATGAATTTGCCGACACAATTGGTGTTTATTGAATTATCTACTTCAGAAATTTTACCCTGCACAACAATGTAGAAGATGAGTCTAAGTTAAATAGGCATGTTGCTAATTGTTAATAGACATTTTGTTTATGAGGTCCAAGATCAAACCCATATATGATCTTTTTCTGTAATGGCTAATAATTTGTAAAAGTTAATCTTAACGGCTGCTTAAGATTGTTTTGTGGTGCAACAAGCTCTTGGTTAGTTTACATAAATGATCGGACAGCTTGCAATGATTTGATGTGTTGCTTTCTAAATGTTGATTATTGGAATAGTTCCAAGGATTCCGTTGTGGAAGTTATGTTTGTTGAATACTTGCAGATGTGGATAACCAAATATGAATACGATGAATCTATCCCAACATAAATTCTTCTAATTTGCCACTTGTTGAAGGTTAGTGATGCTTAATTAACGCTAATTTTGCCCAATCTAAGAATATTCATGGTTATCCCTATTTCCAAAGATATTTATTCTCACCAAATCTCACTTTCATGCTTCTCATTTTTACAGATTAGACTTCATGGAAAAATTGCTTCTCTTTTGGATTTGCCAGGTTAGTGTACAATACATATCTGTATCTTGCAAGATTTTTGTATATGATTAATATATATCTTCTTTTTGGTGTAGTTTGTTCATTTTTGTTCAAGTTTTTGAGCTTTATTGAAATCAAACTCTATTTTAGAGTTAGGTTGTGGAATTACCGAGGCCAAATTTTACTAATTACTTTATATAAAACCTTTAATTAAATATTCATATAGGTGGCAAAAACTGTGTTTGTTCTTCTGGATAGAAATAGTTTTTTTTATACTTTCTTAGATTTGCTCTGCATACCTTTTAGGTGTCCATCATTATTTCAATGTTAAACAAGGTGAGGTTTGTTTTAGATCTGATTACTTTTGCATTTTTATTCCCATGTTCTATTTTTGTTCCCCGAAAACCTTGAACCAAAATAGACATATTTTTCCATTTTTATTCCCATGTCCTCCTTTTCTAATTGGAAACAATTCAATTTGCATTTCCCTTGATTTTTTCCTATACAATGAACATGGAACAAAATATTCTCATGGTTTGCTTTACTGGTTGATTTAGGTCAAGAGCTAAAAAAAAAAAAAAAAAATTATTTTGGTGTTCTCTTTATAATTAGAAATTAAAAATAATTTTATGACATATTTAACTTGAATATGAACGGGAGACACTACCACCGCCAATACATTTTTTTGAAAAGATGCGCTAAAATGCCTGCCGCCGTAGTTTTTTTGTTCTCAGTTTTTTGCATTTGTTTTCAAATAATTAAGGACCACTTCTACTATGGTCTGTGAAATGTGTTCTATGATTTTGAGATTTATTGACACCAAACGTTACTTTAGAGTTGGGTTATGTAAGTGTCTAAGTCAAATTTCACTAAATGCTTCATATCAAGCCTTGGATTCCAGATTAATATAGGTGGCAAAAATTGTGATTGTTTTTTCATAAAAACATTCTTACTATGCTTTCGTAGGTTTGTTCTACATACTTTTTAGGCATCCATTATTATTCGAATGTTCAACCTAGGTGAGGTTTGTTTTAGGCGCGGTTGTGTTTCTATTTACATGTTTCTATTTCTGTTCCTTGAAAACTTTAAACCAAAATAGACATATAGGTTAAAAAAATTAATGCCTTAAGACCTTTTTGTTTTTGGAAAAGAAACATAAAACAAAATTCAAGTAGTGTTTTTGTTCTCATATTTTTATTTTTATTTTTCAAAAAATTCAAGGTAGTTCTACTACGTTCCCCGAATTTTGTTCTATAACTTTGATAGTGGAAGAGAAACAAAATATTTTTTGTCTCTATATTTCTATTTCTAATAGTTATGTTAGAATCATGATAAATTTTCATTGTTTTTTTTGGTAGTTTTATTCTAAAATTTTTACTATTTTTTATATGATCAATGAAAAAAAATGAAGGTTATTTTTCATCCTTAATGCATTTGGATTTAGAATCGTGTTATTTGAATTTTATGGTTCATCTTGGTTTTAAATTTTAAAGTTTTATTTTTGTTGTACCTGTCAACATATCGACAAAGAGGAAATGGGTTGCTTTCATGTTCAGAATAATCTCTCACATTTGGTTTCTGTTGTTGAATTAGTTTCCTTCTTTTTTTGCTAGGTGATGAGTCTTTCTTTATTTTTATTTTTGCAGGAAACTCAACTTTTGCCCTTTTTATGTTTATCAATCTGTGGCATTCAACATTTAGCTATTTTTCTTTGGACTTCTGCAATTATTGTCTTTCCCACACATGAAGAGATCAATCAACATTTAGTTGATGTGATAACGACAAAATAGGGTATATGTTTGGTTTGTACTCTTGCCCATACATGTGCTTAAGTATTTCTTTTGAAAATGTTGTAAATACAATATTGGAGTGTCATAGGGACATTAAACCTCAAATTTTGTTTGTGTTTATTGTCTCATTGTTTATTTTTTAGTCGTACTATTGAAGATTAATCAACAATTTTCATACCATATAATTTTGAGTGTAATTAAAAATAAATTTGTTACTTCGCATGAAAAGGCATAGTGTACCGTTTTGGGGTCCGAAGTGTAATTGTGTCCGACATTGGCACCCAATTTGACAACTCCCTCTTCATCACCTTCTGTGTAGAGCTGGGGATTAGGACGAACTTCGCCTCCCTTGACCACCCTTAAGCAAATGGCCAGGTGGAGGTCATAAATAAAATGATCTTGCATAGGTTGAAAACAAGACTTGATAAATTAAAAGAATGGTGGGTGGAAGAAGTCTATCCTGTCCACACTACTCCAAGAACCCCTACCGGAGAAACACCTGTTGTAATGGCCTTTGGCTCCGAGGCCATCATCCCCGCAAAAATAGGCATGTAGACTCTCAGAACTACTAAGGCCTTTGATCAAGTCAGGAATAAAGTGGCGCTGTCGTTGAACCATGACCTCCTCGAAGAACGAATGGAACAAGCCCAGGTTCGGCAAACTGCCTACCAGCAGAAGATAGTGAGATACTACGACCAATGAGTCTTTCTTTACTCCTTCGACATCGATGACCTTATTCTCAGAAAGGTCACTCTGCCCACCAAAGAATAAGGTGCCAGAAAGCTAGCCCCTACCTAGGAAGGGCCGTACAGAGTCACCAGGATCACGCATCGGGGCACATACGATCTTGAAACGGAGGAAGGTGTGCCGCTCAGGCACCCATGGAACATTGACCATCTGAAGTGCTACTTTTATAGGGGAAATCCACATTTATATAACTTTTGTCTTGTACAAAATGTAACGGTTTTTGCTTACTAAAATAAATAAGGTTTTATGTGTAATGTGCCTTGTACTCCCTCCAAGTGAACAACATCTCGACCCACAGGGTTGCGGGTGATTCTTTATAATGGCATCCTGACACTCTGAGTCACAAATTAATCTCCAAAAATGGCCTCCCGGTGCTCAACGTCGCGGATGACTCTCCACAAGCCTCATCTCGGTGCACAGCGTCACGAGTGACAACCAAGCCCTCTTCGGAGATCAATAGTCCATACGTGGGGAAAGATCAAGATCATCCACCAAGGGCGGGACATTGATCGGGTCTAAGGATCTTTAGCTAAGTAGTTCTCCCCACTAGTTGACTATAGGTCCGACGTTCTAAAGGGAAAAGTGTTCCGACATGGACTAAATTGAGATAACCTAAAAAGTTCAGGTATGAACTCGACTATGGAGAACTCACCAATAATCGACCATAGGAAGCCAACCACCGCGTTGAGCCCCTGCGAACCAAGAGGACCGGACGCTCTAAGAAATCATTCTCCTAAGTGCGCGACACGATGTTCTTATAATCAATTCGTGTCTCGGACTGAGGGCTAGTGGTCCATGGCCCTAAGCAGAAACGATAAGTTTTTTCCTAAACTTTTTAAAATTTTACAACTCTAAAAACAATGCCGAGCAGAAAATGACTTGGCGAAAACATTAGGAAAAAGGGGTAGACTCGCAGAAGTACACAAAAAATGACTTGCATTCATATGTTCAGGAGATGTACAAGAAGGGGTTATCAGCCCATTACAAAAAGAGGGAAGGTTGTCCACCCAATACAAGTTGACAAAAAGGATAAGTAAAAAGTCTACAAAATCCTAATTGCTAAGGAAGCGACGACCCAAAGATTAGTCCTTACCGCCCTCAAAATGGGGGGTGTACGGGAGGGGAGAAGAAACATCGAACTCACCCTTTTTAGGAATCCTCTCATCAGCGTTGTCCCTCTTAACATCTTTCCACCTAGCACCTTCATGCTTGACACCATCCTCCGGCTTTGAGAACTCTATCTCTACATGGACAGGGGAGAAGTCAGGATACAAGCGGTGGATGGCCTTTATTGTGGCCTTGTTCCCAACTTCCAGGAAGTTGTTAACCATCTTTTCCCGAAGCTCTTGATACTCGGGACCCTCCCTCTATTTTTTCACTACCTTTGACCTACCCTTCTCCCTGGCCTAGGAAACAGAAGCACGAGACTTTTGCTCCTGGTCTTTCGCATGCTTCTTATAGGAGGTTAACTCTATCTCGTGCTTATAAATATTTGACTGGAGATTTTACCGATCAACACGGAGTTCGAGATTCTCTGCTCGAAGAGCGGACATATCGACGCGAAGTCTAGCCTCTACCTCGTCATTCTTCTTAGGGAAGGCTCGATGGGAGTCCAGCTTGGTAAGGAGTCCGCCCCCAAAAAAGAGTTAGTCTACTAGCCAGTGATACCGAAGGGTAACCAGTCAAAAGGAACAAGTTGGGTAGATAAGAACAGATTCGGGAAACTCAAAAAAGTTTGCAAAGAATGTAAGTGCTGAGAAAGAGTAAAGTACTCACCCCCGTCAGGACTCTATAGACATCCATGGCAAGCCGCTCAAGGGTAGTGCTCGCAATCTTTTTCAGGTCAGCTAGATGGGTCACCCAGCCCAAGAACCGCAGTGCTAGAGCTAGGTTGTCCAATAGTCGAGTGTTGACCTCCACCCCAGTATTCCCAACTCTGGAGAAATTGGGACGAGGATTCAGAGGGATAGGAGCAGCTAGTGTTAGCTAAGAAAGACATTTTCTCTTCTATGTGCCATGCTGGGTTGGCTGTCCAGTCGGGCGCTTGCCACTTCCTTGCGGAGCCACTGATATGGTCTTCGAGCCCTGTGTGTTGGGATCGAACTTTCTAGTTTTTGCCCTGGTATGAGTCGGAGGCTAGGAAGGTGGGCCGCCACTCTAAGAAGTCTGTCCCTACTCAATGGTGGAACTCTCTATGGCCCTAGCCTTCCTCTAAGAAGCAACCTTCCTCAACAGTGCAACGTTGTCCATGCCTGTCAAGAAATCACGACTTAGAATATCGAACATCAGACATGAAAAACAGACGATCAGAAATTTTTTTTTATTACTATTCTTAAGCCTCGATGGAAGCTCGGTAGGGGGCAGAAAGTAGGCTCGGTAGAAGTGAATGTCATATAGATTCGAGCTCAGCAACTCGTTTAGCTAGTTGAAGGGTGTCCTTGAGATCATCTCCCTCAGCACAACGATTTCGAGACAGATCTACTATGCCCTATGAACCCTCTTGCCTGGTTTCTCACTCTCGGCAAAAGCAGGACAAAAACCCAGTAAGTGCTAATGGCTGGAGTACCGTTCTCAACTACCCCCAAGATTTTCTTACTAATTCGTCTCCAGTGTTGCTGAACAAGAATTGAGTGATCCTCCTCATCAGAGCATAACTCTCAGCCATTGCCACCAAGGTAAGGTAAAAGAACATCAGTTTCCACTTTTGCAAGTGGGCTTCCGTATCAGTTAGAAACACTGACCGAGAGGATGCGTAGCACCACCTAGCACCCAATGGTAGGGACTTGGCAGAGAAAAGAGCACGGAAAGGTTCTAGGCTCGGCTCAATCCCTTCCGCCTTGAAGATAATGTAGGCCGCTATCACTATATTCATGCTGCCAAGAGCCAATTGTGACGGACACAGAACGAGCTCCTTACAGATCGCTCGAACCTAGTGGTGAATGGGAAAGCAGAGTTCGGCATCTAACTGGTGAAGAAACACCATAATGAAGCCCGGGGGTAGTTGATGTGCCTTCTGGTCGGCAATAAAGATCCTCGTCACGACGGAACCCAAGAAGGTAAATAGGCTACGAGCTTTCATCAAATCCTTTTCGGCTACATTGGACTAAAGATCTCATAGAGGACTCTAGACGGGAACAACAGAAACCAGAATCTCGGGTCTCAGAGCGCAGACGGGCCACGGCACAAAGCGAATCTCCTGGAGAAACACGGTCTCTATTACACGATCTTCCTCCTCTAGAATGGTTACAAAGATGAGCTCCCATGAAGATCTTTCTTCTTTGTCCTTGTCAGGGTAATCGACCATGGACACCAAGTCGGCCAGGGAAGGTCTTCTCTTAGACAATGGTGTCCGAACCATCGGAGAAGTGGAAGGCAAGCTCAAAGTACCCGTGCGCCGTCCAGCATCCCTGGGAGCAGGGGAGGCTCGCTTCAACACACTAAATCCTGAGCCGCTCCCAAAAGAATAAGAATATTCAGAGCTAGAAATGTTAGAAAACATTTTGAAGTAAAAAGAAAAAAAAATATTGTGCAGATATGTTTCTTAGAGAGAACGCTCAGAGAACTTGAGTACATTTGAATGAGGCTTAGCTCCCTATTTATCAACAAGCAAAGTCCAGAAGGGCGTTCTGGCATCGCCGGACGATGCCATGCGCACGGCGCTATGGCGCACCGCCGGCTCGCCACTTGCTGGCCACCAACCAATTGGCTACTGGCTGACCCTTTTGGACAAGGGCCTAGGGGGCGCTGGCCCACCTAGGCATTGGCCTCTGGGGCACTGCCCTGCGTGGGCCAATGCCCGTTGGGTCAAGCCCACTGGCCCTAGCTAGGACAACGCCCCTAGCCTAACGACAGCCAACGTCCCCCTAGCAGGCCGACCAACCTCTACTTGCACCCAGTACCCCTGGGGGCGTACCACCTCACTCCCTTATCCGTCCGTGGCATAAACCCCCTGGGGCGGGCCTCTATTTTTTCATGGTGAAGGTCAGTCTATGCTAAAGACTTGTTCACAATGAACGGGTATTGTCCTGAAAATTGAAGAAATTCAAGGTTACCTTGCCGTGCTACCTGACCCCCAAACCCCGGCCGCATGAGGGCCTATTTCAAATTAGCTCCTCAAAAAAACCTAACTGCTAAAAAAGTGTCACCCAGAAAATTGAAAAAATTTGGGGTCTCCCTACCATGCTACCTGACCCCGGACCCCGACCATATGGGGACCTATCTCAAATTCTTTCCCCCGAAAAAATTAACTCTTGGAAAAATATTGATCAGAGCTGTTTCGAAGTCTCCAAGACGCTCGTTCCAGCCAGAAAGTGATATTCTTGACCGTCTCGCTTCCCTCACTGCGTAAGGTTAGAAGGGTAACTGATTAATGTATTTTCGGACACCACTGGGTCAGTACCTGAGACCTAGCCCTGTGTCTGTCCTTGTAATGATATGGATGCATTCCGGAATCTGAGTGTCATGCTGGAACATACGTCGATCACGACTCTTCCTTAGAATCTCATTTGCACCCAGGGCGAAGCAAGGTTTCCTACAAGGACGTGCCGCTCTGAGCTTTGCACCATACCCCAGGCCACCAACTTCAAGGGCTCAGCCGCTCACCCTGACCAGCTCCTCATTCCAACTCGTTTCTTCTCTAAGACACCATGGATCTCCACTCTCCTCTACTAGCTTACCACCACAGGCCTGACAGAGGCCCGCAGACTTTTCCAAATGGGTCCAAAAGTCCAAGCCCAGTGATTATCTCCTAAATGCCCCAAAATTATCGGTTAAACACAAAATTTCGACTAATTAACCGTGTTTAGATCCGACTAATCATCTTCAACTCCTATATATATAAAGGGCTATGCAAGCTCCAGGTACGCTTTATTAGACGCATACTTTGAGTTCACTTGCTTACTTGACGCATTTATGTACCTTTTCTCTCTAAGCTCTTATTCTTGTGACGGAAGGGGCTTCACCAGAATAAATCTCAGTGTGAGTTTTCTACAGATACAACTCCCTAAGGAGCAGGACCTTGGGCACAGCAGGTCAGTCCTCCTAGGACCCAGTACAACTCACGTGAACAATTTTCAACCATCGACTCTACCTCTGCAAAAAGACAATTGTCATCCGATTGAATCATACTCGAGGTGTGTACTAGTTTTATACACCAACAAAAGTTTTTTTTAGTAAGTCTTAATTTATTACATTCCTATCAAGTCTCAATATTAGAATTGTGGTGTATAATTATAATCTTTAGATGGTGTTATGTATTAGGTTTCATATATATAAATCTTAGTTAAATTACATATGTGTATTTGAAAAATGTAGCATGACATGAATTGGTTTTCAAATGGAGGAAGGAAATATAATTTCTATTGCTTATTTTTGTATTACCATAAATAAATCTAATAGAAAATTCTATTAGAAATATTTTGTTTGAAAATCACCATCTAAAAATATCTATCAACTAATATAAATTTTATTTTTGCCTAAATTCACGCATTGCGCACGGGTGAAAATTAGTACTATATATTAAAAGTAGAACCCAAAGATGAACCACAATTCAAAACAAGATCTCTATAATCTCTTTATTCCTATTAAATCAATGGTCAATATCTTCTTTTCCACTATTAGTATTATGATCCTAGATCTTCTATGAATTAATTATTACTAATTTTTTGAAAATATATATTTTCACACCTTTGTTTTTATTTTTATGAAAAATCAATTACAATCTCTAAAATTTCATAAAATCCTACTTTAATTTATATAAATTTCAAGTGAAGCCCTAAAAAAATTTTACCTTTTAAAAAATACTCTATGTTTTTTATTATATGTAGATTAAGAATCAAAATTATTACATCAAAGTATTCAAGCTAAAAATATATAAATATATTTTTTCTAAAATTAGTTATTGTTATAACATCAACCACTGTGAAGACATTATGAACTAGTTAAATAAATTTTACCATATTTCATTTATGTATGCATGTGTGTGTGTATATATACAGATATTGTAAAATAAAATTTGACAAACACCTATTTTTCACTTAGTGTAAATAATTGTTTGTCATCTAATTATCCCAAAGGTGACTAATTATAATCGACCAGTGCGAGTAAAATATATATCAACCTTGACATCCCTAAAGTAAAATTCTTCTGCAACAAATTTGCAACCATATAAACATATATCTATTGTCCTATAGCATGATTGGTAGAGTGAACATATAATCACTAAATGAACACTCTAATATTATCCTCAAAATGAAGCAGTGTTAGCCATGCATCACCAAAAATTGTCCAAATATCATTTGTAATTAAAAAAAAATTAGATGTTACGATCAAAGAAAATGCGAAGAAAAACCATAAGACAATTATAGAGATCAAAGCTCTGACATGGGATCCCGAAATCAGGTTTATACTAGATCTAAAATGAAAAGTTTTTTTTTTTTTTTTTTTTTTTTCTAATTGAAAATCTACTCTAATAGATAACACAATGTCAAAATTATAAGAAGTGTTATGCACATGCTGCGCCACTATCAAAGAAATCCATACAGACTATGGTTGGTGTTACAATTCTTGCCAATGGTTCAGAAAAAAGATAAACTAAGACAATAATCATTTTTTATGCAAAAAACTACAACATGAGAGCAAAGCTTCTTGTCCCCATGTAAAGGTGTATCATAATACTACTATATATATGACTTATAATATCACTAGATGCCAATAACTAGATTACAAATGAAAAGGTACAAAATCTACATGAATGTAAGTAAATTCACCGAGTGTTGAATCACTAATTTTGTTTTATCGTGATTGTGAAACGTTGTCTGAAAAAAGTACAATGGATTTATACTACATTGATGTAACTATTCATTCGTAAAACAATGTTTGTTATTAAAAGGTATGCAAAATATTCACAACATAAAATAAATTCCAAGAAATTACCGAATGTAATAAGGCCCATAACACGAAAATCTTGAATATTCTGCATTCGTGTTAATGATTACAACCTTAAGGATTGGTGGAAGTATTATACATTTCTACATACAATACAATCAACGCCAAATGTTTCATTACCACACCATTATCGTCTTACAATTGCAGATAAGGATAAGCAAAAGCAAAGTGAAGATAGATCTAAATCATTCCTGTTGATTCTAAGATTTTGATGAACAATTAAGTATTGATGTTTTGGTGGAACTCATGTTTGATTAAGTGTTTCAGTGATTTAAAGTTCCAGTAATAAAGATGTCAAATTGAATGGATGCTAAATGAAAATATCAAGATGATGAAGAAGTATTAAGAGTTTGAAGAAATTAGGGAAAACAACTCAGGTAAATCTTAATTCTTAATATCCCATTTAGGAACACACACATGACACAAAATGAATTTTATCTTTTATGTGTATTTTGGTTAAGTGTAATTATTTGCTCCTATGTGAATTGAAAAGAAATAATCTTGAATGACTAAAATGAAATATAAGAATACTAGTGGAGCTTATTTAAGAGAGAAAATGGATAAATGGGAGAAATCGTAAAAGAAAGTGAGTAAAAAATGAGATTAGAGAAAAGATCCAGAAGGGAGCAGTCGACTGAGGAGTCGACCAGCCAATGGTGGCTGAACTCTCTAAATCGAAAAGTCGACTGACAAGTCGACCAGTGAAAACAACTGAACTTTCTGAATCAAAGAGTCGATCGAGCGGTCGACCTATGAACTGCATGGGCTACTTCCAGTATCTTTCAGTTTACTAGGCAGTCGACTAAACGCGTAGTTTCTGGATACTGTTTGATCCGAGTTTAAATCCAAAAGTAGTCGTTTTTTGTTAGGACTTGAGAGAGATTTCGGAGATATTCTCCATATTTAAGATATGGTTCATATACTAATTAAATTATTTCAATATGGTTCATTAAATATTAATGTTTCTCAATTTGATACTTAAAATGGATTATATACTTATTTATTTTGATTGAAAAATACTTTGGGGTTTAATTGAGTGTTTTGAAAGTTGTTATTAAGTGAAATTGAACCTAAATGAAGTTCTTAAGTTATAAGGGGTCTGTAAGAGTTTTTCATTGTCATGACACTTATAAACTAGCCGTTAGAAGGCTGATTACATATTCCTTTAAATAGACCTGCGAATTTTATTAGAGAAAAAAATCATTCTAAGAGAGTTAATCATTCTATATCATTTTGAGAGAGTTTTTATAAGAGTTAGTATTCTACGTTATTGTGAGCTATTCTAAGAGTGATTCTGATAATCAATTGCGATATATTCTTGTCGATATCAGATTCGAAGCTATACTATTTTCATCATTATTTCTATGGATTCCGGGTGAGATCTTTCCATATTGTTTATTGTTAATTATTTTATATTTTGAAAATTGATCTTAGAAATTTTTTTTGATTTTTGAAGAAAATATTCTTTCAAACAATTTCTTGAATCTGATTACGTGCTCCAATTTGCTACCTATATTCTTGTTAAAATCAGATTTCTGTATCTCACACATTTTTATCACTAGTTGGGATATTAATTGATTTTTTATTTATCTGGGGTGGTAGAAGCTCTGAATGAGATTTACTACTTATCAATTTTTGTATTGGTGAGTTGTGACGGGTTAAATATCATTGGGGATATTTAATCAAGGGTAATTGGGTTTCAGTCTCTTCCTGTAAAAAGATTGAGGTATTAATTCTTCCTAAATAGAATTAGTGTGAGTGTTTTGTAAATATTCTATCCTTACCTGTGAAAATGATAGTCGGAGTGTTTTGTGAGATTTTGATTCTTGTGCCTTAGTGTTAAAAAGAATTAGGTTATTCTTGAACCTGTAAAAAGTAGAGGTTTTTTCCTTAGCCTGGGATAAAGATATTGTAAAAGTTGATTATAAGTCTGTAAAAAAATCAGTGTGTTGGTTTGGTTTCTACTTTTAAAGGAATTTTGATTTTAGTGGGTGCGACCTCCGTGGAGCTTAGGGGACTGGATTAACCAAGAGTAGCTTGGTGAACCAGTATAAATCTTTTGTGTGCTGCATTATTATTTTGCTATTTTTGTTGTTTGGGTGTGCACTTAGATTGATCATATTATTCCGCTGTGTTATAAAGATAATAATTAATTTAGGCTTAAAATTAATTATTTGATTTATCATGTTTTATTTTGATATATTTCTAATTACCCAATTCACTCCCCCTCTTGGGTATTGTACTGGGTCAACAATTGGCATTAGAGCTGATTTAGCTGGAATTTATTTTGCTAACAAATATCACATGGCACACATAGTAGGCATACTAGCTGAGGGACAGTCTATCACTGACCACCCTTATTTACAGGTGAAAGTTACTCGTTTTGGAAAGACATGATGATAGCCTTTTTTCACGCTATAAATTACAACGTGTGGCTAACAATCGAGGATGATCCATTCATTCCAATGAAAAACGGAGTCGAGAAGAAGAAGGAACAACTCACTGCTTTCGATAAGCAGAAACTCTCTATTAATTCTCAAGTTATCAATATTCTCTTTTGTTCTTTAGATGCTAATGAGTATTCTAGAGTTTCAGGTTGTAAATCCGCAAAGGAGATGTGGGATAAGCTACAAGTCACCCACAAAGGGACAAGTCAAGTGAAGCAGTAAAAATTCAATGCACTTATGAGAAAATTTGAGTTGTTCAGGATAGAGGAGAATGAATCGATTCATGAGATGTACACTCACTTCAACAACATATGCAACAGTATGAACCAACTCAAAAAACTATACTCCATGGAGGATAGAGTACGAAAGGTCCTAAGGTCATTGACGAAAATATGGGAGTCAAAGGTGATGGCAATCGAGGAAGTTAAGGATCTTGGCAAATACGACATCGATGATCTAATTGGTAATTTGATGACTCATGAATCGGCAATCAAAGGCTACGAGGATAATACCGAAAATAGCAAGAGAAAATACTTGGCACTAAAAGTTCAAAAAATTGAAGAAGGAGATGACAGTGATGATGAAAGTCTTGATAGTGAGTAAGAGAAGAATGTATCACTTCTCACAAATAATTTTATAAGAATGACTCGGCGCACATTCCGTGGGAAAAGAAATCTCAACATGTCCAAAGTAGAATGCTGCAATTGTCATAAAATCAGTCATTTTCAAAATGATTGTCCCGAACCAAAGAAGAAGAAAGAAAATAAGAAAGCGAAGAAGAGTAAGAAGAAATCGATGAAGGCTACCTGGGATAATACCGATTTAAGTAGCTCGAAAGAATCAAATAGTAAGAATACATCCATGCTTGCATTAATGGCCACTGGTGGTGAGGTAACCGATTGTTCAAGTTCATGTCCTTTAAATTTTAATGAATTATTTGATATTTATCAAGAACTTTTGCATGATTATAAAAATCAGTGTTCTAAAATAAATGCCCTTCAAAGTACAATTAACATATTAAATAAGCAAGTGGTGGATTATGAATTTGAAAACAATGGATTAGAATCTAAATTGATGGATTTGCAATCAATTGTTCTCAAATTTACCGGCGGTGAAAACAATTTGAAAATGCTTTTGGGAAGTTCACGTGGAGTTTTTGATAAAGTCGGTGTCGGATTTCAGAAAAATCTTAAACAAAAACGCTTTCAAAAATTCTTTTCTGAAACCAAAGATCTTGTTAAATGTTTTAAATGTAACGTTGTGGGGCATACTATTCATAGATGTTTTGCAAAACTATCTAACTGTAGACAAGTTTGGATTCCGAAAGGAACTAAAATTGTCCCGACTAACAAGATCAGACCCATGTAGGCTGGGTACCACTTAGGAACTATTTGAGGTGCTCCTTGCAGGTTTTTCTAAAAGCATGAATAAGTAAGGACAAATGGTTTCTAGATAGTGGTTGTTCTCGACACATGACGGGAGATAAAAGAAAATTTATATCTTTGACACCTAAAGATAGAGGTCATGTGACTTTCGGAGACAATGCAAAGGGTAAAATTATCGGTATAGGTAATATCGGTAATGGTACTACTATAATTAAAGATGTGTTACTAGTTGATGAATTTAAACATAATTTGTTTAGTATTAGTCAACTTTGTGATAAGGGCTATAATGTTATATTTGATCATGATAGATGCATCATTAAGAATAGTCATGATAGTAGTATCTTGCTAATTGTATCACGTTTTGAGAATGTGTATATTTGTTCTTTCGATGATTTTAATTCTCAAAATTTATCTTGTTTGAATGTTTTATCTGAAAATAGTTGGTTATGGCATAGAAGACTTGGACATGCTAGTATGGAGTTAATTTATAACATATCTAAGAAGAGTCTTGTACGTGGCCTACCTGATTTGAAATATGTGAAGGATAAAGTATGTGATGCATGTCAATTAGGCAAGCAAGTTAGATAATCATTTAAGAAAAAGATACACACGTCCACGTCTAGATGTCTTGAATTATTGCATCTTGATTTATTTGGGCCTAACTCTGTTGCTAGTTTTGGTGGTAAGTTTTATGCAATTGTCATAGTTGATGATTATTCTAGACTTACCTGGATATATTTTCTTACCAAGAAAAGTGAGGTTGCTTCCGTTCTCGCTAAATTTTGTAAATGTGTTCAAAATGAGAAGCAATGTTTTATCATTAACATTCGTAGTAACAGAGGAAGAGAATTTAAGAATGATAAAGTGGTAAGTTATTGTGATGAGCATGGTTATGTTTACAACTTTCCTACACCAAGATCACCGCAATAAAATAGTGTAGTGGAAAGGAAGAACAAAACGCTTCAAGAGATGGCCAGAACAATGTTAAATGAAAATTGTTTACCAACCTACTTCTGGGCCGAAGCAGTAAGTATCGCTTGTCACGTTGTAAACCGAGTATCAATTCATAGAGGGTTTAACAAAACCCCATATGAAATCTGGAATGGTAAGACTCCTAATATTTCCTATTTTAAAGTCTTTGGATGCAAATGTTTTATTTTGAACGACAATGATAATCTTGGTAAATTTGATACTAAATCCGATTATGGGATTTTTCTTGGATATACTACTAATAGTAAGGCTTATAGAGTTTATAATAAACATACTTTAGTAGTAGAAGAAACTATACATGTTATTTTTTAGGAAGCTGATCCATACTTGTCGATAAAGGTTTTGGATGATGATGATGCATGTATCTTAAAGAACCAAAACCAAGGTAATGATGTACCAAAGGAGTCTCACCAAGAGGAAGAACTTAAGGAGAAGGATTCAACTTTATCAAAAGCTATAAAGAAAGTACCAGGACATTCAATTAAAGAAATCATCGGTAATTTCGAAAAAGGTGTAAGTACTCTATCTTCTCTTAAGGATATAATCAATCTTGTTTTCTTATCTCAAATTGAGCCTAAAACTATAAATGAGGCATTAATTGATGAATCTTGAATTTCCGCAATGCAAGATGAATTAGTTCAATTTGAGCGGAACAAAGTGTGGTGTCTTGTTCTGAGACCGAATTTTCATCCAATTTTTTGTACTAAATGGGTATTTAGAAACAAAAAGGATGAATTTGGTATGGTAATTAGAAATAAAGCAAGATTAGTAGCACAGGGCTATAATTAAGAGAAAAGAATTGATTATGATGAAACTTATGCTCTTGTTGCTAGACTAGAAGCAATTAAAATGCTACTCGCCTTTGCATGTTCACGTAATTTTAAGATATATCAAATGGATGTAAAGAGTGCATTTCTAAATGGCTTTCTAGCTGAAAAAGTTTATGTGGAATAACCCCCGGGACTTAAAAGTGATAAATTTCCCGATTATGTATTTAAACTTCGCAGGGCTTTGTAGGGGCTCAAACAAGCTCCGAGAGCTTGGTATGAGAGACTTAGCAGATATTTGATCGAAACTAGTTTTCGAAGAGGTATTTGTGATATTACACTATTTGTTAAGAAAATTGATTCTGATATTCTATTAATACAAGTATATGTTGATGATATCATTTTTGGATCTACTAATGAGGATCTTTGCCAAGAGTTTGCTAAGATAATGCAGGTTGAATTTTAAATGAGTATGATAAGAAAGTTAAATTTCTTTCTTGGATTGCAAATTAAGCAAATCAAATAAGGGATATTTATAAATCAAGCTAAATACACCAAGGAGTTGTTAAAGAAATATGGTTTGGAAGGAGTTAAAGAGTACAAAACTCTCATGGTAACGGCTACAAAAATTGAAAAAGATGATACGGGCAAAAGCATTAATGAAAAAATGTATTGAGGTATGATTGGTAGCTTATTGTATTTAACTGCTAGTAGACCTGACATTATGTATAGTGTTTATCTTTGTGCTAGATTTCAATCTTGTCCTAAAGAATCGCACTTGACTGTAGTTAAGCGAATTTTTCGTTATTTAAAGGGGATGACTGACCTAAGATTATAGTATCCTAAGGGGAGTGATTTTAAATTGGTAAGTTACTTCGATGCTGACTTTGCCGGTTGCAAAGTTGAGCGAAAAAGCACAAGTGGATCATGTCAATTGTTAGGACATGCTTTGGTTCCTTGGTCAAGCAAGAAACAGAATTCGATAGCCTTATCTACTACTGAGGCTGAATACATGGCAGCTGGTAACTATTGTGCTCAAATTCTATATATTAAGTAACAGTTAAATGATTTTGGAGTTTGTATGGAGGAGGTCCCGATCTTTTGTGATAATAAAAGTGCTATATGTCTAAGTAAAAATCCTACATAGTACTTACGAACTAAGCACATAGAGATTAGATATCATTTTATTCGTGATCACATTCAGAAAAGGGTATTATTATTGAGTATATTGATACCTCCGACCAGCTTGCTGATGTTTTTACTAAGCCACTAGCGGAAGATCAGTTTGTGAAAATCATTCACGATTTGGGTATGGCTAAGCATAATGATGTTTTCCTAGACTAAGTTACATGTGTTGTGTTTCCTCCCTCCCTAAATTTGTTTTTGAAGATGACAAAGGGGGAGAAATTAGTGATGTTTTATTAAGGGGGAGTAATGTTTTATTAAGAGAGAGTATTCTAAAATTGTGTTTTCATTAAAATGGAGAAATTTAAAAAATATTGTGCTTTATTGAGTATTTTTAAATTATGCATTATTGAAATCTTCATTATGATGCTTTAACGAGTTAAAGAACCCGTCCTCGGATTCAAGGGGAGTGTGGTTATATTTTATTTTGAAGAAAACATCAAAGTTAATTGTCATCATCAAAAAGGGGAAGATTGTTGATCCTAAAATTTTGATGAACAATTAAGTATTGATGTTTTGGTGGAACTAATATTTGATTAAGTGTTTCAATGATTTAAAGTTCTAGTAATGAAGATGTCAAATTGAATGGATGCTAAATAAAGATATTAAGATGATGAAAAAGTATTAAGAGTTTGAAGAAATTAGGTAAAACAACGCAAGTAAATCTTAACTCTTAATATTCTATTTAGGAATACACACATGGCACAAAATGAATTTTTTCTTTTATGTGTGTTTTGGTTAAGTGTAATTATTTGCTCCTATGAGAATTGAAAAAAAATAATCTTGAATGACTAAAATGAAATATAAGAATGCTAGTAGAGCTTATTTATGAAAGAAAATGGATAAAGTGACGAAATAGTAAAAGAAAGTGAGTAAAAAACGAGATCAGAGAAAAGATCCAGAAGGGAGCAATTGACTGAGGAGTCGACCGGCCAATGGTGGCTGAACCCTCTAAATCGAAAAGTCAATCGACAGGTCGACCGCTGAAAACAACTAAACTCTCTGAATCGAAGAGTCGACTGACAGGTCGACCGATGAAAGCATGACAAACTCTATGAATCGAAGAGTCGACCGAGCGGTCGACCGATGAACTGCATGGGCTACTTCTAGTATCTTTCAGTCGACTGAACGAGTAGTTTCAGGATACTGTTTGATTCGAGTTTAAATCCAAAAGTAATCATTTTTGGTTAAGATTTGAGAGAGACTTCGGGGATATTCTCTATATTTAAGATATGGTTCATATACTAATTAAATCTTTTCAATATGGTTCATTAAATATTAATGTTTCTCAATTTGATACTTAAAATGGATTCTATACTTATTTATTTTGATTGAGAAATACTTTGGGGTCTAATTGAGTGTTTTGAAAGTTGTTATTAAGTGAAATTGAACCTAAATGAAGTCTTTATGTTATAAGGGGTCTGTAAGAGCTTTTTATTGTCATGATACTTGTAAACTAACCATTAGAAGGCTGATTACATGTTCCTTTAAATAGATCTACGAATTTTATTAGAGAAAAAATCATTCTAAGAGAGTTAATCATTCTATATCATTTTGAGAGAGCTTTTATAAGAGTTAGTATTCTATGTTATTGTGAGCTATTCTAAAAGTGATTCTGATAATCAATTGCGATCTATTCTTGCTGATACTGGATTTGAAGCTATATTGTTCTCATCATTATTTCTGTGGATTCCGGGTGAAATCTTTCCATATTGTTTATTGTTGATTATTTTATATTTTGGAAATTGATCTTAGAAATTGTTTTTGATTTTTGAAGAAAATATTCCTTCAAATAATTTTTTGAATCTGATTACGTGCTCCAATTTCCTACCCATATTCTTGTTAAAATCAGATTTCTGTATCTCACATATTTCTATCACTAGTTGGGATATTAATTGAATTTTTATTTATCTAGGGTGGTAGAAACTCTAAGTGAGATTTACTACTTATCAATTTTTATTTTGGTGAGTTATGACGGGTTAAATATCATTGGGGATATTTAATCAAGGGTAGCTGGGTTGTAGTCTCTTCCTGTAAAGAGATTGAGGTATTAATTCTTCCTAAATAGAATTAGTGTGAGTGTTTTGTAAAGGTTCCATCCTTACCTGTGAAAATGATAGTTTGAGTATTTTGTGAGGTTTTGATTCTTGTGCCTTAGCGTTAAAAAGAATTAGGTTATTTTTTAGCCTGTAAAAAGTAGAGGTTCTTCCTTAATTTGGGAAAAGAATATTGTAAAGATTGATTCTGAGCCTATAAAAGAATCAGTGTATGGGTTTGGTTCCTACCTTTAAAAGGATCTTAGTTTTAGTGGGTACAACCTCCGTGGAGCTCGGGAGACTGGATTAGCCAAGAGTAGCTTGGTGAACCAGTATAAATTTTTTGTGTGCTGTATTATTATTTTGCTATTTTTGTTATTTGGGTGTGCACTTAGATTGATCATATTATTCCGTTGTGCTATAAAGATAATAATTAATTTAGGCTTAAAATTAATTATTTGATTTATCAAATTTTATGCTGATATATTTTTAATTACCTAATTCACCCCCTTTCTTGTGTATTCTACTGGGCCAACAATCCCCAATTATCCATGTATTCACTTATTTACCAAAGTATTAATGGAGAAACAAAATATTTACAATTTAATTTGCCCATGATACATTTTCTTCCACTACAAGATCCTCTGGATTCTCAATATTCAGAAGATTTTAATGGCGACACAAATAATTAAACACCGTTAATTAAAAGAAGAAAATTATCTCCATTTGCTGCATCAAGTCAAAAGGAGAAAGACAAAGAGAAATTACTCATAACTATTAAAGAGACCAACAATAAAGATCTAAATGTTGAGGAACATAGCATTAACGCTAATCCTACAAGTAAGGTACTTAATTTTGATCACATCGACTCCTTAGTTAATAACTAGCGCATGCTCCGTGCCTAAAGGCACGAGTTTTAATTTTTTCATTGTTAATGTAATATAAAAAACAATACAATTTGATTAAACAAAATGAACAATACAACAGGCAAAAAATCAACAATACGCAATCAATACAAAAACTACTAAGTAAAAGATACGGGGATTAAAAAAATTAGTCTCTTTTATTTATACATTCCAAAATTTAAACCACATTTTTCAATAAAATTTTAAGACATATATGTATATTTTATTTTATTTTTTATAAAAATCAATTGCTGATTTCGAAAGTTGCGAACAACAATTATCAATACCGAGAAATAGATAAAATGTTGGATATGTGATAGGTGTGATCCACCTACGTATTTCCAAACCGAATTAAGTTAGTTTTTGAGCGTTTATATAGTATTTTATTATGTTTTAATTAGTTTTCATACTTTTTGATAAATCAGGTGTGTGGGGCAAAAAGATAGGAAACTGGAGCGAAAACGATGAGATCGAACCAAAGCGAGTCGAAGTTACGGTGAATAAAGAAGCTCGGAGGCAAAAATATGAAACAGGCCCACCGCCTAGGCGTCCAGACCACCGCCTACACGGTGAAGATGCTGAGAAAAAAACAAATGTTATTGATGGACCACCGCCTAGGCGAAGATTCGCGGAAATCCATCAGAGGGAATAAAGATAGGCTACTGACAGTCCACCGCCTAGGTGGAAATCCAGCAGAATGTTCTTCCAAATCCTTCGCCTAGGCGATCAACCAAATTGACCTACCTCTGCCTAGGCGAAAACCCTTTGCTTTAGGATATTTTGCCTATATATAACCCCTCTCCTCCCCCTTCTCCAGTCTCTCTTGCTTTTTTAGCACTTTTAGGATATTTTGCCTATATATAACCCCTCTCCTCCCCCTTCTCCAGTCTCTCTTGCATTTTTGAGCACCTTAGGCCATATTTAGGCTAGGGTTTAGGATTTTTAGAGGTGGAACTCACATCCCAAAGTGGAGAAGACAGTGAATCAATCGTTGAGCATTCTTAGCGGTTTATCTTCGGACGAGGCTAAGTTCTTCAATTGGTTTTCCTTATTTCTTTATCTTAGGATCATATAAGTATGTTTAGCTTATTATTTCATTGTAAATATGGCTATGGCCTTAGCTAAACATGCATTGTAGTAGGGATTAACGATAAATTTATAAATACGTTGTTTTGATGATTTCGGTGTTTTGTTTGTGATTGTTCTTTGTAGTTTGATTGTATTTATCGTATTGTTTGTTTATCATGCTTAGTTAGATAAATGGATAAAACGGGGTTTTGACAAACCCCGGATTCGGATTAGGGTAAACAAACGCCACGATTCTATAACCTAGTCGAGGTTTGAATTGTAGACAATCGATGACGTTGGGGCAAGACTCACGTGACCTAGGATTGTTAAGACATTGAGGGGGACTTGTTTGTTGACTCGAAGTCGCATTATATCCCTCGTCTTACACTCGGGAGAGGTGGCGAGAGAATTTTAGAACATTGATTGTCGATAGGGTAAATACAACGCACGATCCAATGACCCGGTCAAGAGTTGGATTGTGTGCAATCAATGATGTTGGGCGAGACTCACGTGACCTAGGGTTGTTAATACGTTGAGGGAGACTTCTTCATTGACTTGAAGCCATGTATTCTCCCGTCTTACACTCGAGAAAAGTGGCGATGAAGTTTACGTACCGAAGTTGTCAAATAGGTTGAACACCGTAAACGTGAGTAAATCGAGATCGAACACGTATTTGTAAATACGTTAATCCCTAAGCAACTATTCACCCTAAAACATATTAGAATATTAGTGTAGTTAATTTAGAATATATTAGTATTAGTTCAATTAATTAAATATATTTATTTTTCGCCTAGATAAAGTTAGGTCACAACAAACGTGGTATTCGATAGTAATGACACCAATCTCTTTGGATACGATAACCCGATCTTAACGATCATACTATACTAAAAATTTGACCTCGTACACTTCCGAGTAGTCATATACGCGAAGGATAGTAAGAATCCTTCAGCGTATAATATGGAATCATTCAATCGAATTTTCATGGAGCAATCGAGTGTACTGAATTTCACATTCGAAGACGGGCATACCATAAAACAAGCGAACTGGGTTTTTTACCTGAAGGTAGACCTGGGCACCAAGATGATAACTTAATGTTTTGTAAAACATGAAAAATTAATCAAAATTGCCCAAAGGGCTCTATGAAAAGGTATGTAATAGGAAAAATTAAAAGAAAAAAAAAATAGTCACAAAAATTTGTTCATAAGATTGGAATATTTATCTTGATCTCCTCAACGACATTATTTTCTCTGCCATTCAAAACTGCCTTTACTATCAACTTCAGTTGCCGATAATCGTTGACCATTACGGCCGCCGTCAAGACTTCATCTCTGTGCTTCTAGAACATTGAAAATCTCTAGCAACAATTGCCGGAGACGATGACGTTGCTCTTTCTCTAGAACATGTATATTCTCAATTGTATCCCCCACGATCATCTCTCTCTTGGCCTACAAATTTTAGAGAGAGATTATAATCAAAAGAATTGATTTCAGAAAAAATTGAATGAATGGGTTTTCATAGATAGGTAGAAACACAAAATTCAACCAAATTATTGATTGATATTTACGTTTAGTTTAGATAGAGAGAGAGAAAATATTGGGGGGGGGGGGGGATATGGAACATACTCTTAAAACCTTTGACATTTCTGGTGAAAGCCGTTTCGAATAATTTATTGGTTGGATATTTATTTGCAAATCTCGAACAGAAATACTTTGAACACACACAAACAATATAACGAAAACGACAGAGAGCTAGGGCGATACTAACTTGATGAAGAAGAAGCCATGGGACTGTGTTCTCTGGTGAGGTATGGGTCGAGGGGCAGAAACACTAAACAAACACCATCTAATTAAACACTAACCAAAAGCCATCAAAGAAAATAGGGGAGTAGATTGATTTCTGAGAACATAAACACTATATAGAAAAACTAAACAAACGACATCTAAGAGAACTGGGGAGTAGAACAAAAACACTAAACACATTCTTGTTCCAAGTTTTCTAAGAATAGAAACATTAAACACTAAACAGACGCCATCTAAGTAAACACTAAACACAGATGCCACGAAAGAGAACATAGGAGTGGAACAAAAACACTAAACAAACACATTCCTGACCAGATATGGGGTTTGAGAAATATAAACCCCCAAATTGTATTCTGTGTAGACATTGTCGTGTAATTTATCTTCGCTATGTATTTCTCCTGACCAATGCATACACTCGGAGGAACTATAAAACAAACCCTGTAGAGGAATGATGAAAACATGGTGAGAAATCTGGTGAGAGGGTGATGGCAGTGGTAAAGAAAATAAAAAGGGAAGAAACGAAGGCAAAAATCATACCCCCAAATTGCCTTAGAATTTAATCAAGTTCATTCACTAGTATAAGACAAAAATTTCAACAAATTGGTCATGAATTTCATCAAATTAATTAACAGTTAAGCAAAATTCAACTCAAAAAGTGTCCAATTGAAGAAAACCCAAGAAATTAATTTGAACTGTTTTGCTCTCTAATCTAGCCATCGACTTCTCCTATGTTGTGTCTCCACCTCCGTCGCTCGTTTCTTCCATCTCTGAAAACTCAGCCCCTTACACCACCACCAGAGATCGCCACTTGATTCGTTGCTCAATTCCGATAGAGTCTCATGGGATCCCTAACATCATCCGCCATTGTGACCGCCACCGTCATACGTTAGAAAGCGAGAGAGAGGGGGGAAGAGAACATAGGCACAAGATAGTTGGGTGAAGAGAAAAAGGATTAGAAATGGAGAGGGAAGCGAACGTGGTGGGTGGGATTGATCGGTGAAACGTGGGAGGTGCGGCTGTGAACTGATGAAGAGTTGGCGACGGTGGATGATTTCTTGTGATGGAGAGGGAGAATCAGTTGATGATTTCTTGAGATGGGCTGGGGCAGTCTAATTTGAGGCTTGATTTGTTCGATGGCAACGACGTTAGCGGTGGTAAATCAAAACAGAATAAAGCTTTCATTCTTGAGAATCATTGATGATTTCTTTTAATGGAGGCGACTGCGAAGGGAGCGACGAAGGTTGGAGCTGGATGAAGGGGCTGGATTTGTTTCAGAATAGAACGATTTTAGGGCTAGATCTTAAACTAATTTGGAGCAAAAAATAGAGGGAAAGGGAAGAAAAAATTGAAAAATTCAAGGAAGAAAGATCGATCACATGACCCTTTGCATATCAGTTACGAAAAGCACCACTTGAGTTGTCCTCAATGTAAGACCCGGATTTTGTATACACATAATTTTAGCTGCATTGGAGAAGCACGTATAAAATAATGGGGTCGATTTCGTAAATAAAATTCAATTGAAAATTTTAGAGGGCTAATCTGAAATGTTTACAAAACTTAAGTTTTTGTTTTTGTTGAAATTAAAAACTTATATAAAATTGAGGGGAGGTGAATGTAATTTAAATAAACAATTATATATATATTGTCTAAACGTACAAATAAAAAAAAACACGAAATGATCGAAAACGGAGAGGGGGAAGGAGCGACGTGGCAACGGATTGAAGAGAAGTACTAAAATTCATGCAAAATGATGATTGGGACTTCTCAAAAGAAGAAGGAAATCAGAAACGAGGAAAGCAAAGAAGAAAGAGGGGATCGGAGCGTCAGTATTATCTCATGATCGCCAGCGGTGTGGGTACCGTGTCCGGTGAATTTCATGTGCGTGTTGTCATCGCCGGTGTGCGTCGTCGTTCGTTCGGTGAGTGGGAGTAATTCGGTCGGCCGATTAGTGTGTGATTGTGTGCATGTCTTGTTTTCCGTTCATCGTCGTTGGAGATGTGGGAGTCATCCGGCGGTAAGTGTTTCATGTGGGTGTGTTGTCCGTTCATCAGTCGTGGGTATGTGGGCATGATCGGAGCAGTGATCGATGGGGAAACTCGTCGGCAGCGGTGCTACAGGTCATCGACGATCATGTGTGGGTATGTTGTTCGGTCCGACGATGTGCATGGGTGTGGATGTTGAGTGTGTGTGTGTTTTGGTGCATGTGTGTGAGCCGTCGAGTTCGTCGTGTAGGTATGTGTGGGATCGTCGTCGCCGTTCGGTCGGCGTGTGTGTGTACGAGTGCGTGTTCTATGCAGTTGTTGACTGTGGGTGTGTATGTGACTGTGTGTGTGTGTGCGCGTGCAATCGCGTATGTACTGTTTCAGCGTGCTTGAGGGTTATGTGATCATCGGTAAGTTATGATGGGTGTGTGTTTTGATCATTGAGGTGGGGTGGCAGGTGGTCAACGTCGGAGCTGGTAAGAAGAAAGAGAGAGAAAAGTGGTCAGTTTGGAACGAAGCAGAAACAGAACCATCGCCGCAGCGGTGAAATTACAGCAGGTTGATTAGAAAAAAAAAGGGACGTTCACCGTGGCGGTGGGATCCGACGCCGCAGCGGTGAGCTCAGGTGCAGGAAACAGAAAACTATGAAGGAAGATGAAGAAAAGAAATAAGATCAAAATTCAAAAATTCGAATTTTTGGTCGACAATCGTTTCGGAACGGGTAACGATTTTGTCGATTTTATTTTTGTCAAATAAATTTATGAGCATAAGAATTGTTGCAAATCGTAATAATAAGTTTTGGTAACCCAAAATCTCGATGAATAGTATATAGTAAGTTGTAACCCAAAATCTCGGTAACTATTAACTTCACAAAACAAGATAAATAGTAATTTCTCAAAATAAAATTTAGGGAATGGGAAATTATACAAAGTAGGGCCATGCAATTCCCGTTAGGGTCGTTTTAAATAAAATATTAATTTAGATCTATCGTTGTTAGGTTCACAGGTGCCAGCATCCCAGTAGGTTTCGAACAGTGACGTTTTTGCAGTGCGGAGAAATAGGTGAGTGTGCTGTCTTCCATGTAAATTTATAAATCTTATTTTCATATAAATTGTGGAAAATATGGTTATTTGAAATGGATGATTTTGTGATTTGTGGATCAAGTTGGTTTTAAAAGATGGAAAATATTTTGTGGATTTAGTTGGTTTCTAATAGGGTGAATTTTTTTAGTTTTTTTTAATTTTTTTTATTTTTATCGATGGGTTGGTTTTAAAGGTGGGAAAAGAATTGTGGACCGAGTCGTTTGTTTTGAGGTGGAAATTGATGTTAGGTCTGACTATGCCATAGTATTTTCTTCCCGGAAGGGATGTGGATTATCTGTTAGGCAAAGTCCTACAGAGCGTTGATTATCTGCTAGGTGAGCATTGTTTATCTACTAGGCATAGTCTTGTAGAGCGTTGTTTATCTGCTAGGCATAGTCCGGCAGAGCGTTGTTTATCTGCTAGGTATAGTCCTGTAGAGCTTGATTATCTGCTAGGCAAAGTCCGGCAGAGCGTTGTTGTGACCCGTTAGAAAGACAAATCCTATGGGTAGTACAGTACCATTGCAACTCCCGATTATGAGGTTAAAATTATCTTATGGCTAGTAGGAGAGTGGTGTGGTGTATTATAGTATATGATGAACTAGATATCTTAAAATATCTGGATTTTCGTACGGTGTGTGATTTTACTATATTTATATTGGGTGTTTTAAAATACATTATTTCTTTACATTGTGGACAGAAGGGAATGGGTTTCGAATGTGGTGTGCGATATGTGGTGTTATCATTATATTATTTCTTTTCATTGGTAGCAGTGGAACCGGATATGTAATTATATTATTTTATATTTGAAAGTATGATATTTATTATTTATACTTGATCCATGAAATGTTTTTTTTTTATTATGAAGATAGTACACCGATAAAAATTTTGGGGTGCAGGTACCGCGCTATGTGTGGTCCAATACTGGCACTAGGGAGAGTCCGGAGGTAGTGTCGTGTTGCAAGTGATTCAATCAGACGTGAACCATGGGAGGTTCAGGTATATATATATATATTTTATAAAGAAAATTTACAAATAGGCGAGTGTGTTTGTATATGTGTTTATTTGGATATTCGTGGGTTGGTCCAGTAACGTCATGTTGACGTCATGCCTAGCCTCGGGTGACGAGTGCCCGGGGTGGGGTGTGACACTCAATGAGTGTACTTAATCTCAGCCATAGATCATTTTCAAGGTAATCCTAATCCTTAAAATTTCCTAATCAACAAACATCTTCCTAATTTATTAATAGATTTTGAAATATTTTACTGCTTACTTTGCTCATTTACAATCATCAAACAAGATATGATTTCCTTTATTTGCGCACGTTATGCAAAAGTTTTCATTATTTAAATCAATAGTCATGTTTTGTAATTTGATTTAGTTTAAGAAGAAAAATGCACTAAACTCTTTCAATTTCATAAAAACTAGTTTTAGACCTGCACAACATCCGGATTTAAAAAAATAAATTAAATTTATATTAATAGATATTTAATATTTGACTATTACATATGAAACATTTAGTGTTGTTTCTTTTAATTTAGTGTTGAATATTATTTTTTTAAAATAAAAAATTAATACATTTAAAAAAATGTCATTTTTGATCATTCTAATTTATTTCTACACTTCAAATAATAAACAAAAGAGCAACATAAATTTAAGTATTAAATTCTAAGAGGAAATATATAATTTTTAAAATTGTTAATGTGTGTTTGAATAGAAACTTTATTTATTTATTTATAGTTCTTTTAATTTTGTTTTTGAGGCTAACTTTTAAACAAAATAATAGCTCTCACTTTATGTTGTTTAATAATAATTATTATTAGAAACTTTGATAGTGATTATCAATAAAAAAATCACAACAAAAAAGAAAAAAAAATATTTTGGCCAATTTAATATGTCATATTTATAAAAAAAAAAAAAATAAATAAAAAAATAGACATTTATTTTGAATTGGAAGAAAATCATTGAACTATTTGGTGATTAATTAGAATGAAAAGAATTAATTTAAGTATAAAGGATTCAATAAATTTACATTAAAATGTTATTAAAATTACACTATCTTTAAAAATAAAAAATATGAAAAGTCATAATATTATTGTGGGGAGTTAATATCATGAGTGTTAAACAAATCTTGACCATTCATTCATCCAAATGAATAGAAATTGAGAGATGAGTAATATTTGAATATGAGAGCATGCTTTCCGCTTTTATATATATCATATAGATTGTACTCCATTTCATTAAAAAATAAGGGCCACGATGAGAACACTAATACAATAGGAATTAACTACAATAGATCTCAAACTATGATTGGTCTAAAACACACAAACCGATAAGTTGGGGCCCGTTTGGTTAGTGTGCCCACGGTATCCCATTCCTTCCTATCCCAAAATTTTTGGGATTGATGTTTGAGAACGCATTTGGCAAATCCAATTCCGTTCTCATCTCATCCCAAAATGTTGGAATTGATTCTTGAAATCATTAGGAAATGAGAAACAATTTTTTTTTTTTTTTTTTTTTATTCCCATCCTAAAAGAGGACACGCTTGGTATTTTGTTAATTGTTAGTAAGAACCCATGTTCAATCCTCATCCCACTCATTCTCAAAATTGTTCAGTGTTCTCTATCTTGTTTGGTTTTCATTCATCGCCACCATCGTGGTCGTCGTCATTGTCGTCGTCCTCGCCATCGTCTTTGCCGTCCTCGTCCTCGTCTTCCTCGTCCTCGCCAACACCCTCATCGTCGTCTCGACATCGTCTTCTCACCATAGCCCTCGTCTCTCCATCACCATAACCGAGTGTTCTCTCTTTAAGCTAGCCATCGTCGTCTCCACTATCGTCGTCATCTTCTCCAGCAACTCCAGCAATCGCCATCGTTGTAAGCGTTCTCTATCTCTCTCTCTTTCTCTCTCGATTTCACGAAACTAATTTCGTTGCTTGATTTAGGATTTAGGGTTCATAAAATCGATTTAGGGTTTAGGGTTCACGAAATTGATTTTTTTAATTTTTAATTTTTTGAAATTTCTTGTTTTCCTCATCATTGCCTTCAAATCTTGTTTTCCTCATCAAATTCTTTCTAGTTTTGCTCGTCAAGTTCAACGTTTTGATAGTTAATTCTTCTATTTTCTACTGATTTTTTTTGTTTGTTTTTGTTTTTTCCTGCTGATTATGGTTGTATGTTACTATTTTTTTCTACTGATTTCGGGAGTTGATGAATTTTGTTTTGATGAATTATGAAAGATGATTATGTGGGTTTTTTGTAAGTATGTCAGTGGAGATGACGATTATGTGGGTTTTTGCAGGTATACTGGTGGAGATTAATTTTGTTTCGAAGATGATTGTGTAGAAATTGATGAATTTTGTTTTGATGAATTCAAAATGTCCACAGATTTAGCTATGATGAATTCAAAATGTCCACAAATCTTTTCGGGAAATTGATGAACTTTGTTTTGAAGATGATTACGTGGAAATTGATGAATTTTGTGAAAACAGAATTTTGTTATTATCAAAGGCAATTTTGTTCTCAAAAGGAAACTGTTGATTCTAATATTTTGATGATGACAATTAACTTTTATGTTTTCTTCAAAACAATAATATAACCACACTCTCCCTGAATCTGAGGACGAGTTTTTTATCTCATTAAAGCATAGTAATGAAGATTTTAAAAAACATAATCAATAAAGCACGAATTTAAATAAACTCCCCCTTAATAAAATATCAACTAATTTCTCCCCCTTTATCATCTTCAAAAACAAAACTTAGGAAGGGTGGAACACATAGATAATTCACTCTAAGCATTCATATAATAGAAGCATATTGGATTAGCTTTAAAAATTAAACTCATTTGAATAAATTAACTTTTAGGCACAAAACATCAACACTATGTGGATCATTATTATAGACAAATATCAAGTTTATTCAATTCATCAAAATCTATACCAAAAACATCATTCTTAACATGCAATCTCCCACTATATAAGTGTAAACAAACTAATTCATTTTAAGGAAAAAAATATAACCTTTGAAACACTAAGACATGAAACATCTCTCAATGAAGCTATCAATTCAAAGCATACTTATTTCATAAAAAATTCAGCTTCATTTTTTATTTTATTTTTAACAATAATCATTAATGCTCAAGAACATGAATCATATCTCATGTATATTAAAGATGTTATCTCGTAACATGCTCAGTTCAACTTATTTGTATAAAAGATGTATTCATGAATAAGAACACATTATACAAATAATCTTACTAAGATAAATAGGCAACAAGTCATAACCACTACTTAGTGAGAACTCAAACACATAATTCATTTTTCAAATTACATAACATATTTTAAAATTTAACTCTTGATCACTACTTGATATAAACACATAAAAACATGTTAATACCCTCTAACTAAATGTGATTATCATAATCACCATAGAATGTTTCTAAGACAATAGGAGAACGACTCATTTAGAATAGATCTTAGAAACAATTACCAACTTACCTATTTGGTAAGTTGGGACTCTCATTTTTTAACAAATTTAATAAATTTAAAATACGGAGGGTTAGGAGTACCTCTTATTTCCTTAAGGTTGACTTTATTTTTTACCTCATTTGAGCTCATCATTGATTTAGGTGCACAATTCTTCTTGGCTTGTTTGTATCCCCTCTTCTTTTGATTTTTTCCATTTGATTCATTGAAGATTCCCTTTGCACGTATCACTCGTGGTTTCTTTACAACTTCACCTCTTGTATTTGGTGCATCTTTTCGCTTTGCACGCGTCGCTTGTGGATCTTTGATGACTTTCTGTTTTAGTTTTGATATAACTTCTTTGTTTGCTCCTTCAGGTCCACTTCTGATATTATGTAATTCTACACAAGACATTTCAACAGTTCTCTTTGGTATCCATTTCATTTTGGATCCGTCCTTGTTAGACATAAACTTAGGGTTCCTGAATGGACATAATACTTTAAAATGCCCAACTCTATTGCACTAAGAACATCTCAAATCTGATTTATCATAGAAAACACGAGATGTAAAACATAAATTATTTCTAACAATAGAAGCATAACTATCACTAGCCTGTGATGAATGATGAGACGATGAAGTATAACCACTTTGCCTAAAAAAATTATTCTCAGAATCTCTTGAAATAGTCTTAAGGTTGGATTTTGATTTTTCAAAAATTTTCTTAAGTAAATCAATTTTAGAAACAAAATCTGACCTTTACTTGGAAATCATATCAAAATTATTTTTTAAAACTCTATTTTCATTTTCAATAGAATCCACTTTAGAGAGAAAATTATTAATTTCAAAAATAACATCCGAAAATTCTTTTGTACCACAAAAATAATTCAAATGCATTTTAAATTTTCGGACACTTTTTCCACCTTTTTCAAAAGAATCAATTTTTCTTTTTTAAACTCAAGCTTTCTTTAGCAAAAAGTAGTTTGAAATAAAGTAATTTTTTCATAACAATATGGACATTTTCATTATCATCATCTCCATCACTACCATACGAATCACACAAATCATAAACCACATTGTCATATAAGGATCTATCACCATTAAGAGAAGATACATAAAAAATATTATCCATGGTGTGTGCACGTGACCGGTTTAGCTAGGATGTTAAGCCTACCGAGCTAAAACCAACTCTGATACCAATTGTTGGTCTAGTGGAATACCCAAGAGGGGGGATGAATTGCGTATTTAAAAATTTATCAGAATAAAACTTGAATAAATCAAATAATTAATTTTAATTCTAAATTAATTATTATCTTTATATCACAGCGAAATTAAATAATTAACTAGGTGCACACCTAATAGTAAAAATAAACAAATCAAATATTGCAGCACACCAAGATATATCCTAATTCACCAAACTACTGTTTGCTAGTCCAGTCTTCCGAGTCCCACGGAGATTCGCACCCACTAATACTCAAGATCCCTTTAAAGGTAGGAACCAAACTCTCACACCGATTCTTTTACAGGCTCAGAATCAACCTTTACAATATCTTTTTCTCAGATTAAGGAAGAACCTCTACTTTTTTCAGACTAAGGAAGAACCTAATTTTTTTTAACACTAAGGCCAAAGAATTAAAACCTCACTAATCACTCCAAATATCCTTTTACCCGATAAGGATTGAACCGTTAAAAATTTCACTCAAAGACACAATTCTATCCAAGAAGAATCACTACCTCAATCTCTTTATTGGAAGAGAATGAAAATCGGCTATCCCTGATTAAATAACTCCAACAGTATTTAACCCGTCACACTACTCATCAATACAAATTGATAAGTAAAAAATCTCACTCGGAGTTTCTACCACCCTAAATAAATAATAACTCAATTAATATCTCAAGTCTAGCAATAAAAAAAAATGTGAGATTGAAACCTGATTTTAAACAAGATATGGGTAGCAAATACTTTAACATATAATCAGATTCAATAAATTGTTTATAAAAATATTTTCTTCAATAAATAATCAAAAAATAATTTCTAAAAATCAATTTCCAAAAATAAATGAGTAATGCACAATTAGAAAGTAATTGAAAAGATCTCACCCGGAATCCACAGAATAAATAAATAAATAAAGCAATATAACTTCAAATCCGGTAGCAGCAAAGATTGATCGCAATTGATCTTCAAGATTACCTCTCAGAATAACTCACACAATATCTCAGAATGATGACTCTTATAACAACTCACAAATTATCTTTTCTCTTATGCTCTCTCGATATTGATTTGTGATATATGAAATTTGCAGGTCTATATATATGGAAAATAAATCAGCTCTCTAACGGCTAGTTCCCATGTGTCATAATAATTAAATGCTCTCTTAGACCCCATATATCATTATGATTTCATTTTAGTTTAATACACTTAATAATGGTTTTTAAAACTTTCAATTAAGTCCCCACAAATATTTCTCAATCTCAATTAATTAGAATAAAAATAATTTTATATACCAAATAGAGAAATATTAAAATTTAATGAACCGAATCAATAGGATTTAAACATTAGGTGAAGCATATCTTAAATATAATAATATCCCCGAAATCTCTCTCAAATCCAAACAAAAAATGGCTACTTTTGGATATAATCTCGGAATAAACAGAATCCTGAAACAGCGCGTCTGGTTGACTGGTCAGTCGACTGCCCTATTCAGGATATAGCCAAGCCATTGTTGTTGCGTTCATCAGTCGACCTACCTGTTGACTTAGAGATTCAGAGAGTTCAGTTTACCTTCACTGGTTGACCTACCTGTCGACTCAGTGATACAGAGAGTTCAGCTTCTCTTCACTGGTCGACCTGTCTGTCGACTTAGAAATACAGGTTGTTTTTGCTGCTTGGTCTGGTCGACTCATCAGTCGACTTGTATATGTTGGATCTCTTTTTTGAACTCATTTTTAACTTCTTCTTTTTTATGTTTTCACCCCTTTAACTATTTTTTTTTTCTAAATTAGCTCCACTAACTTCTTAAATTCCATTTTAGTCAATTAAAAATATTTCTTTTCAAATCACATATAGGAGCAAATAATTTCATCTTATCAAAACACACATAAATAATTAAAAAAAAAATTGTGTCGTGTGTGTGTTCCTAATTGGGATATTAAGAGTTGAAATTCACATGAGTTGTTTTCTCTAATTTCTTCAAACTCTTAATTCTTCATCATCTTCGACATCATCATTTAGCATCCATTTAATTTGCATCTTCATCACTGGAATTTAAATAACTGAAACACTCAATTAAATCGTTAGTTCCACCAAAATATCAACACTTAATTGTTCATCAAAATTTTAGGATTAACAATCTCCCCATTTTTGTTCATCCATTTAATTTGCATCTTCATCACTAGAACTTAAATAACTAAAATACTCAATTAAACCGTTAGGTCTACCAAAATATCAACACTTAATTGTTCATCAAAATCTTAAGATCAACAATCTCCCCCTTTCAGTTATTTAAGTTCCACTAATGAAGATGCAAATTAAATAGATGCTAAATGATGATGTCGAAGACGATGAAGAATTAAGAGTTTGAAGAAATTAGGAAAAACAACTCAGGTGAATTTCAACTCTTAATATCCCAATTAGGAACACACACATGGCACAAAAAGTTTTTATTATTTATGTGTGTTTTGATAAGATGAAATTATTTTCTCCTATATGTGATTTGAAAAGAAATATTTTTAATTGACTAAAATGGAAGTTATGAAGTTAGTGGAGCTAATTTAGAAAAGAAAATAGTTAAAGGGGTGAAAATGTAAAAAAAAATAAGTTAAAAATGAGTTTAGAGAAGAGATCCAGCATATACAAGTCGACTAATGAATCGACCAGACCAAGCAGAAGAAACAACCTGTATCTCTAAGTCGATAGGCAGGTCGACCGGTAAAGAGAGTTGAACTCTCTGTATCTCTAAGTCGACAGGTAGGTCGACTGGTGAAGGTAAACTAAACTCTTTGAATCTCCAAGTCGACAGGTAGGTCGACCGATGAACGCAGTAGTAATGGCTTAGCTATATCTTGAATAGGGCAGTCGACCGGGCGCGCTGTTTCAGGATTTTGTTTATTCCGAGATTATATTCAAAAGTAGCCGTTTTTTGTTGAGATTTGAGAGAGATTTCGAGGATATTATTATATTTAAGATATGTTTCACCTAATGCTTAAATCCTATTAATTTGGTTCATTAAATTTTAATGTTTCTCAATTTGGTATATAAAATTATTTCTATTTTAATTAATTAAGATTGAGAAATATTTGGGGGACTTAATTGAAAGATTTAAAATTCATTATTAAGTGTATTGAACCAAAATGAAGTCATAATGATATATGGATTCTAAGAGAGCATTTAATTGTTATGACACTTGGGAACTAGCCGTTAAAGAGCCGATTTATTTCCCATATATATAAACTTGCGAATTTCATATATCAAAAATCAATATCGAGAAAGCATAAGAGAAAAGATCATTTGTGAGCTGTTATAAAAGTCATCATTCTGAGATATTGTGTGAGCTATTCTAAGAGGTAATCTTGAAGATCAATTGCTATCAATCTTTGCTGCTACCGAATTTGAAATTACATTGCTTTATTTATTTATTCTGTGGATTCCGAGTAAGATCTTTTCAATTACTTTCTAATTGTGCATTACTTGTTTATTTTTGGAAATTGATCTTTAGGAATTATTTTTTGATTCTTTATTAAAGAAAATATTTTTATAAACAATTTTTTGAATCTGATTACATGCTAAATTATTTACTACCCATATCTTGTTTAAAATCAGATTTTCAATCTCACATTTTTTTTATCACTAGACTTGGGATATTAATTGAGTTATTATTTATCTAGGGTGGTAGAAGTTTCGAGTGAGATTTTCTCCTTATCAATTTGTATTGGCGAGTAGTGTGACGGGTTAAATACTGTTGGAGGTATTTAATCAAGGGTAGCCGGTTTTCAGTCTCTTCCTGTAAAGAGATTAAAGTAGTGATTCTTCCTGAATAAAATTGTGTTTTTGAGTGAAATTTGTAACGGTTCAATCATTATTGGGTAAAATGATATTTGGAGTGATTGGTGAGGTTTTGATTCTTTAGCCTTAGTATTTAAAAGAATTAGGTTATTCTTTAACTTGAAAAAAGTAGAGATTCTTCCTTAACTTAGGAAAATGATATTGTAAAGGTTGATTCTGAGCCTGTAAAAGAATTAGTGTGAAGGTTTGGTTCCTACCTTTAAAGGGATCATGAGTATTAGTGAGTGTGAATCTCCGTGGAGCTCGGAGGGTTAGACTAGCCAAGAGTAACTTGGTGAACCAGAATATATCTTGGCATGTTGCAATATTTGATTTGTTTATTTTTTTTTATTTGGTGTGCACCTAGTTAATTATTTAATTCCGTTGTGATATAAAGATAATAATTAATTTAGAATTAAAATTAATTATTTGATTTATTCAAGTTTTATTCTGATAAATTTTTAAATACCCAATTCACCCCCCCTTTTGGGTATTCCACTAGGCCAACAGAAACAGAATTCTGTCATTGCCAAACGCTATTATGTTTCCAAAAGAAAACAAAATTCTCATATCATCGCATTCTAAGTGGAATGATAAAAGTGAGAACACTAACCAAACGCCACGTTAATATCCAATATGGATTAACAAAGTCAAATTAAATACAAAACCAAGAAAAAAAATTAAAAATTTTAAAAGGAAAACAAACAAACTTGTATTTGTATGTACTAACCAATGTTTTAAAAACCAGACCAGACCGGCCGGTTCAACCGGTTGAACCTTCGACTGGCTCAGATTCCAGTCCGGTTATACCTCTAAAACCGTTTATCCCTAAAAATCGTTCAACCGGCCGATTCGAGCCGATTCAACCTCGAACTGGTGAACCATTCTGATTTTCGTCAAACCGGCCAGGTTTTCTTCACTCCCTATTTGTGCAACTATTTCAGTAATTCCCCCAAAAAACCTTAAAAAAACGTTGCCTTCTCCTCGCCGAACTTCACTGGGCATGATCAACAACCGGACCATCGCCATTCAGACCTTCGCCGAACCATCGACAGCCGGACCATTGCCATTCAGACCAACCGCCGATCAACCGCTGCCGACCATCGCCATTCAAATCTTTGACGAGTTGCACCGTCATCGCCGACCTCCCTTATACTGTCATCATTTGGGTTGCAGAGAGAGAGAGAGAGAGAGAGAGACGTTTACCTGAGACAGTGGAATTGAGAAGTGGAAGGAGTGATGACTAGGTTAATTGGTGGGGTTGTATATCACTATATTAAGTTTATTAGGTTTCATATTGACCTTTGGATCGATAGTGATCCAAAGGTCAGAAATGAAACTAAAGGTCATAAATGAAATTAATTGGGAGGGTTGTATATTAGCGGCGGTTGGGTTAGGAGGGTTGTATAATTATATATATTTGAGGATTGATATTAGGTTTTATATATATATATTTCAATATTTTTTAATATTAATTGGGAGTGGTATTTTTGTTTTTGGTTTTTTTAATATTTTATATATATATAAATGACATAATTATAACGTCACCGGTTCAACCGCGGTTTGTCTACTGGTCGAACCGGTGACTCGTGATCCGGTGACTTTTCCGGTTCGATGTCCGGTCTGGTTTTAAAAACATTGGTACTAACACCAGGAGGGCTGGAGTGTAATTATCCCTTCCAATTTTCGAGAGGGAGAGAGGGGTTGATTTATTTGGGACCAGAAGGGTGGCCGAATCTGGGAAATTCAGCTCATCTACTCCAACAAACTGACGTGAAATGCCAGAAATTTCAATTTTTTGAGACTATCCGTCTCATAAATCCCCAACTGCTGCCGCCGAACCTACGCTTCATTAGTGACCAACGCACCATCACATCTTCCCATTGATTTCTCCGTCGTCTGTTCATTGTTACAATAATTAATCCCCATCCCCTTTATTGATCTTATTATTTAATCCCTAAAAGGCAAAACCCATATCTCAGATCTCTCTCTCTCTCTCTCACATTCGACGGTCCGAGAGCTCAGATACTCTGTTTCAATGGAGCTCTGTTTCATAGAGCAACTCAAAACTCAGCCCCAATGGCTGCTTCTGCTACTGGGTCTCGGTTTTCTCTCAGTTCTGAAGTGTTCTCTGGCGATTCTTAAATGGGTTTATGTCAATTTCCTCCGGCCTCCGAAGAACCTCAAGAAATACGGGTCGTGGGCGCTTGTCACCGGTCCGACCGACGGCATAGGCAAAGCTTTCGCGTTCGAACTAGCTCGCAAAGGGCTCAATCTGGTACTCGTGGGTCGAAACCCTGATAAGCTCAAGGATGTTTCCGATTCGATCCGAGCTAAATATGGGCGGGCGCAGATCGAGACGGTGGTCGTCGATTTCTCTGGCGATTTATCCGACGGTGTGCGGCGAATTCGAGAAGCCATCGAGGGTTTGGACGTCGGGGTTTTGATCAACAACGTCGGAGTTTCGTATCCGTACGCGAGGTTTTTCCACGAGGTGGACGAGAAATTGTTGGCGGATCTGATTAAGGTGAATGTGGAAGGGACTACGAAGGTTACGCAAGCTGTGTTGCCGGGGATGATCGAGAGAAAGAGAGGGGCTATTGTGAATATCGGTTCTGGTGCCGCCATTGTCATCCCTTCTGATCCTCTTTATGCTGTCTATGCTGCCACAAAAGCGTAAGATCTCTCTCTCTCTGTTTTTGCCTCGTATGATTGATTACAAGTTCATACTTGAGCAAAATGGAGTATGGTATTTGTACAGTTTAGATTTTGAGGTTCATAGTTCATAGTACTACTTGGAAACAAAAAATGAATTTTTAAAAATCTAAAAAAAGTAGAATTTTAATAGATAGATCATGGATCTGCTAGGCATATGTAGCTAATCTATGCGAATTTGACACAATCCTCTACTAGGGCTTCACATGAATCATATTGAATGTGGAAGTTTTGCACATTTGAATTAACGTATTGTCTGGAAACGCTGAATTTGGGGTTTGGATTCTGGCTGAGAAATGAATGTATGCAAAAATTTAAATATTTGCATGAGTTCGTTTCTAGTTCCAATTCCAAGCCCCCAATTCCGTACAACCAAACACAACCTAAGAGCAACTCCAACAACAATATGTGATGTGTCTTTTGGGTAAGGTAAATTAGAAGCAAATAGTACACATGGAATTGGTACTTGGTGGCGCATGTACTAGGGCGCATGTATTGTCCGATGGCGGTGTGTTTGGTGTCAATTTGTTCGTCTTGACGAGACGATTATGATGGTGTGGTGGGTGATGATGTCGGAACAATGGTTGTTGTTGTAGAGGCCAAAACTAGTGACAAACGGCGGTGATGGTTCTAGTGGCGTGTGGAGTCGCATGAAGCGGTGGATGGGCTTTTCTCTAGTGGCATTTGACTTGCCTTTACAAGGGAAATTTGATGGTGGTGTTGGTTTCGATGTTCAGTAGTTGAGCGGTGATAGAACGTATCGAAGGCAACGTGTATTGATTCGGAAAAAAGGTTGCAAAATTTTAGTAAGAATAGAGCCATAAACAATTGATTCTTGATACTATATTAAAATAACTGAGAGGCGGAATATCGAGAGAACATGAGATGATTATATTGATATATAAAAAAAGTACAATTACGAAGATATATATATAGAGAGTCTATATATAGGAGTGATTAGGGCTTCGAATATTCGTGGTAGCCAGGAACTTCACTCCTCACTTATTTTAGCTTAATATGTGTGTAATAATTTAGTTAGATTGCTTTGTTTATTTTCAGGTACATTGATCAGTTCTCAAGATGTCTATATGTCGAGTACAAGAAGAGCGGAATAGATGTGCAGTGCCAGGTACTATTCATTTCTGTACCACTTGTTCTCCGCCATCTTATATTGTTTAAACTAGATTTAGCATTATAATCAAGGTTCTGAGTATCGACCGTTACGTACCCTAATGACCGATATGTAACGAAAAATCAAACAGGTATAAGCATTGAAAACTGTTTCAAGATTGAAAACGAAACTGGTCTAAGCATTCTCACACTGATTTCTTATTTGAAAATGCATTCAAATTGAAGAAAAATCCCTACGTTGTTACGTATTTGAGTATACACTCTTTGCGTTTTAAAATTAAAAATTCAGGCCTCGTTTGGTTAAAGTTTATGTTCCCTGATTCTTGTACCCGCTCCCAAAATCTTGAGATTGATGTATAGAAATGTATTTGGTAAACACGTTTCTGTTCTCAAAATTTTGAGAAACAAAGACATGTTTGATTCCTATTCACTCTCATAAAGTTATTCCCACTACCATCTCGTCAGCTATCACCACCGGGTCAGCTACCATACATTTAAAAAAAAAAATGTTGCAACTAAATGTATTTCTTGTTTTTATTCTCATAAATTAAAATAAATAATTTCAGGACAGTGGTCGTTACCAAATATGTTTCTATTTTCAGAATACTTGTTAACAGAAATAGACTTTCCATCTTAATCGCATGCCAGTTTATTAAAAATAGAAACACAACAATAAAAACACTAACAAACGCGGCCTCAGTCTCCTTACAAGTCTCAAAAACTATTTTATAAAATAATTTTCACAATCAATCACATCACATTTTTTAAATATTATATATACTTTTGTTAAATTATTAAAAAAAAAATTACTTTTTAACTTAAAAAAAATAAATAAAAAAAGAAAGTCCTCTCACATCTCTTTCACCATCGCTCACAAATATTTAATCAATCACGTCAACCCTTCTCATACTTCGACAAGTTTCAACCAATCACATTGCAAAAACTTCTATAATCAAACCAAACAAGTTTTCCCAATTTTAGAAGACTTCTTTTAATTTTCTAAGAACTGTTTTCAAAATATTTGGAAACTATTTTTGAGTTCTGAACTGAACAGGCTGAACCACCTTCTTTATCCAAAGTGGATGTATATAGTGTTCTAAATCGTATATGATTGTGGCAGCTAACTCAGGGGCTCTTCAGCTTCGGAATTATTCCCAGAATTCTGTTTCTATTCCAAAATTGTGGGAATAGAAACAGAAATATATGTCGATTTTCTAGTTTCATATGGAAGATTTTAGTCAAATTCTGGCATCTTGATTTTACAAAAAATAAGGATCAACTTCCGAATGAGGGTTGAATGTTAAAAGTTCTTTAACCTTGTAATGTGGTTTTAAGGTGGTGCTTGTTTTAGATGTCATCTTCCAGATTTCCATTTTCGTTCCCAGAAAATTTAGATAAAAACTGAAATTTAGGAACGATTCTATTCAGTTCATGAAAGCTTGTCCTTAAAATCTGGCAGCAGATATATACTCGTTCTCATATTTTTATTTTTGCTTATAGTTTGGGAACATAAACACTAAACAAATGGGGTCTTACTGTTTCTGTTCCCCGAAAAAGAAACAGAAAAACAGATACAAAAACAATTTGTAGTGTTCTGACATTAGAAATTTATTCAAATAAATGGGAACATAAATAATTTTTTTTTATGATTTTCCCACTTTTCTGGGAACAAAAACAAAAACACTAATCGAATACCGATTCTCATCATCCGAATTGATTTATGAACCTTTTTTTTTTTTTGGGTTTTAATTCTGTTAATTGTTTCGTGTAAAATGTAGGTCCCGTTATATGTAGCTACGAAGATGGCGTCGATCAAAAGATCTTCCTTCTTTATTCCGTCAACAGAAGGTTATGCCCGGGCAGCCATGCGTTGGATAGGGTATGAGCCACGGTGCACCCCCTATTGGCCCCATTCTCTTCTCTGGGGCTTGGCTTGCTCTCTCCCCGAGTCAGCTGTTGATGCTTGGCGGCTCGGCTTCTGTCTTGGTGTTCGAAAGAGGGGACAACTCAAAGACTCCAGGAAGAAGGAATAGACACAGTATAAGATTAAGTTAGTGGATTTTATTGGGGAAAATTGTTTGCCTTTTTTTTTTTTTTTATCCAACTTGAATGGTTTTGATTCATGTTTAGCTGTGGTTTGGCTATGTACTCTGTTAAGCTTTTCTGTTCCCACATTTCTGTTTTTGTCCTAAAAATATTGGGAACAGAAATAGAAATATGGAAGCAAAAAAGAAAAGTTCTTCATGTTCTGGAGCCAGATTTGTAGAACAAACTTTTGAGAACAAAAAAATAAATGTTCTTCGAATTTTGTTGCCGTTCCAAAATTCTGGAGGAAAACAGAAACACTAAAACAAACCTTGTATTAATTATATACCAGTTTTAGCCCTGCGATAAGTGTGGGTTTTGAAATAATTTTTTTATTTATTTTATTTGATTATTTAAATATAATTTATATTTGTTATTTTTGAGAAAATATTTTGTATTAGTTATTGGTGTTTGTATTTCTTTTTTTATTTCAGTGGGTGAACAATGTATTATTTTGCAATGTTTGAAATATTTTTTTTTTTTTATTTTGTAATATTTATTTTCAATTAGTATTATGAATATTTTACTTTTAAGTGTTGAAATTAAAAGTATTGTTTAATGTTTGATAAATTATAAAATTTTAATTCAACATAATTTTTAATTTTAAAGAAATATGCGTGTTCAAATTATTTAAAATGAAATTAATTAACAAATACTCTTAATAATTTAAATATACTCAAAATGTTGAAAAATATTGAATATAGTGTTGTTAAGCTCTCAAAAAAAGTTGAAAAGTTAATAAAGAAAGAGGAAGAGATAATATGAGTTATTAAAAATTGCACCGATATAATATCAAACAAACGTTATCATTTCGGATTTTATTATTAAGTTACTAACACATGAAAATCTCAAGTAATATAACTTATTTCATAATTTATGTATTTTAATAAGTTGTCCTAATTTTAAATGTACAGTTACTTATAAAAGATAAATCGTTCTATTTGATACTATGATGTTCGATAATATTATTTATCTATCCCCTAAAACAAAATAAAATGACAATATTAATAAAATCTTCAAATTAACAAATGAAGCATATACAGAGAAAACCCAACGCTTCACACACAAATCGGACATGAATTTCATTAAAAAAAATAAAAATAAAATAAAAACAATGAATATATTTCTTATTTTTAGCTTGATATATCAACTAATGATCTGGCTCTTTCAGTCGACGTTAATCTCAATCTCGAAACCCTCGTATAAAGAATTACATATAACTTGAACTAATTGTTTTACAATTGAATAACAAGATGTTGACAAGTTTTTAACATATACATTGATAAGGTATTGATAATAGCAAAAGTTTATAGAATAAACAAAAAAATATATAAAAATTTAGACAAATTTAAAGTGTGTCCAATTATGGGGTGAAAAGAAAAAAATCCTTATATAGAGAGTATTTTGGAGTCCTCTCAAATTCTAACAATTAGTAACATTATGTGCTTTTAATGGAATTATGACAATAAAATGATTGAAATTTTTTTACATACTCACACATTAAAAGCATTAAATTGGTAGAGTTATGATAATAAAATTAATTAAAAAATACTTCTAGTAACTAGAATATACTCAAAATTATGAGAAATAAATAATATAAAATTGGTGAACTTTCATTCATTTAAAAGTTTAGACTTTCACTTTTAGTTTTTGTTATATAATATGATATGATATGATATATAGATGTCATTTTTAACTCATGTATATAAAATATTGTTAGAAAGAAAATCTATTTTTTTTAGGCTTTCGATTTTAGATTTTACATTTTTAATTCATGTATATCAAATATATCATAAAAAAGAACTTCTTTTTTTCATTATTTTTATAAACCCTTAAATGAGAAATAAAAAATATAAAAAGTTCAAAAAATAAAAATATTTTTTTTACACTAAAAAAATAGAAATCGATTTTGCTTTTGGTCATTTTTATAAACACTTATATGAAAAATAAAAAATATAAAAAGTTAATAAAGAAAAATAATTTTTTAAATTAAAAAAACTTAAGTATGATATTTTATTATTTATTCTAAAAATTGTCTTTTATTTAAAAGGCAAACCTCATTATTTTAAATATAAAAAATATTTTAATTTCATTAAACCCGCTATATTAATTATAAATAACTATTAAATTCACTCAAATTCCTATATTTAAAAATAAGCATAATATTTAAACTCATTTAAATAAAATAATAAATAGAGAAATCAAGAAGAATCAAGAAAAATTATTTTATGGACTCTCATTCATTCTCAAGTTTAAGCTTTCAATTTTAGGTTTTTCACATACATATATTATTATGCTTGCAAATTTTGAAATAATTTTTTTAAGAACACAACAGATTTAATTTTGTTCCATATCTTCGTTTCTTTCCCAAAAGCCACTACTGTTTTTATGTTTTAAAAATCGGACCGGTTGGTTTGACTAGTTGAACTGCCACTCAGTTGAGCTTCCAGTCTAATTACTTGTTTAAAGTCGTTTGAGCTAAAAACTAGTTTACTGGCCAGTTCAGACCGTTTCAACCGGGTTACCAGTGAACTGGGATGGTTTCAGTCGAACCGGGCCGATTTTGGCAATCTTGGAATATATATAAATTGCTCCCTTGGAAAAAAATCTAATTTATTGTTCTCTTTCACCCTACTTCCGAATCCGCGATCTGTAAGATGAGCTTTCTCCTTGCCACAATCTCCACCCACAATTAAGGATCTCCTAGCCATATCTAAGGTCGCATTTGGTATTGCGGAATTCGAGAGGAGATTGGAATAACCATTCCATTCTTATATTTGGTATGGATATCTCAGCCACATCTAAGATGATGTTTAGTGCGCGGGATTCGAGACAGGATTTGAATAGCCATGAGAATGGTCATTCTATTCCTATATTTGGTACATAGGATTAAATGTCACTCTCATTATCAGGGATTCTCCCAGCCACATCTAAGATGATGTTTAGTACACGGGATTCGAGACGGGATTGGAATGGCCATGGGAATGGTCATTCCATTCCTATATTTGGTACATAGGATTAAATGTTACTCCTATTACCAAGGATTCCTTAATCCCACAAAACATGAGATTAACTAATATTAAGATAAACTGGATATTAGTTAATCTCAATTACATGAGATTAAGTTTTAATCATTCATCGGCCAAAACGCGAGATCAAGTGCTAACCAAATATTTAAATTGGAATGAAATTTAATTAAATTAATTATTATATCCTTTGAAACTTTAATCAAATTACTATTTTAACCTTTAATATCATTCCAATATTACATGTAATCTCTTTTGTCATCAAACATAGAAATGGTAATGATCATTCCATTCCATTACTATACTAATTTAATCTTATTGTCATTTCATTCTAGCGTTCCAAACGCAGCATAAAGAGAGCCACATCCTTTACAGGATCTCCAGCCACAAGGGAGCCACAGGCGTTGGTCTTGTTGCAGTTAAATCTTCGCCATCGAGTTCGTCGTTCAAACTTCAAACAATGTCTTTTCTTATTTATTTTTAATACATAATTCAATTTAATTTATATATTTTGATGCTGTTCTTGATTTAATTTATTTACTATAATTGTTATTTAATTTGTGTGATAATATATTAATTTTAGTTAGCTTTTTTTGTTTATTATTTTTGGAAATGTATATATTTGCTTATTTTATATTTTTCATATAAAAAAAATATATTTTATTTTTTAATGACATAATTTTTACGTCACAGTTCAACCATGGTTCGCCTATCGATAGAACTGATGACCTGTGACCCGATAATTTTTTCAGTTCGATATCTGGTCTGGGTTTAAAAACATATTTATCCTTAGAAAACTTGAAATGGAAATAGAAAGAAAAAAAATAAGGGGAGTGGGGGTGGGTTAATTTTCTTTTTACTCTAGTTTCATTTTGTCCCATCTACTTTAAAAATTAATGTCTTCAAAAATAAAATAAAAAATAAAAACTATTTTTTTTAACTTAACCATATGTTAAAAAAATATTGTCTTTATTAAAAAAAATAATAAAAAGAGAGAAAAAAAGGAGGTTGATAACAAAAATGTTAATTTTTTTTCTTTTATTACTTTTAAATTCAAAAACAAATAAAAGGTAAGTTTTTTTGAATAAAATATAATTTTTTCCTTGTAGTAAGAAAGTAAAAGGGGTTAATTTGTACTTTTTTTTTTTTTTTTTTTTGTAAAGGGGAAAAAATCAACTAATCCACCCCCCCCCCCCCCCCCCCCCCCCAAAAGAGAATTTTTTAAGTTACAATCACTAAGATTTGACTCAACCATGAATTAGAGCTTTCAGGCATTTTCTTTCCATCCAAACAAGTAACAACAAAAAAAGATAAACTTGAATTTTCAAGTTTGCTAATATTTGATTTATAACAGATGAGAAATATCAAAGAAACAATAATTTAAATATCGGTATTTCTCACTTAATTATTTTGTCATTTTGGTTTACAAATCTCCCATAAAATAGTAAAATACATGTCAACCCCTTATTCTTTTGATTAAATATCATTTAGTTTCCCTTTGGTAAAAAAATAACTGAAATTTTAATTGTAATGACAATTTGACCCTCAACAATTTAAAAATAATTAAAAATTAAAATATATAAATATCCCCTTTTAATTTGTTTTAATTACATTTTTCACCTTTCCGTTTTTACACTTAACACACCTATTTTAAAAATAAAATATATTTTCATCCTAAATCTTTTTATAATTTATGTTATCCCATCCACCACCCACCCCCTTCTTCTTCCTCCTCTTCCTTTTGTCTTCTTCTTCCTTTCCTCCTTTCTTCTTCCTTTCCTCCCTTCTTCTTTTTCTCTCACTCTTTCCTTGCAGATCCAACATTGCCAAGAAAGAGAGAGAAAGAGGAAGGAGAAGAAAAGGGGGGTTGCGTGGTGGGTGATAGTGGGGGTGGGGGGAGGGAAAGTTGCGTGGGATGGGTGGTGGATGGGAGGTTAAAAATAATTTTGAAAAAATTTAGAAGTAAAAGATATTTTTATTTTTAAATATAGGTATTAATGAGTTTTTAAATATATATATATATTTATATATATAACCCAGTGGAGAGAGGATTTTTCTCACTCTCCTCCCCATTTTTCATTTACTTGGCTAGACCGAAATCTTAGCTATTGGGGCTCAATGTATACAACTCCTTCCCATCAGAACTCCTCCAACCCTCTTGCATATCATCACACTGGCAATGGAGAGGAAAGCCAAAAGTGTAAGCAAACGGAGTTTTCTCTATCACCTCTTTCTTAGTCTTTTGGGAAAAGCTAGGCTTGGGTACTATAGAAGGAATAGATCTATCTTATCTCCCTTTGTATTGCTTAGTTTGATGTTCTATGCTACGTCCTTCTCATTTCTTTTGTTGTATTCAGTGGATCAAGGGAGTACCTGCTCATGCTTTTCTTAGCGGGAAAGACGTCGTTAGCCTAAGGCGGGATTCGCTATCCTTCTGAAGCTGACATTTTCCAATGATTTGGTTTTTGCCTACTTTAAAATATATATATATATATATATATATATATATATATATATATATAATTTACTTTTAAAAAATATGGGCATTTATGTCTTTCTAAAGAGAAAAAAAATGTCAAATGAGTTAACTGATATTTAACAAATGATAAGGAAAGTTTCTAATTTTAAGCAAAACTGGGGATGTAAATGTCAAATATCTATTTGAATAATGCAGCTTGCAAGTTACAACAAGAGAAGTAAAAAAAAGGGCTCAATCTGAAGCCAGACTTCCACATATTCAGAAAGTACATTACAATACAACATGAGAATCTATACAAATAGAACAGATCTTGTGGCTAAGGCTGTGTTTGGTACATCCAAAAAGAAACATTTCATCACATTACAAAATGGGAAGAAGCATTAAAAAAAAAAAGTGTTACTAGTGAAAATAGAAATCTCATGATTGAATTTCAATATCTCTATCAACAACCGGTTGTTGAGCCTCTTGATCGTAACCATGGTTACTCGTTTTACTTTTATTAAAAGACTTTTGGCTAAAAATTCTTGCAAAAGCGCTTTTAGACCTAGGAACGTTTGAAACTCCACTCGTCTTGCTGCTGTTGTCGCCATCACCATTTTTCCTCCCAAGATCTTCTGATATATTCTTAACACTAGTATCAAAACGACGTCTAAATGTTGGATACCTCGATATGGATTTCGTGATTCCTTGAAGCCTTCAAAAAGGAAATTGGGATGAGGATAGGGAACTATTTTGAGACATAAGGACATGTTTGGTTCGCAATCAGAAAGCAATATTGTTTATGGATTTCTAGTCAAAAAAAGTTCAAAGAATATAAAATTAAGAGGTTTTTCCACTTTGCACCCTTGAAGTTTCAGAGAAACACTACTTTAACCCCTGTCTTTTCAATTTAAACATATTAAATCCTAAAGTATCTAAATCGTTACAAGTGAATCCAAATCGTTAACACCATCATTACTTTTAATGGATATCACTTACATGTTAGGCACGGAAATCATCCACATGAGTGATTTTTGTCACAAAAATAACGGGATTAGTGATTTATGCTCAATTGACATGATTTAGATACAATAGGGTATAAAATCGTTAAATTGAAAAGATAGGGGCTAAAGTGAAATTTATATGAAACTTTAGGGGTGCAAAGTGCAAAAACCTCTAAAATTAATTGCATTCATTTCAAAATCTAATTCGAAGGCCCCAATCCATACAACGAAAAACACTACCTTAAAGTTTTTTATTATATTTTTTTAACAATTTTTCCATATACGTTCTATTTAAAAATTAAAATAAAATTTTTTAGTCAAACCAAAAAACTTTTCATTTTTTTTTTCATAAAATATTTTGCAATTGTAAACCAAACAAGCCCTTAAAATTTGTAAAGAAAATAAAAGAATTTACCTTCGAGCTAATGCATCAAGTTCAGCTCGCCTAACCTCGGATTCGGGCGGCGAGCCAATGTTTGTGTTCTTCAACCTCTCAGGATCGCCGCTCAACAGAACTAATTTGCCCAAAAATTCCTCCTCATCCGCTGAGAGATTTGCAGCTTTAATTTGTTCTTTAATAATCAAAAGCGGATTCAGAAACCAATCAAAAAAAGTATCTTTGGGGCTGTTGCTGCTTGTTATCTCAGTGACACCATCGCCTACATTATTTTAAAAAAATCATGATAATTTTCTAGAAAGCAAAAACAAAGTAAGGTGGCTTTAGTTTCTTTCCGAAATTAATGTTTTTATACCGAAGAACTTGGAACAGAAAAAGAAATACAGAAGAAGAAAAAAATGTTTCTTTTTATTCCCTGCCTTTTAGCACAAATTTCTGGAAACAGAACATAAACATATTCTTTTTTGTTTAGGATTTCTCTTTATGTTCCAAGTTTTATGGGAACATGATAAGACAAAGGATACCTAAAAGAAGAGATTTGTTCTTGGCTTAATCAACAACATAAACAAGAGCTGCCCAAAAGAGCAGGATATAACAAACCCTACCCATATTAAAAAATTAAATCGCGTTTCCACGATGATTTTCTCTTCTAGTTATTCTCCATACAAAAGAAGAAAACAAAGGTGGCATTTGTTCAGTGCCGTTCCCCAAATTTCTAGGGTTTTTTTTTCCCAGAATCTTGGAGCAGAATCAGAAATACAAAAACAATCAATATGTTTCTGTTTTATTTTACAATAATTCTCGGCAAACTAAACATAAGCAGATTTTTTGCTTCCAAAATTTATGTTTATGTTCCAAGTTTTTTGGGAATAGGAACAAAAAGAAAAAGAAACAGTTACATGGGAACCAAAAAAATCTCTGTTCTGTTCCCAAATGTTTGACACAAATATCTGAAAAACAAAACAGAATTCTTCCCATATTTCTGTTTCCATTCCAAGTTTTTTTAAAGAAAAAAAAGGATCCACCTAGACAAACGCTACCTAAAAGAAGAAACTTTTCTTGACTTACTCAACAATATACCGACGGAGTTGGCTTTAGCGGAACGTAAAAGCCCTTGGAGAATGCAATAAGCCGGTAGACCGATGCTTATGACTCTACACCTATCTTTATTGGACTTGGCATCTTCAATGTCCTTTAACGTAATTAGTCCTTTCGAAACCATAATCTCCCCATGTCGTTGGCACTCTATGAATAAGCTCTTGAGCAACTACAAAAATTATGTCTTTTCAAGATCAACTATAAAAGGAGTATCGATACTACTATATACAGATAGGATAAAAGCAGTGCAGCATGAGAGACGTACATCAAGTGGCTTCAACTCAACCATAACACCTAGTGAACTTGACCGAGATGGTGGATTCTTGAAAGAGGGCGGCCTCGAGAAAGAAGATGATCTTGATGTCGCTCCATTCCTCCGATATGCAGGCCTATTTACATGTCACTGGTTATTGAAAAAAAAGTCTTAATCTAGGTGGCATTTTTGGTTACTGTTTTTGTTTTCAGATTACTTGGGAAAAAAATATATTTCTGCTCCAAGCTATAGCACTGGAACTCGAGCTTTTTTTTGCTTTTTTTTTCTTTTGTGTGTGTGTGTGTTATAGCAAGGGTAATGTAGAGAGTGATCACAAACCTAGGAAAACAAGAGCCTTCAGGCATGTCAAGAATATCATTGCTGTATTCATCATATAAGGACAAGGAAGCAATTATGTAGCAAAGTCCCAACCAAAAAGACGTTTGCTGTGATGAACATTTCAAAAAAAGTTGTTATTAATGGGTATTAGAATTGTACAAGAATAGCCGCATAAAATGGTATTTTAGGTGACATATGTTTAGTGTTTCTGTTCCCAGAAATACTTGGAACATAAATAGAAATTTGAGAACAAATTTTGTTCCGTTCCATGAAATTTGTTCTCAAAATCTGGGAAACAGAACAAAGACGAGACCTTTTTTTGTTCCCATATTCCAGTTTTTGTTCCTATTTTTCTGGGAACAGATCAAAAAAAATAGAACCATTAAAAAAAGGCCATCTTAATGAAAGGAAAAAAAGAAAATTTAACCTGATAAACGATCACTGCAGCATAAGCACCTAAGAATATGCTTGCCACCATAGAGCCCAAAATTGATCCAACAACAGCCAATGGCCAAAGCAAGATTGCAAGACCGGCAAACGGTACACAAATTGTCTCCAGAAAAGGGCCTTCACGACCTATACAGTCATGAAACAGACGATGCCACCCCTTGAAGAACATGTAAGGGCCTTTGCAAAGAGCAAGAAATGAGATAACTGGAAAATCAACCAAGACGCCTAGGGCACCAGCTAAAATAGCCCCAGGAAGCTGAACTATTCTGCAAAAAAAATGTGCAAAAAAAAAAAATCACTAAACTCCACAATCGTATCATGAAACAAAATAAAAAAGTGTGAAAAAAATCCTTTTTCTAGTCTTTTTTGTAAAGGGGATTTGTAAATTTTTCTTAGTCTGTTAAGAAAATTTCACAAATACGTTCTCAAAATCAAATACCTTACCCAAACGAAACCCAATAGTTTCGCAAGAATCCCACATTGCTTCCTTGAGTTACGCTACTTATCATCATATGGTTTTAAATTGCTATTTCTATATTTGACAAAACAGCCAAGAAGGCTTCGCGATTCTACTTTTTATACTCTTTTACCAATATTTAAAAAAAAAAAAAAAAAAAAAACATTAGCCTGAAAATAGAATTGGAACATAGAAAAACGCTAAAGAGGACTAAAAAAATATACACACTTAATCTCATAATATTTGCCCTCTGAAGGCTCCTGACGGCGTAGGTCATCCATGACCGAGAAATAAGAATGGAAACATACATCTCCAAGATCCCTCACAACAGTAAAGCTCCTTTTGATAGTATCCCAAGTTCCATCCTGCAATCAAAATTAAAAATAATTAAAAAAAATATATGTCTTTCACATTAAAACAAAAGGAGAAATCAATAGATTGTCCTCCTCGAAACAAGTCACTTTCAATTTTTTATCCTAATCTTTTCCTCTTTAATCTTTAGTTTTTAGTCTTTCCAATAAGTTTTTCGTCTTTCAGCTAACATTAGTTGGATTGAATCCAACGAGTTAATGTTAACTACAATATTAACAAGGACTAAAAAATATGTTGTTTTATAAATAGGATAAAAAAAAATTAAAAACTAAGACTACATAATGAGAACCCATATATATACACACACACACACACACAGAAAGAGAGAGAATTTAGAGCATTTGATCATACATATATAGAATGCCAAAATGCATTAGCCTTGCCTCCGCCAACGGCCTTAAAAGTGGCAAAAATGGGTGATAAAAGCCCATAGGCCGCACCGCCAATAATACTCCCGACAATGCCAAAAATAAGCCACAAAATCAAGAGGACAGGGACGATAACCAAACAAGATACAAGCTTCAAGACCGGTCCCAACTGTTTGGCACTGGGATTGGAAAAAAATGACAAAACAATCAACTACAATATAAAGAAGTTCGAAGAGAAAATTAAGGGTCCATTTGGGTAAAGGCATTTGATTTCAAAAACGGAATTGGAAAAGTTTTTTAAAGAAAATATTACAAATCCATTATTTGAACTTCAAATACCTCATCCAAACACACCCTGACAGCTCGTTTGGTTGAATGAAATCGGGGTGGAATGGAATCACCATTCCACCGTCGATTACAATTGTCTTATTTGGTTGTCGAATGGAATGATGATTCCATTGATAAATCTATTCTATTTCTTCTCTCATTTTATTCCACCTTGATTCCATTCCATCAAACTAAATGAGCCGTCATTGAATTCATTGGTTAACAAACTCACCTCAATATGCAGTAAAATGTCCAAAAACAATGTGCAGGCCATAGACCCACTATTATAGCAGAGTTTCCGATTGTCATGATAAGGCATGTAAACGGGCAGAAAATTACACCTGAAAAAAAATAAAATCAGAACCTAAATCATTTCTTCTTAGGTAGCGTTTGGAAGCAAGGAATTGGAATTGACAAATTCATAGATTTTTACACCTCATTTCTAATTTCAATTCGATGAAAACAAACACTGCCTTAAAAACCCCACAATCCTCCAACACAGAAAAGGAAGGACTACAGATATGTAGAAAAACACAGTCCAATCAGTGAAACAACAGAAATACACCAGATTTTCTATTAAAAAAAACTAGGTCAAAGGAGAAGATGACATTAATGGAAAACAGAAAAAAATAAAATAAATAACAAGTATAGAAAAAGCAGATGAATAGAGAGAAATTGATACTGACCTTTAATGAATCCAAGAATGAGAAGACCAATGAAGTAAGGCAAGAAGCAAATGAAGTTCCATAGAGAAGCCAAAAAACCCCTCGGAGGCTCCATGGAGACCTCCCCCCTCTCCCTCCTTTTTCACTCCAAATCTCACTAAAAAAAATCCCAACTCAAGAAAACCCAGAAATTTTTTAGAGTGATCGATTCCTCAAATTCTGATTTTGCCGCTTTCCCATACCCTCATCAGGCACCAGATTCCCCCAAAACAAGTGAATCGACAGATGGGTCTTATCTTTTACTTTTTTCTCTTTAAAAATGTTTTGTTTTTTTGGGGGAACACCGGAGGTTGAGTGGAAATTTAAAATAGATGAAATGATAATAAAATAATGGGTTTATTTATGGACGAACGGTTGAAGAAAACTGTCGGGAGGGAGGGTTTCCGATTCCGAAGAGTTCAAGCAGCAGTTACCTTCAGTGGTTTGGAAGCAAAGAATACTATCAGCAGCCTGTCTATTTCTTTTTCCTTTTCTTTTTAATTGGGAATGCATTTTTTTACCCCTTTTTTTGAAAGTGTTTATGTTTACTTATTAGTTAATTTGGGTTTAGCTTAAGCCAAAAGCAAGGCAGCTGGGTTCTGTTTCAATTCCATTTCCACCCTGAAACACGATTTTTTTTCTTTTTATTATTATTATTATTATTATTATTATTATTATTATTATTATTATTATTATTATTATTATTATTATTATTATCTTTTCATTTTCATGAAGGTTGGATAAAGAAGTTGATAATTACCCCCATAATGTTAGTTGAGCTGCTGCTAATGAAAATGCTTGGTTTTTCTTTTCTATACGGAATCTGAAATGTATGATTTGATTATCTTTAATAGTTCTTAAGACTAAAAGATATGATTTTATGTGGTAGGTGGCTCAGAAATATATTGTTTGAAAAAATGGAAGCGACCGTTAAAATATAGAGTTAGTGGAATTTCAAAGAAGTCGGTCGACGTCGATGTAGATGTGGATGATCTCCATAAATTAATCGCTTCTTGTTTTCAAAAAATTTTAGCGGGAAAACAATCGTTAAGAGGTAAAAATGAGATGGATAAATATTTGGTTGAAAATCCCAAAGATACAAGTGATGAGAATTTTGACATCTTAAGTTGATGGAAGAGTGGTAATAGTAAGTTATTAATATTGTCTTGATTGGTGCAGAATGTGTTACTGTACCGATTTCTACGGTTGCTTCAGCATCGGAATTTAGTACTGGGGAGGCGTGTGCTTAATCTGTTTCGTAGCTCTTTATCTCCATTGATGACAGAAGTCCTTATTTGTTGTCAAAATTGGTTTCAAACTTCTGTGCCAATTTGACTTCGAAAGGTGATGAATGATATTGAGGAGTTACAACGAGATTTAGGTAATTTAAATTATATTTTTTTTAATTAATTATTTCATAAGACTATAAGAGTAATATTAGATTGATTTGTTCTTTGATTTTTGTAGAAGATTTGGATTTGGAGATATCAAATCATTCGCAAGGCTCATCTTCAACTTATGTTATTTATTTAATTGTTTATTTTTTTGTTTTCTCTTACTTTTATATTATTTTAATTATAATTTATTTATTTTTAGGTAGTTTCTTGAAGTTCCATCTACAATGTGAATGGGAAAAAATTGGAAGACGCATCGCCTTATGGGTTTTATTTGTGTTGTTTCTGTTAAATTTGTAATTTTTTCTTTTATAGTTTTTATTTCATTTGAGAGTTAAAATTGATTATTATTTTAGATGGGATTGTATTGATAATTTTGGGGTTGTATTGGTAATTTGATAGTTACCGTAATGTTGGTTTTGGATGTCTATTTTTTTTTTTTTTTTTTTTTTTTAAATGGTTTGTTGAGATATTATTGAATTTGCTTTGTTGAAAGTTGAAATAGATAAATTGGGTCAGACTAATAAATTTTTTTGTCCGACCCGAGTTCACCCGATCCCAACCCAATCTTAATCTAACACATCACCCTACCCAATACTCACTTGAATCCGCCCGACACCCAACAAACCTGAATAGTTTTGGATTACACACTACCTACGGTTAGTAGTGGGTTCATATTATCTCACCTGACAAATTTCGGGTCGGGTGGCGGGTTAACCCAATTTTTGGCCTAACCAACCCATGCACACCCCTACCCAAGGTGGTGCTGACAACTCCATATATGTCGTTATTTTGGAAGGTTTTTCTCTTTTTAACTCTTATACGGTTCTCTCAAATTTCTCCATTTTCAGAACCCAAGCCGAGGGACGTCTATTATTTTCTTCCCTATTTTCAGTTTCAATGGTCGAGGTTGATTAATTGGCATTCGGATCATTAGGTGGAGCAACGACTCTCTCCGGGTAAATAAAAATCTGCGGTGCAGAGTGGGCCGTACCTTTGGGTGAGACTTGATAGACATACCCCTGACTAGGATATGCCAGTGTGCCATAAGCAAAGTAATGAGGGCCCATATGAGGTCCATTGTAAACCGGCACTGAAAAGCTTGGGCCAGCAGAGTTCAGATTCGACACTGAGTTCTCCGTCCCAAAACTTAGAGGATATTTATTTGGCGAATCTAAATTGGGCAGAGTCATGGGAGTTCCACTAGACGAGAGAACGAGTACCCTCTGAAGTCGCTGGCTTAGTTCATTGAACTTTTCCATCAGCATGTCTATCGTTTCTTGCATCTGAGCTATTTGGACCGTGCGGGGAGATTCGGGATTGCCTTTAAATGTCATCCTGAAATGATTTTGGGCTCGACTGCAAGGGAAGACCAGACTTCGAATGGGGGGAACTAGAATTGCTTTTCTGGGACCAATTTTTTTGTCTCGTCTTGTTATTACGACAATCTCATTCATTAGTCCACATGGATCTTAAGTAGCCTTAAAACTCATCTGAGTTCGAAGTTTTCAATTCTGATAATGACCAATCAAAACAAATAATGAACATATTAGGCTTAAATCTCTAATTATCCCCAACGGAGTCGCCAGTTGACGCGTCCCAATTTTTCAAAAGGAAAATGGATGTGAAATATTAAAGCGTAAAAATAGAAAGTGTTTTCTAAAGCACTGGTTTTTTCAAAAAGTACTTAGGTCACTTTAAAATAAAAAGTCGCCATCTAGTATTGGGTTAAATGGTGTACTAGGTCACCGAATTTTTAGAAAACAATTTGTAAGGCCTAAGTTAAAATTGACTCTAAAATAAGGTCAAACCAAATATTCATTTAAAGAGTTCGGGGTTCGGTTACGTTCTAGAAAAATGTTAAGCACCCCAAGACGCCAATTCGAAAATGATACCGTATGTCCAATTAAGTCCAATTAATTTAAGTCCGAACATTTTATTTTATTTTAAAATCTTTTATTTCTTATGAAATCTTTTTGGTAATTTGAAAATAAGATGAGGCAAGTTTTTGTATTTTTTGGAATGTTCCTCCGATATGAACTCTTATCAACTATTAAGGATTCGATAAGAACGGTTCCCGGAGGGATTTTTAATGAATGTTTCTCAGGAATTTCTTCAATTTAAATGGGCAATTAAAATAAATGAAAAAATATGAAGTATGAATGCGAATGATAGTATTAAACTAGCATAATATGAAGAAAAACAATTATGCAAGAGTGTACGAAATGATCTAAAAATCACTTATATAATTTTTATGCAAGAATAATTTTAATTTAAACATGCCAATGCAAATGGTATGAATGTGAGAATAAATCAAGAAAACAATGTGATTATATGTAACAATGATTTAATTATCTAATATATACGAAAAGTGAAAGTGGTGTACATGTCACAACTAAATGAGAAAAAGTGGCATGAATTATGAAATCTAAAATAACCTATATGTGATGAAATATAAAAAAAAATGTAAGTGGTGAAAGTGTCCTAAACATGCCGTCTAAATGATACAAGAAATAAATATAGATTATGAAATCTAAAAGAAACTACATGTAATGAAATATAAAAAAGTGTAAGTAGTGAAAGTGTCATAATCATGCCGTTTAAATGATATAAGAAATAATATGGGTGTAAGTGGAGAAGGAGTCCTAAACATGTCATCTAAATGATGCAAATGATGTCTATTTTAAGTTTGCCAATTAATTCAAGGAAATTCCGATTTGAAATTCTATCAAATTCTGTGGAGATGAAAATCAAGGAAAGATTATGGAAATAAAGTTTGTCAAAATTAATCTTTCTAAAACTTAGGCGGAAACCCACGAAAAAGTTTACCGATTGATGAAATTTCTTAAAATCGAACGTTTCTAAATTTCACTCTACTTGGGGAATAAAACGAGATTATAGAAAACTCTCCCATAATTTATCGAATCGTTGAATTCATCCTACGGTTTGTAAGGATTAATTTTTACAAACTAAGATTTTATTATTTTTCTTGATTTTTTGGATTTCTATTTTTTTTTTTTTTTTTTTTTTGGTCTTTAGGATTTCTATAAGAAGTAAAAGAAAATAAAAGTAGAAAAATAAAGAATTAAACATCCTTCACCTAACACTCAAGGACTAAGTTTAAGCATGAGGAATTCATCCCATTGCCTTCATTTCCTTGATCTTCTTTGTTTTGGGCAACTGACAAAAGATAGGCCCACATTTTTTACTCTCTCTCTCTATGTTTGGCTACCATAAGGCAGTGGTGGAGGCCTCTCCCCTTCTCTCTATTTCTATCTCATTCTATCAAACTTTATTTCTTTATTCTCTCTCTCTCTCCTCCCTTTCCTTTCTCTCTCTCTCTCACTTTCTTTCCATCTTTCTTTCTCCTTATTTTCTTTTAGTTCGTTTTTCTTTTTTCTGTCTTTCACCCCCTTTTTTCTTAATTTCGATTTTTTTTTTCTTTCTATTTTTATATTTCTGAAAATAAAGTAAACTATAAAATAAAATATTAAATTTTTGCGGGATGGTCAAAATATCGTGTCTATAATAATATGACTAATCAAGAAAAATACCATCATATGTTTTTGTAATTTTTATTCACAAGATAAAATTAGCCTCACCAAATCTTTCATAACAAAATGGCTACTGAGCATATTTTTTATTTCAGTTATCACATCCAAATTAGAGCCAAATGTTAAAAGATCATCTACATAAAGACTAACTAAAACATATGAATTATTTCAAGATTTATAATAGATGCACTTATCACACTCATTAGACGTAAATCCATTTTCGATCTTGTAAGAATCAAATTTCATATATGTAGGGATCTATTCAATTTACACACTTTGTTTTCTTGTTCGAGCTCAATAAAACCTCCGGGTTGACCATAAAGTTTATTCATCTAGATCTCCATTTAAAAATACAGTTTCTACATTTATTTGATGAATTTCTAGTAATTAACAATATAATGGATAAAATTCTGGTAACTGGAGAAACAGTATCCAAGAAATCCAAATCTTTTTAAAGCCTTTAGTAACAAGTCTAGCTTTAAACTTATCTATAGAACCATCAAGTTTAAATTTTTTCATGAGAACTCATTTACACCTTATAGTTTTAAAACCCGACGGTAAATTAACTAATTTCCAAGTCTTGTTAGAAATTAATGACTCAATCTCATCATTTACAGCCTCTTTCCAAGTCTCGTTAGAAATTTTATTATTTTCAATGTTCAGTTTAAACATACCATAATAAACATATCCTTTGCTCACAATTTTAGAAATTAGCGATTCATCATAATCTCAATCTCATCATATGTATGAAAAATATGAATAATTTACAAAAATTTTAGAATGACCTATTTATAGGCTCTCAAAACACACAAGATTAAATACACAAAATAAATGAAAAATGTTACGAAATACTAAAAGTCTTGAAAGTTACAAGAACATGAAATGACACCATAATGGAGCACTAACCTACTAAGATAATGGGAGACCTTTTAACTCCATAATTTATAAAACTTCGATAATAATTAATTTAATTAATTAATAATATATATTATAGTAAAATGTAACAACAATTATTTATGTACTTTTGGTATAAAATTATTTTGAGTAATCCTCCGAAAAAGTTATTTTTTAAAACTTAGAGCTCTCAACAATTTTTTCTTAAATTTATATGTTTATATACAGAAGGAGTTAAATTTTGGAAATAAAGTGAATTTTGTTAGTACTTTGCTTATTTTATTATAAATGTAAAAATACATAAATGCTTATATATATGTGAAAGATTAAAAATATGACGATGCCTGAAAATGAATCACCGAACAAGTTACTTCCGAGGTCCGAGATGATAGAATGTCCTTTGGGCTTTCTCACTTTTCCTCGGCTAAGGTTCCTACAAAATAATGCACCGCAGGTGGACCTGCCGACGTTGCACCTCCGGTGTGAGAATGAGTTAGGAGTTCTGAATAGGAATTTAGCAGTGTGGTAGCTAGGAAAAAGTATGCACTTGAGTGCAAACGAATGTGTCTCAGTGCGTATCAATGCGTCTTAAAGCATACTTTAGACATAATTTGTTCTGATATTTATAGGTGGGAGGAGACTTATTTGGCAAGTCCTCTCTTATTCTCAGTGCACTATTATGGTGATTACATAGGTCTCGGTTTCGTTAGTATAGAGATGGTTGTGATATTGGGTGGATATTGTGGAGTCGTTATCTAGAGAGAGTAATATTACTTTCCTTACCAGGCGAAGGCAACTCAAATTTCTTTCGAGCAGGAGCGTTGTGGCATTCACGCCCAGGGAGGCATGACCCTAGTCAAGTGTGGAGGCCTGGTTAACCTAGCCAGTTTGGAGTCCCCGTGTTAATCGTGTGTTTGTGACACGTGGATCCCTTTCAAGTCCGACCAAATTTTCCCTCATCAAATACCCCTTATTTCCAGTGTGTAGTGATTTGCATCCTGGGAATACAAGGATGTTTATGCTGAGATTCGATCTTTGTAGTTTTTTTGTGGCTTGTGCCCAATTAGTGCATTAGATTTGGTCGAACGCTTTGACCTTTGTCTTTTGAGAGTGTTGGGCATTAAATGCCTCGTGATTGATTAGACGGCAGGCCAATTCGATTTTTCAGACGACAGTTGAAGGGGTTCGTGCTTGATCCCTTAAAAGGGAGAAAGTTTTTGAACTTTCCCATTGTACTTTTTCAAATAACCGTTATTACTTCTTATCTCTAGTGAGATTTTCTGTTATGCCTAGTTCATATATCCACCATGTCGAAAGATCCCAAGTTGTGGCTTAGCCCTTCTAAGAACAACGATAACGATGAAGCTGGGTCGTCTTCCAGGGTGCCCCATGTAGAAGGTTAGGGCATTGTTCGCATGACTCACCAACAGAGCCCTTAGGTTAGGCTCCTTGTTGTTAGCTACAGAAAATTGGCTGGCTACTAGTCTCACACAACTGTAGGAAGAAGGCAGATCTGGCTAGAGAACCACGTCTTTTTGTCCCTGAAGTGGCAGTTGTTACGGTGGTGGCCTACGTGCTTGAGTTGGAAGAGGCTGGACTTGCAGCGAGCCACCGAGCTGTTTGGTAGACGCCCAGGTTTACAAAATGTACTAGAACTACTCCATCTCTCCTAGAGTATTTTTTATCAACCCTGAGCCATCGTGGCGCATACTTCATTGCCCGCCTGATTGCATCGTCTTTTACATTGACGCTTTTGTTGGAGTGGTACGCTTTCCTTTTCATAATTTTCTTTGTAAAATTCTTCATCATATATATTTGGAACCTACCCAGTTGGCTCCCAATGCATGGAGGCTGATGATCGAGTTCATTATCTTTTGTGTAAAGAACATCGTACCTCCTACGTCTTTCCTATTCTCTCACTTCTATCAGGTCGTGAAGAATGCGAAGCTATTCGATAGTTGATTTTAGTTTTGTACTCGAAGCGAAAGGCTTATAGTGGGGATCTCAGAGAATAATATGAGGTAAAAGAACAGGTAGTACTGGCCCAGTGAGCAATCCAAGAGGAGGGTGAATTGGGTAGTTATAAAAAATTTAAACAATTTCTTATATTTCAACACTTAAATAATCAAATAACCAATTTAATCTTAAATCAATTATTATCTTTATAACGCAACAGATAAATGTTATTAATTTTAGTTGCACACCCAGACAATAAGAAATAAATAATGTAAATAAAGCAGCACACAAGAATATATCCTAGTTCACCAAACTACTCTTGGCTAATCTAATCCTCCGAGCCTCACGGAGATTCATACCCACTAAACCACTTGGTCCCTTTACCAGGTAGGAACCAAATCCATACAATGATTCTTTTACCAGGCTTAAAATCAACATTTACAATTATCATTTTCTCAGACTAAAGAAGAACCTTATTTTTAATAAGCTAAAGACTAACCTACTTTTATTTAGGAGGAATCACTACCTAATCTTTTTCTCAGGTGCAGGAATAACCTTATCTTTTTACCAGGTTTAAGACTAACCTAATCTTTTCATAGACTAAGGATAAAACCTCAGAAAACACTCCAAGTATCATTTTCACTGGTAAGGATGGAACCGTTACAATTCACTCACAATTAATTCTAATAAGGAAGAATCAAGCCTAATATTTTCAAGAGAAAAAAATAACCTAACCTTTTTATACCTTAAGTAAAGATAAAACCTCAATATTTTTTTCGAAAAAGATTAAAACCCAAGCTACCCTGACTAGATACCCCCAATACTATCTAATCCGCACAAACTCGCCAATTACAAAAAATCAATGAGTTTCTTTCCACTCGAAACTTCTACCACCTCAAACCAATTAAACTCAATTAATGTCCCTATAATTACTAGTGATAGAAATTAAGTGAGGAATTCAATATTTGATTATAATATGTATAGGTAGCACAAAATTAAACACATAATCAGATAATCACAAAAATCATTTTAAAATTTGTTTTTATGCTCTTTAAAGTTCAAAAACGATTTTACCAAGATTTTATCAACCAATCAAAAATAGTAACATGAATTCACAATAAAGAACAATATCTTGAAAAGATCTCACTGGGATAACACTGAAAAATGTAAATAGAATTGCTTGACAGCTCAAATCGGTGATGCCAATTCAACAATCAGCGCTTTAGATCAAGAAAGCAACACAATATCTCTTTCGAATAAATCTTAGTAGAATGATAACTCTTATAAATATCTTAGAAACTAATAGTTCTTGATGTATCATGAACAATTTTTGTATGTCTATTTAAACTAATTTGAAACACGACCTTTAACGACGACTTTTCACAAGATAAGACTTTAAAGAGCACTTATAGACCCCATATAAGATAACCATTCAATTATAAAGTATTTCACTAAAATATAACTTTTAAACTTTCAATTAAGTCATCAAATAATTTATCAATTACTAATCACAAAGATAGGAAGTATTTAACTAACCAAATTGAGAAAATCATTTAATATATGAACAAAATCAATATCTTTTCAAAATATATGGACCATATCTTCCATAATTTTAAATCCCCTGAATCACTCCCTTGGAACCATAAAAAATGGCTAGTTTTTTACCAAAAGTCCAACTTCCTCGAGATCTCAACTGAAATAGTCGATTAACCAATCCCTATAGTCAGTTGACTAATTGTGGTTACAGGTACAACACATTCAAGCCCCATTTTGACCATGATTCAATCTAATTTTGGAAATACTCAAAACATGAAAGTTGTATCTATCTTTCTCAACTTTTCAGATCATTTTGAATCACCTCAATCGAAGTTTGGATGAAAACGTTATGTCCAAAATACGAACAAGTGTACAAGCCTAGTCGGTTGACCGAACTTTAGGGAGTTTTCAAGCCAAAATCAAGCCACAGTCTGTTAACTGATCCTTCTATGGTCGGTTGATCGACCTATTCAGAGAGTTACACTTTTTAGCCTAATGTCAATCGGTTGACCGATCCTATAACCTTCAGTTGACCGATCATTGCTGGAAGAACTCCTTCTCAACTTATTTCAACTCCAAACTTCAATATTTTAATTCCATTAACCGATTTCTTTGCTCAATTAATACATTTGACCCTAATATTTTAAATACTAATCTTACTTAGGTCAATTTTTATATTTCAATTTTACATTGGAGCAAATAATTTAACACTAATTAGGATCTTAATTTCATCAAATTAAACACACATAAATATAACTCATTAATTTGTGTCGTGTGTGATCTTAATTGGGATACATTAAGAGTAAAAGAAGTTTGAGTTGTTTTTACCTAATTTTTTCAGAATTTTCAACACTCTTCATCTCTTTAATGTCTATATTTGTGTCTTCAGTAATTACTTCATAATTTGATCTTTAATGTAACTCTTTAAACTGAAACACTCAATAAAAATGTTAGTTTCACTAAAACATCAACACTTAATTATCCATCAAAATCCCGGGATCAACAGGTAGGTCCTGGTGCAAGGACCTTGGGAGCAGTCAGTGGGAAAGACAGGCCCTACCCAGTCCCAAAGTGTTGGTCGGTGATAGGTAAGTTTGTTCCTCATTTTTTTTCTTTGTATGGTTAGTTACTCCACCTGATGTCCTTTCTTCGTTTGATAGCGTATCTTTCTCGTTTGCAACTTAATGCAGCAGATGCAACTACCACGCTGTCTTGGCGGGACTTTCTAAGGCGGAGAGGAATTTTACCTTCCTCAAGGCTAATTCATTCGATCTTTTCTTCACTGCCCCTACTGAGTGGTTCAGGATCCAGACTCCACGTCCAGTTCCTCGTCAGGATCCAGTTTGTTGTTTCTAACAGTAGCAGCCGAGGAATTAGGTAATACTTTAGTTTCCACCTTTTCAAGCTACTTCTGTCCATCTTTGCTTATAATAGGCAGCAATTCCATTGGCGTGGAAATACCTAGGAGAGAGACTAACCTTAAAATCCTAGAGGTTATACATCAACAATTAGTTGCTCAGGTAGCAATAGCTTTGTCTTCTCCTATGGCTGCTCTGGCGGGTTCGCCTATCGCTGCTTCGGAGGTAGCAATAATTGTCCCACCAACGGCTCTGTCCGAAGTGGCCTCTCTTCTTGGTTTTGACTCCTCAAGGAAGAGGTGCCCTCCAGCAGCTACAATCATGATTTATGATGAGCAGGCGACGAAAAGGGTAAAGAAGGCCCTTCCGGTAACCTCTAAGAAAGGGAAAAAGAAGGTGGACGAGCCCTTTGTTGATTGCTCGTCTTTATCACACCGCTTAGAATGGGCCCCGAGAGTTGAAGGACTAACCACGGGCACTTGAGTTTTCCTTAAGCTATATAACACGGCATAATGGGCCCAGACCAGATTCCTTCTGAGGGATATAGAGGCGACGACTGCGGAGTTGGATAATGACCCTACTCTAATCATGTTGCAGGTGAGTGTGGCGATAAGAAATATGTTTATCTTACCTTAGTAATTGTTGTTATCGTCTTTATTTTTTTCTGTCCTTACTCGAGAAAATGAAGGGGGTTGTGTCCTAGATTGGAGCCCTCGAGCGAAAGAGAGATGTGGCAAACTCTCAACTCAAAAAGAATGATTGTTATGTCATGGAGGTTTATTGGGCATATGTCAAGGCTAGAAAGAAGGCTGAGAGAGTGATGTAGGAAGCTAAAAATGCATAGTAGGGAGCTGTCGAGGCGACGGAAAGGTTCTTGTCGCTGGTATAGCAACTCCAACAGTCGTCTGAGTCTGAAGATGTGATTCGAGCTAAGATTAATAAGGAAAGGGCCACCCGAGGACGGGTTAAGGCTATGCTGGCAAAGGAGATGTCTAAAGCGGAGGAGACAATTTATTGGGTCATCTAGGAGTAGATGCAATTTGAGGGCTTAAAGAAATAGAAGGGGACCTCAAGCTAAAGTATATGAAAGAGGGTTTTGAGGACCAAGTCCAGGTTACAAGAAAAGTACCTGGAGGTTGATCTCTTCGACATCCATTTGCTAGGGGTACTCTCCTCCTGAAGTGGTTCCACCAGAGCCTCGCTTTGTAGAGCCTCCAGTTGACGCTCTGATTGTCACTTTGACCATCCAACAGGTCTCTCTCTTTCTTAAAGTTGAGGACAAATGAACCCCAGTGCCAGCGACGGGTCCATTTGGGGAGGGATCCTCTAAACCAAATGAGGCCAGAGTATGAATTTTTGTAACTTTTTTTTTTTTTAATTTGCGAGTTATGTCCTATTTTCTTTGTGGATGATAGTTTTTGTGGATTTACATTTCATTCCAACTTTCCATGCTTACGGTGTAGTTAGTCGTTTAGGCGTCTTCCTTGCTCCATGCAGGGAGCAGCTGCCAAGATAGGGTGTGTCCACCGACCAAGTTGATCTAGGTTAGGATCCACTCACACTTGAGTCCAAATTTTTCTTTTCTCTTCATGTGCCAAATTTTGCATCTTTCTGAGGTCAGGCCAGTCTGCTCGTATTCGTATGCAATCTTTATCGCATATATTTGTATAAATGTATGTAGCCTTCTCATTGAGGTGCCTACTGGCGGTAAGGGATAGGAGGAAAATTGTTCCCTCCTTTCTCAGCTTTAGAAGTAGGCTACTATGGAACCATTTTGATTCGAAAGAGGATAAATTCTTCTCTATTGCCTTTCCTATCAAAAAATGACAAGGGCAGGGACCGCTTCGTCGTCTCTCCATTTCTTCTAGGAGACCTTGAACCTTTTTCTTTTATTTTTTATTCTTTTATCCTCTTTGTAAGAAATCTCTTCCATCTCACACTCGTGGGACACAAAGGAGGTATCCAAAAGTGGAAGATCATTCTTTTCTCCATCTTTATGTGTGAGACTTTATGTATATGACGACTTGTAAATATTTACTCATATAGATAAAAGATATTGTAAGTAAGGTTTACTCATATGAATAAGAGTTTTTTTCTTTGCATATCTACTTATCTTTTTATGTTGTACGTATGTTGTTGACTGATACGAAAACTTTAAACAATGTCGCAAATAGTCAAGTACATATCACATAGTGCAGGAGGTATATCGTACACATGTAGAAATACTAGTATGCTCATGGCCTATATGTGGTAATTCTATCCAGCAATGGGTATGTAATTCAAGTTTGTGAGACATGGACTCCGCTTCTCGTCGACCCCCTATACTGGTGGACACTAGGTATCACGTGTACCTGAGTATATGGAGGGTTATTTCATCTATGTGCAAACTTGGTATTGAAGTCGGAGTTGTTTGCAACTTGGTTGGAGGGTTAGATGGCCTCCACTCCTCGCCGGCTCCTCGTTAGGGTGGGTACAGGGTGTCAAGTGGTCTCGAGTATAAGGAGGGTTAATCTTATCGACAAGTCTTGAGTGTAAATGGAGCAGTTGTTTGCAACCAAGGTTCGTGGTCGGACGGCCTTAGAATGGAGGTACCATAAATCTTACTTTTACTTCAATGAGGTTTCTAAATAAGTAAACCACTCAAATGTTTTTCAATCAAAGCACAATCAACTTTGTTTCATAAGATGGAGGCTCTCGATTGAAAAATCACCATGCCATTTTCGTTGGCCTATATCGCTGGAGCTGATGCAAGAGTGATGTGTAGCGAATCGGTTATTTGAGAAAGAGCCAATTTCAATGCTAAAACAGCCGACGAATCCCGCCATGGTTCAAGCGTTGTGAATGTTTGAAAAAAATAGGTTATTTAATTTGTTCTTAGTTTCCTTATTTAAGTTTTCTCCAAACAATGAGATATCTTACAAAAAATAAATGGATTGGTGGTAGACTAATGGTGGCAGCTTCGAATTTAGTGGCAGAGATTGGAAAGATGGGTGAAAACTTGGTAGCGCGGGAAAAACACGCCGCTACTCACACTCGCAAGTATACGAGGTCTATGTTTTAGTATAGTGTGATCGTTAAGATCGGGTTATCGTATCCACAGGGATTGTTGTCGTTATTATCGAATACCGCGTTTGTCGTGACCTAAGTTTATCTAGGCGAAAAACAAATGTATTTAATTAATTAAACTAATACTAATATATCCTAAATTAACTACACTATTATGTTAATATGTTTTAGGGTTAAGAATTGTATAAGGATTAATGTGTTTACAAATACGAGTTCGATTCCGATTTACTCTCATTTACATTGTTCGACCTATTTGACTACCTCGGTACGTAAACTCCGCCGCCACCTCTTCCGAGTATAAGACGGGAGAATACATGACTTCGAATCAACGTAGAAGTCCCCCTCAACGTCTTAACGACCCTAGGTCACGTGAGTCTCGCCCAGCGTCATTGATTGTGCACAATCCAACTCCCTCCCGGGTTATTGGATCGTCGCGTTGTATTTACCCTATCGACAATCTCCATTCTAAAACTCCCTCGCCACCTCTTCCGAGTGTAAGACGAGGGATATAACGCAACTTCGAGTCAACGAAGAGGTCTCCATCAACGTCTTAACGACCCTAGGTAGCGTGTGTCTTGCCTAACGTCATCGATTGTCCACGATTCAAACCCTGACCGAGTTATAGAATCGTGGCGTTTGTTTACCCTATTCCGAATCCGGGATTTTGTCAAAACCCTGTATTCTTCATTTATCAATCCAAGTATAATAAACAAACAATACGATAAATACAATCAAACTGCAAAGAACAATCACAAACGAAACACAGAAATCATCCAAACAACGTATTTATAAATATTAGGTTAATTCCTACTACAATCCATATTTAACTCGGGGACATAGCCACATATACAATGAAATAACGAGCTAAATATGCTCACATACTCCTAAGATAAAGAAATAAGGAAAAACAATCGAAGAACTTAGCCTCGTTCGAAGATAAACCGCTAAGAACGCTCAACGATCGATTCGTCGTCTTCTCCACTTCGGGATGCGAGCTCCACCACTAAAATTCCTAACCCTTGGCTTAACTATAGCCTAAGGGGCTCAAAAATGCAAGAGAGATGAGAGAGATCCGGCTAAAGGGGGAGGAGAGGGGATATTTATAGCAAAAATATCCTAAAAATATCTAAAGGTTGTGCAGGGCAAATTCGCCTAGGCGGAGTTAGGTCGGTTAAGTTTGATCGCCTGGGCGGTGAAGTAGGCGGTGGACTGGAGAACATTCTGTTGGATTTTTCGCCTAGGCGGTAGAATTTTCGCCTAGGCGAGCGGCTGTCAGTAGCTCATTTGCGTCCTCTGCTGGATTTTCGCCTAAGCGGTAGAATTTCTGCTCCGGCGGTCGTCCGTCAGTAACATTTTGCTCTTCTCTGCATTTTCACCGCTTAGGCGGTGGTCTGGACGCCTAAGCGGTGGGCCTGTTTCATCTTTTAGCCTCTGAGCTTGTTTATCCACCGTAACTTCGAACCGCTTTGGTTCGATCTCATCATTTTAGCTCCAGTTTCCTATCTTCTCGACCCACACACCTGGGTTATACAAAAAGTATGAAAACTAATTAAAACATAATAAAAATAACTATAAACATTTTTGAAAACTAACCAATCCAAATTGGAAATAGATAGGTTTTTCACACCTATCAATGGCGGTGCAAGAGAAATGAACACAAGTGCTTTATTTCCTAGTTGTTGCTGTAGTAAATAAATAATGAACGAATTTACCAAAATTGCTTGGGTTGAGTCGCGACTAGGTTTCTTTCTTTAAGACGTTTTGCGGTTCTGTCCAAGAATGTGCAAGCAATATCACAACCCTGTCGTCCCCACGATAAAACAATCCAGAATCACCTCTATCTAGAATATTCTCTGCATGGGCTGAAAAACTGCACACCCACACATTATTCGGAAGGCGAATAAACTGCTCGGAACACTGATCGAAAAACGAAAAATAATTTTTTTAATAGAAAAGTAACTCTCAAGTTTTTAATTTTTCTATCTCTGAAAACTGAGGTAATCCTTGGTTTATATCGGTGAAAAATGAATCAGAACGTTGAAAATAAGTTCAAAAATTATGGAGAGATCTTTGGGAGAAGTGGAGAAAATCATGGAAGTAGGTTGAGTAAATCATGATATTAGGATTTACCAAGTCAAAACTTGATTTATGAAATAAAATTAATAGTGTATTAAATAAATTTTGTCAAAAAAAAAAAAAAAAGTGCCACCTTACCTCACATGCGCGCTCGGCACAGCTGGCCTGACGACGGTGGTGGCGCGCGTGCATGTATGTGGTAAACTAGTAGGGATGTAACTCCTCTTCCCTCCACAAAATATGGGTACCCCTTGGGGCACGCCCCAAGTATTATACCCATCCCTAATTATACTTCTTTAGACCCCTTCTCCCAAACAATGTGGGATAAAGGGAAAAGAAGAAAAACTTGACATTTATTTTTATTTCTCATTTAAATAAGTAAAAAATCATTTTTGTTCCAACAATCCTGGTAGGGGCGCGAAATTGCACGCCTACTTACGCTCGCAAGTATATGAGGTTTAAGTTTTAATATAGTGGATCTTGAAGATCGAATATCGTTCCTACTGAGAAAAGTGTGAATAATTGAATTAAATACCGCAATTGACGTAGTCTCATGTTATCCTGACGACGAAAGACGTGAATTGAAATTAAACTAAACTAAACTACAATTAGTGGGTTAATTCTAACTAAGTTGATTAATTAGGGATTGATTTCGTTCACTTAATACACATTTGATTTCGTTTAGTTAACAATAACGGAGTTTAGGTATCCGACAATCTCGGTTCGTAAACTCCTTCGCCACCTCTTCCGAGTGTAAGACGGGGGAATACACGACTTCGTGTCGATGAAGAGATCCCCCTCAATGTCTTAACGACTCTAGGATGCATGAGTCTTGACCCAACGTCATCGATTGCACACTAACTAATGCCCTCCTAGGTCATTAGGTCGTAACTATGTGTTTACCTTAGTCCGAATCCAGGGTTACCTCTCCCGAGTGTCAAACCCTAGATTCTCAAATCCAACCCTAATACCGTTACAAGCATATTAAGATCGTCGTCAAATGATAAACACAATCGAACTTAAAACAACAACCGTTAAAGAAACTTATATTAAATCAAACGAGTATTTACACAATTACACCTTTCTCTAACTAATCTCTAAATTACACTAACATGTTCTTAGCCAATACAACATTAAATCAAGGGGAGATCATCATTATCAACAATAAACATTAAATACAAAGATGGAAACAAGGGAACAAAATCCAAATCTCAAAGTGGAGTAGTCCATTTTTGCCAAAGAACAATCCTCCCGAGCTTCCTCTTCTCCGTTGATGAACTTCCACTTCTAACTCTTCAAGGATTGGCCAAGAACACCTCCTAAACTAATCTAATCTACTTCTTAAATTACCTAAACCTAACTAAGGTGGAAGGGAGCTCTCTAGAACATCAACCGGAGCCTCCTCTCACGTCTAAGGTTTTTTGAGGCTTGGTGGAGAAAGGGGTTTTGTAGGCAAGATTTGGAAATATCTTCAAAAATATCTGAAAACAGATATTTCTGCGCAGAGTGTCACCGCTTAGGCGGTGGCTTAAGTCGGTTAAGTTTCTGTCGGATCTTCGCCTAGGCGGCGGTTTCTCCGCCTTGGCGGTAGCTGCTGGCATAACATTCTGATCTTTTCTCGCCTAGGCGGTGGTTTTCTCGCCTAGGCGATGGTTCAGCCCTTCAGCACTCCAACATTCTGCCTCTTTTCCGCCTAGGCAGTGGTCTTTATTCACCGAAATCCTATTTTTCACATTTTGTTCACCATTTTTCCACTGTTTTCACTTGTTTATCGCTCTTTAACGTTCCTTCACCTGTTTTACAGTAAAACAAACTAAAACACAATTAAATATAACTAAAACGCTTGAAAACTAATAAATTTGGTTTAGAAATAGATAGGTTTTTCACACCTATCAATACCCCCAAACTTAGAACTTTGCTAGTCATCGAGCAAAACACTAACATTAAACTAAACTAACTAACGAACTAACCAACTAAAAATGAAAAATTTAAACTATCACGAAAGAAGTATATGCATGTAAATATAAAGTTCAATCGAAATGACCAATTTGTTTCTCCCTCAACGTTCCTAAATCGGATCAAGTTCGGGAAGTAACCCACACCAAGTGGTATTCTAGAATTTCAACGATCAATATCAATAAAAATCATTCTAGATCCATTTGAAGTGTGTGTGTGAGAACTCAAATGTATAACTAGTCAAATACCGGATTTGATTATTCAATCGTTAAGCTCATAACTTAAACCGTTGAAGGATTCAGGAAAATCATAAGCTTGATTGGAGTCTACTATCCACTAATGTAGACTCGGATATTCACAGAAATCAATAGGGTTTGGTTTGGCTTTGGAGAACGACCACGGGTATCATTGGAATTGAAAATAGATAATCGTTTGAATTGAACGATACCCGAGGTAAAATCACTTGTCGCTATCCTCTCTCATGATCCCCACATTCTTTGGATACAATTCTAAATAAGAAACGAAGATCCTTGTATTCACTTGTCGAAAGAAAAGAAAATGAAAACTATATTCACGTTTTTTTTTTTTTTAACCAGATATTCCTAAATTAATTTGAATTATTACAGTTGTAGGAGAGTGCAAAAAGAAGTTAGAGAAACACACTCCCCAAACTTATTCGAATTTATAAAATTTTGGGAATATGTAAAAAGAAATGATAGAAACACACCCCCAAAACTTATTTTAGGAGCGTACAAAAAGAAATACGAAAGTGACAAGTGAATACACTAATACCGAATCAATAAAAATTTATCAGAAACCTGACCGCTCACTTGATTTCACTCAATTTTGAAAATTAGGCTTAGCGACATTGGGTTAGGAAAAAATTAATTGAAAGGAGTATTTGAACGTTTTCATAATTGATTACGTTATCGGCTTTGACAGGGAAAATAAGGAATGAAATTTTCAGGTTAGCTACAACGGTTCAAGCGAAAAATTGACGGCCTAAATCACGTCTCCGGAATTACCTTACCTAGGATTCCGCCTCAAGTTTTCCCCAAATCAAGTTCTAGTTTCCTTATTTCTATCATGAGCTTAATATCGAATAATCAACGTCTAATCATTCAGATAATTATACATTGAGTTCAAATGTCGTGAAATTTTTGGATCGAGATAATTTTTACCCAATCGACAAGTTAAACACAAGGAAGGTATTACCTCCGACCTCAATATGCAATTCGGGGATAATTTTTATCATCGGGTCTTGGCCCAAATGAACTCACATCTAAACATGCAAACACAACTTTATACATACACAAATCTAAACTAAATCTAATACTAACATACATAAATTAATCTAACACTAAACAAGCAAAAACAAAAATTAAACTACACTAAACTAAAAATTTAAAAACTAAAATATTCATAATAAAATACATACATAAACATAGATTTATACATAAAAAAATTGCATTATGTTCAAAAAATAATAATTGTTCATCATTTTCTACAAAAAAATCAAAATGGATGAACATGCACTAAACTAATCATCCATTCCATACCAAATCATGCTTGAACAAACAAAGTGTTCCTCAGTCAGCAAACCTAATAGACATATAGCATTAATGCATACAAAATGGGTTGAACGCATACCTAGGAAATAAGACTTATTCCCTACCGTTCACTTGACGGGAAATTCCTCTCCACCACTATCACGTCGGAATGGAAATTGTGACGGTTGTAAAAAGTGCGGCGGCAATGCCGAAGTGGTCACACATGAACCTGTGGATTTGATCTGGTGCACCCACTAATCATAACGTTTCAACAAAATATGAACAATATAGCATGCAATTTTGTTTCACACAATTTAATAATGCATAGAAACTAAGTTATCACCAAAAATCAAACCAAAATCCCAAAGTGATAAAGAAAATCGCGAAAATGGGGTTGAAAATTGATTTGAGGTGGATGATTTGGGGTAGAAATCACAAATTTTGGTAATGGAAGGATGATTTTTTTTTTTTTTTAGTATTGGAATGGTTTAGGAGTGAGGTTTTAGAGAGAAGGTGGAGGATTTTTAGGAGAAAACCTTGTGATATCAATTTTTGAATGAATGGGGGCTGTTTAACTACAGAAGGTCCACTGCTTAGGCGATGGAGCCCTTTTCTTTAAAATCAAACCTTCTAACGAAATTCCGCCTAGGCGGTGGTTTTTCCGCCTAAGCGAAATTACACCAGTGTGAAAGCATTTTATTCTGCTGCTAATCCGCCTAGGCGGTGGTTTCTCCGCCTAAGCGGTGGAGTGTATTTTGAAAATTTGGTGCATCCTGTATTTTTACCGCCTAAGCGGTGGGCCGTTTTTTTGAAAAATACCCACTCTGTATTTTTACCGCCTATGCGGTGCTTCACCGCTTGGGCGGTGGGCCTGCAGCTCCCATTTTCATGTTTTTCTCAAATTTTCAAAATACGGCTCCACCCCGTACGTTTTCACTTCGCCTGTTCAACGTTTTTAAACTTAAAATATTTCCCTAAGCGTCCATACTCCTAAATTCACTTCCGAACACATTCCGAAGCCATGCCGGCTTCCAAAAAGAATAAATAATCAAATAAATAGTAACAAAAATCGGGTAATTTGATACCCTAAGTTTCATTTCAAAAAAAAAAATGTAGCGCTTGAGTTACCGTCCCCAACTAGACTTTCGTGTCATTAAGTATTTTTCACCAAAATTCCCCATAGACAAGGAATTTGGGCTCAAATGCTTAGTCGGATCAAGATCATGGCTTAAAGTCGGCTTCTCCTCTTAGTCCTTATCATTTGCAATAAGCTCAATCTCGAGATTTGAGAATTAAGAATTCCAATCTTCTTCATCGTTTCTCGTACTGCTTGATCTCATTAACACAATGAAACAAAAATAAAAATTAAAAACAAAACAAAAATAAATGTCAGGATTAACACTCGACTACTTAGTCGCAATATCAACTTAAAATTCACATTAATCCTATGTCAACAGCGCCAAAAACTTGGTGCGTTGACGGGACTAGAATACGATACATTTGCTTTTCCTATTTAAAACTTAAGTTCTGAGCTGTTACCGCGTTTTTTTTTGCAATATTCAATTAAAATTCAAACTAATCCCCGGCAACGGTGTCAAAAACTTGGTAGGCATTGACGGGAACAAAATTTGACAACAACCAATCCCTGGCAACGGCGCCAAAAACTTGGTAGGGGCGCCAAATTGCACACCTACTTACGCTCGTAAGTATACGAGGTCTAAATTTTAATATAGTAGATCTTGAAGATCGGATATCGTTCCCACAGAGAAAAGTGTGAATAATTGAATTGAATACCGCAATTGACGTAGTCTCATGTTATCCTGACGATGGAAGACGTGAATTGAAATTAAATTAAGCTAAACTACAATTAGTGGGTTAATTCTAACTAAGTTGATTAATTAGGGATTGATTTCGTTCATTTAATACACGTTTGATTTCGTTTAGTTAACAATAACGGAGTTTAGGTATCCGACAATCTCGGTTCGTAAACTCTTCCGCCACCTCTTCCGAGTGTAAGACGGGGGAATACGCGATTTCGTGTCGATGAAGAGGTCCTCCTCAATGTCTTAACGACTCTAGGCCGCGTGAGTCTTGACCCAACGTCATCGATTGCACACTAACTAACACCCTCCCAGGTCGTTAGGTCGTAACTATATATTTACCCTAGTCCGAATTCAGGGTTACCTCTCCCGAGTGTCAAACCCTAGATTCTCAAATCCAACCCTAATACCGTTACAAGCATATTAAGATTGTCAGCAAATGATAAACACAATCGGACTTAAAACAACAACCGTTAAAGAAACTTATATTAAACCAAATGAGTATTTACACAATTACACCTTTCCCTAACTAATCTCTAAATTATACTAACATGTTCTTAGCCAATACAACATTAAATCAAGGGGAGATCATCATTATCAACAATAAACATTAAATACAAAGATGGAAACAAGGGAAAAAAAGCCAAATCTCAAAGTGGAGTAATCCACTTTCGCCAAAGAACAATTTTCCCGAGCTTCCTCTTCTCCATTGATTTACTCCACTTTCGCCAAAGAACAATCCTCCCGAGCTTCCTCTTATCCGTTGATGAACTTCCACTTTTAACTCTTCAAGGATTGGCCAAGAACACCTCCTAAACTAATCTAATCTACTTCCTAAATTACCTAAACCTAACTAAGGTGGAAGGGAGCTCTCTAGAACATCAACCGAAGCCTCCTCTCACGTCTAAGGTTTTTTGAGGTTTGGTGGAGAAAGGGGTTTTATAGGCAAGATTTGGAAATATCTTCAAAATATCTGAAAACAGATATTTCTGCGCAGAGTGTCACTGCCTAAGCAGTGGTTTCTCCACCTAGGCGGTGGCTGCTGGCATAACATTCTGATCTTTTCTCACCTAGGCAGTGGTTCGGCCGTTTCTCCACCGTTTTCACTTGGTTATCGCCCTTTAACGTCCCTTCACCTGTTTTACACTAAAACAAATTAAAATACAATTAAATATAACTAAAATGCTTGAAAACTAACAAATTCGGTTTAGAAATAGATAGGTTTTTTGCACCTATCAAAACCCTCACTAGAATTTTTAAAACAATTTTTCATTGAGCAGTATAATACAATATAAGATTGTGCATAAGCAAATGTGTTTATCGACTTGAACCTTTACATAGGGAAGATGATTTAGATTATACTAGAGTAACTCATAGTTTTGAACTCTATCTCTAACAATATCACACACACAACCCTATCAGGGTGTAGTCCAAAAGCCCGTGCTTTACGGCTATGCACGTGTATCCCGGTGTAGTGAATACTCTAGAGAATTTGCCCAAAATTCCATAGGAAGCGGTCACACTTCTATATTCACATAGGTGAGTCTATCAAGAGTACTCTTGTATCTAGATACTCTACTCCAAATAGAGTATAGATCTAATTAAGAGTTAATAAAAACTCAACTTTCTATCGCTTTAGGATATCATGCTTTAATCATCATATGTATGGAATAGAACTCAAAATTATTAATATACCATGATTCTCCTCATATCATTTTATGAGTTGTTATTACCTTTTAAACCTATTTCTTGGGATCTCCAGTCTATAGGTTTGGTTTCCCTTACAAGTAACTCGTCAAACTATGGATTTGAGTCTCATTCCTTTCAAGGTTTTGTAAACCTTTTCTCAAACTAATCCTTTCGTCAAATGATCAGCCAAGTTATCATCAGACCTTACATGATCCACTCTTACAGCTCCAGTCGAGATATACTCTCTAATAGTGTTGTGTTTGAGACATATTTGTCGCCTTTTTCTGTTATAATAACGATTTTGAATTTTTGCAATAGCCGCGGTACTATCGCAATGGATCAAGATGGATGGAATCGGCCTCTCCCATAAAAGGGGTATCGGAAAGCAGACTTCTTAACCACCCTGCTTCCTCACTAGCAGATGTTAGTACAATCATCTCAGACTCTATAGTAGATTGGGCCAAAATAGTCTGTTTCTTAGATTTCCAAGAAACAGCTCCACTAGCTAGCCGCTAGTTGTCTTGGAGTCATCTGAAAGGGTATTCCAATCAGCGTTACTATATCCTTCTAGAACAGTGGGAAACTTCTAATAATGTAATCCAAGGTTCATAATTCTTTTTAGGTATCTCATGATCCTTTCAATAGCATGTCAATGCTCAATACTAGGTTTGCTTGTAAACCTTCATAGTAATCCCATAGCATAAGCTATGTCGGGTCTAGTGTAATCAATGGCATATCGTAGACTGCCTATGATGCTCGCATACTCAGATTGTCTAACACTATCACAGGTGTTCTTGAACAACTCTACACTAGGATCATAAGGAGTACATGCTGGTTTACAATCAAAGTAATTGTATTTCTTTAGAATATTCTCTATATAATGAGATTGATCCAAAGAAATTCCATATTTAGACCTAATTATTTTAATACCAAGGATCACGTTAGCTTCACCAAGATCTTTCATGTCAAAATTAGTACATAGTATAGATTTCACATTGTTCACGATATGAATATTAGAACCAATAATTGGCAAGTCATCCACATAAAGACATATAATAGTACAAACATCATTTTTAGATTTGTAATAGATACATTTATTACTTTCATTCACTTTAAAACATGTGAGATAACAAGATTATCAAATTTCTCATGCCATTGCGTGGGTGCTAGTTTCAAACGATAAAGAGATTTATCTAATTTACACATTTTGTTTGCTTGACCAGGAATTACAAATCCTTCAGGTTGGTCTATATATATCTCGTTTTCTAATTCACCATTCAAAAAAATATTTTTAACATCCATTTAGTGCACAACAAAATCATGAATAACAACAAGTGATAAAAGCACACGAATAGAAGTAATTCTAGAGACATGTGAGAAAGTATCAAATAAATTTACATTTTCTCTTTGTCTAAACCCTTTGGCTATAAGATGAGCCTTATATTTATCAATAGTTCCATTGGGTTTCTATTTCTTTTTGAGAATCCATTTACGTCCTATGGTTTTATAACCAAGAGGTAAATCTACTGAGTGTCAAGTTCTATTTGACTCAAGAGGGTCCATTTGATCATCTATAGCCTCTTGCACAAATTGGCATCTATGGAAGACAGTATCTCTTGGAGGGTGAGCGAATCCTCCTCTAAGGTATATGCATAGAAATTTGAACCATAATCCTTAGCAATACGAGTCATTTACTTTTTCTAGGTTCAAATTCTAATTCCTTATCGGTCTCATTAATTCTAATAACAAGCACATTACTAGATGTCGAGCCCCCACTGTTCTTCAATTTAAAAGAAAATATATGTTCATAAAAATCAGCATCATTAGATTCAACAATATCATGATCATGCAAGTCATAAAATCTATATGCTTTGTTGTTCACAGCATAACCAATTAAAACACATTCATATACTCTACTTGCAAGTTTTTTTCTTTTAGTATCAGGAATACGAATATATACCAAACAACCTCAAGTTTTAAAATAAGACAAATTTGATTTCTTATTTTTGAAAACTTCATAAGGTGAATTTTTTATTTTTTTTTTATTTGGAACCTCTATTAAGCACATAGTAAACAGTCAATAAAATTTCACCCCACCAGTGAGAAACAACACCAGAGTTATGCAAAATAGTAACTATAGATTCAATAAAAGTTATATTTTTCTTTTCAGCCTTACCATTCATTTCAGGAGAATAAGGTGCATTTTTTCATGAATAATCTCATGAGAATTATAAAAGTCGATGAAAATATCAGAATCATATGTTGTTCCTCTATCACTATGCAACCTCTCAACTTTCTTATTGCATTTATTTTCAATTTCAGTCACAAATAATTTGAACATATCAAACGCTTCAATTTTATTTTTCATGAGATATACAAAAGTATAATCAAAGCAATCATCAATGAATGTAATAAAATAGTGTTTTCCATTTCTTGTCAAGATATCATCAAATTTACAAATGTCAGAATGTATCAAATTAAGAGGTTCAGATTCTCTAATTACTGATTTATGAGAGGTTTTGGTAATCTTAGCTTGACTACAGAATTCACACTTTTCAAAATCATTCAAAATCAGTTCTAAGTTGCTCATGTTTTTATAATGCGTTTGTTAACGTGACAGAGTCTAACATGCCAAATATTAAAAGAGCAGAAGTTGAAATTTTATTAGTATCAACATTCAATTTGAACATTCTATCAGTTGCGTAACCTTTCCCAACAAATACATTATTCTTGGTTAAGGTGTATAAATTAGCCTCAATAGTTTGAGTAAACCTAGCCTTGTTGAGAAGATAGCATGAAACAAAGTTCTTTCTCATCTCTGGAGTATGCAGAACATCTTTAAGAATGACAGTCTTTCCAAAGGTAAACTTCAATTATTCCTCACCAGAACCAGCAACAATAGTGGAGTAGGAATCACCCAACAACACTTTCTTGTCTTCAGTTTCAGAATAAGACCTGAACATGGCTCAATCATAGCAAACATGACGAGAAGCACCAGTGTCTACCCACCACCCTTCGGATCCACCAACTATGTTGATTTCAGAAATCATAGCTACAAGTTGGTTTTCGGTAAGATTCACCTGCAGAACAGGACGACGTCTTTGCAAGCAGTTTCGATCCATATGGATCGCCTTTCCACAGTTATAGCAAGTAAACTGTTCAGAATCATTTCTTGAAGGTTTTTTTTTGCTTATTCCGATTTTGATGAGCATTCATGTTCTGGTTGTTGTGGTTTCGATTCTGATTTTTTATATTTTTTTCTTTGGGTTTCAGAACAATAGAGGATGATTTCTTGTGTGCGTTGTTGGAAACAACGAGCACTTTATCTTTCTGATCTTGTTTGCGGGCTGCTTCCTCAATCCGAAAATGAGTAATTAATCTTTCTAAAGAAAATCCTTTTGTTTTGGGACTAATAGTACTCTTAAAATCTTTCCAACTAGGGGTAATTTGTCAATTAAAATAGAAACCTGAAATTGTTCATCAAGAGACATACTTCCAGAAATAATTTCATGAACAATTTCCTTAATTGAAACAATTGCAAACTTTAGGGTTTTATGTGTCCAGATTGAAACTATAGGGACCATTGCAAGATTTAGGTCAAACATCAAGGGTACAAAGTGCAAAAAGCTCAAAAACAATTCACATGTAAACCTATACCCACTGCTTCGCATAAGCCTGACAATATTAGTCTATATATGACTTATCTATATCAAATAAGAAAAAGGAGCTATATCCACTCAAATCAGTACCAATACGAGACGTATTAACACGAAAATTAGTTTCCTCTCTACAACTTCATATGAATGTAACGCATAACCCTAGCATTTGATCTTAAAAATCACAGCAGGAAGAAAGAAGAAAATCGGTGGTGGAGTAAATCAACAACAACGATACATGTGAATATGCAAAATCAAAGCAATAACAAAAGGAATTTGAAGAAAATTATAAATATCTCGTAATCTGATTTTGCAGATAAAAAAAAAGACGTGTTAAATAGACATGGCAGAAGATATATCTTAAAATTGTTGCTTTAGAAAATAAATAAGAAACGAATTTATCAAAATTGCTTGGGTTGAGTCATAGACTAGGTCGCTTTCTTTAAAATGTTTCGCGGCTTTGCCCAAGAATGTGCAAGCAGTATCACTGCCCCGTAGTCCCCAGGATAAAACAGCTCAGAATTACCTCTGTTTAGGACCTTCTCTGAACGGTAGAAGGCCTGAAAAATTGTACACCCACACACTGTTCGGAAGGCAAACAGACTGCTCTGAACACTGATTGAAAAATGAAAATAATTTTTTTAATAGAAAAGTAGCTCTCAAGTTTCTAATTTTTCTATTTTTGAAAACTGAGGTAATCCTCGGTTTATATAGGCAAAAAACAAATCAGAACGTTGAAAATAAATTCGAAAATCGTGGAGAGATGGAGAGATCTTTGGGGAAGTGGAGAAAATTGTGCGAATGGGTTGATTAAATCATGGGATTAGGATTTACCAAATCAAAACCTGATTTATGAAATAAAATTAATAGTTTATTAAATAAATTTTGTCAAAAAAAAAAAAAAAAGGTGTCACCTCACCTTACACGCGCGCTTGGCACGGCTGGACGGACAGTGGCAGTGACGCGCGCGTGTGTGGTAAACCAGTAGGGATTTAACTCCTCTCCCCTTCACAAAATGTGGGTACCCCTTGGGGCATGCCCCATTCTACTTATCCCTAATTATACTCCTCTAGACCCATTCTCCTAAACAATGTAGGATAAAGGGAAAAGAGAGAAAACTTGGCACTTATTTTTATTTCTCATTTAAATAAGTAAAAATTCATTTTTGCTCTAACACTAGTGGTTGTAGGTGGCGGTGTAGGCGAAATGAACAAGAAGTTCGAGGGCAACGTCACCGTCGAAGACCTTCGAAGACGAACTTAGTTGTAGTCCAGGTTAGATCTGAGCTTGAGTTCCTTCTTCTTCTTCTTCTTCTCTCTCTTTCTTTTTCCCAAATCGTTTACTGTGATGGATTTGTGGCCACGATGGCCCAAATCAGTCGTCGAGGCAAATATGGGAGGAGGAGAGAGAGAGAAAGAGAGGAGAATGAGGGTGTTCTCCGGCGAGGAAGAGGTGGGTGGGACAAATGAAGATGACAAGAAGAATAAGGTGGATGGGGTCTTAGGGAGAATGTTGTAAAAACGGGGATATTATTGTAAAAAATAAAAGAAGAAAATATATAAAATAAATTTAAGGGGATATTTATATATTTTAATTTTTAATTATAAATTATTTTTAAATGATTAAGGATAAAATTGTCATTATAATAAAAAATTGATTGTAAAAAAATTATATATATATATATATATATGAAAATAAATTTAAGGAATTATTTATGTGTTTTAATTTTTGGGACTACAAGCACTCACACACCCGAACACACTCTATAGGATGGGATTGGAATCGATCACCAGCCACGAGTGTGGGAGGGTGTTGGTATTTTCTCTAGGGCCAACATCAAATCTCAATTATTTTTAATTTAGTAAAGGTAAATTTATCATTATATATTAAATTTTTTATTTATAAAAGAAGTAAGTGATTTTTTGATTGAAAAAAATAATAAAAAGTCAACCGGTAGAACGTATTGATTCACGGTAAAAACAGAGGAGACGGAAGTGGTATAAACCCAATATGTTTCATCTATACACTATACATTGAAATTACGGTAACTCTCACGGCAGGTCTCCACCTTCAACACCCGAAATGACCGCCGGGCTAATCACCTTCCCGGAGCTAGACCTGCAAATCCGACTACTGGAATCCTCTACGTTTAACTATCCACCGAAATCACCATCAGGTGATCACTGGAAGTTTGGAATCCTTCCCCCCTTCCACCCACCGGCCACCACCATCCACAACTCATCTCCACCATTCTATCCCTCTCTCTTGGAAATTCGAAAAAGTCTATAAATTTGATTGAAGAACGTATTGAATGTCCACGTTCCATGAGAAACTACTGCACCAGAACCTACAGCTTCTTGACGCTGCATCTGGAATCTCATGCCAAACCCACCAACCGACAAGCCTTCAGATTCTTCTCCACATCCGTACCATCTCCTCTCCTCCTGCACTCAGAAAACCGAAGTGTTTTTACACGACGAACGATCCAGCGGCATGAATTTGCGAAACTCTTACAGTTACCTCCCCTAGACAATCCCATTGCGTACTACAAAACAATCCATGGACAAATCCTCGTGTCAAATTTCCAATCCAGTACTTTTCTCGCCAACATTCTGATATCCATGTACTCAAAATCAGGCTGCTTAAAATATGCGCGCGAAGTGTTTGATAAAATGCCTGAGAGAAATTTAATCAGTTGGTCTTCCGTGATTTCTATGTACACTCAGCGTGGATCTAGCGAAGAGGCATTAACGATCTTTTCGGTGTTCCGAAGAAGCGTTAACGAGAATCCAAATGATTTCATATTGGCTAGTGTAATTTGTGCCGTTACTCAATTGGGCGATCTCGAAAAAGGAACCCAATTGCATGGTTTTGTCATCAAGATTGGTTTCGATCAAGACGTCTACGTGGGCACTTCTCTAATCGATTTCTATTCGAAAATCGGTGAAGTGGAAGAAGCAAGAACCGTTTTCGACGAGCTATCCATGAAGAGCGCTGTTACTTACACCACAATTATCACTGGTTATGCAAAAAGTGGAAGGAGCGAAATTTCATTGCAATTGTTCCAACAAATGAAAGAAAGTGACATTGTTCCCGATCGCTATGTGCTTTCGAGTGTTCTAACTGCTTGCTCAATGTCTGAATTTTTGGAAGGCGGCAAGCAAGTTCACGCATATGCATTACGAAAGGGAGGAGAGATGGATGTTTCCGTGAGCAATGTGCTTATAGACTTTTACGTGAAGTGCGGAAGGGTAGAAATGGGACAAAAAGTATTCGATCAAATGATATTCAAGAATACAATATCATGGACCACGATGATTTCGGGTTACATGCAGAACTTCTTCGATTTGGAGGCCGTTGATCTATTTGCGAACATGAGTAGATTAGGCTTGAAACCCGATGGGTTCGCTTGTACTAGTGTTCTCACTTCGTGTGGCTCGATTGAGTCTATAGAATGGGGGAGACAAGTTCATGCATACACCATTAAAACCAATCTTGATTCGGATGATTTTGTCAACAACGGGTTGGTCGATATGTACTCAAAGTGTAATTCTCTGATAGATTCAAGACAGGTTTTCGACGTTTTGTCCAATCGCGGAGTTATCTCCTACAATACAATGATTGAAGGATACTCTAGGCAAGACAAGCTACACGAAGCATTGGATCTTTTTCGTGAAATGAGGCTCGATTCGATCCGGCCAAGTCTTCTGACGCTCCTGAGCCTTCTTGGTGTGTCGATGTCTGACTTGAACAAGCAAATACACACACTCATTATAAAATTTGGGCTTTCGTTCGAATTTTTTGCTGGTAGTGCACTTGTAGACGCCTACGCCAAATGTGCTTTACTTGAAGAGGCAAGGCTTTTGTTTGACGAGATGGGTGAGAAAGACATAGTGGTGTGGAATGCTATGCTTTTCGGGTATACCCAACAGTCGAAAAACGAGGAAGCTTTAACGCTATTCTTGGAATTTCAGGTTTCGGGTCATCAAGCAAACGAATTCACTTTCGTTGCTTTAATAGCCAGCGCTAGTGACCTGGCAAGCCTCCCCCACGGTGAGCAATTTCACGCCCAAATTGTGAAAAATGGCCTAAACTTTGACCATTTCGTCGTGAATGCACTAGTGGACATGTATGCCAAGTGCGGAACCATTGAGGAGGCTCAAAAAATGTTCAATTCCACGTCGTGTAGAGATATCGCGTGTTGGAATTCAATAATGTCGACTTATTCGCAACACGGAGAAGCGGAAGAAGCTCTCAAAACATTCGATTTGATGATAAAGAACGGAATTCAACCCAATTATATCACTTTTGTCGCAGTGCTATCGGCTTGCGCCCATAATGGGCTTGTGGAAGACGGGCTTCATTATTTCAATTCGATGAGAAAAATCGGGATCGAGCCAGGGACGGAGCATTATGCTTGCATTGTTTCTCTAATGGGCCGGGCTGGAAAATTGGTCGAAGCAAAAGAATTTATAGAGAAAATGCCGATTCGAGCCGAAGCAATTGTATGGAGGAGCTTGCTCAGTGCTTGTAGAGACGCGGGCAGTGTTGAATTGGGTCGATATGCGGCGGAAAAGGCGATTTCGGTTGATCCAGAGGATAGCGGTTCTTATATATTGCTTTCCAATATTTATGCATCTAAAGGTATGTGGAGTGATGTTAAGGAAATTAGGAAGGTGATGGATTTTAATAATGTGGTGAAAGAGACTGGGTGTAGTTGGATTGAGTTGAATAAGGAGGTTCATGTTTTTGTTGCCAGGGATAGAAGTCATGCTGAGGCTGAGTCCATTTACTCCAATATGGATGTTTTGATTCAGCACATCAGAGGGGTGGGTTATGTGCCTGATTTTACTACTACAGCTTATATCGATGACTGAGGGGGTGAATTCTAACTTGGACATTACGGAAATTTTGGTGGGTAGCTAATTTCTTCAATTGCAGGACAAATTAGGTGGAACAAATGGAAATGATATTGATTGGTATTGAATTTGGAAAGAATTGAATCCGAGATTTTATTTAGAAACTGTAAGAATCAATGGGCCTAACTCACTCTCAGACGCCTTGAAAGAGGAGGATAACCGTAGGCTTTATATATAGTTCAGGATCAGGTAACGCAAGCGACGTGGGATTCAAGAAAATCCTATTTCATATGTTTGGTGTAAATTAGCTCATCTATTGCTCATGACAAAATGTTAGACCGATTGACAGACAAGTGAATTGATTGAGGAAAAGGAAAGCTCAGTGACCAAAAGTTTAAAATTTAGATGTAGTTGCAGATCCTGAATATAAAGTTGAAAGATCTTAGCTCTTTAATGTGATTCAAAGGTGAAAAACAAAGGCATCTGGTAACTTGTATTTTAAATCATTATTTCTAGTCGGTATTGAATTGTTGAAACAAGTGTTTAACAATGTAGGCTAGTTTGTTGGGATGTTTTATCTAATGAAAATAGTTAGTCTAAAACTATTAGTATGAGACACTAGAACAATCACATGAAAACTTCATATTGCAATCATCCTTGATATCTTACATGGTAACTTTGTTAAATGTCAAAATATGATTTATGAATTGTGATTGTAATTGTGATATTTTTTACTTGAGATATTGTACATTACATGTATGGGTTGATATATTTTGATAATATTGAATGTTGTATTCTAGCCATGAAATTTCAAATGTATTAATTGAGTATAGTAGAGCATACATGTGAATATATAAATAAGATATGGTCTATCACTCTCAGCAAATAAAATTGTATTTTATGTTATTCGATTTAATATAATTCATTCAACTCTCTACCTAGAGTAGTGTGATAATTCGGATTAGATTTCATGGTGTTATAGGAGATTATATTATCAATCAAAATACATATAATCGGATTAAGGGTTTTTGACTTTTATCCAAACTCTGTTCGTCCTTTCGGGAACACAAGATAGATAGATTGTATAGTACGAAAATCATAATTGAGGGGGTTCTCTTAGTGAAATTCCTATCAAGTAGATATGATTATGATATGTGGGTAGACATGGCTCATAGTCGGAGGAGATGCCTCGAAGAAATTATATCTCTTGAAAAGAAAAAAAATAAAATTGTTACAATTTTAATTAATTAATTAATCAATGAATTAATTCCACATTTTATCTTTTGATATGAACCTAATGGATCACACACAATGAGAAACGAAAATTTGCAAAGACTTTAAAAAAAAAAATGGGCAATAAGGTTAAACTGCTTAGAAGTTGGGGGCCAAAGTACAATTATAAAAAGAAAGGGTCGAAGGTTACAAATCCTTGAGAATATCTAAAAAATAGGGAAGGCCATTATGGTTGCCCCCTATCTTGTAATTTCCAACCATTACCAATTTTCAGTCACCTCTTTCATTCCACTATTGTTCTACTATTTTGGTTCTTACAATCTACTAAAATAAAAATACACCTACTTTAAATTCTTGAGATTAGAATTTGATTCTTAGATATCTCAAAAACACTATCCATGCGAAGTCTCTTATCTGAATACTAATAGAGACAGTACACTTGTATTGCTTCAAAGATAATCGTTCTCGGTTGCCAAATCAGAATCGAATCTAGCTGCTCTTGGAAGAGGTTTCTCAGATCACGCCTCGAAAACTACCGACATTAAGGCTAAAAACTAGAAGACGTATAAAGATTAAATATGATCTAAGTATAAAGATTACAGATTATTTAATCTTTACTTCTTATATTTGTTTTATATTGATACAAATAGACCCAACTTGAATGAAACCATGTTTATTAAATGTGATTTAATTTTTTTATATTTTGTTGCACTAACCTAATATTTTTAATATCTGATTCCTACAAATAGTATTCAGAGCCACGTCCGTAATTAACACACAAAAAAATTGGTTATATTTTACAGTATATCAGATCCTATTAATGTTGATGAAATTATTATTTTTGCATCTTCTCGAAAACAATAGCGTAAACATGTAAATCCCAATTTATCAAAATTAATTTTATAAATTATTTTTATTAAAAATTAGAAATTGAGAAATTTGAGAGAATGGCTTCGAGTCAAAATCGCAATGCTAGTGGAGGGATTCCAGCGTTGCCAGTAGCAATATTAGCGTTGTTGTTGAGCATTCGCGGTAAATCTAAGAGGCGCTGACACTACCGCACCTGCCACTACCGCACCTGCCACACAATCGTTGCGCGTTGCCGTAGTGGTTTGTTCTCCATGGCAGTTAGGGATGGTCATGGGCTTGGGGGCCTGTCCAGCACGAACGGCCCGACCCTATTTTTTTAGGGCTTGGGTTTAGGATTTCAATCCACGGGCAGGGCCTGGGCCTAAGTATTAGGGTCCGATCAAATTTAGGGTCGGGCTTGGACAAGGTCAAAAATTTTTAGGGCCGGGCCGAAAAATAATTAAAAAAAATAAAAATAAAATAAAAATAAAATAAAAAAAATATATATATATATACACACACATTATACAGACATGAAGACAACCTACTTCTCTAATTTTATTCACGCCATGCCGCTGGAGAGAGAGAAGTGAGAGAGACCCTAACCCTAAATCACTCAATTCCCCACCGCCGCTGGAGAGAGAGAGAGAAATCTGACCTTGTTTTTGACTTTCTCATCGTCACCACCACTGAACACAACCACAAGAACGTTGCTCTGTACCAGTTCTGGAATGGCATACCGTTAACGACTGCAGTGGCAATGAATTTCACTAAGGGCGAGCTCGCCACCACTTTGAGGAAGGTAAAGAGGTTTTTCTTCAGGCTAATATATGTTGCTCTAGTTTTTGGATTTCTTTTGCAGTATGATTTAGGGTTTCAGTTTGGGTTTTAGGTTATTGGAAGATCAATGGTATCAATAGGGCCTTATAACTTCTTAAGGATGAGTTTTTGTTAATGTTAACTGTAGAAAATCAATCTGTTCCGCCATTTTGCGTGTTTGAGATAGTTAAAAAATGATGATACTTCTTTTTCCTCCATTTCTCTTTCCTTGACTGATATACTTGCTGCAACAAGTTTGAGGAAAACATGGGGGGCCCTAAGGCTTGATTTGGGCTTAGGTTTTATTTATAGGGCTGGGCTTGGGCATGGAATTAAGGCCCGATCACAGGGCCAGGCCGGGCTCGGGCCTAGCATTTTTTTGTAATACCCTAGTCCAAGCCCAGCCCATGACCAACCCTAATGGCAGTGTGGCACTAATGCCATTTAGGGTGACTCGTTTTCATTCCTAAAAATTCTGATTGCTTGTTTCTGCCAGATTCTACAAGACTTGGTCTTTTGAATTTTAGAAATAAAAAGTTAAAAGTTGACTTACCTATCATATTTAAATTTTGAATCTGACCTGAATCAGATTTGATATCTTTTAAAATATCTTTTGAAAATCTTATCATATCAGATTTGGCATCTTATTCCAAATTCAAATTTTAAATTTCCTAAATTAACTAATAAATTATTTTAAACTATTATGAGATAATAATTTATAGGCAATGATTATTATTTATTTAAGTTTGATATTATCCGTATTTAAATTTAAAATATTTTAAAATTTTTGTTTAATAGATTAAGGTTTTAAATTTAAAATGTAAAATAATTTTAAAAAATTCACATGTTTTGGATTAATTCCATTTTAAGATTATGAGATAATTTGAATGGATATGGAATTTAGATAATTCAAATTTAAATTTTATTTTATTTTAATTATTGTGAGATAATTTTTTCATAGATATAGAATTTAGTTTAATTTTAATTAATATTCTTATGAAGTAGGACCTTTTTTTTTTAATTAAATTAGAAAACGTTAATGTTTATCGATCAAATTAGATTTCTGTAATAGGATTAAACAATTTATTATATTCTACATGAGATGTATTATATATGTTGATTATGGGATGAACATGGAATGAAATCATTTGAGCTATATGAATTGTTTGTGTAACGGTTTTAATTTTGGAGATTGGATGGTTTATTCCAATTAGGTTGTAATTTCTTATTGAGGACTTTTCAAGGGTTTTCATGCTCTGCCTCATATTTCTTTTCATTGTATTAATCTTCTTCTTGATGCTCATTTCTCTCTTCGAAGCATGTCTCCTTCTTTTATTATATGTTTTGTATTTATAATTTGAGATGATGACAATGGGACCCAATGATGATACAAAAATGGAGAAGCCTGATCAGGAGCATAGAGTGGTGGAGGCAAAATCCTTAGAAGCCCAAGAAGAAGATCCATAAGCTCAATTAAACCTAGATTTGGCCTAGTGGCTCGGGTCAAATTGAACTGCAAGTTCACGATCATCCTAACCCATTTATGTGTGTATAGAAAAATTATATTAATGATGCTTTATTTTTTAATCTAATTAGCATTGCATGTATGGGGCATTATTTATGGGGCATGTACTAAGTGGTCCCTTTTTGGGGTTTTATATACCAATCAAGCTCAATTATTTTTTTTGCACCCACAACTCTTTTTGTCATTTCTTGACCAAAATACCCCTCATTCAATTTTCACCCCCTACTTCCATATTCCACCATCTTGTTCACTTATCTCCGCTGTCCCGTTCACCGTCGCTATCGCCAGTCGTCTCCACAGTCGCAGTCGTATTGCCCTCTCTGTCGTCGTCGCCTTTCGTCTGTGACGTCGCTGCCACCGTCGCCTTCTCTATTCGTCTTCGTCGTCGTTGTCCCCATCTCTGTTCAAAATCGACGTCGATGTTTGTCTTTGCCTTCAAAATCGACGCTGCCATCATCGATTCTTCGTTGTAGGTGTCGTCGTTCATATTTTGATTCTTCGCCATAGTCGTTGCCGTTCGCCATTTGCCGTCATCGTTGACAAAATTTTGGTAGCCGCTGCCCTGATGAAGGTCCACGATTCAATAAATGCAGCTGGGGTTTTCAAATTAAAAGTATTTATTACATTTTTGCCCCATTATTAATTTAGTTTCAATTTTTGTCTTTTTTTTTTTTACACATTCATCACTAAACTTCTAATCAATTTTATCATGCCCAAATTTGATAAATCGAATCGAATAAACAAAAAAAAAAGTATCGATCCTCACAAACAAGTGGTGTGTTGAATGTAACACTGTCTAATTTGCCTAATATTAAAAAATTTGATAAAATCACACCGAATAATCTGGTTGTGTATGTATTGAATGTAATGCTGCCTAATATTACCAAAAATTTAAAATTACAATTTTATGCTCAAATTTGATAAAAATCAAATCAAATAAACAAAAAAAAATATCAATGCTCAAATCAAGTGGTGTGTTGAAATGCTCATCAATCCAAACCATAGCAGATAACTTGCCAGGATATCGAAACAACATACGTGTTGAATGTAACATTGTTTAATATTCTAAAAAATAAATTTTTAGAATTCAACAATTGACCCTCCATTGTTTTCAGTTTGTGTTGAATGTAACACTGTCTAATATTGCCAAAAAATTCAAAATTCAGAATGCGTGTTGAATGTAATACTGTCTAATCGTGTTGAATGTAACATTGTCTAATATTCTAAAAAAATAGTTTTTAGAATTTAACAATTGATCCTTTGAATGTAACATTATCTAATATTCAAAATTCAAAATGCGTGTTAAATGTAACACTGTCTAATCGTGTTGAACGTAACATTGTCTAATATTCTCAAAAATCAATTTTTAGAATTCAACAATTGAAACCCATTATTTTCAAAGTGTGTGTTGAATGTAATAATTTGAATGTAACACTGTCTAGTCTTGTTTGAACGTAATCTTTTCAGAATAATATTTAACATTCATGTCCAAAATGTAACATTGTCTGACTAAAATATCATAGATAACGTCTTATCAATCCAAACTATAGCAGATAACTTGCCAGGATACCGAAACAACATGCGTATTGAATGTAACATTGTCTAATATTCTAAAAAATTAGTTTTTAGAATTCAACGATTGACCCTGCATTGTTTTCAGTTTGTGTTGAATGTAATATTGTCTAATATTGCCAAAAAAATTCAAAATTCAGAATGCGCGTTGAATATAACACTGTCTAATCATGTCAATATTGAAAAGCAATATGCATGTTGAATGTAATATTATCTACTATTCTAAAAATCAATTTTTAGAATGTTTGTTGAAGACCGCATTAAACACAGAGACGCAACTGAAGATCGTATCAAACATGAAAACGGTCAAACATAAACTCCAAAACAGTAAAAAATGATCAATAAAAATGATTACCAGAATTTCAAATCTGCAACACATACAAAAAATCAATGATCAATCCTCAATCGACATGGGTGACAAACGATCAATCCTCAGTCGATGATGAACAAACAATCAAGCGAAATCAACGAAAGACATCAAAACCTCAATCTACAAAAAATGAATCGATGATCTGTGAAATTAACGATCGACGACAACAAATCAAGAAATTGAGAATCGATCAATCAAATTGAATGACTCTAATTGCGTACCTTCACCTTTTGCCCTCGATTCACTGCCGAACCAATTTAATGTAGTAAACTCCAAATGAATCTGGCAAAACACCAGAGAAATCTGCAAAACACCAAGGGTATAGAAGGTGAAAGGCTAGAACCCTAAACTTTCAGATCTGAAACCCTAAAATGTTTAGATATAAAACACAAAATTCGAAAAATAACAAAAATAAATCGCACGATTTAAACAAAATATATACAATATTCGGTGATTTGAGGACGGTAATTGAGGTCGACGCAAGCACGACCGACAATGATTGGCAATGTGGCGATAGCGGTGAATAGATATGCGGCGCTGTTGGTTGCGGTGGCGATGAAGTCAAGTTTGACGATGAAGGCAAGCTTGATGATGACGATGATGAGCGAAGATGACGGATAGAACATCGGACTCTCCTTCAACAGCGGGATTCGAGATCAGCGGATAGTTGAACGACAAAATATGTGACATCGGAGGGTTAAACGATAATTAAGGTGATGGAATAGAGAATGGTCGTTGGGAGGAGAGAGAGAGTGCAGGTTAAATGAATAGGGGTAAAATAGTAATCTAACATTTGAGATTTTTTAAAAATGGGACTAATCGGTTAAAAAAATGATAAGGATGAGAGTTTTTGGTCCAATTTTAACTCATTAGGATGTACTAGTAAAGGGAAAGTTATTTAGGGAGTTAATGGTAATTTTGTCATTATTTATTTATTATATGTACGGGATACATACTAAACAAACTAAATAAGTAAAACGAAGAGATTTAGATAAATATCCCTCAAATTAAATATTAAGTTAAAAACGAGAGCATATGAGATATGTGTCGTCATGGTCTTCCACTAGGGAATTTGTTCAGGTAGGGGTTCCATAATCCTAAACTCGACCCTTAATTGGCGATGTGGGTCTATGTCTTAAAATTCAAACTCATGATGAATTTTATCTTTTTTTAATAACATCCGAAGAGTGGACTAATGTGTTCCTTTGACTGTCAATGTGAGGAGATCATTAGGACTAGCTTGGACCATATCGGGCTAGTGTAACTTAAAACTTAAGTTAACATAATATTTTTCTCTTATTTTTTATGCAATAAAACTTAAAGAAAAGTACGATAATAGAAGACAAATTGTCTCCCTTTTAGACTGCCTATTGATTATAGATGTAATCAGGGAGGGGGTTTGTTTCTCTTTCTTTTAAGTTATCTTGGCAAAAGTAAAATACTACATGCATGCAAAGAGGAGAAAAAAAAAAAAAGTAAAAGTCAAAATGTAAAATGTAAAACATTTTTTTCAGGATAAAAAAATCTACTTTTTAATTTTAGAAACAGAAAGAAGACATTTTGAAGATTCTTATTTTGAAGAAAATCCTTAGGTAAAATAAAACAAAGACATATTTTTAGAAAGACTTATTATGAAGAAATTCTGGATTAAATAAAATAGTTTAAGGATCCTTGAAATCCTCAGGAAAATAAAGGAAAATTCTTTTTTGGAAAGACTTTTTATGAAGAAATTCCGATCTTAAATTAAAGTAAATATTTTGAGAAAAATCTTATTACGAAGAAGTTTCGGGAGTTCAACTAAAAAAGATAATTTTTAAGAGTTTTTATTATGAAGAAATCTTTGAAAAAAATAAACAATTTTGATTTTTATTTTTTTTTTATTAAGAGATTTCATTAGTTAAAGTAGAGAAGACAATATTTTTGGAATTTCTTATTATGAAGAAACCTTTGTAAACAAAAGAAAACGGTTTTGAAAATCTTTTTATGAAGAAATTTATTTGGTTAAAGTAATAAAAAAACAATATTTGTTTAATTTTTCTTTTTATGAAACAAATCTTAAAATGGTAAGAAAACAAAATTTTTTAGAAAATCTTGTTATGAAGAAATTTGGTATAGTATAAAGACAGCTTTGAAACGTTTAGCTATCAATAAATTTTGAAAAAGTAGAAAGCAATATTTTTTGAAAATCTTGTTATGAAGGAATTCAAGAAAATAAAGTTTAAACGTTTTTTTGAAGAATTATGGAAACTCATTTTTTTTTAAGAGAAACACTTGGGAAGTCCTTATTATGAAAGATTTCTTAAACATAAGTTTGAAATTTCTTGCTATGAAGAAAATTCTTCTTAGAAAGTAAAAACATCCTTTTTTTAAGACTTTATTACGAAGGATTTGGCGTATCCCAGATTTTTCGAAGCAGAGGAAGTAAAGAACGGCAAGAAGGGAAAAACAAGTTTTCATTCTTCCTTCTCGAAATCCTAAAAAATCTATTCATTTTTTGAAAACTCGTTTCAGGGGATTTTCTAAGCGCTGATTTGGAAACGTTCTTTGGGCCGAGATTTATGTTAGAAAATAAGTCGCCACCTAACATGGGGTTGAATGTTGTGCTAGGTCACCGGAATTTTAGAAAATCAATTTTTTGTTTGAAAATGGCCCCCAAGTTTTGATTTGAAAAGCAATTGGCTTTTTACCAGAAATTTCTTTAAGTTCGGGGGTTAGTTATGCTCGAGGAAGGTGTTAGGCACCCCAACACACTCGTCTAAAGACGGTAGCTCAGTCTAAATAGATGTTCACTTTAAAACAAAGTCAAAATATTTTCCTTTGGTTTCATTTAACAAAATATTTTTTTTTTTTTTTTTCGTCTTTTATGCATTTTTTTTGTGAGAAAACAAGAAATATTTACTATCTATCACCAGTAACAGATAAAACAGATTTTAATGAAAAATATTTTTTTGTATTTTTTATGTCGATCGAATTTGTAACAGTTGCCTACGTATCCTGATTTTCACGAAGAATCAGGTCGAAACGTTGTTCATCTGTTCAAGATGAACTGATTTTGGTTTAGACAGGTGACCAAACCCGTACGTGGATTACCTACGTATCTCAGGTAGCTGAGAATCAGGTTAGCACGTAGTTCATCTTGAGATGACTTTATTTTATTTTTTATGAGATAAGTACATGAATCGCACTGATGATATGTGGATATACACTTTTGATTTTATCAAGAATACTTCAACCGAACTCACTTACTTAGGCAAGTTGAGTGTTTAGCTTTAAGTTATTAGTTTAAAAAGAAAAGAAAATACATCGTATATGTGCTAGTTCTAATTGTGACTAAGAAAACTGAAACATTTTTAAAGAAGATGCACACTTATCCCTGAAGGAATGAAGGTCCTCACTTTATTCCGAATTTTAACCATAAGGGTCTCAACAGAGTAATATATATATATATATATGGTGTTAGTCCACGAGTCTGATGACTTAGTGCCTGGCTGTGATCTAGACTATTGCAGAGTTAGTAGTCCTTTGTCGGATGTTTGTTTTGAGTTCTTTAGAGTTCGGTTTCATGTATTCTTGAGAGAATCAAATATGTTATGTACAACTCATGATGTGATTGATGTTCTTGTCATGTTCTTGATGTTCTTGACATCTTTTTTTATGTTTTTGACATATTTTGATGTTTTTGATATGTTTTCAACGTTTTTGACTTGTTTTTTGATATATACACCATGTACATGAAATATAAATCTAAGAACTAACCAAATATGTTATATACAAACAATATAACAGTATTTAAATAAGATCATAGGGCATTTAAGAAGACTTACATAACTTAGGGGAGTGGTCTTTCCCTAAGTGATTTACTTCTTCTCATTCTTTGATCTTCTCAGTTGTTCTTCGACAACTTCTTGAAATCTTTCTCCAAGATCCTCAAGAACACCTTTAGGAAGATATTTTGACATAATTTTGGGGTGTTGTTGAAGTATAAGGCTTGAGAATTTTCTAGATCCGAGAGAGAAATTCAAGACTAGAGAGAAATGCTCTTGGTTCAAGCCCCCCTAAAATGAGAAACTAGGATGTGTATTTATATGTTCGGGAAGCTTGCGCTTTGGGGAATGTGCAGGACATCCCATCCTACTACTTAGGGGTTGTTTGGTCTAGGTCTGACCCTTTGATGTCTTCTAGTTTGATGGTTTGTGACAAATCTTGAAGATTTACTAAGATTTCTTAAGATTTCTTAAGATTTTGTAATGATTACAAAATCTTAAAATATCTCAAGTAATCATTGCTAATGATTGGAAATCATTACACATGATTAGTCATTATTAGCAATCATTGGTCATCATCAGCTTGCACATGGAGTATTTAATGCTTGATGTGATACTTTTCGGTTCAGTTTGCTTGCTAAGTACTAATTATTCAAACTATTTCAGTTACTTTGGTTAAATGCCTTGGAAGTTCAAAGAATGTAGTCTCTTCTTGTAATTTTTTCATTGAATGCTTGACATGACTATAAGACCCCAATCGTAGCAGGTACGTCATTTCAGTGGTATGGTAAAGTAATGGTGAAAATTCGGGGTGAAACTAGGACCATTAAAAATTCAAATAAAAAGTCTAGGGGTCAGATTGAAAATATAGAAATAGTAAATCCCAATTTAGGGAAGTAAATTGACATGTAACATTTAAATTAAACTTTCAGGGGTGAAATTGAAAATCTTAGGAACTTATAAAAGTTGGAAAGGATCAAAATCAGGGTTTAAAGGAAATTGGGGGGAGGAAAGAGCAATTAAGGAAAAGTGTTTTTTTTTTTTTATTTATACACACCCACACGCCGACGGTCGGACAAAACGCATGGCCGACAAGGAATCCGAAGCCACTAATTACATGCATCGGTGGTTGTGATAAAAAACCGAATCCCATGATCAAGAAAGAAAAACTGGGAAAGGAAGGAGAAACATGGAAGAGAGAAAGAAGAGAGAGAAGGTGGGTATCGATTCGGGTAGGTGTTCCGGTCGACGTCACGGGTGTTCCATCTTCGTGAAGGTGGGGCGTGATCGGAGCACGGTCGGTCGCCGGCGAGTCCCAAAACAGAAAACAGAAAACGAAGTCAGGGAGAGGGAGTCGTCGGTGACGTTGTCGTCCGGCGGTAGGTTAGAGAGAGAAAGCTTGCCGGCGACGAAAACGCAAAACAGAAAATTGAAACGCAGCATGGGTAGGTGTTCGGGTTCTTCGTATGAGCGTGTGTCGGTCATGTGGCGTGTGCATGGCGGTATAGGGTGTCGCCGGAGTTGTCGCCGGAGTTGGTTAGTTGAGAAAAAGGTTCAGCCGGTAGAGAGTTCATCCGGTTGGAGAGGTGGGTGTTCGGTCGGTCCGTCCAGTTCGTCGGCGGAATGGTAAAACGTGTGTGGATGTATGTGATTGCCGGAGGGGACTTCGTCGACGGTGAGCCGCCGATCGGTGAGTTAGAGAGAGAGAGGGTGCCGTTCGGTGCTGTTCTGAGGTCCGGTGGTGAGCATGACCGTGCGTGGGTTCTGTTCTGAGGTCCCGTGGTGTATGTGTGTGTCTGTTCTTCGGTTTTGATGGTGTGTGGGTGCTCCTCCGGCGAGTGAAGGAAGGTACCGTCGTCAGACCGTCCGTGCGTGTATAGTGGGTGTCCTGTGTGTTGCGAATCAAATGACCGTGACGGAGTATGTGTGTGTCCGGCGGTACAGATGTCCGGTTGGTGGGACGGCGAGGTGTCCGACGGCAAGAACTCGTCGTCGGCAGCGTGACGGGGAAAGGCAGAACAGTAGCGCAAACAGAAACAGGAAAAAAAAAAAAAAAAAAAAAAAGGAAGAAGAAGGAAAGAAAAAAAAAACAAGAAGAAAAAGAAAAAAAAAAAAAAAAAAGGGGGGGGAAATTACACGAACACCCCACTGAAAATTCAAAACCCCTCTCGTGGTCCCCAAACGATTTGGAAACAGGTAAAATTTCAAACGACTAATAATTCTCGTTAAATTAAATATTATTTAGCGTTACAAATCCCAAAAATTGTAACAATTTCCTAACGATTAATTAATCTTAATTACGTGGTACATAGAATAGTAGCAATTCGGAATATAAGGCCAACATTGCATGATTAGGATATTTTAGATAAGGTATTAATTTAGACTCTGCCACTATTAGGTTCGCAGACACTGGCGTCCAGATAGAGTGCAGACAATGTCAGTGGTGCAAAACGGGAATCGAGGTGAGTGTACTGTCTTCTTGCCAAACTATTTTTTCTACGAATGTATATGATGAAATATGTGAATATTTAAACTCTATGAACTTATAAATGATATGGATCACGCACGATCTGAATAAGGTGGTAAACTGAATTTCGATAGTTTTCGAAAAAGAGCTGAAAATGAATTTCCGCTGGATTTGGTGAAATTAGACGGTGTTTTTAAAAAGAGAATAGGAAACATCTATTTTTCTAAAAATTGCCTGGTTTTTTAAAAATAAATGGTGGAAAAGTGGAATTGATAAAATCAGACGTTTTCTTTAAAAGAAGATATAAAGTATGATTTTTGAATTTAAAAGCTGGTTTGAGAAAAGTGGTAGACGTGGTGGTTTGACGATTTTGAGTAAGTGATATTTATTGAGTTGCGATTCGATGATATTGTATTTGATTTTGACGATGTCATGGTTGTTCTCCCCGAAAGGGGTGTGGATTATATTTCTCCCCGTAAGGGGTGTGGATTTTATTTCTCCCCGAAAGGGGTGTGGATTATATTTCTCCCCGTAAGGGGTGTGGATTGTATTTCTCCCCAAAAAGGGGTGTGGATATTTCGTAGGAAGGCATTCCTATGAATGTTACGGTACCGTTGCAACTCCCGATCGTGAGGTTAAAATGATCACTAGGGCTGGCCAGTGTGTGTGTGTTGGAGGTGTGTGTTTGAGATTGGTGCTTGAGATGTGGTGTTACGTATATTGATTGATTTGTCATTATTTATTATGATGATTGGTATGATTTTGTACTAAGATGAATCTGGCTAGAACTTATCTATAGTGCCTATTTCCATTGCTTAAATACCTGTGTTTGATCCATACTAAATTGTGGAAATATTTGGAACGTATTAATATTTTAAAAATGTGTTACTAAGAAGGCAGTACACTCGCAGGTACAATGGCTAGGAGTCGGTCCCCTACTGGTACTAGGTAGAGCTGCGTAATGAAGTCGTAGAGGTGTTTGAGAGAAACTGTCCAAGACGAACCGTTAAAAGGTTCATAGGTGAATATTGTTTGTTAGGAATATAAATTGGGATAGGTGTGTTTCCCCATTTAAATGTATTGTATTATAAGGTGGGAACATATTGTCTTTCATTTGGTTGATTGAGTATTGGTGATGTCATGTTGTAGTCACGCCAGCCTCGGGATGACGGGTTCCGGGACGGGTCGTGACAATGACACTTGATTTGATGGGCTTTAAATGCCTTTGATGGAATGAAATGATCCAGTTAGCTATGTAACCATTTAGTTACTTTTGAACTTGGTTTATTCAAAATATCTTCATTATTTGAATGTAGTCATCCTATGTTATTTCAAGCATTTAATTTTTGATGGGAGGTTGATTTGATGGATCATTTAATGCATGACTTGATGGGAAGCCGAATTGTTTGGATTTGAATCGAGTCTTAGTTACTTTGGGTAACTGAACTTGGTAATGGTAGTTTTCTTGATTTAATCAAGGGGTTTGGATTGATTTATTTGAATATTAATACCTTAAATGAAAAATTAGAAAAGTATTTTTAGCATCAAGAAGACGAAACCGGGGATAGTAAAAGCTTTAGGGGTTAAAACGGAAAATAAAGGTAATCGGCAAAATTTTCTTAAGTTAAAGGGTAATAACTAATATTTATTCATATTAAAAGTGATTTCATAAAAATTAACCTTTAATAATATCATTTTAATCCTCCTTAACTTTAGGAATTTCAAGATTGACCCGAAATTTTTACTTATACCGAGTTCAGTTAATTTGACAATTTTATGTGTTTTTTGTGTTTTCTTTGGATTTTGTAGTATCTAATGTAATCTAAGGTAGAAATTCGTTCTCTTTAAACATCATTTTAAAGTTTATTCGAATTTGTACTTTAGACCTGATACTTTTGAAAACTTAAATAATTGGGACAAAATGCAGTGTCTACATGGTTCTTATTTAAAGTAAAAGGCAAAATACCTTTTAAACTTTTTAACTATTGACACATTTCTATGTGGTTCAAAATGTTTGTGGCATTTCATTTTAAACCCTCTAGGTAGATCAGTGGTTTTAATTAGTCATTCTGTTAAATTTTCCATGCAAACTAACAAAAAACTATCATGTGCACTACAAATGCATTTCTAGGGGTAAAATAGTCTTTTCATGTATATATTTTTTTGTTTTATTTCGTCATGAGATCTATTTCCTCTCTCTCCATGGCCACAACCTTTTTTTTCTTCTTCTTTAGTTTTACTTCTGGTGTGCAATAGAATTCCCACAACTTTCGATTTCATCTCAAAAGCCAAAACCCAAATCATCCATCAAAATAGATACATATTCCAGTTCGTTCTCTCTTTTCTCTCACCCCTTCCTATTTCGCTCCCTAGTCACAGCATTCAACGGTGTCGAAGTGACGGTCGATACCCAAGACACAGAACCGTCGAAGACTAGAACAGAAGATAATTATTCCTGAGCTGCACTTGTGATCGATGCATTCTTCAGCCATTCCTAATCGATAAGGCCCTATTGGTTGTTTATGATTCCGAATCGGTAAGGCCTTATATTGTCAAACAATCCTGGTAATTGTTGATTCAAATCTAGGGAACATCGTAGAAGGCAAATCACCTACCTAAAAAACGCCATCGACATGGAATGTAGAGAGAAATTGGGAGAAATTACAATTTCATTTTTCTTCACACAGATCTAGGCAAATTTGCTTTGGAATGAAGCTTCAAATATAAATTTATTCATTTTTTGTATGCAATTTTTCTTCTCTTAGATCTAGGCAAACTTTGGAGATTTTCGGTTGCCACCATTTTCGAAGATTTCTAGGGTTCGTTCATTTTTTTTTATTTTTTTTTATGATTTTGTTTCATGGGTTTGTTCATTTTTATGATTTTGATTCATGGGTTTGTTCATTTGATCTAAATTTCAACATATATTGTTGCAGCGAATGTAGACGTGAATGAAGAATTAATGGAGTATAAGAAACCAATGGTTGAGAAGATCTCGATTAAAATTGCATATATAGTTATTTGATTCTTATTATTTTTCTGCGATTTCTTCTGGGGGGGTTTTTTCACGATTTCTGATTCATCTATTCACGAATCTAGGATGTTGGATATGGGTTTTTTTTATTTCTTATTTTTTTGTATGCATTTTTAATGATTCTTGTTCTTGTTATGAATTTGGGAAGTCATGAATATGTTATGCATTCTTATTCTTTTCATGCTTCTATTCACGAATCTGTGACTTCATTTTTGAGGGATGATTTAGGTTTTGGTTTCTGAGATGAAATTGAAAGTTTTGGGGATTCTATTGCAACCAGAAGTGGAGCTGAAGAAGAAGAAGAAGAGGCTGTGGCTATGGAGAGAAAGGGAGGAAGGATGAGAGAGAGAGAGAGAGAGAGAGAGAGAGAAATATATCTGGAAATACTATTTTACCTTTAAAAATATGCATGTGCAATGCACATGATGGTTTTCTATTAGTCTGGATGGAAATCTAACAGAAGAACTAATTAAAATCACCTACACACCTCAAGAGTTTAAACTGAAATGTCATAATTTTTTTGGATCACATAGAATTGTGTCAATAGTTTGAGAGTTTAAAATGTATTTTGCCCAAAGTAAAAATAATAGTTTTCAAGGCTTTTGTTATGATGAAGTCTTAAGAAAGTAATTTTTTTTTTTGACACAAAATGTAGTACATATATTTGTTTTTTGGCCAATATAACCTTAACTGATAAAAAAAAACTTTGGGGAAAGGTCTCCCTTAACCTACCATTTAAAATTTCACACAAAATAAAAAAAAAAACCCTAAAATTAAGGTATAAGAAACTTTTCATTTTTTCAGCCTTTAGTTAAGACAATTTTTTTTTTTTTTTGTTTACTCTTTTTATATATAGACATAAAGTAAAGTATATAAATATAAAGTGCAAGAAATTTAAAGCGAGAAAATGCATAAAACAAGAAAAGTAAAGTACTGCTGAACGTGCCCCGATTTTCTAGAGAAAATAAAAAAAATATAGATATATGCTTATATATGCTTGGCGCTGGTAAAACGAGAAGGGTTTTTAAAAACGTCGATTTTCTCATTAAAATATACTTAAGCATGTTTTAGAAAAAGGAGTCGCCACCTAACATTGGGTTTAAATGATGTGCTAGGTCACCATATTTTTCTTTTTTGAAAATAATTTAAAAAAAATGGCTTAAGTAAAATTTGACTCCAAAAATAACATGGTCTGACCAGAGATTCGTTTAAAGAGTTCGGGGGTCAGTTACGCTCGGGGAAGGTGTCAAGCACCCCAAGACGCCCGTCCAAAGACGGTACCTTATCCGATTAAATCCAATTAGAATTTAAATTCGAATGTTTTTATTTTATTTTTAAATCCTCCTTATATACACATATACACATACCCACACATTGAGGGAAGTGATCTCCCTTCTAAACCTAGACCATTCTGATGGAAGGCTGAGAATTTTTCACCTCATCTTGTTAGCACATTATATTTAATATGAGTTAAAGAAAACACACGCACCCACACGCAGGCACACATTGAAGGGAATAATTTCCTTTCTAAATTTAAACCGTTCAAATGGAAGGTTGGAAATTTTTCACCTCGTATCGTTAGCACATTATATTTAATACAAATTAAATAAAACACCCGCACACACGCATCGAGGGGAGTAATTCCCTTCTAAATTTAAGCCGTTCAAATTGAAGGTTGGGAATTTTTCACCTCGTATTGTTAGCACATTATATTTAATACAAATTAAATAAAACACCCGCACACACGCATCGAGGAGAGTAATTCCCTTCTAAATTTTAGCCATTCAAATTGAAGGTTGGGAATTTTCCACCTCGTATTGTTAGCACATTATATTTAATACAAATTAAATAAAACACCCGCACACACGCATCGAGGGGAGTAATTCCCTTCTAAATTTAAGCCATTCAAATTGAAGGTTGGGAATTTTCCACCTCGTATTGTTAGCACATTATATTTAATACGAATTAAATAAAACACCCGCACACACGCATCGAGGAGAGTAATTCCCTTCTAAATTTAAGCCGTTCAAATTGAAGGTTGGGAATTTTCCACCTCGTATTGTTAGTACATTATATTTAATACGAATTAAATAAAACACCCGCACACACGCATCGAGGGGAGTAATTCCCTTCTAAATTTAAGCCGTTCAAATTGAAGGTTGGGAATTTTCCAGCTCGTATTGTTAGCACATTATATTTAATACCAATTAAATAAAACACCCGCACGCACGCATCGAGGGGAGTAATTCCCTTCTAAATTTAAGCCGTTCAAATTGATGGTTGGGAATTTTTCACCTCGTTTTATTTACTAAAAAAGAATAAAAAAAATAAATAAAAAGAAAAAGAAAATAAAAAGTAATAAATAAATAAATAAATAATAAAGGAAGAAGAAAAAAAAAATCTAATTTACAAAAAAACAATTAGTATAATAACAACTTAAAAAATAAGAGTAAGATTTACAACAGATGAAAATTTACCACCTTCTTGGAGATTTTTCTTCTTCAAAATTACAATAAAATGAAAATAATATTATTTTCTTCAAAATTTTTCTCCAGATTTTCCCTCTCCCTTACAAAAATTCCTCTCAAAAACAATTTTTCCCCTAAAAAATTCTCCCCCTTGACCTCTGAGCCTTCTTCTATTTATAGGAAATTTTCTGAAAACTCTCCTGAACAAAGGCGTGCGAAAAAGGTAAGGAAAAGGGGGGTGGGTGCACCGAAATTCGGTGCACCCACCCCTTTTGGGTGCACCGAAACCGGTGCACCCACAAAAGGGGGGGACACCCCCTGCTGGCCGCATGTGCGGCCAGCCCACTGGTCGCACCAGCGACCAATGTAGCTGGTCGCTGGTGCGGCCAGCTGGTCGCACGTGCGACCAGTTTTTTGGTCGCACGTGCGACCTTTTTGCAGCCCCCCCCCGCGTTCGGTCCAGGCCTCTCTCGTTCTCGTCTGTTTCTTGTCCATTTTGTTCCGAATTAATGCGTTTTTATTCCACTTTGAAAAATCTACAAAACCAAAAAAAAAAAATCAATTACTAATATTTAATTTACTTAAGAGATTAATAAAACTTAATTTAGCAGTATTAAACCGCATAAATATGGTACAATCAAAACAAAAAAAAATAAAAAAAAATAAAGGTAACTATAAAATAAAGTATGATTTTTTGCGAGGCGGTCAAAATGCCGTGTCTACAGCTGCCCCTCTTTGTCATGCAAGTTCCACTTGCTTGACAAAGATAAAAGACCACGTCATTTTGATCGTCCCATTTTTTATTTTATTTACTTTTTAGTTTATTTTTTAATAATAGAACAAATAAAATAAAATGACTCATGACGAACAAGCGTACGTTTAGAGTAATAAAAGAAGACTCATGACGAACAAGTGTCCATTTAGAAAAATAAAAGAATGACTCATGACGATGTTCATGATAAACAAATGTCCGTTTAGAGGATCGTTTAGAGTAATAAAAAAATGACTCCTGACGATACTCATGACGAACACGTGTCCATTTAGAGGATCGTTTAGAGTAATAAAAAAATGACTCCTAACAATACTCATGACGAACACATGTCTATTTAGAGGATTGTTTAGAGTAAAAAAAAATGACTCCTGACGATACTCATGACGAACACGTGTCCGTTTAGAGGATTGTTTAAAGTAAAAAAATGACTCATGACGATACTCATGACGAACACGTGTCCGTTTAGAGGATTGTTTAGAGTAATAAAAATTATTCGTGCCCCAGCCCTCTTGACTAGGGGCCTAAAGAAAGTTCAAGAGTATAAAATGTGCCCTAACTTGTAACTGAGCCAGAATGAGAGAGCAAAGATATAAATGTGCCCCAGCCGAACTTTCAGATGACCGAACATTTATAGATTGCCTGCGTACCTTAGTATTATGCCGAGGATCAAGTTTAGCGTAGTTCACTTTTCGCCCTTTTCAGGGCAAAACGCATACCTGGACGCTCATTTAGAGCTTTGGAACTTTCAGTAATAAGAAGTTTCTAATTTGAACCGGAAGGTAAGAAGTCTTTGTGAGAGAGAAATCCATGCTTCCATGTCCTTTGAAAAGCCTGTAATTGAACAAAAACACATGTAACACGAAAATTTAGTTTGAAAAACTTGTCACTCTTTACGACTCGCAATTCCGTCCAACCGGAAGGTAAGAAGTCTTTGTGAGAAAGAAATTCATGCTTCCATGTCCTTTGAAAACCCTGTAATTGAACAAAAAATACATGTAACACGAAAATTTAGTTTGAAAAACTTGTCACTCTTTACGACTCGCAATTCCGTCCCCCCTTTTCCGTTGCAATCCCTCATTTGATAGCGCTTGACTTTCTCGGGTCACGGGACAGTATCGGGAGATTTTTCCGTCTCGTCCTTCCGTCAATCTTAGAGATGTACTTTCTGGAGGTTTTCTCCAGGTTGTTGGCAGGGTCTGGTTTTTTGGACAACATCCCTATCAGCCTTTATTTCTCTGCACCCGCCGATTCTCACTTTCTCTTTTCTACTAGGCATCCTCAGTACTTAGGAGAATCACATACTCCTGCTTGCTTTGTATTTTTCAAATCCTGCAAAACTGATTTAACCAAATATGGGAAAAACGTGTAAAACCTTACCCCAAACAGGTATCTTTATCACCAGATATGTTGACTGCGAGATTTCAAGCCGGATTGTCTGACAAGTATGATTTCAATGCAAATTTGAGCCATATTCGATGTTCCTTTTCACAGATTCCAACTCTTGCTCAAATCCATCAAGTTCCGAACACAGAAAAGTCTTACGGTCAATGGAAGTCAACCGTAGTGGGAATTCCAAAAATGCCCCTAGGAGTGATCTAACTGTTCTTCTTCCCTTTTTTTTTTTTTTTTTTGCGACACGGTCTCTACATTTTTCTCATAGCGCCCTTTCGAGTTTTCACCATGTTCGAGCCGTATTTTTTCTTTTTTTCTTTTCTTTTTTTTTTTTTTTTTTTTTTTTTTTTTTTTTTGGAAGCAACAGATAATCACAAATTGAAATAAACTTACTTAGAAAATAAGGACATTTATTAGGCAAAGTATTTCTTTACAGAATCCGAGTTTAGGGGCTCGGGAAATACATCACCATCCATTTCCTGGAGAATCAACGTTCCACCGCTCAAAGTCTTATGAACAATAAAAGGACCTTCCCAATTTGGCGCGAACTTACCCTTAGCTTCATCTTGGAAAGGAAAGATTTTCTTCAATACTAACTCATCGACCTTGAAGACTCTAGGGTATACCCGTTTATCATGAGCTCTAGTAATCCTCTGTCTGTAACACTGTCCGTGGCATATCGCTGTCAGCCGCTTTTCATCGATTAAACAAAGTTGGTCCAATCGTTGTTGTACCCATTCAGTTCCATCAAGCTCGGCCTCTATGAGCACTCGTAGAGATGGAATTTTCACCTCGACTGGTATCACCGCTTCTGTGCCATAAACCAGAGAATAGGGGGTTTTCCCTGTCGAGGTCCGAACCGAGGTTCGGTAAGCCATCAAAGCATATGGCAGCATATCATCCCACTCTTTATAATTGTCAATCATCTTCCGGAGAATTTTCTTTATATTTTTGTTGGCGGCTTCCACTGCTCCATTCATTTTTGGACGGTAAGGCGCTGAGTTTTTGTGCTCAATCTTGAACTGCTGACATATTTTCTGTATTTCTGAACCCTTCAGGTTTTTAGCATTGTCGGTTATCAATGTTTGCGGCAAACCGTATCTTGACACAATATTTTCTTTGATGAATCGAGCTACTATCTTTTGAGTCACTCGGGTTAAGGAAACGGCTTCTACCCACTTGGAAAAATAATCAATTGCCACCAGGATAAAGCGATGACCACTCGGCGCCTTAGGGGTAACTTCCCCAATAACGTCCATACCCCACATTGAGAAGGGCCATGGGGCCGCCAAGCAATGAAGGTGCGAAGGTGGGACATGGATTTGATCACCATGAATCTGACACTTATGGTATCTTCGAACAAACTGCACGCAGTCGCTTTCCATCGTTAGCCAAAAATGACCGGTCCTCAGGATCTTCTTGGCAAGCATGAAGCCGCTCATGTGAGGTCCACATATGCCACCATGGACCTCTTTCATCAACTGGATGGCCTCTTCGACTCCAACACATCTCAACAGGCCCATGTCAGGGGAGCGTTTGTACAGTGTCTCCCCGCTTAGGAAGAATTGGCCTGCTAACCTCCGGAGAGTTTTCCGGTCAATACTTGATGCCCTTTCCAGATACTCCTGATTTTTCAAAAAGTTCTTTATGTCATGGTACCACGGGTCTTTGGCTGGCTCAGATTCAAGCTGGCAGCAGTGGGCCGGTCGGCGTTGAACTCGGATCACCACCGGAATGATATCATCATCCTCTCGAGTGATAGATATCATAGATGCCAAGGTAGCTAAGGCATCGGCGAAGTCATTTTTTAGCCTCGGTATGCTTTCAAATTCCATTATTGTAAATTGCTCGCACAACTCCAGGAGGTGATTGTTATAGGCTATCAAGGTCGGATCTCTCGTGGCATATTTATCCGTCAACTGATTGATTATCAGCTCAGAATCTCCGAACACTAGCAATTCTTTGATTTTCATATCGACAGCCAGTTGGAGTCCCAGAATACAGGCTTCGTACTCAGCTCGATTATTTGTGCTCTGGAACTTCAACTTGGAAGCCACTGGATAGTGCTGTTTGCCCGGAGAAACCAGAACGGCTCCGATTCCAGCCCCTCGAGAGTTCACTGCTCCATCAAAATACATTTTCCAGATTGTTTCCTCATTTTCTTCATCCACCGCATGAATCGACTCGTCAGGGAATAGCGTCTCAAGAGGCTGGTTATCCGTTTGAGCTGGACAACTAGCCAACTGATCTGCTATCGCCTGACCCTTCACTGACTTTTGGGTCTTGTAGATGATATCGAACTCCGTCAGCAGCATCTGCATTTTGCAACTTTTCCTGACAGAATCGGCTTCTCGAAGATGTATTTTAAGGGATCCATCCTGGCTATCAAGTAGGTAGTCAGTGGGAGCATATAATGGCGCAGTCTTTGAGCGGACCAAGCCAATGCACAACAGGTCCTCTCCAGCAAGGTATAATTTTCCTCATACTTCGTGAAGCGCTTGCTGAGGTAGTAGATGGCTTGCTCCTTCTTTCCAGATTTATCGAGTTGCCCAAAAATAGCTCCCATGGAGGAGTCGAGAACTGACAAATATAGTAATAACGGAACCTTCTCCCGAGGCGGCACTAGAACGGGAGGGTTCGTTAGATAGACTTTAATTTTCTCCAAGGCATTCTGGAAATCTGCATTCCATCGCCCGTCACTTTCTTTTCGAAGTAGCTTAAAGATTGGCTCACAAGTGGCAGCGAGTTGGAAGATGAATCGGGCTATGAAATTTAATCGCCCCAGAAAATCTCGGATTTCTTTTTCATTTCTCGGTGGCGGCATCTCACGAATGGCCTTCGTCTTTGTAGGATCAATCTCGATTCCATGGCGATTTACCATGAAACCAAGAAGTTTTCCGGAAGCCACCCCAAACGCGCATTTTGCTGGATTGAGCTTGAGCTGGTACTTTCGAAGTCTGTCGAACACCTTTTTCAAATGGCAGAGATGATCCTCGTTCTCCTGTGATTTAACGATCATGTCATCTACATATACCTCCATCTCCTTGTGCATCATATCATGAAAGAGGGTCGGCATTGCTCTTTGGTATGTTGCCCCAGCGTTTTTGAGACCGAAAGGCATCGCCCTATAGCAAAAGACTCCCCATGGTGTAGTGAAGGCTGTCTTTTCTCGATCTTTCTCATCCATCAGAATCTGATTATAGCCAGAGAACCCATCGGCGAAAGAATAGAGCTTTCGCCCCGCAGTATTGTCGATGATGATGTGAATGTTTGGAAGTGGAAAATCATCTTTTGGACTCGCCCGGTTGAGATCACGATAGTCCACGCAGACTCTGATTTTTCCTGAGGACTTTGGCACGGGAACGACATTTGAGAGCCATTCACTATAGTTACAGACTTCAATAATTCGGGCATTGAATTGCTTCACGATCTCCTCCTTGACCTCGAGGCTGACAGCGGGCCTCAGTTTTCTCAACTTTTGTTTGACTGGTATACTCCCCGGCTTTAGCGGCAGCTTATGGGCCACGATACTCTTGTCCAGTCCTACCATGTCATCGTAGGACCAGGCAAAGATATCTTGGTAGGAAATTAAGAGCGTTGTCAACTCTTTCTTTTCCAGAGTCATGAGGGCTGATCCAATCTTTACTTCCTTCAACTGTTCCGAGGTCCCCAAGTTTATCAACTCGGTCTCATCGTTACTGGGAATCGGCTTGTTCTCGAACTCCGTGAAAGCTTTTCGGATCTCACCATCGTCTGGCTGGCAAGAGTCATCTTCTGCTTCCACTCCCCTCGGGTTATAGTCTGGTTCTGCATTGAAATCATACTTATCGCACTCTGGCTCAGTTATATCGTATGCATCATACACTGGTGTTTTAGACATCCTGAAAGCATAAAATTTAAACATTTAAACCATATGTTGGATAAAACAGAATTGCATTCATTAAATATAAAAAACCATTACAAAGCAAAATCCCTTTCCATCTAGAAGGCAAGGTGGATGGAGGGATGACCAACAGAAAATCTCCCTAAGTTTACCAAAACGCCTGGCAAATTGGGAGAGAACAAGAATCCCAATTCTGCAGCCTTTCTTTTCCCTTGGTTCGAATACCAGACCCATGACTTGGCCCTGCCTCGTCTCTCATGATTACATTCACAGCTTCCTTGATCATTACTCTCTCAGGGTGCAACTTGAATCCTGCGGTCTCCTTCCCTTTGTTAATGGTTTCTGCTGGATAGAGGAAAGTGACCCGGATATGCAGAATTTTCATTGGCTGATTGTCTGGGGATCCATCCCTCTTCTTCCGGAAGAACTTCGCCATATCTGCTTTTGTCGGCTCGTATCCCAATCCGAATCTCCCCTTCTTCTCCTTGACTTCTATCGGTTCTGTAATTCCGTCTAGATTCTTTCCCAAACCTTTCCCGGGAATGCAACCCCGAGACTTCATTTCTTTAGCAACGAAGGCCACAGTGTTAGACAGTGATGGTGTCATCTCGTGTCCTCCTTCCTTCACAAAGGTAGTATTCGCAACGTCGAACACGTGATAGGAGGCTTCAATCTTCTCCTTCTCCTTTCCGTCATCTGTTAACGGGACATGCCGACTTATCGCTTGATGGAAAGGTATGATATCTGAATCAGCCCTGATCACGTACAGTGTGTCATTAATGATAAACTTGATCTTCTGATGTAGAGATGAAGGCACTGCCCCAGCGTTATGGATCCATGGCCTCCCCAACAACAGGTTGTACGAAGCAGGTATGTCGAGCACTTGGAACTTCGCATTGAACGGTATTGGACCAATTTCAATTGGCAGGTCAATCTCTCCAATGCTATCTCTCCTAGCCCCATTGAATGCTCGGATAACCGTCTTAGACGATCGAACCTGTGATAGATCTATCCCCATTTCTTCCAGGGTCGACAAAGGATAAATATTTAGTGCCGATCCATTGTCAATCAGCACCCGAGCTATGAACATTCCATGGCTTTCGACCGTGATATTCAAAGGCTTGTTGTGACCTGTTCCATCATCGTCCATTTCGTCATCTGTGAAAGTGATGGTGTTAGATCCTAGGACCTGCTCGACCAGAGTGACAAACTTCTCCGGAGAGATCGTGCTAGGCAAGTGGGCTTCATTTAGGACCTTCAGCAGTGCCTGTCTATGTACTTCTGAGGATAGGAGTAGTGAGAGCATCGAGATTTGCGCCGGTGCTTTGCTGAGTTGCTCCACTATCTTGTATTCTGAATTCTTCATTGCCTTTAGGAAGTCGTGAGCCTCCAGTTCTGACACTGGCTTTTTCAGGGCCCCTCTTGGTTCCCTCACAGGAATCCTGATCAAATCCTGTGGCGTATATACTCTTCCAAACCGAGTGATTCCACTGGTTTCTCCTGCTGAGATTGACAATTCTTCTCCTTCTCCTGTTTTAGCGACGATCTCATAATTCCACGGAACCTTATTGAGATTTTCCACCATCTTTTGGATTGGGAAAGACAAAACTAGAGATTTCTCCAGTTTTTGGGCTACCCTTTCTAGATGTAATTCGAACCCTCCGTAGAGAACCTTCGGGTGTAAATAAACACCACCGATATCGATCACATCAACTTCTTCTTCGACCTCCTCTGTGAAAATTAGATTGACGCCACTTCCTGAGGAGGCGTGTTCAGGCAACGGATTTTGCTGACAATTTGGCGTACCGGCCTCAGGTTTTTTAGGAAACGTGATGGCTCCGGTCCGTATAAACTCCCGGATTTTATCTTTTAGATGAAAGCATTGCTCAGTCGCATGTCCTCTGGTTCCCGAGTGGTATTCACAGAAAGCATTTGAAGAAGCTGCTTTACTCCCAGGTTTAACTTCGTAGAATGGAAGGGGCGTCAGCATCCCCTACTTCAAACAATTCCGGTACAACTCGGTGATCGAGACCGGAAGGTCTTGTAGCTCTCTGTTGTCGTTCTAGAAATTTCCCCCAGTAGCATGAGGTAGAAGGTCTTGGTGGTATTGGGTTCCTGACCTTGGAGTGCGGTTAGGAATTTGAGGTGGGGTGTTCGGGCGTGGTTGATGGGTATGGTAAGAGGGTGTTGGGTAGGCTTGAGGGTAATATTGGAGAATGTGGTTTTGATAAGGGGGAGGTACATTTTGGTAATAGCAGGGGCGGCTTTGGGAATAGGGTTGGTTTTGAGGATAATTTTGGTTTTGGCGATTTTGAGGAGGGTAGTTGTGATATTGGTTGTTCTGGTTCGGGTAGTTCTGGGGACAAGAAGTTTAGGGGTAGTTCTGGTAATGGGTTTGCCGAGGGGAAACGACAACAGCTACTTCATTTTCTTTCATCTTTGGCGGGGCTGACCTTTTCGTCAGATTGGATTGGGCCCCTTCAATTTTCCCGCTCCTTATTCCTTCTTCCGTCACCTCGGCCTGTTTGATTGCATCGCCGAAAGAAACCACTGCTATGCTCGAGAGATCTCGATAGAACGGCGGTGACTGAATTGACTTGAATATCTCTAACTGAGCCTCCTCGCTCAGCTTAGGGACAACTTTGGCAGCCTCCTCCCTCCAACGAGCAGTATACCTCCGGAAACTTTCGTCTTTACTTTTCAGTATCTGGTAAAGGGTATTGCGGTCTGGCGCGGCATCCCTATTGTACACATATTGCTCACAGAAGGCCTCTACCAGATCTTCAAATGTTTTAATCTGTGATAGCTCCAGGGTCATGTACCAGTTAAGAGCCGGCCCTTTCAACGATCTCCGAAACATCTTTAGGCAAAGGTCTTCGTTCTGAGCATGAATTCCTAACTCCTCTTTGTAAATGCTGACATGCCATTCTGGAGGGCCAGTGCCATTATATTTTGTGAATTCTAGAACCACGAAATTTTCCGGGTACACAATCCCGGGTGGTGCTGACAACTCCTTGTACGTTGCTTTCCTGGACGGCTTCTTCTTTTGCCATTCTTCCATAGTTTTCTCCAATTTCTCCATTTTCAGAAGCCAAGCCGGTGGAGGGCCATTTTCTTCTTTGTTTTTAGTTTCAATGGCCGGGGCCGGTTGGCTATCATTTGAATTATTTGGTGGAGCAACGACCCTCTCCGGGTGAATGAGGATCTGCGGGGCGGCGGGGGCCGAGCCCTCTGGCGAGACCTGATAGACATGCCCCTGGATGGGATATGTCGGAGCTCCATAGGCGAAAGGATGAGGGCCCATCTGAGGTCCATAGTAGACCGGTACTGCAAAGTTCGGGCCGACGTGGTTCGGATTCGGCCCTGAGTTCTCCATCCCAATACTTGCAGGGTTTCCATTTGGGGATTCAGTCACAGGAGTTCCGTTGGACGGAGGAATAGGCACCTCCTGAGGTCGGCTAAGTTCGTTGATCCTTTCTATCAACCTGTCAATAGTTTCCTGCATCTGAGCTATCTGGGTCGTTCGGGGAGATTCGGGATTGCTTTTTGATGTCATCCTGGAATGAGTGTGTGCTCGACTGCGTGTAAAGATCGGACTTCGAAAGGGGAGAATTGGATTTGCTTTTCTGGGACCAATTTTTTTTGTCTTGTCCTTTTATTTTTCACCTACAAAAAAAATCATTTTTTTAGTTCACGTGGGTCTTAGGTGGCCTTAAAGCCTATTCTAGTTTGAAGATTTCAATTTCGATAACGATTAATTAAAACAAATGATGGTACATGAAAAATATTTTTTTTTTTCTTTTTTTTTTTTTGTCGTTCCCTACCGATATTGAAAACTTTGAACTTGTTTGGTGTGCTCCTTTTTTTTTTTTTTTTTTTTTTTTTTTTTTAGGACTTCCCAAGACGTCATAAATCCATCAAGTACAAAAAACTCCTTTCTCGTCTTGTATCATAGAATCCTGAGGGGATAATATGGATATAAGACAGTTTTGTTTTTGTCAGAGGATTTACAACGATATAAGGGTCTGAGAGGAAATTAAAAATATATATATATATATATATATATATATATATATATATATATATAAAAAAAAAATGATATAAAAAAAAAAAAAAAAAAAAAGTAAAAAAAAAATAAAAAAATCACAACTTATTTACTTGAGAGAAAAAATAAAATAAAATTTAACGTTCGGACTTTAGATTAGTTGGACTTATTCAGACATATTGGGCTCGACCCTCAGCCGGTCCCCAGTGGAGTCGCCAGCTGAACGCGACCCGATTTTCCAGAGAAAATCAAAAAAATATAGATATATGCTTATATATGCTTGGCGCTGGTAAAACGAGAAGAGTTTTTAAAAACGTCGATTTTCTCATTAAAATATACTTAAGCCTGTTTTAGAAAAAGGAGTCGCCACCTAACATTGGGTTTAAATGATGTGCTAGGTCACCATATTTTTCGTTTTTGAAAATAATTTAAAAAAAATGGCTTAAGTAAAATTTGACTCCAAAAATAACATGGTCTGACCAGAGATTCGTTTAAAGAGTTCGGGGGTCAGTTACGCTCGGGGAAGGTGTCAAGCACCACAAGACGCCCGTCCAAAGACGGTACCTTATCCGATTAAGTCCAATTAGAATTTAAATCCGAATGTTTTTATTTTATTTTTAAATCCTCCTTATATACACATATACACATACCCACACATTGAGGGAAGTGATTTCCCTTCTAAACCTAGACCGTTCTGATGGAAGGCTGGGAATTTTCCACCTCATCTTGTTAGCACATTATATTTAATATGAGTTAAAGAAAACACACGCACCCACACGCACGCACACATTGAGGGGAATAATTTTCCTTCTAAATTTAAACCGTTCAAATGGAAGGTTGAAAATTTTTCACCTCGTATCGTTAGCACATTATATTTAATACAAATTAAATAAAACACCCGCACACACGCATCGAGGGGAGTAATTCCCTTCTAAATTTAAGCCGTTCAAATTGAAGGTTGGAAATTTTTTACCTCGTATTGTTAGCACATTATATTTAATACAAATTAAATAAAACACCCGCATACACGCATCGAGGAGAGTAATTCCCTTCTAAATTTTAGCCATTCAAATTGAAGGTTGGGAATTTTCCACCTCGTATTGTTAGCACATTATATTTAATACAAATTAAATAAAACACCCGCACGCACGCATCGAGGAGAGTAATTCCCTTATAAATTTAAGCCGTTCAAATTGAAGGTTGAGAATTTTTCACCTCGTTTTATTTACTCAAAAAAAATAAAAAAAAATAAATAAAAAGAAAAAGAAAATAAAAAGTAATAAATAAATAAATAAATAAATAAATAATAAAGGAAGAAGAAAAAAAAATCTAATTTACAAAAAAAAAATTAGTATAATAACAACTTAAAAAATAAGAGTAAGATTTACAACAAATGAAAATTTACCACATTCTTGGAGATTTTTCTTCTTCAAAATTACAATAAAATGAAAATAATATTATTTTCTTCAAAAATTTTCTCCAGATTTCCCCTCTCCCTTACAAAAATTCCTCTCAAAAAAATTTCTTCCCCTAAAAAATTCTCCCCCTTGACCTCTGAGCCTTCTTCTATTTATAGGAAATTTTTTGAAAACTCTCCCGAACAAAGGCGTGCGAAAAAGGTAAAGAAAAGGGGGTGGGTGCACCGAAATTCGATGCACCCACCCCTTTTGGGTGCACCGAAACCGGTGCACCCACAAAAGGGGGGGACACCCCCTGCTGGCCGCACATGCAGCCAGCCCACTGGTCGCACCAGCGACCAGTGGCTGGTCGCTGTTGCGGCCAGCTGGTCGCACGTGCGACCTTTTTGCAGCCCACCCCGCGTTCGGTCCAGGCCTCTCTCGTTCTCGTCTGTTTCTTATCCATTTTATTCCGAATTAATGCGTTTTTATTCCACTTTGAAAAATCTACAAAACCAAAAAAAAAAAAATCAATTACTAATATTTAATTTACTTAAGAGATTAATAAAACTTAATTTAGCAGTATTAAACCGCATAAATACGGTACAATCAAAACAAAAAAAAATAAAGGTAACTATAAAATAAAGTATGATTTTTTGCGAGGCGGTCAAAATGCCGTGTCTACAACTGCGAAGTAAATGACAAAAATGTAAATGCATAAATATAAAGTAAGGAAAGACACTAAGCAAAAAAGGTGACAAAAATATAAAGCACGGAAAGACGTAAAGCAAAAAAGTATATGACATATATTTAAAGTGTAGCAAAGTAAATAACTGTCAGTAAATATGAGAAGAATAAACCAATTTAAAATTGTTTTCTTGGGAGCGTCATCTTAAGGTTTTTTTTTTTTTTTTTTTTTTCGTTTTTAGGTCATCTTGAGGGGGTTTTAGAGTTGGACTTGACCTGCTTAGGGATGAAGTCTTTTCCTTATGGTTTTCTTCTTCTTCTTCTTCTTCTTCTTTCCTCCTCCTAATTCTTCTTCTTTGTTTTTCTTTTCTTTCTTTGTTTTTTAATCTCTTTTTGAAGTTTTTTTTTTCCCGAGTTTTGAGGGAGTTTTTTGGGGACTTTTAGTGATAGATAGAGATAATTGGATTTTGTATGTATTTTGGGGGAGGGGTAGGAGGCCCCTCTATTTATACTATCCTAGGTCTGCGCACTTGTGAGTGCGCAAACCCTCTGATTGCCATCAGACATCAATTGATAAGGGCTATCCCCTATTTCGTGAAATATGCTTTTTAGGCTTCCTAAAAATGGTATTTAATGTTTAATTTTGAAAACCTACCCAATTGAAGTGACCTAGGGATGGTCAAAATAGCTATTTTAACTCCCAAGAAGGTATCAAACCTTCGTGTTATGCCCGGGGGTGTGCGCAAAGTATATTTGGCGTTTTTGGTACCTTTTATTAATAAAATGTATTTGTTTTTGTTTTTCTTGAAATTAAAATTAAAATAATAAAATTTAGACATTCCTCAATGTTCAATTTTGAAAAATAAATTGCAATTGGCCATCAATTTGACAAAATTGGCAAAAAATATAATTTTGGGGTCAAAACAAAAAGTATGTGCAAAAAGTAAAATTTCTTGAAATTGGTGGGTAAAAACCAAAATTAATTATCCCAAAAATGATATACATTTGAAAATCACTTTCAATTTAATTAATTTGGCCACAAAATAACTTTTATAAATTTTAATTTTGCACGAAACTTTTATTATTGCCAGAATTCATCAAGAATTGTTGATTTTTGTTTTTTCTTATATTCAAAAATTAATTAGAAAATCTGAGGCACAAATTCATCCCTTTAAACATTAGTTTAAAGTTTTCCCAAATTGTCACTTTAGATCTGGAACTTTTATTATGCAAAAGCGGGCATGACAAATAGCGGTGTCTATAGCATGAAAAACCTAGTGGTGTGTGGATTTAAAGCTGATAGTTTAGGTCGTGTATGAGGGAGTATAGGGAAGCGTCAATTTGTTTGTGATATGTTGTTCAATTGTCTTGAAAATAGGAGTTTGAATGTGGAATTGGATTTGTAATCAGAGCTCAAAATCGTTGTATAAAAAGGTAAATCCATTGGTGAATCGAAAAAATTTCTGGGCAGAAATTGAGGTGGCGTGTGTATGTTCGTTAGAGGTCCGATGGTGGTGGTTTTTTTTATTTTACCTCAAAATCGTTTCAGAGTAATGTTTTTATAACTATGATCAGAAAATCAATTGGAGCACAAGAAATTGAAAAAAAACGAGATGAACAATGGAAGCATAAAGCAGAGGGGAAAGAAAGACCCATATCTGAACTAGAAAAAAAAATTGTCATGGATCTGAGTATACTCTTCAAGAAGAATGTAATAATATGATTGGTATTGATATCGTAGCGATGTTGAGATCTGTAACAGTTAACAATTCTGACGGAGATGATGGTGCGTGTGAAGGCGCGGGAGAACCGTGATGGCGATGATTTTGGTGTCGTTGAACTCATTTGGACAAAATGAGTATGATGGTGATGGTGAATATGATGTGGAATGTTTGAATGATGAAAATGGCATGGCGAAAGTCTTGTGAATATGAGAAGAAAAAGAAACTTAGGGTTTCAAAATTTTAACAAGAACAGGGCCAAAAAATATTGGCTCTAATATCATGTTAGAATAATTGAGAGACGGAAAGTTGGAAGAATATGGACAATATATTGATATTTAGAAAAAGCACAACGATAAAGATTTACAATAGAGATATATATGAGACTAGGAAAACCCTAGGATTAGGGTTTTAACCTAATAGACTAAGTCCATATACATATGTTAACATTAAAAATGTGGTACAAAAAACTCTCAATTTTTTTCAACCTCTAGTTAAGACAAATTGTTTTTGTTTATTTTTATATTTTACTCTTTTTATATATAGACAGAAAGTAAAGTACAGAAATATAAAGTGTAAAAAATTTAAAGTGCGAAAAAGAGTAGAACGAGAAAGTAAAGTACATTAGAACGAGAAAAGTAAAGTACTGCAAAGTAAATAACATAAATATAAATGTCGAAATGTAAAGCGCGAAAAGACACAGTGCAAAAAAGGTAAATGACAAAAATTTAAATAACAAAAATGTAAAGCGTGGAAAGACGCGAAGCAAAAAAATAAATTACAAGTATTTAAAGTGCAGAAAAGTAAATGACTGTAAGTAAATACGAGAAAAGTAAATCGGTTTTAAAGTATTCACTTGGGAACATCCTCTCATACTTTTGTCATTTTTAGGTCCTCCTTTAACGTGGTAAAACAAAAAAATAAAACAGTTTGAGGGGGTTTTAGGGTTGGACTTACCTTGTTTAGGGAAAAAGTCTTTTCCTTATAGTTTCCTTCTTTTTTTTCTTCTTCTTTCTTCCTTTTTTGTTTCTTTTTTCTTTTTTTTTTTTTGTGTTTTTCTTTTCTTTCTTTGCCTTTTGACATGTTTTTGAAGAATTTTTTTTTGGAGTTTTGAGGGAGTTTTTTTTTTTTTTAAACTTTTAGGCAACCCGATAGAGTATTTGAGAGTGAGAAAGAGATATTTGGATTTTGTATATCTTTGAAGATAGAAGGCCCCTGAATTATCCTACCCCTAGTCTGCGCACTCGTGAGTGTGCAGACCCTCTAATTGCCATCTGACAACGATTGATGGGGGCTACCCCCAATTTCGTGAAATATACTCTTTAGGCCCCCCCAAAAATAGTATTGCATGTTTGACTTTGAAATTTATACTCTTTAGGCCCTTTGAGTATGTTCTTGATACCAAGTTTTGTTACGTCAAATGTAACAAAACTTTGATGGTGCATAATAATTTTTTTTTTTTTTTTTGTAAAAGGTCCTTTGAACTAAGAAACAACAAAAGAATGATTAAAAAAAAGGTTTTCTACAAAGTTGATTGCAAATAATTCGCACGTGCAACTACTAGGGAAAAATAAGAATTACTATTCTAGTGGTTGGGCCAAAACATCCCAAACACAAGCAGGCTATGGCCCAAATGAAGGAAACAACTTCACTATGTATACGCTAAAGTGAAGCTCCATTTGCATCTAGAAGCCTTCTCTTCTTCTTCTTCTTCTTCTTCTTCGTTGAAGTGGTTCTGCTATTCCAATCACTAAAACCCCTACCTGTGCATCATCGTCGAGAAATACAGTCTATCTTTTTTGCTTCAACAATGGCGACCATTATGTGAAAAACCAAAAACATTGAAGATGAGGTTAATATCCCTCTCTTTCTCTAGATACTCGCATGTAGACTCGTTTGATATGTATTTTGCTTATATCGGATCATAGTAATGTTGATGACAATATTGTTTTTGGATCTTCTCGAAAACAATAGCGAAAACATATAGTTTCCAATTTTTCAAAATGGGTAAGGCCATTGACCTCCCTTGTCATTTTGCACTATACCAGATACATTCTCTATTATTTTGTAAATACCAGAGATCTCCCCTATTTTTTTCTCAAACACCACTTACCTCCCTTATTGATTAAAAAATGATAATTTTTTTATTATAATACCAATTTTACCCTTCAATGTTTAAAAAATAATTAAATAATAAAAAATTAAAATACATAAATAACCCTTTAATTTATATATATTCATCACCACCTCTTATCACCGCTCCCACAGCCACCATCACCTCCCACCACCGCCGCCCACCGCCACCACCACCCACCCCTTCCCTGTTATTTTGTAAATACCAAAGATCTCCCCTGTCTTTTTCTCAAACACCAGTTACCTCCCTTATTGATTACAAAATAATAATTTTTTTTATTATAATACCAATTTTACCCTTCACTATTTTAAAAATAATTAATAATAAAAAATTAAAATACATAAATAACCCTTTAATTTATATATATTCATCACCACCTCCTACCACCGCACCTATAGCCACCATCACCTCCCACCACCCGCCACCACCTCTCACCACCGCCACCCACCACCTCCCACCGCCACCACCACCCACAGACACCCTCCGCCGCCTCCTGCCGCCAACCGCTGCCACCAATATTTTGATGTAAAAAGATATAAATGCCCTTACAAAAATATATTTTTATTCTTTCATTTAAAAAAAAAAATAAAAAAATCCTTAACATCCTCTCTATTTTTTAATTACTCTTTGCACCCATTAAAGTGCAATTTAAGACCAATCTAAAATTTAGGGGTAAAAGTACCGATCTTCTTCTCTTCTTGATTTTTTTATTTTAGTTTTTTCATTTTTTTAAAAAAAAAAAAGTTAAAAAAGGTATTATTTTTTAATGAAAATGTTAGAGTAAAAAGTAAAGGATGGTGACGTTGGTGGTGGGTGGCGGCAGAGGTGGCGGTGGGTAGTGGGAGTTGGGCGGTGATAAGAGGTAAATATAATTATTTAAAAAGTTAAGGGTAAAAAATATAATTTTAAAAATATAGGGGTGCTAATGAATTTTTTTAAAAATAACTTAAGGGCAATTTTGTCCAAAGAGAGGTAAGTGGTGTTTGAGAAAAAGACATGAGAGATATCTGGTATTTGCAAAATGATAAGGGATGTATCTGGTATAGTGCAAAATGACAGGGAAGATCAATGACATATATCCTTTTTTAAAATTTAAAAATAAAAATTGAGAAATTTGAGAGAACTGCAAGTTCATGATCATCCTCACTCATTTATATGTATGTATGGGAAAATAATATTTATGTTGCTTTATTTTTGGTCCAATTAGCATTGCATGTATGAGGTATTATTTATTTATTTCATGTATGAGATGCATGTTAAACAATCTAATTAAGTAAAACGATGAGATTTAAATAAATATCCCTCAAATTAAATATTAAGTTAAGAAGGGAACATATGAGATATGCGTCGTTGAACTCATGATGGCGTCTTTTTTCTTTCTTTCTTTTTAACATTTGAAGATTGGACTAATGTGTTCCTTTAACTGACAACGTGAGGAGATCATTAGGATTAGTTTGGACCATGTCAAGTGAGTGTAACTTAAAACTTAAGTCAACATAATATTTTTTTTCTTATTTTTTATGCATTAAAACTTAAATAAGAATATGAAAATAGAAGATAAAATGTCTCCATTTTAGACCCTATCTAGTATAAATGGAATCGACAAGTTTGGCCCTCGGGGGAGGGGGGGTTGTTTCTCTTTCTTTTGAGTTTATGTTATCTTGGCAATGTAAGAATAAAAATTAATCCTAGATGCAGAATTGATAAACTAAAGGATCAAAGGAACTAAAAAATCTCAAGAATTTTACCTCCTGTTGTTGATGTTTTTAATCACAAATTCACTTATTTTTCTCTTGCTTTTTGGCTCTTCTAAGCTCTTAGAACACTCACAATAGATTGTGCATTTTGTTGGAATGGAGTGCGTGAACTTAGGGATCAAAAACTCTAGCCAAGCTTCCATAAAGCTTTAATGGTCATTCTTAATGTTGCCATAAAGATGGTTATAAAAACTTAAAAAAACATTTGTAACTTAAGTTTTAATGTAAAAATTTAAGAAAACATTTGTAACTTAAGTTTAAATGTGAACCATCAATACCAAAAACTAATTTCAAAATCAGTTTTTTTACATTCTCTCACTTGGTACACACTATTAAACCATTATTTAATAAGAAACAAATACATGAATCATGGCGACAAGTCCTCTAATAATGAGTAATATCTTCCATGAATTATCGCCCCCATCATTCATCAAGCGCGATGTCCACTGGAGTGCTGGTATCAATGATAGTTGGTGGTTCATCTTTTCTTATAGAATAGTTGATCTTTCCACCCTAAATGGAGGAGAATTCTCTCATTCTATACCTTATAGTTATCCCTTTTTAGTTTAGGGATATGACAACAAATATTAGAGAAATTTGCAGATTGTGAAGTTCCATTAATTAAAATCGTTTATGTCAAAATTTGAAGTCTAACTACATAAATTACATGTTTTACCAATGTAAAACATGTAAGAATTGAATCTAATGACATAAAATTTGCTAGTGGGATTTGTTTTTAATTCAAGTAAATTCATGTATAGCTTATGATAGAATTATCAAATTATTCATTTAATTCATAATTAGTGATTATATTATGAGAGTAATTTGATATTTTATCCTAATATTTATGATGAAACTATCAAATTAAGTTCCTTTTCCTAATTTCTCTGGGTAAATTAAGAAATATAATTTGAAATTTTACCCTAATTAATTATATAAATATAACAAAAAATCACGTGGAAAAAAAATTATTATATTAAGTATAATTAATTACTATTAATGTCTATAATTCTTTATGTGATCCTAAACAATACATAATTTAATTTAATTAAAGATGTTGTGGCTAATCTCCAATTAATTAAAATTATATGGATCACAAGACATTATAAATTTAAGTTTTATAAGAATATTCCTATATTGCACAAATTTAACCATAACTAAATATATTAAACTCAAGGTTTTGATGAATAATTAAGTATTGATATTTATTGTGAAACTAATGATTTTATTGAGTATTTCAAATTTAGAGTTTCATGCATTTGATTAATAAGAAGATTTGATGAAAAAAACATAAAGAGTTCAAGATGGATATAATGAAGATGCGAAGAGTTTTGAAGACGTTGAAAAAAAAAAGTAAAAATAATTCTTTACTTATATACTCTTAATGCAACCCAAATTAGAATCACATACGATTTTTGAGTTAATTATATGTGTGTTATGATAAGAAATTATAAGTTTAAGATCCTAAAATGAAGATATTGTATGTGCTCCTTATGTAAAATGATTTTGATAATTGATCTAATTGAAAAATGTGTCTTAAAGTATAAAAAATTGTTCCTCCTCTACTTTGTATCTCTTGCAGGAGCACTTCCATATTGGCGAGGTGATGTTCTATGAAGACTTCCCTCATAGGCGCTACCTGCGCATGGGCCCTCAGTTCAGTTCTTCCTACGTGGTTAGGAGCTAAACTCAAGGGTAACCCTGGTCGGTTCCTAGCACTATGTCTTCAAGGAGACGAGAATCTTGACATAACTGGAAGAGCCTTCTCCAGTCCTAAACACTCGTGGTCGCAAGGCGGAAGGCGATCCCCGAGCGTGTACCCCTTCGAAGATGCCACACGAGCGTTGTGGTCTTGGGGTTACTCTCTAGGTCCTATGTTCTGGAGAGGTGGTCTCTTTTGGATAGAGGTCAACGGCAGGCGCATGAGGAGAAGCTGTACATATGACTTGAACTCACCCATCTGGTACTCAAAGAGATAAATCCGAGATGCCTCTGCAACTCCTGAGGTCTATCCTGTAGCCCCAGGTAGCAGGGTAGATGGCCTTACCTTGTCCTTAAGAAAACAGTTATCATCGTTGGTAGGAGTTGAGGGGTGAGCCATTGGAGCTTCTGACAAATCTCTATAGTGTTGACTGTTTAGGTTGTTATCCACCGTAAGAATTTGATCTCCTTGCCTGATTATTTGACCAGACATTGTGATAATCAAGTCTTAGCCTTTCAGGGAGCTGACGATCAAAAGAAGTCTTCTTGTGTGCTTCCCACAGACGGCGTCAAACTGTTGGTGTCTTAAAGTGGTCAACACCTCAAATATGGTCCAGTTAGGTGATAGGTGGGTCATCTTACTAAGGTAGAGTTGAAGGTTCTTCTAGTAAGCTATAATTGTCATCTTGGAAGGCTGACTTGCTGAAGTTTAGAGTCAAGCTCCTCAGGGAGCTATACCTACACAAAGCGATCAACCTAAGGGTTTGACTTGCTGAAGTTTAGAGTCCTGTTCCTCAGGGAGCTGTACTTGCACAAGGCCTTGCCGGGAGTTGTCCGGACAAAGCCCCTCAGGCGTGAGAGTAAAAGCTTAGAGAGAAAAGGTACAAAAACACTTTAAGTATGTAAATAAGTACCAAATAGCCCCTAGTATATATAGGTGTTAGAGATGATTAGCTTTACCTAATCAGATCTAAACACGGTTAATTAGGCAAAATTATGTGTTTAGCCGATAATTCAGGGCGTTTTACGAGATAATCATTAGGCTTGGGCTTTGGGCCCATTTGGAAAAGTCCACGAGCCTCTGTCAGGCTTGTGGATGTGAGTTGATAGAGGTGAGCGGAGATTCATGGAGTCCTGGAAGAGAAATGGATTGAAATGGTGACCCGGTTGAAACAAACGGCTAAGTCGCCGAAGTTGGCCGTCTAGAGGCACGACACAAAGTTCTGAGTGACAGCGTCCCTACATGGCACATTGGATTCCTGAATACGTCCACGTCATGGTAATGGTGGACACGTGGCCGGGGCCCTAGTGCTGACTTGGTGATGCCAAAAATATACCCTCATCACTTATATTAAAACATTATTCAAAAATCAATCATGGAATCTAAGGTACAAATTCATCCCTTTAAACATCGGTTTAAAATTAGTCTAAATTCCTACTTTAGACTTGGAACTTTTATTATGCAAAAACAAACAGGACAAAATGCAGTGTTTACAGCGTGAAAGACTTGGTAACGTGTGGATCTGGAGCTGATAGTTTAGGTCGCACGTGAGGGAGTGTGGGCAAACGTCAAATTGTTTGTGATATGTTGTTTGAATTGTCTTGGAAATAGGACTTTGGATATGGTCTTGGATTTGTAATCAGAGTTCGAAATAGTTGTAAAACAGTGAATCTGTTGGCAATTAAAAAAAAAATCTGGGTAAAAGTTGAGGTGGCGTGTGTACATTCGTTAGAGGTTCGATGGTGGTGATTTTTTTATTTTATTTTATTTATTTTTACCTTATAATCGTTTTGGAGTAATGTTTCTAGATCTATGATCAGAAAATCAATTTGACCACTAGAAACTAAAGAAAAATAGATGAACAGTGGAAGCATAGAGCAAAAGAAAAAGAATGACATAAATAAGAATTAGAAAAAAAAAAAAAAATTCATGGATCTGAGTATGCTCTTGATAGCAAATTAAAGATTATAATGTTAAAGCATTTTTATTATCTTTATGTCTATTTATTACATTGAATAATTATACACACACAAAATTAGATTACAGAGTATTAATGAAGGAGGAAAAAATGATTGAATTGTTTTTGAAAGTGACTAAGATCTTGGACTACCAACAGTTCACAACCAATGAATACATAAATTTATCTTGTTGCATCAAATGTAACAAAACTTTGATGGTGCATGAATAAGTTGTTTTAAAAAATGGTCCTTTGAACTAAGAAACAGCAAAAAGAGGATTAAAAGAAAAGTCATATACAAAGTTGATTGCAAACAATTCGCACGTGCAACTACAAGGGAAAAATAAGAACAACTATTCCAGTGGTTGGGCCAAAACATCCCATCACAAGCAGGCTACGGCCCAGATGAAGGAACCGGCTTCACTGTGTATACGCTGAAGCGGAGCTCCATTTGCATCTCGAAGCCTCTTGTTCTTCTTCGTCGAAGCGGTTCTGCTGTTCGAATCACTAAAACCCCTACCTGTGCATCGTCGTCGAGAAATACTCCCTCTCTGTCTATCTTTTTTGCTTCAACAATGGCGACCGTTATGCAGAAAATCAAAGACATTGAAGATGAGGTTAATATCCCTCTCTTTCTCTAAATGCTCGCATGTAGGCTTGTTTGATATGTATTTTTCTTATATACTTAATAATAATCGCTATTTAAATTCGAAAACCCTAGCCGTGTTGCACTACCCATGTTCAATTTCAGCTTGTGCTAATACTTATGGAGCCGTGTTATTTCTGTTGCTAATTTTGAATGTAATCAGCCGATTGATTATGTTATCGCCTAATTAATTTGAATATTATTTGTTTTAATTGGACTACAGGAAAGTTAGATTTTTCTCCATCTTCTATTTTTATGAACACAATCAGGCAATCAATTTTATCCACACCCCATTATTTAATTTTGAGTTTGTGCAAGAAAAAAAAAAATGTAAAAAAACAGACGCCCGAGCTTGTGTTGTTATCATATGTACACTAGTCTTGGTCTCCTTATTGCAAAATTTTGTATTGTTAATCACATGATGGCATCATGTCTACTGCAAGTACACAAACCAGGTATGGTGGTTACTTGGAATTTTCTTCTCTTTGCACCATGTGTAATTGGCATGTCAATGAACTAGAATATAACATGGAAGCTTGCATATTCTTTTCCCTTGATTTGGTTTCTCAAATGGATAAGACAAAAGTTAAAAAAAAGAATTGAAGAATTTTTGTAAGGTAGCATTTGGTAGCACAGAAATCAAGCCCTTGAATTGGAATTATGGATGAACGCTTGTAATTTTTTAAGTTTTTACATGTTTTTATTTGTAATTCCAATTCCGAGGCTCCAATTTCGTGATACCCAAATGGTACCTAAATGTTACGTTTCAATTCTTTTCATAATTTTCCTCAAATGTTAGATTTTAATATAGTTTTATACAGGCGAAACTTTTCGTCCATAATTTTCCCTGTTGATCAACTTACCAGAAGTTCTTAACCTGACAAAATCAGAATGTTTTCAAATATGTAATGCTCTGTTCTTGTTGTTGCAGATGGCTAGGACCCAGAAGAACAAAGCAACTGCCCACCACTTGGGCCTGCTGAAGGTGCATCTCCTCGCATTTGCAAGTTTATAGTGGAAATGCTAATTATGCTTAGAAAATAGATAATTTATATTTAATTTTAATGTGACAGTGCAGTAGGATATAGTGCTATATTTGATCCTTGACTTCCTTTTGTTTACTTTTAAGTTGTCCTGTGTTTATTCCAGAAGATTTCATATTGTGGTTTTGGTTTTCGAATCTACCTATTTGCTACCCATTTTCTCTCTCGGTTACAATGAGCATTATGCCGAATGAATAACATGATAAGTTGGCTTTTGTAGCCTTTCTATGATCTCCAAGCAGGCGCTGAAAGTCACCAGTAAAGCTGTCTGTGGCGTATTGAAGAGAAACTTATCCATGTCAACATTGACGCTTTTTTACTTGTCCGCATGTCATGATTTTGTTTTGAAACTAGTTTTTTTTTTGGGTGGGGGGGGGGGGACTTTTCTATCATGTTAAGCCCTTACGTTTAGTTAATTCATTTCTATTGCTTTCATATCCTAATGTTGTTTCGTTTTGGCATTACTTTTTTTTCTTGACTTTTCTAGAATAAGCTTTGTATCCATTTGCAGGGAGATCTAATATTTATGTTATTGCTTATATGATTTCAGGCTAAGCTTGCAAAGCTACGTAGGGAGCTACTTGAACCTTCGTCTAAAGGAGGTGGTGGTGCTGGGGAAGGTTTTGATGTTACAAAAAGCGGAGATGCAAGGGTCGGTCTTGTGGGTTTTCCATCAGTTGGGAAGTCAACTCTTTTAAATAAACTGACTGGCACTTTCTCAGAGGTATTCTTCCTGGCACATGAGCTCATTATATCTTTCTCCGATTGGATGATAATCGTGTCTAAGGATGCTTTATCAATTAATTACTTATTAATTTAAAAGAGAGTCTAATTTTAACAATTTAATAGTTCCAAGTTTGTTTTACTTTGACTATAAGTAATCCTTTGGTCGCGAAATTCTTTGATTTGTTCAAATCTAAATATAGGTGGATGTGGTTATCTTATTATGAAGATAAAATATTTTCTAGTTGATACTAAGATCTTAACAATTGGAGCTGTACATGGAAATGTGGATTAAATCAACCATTCTATTGGAGATATATTTTCATCTCTTGGATTACATTTTGATGGATCCATATTTGTTAAAGGTTCTAGGCGCACCGAGGCGCACAAGGGGTCCCGGAGCCTAGGCGCTAGGCAAGATGCTAGCCTGAGCGAAGGCAGGCGCACCACATAAAAAAAAATAAAAATAAAAATAATTTATTACATTATAGCAAATCTAGAAGTAAGAAATAAAACTAAATTATAAAAAATAAAACGCACTCACAAGTCGCATGTGAGCTAATAAATAAGAAGAATTAACTAATAAAATTTTCAAATAAATTTAATCAATCAAGAATTTAAAAAACAGAAAATAGGGAATTGAAGCTGCTTAAATAAATAATTCATTAAACAAATAAACAATAACAGTAGAAAAAAATAAATAAACATACTCGAAGAGGAAGGGAAGACCGAAGAACAAGGGAAGACGAAGTAAGGGAAGAGAAAGTTGAACAGGGGAAGAAGAAGTAGGGCAAGAATAAGAAGAATAGGGACAGAACGAAGACTGGAAGAGGAAGAAGAAGAAGATTCGAAGAAGAAGGAGAAGACGACTTACATGCGAAGTCCAGATAGTGCTGCAAAGAGGAAGAACTAACGCTGCGAAGATATCTGCTCAAGAATCGAAGTTCAAACAGTGTTGTGAAGAAGAAGAATTGTTGCGAAGAGGAAGAACTGCTGCGAAGCAAGTGAATATAACAAGCCTAGGGCAAAGTCTTTCATTTTTTAATTAAGACCCAGCATCTCAAGCAAGGCGCGCCTTGCTCCCAGGCTCAAAAGGCACATGCCTTTCACAAGGCTTGAGCCTTTCTCTGGGCAAGGCGCACCAGGTGAGCCTCGTTGAGCCTTGAGCGTGGGCGCGCCTTTGACAACTATGGATGGATCTTAGCTCAGCTACTGGCCATAACACGAGGCTGATTAATTTTATAGATGTGTATGCATAATTTGTAAACCAGTATAATTTTTTTTTTCTTTTTGCTTGCTTGAATAAGTAACAGTAGTTTATTTTCCAATTTCTGAAGATTCTGCAGCAAAGTTATCCCACTATTATAAAGGATTTTAAAATACCATAGGCACTTCATGTACGTTCTTATCAGGAAAACATTCTTACTACTAGAGTTTCTTTGATGGATCGTCTGAAGGACATTGTGTTTTCTGTATTTAACAGGTTGCCTCATATGAATTTACGACCTTAACTTGCATTCCTGGTGTCATAATGTATCGAGGAGCTAAACTTCAGGTACTATAACCTGATTATTATTTTAATAGTAATTCATGTTTTTCAATGAAATTATCCCAATCATGGTTGCATCATTATCCCAATTATCAAACCTTGCTTTGTGATCAAACTTGTATCATAGCATGTCATACTTAGCCTAATAGGTGCTTCTTACACAAATTATATGTTCTTCTTGTAGATGTATAAGAACTAGTAATCAGTGTTGATACCTTTGTTTTCAAGAGTTGATACTTCTGTTTTGAAGAGGCTAACATGTCATACTTAGCCTAATAGGTGCTTCTTACACAAAGCATATGTTCTTCTTGGAGATCTATAAGAACTAGTCATCAATGTTGATACTTCTGTTTTCAAGAGTTTATGCATGTTCCATTTCACACGTTTTTTTTTTTTTGTTTGCATCATGCACATTTCTTTGGTAGCACCCATCTGGTCTACTCGATAACCATCCAGAAACACAAATTGAATCAAATTGTTTTCAAGTTAGTATGGAATTTGTTAGGTATATTATTGTTTTCTGCTTTTTCCCTTGTCCCCATTATGGTTTCCTAGTTGCATCTAATAATTGATGTAGTAGTTTCATGCTTGCCTAACATCTCTCTCTCTCTCTCTCTCTCTCTCTCTCTCTCTCTCTCCCTCCTCCTGACTTTTGGTATTCCCTTTCCACCATTTTATTCGTTTTCAAGCAAGTAATTCACCTTTTATATTATTCTCTTTCAATGGGCAGTTGTTAGATCTTCCCGGTATCATTGAAGGTGCCAAGGATGGAAAGGGTAGAGGAAGGCAGGTAAACTTTATATTGCTGTCAAATATTTTGGTTTTGTATTGATGATATACGAAACTGCTGACTTTGAGTACATGTGGTATCTAAAATAGTCGCCTACTTACGGATCAGTTTTGTTTATGTAAGATTATCATATGTTTGAGTTTGAATTTATGGAAACCTGTTTGGCATTCAAAATTTCAGACCTTTTATTGAAGGACAATTTGTACCACTTGGGGGATGCAATTTTCCGAACAATCCAAGGCTATGATGATGGGGTTGCTCTAAAATAATAATTTCCTATCTAATTCTGCCTCTTGCCAGAAGCTAAGTACTTGTAGGAAATCTTTGTGGAAAGACTTCGGATTATTTGCTACCAGAATGTTCAACTATTTTTGTTGCACATTTATCTAAAATTGATGTGCCATCTAATTTTTGGTCATTCATGTAATCTGCCTGCCATAAGTTAACAAAAAGTCATCTTGGCTGGATATTTTAAAAAGGTAACTTTTTCATGGATGTGACTGAATTCTTTTATGTTCATTGTTTGTCTGAAGACAGAGAATTGGTGAATGCTATGTGTAGATAATCACTATTTGATCGGTCAATTACATTGTATCTAATAATTACAGCTTTTGGTTTACATGATTTTTTTTTTTCATTTGAAATTCTCAATCGTTCTTCATTGTATAGATTAGTTTTGAATTGCGCCTTTTGGAATACAGGTTATTAGTACAGCGAGGACGTGCAATTGTATTCTGATTGTCCTGGATGCAATAAAGCCTATAACTCACAAACGCTTGATAGAGAAAGAGCTCGAGGGATTTGGAATAAGGTATAATTTTGGGTATCCTTGGAATCTGCATCTACTCATTTTATTGATTTGCTGGCTTGTTCTGAGATTCAGTGGCATGCATTACATCTGCTTGTTCTTTCTCTAATGTCATGCACTATTCACTTCTTCCCTTTTTTTGCAACTGTATTACATGGTTTTTAATTTTTATCTGATCAAGTGTTTATATTCCTTTAGTCGGTCCTTAAGCTAGTATAAAACTTACAGGCTTGCATTTTGATAGGGATAGGTTGAAGTTTTTTTTTTTGTTTGTGATTAACACTAAAGTTGAGGTTTAACACAGAAAATTAACTATTAAACTTACATTATCTCAAGAAATTGTAGTCTTTATATATCATTTTTTTTTCTTTTCTTACTAATAATTTGTATTTTATTCCTTGAGCATAGGTTAAACAAGGAACCACCTAATCTGACATTCAGAAAGAAAGACAAAGGTGGGATTAATTTTACCTCTACTGTTGCCAACACGAATCTGGACCTTGACACTGTGAAGGCAATATGCAGTGAATACAGAATACACAATGCTGATGTCACTCTTAGATACGATGCTACTGCTGATGACCTCATCGATGTTATTGAGGGCAGTAGGGTGTACATGCCCTGCATCTATGCTGTCAATAAGATTGATCAGATTACACTTGAAGAACTCGAGATTCTTGATAAGCTTCCACACTATTGTCCAGTCAGGTAATTGTGATTCATTAATTAGTGATAGCCTTTTTTTGTGGTTTAGGATTATTTTGTGTGGTCAGGGTAAAGGTTTAGGATGCTAAAAGTTGTACCTGAATTGGAGAATGATACTCAGGTGGCTTATGTTTATTGTTTCGGCTTCTGATTTTTTTTGTTTCTGATCCCAGGATACTTGGAACAGAAAGAAATTTGAGAATGTTTCTGTTCTGCTCTCATAATTTTGTTCTACATATTTGGGAACAGAACAGAAATTGATTCTTTTGTTCCCGTATTCCTATTCCAAGTTTTTGGGGAACAAAAAAAAAAAAAACAGATTCAGAAACACTAAACAGACACCCTTGGAACAGAAACAGAAATTTAGGAACGTTTCTGATCTGTTTAAAAATTGGGGAACAGAGCAGAACCATATATCTTTGTTGTTCTTCCAAGTTTATGGGAACAGGGAAAATATGAAATACTAAGAGCCTGCTCGGTTGTCCAACAATTCGCAAATTGTGCTATTTTTCAATTAGTCAGTTTACAATTTATTATAGTTTAATGTTTGGTTGTAAGAAATTGAAAACACTTCAATTAGTTAGCTAACCATATTAGTTCTACTTTAGATGCTATTTTCTGTTGTATTTGGAGTAAACCATAGCTTAATAATCGAACTAAAACTATTAAAACTAGTATATGTTTCTTTATTCAAACAAATACTACGTAAATTTGATTAAATCATAGGTAAATAGATAAATATACAAATCATTTCATCAAAAATAAGATAATCCATAGTATAGGATAATTTAGACAAACAAACGGGCCCTAAGCAAACACCAACCTAATATGTGTGTCATCTTCAACAAGAAAATCATAATGAAAAATAATGTACAGAATTGCTGGCTTTTACTTGAAAGTATCTCTCTGAAGCAGACGAGAAATGCATCTTTTTAGCGTACCTTCTTCGAGTTAAATGGAAATCTCGATATGCTTTTTCATCTTATTTGTTTTGTGATTTGTTGTTTGTTGTGTAGCGCTCATCTTGAATGGAACCTTGACGGTCTGCTAGACAAGATATGGGAATACCTCAATCTAACCCGCATATACACGAAGCCCAAGGGGATGAATCCAGACTACGAGGACCCTGTGATCCTATCATCGAAGAAGCGGACCGTGGAAGATTTTTGTACCCGAATTCACAAGGACATGCTTAAACAATTCAAATAGTGAGTTCTTTCTGCTGCAAAAAAATTTTCTGTTCCAAAAATTAATATTTCTGAAAATTTCAGAACAAGTATTATATATATGCCCGTGCTCAATATACATGTCTTGCATTGGAATTTTTATTACTAAATGGAAGCATATCTAGAATATGATTTTATGTTCGAATTTTCTCACTATCTTGGAAACTACTTGTTGATTTTGTCCTATTTTACAGTGCATTGGTTTGGGGGTCGAGCGCAAAACACAAGCCACAGAGGGTTGGCAAGGTAAAAACTTCATTGGCTTATCCTGTTCTAAAACAGAACAGACACAAAATCTTTTTTTATTTTTTTGGGAGGCGGGGTGGGGGGAATGGAAACACTAATCAAATGGCGCCTTAGGCCCCATTTATCAAGTATTTTTATTCCCGGATTTGTGTTTCATCCATAAACATAAATATGGGAAGAAAAATTCTCTGTATTTTCTGTTCTGCTCCCACATTTTTAGAACAAATTTGTGGAAACGGAACAGAATTGTTCCCCGATTTCTGCTTCTATTCCAAAGTTTTTAAGAATACTAGAGGATGGCGACACTGAGTTCTTTGTTCCTTTTGGTTTCTTCCTTGTTCATATATACTTTAGCTGTTGTTTTGCACTCTATGTATATTTATTGCAGGAGCATGTGCTGGAAGACGAAGATGTTGTTCAGATCATCAAAAAGGTGTAGTTAGTAGTACCAACCATATGATATGGTCGTCCCCAAATTCACACCTCTCTTCTCTCCTCTTTGAAAGCCCCCTGTTTGCTGCTGGCAAGTGAGAGTTCTTCAGTTTGTTAAGCATGATCTCTCTCTTTTTGACAATATAAGGGCTTGGGCTTAAGCTATTTTGCCGTGTAATTTATCCATGTTTAGAGATAAAAATATATTATAGAGTTGAACTTTATTTTTATTCCACAAATCTGGAGTGCCTGTTTTTGTTGAACGTATAGAGAGTTTTCGTTAAATTCCTCTTTTTATAATCGAGCCCTATATTTCTTCATTTCACAAGTTATTTCACATAAATTCAGTGTTTGAAAGGCCATAAAAATGGGAAAATTATCAATTAATTTCAAGTATTTAAGTTTGAACCAAATGGTCTTGTTGTCTAGAAAGTTGGAACTATTTAGTATCATTATTAAAGTTGATAATGACTAATTTGTCCATGTGTGATTCTTATACAATTATTTTACTAAAATCAAAATAGTATATATTCTGTTTTTTATGATCTAATTATATATTTAGATTCATCTAAATCAAAATGATATTTCACTCACTATTATTTTTCTTTAGTTTTAGATTCGTATTATATTAAATATGGTATTTTCAGAATTTTTAATTTTCACATTCATGTTATATTCAATATAGTATTTTCGGAATTTTCAATTTTCATATCTGTGTTACAATTAATACGGTCTATCAAATTACAATTGAGTGTTACATTCAACATTCAAATCACTTTTATCATCTTACATTCTACACGTTCATATAATTTGTGTTGTTATTAACATTAATTGATATTTACATTGAATGTAATGCACAACACTTACGGAGTACACAAATATAGTAATGTTATAATAACATTAATATCGCAATTAATTTTATTATAACATTCATATACATCATAATCTAAAACTCCAAAAATAAATAAATTAATATCTCATTTTGAAGATCATGATTTATAAATCATTGTGGTATAAAAAAATTATTGAACAACAATAATAATTGGAAAAAATTGTAAGTTGAGTTTTCGATTTTATTAATAGTTTATTATCATATTTTTGTTCCGTGTTTTTAAAAATGACAATACGTATGGAAGGTGCAGATTTATTTATAGAGACAAATTTGACCGCAAATTTTCATCAGGACTAATCGGTGCAAACAAAACTTCTTGGGTTCATCCTGTAGTTTTCACATCCAAATAAAATTGCTCGGTAATTGCCCTTAAAAAAATATTCACCAAATTGATAATTAAGGCATTTTTAATAACACAATGAAACACTTAAAATTGAATACGTTAACAATTTATCAATATTTCAATTGATGTGTTATTTACTTTTTTTTTTTTTTTTTTTTTTTAAGCACTTCTCACTTAATACCATGAAATGTAATATCAATACCATAAAATCGAAAAAAGAAATAGAGAGAGTTGTGGAGAGAATTAAAAAAAAAAAAAAAAAAAAAAAAGAGTTACAAGAAATGATTTTAGGAAAAAAAATTGTATAAACGTATATTTTTAAAGTTAAAATTGTTAAAAAATTAAATATTCAACACTTAAAGAATTTAATATAGTTATAATTTCAGCACTTAAAACAAGGTCTCAATGTCATAATTTATAGATTGAAAAACTGGTAAACTTTGCAATTTGAAGGATAACCAAATTGATTAGGTTAAGTTAATAGTCATGTCGTGGGCAAAAAATATTATAAGGGTCATAATTGATTTAAACAAGAGAAGAGATTGATTAATCAAAATTAGGAGAAAACAGATACGCAAACACATCTTGGAAGAGCGTGATGAGATACAGAAACCCTAATCTGGGATTACACAAAGGGATTCAGACAACCATGTCCATTAATCAATACATCAAGCCTTTACACAACAATTGAAGTACTTGAAAATGCTCCTCCTTGTCTGTTCAAAAACAACAAAAATACCACGTAAATATAATATATTACCAAACCAAACAAGCATATTAACTTTTAGGGTTAATGATTATGAAAGGGAAGAACTGACATGTTTTCCTCTCTAGTTCTCTTTCTAATTTTCTTTTATTTTTTATGAAAGACAAAATAAAATTAAAATTAAATGTAGTTTTGTATTCATAAAAAATGTGTAAATTTTTAGCGAACAAAAAAGAACCAAAATCAAAGTAAAAGGCAATCAACACTTAATTTTAAAACGAATAATTACTATTTTCACTTCTTGTTTTTCATATTTATTAATCACCAGGACAAGGTTGGAAGCGGTTTTAGAACATTTTATGCACATAGGAAAATACTCCCAAAAATGGAAACATAAAATTGGCCCCAACTTTTGTTCCGTTTTTAGGACACTTTATTGTAGTGAAGAGAATATGAACTTGAATTTAAAGAAAGGAGAAGCAAAAGAATATATAGACAGAATCATTAAAGGAAGGACAAAATCATGAATTTGGTATAATATCGTCGTGAAGCCAAAACAAGTTTAGAGCAAAGGCCAATCCAGTGCATGTGATGTGGCCCATGACTGTACCATGTGCTCCACTTGTACTTGTTTGTGTCACTCACAGGTTTAACAGGACCATTACTAGTTGTTTCCATTTCAACTCAAAAACACATCTCAATCCTTCAAATTTTAAGTTACCGCAAGAAACAATAAAAAAGAATTGGTGGGGGTCATCATAATATCCTACAGCCATGCAAAAAGAGACTACAGAAATCTTATTCTAGATCTGTATTTGCTCAAGCACCACATGTGCTCCACCATCATTAATATTCTTCAATCTCCCACTGTTCCAAACACCCCCCAAACTATTGTCTTTCATGTTGCATTAATTACCTTCTTCTTTTTTCTTTTATACCCACGAGTATCCCCAAACCCAGACACAGGATGTGAGACTAATCTCGTTCGGGATTCCGTGATTACCCCTCCCAACAAATACTTTTCTGCAGGCACGAATCCCTAACCTTGCAGAAGTCCCTCAACTGCTTTAAATTAAGCGCGTCTTACCGCTTGAACCACACTCTGTTGGTATGTTGCATTAATTACCCATTAGCAACTAACACCTACCCAATACAGAAATTATATTCAGTTCAAAATATGGCAAAATCATCAATATATAATTTGGTGCCGACGCTCTCACAAGTAAAGGGGGTAGAGGGGTGGGGTCTACTTATTTTCCTTGTTTGGGTGGAAAAATGGTATGAATGGAAAATTGGAGGAGAAAAAAAATGCACAATTTCAAATTTTTTATCCCCAATTTTGGGAGGAAATGAGAGAGGATTCTTAATAGAGATATAAAATTACAGTTATACACTTGATTATGGAATCTTTAATTAATTTTTTTAATACATGAGGGTAAAATGGTAAATTAGATAGGTGGGACAATTTTCCATGCTGTCATTATTATTTCCTATTTCTATCCCCACTTTTCCATCCTTCTTCCAAACATATAAATATATGGTGGGCCTCACACTACCACTAGTGAGAGGATCAACACCTTCACTACTATATTCACCTTAAGTACTGAAGTTTCATCTGAATAGAAGCTGTAAAAAATTTAAAGGGAAGTAAACTTACAGTAGGAGAGTTGTTTTGATGGAAAGGGTGATGTTCAGCATGGGCAGTGTTTGCATTTGAGGTATTGGAGGAGATGAGCTCTTCTTCATTCCCAAGACTGGCCCTTGACACATCCCTCTTGTTCTGCTTCCTCATTTCTCTTATTTTTGAGAAATCCATGGAGTAATCAGGCACCTGCCCCTTTTGGTCCCAGTCCCCAAATTGGGGCACTGATAGCCATGGTGCATTTTTCTATCCAAAAGAAAAATAATAATAATAATTAGACATCTATATGCTGGAATTCTTAAGGCTCTGTTTGGCAGAGCTTCTAATTGCATGATTCACATTCCCCCCCCCCCCCCCCCCCCCCCCACCAACCATAAAAAAAATAAAAATAGAGGAAACCCTCTTTCTCCATGACCAATGCTCAAGACTGACCATATAATTACTACATCTGTTTCTCAAAAAGTATTTAAGGATTGCATGCATCAAGAATTATTTTCAAGTGCTATATAGGATGACAACTCATTCTTTGGAAACTCTAACTTAAAACAGTGAAGAATCATGGTGCAAATGTAGGACTGGTAAAGATGAGGAGAAGCGTGGATTGTAAAGGGAAAAAGCTATCATGAGTGTTTTTTTTCTTTCCAGTTGCGTATAAACACGGTGGGCATAACTCACTCTCAAAAGACACCTTGTAAGATAAGGATCACGGCTTTACATATAGCTCACGATCAGGCAAGCGATGTGGGATTCAACATGCGCAAGGTGAACTTTTGACAAACCACCGAACGGATAAGGATCACGGCTTTACTTTTTTTGTGGCTCCAATGTTTTGACCAATTCTTGATTTTAAAACCACTCGGAATTGGTATAATTGACCAAATGAGCTAAGATTTTTGACAAAAAAATAAGAGCAACACGAACAATTCTATCCTTTCTGTAATGAAAAAACTTCAAACAGATCAATAATCATAATCTAAAAAAATGCATTTTTTCACAACGAACATGAGATGCATGCGTGTACCGGAGCAGCTAAATTAACATCAATCTGCAAACTAAACACCTAAAATTTCAATTTCCATTGCAATATGAATGAAACTAAGACAATGTCAAACGATAAAGACCTAATTGTTTCAGCACATTAAAACCTAATTTTACAAGAAGCATCACGGTTTTCCCCTCGTGTAATCACACCATGTCAAAACAGAAAGAAACTAAAAAACAGCAAAATTCCAGAGTTCTACGGAGGGAGGAAAAATAGAGACTTACTTCCTTACGATCTTCCATGTGATTAGACCTTCGAAATCCGAATTCGCAGCGAAATGAAATCTTTTGAAGGATTCGAAGCGATGAATGCCAAAAACACAAGTATGTGCAACGCGATAGATAACAAGAAGACGACAGTTGACAGATTTGTATATATATATATATATATAGAGAGAGAGAGAGAGAGAGAGAGAAAGCTTAGAACTGTCCTCTGTAAATCAATCAACGCAAGGCAAGGAGTAGAGAAGATTACAGCCAGATGACAGCAAAACAAATTGAAAAGGATTCAAATTCAACCAAGCATATCTCTTCTTTGCTCGTCGTCATTTTATATATATACTCGGTCGAGTACAAGCTAAGGCTGAATATTTGTGATAATTACGGGTCTGCCACTTCACACGCTTTCTACCCGACATTTTACACGTATACTCTGTCTGTAAAGGTAAAAGGAAGCTGGCATTCATGACAATGGCTGGCTTTCAAGAGAAAATTGCACTTTTAGCCCTTAAACTTTGAGCACTTTTCTTTTAATTTGGTCCACGTGAGAGAATATGATCTATTTTTATTCCTGATTATAGAATTCTATAAAATTAATCCAATAATCATGTATTTTATTTTAGTTTTTTATACAATTGAATAAGAAATTTAAAGAATAAAATATTAAAATTTAATTATTCATTGTATGATTATTTCTATTTAAATTTATTAATTTTATTTTTATTTTCAAAATAAAAATAAAGCTTTAGTGTAAATTATTATTAGTAAATGAGGTATCACTTACTTTCTTTTTTTTTTTTTTTTAAAGAAACAAGACGAAGAAGAAACTACAAGAAAATAAACATAAAGATAGCGACAAAGATCATCTTTTCGAGAAAAGATCAAAAGCTCATTTGTCTATCTCCTCAAAGTGGAGGTATGTAGTTGGCGTTTCAATGATTTTGAGCTCATAGTCTCCATCTACACTCTTCTTAGCGAGCAAATTTGCACATCTTCTAGTTGTCACTTTGACACATCAACCCAAGCTTTAACATCAAAAATGCAATTTTCTCAGGCTTCCAAAAAATAATTTTATTTTTCATATTCCCTTAACTTTTAGATTTCAATACATCTAGCCTAACAAGTTATTAGGGTTGTTCAGTGATTTATTTTTTATATTTTGTTTTACAATGGATTCAAGTTGATCAGTTCAAATGATGCATAGGTCATCTTTTTTTTAATAGTAGCCAATTGCTGGAGTTGAATAATGCATGATCAATTTCAACAATTCCATTTTATTGATCAATTTCATTTTTAAAATTGAATTAATTATTATTATTATTATTATTATTTTTTAGAGTTGCAGATGATGAAAATTAAAATGACAATAATTTTTATTTTTATAAATAAAGAGTGTCTTTGATATCTATTAATATAATAAAGGGGTGTGTGTCTCAACTCTAAACTGTGTATTTAAAGTCTAGGAATTTCAAATTTAGTATATATAAATTTGTTATACTATTTTTGGATTATGAGTTATAATTTAAATAATTCAAAATATGAATTTTAGCAACAACTATATATTTATAGAACAAACCCAATTAGGTCAATGACAAATTTTGAACCAAAACATATATAAAAAATAGTTAAAATGACTAAGAATGTCATAAAATGAATATTTTATTAGTTAGATGTATATTACGAATAGAATGAAGTAAAATAATAGGCAATCATATTCTGATTTCTGCACTGTCCTAATCACAAAACCTTTTTTTCTCATTTAAAAAATGCATGCATAAACCTCACAATTAATATCATTTGTTTGTCAGCATGAATGGCAAGTAAGAATCAATACTATTTCCATCATCAATGCTTGGTTCTGTAAGAAGACCAAAAAGGAAAAGGGAAAAGATTGGAGTTAACGGGTTTGTTAGCCCACTTAGTTGGGGTTCACAGACACACTCATTCTGCATAACATGATTTAAAGTCAAATTACACATTCGAATTTAAAACGTTTTCAAATCTTTTAAGGGTATTATAGTCTTTTTACAAAAATGAGTTGTAAAACTATTAAAAGTAGTGTCTTTTTTTTCTTTTCTTTTTTTTTAAATAGGCATAGGCCCAATATTAATTTCATAAAATCTCCAATATTCATTTTGATTTAGGTAAAAATTTATTTTTTATTGATTTTTTATGCAGAATAAAATTTTGAACTATATTACAAAATGTCTACACCAATTTTTCAAATATTTACTGCACAACAATATTTACAACACTAAGTCACATTGAAGTAATTATTACTGTATAATAACTTTTATATCACATATCGACGGTCATATTTAGAATAAAAAATGGGCATCAAATATTTAGTTATATCCAAAAAAAATTGTTGCATATGAAATATTTACAATTCAGATACTATTGTAGTTAAAAATACCATCAAGACACTTTAAGTGGACACTCTTGCCGCTAGAAAAACTTGCCGTCAACTGTCTTTTCCACCAAAAGAACCTTGCAGCTAAGAAATACTTGCCGCCGCAATACTTGATCTTTACCGAATCAAAGTACTCACTTGACAATGGAGTATTTTGCAACTAAGGCAATATGAATAAATAGAGAAAATTGAATCAACCAAAATTCTTTCATTTTTGACACTCAATTCATGGTATTTGAGTAAATGATTTCATTTTGTAAGTTGTGCTATTGTTTCCATTTTGGCCTTGTAGGATATATTCTTTTTCATCAGCCAAGCACGCGTGTGTGTTTTGCTAAAATGGATTTTTATTAAAAAATAAATAAATAAAGGGGGTTCAAGATGGTATGGACTTTGTCTCTTAGAGCTAATTTTAATATGTTGGCTATTGGCCCAAAGAACAACCCAAGAGGGGAGGGCATGAATTGGTCAATTACTAAATTTAAACAATTAATTCATTTAAACACAAATAATCAATTTTTCTAAATCAATTATTATATTGATACGCAACGGATATGTGTTTAATACTAAGTACACACCTAAACACAATATAAAGAAGTAATCAATGCAACACATAACAATATATTTTGGTTCGGTAAGATATTCTTACCTACATTCAGTCTCCTGAGCTCCACGAAGATTTACAATCTACTAAACCCCTGATTCCTTTCCCAGATTGGAACTAAACCCTTACAATCTCGATTATTTTCATAGGCTTATAATCAACTTTTACAATTATCTTTTTTCACAGGCTCAGGAAAAACCTTATTTTTTCACCAAGCTCAAGACTAACCTAATTCTATTACAGGAAGAATCAAAATCTAATCCTTTTAACACGCTAAAGATAAAACCTATCACCCCCTTACACTTTTACACTTATCTTTTTTTAGGTTTAGGAAGAACTTTTACAATCACTCAATTCTATTGTAGGGAGAATGAAAACTTAATTCTTTTTCAAGGGAAAAGAATAACCTAATATTTTTGCAGGACAAAGATCAAACCCTTATTTTTTTCTTAGAAAAAAGATTGAAACCTAACTACCTTGACTAAACACCATCCAACTGTGTTTAATCCACTCAAACTCACAAATATAAGAAATATGAGTTTCTTCCTACAAGGAGTTTCTACTACCTCAATACATATATACTCGATTAATATCATGAATACTTACAACGTGATAGATACAATATGAGAAAAATTAAAATCTGATTAATAAATAAAGTGGATAGTACAAATTTAGTGCATAATCAAATAATCAGGCAGAAATCATTTTTTTTTTTTCCATGCTTTTAAGTTTAAAGCAATTTTTTAACAATCCTAAACCAAGCAATCAATAGAAATATAACTTTAAAGAAAAGAATAAAGTTCGGATAAATCTCATTGGGAAAACACCGAAGATAATAATAATATCTCAATTAGAACCCAAATCGGTGATGCCAAACAACAATCGCTTTAGATCAAGAACATATATAGAATCACTCTATGAAATCTCAGCAAAAATCTCACTTTTATAAAAGCTCAAACTGATGTTCTTGATTTATTAAAGCTTAATCCTGTAGGTCTTATTAAATAAACCTAGAACTAGCCCTCCAACGGTTAGTTTTTCAAAGATATGTCATAAAATAACATTCTAAGACCCCATATAACATCACCTTTCATTATAGGTGTGTTCCACTTAAAAATACTCTTTAAAACTCTCATTTAAGTCTATAGAACTATTCTCAATTTAAAACCATAAAAATGTGAATTATTAAATCATTTAAATTAAGAGAATCTCAAAATATATGGACCATATCAATATGGATCACATAATAGGTTGTACATATTTCAATTACATTCAAATCTCCTTAAAACCTCTTTTGAAATCATAAAAAATGAATAGTTTTGACCAAAATAACAAAATAGTTGCTGATTTCACTGTAGCAGTCGGTTGACCGACCAAACCAATTAGTTGATTGAATGGATCAATGGGTTTTTCCATTTTCACCCACTTAATCCACTAAACCATTCGGTTGACTGACCCTAACCAGTTGGTTGACTGAATTGATTAGAGTGCCCACTTCTTCATCCATTTTAGCCAATGTTTCAAATGGTTGACCGATTGTTTTTCTTGGTTGACCAATTGGATCAGTAGAACTCCATTTTAACTCTCAGAACTCACTATTTCATTATGTTGATTGAACTCTTTTGCCGGTTGATCGCATTGACCTGAAAACACAATATTTTATACTTTAAAATACAATTTTCTTTTAGGTCAATTATCAAAATCATTTTACATAATGAGTACAAAAAATATTTCATTAACTCATTTTAAGTGTCGTGCGTGATCCTAATTCGGGTTGCATTAAGAGTACAAAAGTAAAAAGTTGTTTTCACCTAGTTTTCTTCAGTGTCTTCAAAACTCTTTCACATCTTCGTCATGTCCATCTTGCAATATTTATATTTTCTTCATCGATTTTTCTTCTTCATCAATTGTATGGAACTATAAATCTGACTTACTCGATAAAAACATTAGTTCCATCAGAAACCTTGGATTGAACATTTGCTAATATTGGATGTTAGCCTAAAAAATCCTAAAAAGTATTCTAGAGCATAATTTTACTTAAAAATAAGGGGCAGTTACCGAGCAAGACCATTTGGGTGTGGAAACTATTGGATGAACCTAAGAGATTTTATTTGCACCGATCAGTCCTAATGAAAATTATCGACAAATTTGCCCCAAAAAACGTGGAATAAAATATAGTAATAAATTGCCAATGAAACTGAAAGTAAAACCTATAATTGTTCCCCAATTGTAATTGTTGTTTAATGATTTTTTTACACCACAATGATCTATAAATCATGATCTTCAAAATGGAATATTACTAATTTTTTTAGTTCTGGATTAAGATGCATGTGAATATTATATATAACATTAATTGTGATGTTAATATTATATATAACATCATTGTAACTTGTGTGTGTCGTGAGTGTTGAATATAACATCCAATATAATATAAATAATATCAATTAATGTTGATAATAACACAATTATATGAACCTATTGAATGTAACATGACTTATAGATAAAAATGGTTTAAACGTTGAATGTAACACTCAACTAAATTTTGATAATGTATAAGACCGTGTTAATTATAATACGAATGTGAAAACTAAAAAATTTGGAAATACCATATTGAATGTAAAAGGAATCTGAAAACTAAAAATTTTGAAAGTACCATATTGATTGTAACACGAATTTGAAACTAATAAAAACAAACAAACCAGTGAATGCAATATCAATTTAAAGATCTTATTCAAATGAATCTGAATATATAATTAAATTATGAAAAAAATATGTACAACAATAGTTATTTTGATTTTAATAAAATAATTTTTTGTAAAATTTAAATATGAAAAATTTTAATCTTGCAAATCACGTAGGGGCGAATTAATCGTGCCAATTTTTGCGTTTTTTGAAATTTGGACTAAATGGTTTGGAATATATACACAACGGGATTGGTTGGTTCAAATTTAAACAGTTAGAATCAATTGATAATTACACACTTAATTTGGGTTTACTTGATATTTTTTTCTAAAAATAATCTTAAACATATTTTATGACGATCTAAATATAAAAAAACTCATATTGGAATAAATGGACTTTGAAAACAAGAGAAAACTCAAATTTGATAAAAATTGTCACCCATCGCTGCCTTTGTAGGCGCTTAACTTATGAAGAATGTAAGTTTTGGGAACAAAAAACTTTAGGCAACCAATATTGCCCTTTAGGCGCATAAACTTGTTAGAGTAGTTGGGGGATTTGTTTAAAACATAACTAATTTTAGGCCCATATAATATGTGAATTTAGAAAAAAAAAAAAATATCAGTATAACACATGACATACAATTGATCTTTTAATTTTATATTTAATACATATTATAAAAGTGTAAAAAAATAAATTTTAATAGTAAAAATAAAATTGTAACTTAGAAAACTATCAATGCCAACATCCAATACTAGAGATTTAAATTTTCAAAATTTGTAATACGTTTTTAAAATAATCTCTTAGTTTATTTTTATGTTGTTTAATAGTTTATGTTGGTGTCAAAAATTGGTAAACACATTCAGTTGGCTGGTTAGAGGACACATATGAATTCCTTACTGGGATGGAGGTGATGTGTACTACAAACCAAACTCGGAGATCAATAAATTTCTCTTGATCCATATAATTTATAAAATCGTACCGTTTAAGTGAAGCAATATTTCATCATACATATATATATATATATATATATATATATAGTTTGGTAAGAAGACAGTACACTCACCTCGTTATCCTCTCTCCAAAACCTTTACTGACCACACTCTATAGGGACACAGGTGCCTGCGAACCTAATAGTGACAGAGCCTAAATTAATATTTTATCTAAAACATCTTAATCATGCAATGCAGACCCTATATTCCGAATCGTTACTATTTTATATACCACGTAATTAAAATTAATTAATCGTTAGGAAATTGTTACGATTTTAGGATTTGTAACCCTAAATAAAATTTAATTTAACGAAAATTAATAATCGATTGAAATTTCACCTGTTTCCGAATCGTTTGGCGACCACGAGATGGGTTTTTGATTTTCAGCGGGGTGGTTTGTGTAATTCCCTTTTCTTTTTCTTTTTCCTTTTTTTTTTTTTTTTTTTTTTTTTTTTTTCAGTTCCCAGCCGTCCCTCTATCTCATCTGTTTCTGTTTCTGATGTGGGTTCCCGCCAGTACACCTTCACTGTCGATTAACCCACCTTCACCGATCACACCCTATGACAACTACACCCACCCCACTAAACTGATCAGTAGCCCACACGCACATATACACGCCTGATCAAACACACCCACAACCCGCACCATACATACATACAGCCGACGGATAGAAGAGACAACCCCCCCACATACAAACGCGCCGCCCACACGGATGAATAGACACACACACACAACAACCCACACGACGGCTCATACGCATGCACCGAAACACACGCACTCAACATCCACACCTATGCACATCGTCGGACCGGACACATACCCACACACGATCATCGGTGAACCGTAGCACTGTTACCGAGGAGTTCTCCCACCGATCACTGCTCTGATCACACCCACACACCCACGACGGACGAATGGACAACACACCCACATGAAACACTCACCGCCGGACGACTCCCACATTTCCGACGACGATGAACGGAAAACAGGACACACACACAGTCACACACTGATCGGCCGACCAAATTACTCCCATTCACCGGACGAACAATGACGTACACCGGCGACGACAACACGCACATGAAATTTGCCGGACAAAGTACCCACACCGCCGACGATCACAAGACACTACCGACGCTCCAATCTTCTCTCTCTCTTCTCTGTTTCCAGATTTTCTCTTTGATTTTCAGATTTGATGAGATTTTTTATCATTACACATGCATGAAGGTATATATATTGCATGTAATTAGTGGGTTCAATTTATCCAAGCGTGCCACGTCGCTGCTCTCTCTATTTCCCTACCGGCGGTTTGCTCGTCCGATCGCATAGATATATATATTAAACTTTTTAATTAATTACTCTTTCCTCCTCCCACTTCCTTTAAATCTTAATTTTAATCAATTTCAACTTTTAAAAGTTTCTAAGATTTGCAATTTCACCCCTTTAAGTTTTAATTAAAAGTTAAATGTCAATTTACCTCCCTAAGTTGGGATTTAATGTTTCTAGATTTTTAATTTGACCCAATTTCATCCCGAATTTTCATAATTACTCTAAAATACAACTAAAATGACGTATGTGTTAATTCGGGGTCTTACAAACAAGCCCTCTAACGGCTAGTTCCCATATATCATGACAAATAATTGCACTAATAGACCCCTTATATCATTATGACTTAATCCTGGTATAATTTAATTAATTATAACTTTTAAAATTTCTAATTAAGTCACTCAAACAATTTCTAAAACTCAATTAGATAGGATAGAAAGAATTACATGACCCAAATTGAGAAATAATCAAAATACATTAACCATATCTATAAGGATAACAACATATCAACCATATATCTTAAATTCCATCAGATCCCTAAGATATTTCTCATATCCTAACCATAAAATGGCTAGTAACGACTACTTTTTGTTCAAAACCATGAAATCCTCAAATCCTGAAACTGCACTATCGGTTGATCGATCAAAACGCGTAGGTCAACCGCTCGATTCAAGATGTAACCCAAGCCAAAAATTCTCGCCTGTCGGTCAACTTCTACTCCATAGTCTGTCGACTGAACGATTCATGATGTTCCTCAGGCTAAATTCTAGCTATGGTAGGTCTACCAATACTCCTTGGTCTGTTGACCTAACGATTCAAAGAGTTCAACATTTGGCCAGAGATCGACCGATCCTCCTCCATGAGTCGAACGAACAATTCAGAGAGTTTATCCATTGGCAATAGGTCGATCAATCATACACCACAAGTCAACCTATCGATTCAAAGATTGCACAATTCCAGCACATTCGCATCAGTTGACCGATCAATTTAGGCAGGTCGACTGATCCTGCTGTACTTAATCCTTAATCCATTTTTAATTTAATTTTTTCGATATTTTTGCCCATTTAACCGATTTCTTTTCTCGGTTAACTCTTTAAATCAAAATTTTAATTTCTAATCTTTCTTAAATCAATCTTTCTTTTTCAATTTCACATAGGAGCAAATATGTTTAACTAATTAGGATCTTATAAAAAATACACATAATCATAAAAATATTTTTGTGTCGTGTGTGATCCTAATCGGGATACATTAAGAGTAAAAATTTAACCTGAGTTGTTTTTCCCTAGGTTTTTCAAAGTCTTCGGTCTCTTAATGTCCATCATCTATGTCAGTCTATTTAGCATCCATTTAGCATTCATCTCAACTTCTTCATGATAATATCTTCAATGGAACTTATAAAGTGAAACACTCAATAAATCCATTAGTTCTACCAAAAACATCAAAATTTAATTGTCCATCAAAATCTTAGGATCAACAAAGGGTTTAAGCTCGATTAATTACTTTAACTCGGTGTGTGAGCAATGAGATAATGAGTGGAAAGACTAAGCATTTGGGCTTGGCCTTAAGGCCTATCAAGCAAAACCTATGGGCTAACCAAACGTGACTAAGGAGAATCGGCCATACCCAAGGCAGCAGAGGTGTTGGAACGAGACGTTGTGTCCTCCAGTATCGATTTTGGGACGAAAATCTTTGACTAGAGTTAGAGAGGGCATTAAAGGGGTCTTGGTAAGAGAAGGGACCAAGATAGGGGTGCTCGGAGGTCAAAGCTCGACACCCCTGCTCGAAATGGACCCTCAAGGTCTTCTTAGGTGCGTTTTGGTTGGATAGGGGTGAGATGGCTCATTGTTCAGTTAAATTGGGTCTCTAAATAGTGAATACAGAGTAAAAAGTTATTAGAAGTCAGTGTGTGAAATTTGGGCCTTCGAATTTGGAATTGATGAGGGTATTTTTGAGCACCTCTGAGTCAACACTTGGGTCTTAGCTATGTGTCAACCCTTGCAATGACAAGGACGCATTTCTCAATCCATAACGCTATGCTGGAGCATACGCTGACTACGACTCCTCCCTGGAATCTCATTTACACCCAGGGAGGAGTAAGAAGCCCCACAGGGACGTGTTGCTCTGAGCCATGCCCTCGGCAATCAGTTTCAGGGACTTAGCCGTTCACCTTGATCGGTTCCCCTTTTCACCTTGTTTCTTCTCCAGAACTCCACGGATCCCCTCTCACTTTTACCAGCTCACCACCGCAGGCCTGACAAAGGTAGGTTTTTCCAAATGAACCCAAAAGTCCAAGCCCAACGATTATCTCCTAAATGCCTCAGATTATCAACTAAATACAGGGTTTCGACTAATCAATCATGTTTAGGCCCAACTAATCATCTCCAACGCCTATATATATCGAGGGCTATGTAAGCCCGAGGTACGCTTGAATACACTTATATTACGTGTGAGTTCATTTGTTTACTTGTTATATTTTGTATCTTTTCTCTCTGAGCATTGATTATCATGTCGGAGGGGCTTCACTGGAATAAACTCCGATTTGAGCCTTTTGTAGGTACACTCCCTAAGGAGCAAGACTCTAGACACAACATGTCAGTCCTCCCAAGACTCATCACAACTTACGTGAGGACTTTTTAACCAACGACTCCACCTCAACAAGAGGACCATCTGTCATCCAATTGGACAACACTCGAGGTATGTACTAGTTTTATGCATCAATAGGAATTACTGAGTAGAAAGTGATTGGAGACCGGTGCTCGGTAATTAGACTATCATATTGGGAACTGCCGAGCAAGGAATTCTCAGATCCCGGTGCCCAACTATTGGACCATTGTATTAGGAACTAGCGAACATGGAGTGCTCAGAGCTTGGTACCCGACGGTTGGGCCATCGTATTAGGAAATATCGAGCAAAAAGTTATTGAAGCCCGGTGTTTAGTGGTTGGACCGACGATTTAGTAATTACTACTAGTCCTCGAGCAAAACACCCACACAATACGAGAAAAATATAAAACTAATTATGAAATTGAAAACTAAAAACGAAAAACACTAAAAATAAAAATGTGTAAGTTTTGATTATCATCTACCAGCCGAAATATTTTTCCCTCATCGGCCCCCAATCCTATCAAGTTCAAGTATAAATCACACCATGTGGTGTTCTAGAATTTCAACGTTCAAAAATAGTAAGCGCTATTCTAGATCTTGTTTAAAGTGTGTGTGTGATTAAACTCAAATATACAACTATCCATTGATTAGATAGGATTATCTCTTAATATAGTTCATGACTAAAACCTTTAAGGTATAGGGAATCCATACGCCTGACCCGAGATCTATTCTCCACTAATGTAGGCTCGGAGGTTCAAAAAGATCAATAGGGCTTGGACCGGTTTTGGAAAAATGGCCAAGGTTAAATTTGAATAGAAAATGGGTTAACGTCGTTAACTTAACGTTACCTAAGGCACATCGCTGATACACTCACACTCGAACCCCCATAGATAACTTTGAAACAACCCTAAACAAAACAATTAATAATGTCGTACTCACTTGTCACGTGAAAAATAAATGTAATTTTTTTTTCACATAACACCCCCCAAAACTTGTTCAAATATTTAAATTTTAGGAATGTGCAAAAAGGATTAAGTAACACACCCCCAAACTCATTCGAATTTCTACAATTTTCGGAGTGTGCAAAAATATGAACGACATACGACAAGCGAGTACTCAATACCGAACCAATTTAGAAGTTCGCCCTAAACCCAACCGCTCACATCAAGCGGCGAAATGCTAACTTGATTCACTCACATTGTGCCTTCAGTTTAGCGATAAAGGTTTGAAAAACGTTCAATCGGCTAGGGTATTTGATAAATGTTCAGAAATTGAATTGGCATTTTTGCTTCGACAGGGTAACGAGGAATAATGATATTGCATGGTAGGCTTCAAAAGGCTTAAGCGATCAAATGAATGCCTAAATCATATCTCCTAAACAACCTCACCTAGGATTTTACCTCGAATTTCTCCCAAATCAAGTTCTAGAATCCCTATTGTCATGAATTTGAGTAAAGGATAATCGTTTTCAAATCAATTGGATAGTGCTATATTGAGTTTACGTGCTTATGCATTTAGGATCTACAATAACTTTTACTAAAATGATACGTTAAGCACACAGAACACACATGAATGAGCTTTACGCTCGACCTCAATAAACAATCAGGGGACAGACTTATCATCGGGTAAAGGCCCATATGACGTCAAAACTTAGCATAAAACAACTAAACTAAACAAACTAATCCTAAATAATCATGCACACGAAAAAAAAACCCAGTGAAATTTAACTAATAACATAAACACATACTAAAACATACTACACATCACCACCAACTTAACACAGGCATTGCCCAAAATGACCCGTCAGCGATCCCGATGACAATATATAGCATGATATTGACGACGAGGGTTTATAACACGTACCTGGGAGCGATTCAAATCAACGGAGATAGATTTAACTTATTTTAGGACTTGGGTTGCCTCTTAAGAAACGCTTGGTTTAAGGTCGTCAGCCCGACACATTCAGAACGCCCTCAAGCTTGATGGGATATTGCTTTGTTCGGCTCGATCTTTCAACGAAACGCCTCACCGGCTTATGTGGGTGGCCACGCACTATAAATGGTTCAGAATCCCATTGAAAGAGATGCATCAATACCTGTCGATCTAATATCGCCAAGTACTCTGCATACGAAATACAAAAAAAAAAAAAAAAAAACTACAAATAAAAATTATATACACTAAAAAATGCCTAAATTAAAATCAAGTTATTTACTCACAATATTGATAATAACAATCATTTCAATCCCCGGTAACAGAGCCAAAAACTTGGTGGATGTTGCCGGAAACTGAATTTGACAAACCAATCCCTGACAACGGCGCCAAAAACTTGGTGGCCGCAATTTAAGCGTTGCCACTTTCACTGCAAGCATACAGATCAAGTTTTAGTATAATGGACCTTTCGGTCGGATATTGTATCCGTAGGGATTGGTTGAGATTACTATCGACTACCGCGATTATTATAACCTAATTTTATCTAGACAATAATAATGGAATATAATTTGATACCAATACTAAAATACTAATTTAACTATAGTAATATTAATATTGAGATAGTTTTGAGAGAATAGATTGTCTAGGGATTAGTTTCGTTTACGAATACGTGTTCAATCTCGTTTTAGTTTATGTTAAAGACGTTCTGTAAGACCCCGACTTAGCACATACGTCATTTTATTTACATTCTAGAGCATTGAGAAAATTTGGGGTAAATTTTTGCTAATTAAAAATTCAAATCAAAAGTTTAGGGAAAAAAATTGAAAATTTAGAAACATTAAATTTAAACTTGAGATTTAAATTGACAATTAAAAATAAAAAAAATTTAACATATTAAGGGTGAAATTATAATTTTTGAAACTTGTAAAAGCTGAATTGATTAAAATGAAGATTTTAAGAAAATAAGGGAAGAAAAGAACAATTAGACAAAAAGATTTTATATATATAAATATAAGAAACCATGTGTGCTGTGTGCCATGAAAATCCGTCAGAGACAGGGGAATCGGGAAGTGGGCGACGTGGCGTGAAGAGATCAAAATCCATCCACTATTATCATGCATATATATATGTACATGCATGTAATTCATTATCGGAGCACCTTAAAAGAAGAAATCAAAAAACCGAGAGAGAGAGGAGAAGGTTCGGGATGGTGGGTTCGGATCGTCGTCGTTGCTCCGGCGTAGGTGCTGTGTGTGTGTCGTTGCCGTCGATCAATCGGCGATCGACAGCGTGTGTAAGAGTGTTTCGTTGTGTGTGGGTGATCAGCTAAGTGTGTGTGTGTGCCGATGGATTCCAAACAGAAACAGAGAATAGAGAGAGAGGTTCGCCGGTGATGGGGTGCAGTTCGGCGTGGGTGGTGGCTCTCCGTTCGGTCAGATTTGTGTGTGTGTGTGTGTTTTATTTGTCGTTCAGACTATCATTCAGCCTGAGGTGTGTGTGTTCTGTTCCATTCCATCATTGTGTGTGGGTGCTCTGTTTTTGTACCGACTGTGTATATGTGTGTATGTCTATGCATGTGGGTTGCATGTGGGTATGAGATAAGGTTGTGGGTGTGTTCTATTCGGTCAAATAGGGGTGTCGGTGTGGTCACCACCGTCGCCGAAATGTGTGTGTGTCACCGTTGGTTATTTGGGCCAACGGTAAGTGAGAAATAGAGAAAGAAGAAAGTAGGTATGAGGGTGGTTTGGTTGTGTGGGTGTCGTCGGAGTTCGCCAGCGGTAAGTTAGAGAGAGAGAGAGTTGTACATGCGTGTATGTGTCTGCTGCTTTATGTGTGGGTGTGCAGACAGTGGGGGTCATCCGACGAGGGTGTGTGTGACTGTGAGTATTGTGTTTATTGTGATATGTGTGTGTTCCGATCGTCGTGTGTGATCATGTGGGTGTGGGGGGGGCAGCGTGAGTTCGACTGTCAACGGTGGTGGCGGTAGTTTTGTGGGTAGGTACGATTGGTGATAAGGTGGCCGGTGGTGGTTGGTGATCGATAGTGGGGGATGAAATAGGGTCGACAGTGAGAGCGGCGAGGCATGGGAGGCCTCTAGTGAATGGTAATAATAGAAAGAGAGAAGGGTGGCCGGCAGCGACTAAACCGAAAACAGAAACAGTAAATGCAGCAGAAAAGAAAGAAGAAAAAGGGGAAGAAAAAGGAAAAATACACGAACCACCCTAGTAGAATCCAAAAACCCAATTCGTGGCTGGCGGGAGATTCAAAATCAGGTAAAATTTTAATCGGGTATTATTTTTGTTAAATTAAACTGTTAGTATTAAAAATTTCGTAATCGTGAAAGAAATTTCAAAATCATAGTAATATTTTGCTAATCGCCAATCTAAATAAATTGGTGCGGTGAATATCAAAGTAATGAAACGGACAAAATAATAATTTTCCATAATGAAATCTGGGAAATAGGGAATTATGAAATTTATGGTCTGTATTGCATGTTAGGTTATTTGAAATAAAATATTAATTTAGGTCCTATCGCTATTAAGTTTGCAGGCGCCAGCGTCCCGATAGGATTTGAACGGTGATAGTTTTGCAGCACGGGAATCGAGGTGAGTGTACTGTCTTCTTGCCAAATTATTTTCTATGTATATATATGATGACATATGTGTTACTTACACTGTATGATTTCATAAATGATATGGATCAAGCAGGTTTTTGGGATGAGTTGGTAAAATGAATTTTTGGAGAATTGTGTTGATTTCTAAAAAGAAGGATTGAAAATAATTTTCGTTGGACATGGGTGGTTTTGAAAAGAGAGTGGAAAATATATGGTTTTCTAAAAATGTTTGGTTTTCTAAAAACAAAGGTGGAAAAATAGTTTTTACTGAAATCGGTAGTATTGGAAAACTGGTTTTTTTACTAAAATTGGTGGTACTTTTAAAAAGGAGAGTGAAAAACGTGATTTTGGAAATTCTCCCCGAAAGGGGTGTGGTTTATATTCTCCCCATAAAGGGTGTGGATTTTTGATGATGTGGTGTGAAATGTATTTCTTCCCGTAAGGGATATGGATTTTTAACTATACTGATGATTTTGACGATGCCATAGTTGTTCTTCCCGAAAGGGGTGTGGATTATATTTCTCCCCGTAATGGGTGTGGATTCTTCCTATGGGATGTGGATGTTTCTCCCCGTAAGGGATGTAGATTATATTTCTCCCCAAAAGGGGTGTGGATATTTCGTAGGAAGACATTCATACGAATGTTACGGTACTGTTGCAACTCCCGATCGTGAAGTTAAAACGATCACTATGGCTAGCCAATGAGTGGTGTGGTGGTGTAGTGTTTTGAGATGTGGTGTTTTACTTATATTTGGTGATTTATTATATGGTGATTGGTATTATCTTATACTGGATGAGTTTGAAAGGAACTTATATATATTGATTTACTTTCACTGCTAATATTATGGTGATTTTTATTAGAAATGTGATGTTTGTATATTTATGCTTGATCCATTTAAATGTGGTATTATTTAGAACGTATTATTATTATTTAAAAATATTTTTATTAAGAAGGCAGTACACTCACAGGTGAAGCAGATAGGAGTCGGTTCCCTATTGGCACTAGATAGAGTCCGACGATGGAGTCATGTGGGAATTTTTTAGATGAGCTATTTGAGGCGTATCTATGAAAGGTTCATAGTTATATTGTTTTTGTTGTTAGTATATAGCTGAGGGACGAGTGTGTCCCCATATGAGAGGATGTATATGGCCTGTTTATGTGATTATCTATTTATGTATGCTTAATATCATTTTCTAGTTGGTTGGGTATTCAGGGTGACGTCGTGATGGCGTCGCACTGGCCCCTCGGTGATGGGTGTCCAGGGTGGAGTGTGACACGTTCGACTTATCCGATAATCTCAGTTCGTAAACTCCCTCGCCACCTCTCCCGAGTGTAAGACAAGGGAATACGTGACGTCATGTCAACGAAGAAGTCCCCCTCAACGTCTTAACGACCCTAGGTCACGTGAGTCTCGCCCCAATGTCATTGATTACACACAATCCAGCTTTCTCCCGGGTTATTGGATCATCACATTGTGTTTACACTATCGATAATCTCAGTTCTAAAACTCCCCCGCTACCTCTCCCAAGTGTAAGATGGGGGAATATGTGATTTCGTGTTAACGCCAAAGTCTCCCTCAACGTCTTAACGACTCTAGGTCACGTGAGTCTCGCCCCAACGTCATCGATTGTCCACAATCTAACTCTCTCATGGGTTATTGGATCGTGGCGTTAGTTTATTCTAGTCCGAATTCGGGATTTGTCAAACTCCGTATTCTCATAATGTCATTCTAAGCATGAAAAACAAATAATACGACATACACAATCAAAATAACGAAGAACATCTGCAAACGAAACACAAACTCAACTAAATAACGTATTCATAAATTTATTAATAATCCCTAAACAACCTATGTTTAGCCAATGGCCATAACCATGTATACAATGTAAAATGGCGTAAACATGTTCAACAACTACCAAAATAAAGAAAACAAAGAAACGAAACGAACGACTTAGCCGATATTCGAAGATTTGGCACTAAAACCGTTGATCGATCGCTTCCTCCTTCATCTTCCACTTTGGGTTAAGAGCTTTCCCTCAAAAATCTCTCAAACTCACCCTAAAATTTAGCCTAGGGGGTTGGGGGGGTGATTCCATCGGAAGAGAAGAGGAGAGGAAGGGTTTAAATAGGCAACAAAATATCTAATAAATATCTAAATTGTGTAGACCTAACCACCTAGGCGGTGGGATTCACCGCCTAAGCGGTGGGTATATCGGTTTAAACTTTGCTGCGGCGGTGGAGAAGGCGGTGGATTTTAGGGACATTCTGCAGTTTCACCGCCTAGACGGTGTGTTTACAACATCAATAGCCCTTCTCTGCATTTTTACCGCTGCGGCGTCCGGTGGGTTTCTTTCAGAATATTGCCTCCTTGATTGTTTTTCCACCGTTCTTCGACCGTCTTTGGTCCGAATTAATCGTTTACGCTTCGATTTCATACATTTTCACCCATACACCTGTTTTAATACAAAAAGAATAAAAACATATTAAAACGTACTAAAAACATACTAAACGTACTTGAAAACTAACAATTTCGGTTTGAAAATAGATAGGTAATTTACACCTATTAGTTACCGACTAGAAAGTGCATAGAGGTCGGTGCTTGGCTTACTCTTCAACCAAATTGGGCTACCCAAACAAGAAGTGCACGGAGCTTGATGCTCGGTTTAGGCACTCCCATTTTGGTATTTTACAAGAAGCGTATGCACTGAGGCCGGAGCTCGGCCAGATGGATCATAAGTTAGTTAAATCCAAATAGAGAGTATACAAAGTTTGGTGCTCAGGTACTTTTTCACACTTGTCCTTGCTCTTTGTTTCCAAGGTGGCGACATCGCTCCACGTGTAACGTTATTAGCGAAAGCAGGTGGCCGATCAAATTTCCCCACATTAGTTGCCCCCAGTCCCAAGAACTTGGATGGAACGCAAAATGCTTGGGACTCTTCTTGGCAATTTCTTCTCGGCTCAGGGTTATGGAGTTGTTCTCTTTTCGGGTTATGGAGTTTTACTTCTCAAAGAATATTTATGGAGGACTGTTGGATGAGTGACACATGTTACTGGCCACATGGATCGATACGCTTGAGGCCATTGGATCACGACCTTTCGTATGGACACCCAGAAATCTATACATAGGGGCCTTCCCTTCATTCATTTCATATTTGTGAAATTTCTGAGAGCTTTTGCTCTGTCCGTTGTTGAGTACCTTTTTCCTCCTCTTACCAATTTTTGCATCATGTTGTTCTCTTCCTCTTTTCTTTCTGGTTCTTCATCTTCTAGGTCGAGCTCTGGCACGGAGTTCGGTTCTTCTGATCGGACTCATTATGCCTCTTTGTCCTTCAGGGTTGAGCGTCGATCATCTCAGATGAGGTTCTCTTCTTATTCCTCGTCGGATAGGCTGTACGAGTCCAGTGGCACGGTTTAGTCCAGCTGAGCTACAACGATTAGCTTAGTGGGCCGTCTTGATGAGAGTGGGGGTGCGACCTCCTTGTGTGATCCGATGACTGAGCTTGGGTCCGGGGACATGACAGTGACCAGGATACTTGAGGTAATCAACACCGTCTAGGCCCTGACCCTCTGCCCAACTTGGTGTCGTGATCAGGGACTCTTCTTGTTCTGTTTCTCACTACTCCACCCTTGTTCATAGTGGAGAGCTCTCTCTAGAGGACCCTACGGGTAAGGAAAAAGGGAAGACGGATGAGGGTTACCACAAGAAGAAGTCCTCAAAATGCTCGAGGGTGGTGAGTAGTGCTCCACCCGAGCTCAGGTCAGACAAACGCTTATTTGGCATTCCTAACACTAAACTCCCTATCAATCGGAGCCTGCTAGAATCGCCTGAGGTAATTCTCAACTTCTTCCAGCAAATCACCCCTCTAGAGGATAAGGGTAAACTGGAGGTGATAGACACATGGTGCCTCTTACGCCACATATATCGAGACCACGTTAGGGTAAATGGTCAGTATCTTTTTTGCTTAAAGTCTTTGGTATTGATTATTGTTATAATATTTTCCAAATATGCTAATTTGACCATTCTTGTGTAAAGCCTCATTCGTCTATCCATGCTAGGCGATAGGCTGTCCAATGAGGTAATGCTAGACAACTTCTTAAGGATGGAAATAGATTCTCTCATCGGGAGGGTTGATGGGATGAACGAAAATCTTGAGAACGCTGTCGAGGCTCAGTCCATTCTCCAATCCCGCCTCCACCTGGTGACAACGAAGAGGGATACTATCTCTTCGGAGCTCAAGGACAAGTCCTTCGAAGTGGAGACACTAACAAAACTCCTGGAGAAGGCCAAAATGGAGAAAGATGTCGTTATTCGCCGAGCCGAGAAGAAAGCTGTTGACCGCTACAAGGACAACCAAGAGTTTAATGATCTCAAGACTGACATAGCGGGTAACCTGATTGAGGATGGCTTCGCAGTTGAAATACGATCCCTCCACCCTTAGTTCCTAGCTTCCCATACTAGAAGATTCAGTTGGAACTCTCCAAGGACGAGGAGGCCGAAGAGGAAGGCAAGATGGTGGACACCGATTATAAGGGCGGTAAAGATATTGACGAGAAGAAAGAGGGAGCTCACCCCAGTACAGTTAACATCGGGCAGGTCTCGAAAGGCTCCCCTTAGATGGAGTACCAGGGTGTCCAGGGGCGCAACCAGTAGGGCCTCTGGTCGGCTCATTTCCTAGAGTTTAGGATTTTTCTTTTCTTTTGTTTCATTTTTCTATTTTACACTTTTTGTTTTGAATTTGTGTACCCGCACAGATTGTAACGTCATTTTGAACATAATACATACACAAATAAGTTTTTTTGGCAATCTCTTCGTCTCTCGTATGCATGTTTCTGGTGGTTGGTTCCGAGGTGTTCGTGTTTTTCTCAAAATTTTTCCTACATCATTGCTTAAATTCTGAGTCCTATCCGGTAATCCCTAAGCAGAGAGCGGTGACTCTACTCATTGAAAGGACAGGCGATGTCTTGGATCCCCTAATATCTAATTGGTGGATTCTGGTCGGAGGACGGAGGAATGCCCTAAGTGGCCTCCTGATCTCTAGCTGGTTAATACCCAACCCTTAGATACTTTTAACGAGAGATTAGATGTTAAGAACTACTGGTGGAGAATGGAGTGAGGGTGGTCATTCGATCCAACTAACTTTCCCTAACAGAAAGTGCATAGAGAACGGAGCTCGACATATCCCCACCTTATGATAAAATCCCGAACAGAGGGTGTTCGGAGTTCGGAGCTTGGCCATCTCTAAACCTTTTAATAAGATCATGAACAAAGAGTGTTTGGTGTTAGAAGATCGGCCAATCCTCCCAACTTTTATAAAGACCGAGCAGCAGGTGAACGGAGCTTGAGGCGCAGTTACTTTTCATGACTTAGACAAAAAATTTGAATTTCGTAGGAAAAACTTGATTACTCGCCCTTTTCATGACTTAGATGTTTTCAAATTGTTATATCCCTAGAGCCATAACCTTTCTGCCCCCCCAGCCTAGAGCACGAGCAATGTTTTGGTACATGCTCGTGTTGTAGACTAGAGTGGTGAAAGTTTATAAATGGCCCCTGGTCTTCTCGGTCCACAAGGACGCCATGCAATAGTCGATCCCCTGTGGCCGGTCATCGGTGGGTTCTCCATAGTTGGGTTCATATAGAGTCCTCTCAGGTTATCCAAAGTTAGTCCACACTGGAGTCCCTTCTTCTTTAAGACATCTGACTTGTTGTCAGCTGGTAAGGAGACATAGACTTTCTGTGGGCCCATAGACCTGATCGATTCTCCACCTCAGTGGATGACTGTAGACACCGCATTTTGTCCCGCTCAGTCAATATCAAATCAAGTATAAGTTTAGACATACTTTAAGCTTATGTTTAAAGGGAATAAATTTCTAAGTAAGATCATACGATACAATATACAAAAACAACCAAAAAACATGACAAAAACACAAAAAGGTTGAATCTGACAAAATATAGCTAAGTAAAAGTTTCGGGTCAAAATCGAAATTCCCATGATTTAAGGAGGTCTAAAATGACTTTAATAAGGTTTGTTTTTCATCAAATCATCTTTAGTATAGATAAATCTTAGTCACTACCCTTAAATCATAGGACATTTCAAACAATTAACTCGGTTTCCCCACCCTGACTTTGAAACATTTATTTTTTAGTAAATCTTGTCAAATTTAAAACCAAAATCAATTATTTCGCTCATGCATACCACATCACACACTATCAATAAAAAATCCAAGATACCTTAATCTAGGCTTGGAAAGGTCATGACAAAGCCCTAAATTACAAGGTGATTTAAGGTTTGGGCTTGACTTGGATTTTCACCAAATCCAAGTAGTCTTGACAATCCACCCTAGGCCCATGAAATCAAAGAACCTAGCCATCATTTGAGGCCCACAAACCAAGACTTATAATGACCAAGGCGCCTTCCTAGAAGTTTCCTACCAAATGGCAAATGAAGGAAACAAGACACTTACGGTGCAACCAACTGTTATCGAAACTAAACCGATTTGGTTCGCCACCTTATACCCATGCCATCAAGAATTTAATGGTTGGTATGACATGTCAAGACCACATTCAAGGTATATATATATATTTTAAGCAAAATATCTTAGAAACCAACCAGAAGCCTTGAATTGTGACTACCCATTACTGCAACCAAACTAGATGAGTGGCCTCGAAACAATGCATTAAATGCACATCCCATCAAGAATTAAATGCTTTGGATGACATGGCATGGCTAGGTTTAAAGGATCTAGATATTTTCACAAAAATATCTAAGGGTAACTAGGCAACTTGGAAACCAATCGACGGTTACAAGGAAAGTTTACTCGATTCCATCCGAAATGAACCGAATGTGTGGACTACAAGTTATGACTCATCACTTTGCGTTAAATGAAAAGTGACACCTAAGGACTACATTCAATGCACCTTGGTTGCATTTATAACAACCAAACCAAAAATAGTAGATGTAATCGGTATTTAGCCCCTAAACTAAACCAGATCCATCCCATCAAGTCATGAATGCACCCATGTGTAAGGAATCTCATTGGTGGAGAGGTAATAATTAGCAATCATTGGTAATGATTACCAAATCTTTGAAAAGATTTAGTAATCATTACCAAATCTTTAAGAATCTAGCCTTCCCCCCTAAATTCGTTCCAAGTCAACTCAAACTAAGACACGATAACAAGTTCCGTAAGCAAAATAACCCACAAGGAAGAGGCTGGATTGGCTTGCACATTGCCCAATGTGCGGCTCTCAGCCTATAAATAGGGGTACTGGGTTTTTTTTTTTTTAAATCCTGAAGGCTTAGCTTCTCTCTCTAAACTCGAGCAACTCTCTTGAGTCCTAGGCCTCTCAAGTGGATTTCTCAAACAACACGTCTTAGTTTTGTGAAAATATAGTCATGGAAGGAGATCTTGAAGTTCTTAGAACAATAACTTCAAGGATCGACGATCACCGATGAACACCGACCTAAGAGGAGCAAGGATAGAAGGATGTTAGCTATTTAAGGACTATGACATCCCCTACGTAGGTTGTTGTTCTTGGGTTCTTCACTAGGAACTCAAAGAACCACGACCACTGATTAACCATCGTTCAACCACCGACCAAAAAGATTAAGGTGAAGGAGGTAAACACTTAGAGAATAAAACATCCCCTAAGTAGGTATGTTCCTATCAAACCCCCTATGTTTCGTGGTTGATTTTGTGTATATTGCTTTGTATATAGTAGGATCATGTAAATAATACACTTACTTTCATGCTATTAACACATAAAATCCATAAAAATCAAACAAACTCTAAAAATAACCTAACAAGCTTTGATTTTGTCAAGAACATCACACCTAATCTTAACTATAACAACCAAATTATAAATGACAAAAAAAATCATTCCAAGCATCTCAATAGCATTCAAAAACATGCCAAGACATTCAAAAACATTAAATCTTCCAACCATGTGGTAAAAACACGTGAGGATTCGAGCAAAGTAACTATTTGCACCATGAGTTGTACATAGTCCATATGATACTCCCCAAGAACATCGTATGTCTTTTCTTTTTTCTAGCTAAACAAAACACACACATATGCATATATACTTATATACTACATCAAAAGACCCTTCTGGCTAAGAACTTGGGATAAAGGGAGGGCCTCTATTCCTTCAGGGATATGTGTGATTTTTCTTCAGAAACCTTCTCGTTTTCCTTAGTTACGAGTACGACTGGTATAAATATATGGTATTTTTTTTTCACTTTTTAACTCACAACTCACACACAAGCACTAAACTAACCAAAGCAAAGGAGTTCGTTTAAGGTTCTTAACAAAATCAAAGGTTTGTTTTAAGGTTGTGATTTAGGTTTGTTCAATCAAAACTAACTGATAACAACCAAAACTTAACTAAACTAACTCAACTTTTAACCAAAACCAACCCAGCTTGTCAAACATAAAAAGACTGAACTACGTTCAACCTGATCTTTGGTAACCACCCAAAGTACGTAGGCAGTTGTCATACGATCGAATTTTCACCATAAATTTTCTAACCGAGTGATTGCCTAGTTGCACTAACAACTAGTTAGTCGCTCGTATGGTTCCTGAAAAGCGCACTGTTATACCCACACAGATGCACTCACACTTCCCAAAAAATAGTATGAAACACAATCTTTACCGCTGCAACCAACCTCATTTTATTGTTCAGTCAAAACAAGGAAACACATATATAGAATTTTGGCCTAAGGGGGGCCAGAACATCATAACTCACTGCTCTCCCCAAACAAATCCAAAATTACAGTAATTATAGACAAAAACAACAATTAACAACCCCTAACTGCTGGGCAGACATGCAATAAACTGTCCCACATAATCTAGACACTTGGCACGGCAGTTTACATTGGCAGTTTTGTGTCTAGCCACCAAAATTGCTCCATAACTGACCCACATGATCAACACACGCCATAAAACTGTTTTCCTTAATTGAAATCTACCCATCATCTAAATCCGAGCTTCCCAGTATTATTCTTCCATTCCGTTGCATCTGCTGCGTCATTGCGCCCAACGAATTGCCAACATTAGTATGCATTTTCAGCACTAAAATGTACCGCCGCTCAACGATGCGTCATGTCCTGCATACAACATAGCGTTGCGCTTACGTTACGCCGTTTTGCCTTGGTACAACACCAAGATATTTCGTTGGTCCCTTGACTTCCCATCAAACCCCTTTTCCGACATCCTCTGTTAACTCCGCCAATGTGTGCCCATGTTGCCCAACAACGCACCATTTTGCTAACGTGTGCCTAACAGATTGGTCCAATGCCCCCCCGTTCCTCCAACGCATGCTGTCGCATCTTGGCCCTCGTTGTCTTGGCCGCGTGCCAAGGTCTTGCTCATTACCATACACCCATATAACACCGATCCTAGTATTGTGTCTAGGATTGCCCAACACAATACCCAACACCCGCTGGTGTTGTGCCGTAATGCTTTCCACCGAGTTGCACTAGGTTGGTGCCTTTGTTGCCAATGCCTTTATTTGTACTGCCCACACCACGTCCGGTAGCAAAGAGCCCCATATCCGTGCCAACTGATCCTCCAACTTTGTTAGGGGCTAACAAACTACCCCCACCAAATGAATCCAACACCCTCGTAGGATCGATCCCAGCTCGACCCACTGGATTTGGCATACACTTATACTAACAGTGCTGCCATAGTTTTCTCAATCTGCCAGCAGCCTTTTGTCAATTTATTGCAACTCATTGCAACGTATTTGTACATTGCGTCTGCACAGTCATTTCAATCTATCCGCAGACTTGTCTCCTACTTGTTGCAACTTCCTGTGACATGTTTGCCATAGAATGCCTTCCATGACTAGACTAACCACCAGCTCGTTGCTACCACAACAACAGAATTTGGCATACACCTATGCCGACGATACTGCCACAGTCTTCTCATTTTGCCCGCAATATTTTCACTAGTCTGTTGCAACTTGTTGCAACATATTAGCGACATAATGCCTTTTTTGACCGGATTAACCACCAGTTCATTTGCTATCACAACAAACTTTATTTGAAAATCCCACAATAACCAACCATCTCTGGTTATATTTCAACATAGAGCATAGGATGTTTTCCAGAATCTCATGTCCCAAATCAGGCATCACCGCGTACTTGATTTCAGATCGCTCCCGATCGGATTATTGTCCAACGACAACGTAGTGTCGATGTGCGTCCAACAACTTGGTTCAACGCCTTGCCATTCCTTCAATGATGTAAGATGTTCGTTTGCAAATCAACATAACATAGCCAATTTCAAATTGCCCTTAGTCTATCCATTATCCACCAATAACTTAATGTCGACGCACACCCAACAACTTGGTCCAATGCCTCACCGTTCCTCCAACGATGTGGGACGTTCGTACACCAATGTAGAGGCCACTCGTAGCCCTGCTTTGATACCCATTGTCACACGGTCAATTTTTCACCATGAATTTTGTAACCAAGTGATGGTTTAGTTGTATCAACAACTAGTCAACCGCTAGTATGGTTCCCAGACAGTCCACTATCATACCCACACCGATGCACTCACACGTCCCAAAAAATAGTATAAAACACAACATTTACAGCTGATAGGTGTGATATACCTACATATTTTCAAACCGAATTAAGTTAGTTTTCTAGCGTTTATAAAGTATTTTATTACATTTTAATTAGTTTTTGTACTTTTTGTATAAATCAGGTGTGTGAGGTAAAAAGATAGGAAACTGGAGCCAAAACGATGAGATCGAACCAAAAGCGATCGAAGAACGGTGGAAAAAATAAGCTTGGAGGCAAAATTGTGAAACAGGCCCACCGCCTAGGCGTCCAGACCACCGTCTAGTTGGTGAAAATGCTGAGAAAAGAACAAATATTACTGATGGACCACCGCCTAGGTGGAGAATTCTATCACCTAGGCAAAAATCCAGTAGAGAAAACAAAAATAGGCTATTGACAGCCTACCGCCTAGGCGGTGGAATCCTTAGCCTAGGCAGAGAGCCTCTACACAACCTAAATATTTTTAGGATATTTATTTAGATATTTTGCTTATAAATACCATGCCCTCTCCCCTCCTTGTGAACCCCCCGGCCATTTGGGCACCTTAATCCATATTTAGGCTAGGGTTTAGGAGTTTTAGAGGTAGAGATCACATCCCGAAGTGGATAAGACGGCGAATCGATCGTTGAGCATTCTTAACGGTTTATCTTCAGACGAGGCTAAATTCTTCGGTTGTTTTTCCTTATTTCTTTATCTTAGGATCATGTGAGCATGTTTAGTCATTGTAAATGCGGTTAAGGCCATAGCTAAACATGGATTGTAGTAGGGATTAACAATAAATTTATAAATACGTTGTTTGGATGATTTCGGTGTTTCGTTTGTGATTGTTATTCGTAGTTTGATTGTACTTATCATATTATTTGTTTATCATGCTTAGTTAGATAAATGAAGAATACAGGATTTTGAGAAACCCTTGATTCGGATTTGGGTAAACAAACGCACGATTCTATAACCCGGTGGGATTTGAATCGTGAATAATCGATGACGTTGGGGCAAGACTCATGCGACCTAGAGTTGTTAAGACATTGATGGAGACTTCTTCGTTGACTCAAAGTCGCTTTATATCCCTCATCTTATGCTCAGGAAAGGTGGCGAGGAAGTTTTAGAACGGAGGTTGTCGATAGGGTAAATACAACGCACGATCCAATGACCCGGTCGGGAGTTGGATTGTGTGCAATCAATGATGTTGGGTGAGACTCACATGACCTAGGGTCGTTAAGACATTGAGAAGGACTTCTTCATTGACTCGAAGTCAAGTATTCTCCCGTCTTACACTTGGGAGAGGTGGCGGTGCAGTTTACGTATTGAGGTTGTCAAACAGGTCGAACACAATAAATGTGAGTAAATCGAGATCGAACATGTATTTGTAAGCACGTTAATCCCTAGGCAATTCTTCACCCTAAAACATATTAGCATATTAGTGTAGTTAATTTAGGTTATATTAGTATTAGTTTAATTAATTAAATACATTTATTTTTTACCTAGATAAAGTTAGGTCATGACAAACGCAATATTCGATAGTAACAACACCAATCCCTGTGGATACGATAACCCAATCTTAACGATCACACTATACTAAAACTTAGACCTTGTATACTTGCGAGTGTAAGTAGCGGCGTATTCCTACGCCCCTACCAAGTTTTTGGTGCCGTTGCCGGGGATTGTTTTGATGTTATTGCCGGAGAAATGTGGTAACGGACGGAGACTTAAGTTTTAGATAGGAGAAGTAAGTGTATCGTATTTAGGGATTGGCGATGTTGTTATTGTCGATATTGTGTGCAAATGACTTAATTTTACTTTAGGCATTTCTTTTGTATATAATTTTTGTTTGTAGTTTTGTTTTTGTTTCCAATACAGGGTACTTGGCGATATTAGATCAATGGGTATTGATGCATCCCTTTTGACGGGATTCCAAACCGTTTTATGGTGCAGGGCCACGCACATAATCCGGTGAGGCATTTCGTGGAAAGATTGAGCCATCCAAAGCAAAACCTCGCCAATCTTGAGGGCATTCTGAAAAAGTCAGGCCGAGGACATTAAACCACGCACTTCTTGGGAGGCAACCCAAGGTCAAATAAGTTAAATCCGTCACATCCGACTCTGAGATCCTCTCGCCTCCTAGGTAAGTGTTCTAAACACCCTTCATCAGCATTCTTTAAATTTCATATGTTGAGATTGATGATTGGGATCGCTGAGAACACTATCCGTTTTAAGTTTGGAAGTGATGTGTAGTATGTTAGTTTATGTGTTATTGTTTTTCCGTCTTGTATGTGTGTTTAGGTTAAAATGTGTTTATGTTTTTGTGTGTTGTTGTTATATATTGAGTTTTGCATTCATTTGGGCCATTACTCGATGATGAAAATTACCCCTAGTTGTTTTCGAGGTCAAGGGTAATACCCATGCATGTGTGATTCTGTGTGCTTGACTATGCTTTTTGGTAAAAATTATTGTAGATCCTAATTTGCATGAGCACATAGACTCAATGTATTTCTATTCAATTGATTTGAGGGAGATTATCGATTAACCAAATTCATGACACATTAAGGATTCTAGAACTTGATTAAGGGGGAACTTGAGGCGAAATCCTAGGTGAAGTAGTTCAGGAGACATGATTTAGGCATTCGTTTTGTCACTTGAGCTTTTTTAAGCCTACCTTGTAATATGTTTATCCCTCATTATCCTATCAAAGCCTAAATGCAAATTCAATTCAAAACTCATAAACTAATACCATGGCCAGTGGATCTTTTTCCAAACCTAAATTGCTGAATTTAAAGGCATATTTGAGTGAATCAAGTTAGCAATTGTAAATGCTACTTGATGTGAGTGGTTGGGTTTAGGACGAACTTCTGATTAGTTCGGCATTTGAGTACTCACTTGTCGTTTTTCATTTGTATTTCACACACCCCTTCAATTGTAACAATTAAATAAGTTTGGGGGTGTGTTCGTTAAAAAAAATAAGAATCAAATGTAAATACAGTTTTTATTTCCGTTTCTTTTGACAAGTGAGTACGTCGGTCTTTAATTGATTGTTTGGGATTGTTTCCAATCTTTCTATGGGGGTTCGAGAGTGAATGTGCCAAGCGTTAAGCCTTGGGTAACATTAAGTTAACAACCTTAACCCGTTTTCTATTCTGAAATACCCTTGGCTAAATGTTCCCGAACCGAACCAAGTCTTTCTGATCTTTTTGAACTTCCAAGCCTACATTAGTAGAGAGTGGACCCCAATCAAGCCTATAGAAATCCTAGTCCTTTATGGTTAAGTCATGAATTTTGTTGGAGGATAATCCAATCCGATCGTTCTATAGTCATATTATTGAGTCACGCACTAACACGTTTACAGGATCTAGAATAGCGTTCACCATTATTGCATGTCAAAATTCTAGAACCTCATGATGTGTGTTACTGACTGAACTTTATATGACTAGCGGTTGTTGAGGGACAAAAATAAATAGGCCGTTAGAAGAATTTAAAACTCGCATGTCGTTATATTTATATTGTTTTTAGGATGTTCGTTATTTAATTCAATTTGTGTATTTTCATTTTCGTGTGTGTTTGGCTCGAGGACTAGCCAAATTCCAAGTTTGGGGATATTTAATAGGTGTGATATACCTACATATTTTCAAACTGAATTAAGTTAATTTTTGAGTGTTTATATAGTATTTTATTATGTTTTAATTAGTTTTCGTATTTTTTGTATAAATCAGGTGTGTAGAGCAAAAATATAGGAAACTGGAGTGAAAACGATGAGATCGAATCAAAAGCGATCGAAGAACGGTGGAAAAAACAAGCTTGGAGGCAAAATTGTGAAACAAGCCCACCGCCTAGGTGTCCAGACCACCACCTAGGCGGTGAAGATGCTGAGAAAATAACAAATGTTACTGATGGACCATCGCCTAGGCAGAAATCCAACAGAAAAAATAAAAATAGGCTACTGATAGCCCACTGCCTAGGCGGAGAATTCCACCGCCTAGGCGGAAATCCAGCAGAATGTTCTTCCTAAGCCACCACTGTCTTCATCGCCGCAGCGGTCAACAAACCGACCTACCTCCGCCTAGGTGGAGAGCCTCTGCACAGCCTAGATATTTTTAGGATATTTATTTAGATATTTTGCTTATAAATACTATCCCCTCTCCCCTCCTTGTGAACCCCCCGGCCATTTGGGCACCTTAGGCCATATTTAGGCTAGGGTTTAGAAGTTTTAGAGGTGAATCTCACATCCCAAAATAGAGAAGACGGTGAATCGATCGTTGAGCATTCTTAACGGTTTATCTTCGAACGAGGCTAAGTTCTTCGGTTGTTTTTCCTTATTTCTTTATCTTAGGATCGTGTGAGCATGTTTAGCTTGTTATTTCATTGTAAATGCAGTTAAGGCCATAGCTAAACATGGATTGTAGTAGGGATTAACAATAAATTTATAAATAAGTTGTTTTGATGATTTCGGTATTTCGTTTGTGATTGTTCTTCATAGTTTGATTGTATTTATCATATTGTTTATTTATCATGCTTAGTTAGATAAATGGAGAATACGGGATTTTGACAAACCCCTGATTTGGATTTGGGTAAACAAATGCCACGATTCTATAACCCGGTCGGGGTTTGAATCGTGGACAATCGATGACGTTGGGGCAAGACTCACGCGACCTAGGGTCATTAAGATGTTGAGGAGGACTTCTTTGTTGACTCAAAGTCGCGTTATATCCCTTGTCTTACACTCGAGAGAGGTGGCGAAGGAGTTTTAGAACGGAGGTTGTCGATAGGGTAAATACAACGCAAGATCCAATAACCCGGTCAGGAGTTGGATTGTGTGCAATCAATGACGCTGGGTGAGACTTACGTGACCTAGGGTCGTTAATACATTGAGGGTGACTTATTCGTTGACTCGAAATCATGTATTCCCTCGTCTTACACTTGGAAGAGATTGCGGTGGAGTTTACGTACCGAGATTGTCAAATAGGTTAAACACCATAAATGTGAGTAAATCGAGATCGAACACGTATTTGTAAACACATTAATCCCTAGGTAATTCTTCACCCTAAAACATATTAGCATATTAGTGTAGTCAATTTAGACTGTATTAGTATTAGTTTAATTAATTAGGTACATTTGTTTTTCACCTAGATAAAGTTAGGTCACGACAAACACGGTATTCGATAGTAACGACACTGTTAATGCCGCCAACGTGTGTCCACGTTCTTGGTCCAACGCCTTCCTGTTTCTCCAACGCATGTTGTCGTATCTTGGCCCTTATTGCCTTGGCCGCATACCAAGGTCTTGCTCATTGACATGCACCCACATAGCATTGATCCTAGCATTGCGCCTAGGATCGCCAAACACAACACCAAACACCTGCTGGTGTTGTACCGCAACATTGTCCACTGAGTTGCACCAGTGGTGCCTTTGTTGCTAATGCATTCGTTTGTGCCGTCCGCACCACGTCTGGTAGTAAAGTGCACCATATCCGAGCCAATTGGTCCTCCAACTTTGTTGGGGGCTAACAGCAGCCCATAGGGGTTCGGTCACACCTTTAATAATAAACCTAGTTTTCCAACGAGACAATAATAAACTACGTCTGACCTGATCTTTGGTAACCACCCAAAGTACGTAGGCAACCCATAAGGGTTCGATCACACCTCTAATACTAAACCATATCCTTTATCCTAACCAGAATAAACTACATGATGACTTAATTCTCATTCGAGATACGTAGGCAACCTACGTACAGGTTCGGTTGCATATCCAAACAACTTAGTCTTAGTTTACATTTCATTTAGTATAACTTGCATATTTACATCTATGTTTGTATACAAACTGTTATTGGGTGTTGCTGACTAGTAGAGTAGCTGTAGTATTTACATGTTTTCCATTCAATCATGTCAAAAATACATAAAAAGAACACAAAACTTTAAAAAGGGGAATTATTTTGTTTAAGTAATCAAAGAACACTGCTTTGATAGTATTTAATAGTGAATATCTATTTAGACTGAGGTACTATCTTTGCACATGTGTCTTGAGGTGTCTAACACCTTCCCCGACTATAACCGACTCCCGAACTTAAAGAATATTTGTTGGTCTAGTGAGCTACCCAAAGGGGGATAAATTGGGTAGATATAAAAAAATTAACAAATTTATTATCTTTCAACACTTATTAAATCAAATAATCAATTTATCATAAATCAATTATCTATCTTTATAACGCAACGAATAAGTGTTCAAATCTAAGTGCATACCCAAACAACAAAATGTAAATGAAATAAACAATGTGGCAAACAAGAATATATCCTGGTTCACCAAGCTACTCTTGGCTAATCCAGTCCTCCAAGCCCCATGAAAATTCGCATACACTAAACCATTTGATCACTTTACCACGTAGGAATCAAACCCTTACAACGATTATTTTACCAGGCTCAGAATCAACCTTTACAATTATTCTTTTCCCAAGCTAAGGAAGAACCTTATATTTTTACCAAGTTAAAGATTAACCTAATTCTATTACAGGAAAAATCACAACCTAATCATTTTCCCAGGTACATAAATAACCTTCTCTTTTTATCAGGCTCAAGACTAACCTAATCCTTTCACAAGCTAAGGATCAAATCTCATAAACTCTCCAAGTATTATTTTCACCGGTAAAGATAGAACCGTCACAATTCACCCCAAACTAATTCTAATCAGGAAGAATCAAGCCTAATTCTTTTTAAGGAAAAATAATAACCTAACATTTTTATCCATTAGGTAAAGATCAAACCTCAATCTTTTTTCGAAAAAGATTGAAACCCAACTACCCTGACTAGATACCCTCAATAGTATCTAATCCACATAAACTCACCAATTATAAGAAATCAATAAGTTTCTTCTCACTCGGAACTTGTACCACCTCAAATAAATTAAACTCAATTAATGTCCCCAAATTACTAGTGATAAAAATTAAGTGAGGAATTCAATATCTAATTATAATATTTGTAGGTAGCACAAAATTAAGCATGTAATCAAATAATCACAAAAATCGTTTCAATAGAATTTTTATGCTCTTTAAAGTTCAAAAACGATTTTACTAAGATCTTATCAACCAAGCAAAGATAGTAATATGAATTCACAATAAAAAATAATAGCTTGGAAAGATCTCACCAGAAATATACTGAAAGATTATAAATTGAATTGCTACACCGTTCAAATTGGTGACGCCAAAACAATTAGTGCTTTAACTCAAGAATTTCTCAAACAATTGATCTCTCGAATATATCTTAGAATAACAACTCTTAGAAAACTCAGGAACTCTTTGTTCTTGATTGATGTGCTTTTTATATGTAAAACTCGCAGGTCTATTTAAGCTGATTTGAAATAGGGCTTTTAGTGACTAGTTTCTTCAAGATATAACATTTAAATGCACCAATAGACCTCCTATATCATTACTATTCATTCCTGGTTTAATTCAGTCAGATATAGATTTTAAAACATTCAATTTAGTCCCCAAATTAGTTCTCAATCTCAAATCATATAGATAGGAAGTATAAAAAGAATCAAATTGAGAAACACTTTAATTTTTTGAACCATATCTATAGGGATATTCAAATAAGTGCATCACATCTTCAATATATCCAAATCCCCAAAATATCACACTCAGATATCCCAAAAACCACTAGTTAACGGTTAATTTTTGAACAGATCCTCGAAAATCTTTAAACTGTAACTACACAGTCAGTTGATCGACCTCTATACCATCACTCGACTGATGGATGCAGAATGCTATCCAAGCCCTGTTCAAACATCAGTTGGTTGACTAATCTCCCATGGGTCGGTTGACCGATCGATTTAGGATGCTCTTCTAGGCCTAATTTCGGCTCTGGTCGGTTGACCAATCACCTATTTTCGGTTGACCAATTGATACAGAGAGTTTTACTTCGGTCTATTGGTTGACTAATCTCCTCTGGTCAGTTGACGTACCGATTTAGAGCTTCATCTTTTTTACAGCCTACGTCCATCGGTTGACCGATCCTTTTATGGTTGGTTGACCGATCAATGTTGAAACACCAACTTGTCAAATGATTTCAACTCAAAACTTCGATGTTTTAATTCCTTTAACCGATTATTTTTTCTCGGTTAACTCCGACTGAGAAATATCTAACTATTGTGTTTTATTATTTGGATTAATCGAGTAGGGTAAAAAAAGGGTACTTTAGGATTATATAATTTGTTTTCCTTTAAAAATTAATTTCCAAAACTTTTAAAATTGTTTCCCTTCTAACATTTTAATGGGGTTCCTTGTAAACACGAAGTCACGAACACCATGGATATCCCTGCTCGTGCTACCTACCCCCGTAGGGTCACCTACCCATCAAATCAAAGGTTCGGAAGGTTGGTGAGGCATTTAAAAAATCCATTTGTATAGAAACGAAGAGAGAGATATAGAAGATTGAAAGGCGTTCATCTGTATCGGTTCGTCGGCGACCGCCCATGCGATTTCCCGGTAAGCACAGATTACTAATTTTTAACTCCAGGCACACCCTGTAGATTGCAGAATAAGCATATGTGTACAAATTTTGAATTGAATTATGAAGTTCAAGTGATTGATTGTCTTGATTGATTGAAGAAAACCTGGGAGAAGATAGCGGTTCCATTTTTGGATTGAGTAAGCTCGAAATTGAAGGTCTCCCTGCAATCTGTAAGATTTTCTTTATGTTGCTCCCATTATCTCTCCAAGCTAATAGACTTATATTGAAGTTTTCGTGCATTAAGATTGATATTTGAGACTGGAATATTGAACCCTACTGTTTATTACTCTCACTGTTGTTTATTTTTTAATCATCTAGCTTGGTTTGATGATGGAATTAGTAATAGAATAAATTGCTTGGGAGCTCGAAGCAACAACAAATTATACTTAATTTGGAGCCTTAAGCATGGCAGTTGATTGGAGGATAGTTAATTTTTTCTTTGAAAAATAGTCATGCATATGGCTATAAATAAAGAGAACTTTTTTGTTTTAAGTCCTTTCCTATACAAGTTCTATTCTACCTTAGCAATGATAAAAAAAAGGGTAGCCCAATGCACGAAGGCCTCCGGCATTGCGGGGTCTAGGGAGGTTCAAGGTCGCATCCTTATCCCTGTTTACAGAGAGGCTATTTCCAAAATTTGAACCCGGGACCTCCACAATGGAGCAACCTTACTATTATACCTTAGCAATGAAAAAAAAAAAAAGGCATTGTTTATGTTTTTTCCTCGGAGAAAAAAGTTGAGTTCAACAGTTGGACCTACGGTTCTAGCTGTTCCAATAATAAATTTAATATACTAAATTGAGTTTCTGGTGAAATAAGCTGTTGGGCGTCTGGGATAGTAGAGAGAATGGAAGCTAAGCTTTCTCAGAGCTTGCGGTTGTCAGCGTGGATCGATTCAGAGAAGCTCGTGAAGCAACCTTTATTGCAGTTTTCTCCAAGATGTAGGAAACAAGACACAGTTTCAATGCTTATCCCTTCTCGTTTGAATCGTAGAGCTTTGACTCGAGGTAGACCAGTGGCATTGAAGGTTTTGAATTCTCAGAATATTTCAGGTATTCTATACACATTCTTAGAAAACGTTAAAATGCATTTGTTACCCATTAATAGTCGCCTGATCTGAATTTCAGTTCTCTAACTATGGATTTCACTACTTTTCTATTACTGGTGGGGCAACTTCTCTATATTTAATTAATAAGTGATTGTAGAAATCCTCGTAGTACGAATCATGCAATGAGAAAAAGTGTTAGTAGAATTTTAGTCTGTTAATTTCATTACAAATTTACACAAATTTTGAAAGTTGTACCACTAGAACTTCTTCTATACTAATGTTGTTTTTGTCTGAAAAGTACTTCAAAAAATTGTTACAAATTTCTGATTGTGTTCTCCTATATCCTCAAGATCTGAAAAACAGTTCCAAATAAATAATTGAAGGATATCGATAATAATGTGTAACGTTTTTATTTGTTACTTATGTTACTTTGTGTGAGCTTTCTTAATTTTTCTTTTGTAGATACGATATTGGAGTCAGGAAAATTTCCAGCAACCATAGATGAAGCTACAATTCTAAAGGTACAAAAAATGCTGTCATTTTCAGGCTTATTTATGACCCATGATGTATGAAGGGAGTGCGACCCTTTTATTGGGCTTCATGAGAGTTATTAATTGCAGAATAAGGCAGAAGAGATTGAACCATATTTAAGTGGACGGTGTATATATCTTGTTGGTCAGTTCCCTTCTCTATTTTCCTTTTTTTAGTCCGGTGGTACTAAAACATGCATTGTTGACCTATTGGTACTAAAAGTGTAGGAATGATGGGCTCTGGAAAAACAACAATCGGCAGAATTTTGTCCGAAGTACTTGCATATTCATTTTATGACAGGTTTTTGCTTACTTTTTAAGTTTTTCTTTTCTTTCTTTACACGTCTCTTACTTTTTTAGCATAACATAGTTGAGCTTGCAATAGGAAAGTTGAAATTGGTGATTAGTTATATTTCCTGCATAAGTTACCTCGCATGCTGGCATATGACTGTTCTGATAAATAGTCTTGGTTTTGTGGATGATTTAGTGACGCATTGATAGAGGAGGCTGTTGGGGGAACTACTGTAGCTGAAATCTTTAAGCTTTATGGTGAGAATGTCTTCAGAGATAATGAGGTCAGTTGAGAAGTACTGTAAGTACATCTAGTTTATTTGCTACACATTTTTATTTATGAAGTTGGTTGCTGATATCATCTGTCGTTTTTATTTATGAAGTTGGTTGCTGATATCACCTTTTTACTTATTTCTAGGTCTTTTTGTCTTCTTATTTAGCTTGATTCCCATGCATTTCAGTTTGAACTATCTAATGGAAAATGTCAACCAATAAGCATTTGACACTATTTGTTTTTTTCAATTATAATTCATTGTATATATTTGAATCTATGCCCCCTTCTAAAAATTGAAGTATTTTTTATAGTTTAAAGTCAATTTTGCATAGACTAACATGTGAAATTTGTACTTCTCACTTCTGTAAACTAATCAGTGTGCCATCATCTACGTTATGTTTATACGTTCCATAGGATGAGGGTGCAGTAAGTAGAAGTTATCTTATGCATATGTGACACCTGCAATGAGAAAAAGAAAATGGTCCACTCTGATGAAAATCAACCATATACTTGTGTTAATAATAAAAAAGAATATTTAAATTTGATGGTTTCGTTTTGAGAAACAAATAAAGTTGTCTTCACCGTAATCCATGGTTATTAGATTAGCACTACCAAGTCAGATACAGTCTGATGCACTGTTCTGAGTGAGGAAAAAGTATAGGAATCCTATTTCCTGCTCTAAGCTTCCAGTGCATTTCTTTTATCTGTTTGAAGGTACTTGTTTCATTTCAAGTCTTTCAAATTCTTAATCTTCCTTATACCCTTGTCAGCAAGAAATGGAAATAGCATCTTGTAAACCAGGGATTATTTTTGGTATTATATTGAAAAACTCATGGCAGAAGTTTTTGAATTACTATGCATTATCAATGTATCACTGTATCATTGAAAAAGATGAAAACGTCGTTTTGCATTATGTCATCAAGTGATCAAGATGATTATCTAGGGACTGCTTTCCATTTCATAGATAAAATGGAGAACGAGCGGCTGGCTGCCCAATTGCAATGCAAATTTGAAGCGTAAAAGTCATAATAAGGGACTGAGAGCATTTAGAATTGGTAACTAAATACATTAACATGTAACCACAAAATACATGTACGCTTGGAAACAGATTAAGTTTTATTTTTTGGTTCCCACTTTCAATGGCTCATATTCTTGTAACTATTTTTTTGTTTTAAATAATCTGGAGGTTGCAAATTATCAGTTAAAGATATCATTTAAATTTTATTTGAGATTTTTTTTTTCTTTGGCATCCTTATCTGGATTCCCTTGTCAAGTCTGGAAAAATTGGAGGAAAAACCAAGCCATTTTTTGCTACTCATGCCTGAATTTGACAGCAGCAGGTTTCCACTTGGAAGATTGTTCTTTCACTTGATTTCTTCTCTCTGTTTCACTTTACATGCTCTTATTGATCTTTACTTGAGTGTCCCCAATTTCAGTGTACGCTCCATTTTTGGCAGGACAAATTTTTTTGTTTCTGGCTTGATTTTTCTTCCTTTTTTATAGTGTTCTGTTCTTGCCCTTTTCAGACTGAGGTATTGCGTGAGCTCTCTTTCATGCATCGGCTAGTTGTTTCCACGGGTGGGGGAGCAGTTATTCGGCCCATCAATTGGTATAATATGCTATTTTTTCCCTAATACTAACTTATATCTACTCTTTGTAAAAATAAAAGGGAAAAAGGAGAAGGTTGTCTCAGTGTAGTTTCGGTGGTCTCTACTTTGTGTTGTCAGGAAATACATGAATAAAGGGATCAGTGTCTGGTTAGATGTACCTTTGGAAGCCTTGGCACGGAGAATCACAGCTGTAGGAACTGCTTCTCGACCCCTTTTACATCACGGATCTGGTGATGCTTACACAAAGGTTGGCGCTATAATTCGTCATATAATAAGTTAGTTGTAAAAGCTGAAATTTCACATGTTACCTTCAATCTTCATGCTTCTCAAGCTTATTTGTTATTTTGTTTTTCCCTTTTCTGCTCTGACTTTATTGTAGGCATTCAAGCATTTGTGTAACCTTTTTGAAAAGAGGGCTGAAGCATACACCAATGCGAGTGCTAGGGTTTCTTTGGAAAGTATGTTTTCTCTAACCCATGCATATATACATCTATATTTGTATAATAATTAAGGAAAAAAAAAAGGAAAAGAAAAAATCTTTGTTTTTAGGTCTAGCAGTAAAATAGTCAGTTCAATAATTTTGAGTTTTTGGGTCGAACTTTGAGAGCAATAATGCCAAAGGTTAGGTCTGTGTAAATGTGCGATGTGTGTTTATTTCTTTGTTTTTGGCTGCTGAGTCCATATCTTTTTTCGTTTTTTTCCCGATTAATATCTGAAAAAAAATAGCGTAAACATTTTCGAACCTTTCTTTCTTTCTCTGACCTCCCATTCCTTTTTATTTTATTATTTTTTTTTTTTGGGGGGGGGGGGGGGTGGTGGAAGATTTTGGAGTTCTATTTTAGGGGATGATTATTGTATGGACTGACTGCGCTATTTCAAAGAGACATTTTTTTTTTGGGTAAATATGAACAGTTAAATGTTCTCTTTCCAGACATTGCAGCCAAACTGGGGTACGAAGATGTATGCGAGCTGACGCCCACTGTAATTGCAATTGAGGTCTTTCTTTCTCTCTCTCACACACACACATACATATGCAGTGCTGATACTAGTCATCATAGATCTAGGATGATATTATTAAATGGGTTGAAATGTATACTCAGAAAATGGACTGCATCTCATCCTCATGCATTTTTTTTGTGAATTCATGCTTCATTTGCCTATTTATGGCACTCCGATTTCTTGTATTTGCTTATCAACTTGATTATACATTTTGGCAGGCGCTTGTACAAATCGAGAACTTTTTGAAGAAATAATTACAAAAATGGAATAATCGTGCCCTTGATATCTCAATCGTCATCATTTTTTTGTCCCAAGTTCGAGTTGAGTTTTTTTTTTTTTTTTTTTTTTTATCAAATCACATGGGTAGACATGGCAGTGTGGCATGAAATTGGGTAACAAATGTTACTCTTCTTCTGATGTTGAATTTCATTGATGGTTTATTTACATGTATATACAGTTGATCAATATACAGTTGGAAATTTCCTGTTACATATGTATCTCTTTATTTTAAGGCTATTCTGTGAATTTACCACTGTTGTGTTCTGATTTAGTGTGTGAAAGGTTTGGAGTTTCTTATGATTCTGCATTTAACTTGTGTTGCCAACTATTGAATCTCAACAGACCACTAAACTAAGATTGTACAAAGCAAAAAAGAAGAACCTCAGAGAGAGAATTCTAATATTTGCTGCAAAAGTAGCATGTTTTTTTCCTTCTTTTAATTCTCATTGCCTGCAAATTTAACCTGTCAAAGTGAGGTTCATTTAGGGATAATTGGTCAATTGGATCGTATCTATTGATTATGTTTTACCTTGTGTTTTAGTCAGATGATGGTTCATGCTCTCTTATATCTTTAGTTAGATATTTCTAATTAAGGTTTGTGTTGCCAGCCACATGTCACCCTCCGTCGCTGCATGCGCGTTGCCCTACCGTCAGACCTCAAGCTTCCAATCAACGAAGTTCAACTATCGGTCAACGGAATTTTTTTTAGTTATATGTAGATATTTTTTTTTTGTGTATTTTTTAGTTATATTTTAGTATTTTTTTTAATTACATTTTTAAATGTATTTTAAAGTTATATTTTTCAGTTACATTTATGAAATTTTTCGGGTGAGCGGCAATTGGAAAATTAATTGAATGTCATTAAAAAAATAACAGGAATGTTACTAAAAAATTAATAATGTAACTAAAAAAAAAAAAAAGAAAAAAAAAAAACTTAAAAGGCAATCGGAAGTGTGTTGACTGACGATGTTGGAATTCGGCGCCCGAAATCTGATGGCCGACGGCGGTGAAGTGGCTATTGGCAATGGAACCCTAAGTTGGAACATGAGTTTGCATGATCTCGAATAGACGCGACCAAAATTAAAATACTTATCTGATTTATGTGTTTTTATTAATTTGATACAATTTTTAGGATCTTTCACCAGTTATCTCATGAAGGTTCAAATTTTTTCCTTTCCATGAATGAAATCAATTGATAAAAACCCGAATGTTCAAATTACGTGTGTTTTAATTAAGTTTAAAAGTTATTCTAATCAAGTTTTTAAAATTTTAAACTTATTGTAATATAATTTGGTTCTTCATGTTCCGTCATTGGATTAAACAACAATTTGCTTCAAGGACAAAATTAAAACACTTTCAAATGTTTAAGAATTTAAATAAAAATTTTAAAATATCAAATATAATCTTCTTCTTTTTTTTCTTTTTCTTTTTTTTTATAAATCATCCGATATTCGATGACCACATTGGATTTCGACTAAATCCGGATCGAGCCAAGTCGAACCACAAAGGGGACAAAGCTCTCCCTACCGGGTTTTAACGTAGCTGCATTAAAATTCAGTATGGAGAGCTTTGTCACCTTTGTGATCCAACCTGGCTCGACCCAGATTAATCAAAACTCAATGTGGTTATCGGATACCGGATGATTTATACCAAAAAACAAAAAGGACCCATGGAGTAATTATATATATATATATATATGAGGGTGATTTTTTGGACCATAATTCCACGACTTTTCATGTTTATCCTAATTTTTTTTTATAAAAATTCTAATTCTAAAACTATATTATCTTTATGACAAAAATGTCCCTCAATTAATTTTTTAATAATAAATACAGATCACCACATAAAATATTTACTCTTCCATCACAGCCACAACAACCATTTGTTATCACCGTTATCACCACTACAATAAATATTTACTATCACCATCATAACTATCATAGCAAATATTCGCTATCACCATCACCACCACTACAACAACCATGTACTATCAACATCACCACCACAACCAATATTCGCTATCACCACCAGTACCACCAATAAATATTCACTATCGCCACTATCATCATCACAACAATTCAACAAACATTTGCTATCACCAATACCACCACCACAACTAATATTTCTACTACAGCCACCACCATAATAAATATTTACTATTACCACCACCAGAACCAACATCACAACAAATACTAGAAAAATCAACAACAATTTCAACAAATCGCAATCAAACATTGCAGTAAATTTCAAATAAAAAATAACATTTACAGTAAATTTCTTGAATGTTCAAATGTTAATTGTTTAATAAAATATTGTCATTACACAAAAAATATCAACAGAAAAAAAAAAAATAAAAAAAAAAAAAAATCAACAAATTTGTTGACATCATTCAAACAATCAATAACAAAAGTCAAACTCACACATTTGTTACTACTGTATAAACAATTAGCCATAAAAATCAAATCTTTATTTTCTGATGACTTTCAAAGAAAATTCTGCCATTTTCTAGAAATAAGAGAGAGAAGGGGAGGAAATAGCAATGCAACGATGTGATAAATTTAAAAAGCGATAACAGGATACCGTGGCGCATGAAAAATGCAATGTTCGCGAACAACCAGGATTGGGTCGCCACCACTAGATTTTGTGGTGGTGGCCCAGATCTAGCTGTTTGTGGCCAGGTCGTCGCGTAGCGAAACCAAATCTGCCAGCGGACAACTAGATCGCCAACAGCCACCCCAAAATCCGATGGCAATGATCTTGTTTTGATTAGAGAGAGAGAGAGAGGAGGTTGTTTCACCAAGATCCGCTCCACTGGTTGTCCTGGTGAATATGTTAAAAAAGATTGAAGGCTCCAATGGTAGTGGTTAGGCGACACTGGCTTGATGGTGATGGCCAAGGAACAGAGAGAAAATAGACGAAAAAAGTTCTAAATAGAATATAAACGAGTTTTAGACCTGCGTATTGCACGAATTTTTAGATTTTTTCCTATATTATATTCTCAACATTGAAACATGAAAATTTAGATGTCGTTTGTTTGCTTTTTTTTTTTTTTTTTTTTTTTTTTTTTTGTAGTAATAGCCAGGAGCAAGCACATAAATTTTAATAAGTAATGAAATAATATAAATACCAAAAATAAATATACTATTAAAAATTACATAAATAATGATAAAAATGAAATTATATTTCTAAAAATTAACTTTTACTAATATATATGAAATAATAATCAAAGAATAATAAATTAGGATTAATTTTATCAATTTTTGTAAGTCGACAAATTCTAATTTTTAATTAGTTTATATCGTATCTACTTTCTTTTAGGGTAAAGCACAATAGTTATTTTTTTTTTAAGTAATTTAAAACGTGTACCGGGTGCAAGTAATCGTTTTATATTTGTTCCTCAATTAAGGAAAAAATATAACTTAAACAATTTTTTATTTTTTAAAATGATTGGAAAATTTAAGTTAAAATGTTTCCAAACTATTAGTATTCTTTATTGAATAAATGAATTTATCATGAAGTTTTTTCATTAAATATACTTATGCTAAAATTAGTAAGATTAATAAGAGTTCAAATAAGTTCTTTTAAGCTTTCTTACGCCTTCAAGGATTTAAGTTTTAGACACGCGTATGGCACAAAAAATTATAATAAATTCTTAATATTAAAGCATGAAACACATAGATATCATTTGATTATTTTAGTAGCAAAGTCTGGGAGTAGATGTAAATTTTTTTTAGCAAGTAACGATGTTTTATAAATGTTGAACATACTATAAAATAACAAACAAATAATTATAAATTAGGATTAATTTTATCAATTTTTGCATATCAACAAAATTCTAATTTAATTTATTTATACTGTATCTACTTTCTTTTTGGGTGCAAATATTTTTTGAATCACAATTATTTTTTAAAATAATTTAAAATGTGGACCGAAAAAATTAATCATATATTTATACATTAAATAGAAAAAAAAAATAATTAAAAAAAGAAGAAGACAAAATTGACAGGGGCAACTCATATTATTTGATATATAAAAAATAAAAATAACAAAATATATAAAAATTCACCAAAGAATTTGAAAGAATCATTTTCTAAATATATTAAAACTTCCTCATTTCTTAAAGTATTAGATATTGGATATTAGACATTAGAGTATATATTAAAGTGGGAATATCATCAATTAATATTAAAACTAGGAAAATTAAATTAAAGCACAACGGTGATTAAGTTGTAGTTTTTTTTTATACGGTAAAATATGTCCGAACCAACTTATGTGCATCTCAATTAATCACCTCATTGGACAATCTTAACGGCGTATTCTCTCATATCGGTTTGGTGCATTTAGAATTAATTCATAATTTAATTCTTAGAGTGTTTTCTACGAGAATTAAACTTGGGAGTATTGATGGCCAGTTTAAAATTTCATATTTTTCTAATGTAATTTCAACGGCTTGAAGTCCCCGCAAGATTTTTAAAATGAAAACACCGCCAAAAAATGATAACAACACCGCAAGATCCAACCTCTGTAATCGCTGCTATCAAACGGTGCACGTCCGTCCAGCACCTGAAAGCCGTGCAAGCTCATCTGCTCCGGTCCGGTCGACTCCAAGACACATGCGCCGGCGCACTGATCGAGTCCACCGCCGTCAAACTCCGCGGCCACTTGCCCTACGCCCATTCCATCTTCTCTTCTATCCACAACCCTAACCTCTTCACCTGGAACACACTCATCAGAGGCTACTCTCTCAGCGATTCCCCCCTTAAATCCATATCGCTATACAAAGAAATGCTTCGCTCCGACGTTTCTCCGAACTCCTTCACGTTTGGATTCCTCCTCAAGGCATGCGGTAGATTGACGCGACTCGACGAAGCCGAAACGCTCCACCCGCAGATCCTGAGACGAGGTTTGGATTTCGAAACCGTGGTTCTCAACGGGCTGATGAAATCGTACGCGGATCACCATCGTGTTGACTCCGCACAAAACCTGTTCGATGAAATGCCCCGCCGAGACGTTGCCTCATGGAGTCTGATGATTTCTGGGTATTCAAAAAATGGACGTCCATTGGATGCATTAGATTTGTTCATGGAAATGCATGGGCAAAATGTGGGCACGGATGAGTTCACATTGGCTAGTGTTGTTGGGGTTTGTGCTCAATTGGGTGCCCTAGATTTGGGCAAATGGGTTCATGCCTACATAGAAAAAGAACACATCAAGATTGATGTTGTTTTGTGTACAAATCTCATCGAAATGTACTCGAAATGTGGTAGTCTAGAGAACGCCCTTGGCGTATTCAACCGAATGCCTTACAGAGATGTAATGGCGTGGTCCGCGATGATTGGAGGGTATGCCATACACGGGCATGGCAAAAAAGCCCTAAACTTGTTCTATGAAATGAAGAGAGCAAATGTGAGCCCTAACGACGTTACTTTCACTTGTGTGTTGACCGCTTGTAGCCACTCGGGCTTGATCGACGAGGGCTGTCGGTGCTTCGACAGTATGCAATTCGAGTACGGAATCAAGGCCCGAATCGAGCATTACGGTTGTATGGTCGACCTCTTTTGTCGGGCAGGGCTCATGGGGCGGGCTCACGACTTCATCGTGGCAATGCCGCTCCAGCCCAATGCAGTGCTCTGGCGAACTTTGCTAACCGCGTGCACGCGTCATGGGAAATTGGGAGAGCTCACGGGCTTGAAATTACTCAAGAGCGAGGCCCTTGGGGGAGAGGATTATGTGCTCGTGTCGAATGTCTACGCTTCGCTTGAAAAGTGGTCGAGCGTGAGCAGGGTTCGAGACCTGATGAAGGAGAACAACGTGAGGAAAGAGAGAGGTTGGAGTTCTATAGAGGTGGATTTCGTCGTGCACCGGTTCGTGATGGGGGATGAATCGCATCCACGGACTGAAGAAATCTATTGGGTGATCGATGAAATGTGGCGAAAGTTGAAACAAGATGGGATTGTAGAGATTACTACTGATGTGTTGTTGCATGATATAGACTAAGACTAAGCGTTTTAGATTTGAACAGGATCGGGGAGGATCCAAATCTGACTCATTTATTAATTAAATTATTAGATCGTACCTTTTGATTCATACCTTGACAACCCATGTATAGAGGAGGATGAGAAAGAGCACAGATTGGCTCGATTAACCTAATGTTTCTTTATTCAAATAATTGTATTAGTGAACTACGAAACCTAAATTTAATTTCATAGATTGTTCACAAAAAATCACAAAAAATTCATACTATTTGAATGCTATATGTTTGATTTAGGTTGTCTAAATTATTTTATTTTTATTTGAGTATGATCTAATCAAATTTATATTGGGAAAATTATTGTTTAAGCCCAAAAAAGTTATTGTTCACCGTTTAAACCCACCTATTTTTTCTTGCACTGAAAACTCTCATGTCCGGCGATTACTTACTCCGATTAGTCCCTTTTTAAAAAACGGTCAGCGACGAGATTACCTAAATGCCCCTCTCGTTATTCGCGCAAAGGACGACTACCTTATTCATCGTGAGGGAGGGTGTTCTGTGCTATTCAGTTGTCGGCGAGTGTGTGTGTGTTGTTTGTGGGTGTTGCAGTTCCGGTGGTCTGTGGTTGTCCATTCGGTGGTGCTCCGGTGTGTGTCGTCAACGATTTCATGTGGGTATGTGTGGGAGTCGTCCGGCGGTGAGTGTTTTGTGTGTGTCGGTTCGCTGTCGTAGGTGTAGGGGCGTGATCGAAGCTGGCGAGGAGAGAGAGAGAGAGAGAGAGAGAGAGAGAGAGAGAGAGAGAGAGGCGGCCAGCTAAAAATTTAGGCAGAAATAGAACCTGCAAAGCGCGTCACCGCGGCGGTCAGGTGACGGCCGCGGTGGTGAAGATCTAGTGAGCTGATAAGAGAATTGGGGCATTCGCCGCGGCGGTGAAGTGACGGCTGCAGTGGTGAGTCCAAGCGAAGAAAACAAGAGGGAAAAATCAGATTAAAAATCAAAATCCAAAATTCAACTTCTCAGCCTGCGAGCGATTTAGGAGCATGTAAAATTTTAATCAGATCGTATTTTCATGAAATTAAATTGTTAATATTAAAAATTTCACAATTGTAATAGTACTTCTCGTAATCGTAATAGTATTTTACTAATCGCTAATCTAAATAAAGTGGTACAGTAAATATTAACGTAGCAAAATAGACGAAATAATAATTTTTCACAATAAAAGTGTAAGATCCCGAATTTTGATCTACATATAATTTAAAGACGCGTTTTAAATATTTCAAAAATACCGGGGTGGATTTCGATATTTATTATGTGAATTAAAACTTTAGGGGGTTGAATTGTAATTCTTATAAACATTAAAATTTAGTTTGGGTTTAATTTCTATCCCAACTAAAATGAGGGGAGATTTGTGTAAAATTTTTATATTATTATCTTATATTCTTTATATATATATATATATAGAGAGAGAGAGAGAGAGAGAGATGGTTAAGGAAAAGGATCGAACGGTGAAAGAGGTGGCCATATGGCCAGCTTCTAGAACTATCATATACACTTATATATATATATAAAGAGAGAGAGAGAGAGAGAGAAATCATCGGAGCAAAATTCATGAAAAGAGAGAGAGGAAGACGGGGAAGAGAAGAGGAAGAAAAAGAGAGGTATGGCGTCATTGTTGTCGGTGTGGGATCAGTCTGGTCGTGTGAGCTGTTCGTTGCCGTCTCTAGTAAGTGTGTGTGTGAGAGGTTTGTGTGTGTTGCTGTTCCGTACGTGTTGTGTGTGCCGTGTGTGTATATGTGTTTCGGCGGCAAAGTGAGTGTCGTTGGCGATGTGGGTTCGTCGTCATGGTTCGCCGGTAGTGAGTTTGTGTGATTTGCGTCGGGTGTTTGTGTGTTCTTTTGTCTATTTCGACAAGTGGCTGTGTGTTTTGTGTGTGCTCCGTTTTTCAGTTTAGTTGTGTATGTGTGTGTGTGTTGTCGGTTCGGTGGTGTGTGGGTATCGTCAATGGTGGTGACGGTGGAGTGAGTGTTCCGACGGTGTGCGTGCGTGTTGATTTGGCCGTCGTTTGGTAAGTGTGCGTGTGTCTGTGTTTGTGTGTGTCCGACAGCGTGTGTGTGTGTGTCGTTTGTGGGTGAGGTTGCCGACTGGTAAGTTAGAGAGAGAGAGAGCAGTGTGTGTGTGTTGTGTGTGACTGTATGTATTGTGTTTGTTGCGGTGAGGGTGGTTTGAATCGTTGAAGAGAGTCGGCCAGTGAAGGTGGGAAGAAGTGAGTTTGGTGGTCGGCAGCTGGTTCTTAAACCGAAGTAAAAGCAAAAACGAGAAAGAAAAAAAAAACAGAAAGAAAAAAAAAAAAAAAAAAAAAAAGAAAAAAATCTCAGGCGTTCGCCGCGGCGGAAATTCCTTCGCCGCGGCGGTAAAACTTCTGGGAGCAGTGTCTGATCGATTCGTCGCTGCGGTGGGGACGACAGCTGAACAGAAACAGTTACTTAGGTGGGAAAAAAAAAGAAGCGTGGGAAAGAAAGGAGAAAAAGAAAAGAAAAGGGAAGAAGAAAGGAAAATGGAGAAATTTCACAAACCACCCCACGAAAAATATAAATCCAATCTCGCGGTCGGTGAAAAATTCGAGGAAGGTTCGCAGGCACTGGAGTCGGATAGGGGATAGTCGGTTAAAGTTTATGAAAGCGGATATCGAGGTGAGTGTACTGTCTTCTTGCCAAACTATTTTTATATATACATATGATGAAATCTGTGTTTACTTCCACTGTATGATTTCAAAATGATAATGGATCAAGCAGGTTTTTAGAGTGAGTTGGTGAAACGAATTTTTGGAGAATTGTATTGATTTCTGAAAAGAATGATATTTAATAATTTTCGTTAGATTTTGGGTGAGTTGGCAGAAATGGATTTTCATTAAAATATGGTGGTTTTAAAAGAAAGTTGAAAAATGAGTTTTGTTGAATTTGGTGATTTTAAAAGATGATAGAAAATATTTGGTTTTCATAAAAATAGAGAGGGGGAAAATAGTTCTGTTAAAATTAGACGATTTTCAATCAAAAGTGAAAAATATGATTTTTGGATTTAAAAGTTGGTTTTGCGAAAAAGAGGTGGACGTTGGTGATTTTGACAGTATTGATGAGGTGGTGATTTATATTATGGTCAATCCGGAGGGTGGTTCGGCAGATGGATATTTATTTGTGATTTGGTGATGATATTATTGAGTTGACTATACCATAGTTTATGATGTCATGTCCGGATGGTGGTCCGGCAGGTGGTGATTCATATTATGGTCTGTCCGGAGGGTGGTCCGGCAGATGGATATTTATTATGGTGATTGATATTATGTGGTGATTTATATTATTGGCCTCTGGAGACGTCCGGTAGGCGGTGATCTACGCAGTTAGGTCCGCTAGGAAGGTATATTCTACGGATGGTTACGGTACCGTTGCAACTCTCGATCGTGAGGTTAAAACGATCACTATGGCTTAGCCGGTGGGTATGGGGTTGAGATGTGGTGCTTTACTTATATTTGGTGATTTATTATTTATTATGGTGATTGGTATGATTTTTATACTAGATGGATTTGAATGGAATTTATCTATATCGCTTTATTTTAACTGCTTATATACTAGAGATATTACGAGTTATGTGGTGTTTATATACTTATACTTGATCCATTTAGATGTTGTACAATGAATTACTATTATTATAAAATGTGTTTACTAAGAAGATAGTACACTCGCAGGTGAATTATTTAGGAGACGGTCCCCTACTGGCATTAGGTGGAGTCATTTGGGAGTTTTGAGTTGAGCTATCAGAGGTGAACCATATAGAAAGAGAGAGATTATGCATATCCTTTATAATGAATTGTATAGTAATGTATGCATTTTGTAATGTATTAGAAGTAAAAAAATAAAAAAATGAAATAGGTGATGTCATGTTGTCGTCACGCTGGCCCTGGGATGATGAGTGTTCTTGTGACAAAAATTTGGGGAATGGGGAATTATGAAATTTAGGGCTTGCATTGCATGTTAGGTTATTTTAAATAAAATATTAATTTAGGTCTTATCGCTTTTAGGTTCACAGGCACCGGCATCCCGGTAGGGTTTGGACGGTGATAGTTTTGCAATGCGAAAATCGAAATGAATGTATTGTCTTCTATATAAATTTACAAATTTTATTTTCATATAAATTGTGGAAAATGTGTTTATTTAAAAAATGGATAATTTTGCGATGTATTTGGATCGAGTTGGTTTTAAAAGGTAAAAAATAATTTCTTTTACCAAGTCTGTTTTAAATGTGGGAAATGATTTTTGGATCGAGTAGATTTTAAAGGCGAAAAGTGATTTTTAGCAGTAGATTTTTAAAAATGGGGAAAGTAATTTTTTTTTTTTAAAAAAAAAAAGGAAAGTGATTTTTGTCCGACTATGCCATAGTTTTGATCCCATCAGGAGGGCATGTCCTGCGGGATGGTTTTGACCTGTTAGGAGGATTAGTCTTACAGGTGGTTGATTATTATGACATGTCAGGAGAGTATGTCTTGCAGGTGCTTAATGGTTTTAACCTGTTAGGAGGATTAGTCCTATAGGTGGTTGATTATTATGACTTGTCAGGAGGGCATGTCCTGTAGGTGGTTGATGATATTATGACCTGTTAGGAGGATTAGTCCTACAAGTGGTTGACTATTATGACCTGTCAGGAAGGTAGTCTTGCAGGTGGTTGATTATTATGACCTGTCCGGAGGATTAGTCCGGCAGATGGTTTGATTGACCCGTAAAGAGTACAAATCCTGCGGGTGATACCCCTACCATTGGAGATAATAAATGACCCTAACACTGATAGTCACTTTAGATGACACAGTTGTACAAATTACGGTACCTTCGTAACTCCCAATCGTGGGGTAAAAACGATCATATAGCTAGTAGAGATGAGGTGTAGTGTATTTCATTATACGTTGAAAATATTTAGTCTGGTTGATTTAAAATATTTGGATTGGTGGATTTAAAAGATTTCAATTGGTAGATTTAAAATGGTTGGGTGTGATTTATTTAAAATTTTTGGAGGGGTTGACTTAAAATATTTGGGCTGGGGGTTAATTATATCTCTTCATTTCATTAGTGGTAGTGGAATTGGATTTTCAACATAATATGCGGTTATATTATTATATTTTGAAATGTGGTGTTTAACACTTCTGCTTATTTTAAATATATTTGCTTATTACATTGATGACAGTGAGACTGGATTTTCAACCTAGTATGTAATTATAAAATTTTATATTTCGAAAGTTTGTATTTAACAATTGTACTTGATCCATTAAATGTTTTTATTATGAAGACAGTACACCAATAAAAAAATATTTGGTTTCAGGTACCGCGGCTAGGAGTTGGTCCACTACTGACACTAGTAGAGTCCGAAGGTAGTATCTTTTGAGGAGTAGGCCGGTCAGAGGTGAACCGTGGATGGGAAAAAAAATATTAATAGCGGTGCGCGTGCATTTCGAATATGTATATACATGTATGTATGTATTTGGTTGATGGGTCAGGTAGCGTCATGTCGACGTCACGCCCGGCCTCGGTTGACAGGTGCCTGGGGTGGGAGCAGTATGCGTGCATTTCGAATATGTATATACATGTATGTATGTATTTGGTTGATGGGTCAGGTAGCGTCATGTCAAAATCAGGCCCGGCCTCGGTGGACGGGTGCCTAAGGTGGGATGTGACATATATTCCACACGAACATAACATAACTAATGTTTCATGTGAATGATATTCACAGAAATGACGTCATCCATTGTATTAATGTGCAAATATGAGAACGTGACAGTAGTTTTGAGGATGAAGAGTGACAACAATTTGGTTAAGTTGACTGAGAATATAATAAAAAAAATGGTCAGATCTACGCAATGCCAAATTTGAGTTGTCATACTCGCTCCCGGAACATCCAAAGTGCATGCTTAATGATCAGAATGATTATGACGAAATATTTTTGTTGGCTGCCCACATGAAGATTGATTTTTTAGACGTGTGTATACAAAAAATTATGAGTGATTCAAGTGGATCTAAGGGTGCTTCTTCATGTGCAATCATACTCGCAAACAATTGTGTCAGTGGTGACAACGACGGGGAAATATATTATAAAGACAACTATGGTAGTATGTTACAGTTAAGCAATGACAAATTGCTACTTTTCGCAAGATAGGCTGATAGTATTCAAGATAAAGGGCAGTAATTCGAAGGGGGGGGAGGGGGGGGACAAGTGAATTTCATATAGTTTTGAAGAAATTTGTTGTAGAAATTGGGTTTAATTTTCCTTATCTCAAGAATGACAAAACACGCGTGATGGTTGCATACTCGCTACGAGAGGACAGAAAATGCATGTGGTTAGTGCATAGGTGGGTAAGGAGTGAAAACGGTATCTTTTATATTCGAAATATTGTAAAAAAACAAACATGCGAAGATGCATTTCTCACAAACAAGAACAAACGATTGACTTTGGAAGTTATTTCGTCATGTTTGGCTGATGAGGTGCACGCCAACCCCAAAACTCGCCCGGTTGATAATGTTGACACTTTTAGGAAACAATACAGCCTAAAAATAATATAACAAAATGCATGGAAAGGGGTAGAAAAGGCCAAGAATAATGTCTTTTGCGATTACTTGCCATCTTACGACCAATTAAAATGGTTCGTTTGTAAATGTAAGGACACAAACCCAGGCAGTCACGTTGCATTAGAATACAATATAGACATAGGACATTTCAAGAGAATATTCATTGTTTTTCAAGCGTGCATACACGGGTTTAGGTTCTGTTGGCCCATGGTGTTTCTTAACGGCACTTTCCTAACTGATCGGTACAAAGGGAATTTATTAACGGCAACAACGAAAGATGGGAATCAAGGTACAATTGTAATTTCTGTTTGTTGAATGTAACAATGTTATTTTCAACATGAAATTGTGAGAACACTTGATGTTACATTCAACATCCACAGGTGTTGAATATAACATCATATGGTTTTTACTCATGCATACAGAAAACAAGAGAACATTTGATGTTATATTTAACATCCACAAGTGTTGAATGTAACATCATATGAATTTTACTCGTACATACATAAAACGAGACAACAATTGATATTATATTCAACATCCATAGGTGTTGAATATAACATCATATGGACTAACAATTTATGTTTATTAATAGATTAACATCATATGTAACATAGTAATTTTTGTTTGTTACATGTGACAATGTGACTTTCAACATGAAATGAAACATATCATAATTTTTTTCCTGATCATGCAGGGATGTTTCCAATTACATTCTCTATCGTTGATGCGGAGAACAATGATAGCTGGTTTTGGTTTTTATCGGAATTCAGAAAGATTGTTGAGCCAAAGCTCTTCATAACATACATCTCTGACTGGCATAATGGAATTTTGGAAGGGGTATGGGATGTGTTTCCACACTGTCACCATGCATACTGTTTGCATCATTTGAAGATGAATTTAAGAGTTACGATGACTAGTACAAGCACAACATTTAAAGATGCGATAGTTTAGAAATTGAATGGATTGGCATACACGCACTCACCATAAATGTATACGATGTTATATGATCAAATGATGTACAAAGGAGATACAAAGGTGCAGAGATTGATTCAAGAATTATCAGCGCTAAAATTTAGTAATGCGTTTTTTAGAGGCAAACGATACGGCGAGATGACATCTAACTTGGAAGAGTGCTTCAATTTATGGATAAGTGAATATCGCCATCTACTCGCAATTTTGTTGATTGACGAGATAAGAATACGATGGATGGACTTAATGGCGAAAATTAGAGATGAAGCGAACAAACTACAATTCGAGATCACCCCAAATTGGGAGAGCCGGATGTGTTAATTGATGAACGAAGGACAAACATAGAATATCAGTTCATTAGGAAACGGGGTATTCGAGGTCCATTCCGTCCCTTCCGTTCTAGTCGATACTGAGTAACGCACATGCTTATGCCGACAATGGAAGATAAATGATTCCCATGCATGCATGGGTTTGCAGCTATACATAAGAGTGGATTACCTACATTCAAGTACATAGAAGACTATTTTCGGAGTTGTTTTTACCGTGAGACACACTCGAGAGGTATACATGCAATTCCAACAATGGAACGACCGATTTGGGCTGAGAGCAAAGAAGTGATATTGTCTCCGTTATCAAATAAACAACCAAGACAACCCAAGAACATAAGAATCCCATCCGAGGGAGAGGTAAAAGAAAGATCGTATGGTAGATGTGGGAAAATGGGAAGACACAATAGAAAATCATGTAAAGCACCTCTAAAAGAAGGATCATCTGGTGGATGTTGATTTTTTTTTTCTATTTTTTTTCAAATAATAATGTTCTATTCCTTATAAAAAAAATAAAATTAAAAACAATAAAAAAAAAAAAAAAAAAAACTTATTTTTGTTCAGATTTTGATTGGTACTCGTCTTATGTTCAACACATGAACTCTGTATAAGAAATAAATAGTAGTGATTCATATTGCATGTGTGTTACATTGTTTATTGTGTTACATTCAATAACGTCATACATTTTTGTGTTACATTCAACACTGTCATGGGCTTTTTTGTCATACATTCAACATTGTCATAAGCTTGTTTGTGTTACATTCAACATTGCCATAGGCTTGTTTGTCATTCAGTTTGTCAGGGGTGTGTTACATTCAACATAATCATAGACCATATGTCGTGTCGTCACCAATAATGTCATATTTTTATGAGTGTTACATTCATCACATATAAAAAAAGGGACAGCAAAAAGTGTGTATGACAGTATATGCATATATATACAACGGATTATGTACAACATGTAACATCAAAAAATAGTTTTCCAACATTCAACGAATAGGAGGGGGCAATTACAGTACTTTTTGCACATGTTAGCAAAATTAATCAAAAGCTAAATCAAAACAATACCCCCAAGCACCAAACAATGTACAAAAAAAAAAGCCAAAAAATATTGTTGCAATCCAGCATTGTCCTTTTTCAGTTAAGTTTGGAGGGGTGGAGGAATTCATTTATTTGGGTTCATTCGTTGTTCAAGTGTGATGTGAATCAAGTGTCCATCTACTTGGTGAATCATTTAAGAAATCATGAATGATAGCAGCCCGTTCTTTGCGAAACCCGTGCAAGCCCATATTGATAAGGATCTTCTCATTTCTAAAGGTCTACTTTATTACATGGATGATGCATACTCCACAATCAATCATGTACATTCAACATCACCAACATTCAACAACTGATCTTTAATGGAGGATTTATGACTTAAATTATTAAGATTTATACGTGGTACTTACTCTGATGAACCTTGATTTGGTATGTCACCAACATTCAACACCCGATCTTCCAAAGGATTAGCCCAATCATGCTCCAAAAACATTTCGGTGAGTAGTTGGTCTATGTATGCGATCTGTAGGGGGACAATACCATCAATTATTGTCGGTTATAATAGTAACAAAAACAATATTTTATGAAAATACAAGCTTACAAAGTTTTTTTGCATATTGGAAAAAATGGTCAATTGTGCCTCTTCGTTTCAGATTAACAGAATTATAATGACACCATTTTGACTCTTCTTTATCGCACACAACCAAGGTCCAATGGCCACTTGTTGGAGTACGCCCGGCAGTGTTATGGGAAAATGGACATACCAGCATATAGATGTGAAGGTACGGATTATCTCAGGGTTCACAAAAATTTTAAGCGTGAGTTCATCTCGTTGAACAATCCATGTCTGTAGACAACAATTTTAATGTATATCAAAATAACTTTTGTTAGATGTATAACAGTTAAATGGGTAAGAAGCAAATGTACTCACCCAACATGTACTATTTATAAAAAATGATTAATCAGGAAGAATGTCGCCAAACTTTTTAAAATCACTTGCCATCTTCGTCTTTTCAAGCCACATGAGCTCCATAACACCATTGATGACCTGATTGGATAAGCATCAATACGTTTAGAATATCCATCGGAATGTGTAAGGTACAATGTAATGCCAGTACATGTTACATTCAACATCCACAGGTGTTGAATGTAACATCATATAAATTTTACTCGTGCATACATAATACAAGAGAACACTTGATGTTAGATTCAACATCCACGGGTGTTGAATATATCATCATATGGTTTACTCATGCATACATAAAACAAGATAAACACTTGATGTTACATTCAACATCCACAGGTGTTGAATGTAACATCATATGGATTTTACTCATGCATATACAAAACAAGACAACAATTGATGTTACATTCAACATCCACAGGTGTTGAATGTAACATCATATGGATTTTACTCGTGCATACATAAAACAAGAGAATAATTGATATTACATTCAATATCCATAGGTGTTTAATGTAACATCATATGGATTTTACTAGGTCAAGCAAAAACTTGGTAGCATGGGAAAAACACGCCGCTACTTACACTCGCAAGTATACGAGGTCTAAGTTTTAGTATAGTGTGATCGTTAAGATCAGGTTATCGTATTCACAGGGATTGTTTTCGTTACTATCGAATACCGCGTTTGTCGTGACCTAATTTTATCTAGGCGAAAAATAAATGTATTTAATTAATTAAACTAATACTAATATATCCTAAATTAACTACACTAATATGTTAATATGTTTTAGGGTGAAGAATTGTATAGGGATTAACGTGTTTACAAATACGTGTTCGATTCCGATTTACTCGCGTTTACGTTGTTCGACCTATTTGACAACCTCGGTACGTAAACTCCGCCGCCACCTCTTCCGAGTGTAAAACGGGAGAATACATGACTTCAAGTCAACGGAGAAGTCCCCCTCAACGTCTTAACGACCCTAGGTCACGTGAGTCGAGAGCGTCATTGATTGCACACAATCCAACTCCCTCCCGAGTTATTGGATCGTCGCGTTGTATTTACCCTATCAACAATCTCCGTTCAAAAACTCCCTCGCCACCTCTTCCAAGTGTAAGACGAGGAATATAACGCAACTTCAAGCCAATGAAGAGGTCCCCCTCAACGTCTTAACGACCCGAGATAGCGTGTGTCTTGCCCAACGTCATCGATTGTCCACGATTCAAACCCCAACCGGGTTATAGAATCGTGGCGTTTGTTTACCGTAATCTGAATCCAGGGTTTTGTCAAAATCTCGTATTCTCCATTTATCAATCCAAGCATAATAAACAAACAATACGATAAATACAATCAAACTACGAAGAACAATCACAAACGAAACACCGAAATCATCCAAATAACATATTTATAAATTATATGTTAATCTCTACTATAATCCATATTTAACTCGGGGTCATAACCGCATATACAAGAAAATAACGAGCTAAATATGCTCACATGCTCCTAAGATAAAAAAAAATAAGGAAAACCGATCGAAGAACTTAGACTCGTCCGATGATAAACCGTTAAGAACGCTCAACGATCGATTCGCCGTCTTCTCCACTTTGGGATGTGAGCTCCACACCTAAAATCCCTAACCCTAGGCTTAAGTATAACCTAAAGGGATAAAAAAATGCAAGAGAGATGAGAGAGATTCCGCCAAAGGGGGAGGAGAGGGGATATTTATAGCAAAAATATCCTAAAAATATCTAAAAATATCTCAAGACTGTGCAGGGCAAATCCGCCCAGGCGGTAGAAATTGCGCTTAGGCGGAATTAGGTCGGTTAAGTCTGATCGCCTGGGCGGTGAAGTAGGCGGTGGAATGGAGAACATTCTGTTGGATTTTTGCCTAGGCGGTAGAAATTTCGCCTAGGCGAGAGGCTGTCAGTAGCCATTCTTCGTCCTCTGCTGGATGTTTGCCGAAGCGGTAGAATTTTCGCTCAGGCAATCGTCCGTCAGTAACATTTTGCTCTTCTCTGCATCTTCACCGCTTAAGCGGTGGTCTGGACGCTTAAGCGGTGAGCCTGTTTCGTCTTTTAGCCTCCGAGCTTGTTTATCCACCTTAACTTCGAACCGCTTTGGTTCGATCTTATCGTTTTAGCTCCAGTTTCCTATCTTTTTGACCCACACACCTGAGTTATACAAAAAGTATGAAAACTAATTAAAACATAATAAAAATAACTATAAACATATTCGAAAACTAACCAATTCGGATTGGAAATAGATAAGTTTTTCACACCTATCAGTCAAGGAACAATTGATGTTACATTCAATCAATGTTACACTTCAATAACACATACAAAGAACACTATACAATTTAACTCACAATGTTTGTCAGTTGTTTTTTCCATAATTGTCCAATAATGTCAATAGCGGAGACCTATGCAAACGTCCATTCTCTACCCCAAATGAACATACTAATTGTATAATGAGAAGAAAACATTTTCAATGGATCGGCACGTAACAACCGACACATAAATGAAGACAAAACGTAATAAAAATGGGAGAATGAGACTTACGTGGACCCCTCTATCAACATAAAAGCTATAAGAGTTTCCAGTCGTCTTCGATTAACATCATAGCCACAACGCTATCTCGGGGAGGTAGCATGCGTGGCTTATCTAAATTAGTAATGGTTTTGTTGGATTCTCCTTGACACACGACAGTCTCCTTTGACTGATTGGTCCTCACAACCTTTTCCTTCTCAGAAGCTTTTATAAGTCTCCTCGTTCGTTTCACGAGAACTTTATATTCATAGACCGACCCCTCACCAATTTTCTGTGTCCTCACACAACTTTTAACATTTTTCACTTGTGATGTGGGGGTTGTCGTCTGTGTCTTTTAACATGTACTTCATCATGTAACCAGTTTCTCAGACGGATTTTAGACATTGGAACACTGGTTCATGCTCACGTTTGGCAATCTCATGCGCTTGTTGAACAATAATAGAATCGCGCTCTTTTAGTGCCGTATTATAAAACTTCACAATCTCCACAACCTGTTCTTTGAATTCATGCTCTTTCCGAATCGACTGCGTAATATAATGCACAATAGCATCTTCTAGATGTTCTTGGAGTATTGTTTTTTTGGTAATATGCTTTTCCACTTGCGTAACAACATGCACCTCTATTTCAACCAGCGAATCGGTCAATTGGGTGCACTCAGTCTTTAAATTTTCAATCTCTTCCTTCAAATTTTATATTCTTTTTCTATATTTCCTTCTCAACTCATTGTGCTCCACCTTCAAACGTTCCCAGTCACCAACAAGTTTTTTATTTCTTTCAACAAGTTGAGACAAGTTTTGGGACCCCCTCTCCCACCAAACTCAGTAACGTCTGTAGTAAACTCTTGCAAAATCTTGAGATCAAAATATGGGAATTCCGACGAATCGACCTTCTTTTTGCCTTTATGCACGTCATGCCAACCAGACGATTCTTCAGTATCACCATGAATTGGAAGCACAACACCCATTTGTATTTCAACAATAGTTTCCTTGATTTCAGCCTCCTTAACCTCGACAATAGTTCAGAGGTGTTACATTCAACAATGTACATTATGACGATATATACACAAATATATAACATAGAACATGCTACATATAACATGTATACCTAATTATGAGACAGACAGGACAATTGAAAACCAAATGTAACTTCCATAAGTTGCATTATGTCTCATTTTTCCTAGCGTGGAATAAAATACTCCCACCCTGCGACTTTGGTAAGTAGATATGTGTGCTCGCATAACCAAAACTGAATGAAAAATGCACGACATCACTAAAATTGAAACAAAACATAAAAAAAATATGATGTATACTGGAGAACGATGTATAAAACAGAGAATCACATAACCTACAATGCGATTACATATCCAATAATAGTTTCCGGTCTGCGGTAGGCGGAGTCTATCGATGACATCAAGGTTGAATGAATTCCTTCTGCCTAGTTATAAGTCGCCATGGTCCTTAAATCCTCAACAAGCATAATATCGGATACACCGGTGGCTTGCCCCTTGTTTGTAAAAAAAAAAACAAGTTATCAGATGCAAGCATAGCAAAAGAACCACATCTTGCACATCATTAATGTTATCACTGGGCAAAGCTTTTTGAATTTTGAACTTTATCTCAACAATACTCAACTTGTTTTTAATCAAGCCCTTTCTTGATAAGAATCTAGAACCTAATTTTTTCACATAACGACCCGAAAGTTGTTCTTTCCCCAGTAGTAATCTGAATATCAACTGGACATCGTTACTCGTAAATCTAACTAGTTTTGATCCAATCTTAAACGCCTTTTGATGTGGTTGATACGAGCGAATGATATTCGCGATAAGAGAGTCTATTTTATAGAATGAACTAATATCACTCTCCTACCGTCGGAGCGCATTTATAGTGTTTCAAAATGGAGTTGTTTGTAGAACTGCAAGGTGTGCGAGTTGAAGATGAAGAGACTTGATTAGCGAATGAAATTACAACAGATTTGAACGGTATTTAATTGGTTGCTCAGCGTTCTCCGGCTGTGAAACTACCAAAAAGAAATGCAATGCAGTCAATTTTAAAGGTATATACTACACAATAATAGATAATTTGGTATGAACATCAATCAGCAGTTAATGGAAGAAGGAAAATTGCGTACCACTAACATCTTCAGGTTCACTCGTTGTCGTTGTGTGTTGTGTAGCAGGAATAAAAGGGACATCATCTGAACAATCATTACGACGTTACATTTTTAAAAAACAATAACGATGTTACATATAATATGAATGTTACCTTCAACATAACAACACTTTCAACATATAACACAAAAATAACCACCTATAACACGAATATAACCACAAATAATGGTGTTACATATAACACGAATATAACAACATATAACAAATATAATGACGAATAATGGTGTTACATATAGCACATATATGACCACATATATCACAAATGTTACATATAACAATAAGGTTACATTCAACATCGTTTTGAAAACAAGCAGAAGCGATATATGTCATATTAATTTAAGATGTTATATTCAACATCTTGTGCATGTTCTTCTCTAACAAAAAATTAGCAGCGAAACAAATATACGAAACTCTATTAACAATCCATATAAAATTACAAACAAGATAAGGCAAAAATATGACAATACAACACGCAAAACAGTACAATAGATGATTACGAACATGCTACAACATAACAAATCTACTTTCTTGAATTTTTTAACCATTGTTTTCGTATGCATGTGAAGAATAACAGAGTCTCATATGGATAATATTCGAAAATTAGGCATCGTGCATCGAACATACATCGTTGAGCCATATCAAAGATAAGAAAGAAAACACACTACCTGTATCGGACATATTTACCGAATCATCAGCCGTGTTAGGATTCTTAGTTACCATTTTTCTTCTTGTCATCGCCATTTTGTCACCAATTCGAGGAAGAGAAAAATGAGAGAGAGCGGAGCAGAAAGGTGTTTTTGGGTTGCGTATGCGAGAAGATGAAAAGTTTTGAAAATGAATCGATGAGCATGAGGGCACGTTTCCCCCCCCCCCCCCCCGAAAAAAAAGGTCATGTCCTCGGTGCAGTATATCTGAAAAGGTGCAAAATGGCGGTTTGGGAGAAAAAATCGTGTAAATCGCGGGTCAGGTGTGGAATATAAGCTGTGTTACATTCAACACATTAATAGACACAAAATAACAATTTTAGGGGGAATATTCTGGTGCATCACGGAACAGGCTTGGAAAATAAAAAGATGTTATATTCAACGTGTTAAGAAATACAAATTGTCATCCATGTTATATATAACAACCACAGAGTTTAATGTTATATATAACATGAACGTAGGTTATAAAATAGCAGCTCAAAAAATGACATTGATATTTCATTTTGAAGATTAGAATTTATAGAACATTTTTTTAAAATCAAAACACGGATTTCATTAACGTTTGGCATGAATTTGATCAAGTTATGTTTCTTAGTTTTTGTTGCGGCGCTGTGAATGTTTTCCACTATTACAAGGTTCAGTTTAGCAGAAGAATGAGCCACCTAATTAATGAAGGGTAAAATCGTCCAAGAATGGCAAAAGTCATAATCGGTGCATTGTAAAACTGATGGACTCATTCAGTAATTTTTGCCGCATTTTGGGAGTGGCAGGTGCGCGCCCCTATATTAATTTGATTAAACAAGAAAAATACAATTGTTCTATTTTAGTAACTTTTAAAATATATTTTATTCGAATTAGAAAATAACGAGAATTAAAATGGCAAGTTAATTGATATAAATGTTTTTCTTACAGCCAAAACTATAACAATTGATGAGTTTAACAATTCAAAATATTACTCAATTTACGAATTTAAACCTTTTCAATATTGTAAAATGAAATTTACAAAATGCACCTCCTTATATGCTGTTGAGATGGTCGAGTTGGTCTAAGGCGCCAAATTAAGGTAGCGATTGGTAACCGTTTTTATTTCCATTCCAGCAGTGGAAAGGGAATGAGAATGGGAATGGGATGGGATGAGAATTTTGTTTTCTTCTTGGGAGTAGAATCGCATTTGGTAATAATAATTTTATTTATTTATTTATTTATTTTTTGGGAAGAGAATTATGTTTGGTAACAATTTTATCCTAAAATCTTTTTTTTTTTTTTTTTTTTCTTTTCTGTTTTGGCCTGACGGCGGTGGCTCCGGCACCGGCGACGGCAGGACGGCCGTGTCTCCGGTGCCGGCTACCGCTGGACGGCAATGCCAGCGCCGGCGACGGCCGGAACGCAATGGCGCCGGCGACAGCGGTGACGGGTGGGTGACAGTGGCCGGAAAGTTTCCGACCGGGTGACCGGCGGCAGCGAACGGTGGTCGGCCGGCGGATAAACAGTGACCATGTGTTTTGGGAATGGAATGGGAATAATGAGAAACAATTTTTTTTTGTTTCTCATTTCTTAAGAAAAAAGTGGGCACAATTCTCAAATGAAAATAAAATAGAAACAGAAACAAAAATTACCAAACGTTATTCCCAAACAGAATTCTCAAAAATCTGGGAATAAGATGAGAATTTCTAAAATGGAAACGGTTACGGGCCTAAGGTTATGGTCCGAAAGGGTTTGGATTTAAATCTCACTCTCAACACTCTTCGATTGGTTTTGGTTCTTTGATGTTTGAGATTTATTTTCCAATTGTTTGCTATTTATCTCATTGAGATAATTTTTTTATTAGTTTTAAATCGAGACACCCACTCATCCTGATAAATATTAAGGATATTTTTTGTTATTTAACTTTTCAATTTGATATCTTAAGACGGGTAATATATATATATATATATATATATATATATATGTGTGTGTGTGTGTGTGTACACTCTTATTTTAAAAAATAAAATATAAAAAATATTTTTAAATTATTCTTTTACCATTTTTTTTATAAAAAAAAAATTATCTTATTTTTTGAGATTTTTATTGTTTAGACCATATTTCATACTCTCTTTCTTTAATAATTTTTTTTAACAAAAAAGTTATTATTTATCTGATTGAGATATTTTTTTTATTAGTTTTAAATTGAGACACCCACTCATCCTGATAAATATTAAAGATATTTTTTGTTATTTAACTTTCCAATTTGATAACTTAAGCCGAGTAATTTTATATGCACATCTATATTTTTTTATATATACGTACGCTCTTATTTTAAAAAATAGAATACATAAGAAAATATTTTTAAATTATTCTTTTGCCATTTTTTTTAAAATCTTTTATCTTATTTTTTTGAAATTTTTATTGTTGAGACCATATCTTATACTCTCTCTCCTCAATAAACTTTTTTAACAAAAAAATTATTATTTAATCTCTCTTAGTATTTTTTAATATTTAATCCTTTGATAGTTAAAAATAATAACGAATAGACAATTATATCCCTATAAGATTGGTACACACCTCGAATATGGTCCGATCGGGTGACAGGTGGCTTTTTGCTGAGGTGGAGTCAGCGGCTGAAAATTCCTCACGTAAGCTATTCTGGGTCCTAGGAGGACGACCTGTTATGCCCAGAGTCTTGCTCCTCGAGGAGTGGTACTTACAGAAAGCTTAGACCGGGATTTATCTCGGCGAAACTCTTCCGATGTGAGAATAAGAGCTCAGAGAGAAGAAGTACAGAAATACGTCAAGTAAATAAATGAACTCAAAGCATTCGTGTGTAAAATAAAGCGTACGTCGAGCTTGTATATCCCTTGATATATATAGGCGTCGAAGATGACTAATCGGGCCTAAACACGGTTAATTAGGTAAAATCATGTGTTTAGCCGATAATCTGGGGCGTTTAGGAGATAACTGTTGGGTTTGGGCTCTTGGGCCCATTTGGCGAAGTCTGCGGGCCTCTGACAGGCCTATGGTATTCAACTGGTGGAGGAGAGTGGAGATTCATAGAGTCCTAAATGAGAAGCGAGCTGGAACGGGGAGCCGGTTGAGGTGAACGACTGAGTTCCTAAAGTTGACCGTCTAGGGCACGGCGCAGAGCTTAGGGTGGCACATCCTTGTAGGGCGCCTTGCTCCTCCCTAGGTGCAAAGAAGATTCCAGGGAGGAACCGTGGTCGGCGCATATTCCAGCATGGCGCTGTGGATTTCAGAAAAGGGTTCATTTCACTACAGGGATGAATATGTGGCAGGGTCCCAAGTGCTGACTCAGCGTTACCCAAAAATACCCTCATCAACTCTCTATCCCTAGTGTGCACCAGCAAAGTATCTTTTCCTTCCTATCTTTCTCTTGCACCAGCATTTCCAAATCTAGCAAAACATGGTTGGGCAATGGCCACTGTAATGGTGAACTCACAACAGTTGCTATAATGAACTCATGATGGCGACCACAAGTACCTGCGACTTGATTGCGAACGGACGAACAACGATGATTACGGTGAACTCACGGCGGTGGCTATGGTGATTGTTGTATTGAACTCATGATAGCTAGCACGAGCACGAGCACCAGCGGCTCGATTACAGGCGGACGAACGACGGTGACTACTCTTCTTTTATGCCGCCACCGTCGCCTGTCTATATGGATGCTCATCTCGCTCCATCCTCGACGACGATGACCTCGTGTTTTGCTCGACGTTCATCTTCCTTAGCCGATCTCAATCTTTTTCTCTCTCAGATCTGGATAATTCCAGATATGAAATTATCATATCTGGAATTTTTCTAGATTCCAGATCTGGATTTTTTGCAGATTTGTTCGTTAATGTGAATGTTCTTATGGTCATGATTTTCTTTCGGATATGTGAATGTCTGTGGTTTTCTGCTGATTTTGGGTTTTTTTAATGTTCTTTAATTTGTGTTTTATGAATTGTTGCACTGTTTTTCAAATCCGTTTTGTTTTGATTTTGTAAGTTTGTTGATTTCAGGGGAGTTTTGTGTTTATTTGAATGTTATTTTTATTGATTTATCAGTGAATGTTCATATCGATTTGAGGATTTAGAGAATGTTAGTTTGTGATATGGTTAATGTTCATAATAATTTTTGGAATGTTTTTTTTTTCATTGATCTTAGGTTTCTTTCACATTATTATTTATTTTTTATTATTTTTTTTGTGAATGTTCGAATGGTTTTCAGATTTGTTTTGATTTAGTTTGGTAATGAATATGTTTTTCGTGGTCGGTGAATGTTCATACCGATTTATACTTTGTTGATCTTAGAGGGTTTCGATGTTTGCTTGTGGTGTTTTGGGAGAACGTTTATGTGGTTTGATAAAATATTCACATCGATTTGTTTTTTGTTGATCATAGTGTTTTTCAATTTTTTTGATTTCGAGTGGTCTTGGTGAAGGTTCATATTCGGAATTTTATTTTTATTTCTTTGTTGATTTGTTCACATAAAGAATAATGAACATTCACAATAGCAGAATGAGAATTAAAATCTATCGAAATGTTTAAAAATAGCGTAAGGAAAATATGAATGTTTACGTTTTGATTTTTTAATAGAATGACATTTTACGTAAATAATAGAAAATGGATGGACAAATAATAGATGACTATTTTCTAAATATCTTTAAGGACTAAAAATTTTATTATGGTAGTTGAGGGTCCATTTTTCGATTTATGTATCTGTTAAGGACTATACATAATTTTTCCTTTTTTTTTTTGTCACCCATTAATTTTTTTTTAAAATTACACTACCCCCAACAAACATACACACACCCCTTTCCCCGTGGGTAGGCCCCCACCCGTTGTCCATCATCGTTACCACCCATCTTACTCTCTCTCTCTCATAAGCTCCCCCAACCCACGGATTTGCACAGATTTTGCAAGGTGGGGGCAATGGGGGTGGGAACTAACTGGGGTGGGTGGTGGGGAGAGAATGGGGTAAACAATCGATGCCGATGGTGGTTGTTTACTAGAGAAGGGGAAGAAAGAAGAAAGAAGGAAAAAATTGTAAAAAGCAAACAAACTAACGGCATGTTTGGTTGGACGGAATGGAATGAGGGTGGAATGGAATGGAAGAAGTAATGGAATGAGAGAAGGAATGGAATGGAATTGTGAATGGAATTACTATTCCATTCTCTTGTTTGGTTATTATGGAATAAAAGAAAGAATGGAATAGTGAAATATAATAAAATTTCTATTTTACCCTTATAAAATTATTATTCCATTCTCTTATTGGTTGGTTATAATAAAATTTTATTATATTTCATTATTCTATTTCTTTTCTCATTTTATTATATTTCACTATTCAACTCAATTTTAAATTTTTGTTTTCTAATTTCTATTTTTGTTCTCAATTTTCAGTTTCTATTCTTTAATTTCTACTTTTGTTCTCAATTTTCAGTTTCCTTTTTCAATTTTCAATTTTCTATTATCTAATTTTCTATTTTTTGTTCTCAATTTTCAGTTTATGTTCTCAATTTTCAGTTTTCGTTCTCAATTTTCTATTATCTAATTTTATGTTTTTGTTCTCAATTTTCTGTTTTTGTTTTCAATTTTTTGTTTTCGTTCTCTGATTTTATATTTTTGTTCTTAATTTTCAGTTTATATTCTCAATTTTTTGTTTCTGTTCTCAATTTTTTATTCTCTAATTTTCTGTTTTTGTTCTCAATTTTTAGTTTATGTTCTCAATTTTCTGTTCTCTAATTTTCTGTTTTTGTTCTCAATTTTTGGTTTTTATTCTCAATTTTCTGTTTCTATTCTCAATTTTCAGTTTCTGTTCTCAATTTTCTAGTTCTGTTCTTAATTTTTTGTTCTCAATTTTCTATTTTTATTCTCAACTTTCTGTTCTCTAATTTCAATTTATGTTCTCTAATTTCTATTTTTGTTCTCAATTTTCAAGAGTTTAATTACAAGGGCTATTATGTAATTTAAGGTATTGATTCCATTGGGTTGGAATCCCATTCCACCCTATTTCAAATGGAATCTCATTCCATCCAATTTCATTCCAATGGAATCACAAAAGTGATTCCATTGGAGAACCAAACAACGGAATAAGAATCGAGGGCGGAATGCGATTCCATTCCGCCCTCGATTCCATCCAACCAAACATGCCGTAAGAGATATATGTGTTAATAATTTAAAGAGTAAAATAGTAATTAGATTAAATAAAAATTTATTTATTTTGTTAAGGAGTGTAAGGTTAGTAAAAGGGAGTGTACATTTAGAAGCACCCACACATCGTCTTAACATATTTTATTGACAAAAATACATTTGAAGCATTTTTTTTTTTTTTAATCTTTTACTTATTTTTTTCCGATTTTTTTAATAGTTTTCTATTTTTCATTTCATTTGTTTTATTTTTGTGTTTCATTCATTGTATTGCTAAAAAAATAAAAAATAAAAAAGTAGAATATGAAAAACTAAATTTGCAAAAACAAAAGCCAAAAATAGGAATAAAAAAACAAAAAACTTGTTTTAAAAAAAAATAAATTGTTTCTTGTTTTTATTTTTATTTTCATAATTTTGTTTTTTGATTATTTACTTTAATTTTTTTTTATTAACATCACAAACAAAAACCAAAGAATTATAAATAAAAGCTAAACATAATAAATAATACCAAACAAAAGTAAAAAAAAAAAATAGAAAATAGAGAGAGAGGAAATTAGCAAATAAAAAAATAACTTTTGAAACAAACATAAAATATTAGGGCAAATTCTATTTTTGACTCTCTAATTATTGACACATTTTTATATAGTCTAATAAATTTAGTGTGTTTTAATTTAAACATTCTAAGTATGTATTTAATTTTAAATAACTGTTATGTTTGTTAACATTTCCTTTTAAATGGACGAAAAAACAATTATGTGCAAATGACTTTTAACAGGGCTATTTTGGTTTTTTTTTTTTCCTTCTTCATTTCTTCTTCATCGAATTTGTCCCTGTTACTGTCCACCCCCCACCGTCCACCACCATAGGCCACAACCCATTGGACTCTTTTTTCTTCTTATGATTATTGTGGGCGTAAACAATTGAGGGATTCATCCAACCAAGAAAAATCGATTTTAATATTTGGTGGATTGATGGGTGCGTTGTTATCAAATCCATAAAGAGGGATTTTATCCAGTCCGCTGAAATTGAGAAATTGGTCGTCGAAATCATTTGGTACTGAATCAAGCTCAAATTTGAGGTTGAATCCTTGTCCTATTTGATCAGGGATTAATGGAATATGCAATGGTAAGTATCAAGTTTTTCTTTGTCAGTAACAAAAGCTGCCAAAGTATTTTGAGTTTTTCCAGAGAAGTTCATGGAGGCTTCTTCGGCTATGTTGAAAGGTTCCAGCCAAACCCATTTTCCCTTGAACGGATTGCGAATCTCTGTCTCGCATTTCCCCCATTTGCGCTGACGGACGCCTTTGAACTTAGACATTGGTAAGCGGGGTTTAGCAGGATTGGTCAAAACCCTCATCCGTTTTGGGTTTTCTCGTCGTCCTTGAGTCTAGCGAACTATGGAGGTGGTCAGCGGAGGTGGACGGCAGCAGGGACAACTTCGGTGAGAAAGAAAGCAAGAAGAAGAAGCAAGAAAAAGAAAACAAAAACAAAAAAAAAAAAAAAAAAAAGTAGAAATAACAAAAACAAAAATAGCCATGTTAAATGTTATGTGTCTTTCGTCCATTTTGAATAAAAATATCAACATGATAACCATTTAAAACTAAACGCATATTTAAAAGGTTTAAATTAAAAGACACGAAATTTATTAGACCACATATAACTGTGTTAATATTTAGAGGATCAAAATAGAATTTGTCCAAAATATTATGTTGTAAGAGTATTTTCGTCTACAAAATGTAATAAAAGATGTCTCAAATATTATTAAAATAAGAGAGGGAGTATTTAGTATTCGTCGAAATGACATAGATGACTTGGGTTTAACTTTATATTTTTCTTAGTTAACACGCGGCTCACCCCTCTCATTTAACTTTATAAGAGAGAGAGTACATTTTATAGTTTGAATGATATACCTAGATCTTTCTTATCATATTTTTTGACAGAATTATCATTACATGATTTCTTTCTTTCTTTCTTTTTTCTATTCTCTCCCGTATTATATTTTATTTTTTAATTTTATTTTGTATTTTTAATTTTATTTATTTTATTTGTATTTCTTTATTTTTTGTATATTATAAACAATAACAATAGAATCAAAAGTAAAAAAATTGAAAAACAAGAAAAAATAGAAAAGGGAAAGGAAAAGGAAAACAAAACAAAAAAAAAAAAAAAACCTTTAAATTTATAAACAATTTTTTTTTTTTACCCTTTTTTGTTTTATTTCTCATTTTTATTTTAAACTAATTTTCTATTTATTTATTTTTTTTTCTAATTTTCATTTTCTAGGTTTTTATATTTTATTTTTTTTTCTATAAAATCCGTAAAAAAAAATAAGAATAAATAAAATATTTAAGAAAAAAAAAGATAGAGAGTATAAAATAAATAAAAAATAAAAAAATGTATATAAAACAACTTAAAATATTCCATTACAATGGCATTTGGTTAGTATTGTCATTTTTCCCTTTCCACTTGGAATGGGACGAGAATTCTGTTTCTTTCTGAGAGCAGAATCGCGTTTAGTAACAATAGAATTTTGTTTCTTTTTTAGAACAAAATTTCGTTTGGTAACGAATTATTCCGGAATTGTTTCCTCAACAATTGTTCTTTTTTCATATTTATTTATTTCCTTAAATGTATAATAATAAATATCAAATTACACCAAATTCAAAAAAATAAACATTAATTAAATTTATTGACATATTAAATATAAATATTGTACATATTATACAATAGATGTTTAATTTGATTAAATATAATTTTTGACAATAAAAATAAAATTGTACTTGTTTTCATAAACAATCAATATACAATACACAAATAAAAAACATAAATAATTTATTTTTCAAATTATACATCTGACATCGTCAAACTCTTATCCTAAAATATCAATATATTTGATTACAACAAACTCTTAAATATTAATTCAACATAAACAAAATACAATTCAAATTTATAAACTAAATCCTACACATTTAAAAGACAAACACTTAAACCATTAAATGCCAAACAAGAACACCATCACTTGAAACAAAATCTTCTAACATACCGAGCAAGGTGCCATCAAAGCTCCTAATTACACGATTAACTTTGATTTCTCCCAAAAACTTTGATTTCTTATTACACGATTAACTGATGTAGTATAGTCATTGGCCAAAGATGCCTGATACAAAAAATATAGCCAATGTTGGCAAATCTAATAAACATCAACATATAATTCTCACTGCCCTAAAACCTCAAAGGGTGAAAAGAAAAACTTATCAAAGGAGTTTGTTCCAATCCCACAAACTATCATCTACTGGCATCAAGCTCACATGTAGAATCTCCACACAAAAAACATCAATGTAGAAAACCCTTGTATTGATCAATTACCAAATCCACAAAAACAGTTTTTCAATTCCCATAGAAGTTGACGCATATGAACACTTGAAAGATGCAAAAACTCACTGAATATTAGCACATTACACAAATCAGGGAAACTTTAAGTGAAAAAATACGGCAACATTCCATCTCAACATTCCACAACTCATTTTTCTTGTTATTTGCCATTACTAATCCTTTCGCAAAAAAAAAAAACAAAAATCGCAATGAACAAGATTTTAAGAACACTTGTTTCTACAAGATCCTCCATCCATAAATAGAGTTACATGATGAAATGATAATAATCAAGTTTAGCACCGACAATTTAATGAAAAAAAAAAAGTTAGATTTCGTGAACCCTAAATTGTAAATCAATTTCACGAACCCTAAACCCTCGATTTCAGCAACGAAATCAAAATCGATTTTTGTAATGATATTGAAATCGATTCCGGCATCGAAATCAATTCAGCATAAAGGAGAGAGGGAAAGAGAGAGAGATAATGATGGCGGTGGAGACAACGATGATGGCGATGGCTGGAGAAGACGACGACGACGATAGCTGATAATAACCAACAAGTACCATGAAAGGATCCGTTGCATGTTCTAGTTGGACCTATTACTAGGGCAAGATCCAAGAAGATCAAAGAAGCACTGAATGGGCTAGTTCAAGATATTTGAGTTGAGTCCTAAATAATGATCAAGGCCTAGTTCATGTCATCAAGGCAAGCGAATAGGCTTAGACGTGAACTTAAATGGGCCTAAGAATGAGAGCCACAAAATTTTTAGCTTATTTATTTTATTAATTAGTCTTTTAGTTTTAATTTAGGTAATTTATTTGATGATTTATAAGGCATGATTGTCAAATAGTCTCTTCCTTTTTAAACTAGAAGTGTAAAGCAAGTTATGAAACTTCCTTATTTTTTTGTTTTGTCTTCTAGTACGAGACACTAGGGTTTTCCTTTATTTTAATTGTGGCCCCACTGTCCACATGCACTATTCACAGCTAGGTTTTTCTCATATTCCTTGGACGCCTATTTAAAGAGGTGGTGTAAGAATGAAACATTACTTTTGATGAATATAATTGTGAGAGTTTTCTCTTAAGTTCTTCAAAGAACTTTTCCTGAACTTTCAAGAATTTCTTGTGGCATTCAAACTCTATACCTTTGGTTCGTGATTCACTTATAATCAGTGGGTCAAGGTTTATTATTTTATACATTTGGTTCGTGTTTTATTCATAAACGATTGGGTCAAGGTAATCTACCAAACTTTTTTGTATTTTTGTATTCTTCCTTTTTCGTTTGTAAATATGAATTTAGTTCGATCCTCGTGAAGAAACTCTAAATTAGTTTCGGGTCTCACTAATCCTTAATAGGTTCGCATCATTTAGTATCAGAGTATAAATCAGGTTTCATCTATCTTTTTATTTTTTTTCCTTCGTTCATTATTATCAGTTTATTCCTACATTAAAATTGTCTTGGCCAAAATATATAATCAAATTTGGTCAATTTTTTATTTTTATTAATACTGTGAATCTTCAAATCTCAATTTAAAGCTGTTGTATTTAAAAAAAACAAAAAGAAAAAGAAAAAAAAAAGTAGAGAATTTATGTATACAAAAAAAAAAAATCCAGCAACCGAAATTTGAAATTTATTTCTTTTTGTTCTATTCCACAAACTTATCTTTGTGTTCCTCTTGTTCACCTTGCTTTCTTTCGTAGGAATCTCATTCTTAGTTCAATTTGTTGAGTTTGAATTGCTACAAAGAAATTTATGATTGAGATTGGTTAAGTTCAGTAAATAACTAAAAGAGTGAACTAAAGAGTGGAAAAAGGCAAGAGCTTGTGAGCTCATAAGAGGGTAAAAGTCGAATTGGAGTGAAACACGAGTGTGAGTGCCATCAATATTGAGGAAAACACGTGAGGGAGTGTTTGTGAGGTTTACTAATTTTATTTTACAGGTTATTAAAAATGTCTCAAGAAACGAACAAAAACTCGTCCGATGAAACCCCAGATAAGATGGATGTCATGGACATCAATTTTTTCTACAAGGCCTTAATGCAAAAATTTGAACGGTTAAAACTCCCAGTTTGATGAAGTGCATGACCGACTAGAAAATGTTGACTCTAGTTCACAAAAGGGGAAGCCACCTAAAGCTCCTAATGTGCAACGAAGAGAAAGGAATCCACCTTGTTTTGAATATGAAGATGATTATAGAGATGACCAAGATGAAGAAGATCACGCCTCTAATGTGAGCTTGGGCAATTCGTGCATGGATATGGGAATAGAGTAGATTGTATGGGAAAGTGATTGATAATAACTTGGGAAGCATCAAGGTGAACATTCCATCTTTCCAAGGCAAAAACGATCTTGAAGCTTATTTGGAGTGGGAGAAAAGAATCAAGTTGGTGTTTGATTGTCACAACTACTCCAAGTTAAAGAAGGTAAAGTTGGTTGCCATAGAATTCACCAATTATGTTATTGTATGATAGGATCAACTTACCTTGAGAAGGAGGAGGAATGGTGAAAGACCTATTGCGACGTGGGAAGCGAAGAAAGCTATTATGAGGAGGCGATTCATTCCAAGTCACTACTATGTAGACTTGTTCTAGAAATTGAAAAGTCTTACACAAGGTTCTAAGTGTGTGGAAGACTACTAAAAAAGATTGAAATAGTCATAATTCAAGCCAATGTGCAAGAGGACCAAGAAACAACTATGGCTAGGTTTCTAATCGGGTTAAATCGTGACATTGAAAATGTGGTTAGAGTTGCAACATTATGTAGACACGGCATTTTGACCACCTCGCAAAAAATTATACTTTATTTTATAGTTACCTTTATTTTATTTTTCTATTTATTTTGTTTTGATTGTACCGTATTTATGCGGTTTAACACTGCTAAATTAAGTTTTATTAATCTCTTAAGTAAATTAAATATTAGTAATTGATTTTTATTTTTTTGATTTTGTAGATTTTTCGAAGTAGAATAAAAACGCGTTAGTTCGGAACAAAATGGATAAGAAACAGACGAGAACGAGAGAGGCCTGGACCGAACGGGGGTGGGGGGTGCACAAAGGTCGCACGTGCGACCAAAAACTGGTCGCATGTGCGGCCAGCTTAAAGCTGGCCGCACATGCGGCCAGCAAGGGAGGGGCAGGGACCTTTTGGGTGCACCAAATTTTGGTGCACCCAAAAGGAGGTGGGTGCACCAAATTTCGGTGCACCCACCTCTTTTTTTTTAACTTTTTCATACTTTGTGCGGTTTTTTTTTTCGGCAGATTTTCTGAGCCTTCATTCCTATAAATAGAATGAAGGCTCACAACACCGAGGAGGGTGATTTTTTTGGAGGAGAGGAATTTTTGGGGAAGAAATTTTTTAAAGAGGAATTTTTGTAAGGGAGAGGTGAAATCTGGAGAGAAATTTTGAAGAAAATAATATTATTTTCATTTTATTGTAATTTTGAAGAAGAAAAATCTCCAAGAAGGTGGTAAATTTTCATCTGTTGTAAATCTTACTCTTATTTTTAAATAAGTTGTTATTATACTATTTTTTTTTTGTAAATTAGATTTTTTTTTTCTTCCTTTATTAGTTATTTATTTATTTATTTATTACTTTTTATTTTCTTTTTATTTTTATTTATTTTTTATTTTTTTGAGTAAGTAAAACGAGGCGGAAAATTCCCAACCTTCAATTTGAACGGTCTAAATTTAGAAGGGTATTACTCCCCTCGATGCGTGTGTGCGGGTGTTTTATTTAATTTGTATTAAATATAATGTGCTAACAATACGAGGTGAAAAATTTTCAACCTTCAATTTGAACGGTCTAAATTTAGAAGGGAATTACTCCCCTCGATGCGTGTTTGCGGGTGTTTTATTTAATTTGTATTAAATATAATGTGCTAACAATACGAGGTGAAAAATTCCCAACCTTCAATTTGAACGGTCTAAATTTAGAAGGGAATTACTCCCCTCGATGCGTGTGTGCGGGTGTTTTATTTAATTTGTATTAAATATAATGTGCTAACAATACGAGGTGAAAAATTCCCAACCTTCAATTTGAACGGTCTAAATTTAGAAGGGAATTACTCCCCTCGATGCGTGTGAGCGGGTGTTTTATTTAATTTGTATTAAATATAATGTGCTAACAATACGAGGTGAAAAATTCCCAACCTTCAATTTGAACGGTCTAAATTTAGAAGGGAATTACTCCCCTCGATGCGTGTGTGTGGGTGTTTTATTTAATTTGTATTAAATATAATGTGCTAACAATACGAGGTGGAAAATTCCCAACCTTCAATTTGAACGGTCTAAATTTAGAAGAGAATTACTCCCCTCGATGCGTGTGTGCGGGTGTTTTATTTAATTTCTATTAAATATAATGTGCTAACAATACGAGGTGAAAAATTTCCAACCTTCCATTTGAACGGTTTAAATTTAGAAGGGAATTACTCCCCTCGATGTGTGCGTGCGTGTGTGAGCATGTGTTTCTTTAACTCGTATTAAATATAATGTGCTAACAATATGAGGTGGAAAATTCCCAACCTTCCATTTGAACGGTTTAAATTTAGAAGAGAATTATTCTCCTCAATGTGTGAGTGTGTGCGTGCGTGTGTTTCTTTAACTTGTATTAAATATAATGTGTTAACAAGATGAGGTGAAAAATTCACAGCCTTCCATCAGAACGGTCTAGGTTTAGAAGTGAGATCACTTCCCTCAATATGTGTGTATGTGTATATGTGTATATAAGGAGGATTTAAAAATAAAATAAAAACATTCGGATTTAAATTCTAATTGGACTTAATCGGATAAGGTACCGTCTTTGGACGGGCGTCTTGGGGTGCTTGACACCTTCCCCGAGCGTAACTGACCCCCGAACTCTTTAAACGAATCTCTGGTTAGATCATGTTATTTTTGGAGTCAAATTTTACTTAAGCCATTTTTTTTAAATTATTTTCAAAAAAGAAAAATATGGTGACCTAGCACATCATTTAAACTCAATGCTAGGTGACGACTCCTTTTTCTAAAACAGGCTTAAGTATATTTTAATGAGAAAATCAACGTTTTTAAAAATCCTTCTCGTTTTACCAGCGCCAAGCATATATAAACATATATCTATATTTTTTTGATTTTCTCTGGAAAATCGGGCGCATTCAGCTGGCAACTCCACTGGGGATCGGCTGAGGGTCGAGCCCAATATGTTTGAATAAGTCCAACTAATCTAAAGTCCGAATGTTAAATTTTATTTTATTTTTTCCCTCAATTCAGTAAATAAGTTGTGATTTTTTTTTTATTTTTTTATTTTTTATTTTTATTTTTTATATATCATTTATTTTTTATTTTATATATATATATATATTTTCCTTATTTCCTCTCAGGCCCGTATATCGTTGTAAATCCTCTGACAAAAACAAAACTGTCTTATATCCATATTATCCCCTCAGGATTCTATGATACAAGACGAGAAAGGGGTTTTTTGTACTTGATGGATTTATGACGTCTGGGGAAGTCCTAAAAAAAAAAAAAAAAGAGCACACCAAACAAGTTCAAAGTTTTCAATATCGATAGGGAACGACAAAAAAAATAATAATAATAATAAAAAAAAAAAAATTATTTTAATTAGTCGTTATCGAAATTGAAATCTTCGAATTAGAAAGGGCTTTAAGGCCACCTAAGACCCACGTGAACTAAAAAAATGATTTTTTTTTGTAGGTGAAAAATAAAAGGACAAGACAAAGAAAATTGGTCCCAGAAAAGCAAATCCAGTTCCCCCCTTTCGAAGTCCGATCTTTACACGCAGTCGAGCACAGACTCATTCCATGATGACATCAGAAAGCAATCCCGAATCTCCCCGAACGACCCAGATAGCTCAGATGCAGGAAACTATTAACAGGTTGATGGAAAGGATCAACGAACTTAGCCGACCTCAGGAGGTGCCTATTCCTCCATCCAACGGGACTCCTGTGACTAAATCCCCAAATGGAAACCCTGTAAGTATCGGGATGGAGAACTCAGGGCCGAATCCGAACCACGTCGGCCCGAACTTTGTAGTACCGGTCTACTATGGACCTCAGATGGGCCCTCATCCTTTCGCCTATGGAGCTCCGACATATCCCATCCAGGGGCATGTTTATCAGGCCTCGCCAGAGGGCTCGGCCCCCGCCGCCCCGCAGATCCTCATTCACCCGGAGAAGGTCGTTGCTCCACCAAACAATTCAAATGATAGCCAACCGGTCCCGGCCATTGAAACTGAAAACAAAGAAGAGAATGGCCCTCCACCGGCTTGGCTTCTGAAAATGGAAAAATTGGAGAAAACTATGGAAGAATGGCAAAAGGAGAAGCCGTCCAAGAAAGCGACGTACAAGGAGTTGTCAGCACCACCCGGGATTGTGTACCCGAAAAATTTCGTGGTTCCAGAGTTCACAAAATATGATGGCACTGGCCCTCCAGAATGACATGTCAGCATTTACAAAGAGGAGTTAGGAATTCATGCTCGGAACGAAGACCTTTGCCTAAAGATGTTTCGGAGATCGTTGAAAGGACCGGCTCTCAACTGGTACATGACCTTGGAGCTATCACAGATTAAAACATTTGAAGATCTGGTAGAGGCCTTCTGTGAGCAATATGTGTACAATAGGGATGCCGCGCCAGACCGCAATACCCTCTACCAGATACTGAAAAATAAAGACGAAAGTTTCCGGAGGTATACTGCTCGTTGGAGGGAAGAGGCTGCCAAAGTTGTCCCTAAGCTGAGCGAGGAGGCTCAATTAGAGATATTCAAGTCAATTCAGTCACCTCCATTCTATCGAGATCTCTCAAGCATAGCAGTGGTTTCTTTCGGCGACGTGATCAAACAGGCCGAGGTGACGGAAGAAGGAATAAGGAGCGGAAAAATTGAAGGGGCCCAATCCAATCTGACGAAAAGGTCAGCCCCGCCAAAGATGAAAGAAAATGAAGTAGCTGTTGTCGTTTCCCCTCGGCAAACCCATTACCAGAACTACCCCCAAGCTTTTTGTCCCCAAAACTACCCGAACCAGAACAACCAATATCACAACTACCCTCCTCAAAATCGCCAAAACCAAAATTATCCTCAAAACCAACCCTATTCCCAAAGCCGCCCCCGCTATTACCAAAATGTACCTCCCCCTTATCAAAACCACATTCCCCAATATTACCCTCAAGCCTACCCAACACCCTCTTACCATACCTATCAACCACACCCGAACACCCCACCTCAAATTCCTAACCGCACTCCAAGGTCAGGAACCCAATACCACCAAGACCTTTTACCTCATGCTACTGGGAGAAATTTCCAGAACGACAAGAAAGAGCTACAAGACCTTCCGGTCTCGATCACCGAGTTGTACCGGAATTGTTTGAAGCAAGAGATGCTGACACCCCTTCCATTCTACGAAGTTAAACCTGGGAGTAAAGCAGCTTCTTCAAATGCTTTCTGTGAATACCACTCAGGAACCAGAGGACATGCGACTGAGCAATGCTTTCAGCTGAAAGACAAAATTCAGGAGTTTATACGGACAGGAGCCATCACGTTTCCTAAAAAAAAAAAATCTGAGGCCGGTACGCCAAACTGTCAGCAGAATCCGTTGCCTGAGTATGCACCTTCGAGGGGTGGTGAAGTCAATCTTTACCAAAATATTATTGGAGATGGGAGCGAGTCACGTGCCTAAGGCTCAATTTGAAAAATCTAAAGACTACAAAACTGTTTTTTTGTTTGCTTTAAATTTGCGAGGTGTTTTGATAAAATTGAAAAATCTTTGCGTACTCACCTTTCCATCCCGTTGGTCTTTTGGATGGAAAAGGATTTGCTCTGTAATGACTTTTAAAATTTCAATAATGCAATACTGTTTATTCAAAACTGTGGTCTAATGTTTGAATCTTACTATTTCAGGTGCCCAAAATTGCCTGCATATGTTGTACGTGATGTGACTGAGTGAAGATGTGAATGTGTGATTTCAATACAAAGTTAGACCACGATTCAATGGGACTATAATCAAAGGAAGATTATGTTTATCCAAACGATGGTGAAATCTGAAAAGGCCCGTAACCAAATTCGTCGGCGATTCCAGAAGTACCGGGGGGTTCAAAAGTCAAGATTGGTATCCATTGTCCTTACGATGCTTTGATATATTGTTGCAAGCTAATCAAACTATCTTTGGTGGTACTTTAGTGATTGATGAAACTAGGTGTAAATATCCCGATTTGCCTATTGTTTGAGTTACTCAATGGTAAAAAAGAAATACAATCATCTCAGGCCAATGATCCCAATGAAGAAACTTTCAAATGTTGCAAGAAGATCTCAATTTCCAAATAAAATCAAGTTCATTGATAAGCTCGATGTCCCTAAATCATTGTAAGTTCGATATATATAAAAAAAAAAAAAGGAGAAAAAAAAGAAAAAAAAAGAAAAAGAAAAAAAGAATAAAATAATAAGAAAAAAAGAAAAAAGAAAAAAAAAAAGAGAAAAAATAAATAAAAGAAATGGAAAAACGAAAAGTGGGATAACCGAATAAGAAGTATTGGTATAAATGTGGAAGAGATTTGAAGAGGAAATAAAGATGATAGATAGATTTGTTCATATTTTTCACCTCGGTCCAAATTAGCGGCAAATGATATTTTTTGGAATCAGAACTTGATGGATTTGAATGGAATTAGAATTTGAGAAAAGAAACATTGGTCGTGATCTGAAAATGTATTAGAATCATATTCCTCTACATTCTTGACTCAAGATCTCACAGAAAATCATATCGGGTATTGAAGGTACTCATTTTAGTAATTTTCGACATTTACCCATTTTTGGACTAAATCAGTTTTGCAGGACTTGAGAAAACACAGAGCATGCAGGAGTATTAGAACCCCAAGCATTGAAGCACCTACTAATTTGAAAAGACAAGAATCCAGTCGAGCAAGCCAAGGAGATCTCGATGAGGTATGTTGGGCCTTCCCCTGAGTCGAAGGGAACTAAAAAAAAAATTGTCGCATCACCCTGAAGCATGTCGAACTCTCAGTTGAAAAGCGAGACTTCTAAATTCAAAAATGGAAAAATCTCCCGATACTGTCCCGTGACCCGAGAAAGTCAAGCGCCATCAAATGAGAGATTGCGACGGAAAAGGGGGGGACGGAATTGCTAGTCGTCAAGAGTGACAAGTTTTTCAAACTAAATTTTCGTGTTGCATGTGTTTTTTGTCCAATTACAGGGTTTTCAAAGGGCAGGGAAGCATGGATTTCTCTCTCACAAAGACTTCTTACCTTCCGGTTCAAATTAGAAACTTTTATTACTAAAAGTTCGAAAGCTCTAAATGAGCGTCCAGGTATGCGTTTTGCCTTGAAAAGGGCGAAAAGTGAACTACGCTAAACTTGATCCTCGGCATAATACTAAGGTACGCAGGCAATCTATAAATGTTCGGTCATCTGAGAGTTCGGCTGGGGCACATTTATATCTTTGCTCTCTCATTCTGGCTCAGTCACAAGTTGGGGCATATTTTATACTCTTGAACTTTCTTTAAGCCCCTGGCCAAGAGGGCTGGGGCATGAATAATTTTTATTACTCTAAGCGATCCTCTAAACGGACACGTGTTCATCATGAGTATCGTCATGAGTCATTTTTTTATTACTCTAAACGATTCTCTAAATGGACACATGTTCGTCATGAGTACCGTCATGAATCATTTTATTACTCTAAACGATCCTCTAAACGGACACATGTTCGTCATGAGTACCGTCATAAATTATTTTATTACTCTAAACGATTATCTTAACAGACGCTTGTTCGTCATGAGTATCATCACGAGTTAAATTTTTTTATCACTCTAAACGATCCTCTAAACGGACATTTGTTTATCATGAACGTCGTCATGAGTCATTTTTTTTATTACTCTAAACAATCCTCTAAACGGACATATGTTCGTCATGAGTACCATCATGAATCATTTTATTACTCTAAACGATCCTCTAAACAGACACGCGTTTGTCATGAGTCATTTTTTATTATTCTAAACGATCCTCTAAACAGACACTTGTTCGTCATGAGTATCGTCGTAAGTCATCATTTTATTACTCTAAACGATCCTCTAAACGGACACATGTTCATCATGAGTACCGTCATGAATTATTTTATTACTCTAAAATAATCATCTTAACAGACACTGGTTCGTCATGAGTATCATCACGAGTTAATTTTTTATCACTCTAAATGATCTTCTAAACGGACATTTGTTTGTCATGAATATCGTCATGAATCATTCTTTTATTTCTCTAAACGGACACTTGTTCGTCGTGACTCTTCTTTTATTACTCTAAACGTACACTTGTTTGTCATGAGTATCGTCATGAGTCATTTTACTTTATTTGTTCTACTACCAAAAAATACACTAAAAAAAAAAAAAAAAAAAAAAAAAAATGGGACAATCAAAATGACGTGGTCTTTTATCTTTGCCAAGCAAGTGGAACTTGCATGACAAAGAGGGGGGCAGCTGTAGACACGGCATTTTGACCGCCTCGCAAAAAATTATACTTTATATAGTTACCTTTATTTTATTTTTCTATTTATTTTGTTTTGATTGTACCGTATTTATGCGGTTTAATACTGCTAAATTAAGTTTTATTAATCTCTTAAGTAAATTAAATATTAGTAATTGATTTTTATTTTTTTGGTTTTGTAGATTTTTCGAAGTGGAATAAAAACGCGTTAATTCGGAACAAAATGGACAAGAAACAGACGAGAACGAGAGAGGCCTGGACTGCACGGGGGTGGGGGGGTGCACAAAGGTCGCACGTGCGACCAAAAACTGGCCGCATGTGCGGCCAGCAAGGGAGGGGCAAGGACCTTTTGGGTGCACCAAATTTTGGTGCACCCAAAAGGAGGTGGGTGCACCAAATTTCGGTGCACCCACCTCTTTTTTTTTAACTTTTTCATACTTTGTGCATTTTTTTTTTCGGCAGGTTTTCTGAGCCTTCATTCCTATAAATAGAATGAAGGCTCACAACACAGAAGAGGGTGATTTTTTTAGAGGAGAAGAATTTTTTAGGAAGAAATTTTTTAGAGAGGAATTTTTGTAAGGGAGAGGTGAAATCTGGAGAGAAATATTGAAGAAAATAATATTATTTTTATTTTATTGTAATTTTGAAGAAGAAAAATCTCCAAGAAGGTGGTAAATTTTCATCTGTTGTAAATCTTACTCTTATTTTTAAATAAGTTGTTATTATACTAATTTTTTTTTTGTAAATTAGATTTTTTTTTCCTTCCTTTATTATTTATTTATTTATTTATTTATTACTTTTTATTTTCTTTTTATTTTTATTTATTTTTTATTTTTTTGAGTAAGTAAAACGAGGCGGAAAATTCCCAACCTTCAATTTGAACGGTCTAAATTTAGAAGGGAATTACTCCCCTCGATGCGTGTGTGCGGGTGTTTTATTTAATTTTTATTAAATATAATGTGCTAACAATACGAGGTGAAAAATTTCCAACCTTCAATTTGAACGGTCTAAATTTAGAAGGGAATTACTCCCTTCGATGCGTGTGTGCGGGTGTTTTATTTAATTTGTATTAAATATAATGTGCTAACAATACGAGGTGGAAAATTCTCAACCTTCAATTTGAACGGTCTAAATTTAGAAGGGAATTACTCCCCTCGATGCGTGTGAGCGGGTGTTTTATTTAATTTGTATTAAATATAATGTGCTAACAATACGAGGTGAAAAATTCCCAACCTTCAATTTGAACGATCTAAATTTAGAAGGGAATTACTCCCCTCGATGCGTGTGTGTGGGTGTTTTATTTAATTTGTATTAAATATAATGTGCTAACAATACGAGGTGGAAAATTCCCAACCTTCAATTTGAACGGTCTAAATTTAGAAGGGAATTACTCCCCTCGATGCGTGTGTGCGGGTGTTTTATTTAATTTATATTAAATATAATGTGCTAACAATACGAGGTGGAAAATTTTCAACCTTCCATTTGAACGGTTTAAATTTAGAAGGGAATTACTCCCCTCGATGTGTGCGTGCGTGTGTGAGCGTGTGTTTCTTTAACTCGTATTAAATATAATGTGCTAACAATATGAGGTGGAAAATTCCCAACCTTCCATTTGAACGGTTTAAATTTAGAAGGGAATTATTCTCCTCAATGTGTAAGTGTGTGCGTGCGTGTGTTTCTTTAACTTGTGTTAAATATAATGTGTTAACAAGATGAGGTGGAAAATTCCCAGCCTTCCATCAGAACGGTCTAGGTTTAGAAGGGAGATCACTTCCCTCAATGTGTGTGTATGTGTATATGTGTATATAAGGAGGATTTAAAAATAAAATAAAAACATTCGAATTTAAATTCTAATTGGACTTAATCGGATAAGGTACCGTCTTTGGACGGGCGTCTTGGGGTGCTTGACACCTTCCCCGAGCGTAACTGACCCCCGAACTCTTTAAACGAATATCTGGTTAGACCATGTTATTTTTGGAGTCAAATTTTACTTAAGCCATTTTTTTTAAATTATTTTCAAAAAAGAAAAATATGGTGACCTAGCACATCATTTAAACCCAATGCTAGGTGGCGACTCCTTTTTCTAAAACAGGCTTAAGTATATTTTAATGAGAAAATCGACGTTTTTAAAAACCCTTCTCGTTTTACCAGCGCCAAGCATATATAAACATATATCTATATTTTTTTGGTTTTCTCTGGAAAATCGGGGCGCGTTCACATTATGTTGAGTTGAATGACATGGTGCACATGGTGATCAAAGTGGAGCAACAATTGAAATGAGAGTGTTCCATACGAGTTGGGCAACAATCGGGTTTTTCTTCTTCTTAGAAACCAAATTGGAGCAAGAGGAACGAAAAGCCTAATTTTCAGCCCAACATTGAACCTTCCAAAATTCACAAACCTAGACGTACACCGAACCAAGATAAAACCAACTTCCAACCTTCTAGAACTAGAGAAATTAAATGCTTTAAGTATTTGGGAACAAGTCATATTGTATCTCAATGTCCTAATAAGAAAGTGATGATTATGAGGGTTGATAGAGGTATTGAAACCGAAGATGAGACGAATGATGATTTGATGCCACCTTTGGAGGATGCATGTAATGTTGAATACCCGATTGATGGAGAGCTTCTAGTTGTAAGAAGAGCTCTTATTGCAAAAGTAAAAAAAGATGAGAAAAAATAAAGTGAAAAGAGAAAAGAAAGTGAAAAGAAAAAAGGGAGTAAAAACAAAAACTGAGAAACAAGTGAGCTTTTACGCTAAGACAAGTGATATCAAGAGTGTTTTTTATGTGAACCAGCCTATATTTGTACTACTGTACAAAAAGACATGTTTTAGTACTAACAAACTTGACCAATCTTTGCCTAGTGTTGTAGTTTCTTTGTCGCAAGAATTTGAGGATGTGTTCCCTAACGATATGCCTAGTGGATTGCCACCTATTCGAGGCGTAGAACATCAAATTGATTTTGTGTTGGGTGCAACAATTCCTAACCAACCAGCTTATAGGAGTAATCCAAATGAGACGAATGAACTTTAAAGGCAAGTAGAAGAGTTGCTGGCCAAAGGACATGTAAGAGAAAGCATAAGTCCGTGCACAGTACCGACACTACTTGTGCCTAAGAAGAATGGAATTTGGAGTATGTGTGTTGATTGCCGAGCTATTAACAACATTACAGTAAAGTATCGATATCTCATTCCTAGACTACATAACATGTTATATGAGTTGCATGGGTCAAATATTTTCACTAAAATTTATTTGAAAAATGGGTATCACCAAATTAGAATGAAAGAGGGTAATGAATGGAAAACTACCTTTAAAACTAAATATTGATTGTATGAGTGGTTGGTAATGTCTTTTGGGCTAACTAATGAACCAAGTACATTCATGAGGTTAATGAATCATGCATTGTGTGCGTTTATAGGAAAGTTTGTCGTGGTCTATTTTGATGATATTTTGGTGTATAGTAAGAGCTTAGATGAGGATATTGATCACTTGCATTGTGTGCTTGATATTCTGAGAAAAAAAAAAACTATATGCAAATTTAAATAAATGTTCATTTTGCTTGGCAAAGTTGTGTTTCTTGGCTATATTGTTAACCCGAAAGAGGTTGTGGTGGATGAAAAAAAGATGAAGGCTATCAAAGAATTTTCCACACCTAAGTTAACCACGGAGGTAAGAAGTTTTCATGGTTTAGCTAGTTTTTATCATCGATTTGTTAAAGATTTTAGTACACTAGCTGCACCACTCATTGAAATTGTAAAAAAAAAAAAAATCGTGAATTTTAAAATGGGGTAGTGAAAAAGAGCGTGCATTTAATGAGATTAAAGAAAGGTTATGTGGTGCTTTTTTATTAGCATTACCTGATTTTTCTAAAACTTTTGAGATTGAGTGTGATACTTATGCTATTTTGATGCAGGAAAAGCGGTCAATAGCATACTTTAGCGAAAATCTAAATGGTGTAGTGTTGAATTACCCGACATTTGATAAGGAGTTTTATGCATTGGTGAAAGCACTAGAGACTTGGCAACATTACCTGTGGCCTAGAGAGTTTTTCATACATACCAACCATGAGTCCTTGAAGAACATGAAGGGACAAGGTAAGTTGAATAGAAGGCATTCCAAGTGGATGGAATTCATTGTATCCTTCCCTTATGTAATCAAATATAAACAAAGGAAAATATTATGGTTGATGCATTATCCAGAAGGTACGCCATTGTCTCTACTTTAAATGCAAAATTATTGGGGTTTGACTATGTTAAAGAGTTGCATGCTAATGATAATAACTTTGCTAATGTGTATGGGGCATGTAAGAAAACGATGTTTGGTAAGTTCTATAGAATGGATAGGCATTTGTTTAGAGAGAATAGAATTTGTGTGCCCAATAGTTCTATGCATGAGTTCCTTATGCGTGAAGCACGTGGGGGTGATTTGATGAGTCATTTTGGTGTGAGGAAGACCTTAGCTGTATTGCATGAACATTTATTTTTTTGCCAAAGATGAAGCATGATGTAGAAAGAGTTTGTGCTAGATGTGTTACATATGGACAGGCCAAATCTAGAATCTTACCACATGGATTATACATTCCATTACCCGTACCTCGTGCACCTTGGGTGGATATTTCCATGGACTTTGTTTTAGGCCTACCAAGGTTAAGGAAATGTATGAATTCAGTTTTTGTTGTTGTTGATAGATTTTCTTAGATGACACATTTCATATATTGTAATAAAATCAATGATGCAACCCACATTGCTGATTTATTCTTTAGAGAGATAGTACGGCTCCATGGTGTTCCGAGGAGTATCATGTCTGATTGTGATGTTAAGTTCCTTAGCTATTTTTGAAAACTCTTGTGGGGAAAGTTGGGAACTAAATTATTGTTTTTAATTACTTGTCACCCCCAAACGGATGGACAAACTAAGGTAGTGAATCCAACTTTATCTACTTTGTTGCGTACTATAGTTCAAAAGAACTTGAAAAATTGGGAGGATTGTTTGTCATTCATTGAATTTGCTTATAATCAGAGTGTTCACTCTACCACTGGTTTTTCACCATTTGAGATTGTTTATGGTTTCAATCCACTAACTCTTTTGGATTTGCTGCCTTTGTCAATTGATGAGAGGGCTAGTTTGGATGGACAAAAGAAGGTTGAGATGCTAAAGAAACTCCACGAAAGTGTGCGACAACACATAGAGAATAAAAATGAGTAATATGCGACCAAAGCCAACAAGGGTTGTAGATGAGTCATCTTTGAATCGGGTGATTGGATTTGGGTGCATATGAGGAAATAACGATTTCCATTCCGTAGGTGATCCAAACTACATCCTAGAGGGGATAGCCCATTCAAGTTCTTGAGATGATCAATGATAATACGTATAAGTTGGATCTTACAAGTGAGTATAACGTTAGTGCAACATTTAACATTTCTAATCTTCCTTCATTTGATTTACATGAAGATTTGAGGTCGAATCCTTGTAAAGAGAAAGGGGATGATAAGAACCAACAAGCACTTTCAAAGAATCTGTTGCATCTTCCAATTGGGCCTATTACTAAGGCAAGATCTAAGAAGATCAAAAAATCACTCGATGGGTTAATTCAAGAGATTTGGGCTAAGTCTAAAATGGTGAAATCCAAATTAGGCCCAAATGACGATCAAGGTCTAGTTCATCTCATCAAGGCAAACGAATGGGCCTAAGCATGAGAGCCACGAAATTTTTAACTTATTTACCTTTATTTTTTAATTAGTCTTTTAATTTTAATTTAGGTAATTCATTTAATGATTTGTAGGGCATGATTGCCAAATAGTCTCTTCTTTTTTAAACTAAGAGTGTAAGGTAAGTTAGAAAGTTTTATTATTCTTTTGTTTTATCTTGTAGTGTGAGACACTAGGGTTTTCTTTTATTTTTTAATTGTGGCCAACACTGTTCATGTGCACTATTTACAGCTAGATTTTTCTTGTATTCCTTGGTCGCCTATTCAAAAAGGTGGTGTAAGGATAAAGCATTACTTTTAATGAATATAATTGTGAGGGTTTTCTCTTACGTTCTTCAGAGAACGTTTTCTAAACTTATCAAAAATTTCTTGTGGCATTCAAACTCTATACCTTTGATTCGTGATTCACTTATAATAATTGGGTCAATGTTTATTACTTTATACCTTTGGTTCGCGTTTTATTCATCAAAAATTGGGTCAAGGTAATCTACCAAACTTTTATGTATCTTCGTGTTCTTCCTTTTTCATTTATAAATCTGAATTTAGTTCGATCATCGCGAAGAAACCCTAAATTGGTTTTGGATCTCACTAATCTTTGGTAAGGCATCAATGGAGATGGCTAAAGACGAAGATGACGATGGCGATGGCTGAAGATGAGCGATGACGACAATGATGGAGAGACAACGACGATGATGAGCAAACGAACAATGATCGAGAATAGGAAGAAATAAGGAGGATGGATTGTCTCATTAGTAATTCAATTAATGATGAGTGTGTTCTCAAATTGGATGGGAATGGATGGGAACCAAAAAAAAAAAATCATATTTTTTTTGTTTCTCACTTCCTTAGAATTTCAAGAATCCATCCAATATTTTAGGATGAGATGGGACGGAAATAGGTTTGTCAAATGTGTTCCCAAATATCAATCCCAAAAATTTGGGAATGTGATGGGCACACTAACCAAACGGGCCCTTAGGTAACCAAATTGAAATAATAAGGGGTGTTTCAGATATTATTCAATTTATGGGGAGTCTCCTTGGTATAAGACCAATGCACATGGAGTGTTGCTTTGATAAAACTAAATATCAAGTGCTAAAACTGAAAAATAATGAATTTGAAGTCTTGAAATTTAAGTATTGAATTGATTAGGTAATTTTCTTTGAAATAATTTCAATTCAAATAAATTTATGCTTTTTCAATTTTTGAATTTTTTTTCCTTACAAATTGCTCTCTTAAAAAATTCTATCCCATCACCTTTTTTTTTTTTTTTTTGTTATTTCTCTCTCTAGAATTTTATTTGATATTTTTTATCTATATTTTTCAATAGTTATAATTTAGTTATACTTGTGTTAATAAAAATGTAATAGTTTCAACTGATAAGTCATGTGTAGATCATTTTGTTTTTGTGATTTATTTTTAAGTAATACTTAATAAATAAATAAAAAGTAATTTAGGACAATTAACCACATCATATATCTACCATTACCCCTAAATGTCCAATCTCTCATCTTGATTAAATCCTTATATTTAACAGAGGATATATTTTAATTTTATCACTTGATGATGATATAAACTTATCACAACACGAATACTAAGGAACCTGGGTTAACTGCCAACTTGAGGTTAGTGGACCTCCTCCAGTTCATGTTAAACCCAATTAGTAGTTCATTGGAATTTTGGACCATGTGAATATTGCCTACAATAAATTGATTATAATATAGCCCACCAATCAGTTTAGATTCAAATCAATCTTATAAGATGGATCTACAAAAATTAAGGAGAAACATGAATCATTTGAGGTTTAAAAGATAGTTTTACACACAATTTTAAATATAAAATTTTTAATTAACTTATTCTCACATCGGAAGTTATCTGTCTCATATCATATAGGTATCCCAATTATACTTCCTAAGGTTTTTGCAGGTTCAATCAGATTTCTGAATGCGAAGAATATTGTTGATTTTTGGGCAGCGTCATCAACCATTTACAAAAAAGAAAATTTGATTTTTTATATATATTGGAATTTTAATGTTTAATCCCCAGGTAGTACATAAAATTATCCATGCTTTCTTTTTAGATATTTTATTAACCTGGTTCTAATACTACTTACGCTACGTTTGGTACGCTGGAATGGAATAGAATGAATGTGATATTGAAATGAATATGGTATTGGAATAGAATGATTATTATCATTCCTATATTTGATGACAAATAGGATTAAACATGGTATTGGAATGACCATTATCATTCCTACGTTTGGTTATAAAATACATTAAACATGGTATTGGATTCACCGATAAATAAAAATGAAACAATATTCTTAAATGTTTGAAAATTTTAGAACAACATTTTGGGAACATAATAGAATTATTTAGAGACACTAAATAAGGTCACCTGGATTATCCTTTAACCCAACAAACTAAAGGGCTTGGAAGTACTTTCATGTTTCTATTTCTCTTTTTCTGTTCCCAAAAAAACTTATAACTAGAAAAAAAAAATGATTTGCTTATGTTCTGATTCCAATCTGAGAACAGAACAAAACAATTTTTTTCCTATTTTACTGATTATGTTCCAATAATTTTGTTAACAAATTCAAGATATAGAAACACCAAATCCCACTTATGCCTTACTTGTTTAATATTTTTGTTCTCATAAAATTGAGAATACAAATAAACATATGGGGGGAAAATTGTTTATTCCGAGTTTTATATCTATATTCCAGGTTTTCTTGGAACAAAAATAGAAATTTGGGAACAAAAACAGAAATCTGGGAATAAAAACAAAAACAGAAATTTGGAACAAAAGCAGAAATATGGGAACAAAAACATAAATATGTTCCCAAATTTATGTTTTTGTTTTTGTTCCCATATTTTTGTTTTTGTTCCCATATTTCTGTTTTTGTTCTCATATTTCTATTCCCATATTTCTGTTTTTATTTTGTTCCCAGATTTCTATTTTCGTTCCCAGATTTTTGCTTTTATTTTTGTTCCCAGATTTCGGTCCCATATTTCTGTTTTCGTTCCATGTTTTCTGGGAACAGAAACATGAAAGTAACACTACCATATTTTTGTTTCTGTTCTAAGAATTTTATTTTCTGTTGTGAAAAATACGAAAATAAAAGTATAGGTCTTTCTTCTTACACAACACCTCATTTTATTTGGAATTAACTAATCCCATGAGTTATAGGATTAGTCATTACTTGAGAATGAGAATGAAAACCAATCCCACCAATCAAACATAGGAATAGAATGGTCATTCCCAACTTCATTCCAATCACAAGATGAATCCCATGTATCAAACATGACCTTAGTGATTAATTTTGTATTTTGTGCACGTTCATTTCTAGAAGACTATTTTGCCATTTTGCGTCTAATCATGTGCTTTAGAAAGGTTTTGGTTTTAGTAAGTTCGATTTATTTATTCACACACATCATTTATGTTTTCAAATTTGAAATCACTAATTCCCTCATTTCATATTTGTTGTTCTACGAAATTGTTGAAACATGCAAGTGTTGATTTTGAATACTCTTCGTACGTCTTAACTATTACTTAAGATAAAAGATGCAACATCATTTCACGTTCATTTCAGGTTTGATTTGTTGTATTATTGTGTTGTTTTACAAAAATTGTCAATTCAAAAAAGATACGCCAATTTGTCTTTTGTTTGATTCAGTTTTGATTTGCGATTTTGATCAGTGAAATGGGTAACAATAGTTTCGTGTTCATGTAATTTTTGGTTCGTTTTAATGTGTATTAATCAATTCTTAATTTTTTATTAGTTATAATGTTGTTGAATTTTTTAGATTCATTCGCAATGGATGTTTTTGTTTGATATCATCACAGTCAGCTTTGAATTTAAGATTGTTAACCTTGATAGTGAACATTCACAAATTAGAGATTGGATTATGATGTTAAATGTATTCTTATTAGAAAATTGACTTTTGATGTTATATTTGTTCTTATTTGCTTTAATGTCCTTTTTAGATAGTTAACATTCAATTGACGGATATAACTGAATGTTCAATTGAATTATGCACCTGTGTTGCATGATAATTTGAGATAGGTAATGACATGTGTAACTTTAATGTGCAAATTCTATAGATACACAATAAGGTCACGTTTGGCACATGAAATTTATCTTGGGATTAGAATGAAGTTGGGAATTACCATTTTATTCCTACATTTGGTTAGTAGGATTGATTTTCATTCTCATTCCCAAGTAATGATTAATTTCACAACTCATGGGATTAGTCAATTCTAAATGAAATGAGGTATAAGGTAATCCTGAGATTACCTAAATCCAAATGAAATGAGGTATTAGGTAAGAAAAATTGTCTATATTTTTGTTTCCGTATTTTTCACAATAGAAAATAAAATTATGAAAACAGAAATAAAAATATGGTGGTGGTGTTTTCATATTTTTGTTCCTAGAAAACATAGAACGATAAAAGAAATATGGGAACGAAATTTGAGAACAAAAACAAAAATTTGGGAATAAAACAAAAACAGAAATCTGGGAACAAAAACAGAAATTTTGTTCCCATATTTCTGTTTTTGTTCCCATATTTCTGTTTTTGTTCCAAGAAACCTGAAACATAGATATAAAAATCGGAATAAACAATTTTTCTCTCATATGTTTATTTGTATTCTCAATTTTATGGTAACAGAAACACTAAACAAATGAGGCATAAGTGGTGTTTGATATATCTATCTTAAGTCTGTTAATAAAATGATTGAAATAGAATCAGTAAAATAGGAAAAAATTTGTTATGTTCTGTTCTCAGATTTTTATAACAAAATCCTGAAATCAAAATATAAGCAAATCATTTTTTTTTTTTTTTTCAGTTATAAGTTTTCTTTTTAACAGAAAAAAGGGAAACAAAAACACGAAAATACTTTCAATCTCTTTAGTTTGTCAGATTAAATGATAACCTAGGTGACATTTGTTTAGTATCTCTAAATAATTTTGTTATGTTCCCAAAATTTTGTTCTAAAATTTCCGAATATTTAGAAATATTGTTTCATTTTTATTTATCGATTATTCCAATACTATTTCTAATGTATTTTGTAACCAAATATAGGAATGGTAATGGTAATTCCAATACCATGTTTAATCTTGTTTGTCACCAAACATAGAAATGATAATGGTCATTCTATTCCAATACCACATTTATTTGAATACCACATTTATTCCATTTCATTCCAGCGTACCAAACGTAGCGTAAGTGTTAGGTGTTAAGATTGATTTAGGTTTTACATTTGATATGCTTATTCAAAAGTTAATTATACAGTGAGAGACGTTACATGTTGATACATAGTTTTTACTCAATTATTATAGATCTTGCAATATCTTTAAAAATAGATGTAAGGCATGTTGCAGTGGCAGTGGATCTTATAAAGTGTTATTCAAATCATAGGGTGAATGGCATCACAAAGGTAGGTAAATTTAGTTTTAAATGCAAAAAAAATTATAAATCAAAGGTAGCACAGGAATGTTCTTAAAAAAAAAAAAAAAAAGGTTGCAATTGAAGGTCTGATGGACGATTGGATAAAAAGAAAATATATGTTTCTATATATGGGATCTTGATAATAATCAATCATCCGGTGTTGCATTTTAGACTAATAAGAGTGATAAAATGAGCTCTAATGTTATTAAATCATGTTGTTTGATATCTTTCGTAATACGCCTTCTACACGCCCTATCGATATTGTCCATTTTTTCAAGAATGAGTAGGACTTGAGATCCCTTACCACAATTTGTAAATGGATTGGCTCAAATATCATAGTAAGGGTGGTGTAGTGATTGTCATTTGGTCATAGAGTGGCTCTCCGATTTCACACGAGAGAAAGAATCGTAAAGAAATCAAAAGCAGTGCGGAGGGTTTTTGTCATCAGTATTGGTGAAGTTAATGATAATACTTGTTGAAGTAACATGTTAGAAGGGTCTGCATAAACTTTGCAGGTCGATTTTTTGTTCTTAATTTTTAAGAAATTGGTGATTTCATTTTATACCTTAAGGATGTAGAAATTATATGTTCATCGGAATGGAAGGCAAACTCGTTATATATAAAAACTATATTACACAGTGTTGAGATGGCCGAGTTGGTCTAAGGCGCCAGATTAAGGTTCTGATCCGACAGGCCGTGGGTCCAAATCTCACTCTCAACAACGTATTATTAAATTTTCAGCTTCTTCTACGTCTGAGGTATGTTTTTTTAAATTGTTTGCCCTTTATCTAATTAAAATAAAGGGTTTTGACACTTTGTACCCTGAAGTTAGACCAAAATGTCACTTTGGTCCTCATGGTTTAAATTTGTACGTATAACACCTTTAAAGTTTTTCAATCATTTCACTATAGTCCAAGTAATTATGCCCATTACAATTTTAAACAGAAAATAGTCATCTGCCATACTACTACTATTTTTGAGAAGATTTATGGGCAATTCCAACTTCATCATTCCCCCTCATTCTCCTTTCCGCCAAAATAATATATGTTCTAGGGATGGTAATTCAATCAGAACCAACAGGTAACCGAACCAAATCAAATGGTCAATTTTGAAATCGGGCAAATAGTTTATGTTACAATTTTAGTTTGGAAATCGAAGAGGTTTGGTTTTGGTTTTGATTTTAAGATAATAACCATGAAACCGAACCCCATAACTATTATTTTAGATTATTTTATAAATATATATTACCTCAATTTTTTTTATTTACTCTTTTACCTCTAGTGTGTGTGTGTGTATTTAGTTATACTTTTAATTCTATTTTTTTGTTTTAGTTTTGTTTGTTTATTTTTATTACATGTGAATTTTATGTGTTGAACATTAATTATGCTTGCAATTTTTATTGTAACAATTAATGATTAATTTTGTGGTTTAGTTTTGATTTTGTTTTGAATTTATGTCTTATATTTAGTTATGTTTTGTTTTACAATTTTATGAATTTGTGTTGCTAGAAAAAATTAATAAATATATAATAATAAAAAATGGGGGATTGTGATTTTACGATTTTGGTTTTGGTTGTATATAAAATTAAATGGTTCGATTTAAAAACCAACTTCTAAAAAATCGGTGGTTTACGGTTCGATTTTGGGTTTAGTATATACCTAATGATTTTGGTTTCTAATGAAACTGACCCCAAAACCGAACCATTGTCATACCTAATATGTTCTTTTATAGAAAATTTATAAGGGAAAAAAGAAAAGATTTAAAATGCCCGTAAAGTCCCTTTTAAAATAGTTGGTGCACGACAATTGACTCTTTGTTGCCCAAAATTTAATGGAGTTATTGATTTGGACTGAAGTGGGATGATTACGGAACTTCAGGGTTCTATATGTTCAAATTGAAACTATGGGGAATAAAGTGAAATGATGGTCAAACTTCAAGGGTTCAAAGTGTCAAAACTCCTTGAAATAATATTTTCTCTCCATGCATAATTGCAAGGTTTTGAAAGGAAAATGAAGTTCTTACGATCAGTTTCGCAGCTATTGTTATCATATTTTAAAATTTAAATCATATCTGTTTTTTGGGTACCAATATTTTAAAATTTTAAAACTTATTATTACAGTTACTATACAAGTTTGAGCTTCTTTCACTTTACACCCTTGAAATTTCATAGAAATGTCACTTTAGTTGCTATCCTTTCAATTTAAAAATATTAAAACCCTGAAATATCCAAATCGTGCAAATCGATAACTCTATCATTTTTATGACAGAAATCAGTCACGTGTCAAATATGAAATCACTCACGTTGATGAATTCCAATATTAAAAAATGATGGAAGGACTATTACTTAAGACGATTTGGATATTTCAGGGTTTAATATCTTTTATTTAAAGATACAATAACGTAGAATTTCTCAAAAACTTTAGGGGTGTAAACTACAAAAACCTATACAAGTTTTATTCCTAAGTGTTCAAGTCTTCGTTGTTTTAATTAAAATTACAAAAATATCACTCAGTTTTTTAGCCTAACACAATCATCTAACCTTCTTATATCTAATATTAATACCTAAAATTGGAAGACTTTGTCTTAGAATAAAAGGACAATGGGTAGGAGGTCCTATATTTAAGCTCTAATTGGTCAAAAGTCCTACATGTGATAAAAAAAAATGATTTAGTCCCATCTCTTTTAAAAACGCAGAAACCTTATTTATGTGATAATCGCGCGTTAGTTATATGTAACTATTTTCTATATAATATCACTGTATATCACTGTATTAGTTACAGGTAACTATTTTTTTATTTCTTATTTTCAGTTACATATTCCAATAATATGTAACTTTTTAGTTACATGTCTGATATGTAACTAAAAAGTTTGATATTTTTCAGTTACGTGTTTTAATAATATGTAACTTTTTAGTTACATGTCTCTAATTTGTAACTAAAAAGTTTGATATTTTTTCAGTAACGTCACAAAATATTATACATATATATATATATATATATATATATTGTAACATGTAACTAATATTATATAAAGATATGTAACTAAAAATACTCAAATATGTGTGAAAAGTAATAATTATGAAATTATAATTAACATTAGTTACATGTAATAGAATTCACTATAAAAATCGAATGTACTCACTAAGGGACTCCCTACAATCCCTGCAATATCCCTACAATTCCTGCAATGCGAGACTAAAATACAAGTGGAATCTAACTTAAAGGATTAAATCAAAACCTAATAATACAAAAGGACTTTTCACCAATTAGACTTAAAAAAATGGACTTTTCACCAATTTTTCTTAGAATAAATGAGAACTCACCAAATATAATATTCATCTTCTCATTGATTCTCCATTTTCAAACCCATTAAATAAAGAAAAAAAATCCTATCTCTTAATTTTTCTCAATTTCTCTTTTTAACATTTTTATATTTCAATAAGTTTTGAATATTATTTATTATTAATTTAATCATTGAATAAATTTAATTGTTATTTATTATTAATATAATGTCTTTAGTACATTTTAATTTTTTTTATTTAATGAATATTTTGATCTCCAAAGTAATAATAATTAAAAAAAAAAAAAAACAGTTGGAATTAGAATTGTATTATAATAAAAAAAAAATTAAAAATCAAACTGACAAAAATCATAATTCTTTTAAGAAAGTTATGAGTAGTTTTTATTAAATAATTTTAATTAATTTTTAATAGTAAAGTGTCATTGCAATATAGACAAATAATAAATAATTTTATATTTAACATCAAAGAAAAGAGGTGCTGGAGATATTTTTCAAATGACAAGGGATATCGTTGTAGATTTTCTAAATGACAAAAGACAATACTAAAATTTATCCATATTTTGATTGATGATTATTTTTATTATAATTAATTATATATCACCTTATAGCTTCCGCCTTCCTTTACACTCAAAGAACCGAAGGATTGCACTCGATGTCCCTTCATGAATAAGCCCGCCGAAGGTAGCCAAGCTTTCTTTTCTACCGAATACGAAATTCAAGTATCGGCGGGGAAGTAGAGGTTGTAACTATGGATTGGATACATGATGCCGAACAATGGCAAATTCCTCAATCACATTACTATAGGCTGACTGTTTTTGCCCATCTCCTAACAGTCTTTCTTCCTGATCTCCGCTCCATATAATTCACAGTTGGCGGAGATCTCCTTCCTCAAATTCCTCACCAGCTATTTCCCAGTAGGGTCTTCCATGTAGAATATGACTGACTTAAGTAGGTAATTGATAGAAGTTAGTAAATGTTTTCTCTCTCTAACAATTTAATAAAAATTTCTCTCTTCATCTTTAATTACATATAAAATGTATTCAATTTTAAGTGTTTCAAAGAGTATTATAACAATTCTTAACCAAATAATAGAAATAATTGAACAACATAAAAATAACCAATAACATTATTTTACAACTATTATTTGAAAATAAAAAAAAAAAAAAAAATTCTCAATGACCTTATTTACTTATTGATTTACTATTTTTCGAAAACAAATATGAGTAAGAATCTTAATAATCTTAAAGGTTGGCATTAATTATTTTTTTAGGTCATAATTTTATTTTTATTTTTCGATATTAAAATTTATTTTTATTATACTTTCATAAAATATATTATATATAAAATTAAAGATTCAGTTCTGGATCATATGTAATATTCAAATGAAAAATATATATTAATATTTTTCTAGATCCATATAATATGCGGGTCTAAAACTAATTAGTTATTAATTAGTAGAGCATGATGATCAATTAATCAATCACCAGCAATTTTTAGTCTAAATAAATTAAGGTTGGTTTGATAAAACTAAAAACTAAGAATTAAAAACAAATGAAAACTTAAATTTAAGTGTTAAAAGTTCATTTGATTAAGTTATTTTCTTTTAAATATGTTTTTCCCAATAATTTTTTATCTTTATATTTTTTATGTTTTTCTTACAATTTGATCTCTCAAAAATTTTCTCTTTCATGTATTTTCTCGGTAGTACTTTTTTTCCAACCTTACAACATAATATTTTTAATCTTTATTTTAGTTATTATTTTAATTGATAAATGAGAAATCATGTGCATACCACTTAAAATTTTAAATCATTATATTTTAAATGATTTTTTTATTTTTTATGAATCACATTTAGTTACAAATGAATAAGTATTTAATACATTTATATTTTAATTGTTGAGAGTACATTTGAGAAAAATTGTTAAATTATTTTTTAAATAAGTCGTTAGTAATATTTTGTTTATTTTTAATTTTTTAATAATTTAATTTAATTTAATTTATTAATTATTATTATCATTAATATTGGGGTTTAGAGTCCCCTCCCCCGCCAAAATCGCCTTATCGGCTTATCCTCGCATCCACGGTCACACACAAACGGAGAGAGAGAGAGAGAGAGAGAGAGAGAGAATGTCGATGATCTCTGCTTCGCGCTTCACATTTCTTCCGAAACGCCAACAATTCTCATTGGAACTGGAATATCACCAGAATTATCGGAGTGCAAACCCTAGGCGAAAACCGACGAGGATCAGAGCAGCTTCTGCTGCTCCCGGTGTCGACCTCACCAATCTCCAGTCTGCCATTGCAAAGGTATTCTCAATCATGTTCATCAATCCTTACGCATATACACAAATGCACAAAATTCACATTTAAACTGTCAATCTCAGTACTGAAAGGTCTCGCATGTGATAGCTAAGTGTATGGATGAAGATAGAAGGGATGTATTAATAGTATGATTTTTCGAAGATTTAAAATTAACTAGTGCCTCGGCTTGTTACCGAATCTAATGCACGAATCTGGTCAGTGCAGTTTGTAATTGCAGTTTCCTGGGAATATGTAATGTTAATGTATTGATTATCGATTTGTGTCCTATTATCACCACAAGCTAGCGCTGTCGCGTCTGACCTTCTAATATAAGCTGCTTAATGCTTAAAACTTAGTGAGGCTTTTAGGTAGGAATTTTAGGAATGAACGGAATTATGGAAGCTAGGAACAAATGTAGAAATAGTTTGTGGAATTCAAAACAGATGATTCTTGAAGCACTCATTTTTTCCTAACTTCTTAGAGCAAACAATTGAGAACGGTGCATCGTCAGCTACTTCTACTTCTGCATCTATACTTCCACAGTAAATTTCACCTTTGCTAGAACATTGTCTTTCATTAATGGTGTGACATCAAGACGGTACTAACTAGTAGCACTTCTCTCGAAATCAGGAACCATCAATTAAAACATCAACCCATAAAGGGATTTAACTCAATAGGTATGCTCCCTCACTTAGTGAGTGAGGTCAGGAGTTCAAGTCAATGTAGCAGCATTGAACCTTGATGGGAGATGGAAGGGAAATGAAGAGAGGGAAAAAAGTGAAATAGCACTATTTTGAAGAATCAAGAGATTGTTCTTCATGATTGCTCGTGAAGTGAGTTCATACGTCACATACTTCATATTTTATCAACACTCAGCAGATACCCTTGCTAAAGAACTATGGGGATTAAAGGTGTATCCGGTGTTTCTTCTTCGAGGAGGCCTAAACATGAGATTTCAAATTTGTTTCATAAAGGAGTTTCAATGGTTCTGATGGAAGTCATCTTCAATTTTGTTGCTTCGCTTCAGATATCAGTTCCTCTTGAACATAATTTAGTGGCATTTCCCTTTTGTTCACGACTGCCTCATCCTTAGCATTCCTATTTTGCAATTTAAGCCTTAACTCAGATATTACATGCTTTATGCTTCATTCCATTGATGAAGTATCATGCGATGAGTTTGTCCAAAAATGGTAGACAAAATGATGAACCCTAGATCCAGAAATGACGAAAATAACAAATTGAGAGAGACTTGGTACTTCGAGAGACTTGGTTCTCTCCCAAAGCCAAAACTCAATACAAAATAATTCCGGATGTCCCATACAAACTCCCTTGTGCCCCTTTTATTGCCTACATGTTTCCATATAAAACTCCTCCCCTTGAAGCTAATATAATTTTCCTATTCTCACCTAAACAACTTTCCCAAAACTCTCCTTAAATCAGGGTAATTATTAACTTTCCTATTCTCACCTAATTGGTGGTCTATTGCAAAAGTCGCAAAACTATTAGATCGCACAAGTGAAAACCATTTGTTTACGCCTCAAACTTGAGAAAGCTTATGTCTTAGGAAATCATAGGTTGGTTCATTTATCACAGGCTGTCCAGTTATTAAAACTTTAGGCTTTCAATTTGCTGCAGAAAGATAGTGATGCTGTCAAAGAGGCACTTGATCGACTGAGAGAAGTTGGTTGGGCCAAAAATTGGAGTTCTCAACCTAATGTCTCCCGGCGTACGGTCAGTCTCCATTACAAGTATGAAGTTCTGGGAAAGTTCTACTGGATACATTTTATGCATGTACAAACAAATGTTTCTATGTACACACTTGAGTACTTACAATAACCTTTGATCTTCTCAAATGCCAGACATCTCTCCGGGAGCTGACAAGTCTTGGAATTAAAAATGCAGAGAACCTTGCAATTCCAAGTGTTAGAAATGATGTAAGTCTTTAAGGATGATGTGTATCTGTCATAATAAAAGAGTTTGATGCTTGTGATGGTGTTTGGTGTTTTGTTCCATGTACAAGTTCTGCAAATGAGATTTGGAAGCCAATAGGACAGATTGTGGCATTTATTCATCATCTTTGAGGCATCTTCTAATATTCATTCTTCATCTAGTTATACCTCAATATCTCTTGATATAACGAAGATCTAATATCATGATTAAAATCATACTTTGTAGAATAGAACAGAATATTTGTGTTTTAAATGTTCCTTCTCAAAACTCTACTTGAATCCCTGGATTAGAATACTTCGTCAATATAATTGATTTCATGCAGTAATGCAGGCCGCTTTTCTCTTCACAGTGGTTGGAACAACAGGCTTTTTGGGTGTTCTAGCTGGCCAGCTGCCTGGGGTAACTTAATTATACCCTGCCTCTCTGTATATGAAAAATCATGTCATCGCGCATTGCTCAACTGCGATGCTAGCTCATATTTTGCTGAGGCGGTCTCCATTTTCATGGGTAAAAAACTTTCAAAGAAAGCCCTGTAATCAATCGACTGAAGTTTTTGTTTAGTTGCATTTGTTCATATAACCATATATTTGGTTGGCTTTGAGAACTACAATTCGAATATGTTGTTGCCAATATGAAATCCATGACTTTGTCAGAAGAATCTGCCACTCTTTCATCAATGATGTAAGCTTTGATATGTCACCTAGAGTTTCTATTTCTAACAATTTACAAACATAAGATAACCATGACACTCGCTCTCGCTCTAATGACAAATGACATTTGAAGGGGCTAACTTAAGCACTGATATAAATCTCTAGCAAAGTACAGATACAATTCCATTGGAGTCAGTAGACTAGAATAGGGTTGTCTTATACACCAGGTAAAATATGAATGCCTTTATCATGAGATTTCCCAATATGCATGTGTTTATGTACTACAACTACGAATCATGTTTAACTAGAGTCAATTTTTACCAAAATAGAATTCTTACCATGAGAAAAGATGTTAGTGAAAATCAGTCGCAAAATATTATACTCACAACAAAATCATCTTTTATGCTTTGCAAAAATTAAATTGGAACTCCTCCATTGACATTTTTGATGCGTTGCTGCGTTCCTTCTCTTTGTAGGACTGGGGCTTTTTTGTCCCATACCTGATCGGGAGCATCTCTTTAGTAGTTTTGGCAGTGGGGAGCATCTCACCTGGGTGAGTTGAAAGATTATGATGAAAAGCATACATCATCGTCGCAAGATTAGGACGATAAACATACATCGTCTTCCCTTTTGTATTCATGTTAAGAGAAGCATTTTTTTTGTCCTTTAAATTGCATAATTAAGGAGAGTCAAGTAAACCAAGGCTTGTAACCTAGTGGGTATTTATCTAGTGTTCAAGTCTCATCTGCCCCATATAATAGTTGCAGTGTTGATTTAAATCTCTTAAAAATTTTGAATATTAAATAAAAAAAATGGAGGGATTGTGTAAGTAAATGTTAACAGAGACACCCTGAGTGGTTGTGCTGTTTCTGATTCTCTCATGTATAATGTAGGCTTCTTCAGGCTGCCATTGGTGGATTTTCAACATTTTTCCCTGACTACCAAGAGAGGATTGCTAGCCATGAAGCAGCTCATTTCTTAGGTGATTTTTGTGATACTCTGAGCTTAGATATGCTGATATGAAAACGTATACAATATACATTAACCTGTCTTCACAATTCAAATCTACCAAACTTTAGTATTGATTATGAAAAATGATAACATCTGAAGGACTTGATGACTTAGGCTTCCATATTCGATGAAATTGCATGGACATTCTCTAATTCACATATTCTGGTTGAGGGGGATATCGAAATGGAGGAAATCAAGATATTAGCTTGTTGCACTTCTTTTTCCCCTACTCTTCATGATGTGAGCTATCCGCATGGCAAGACTGATAGTGTAATGTATTTCACCACATGGGCGGACGGCGATTTCATTTTTAAGCATTTTTTCTTATTTCCTGTTTATTTTCAGTTTTTTACATTTTTATTAAAAAAAAAAATAAAAATAAAAAATCTTCACTTTCTGCCTTCTTTAGAGTCATCGTCTGGCGTATTCATAACCAGATAATTTCCTCTTCTAATTGAGTTTCTTTAACTTTTTGGATTGACAGTCGGCTACTTACTTGGGCTTCCCATTCTGGGGTATTCTCTGGATATCGGAAAAGAGCATGTCAATCTGATCGACGAGAGGCTAGAGAAGCTGATATACAGTGGACAACTTGATGCAAAGGAGCTAGACAGGTACCTCTAAATGTATATGCCACTTTCTAAATCGTAACTTGCATTTTTTTTCCCTTTACAAGACACTTTCTTAACATCCTTTCGGCTTTTAAAAACATCATGTGTTTTTATTCTGATGTCATTTCTTTCTGCTTCATTTCTCAATTGGTAAAGAAAATCTGCAAAAAGTGATGCCGAGAAGAAATGTTTTGCCTGTACTTTTCATTGATGAAACAGTCATTGATGATGAAACACCGACTAGTTATGTCCAAGTGTTTTACAAATTTAAGATTAACGTAGAATTGTTGTATTTCTTTCCAAACGTGGCTGTTTGGTGTTTTCAGGTTGGCGGTCGTAGCCATGGCCGGACTTGCAGCAGAAGGTTTGAAGTATGATAAAGTTGTTGGTCAATCCGCTGATCTCTTTACTCTTCAGGTTTGCAAACACTGAACCGAAGCCAAATTTGTTAAAGGTTTTGAACCATAACCTAAAGTGTCACTGTATATCATTACCTTGAATACCTTCCATATTCTCAGAGATTTATAAACAGGAGCAAGCCACAGCTCAGCAAAGAACAACAACAAAATCTTACCAGATGGGCTGTAAGTTCATGTCTACATACATTATTTTCAGAATCTCTACTGCATTTTCTCTTATTTGAGAAACGAAAAATGTTTTATTCATTTTTTAAATATATTTTTGGGAGGAATCAAAACTCTAAATCTCGAAGAATTATGGGTAATGATCTGATTATATGCAGGTTCTGTTAGCTGGGTCGCTTATAAAGAATAACAAGACACTTCATGAAGCCCTAATTGCGGCAATGTCAAAGAAAGCAACTGTAATGGAGTGCATCGAAGCAATTGAGAAATCCGAGTAATTCACAGGCAAATCCTCACCGTAAGTTGGATATGTTACAAGTATATTCAGTGATTCTTTCACTAAGGCTAAACATTGGAAAACATACTGTATATGTATATTTTTCCAGTTAAGTGATAAAAAATCGAGCAAAAACTCACCTGTTGATTCACTATTACCATTGATTTCAAGGGGCTTTGGATTTTTTATGCAATAAATCATGTAAGTCTGATTGTTGAGGGCATCTTCTTCAAGTCAAGGAAATTCATCAAACAACAAAAATGTACAGTGCACTTAAAAAAAGGGAAAAGTAAAAAAGGCAAGCCAATGCATGATGTCTCTCATTATTGTAGGGTCTAAAGAGAGTCAAATGTTTACTTAAAGTATGACAAATAAAATCAAAACCCGTCTCATTTTATCATCAAGATTGGAGTAGTCCATTCAATTCAAACAGCTTGTGTAAAAAGTTGATACATACAAAGCCAAAATGGTCCGCGCTTAGTTCACTATTGGGCAGGAGGAAAATTTTCCAAGTAACATTTCAGTGTTTCGCCCATATTTCAGCAGTGCCAAATATTTTCCTGTACATTTGGAATTTTTTAAGTTAGCATACAAAGAACAAATGAAATCTAGCAAGTACCAAATAGATTCACCACCCAAGTTATTGAATTATAAATTTATAATGGAAGCTATTAAGCTAAGGTGGCGTTTGTTTGGTGTTTTTGTTCCCATTTCCCAGAAAACTGGGAACAGAAAAACAAATACACCAGCGGAAAAAATAAAATTGTATTTGTTATGTCTCTCAAGTACAAATTTCTTGGAACATAAAATTATTGTTCCCGCATTTCTGTTTCTGTTCCCAGTTTTTCAAAAAAAAAAAAATAGAAATCTAGGAAAAAGGAACAGTAAACAAACGCCACCCAAAGCTCTACTCACCCAATAAATATACTGGTGATCACAGCCGCCCATAGACCGAAAGCATCTCTTTCAATTTCTTTGCTTCAGTATCCAAGCTGTCAAAGCTCCTGGAACTAGGTATCCTCCAGTTCCAATTCCCAAACTGCATTTCAAAAACGAGAAAAAATAAAAAGAAGCTGCAGACTGAGGAAATACTTTGCACACACTGTCATAAAAACGGATATAGCCAGATATTTTATATGCATTTTACTTTTGAAACTTTGTCCGAATGTGATTGGCGAAGAAGAATTAGAGGTAAATAGGAATGGCAATTCAAACCGAACCGACGGATAACCGAGCAAAACTAAACCGAAAGGTTCGGTTTTGAAACCAACTAAATGGTTTTGGTTTTAAAATTAGAAACTGAAGCGGTTTTGGTTTTGATTTTAACCGAACTATGTAACCAAACAGTGTAACCGATATTTTAGATATATTTTCATGATATATATATCCTCACTTTTTTATTTATTTACAGTTTAACCCCTAGTATCTATAAAGATTTTCTTTAATTTATTTACAGTTTAACCCCTACTGTGTATATATATGTGTGCATGTAATACATATGTTTATAGGGTTTTGGTTCTTGTATAAATTTAAAAAAATTTAAACGGTTTCGCGGTTTTGGTTTTGTATAATGTTAAATGGTTTAATTTTAAAACCGTTTAAAAAACCCAGCGGTTTTGGTATAATGTGTAACGGTTTTGGTTTCGGTTTCTAGTGAAACCGAACAAAAAACCGGACCATTGACATCCCTAAAGGTAAATAATAACCATGTGGAGGGAAGGGGAGTTTTCTCACACCTGAGTAGCGGGAATGTTCATCCTAGCAGAGTTACCCAGCTTAAGTATGTCCTGCATAGGTATGATAGCAGTCCGGGCAACGGAAGAGACTGCAGCCCGGATTAGTTCCCAGGAGATTTCACCTTCTTCAGCAATTTTAAGATACTTCACAACCTGATAACAGAACACGGGCATAAATTTTTTTAAGCATCTACCTAACAATTAAATGGTGTGAATTTGTATGAATTAAACAATATTATGCTGGAAAACCGCTCACGTTTGACTTCTCTCCTTGCTGCAACACATCCCACCAACCGTGAATCTGGTAGTAATATTTACAGAAAATAAGCAAGTATCTTATTTGAATGCATAAAACTGTAGCTTCCTGCTAGTTTTTCATATTGTATGGTCCAAAAAATTATGCTAATGGGAACAATTCTGATTCATTATATATTTTCAGATTATACGAGTACGAGGCATAGAGAATTACCGTGTCATTATCATGAGTACCAGTGTAGACTACTTGATTTTGCTCATGATTATGAGGCAAATGAGGGTTTTCTGCATCACTTCCAAAACCTATACCCATAAATATGAAGAACTGAGATTTGCTGTCATACCTTATAATAGAGCTCGAAAACTTTTAGTATTTATGAATCTAAAAACACAAAACCGATTGGGTAAATTGATACCAAACTGAAGGACAGCCATTCCCGGTGCTCCAATAGATCTTCTAAGCTGAACTACATCTTCAGTGATTACTCCCTGTCACCCGCCGTACATATCAATAAGTATTTAAACAAATTAATATGTCAAAAGAACAATTATTATTATATTAAACTATTCTGAGGCATCATTCAATACAGTGATTATTCTTGTGGCCATGGGTTATACTTAGTCAAACCACTTAAATCTTTGTCGATATTCCGCATTGATCTCTCTCTCTCTCTAATATTCAGTTTTTTCCTGTTTCCGGGGTATTGTGTGCGTATAGGAGTGATCCCTAAAAGAAGGAAGCTTCTCTCACCCAACTCCGGTAGATTTGCATCAATGGCTGTGAAACAAAGTCACCAGAGATGGAGTGGAGATGCATCTCCTCAAACATTTTCATTCCAGATCTCAAAGTATATCTTCAGGGACTTCAAGGGAGATGGAAGAGTCGTGGTGATGCGTTTATCTGTAGATGGAAGGAGAAAAGAGAAAGGAAAAATGTAATGAATATTGTTAACTTTTTTCTTCTAACTTCGATTTTTTTCTGTTTTCTCCCTTTTATTTAATGTATTACTTTTTTAGATCAGAAATATTTTTATGTTTATTTTTTTATTATTTTAATACAAAAGTCATGTGATCTGCAAGTGACTTTTTCCGTCCAAAAAATAGACAGATCGTCCAATCTGCATTTGATTGACACACTAGAACCTTACAGGAGAAATTGGGAAAAAAATAGATTGGGGACCAAATTAATACTCCTGTTAAAGTTTAGGGACCATTAGTGAAATCAACCTTTGTTTTTAATATGAATTTCCAGCTCCTTATAAAGGCAAGGCTTCGGCTTCTTAAAATGACAATAAATTTTAGAGAATAACACTCTTGCCTTGGACATTAAATTATTGTCAGATGAACGACTTGAGAAATGTAGTTAGAGACAATTATAATGATATTAAGATTCAAAGAAAATGAGTCACAGACAATCTGAAAGCACATACCAAGTCTTCTGCTATGATATTCATCTTCCCTAGGGCACTGAAAATGGCGTCAAAGAAAGACTTTCCAGGTCCCGCCTATGTCAATGAAAATCATTAGTAATAGAATTGTCGGAGCAAATGGAGAAAGTAAGATGTAAACTAAAACAATGAGGAAAGGGGGATACCTTCCACTGTCCAACCATTGCAATTTTTGCCTCTGTACATGCAAAGATATAAGCACTTCTTGTCTAAACACACAATAGTCATTAGCCAGAAAGTACAAGTTAAGCATGTACTCACCAGCAGGAACAGCCCAAAATCCTGCAAATCCTCTGAAGTGGTCTATCCTGAATTCATCAAATAGATTCTCCGCACGTTTTAGGCGCCGTACCCACCAAGAAAATGCATCTTTCTCCATGGCCTTCCAATCATATAGAGGGCTTCAAGTCAAAAAAGAAGGAATATTTCATTACCAAGCAGACTATTCTACAGGGAGATGTATAAGTAGCAGTCAATTAAACTATAGCAGGACTGGGAATGTTTGAGACCATTCTATACGTTGTGAAAATCAAGTTAAACCAGATAATGATAACTGTCAAAAAAATGCTGACTAGCTTTGGTGATTAAGGTCTGGAAGATGGATTGCTTGACAGTTAGTCTTGCTTGTTTTGTCTTGCCTGCTTTATTTTTTCGTTGACAGTTAGTCTTGCTTGGTTTGTCTTCGCTGCTTTATGTTTTCGTTACTAGTTCTGGGCTGGTTTCTGTTTTCTGAATTTCTGTATTTGCTGTTCATATTTTTCCTTTCTCTTCTTTTTACTCTCTTCAGTATCCCCTTCAGTTCTCCTTGTGGTTATATAATTTCAATTTTCAGAAATAAACTGAAAAAAAAAAAAAAAAAAAACTGTCAAAGGAAACTAGATATATGCATGACCATGAGACTGTATTTAACAGCTCCCAGCTACAACTTGATCGGAAAAATAGTAATTTAAAATAGATAAACTAATACACAATTTACAATTGAAATTAGCAGTTTGAACAGAAAATCTCACCTTAAACCCCTTCATTTACCTTTTTTAATTGGTTGTTTCCAAATTAAATGTAATTATTAGTTAATAAATTACGGTCATTGGGCTGTAATCAGTATTAGTATACATAACTAATTTCTATATGCACAAATGTGGATTGTGGACTTAACCGATTCTCACATGATGGCAGAATCTATTACCCAATTTCTGACTAGTTTCTTGTACTATACTCCATTCTTCATGAAGAATAGTCATCACTCATCAATATCTGAAAAGTGGCTAATTTCGTACATGCAATAGACAAATGATTAACTACAAACATTGGAAAAGAGGAGGGAAAAGAATATAGATGAATAAAATAAAGAAAGCAGCATTGGAATTCAGTGCAAGAAGAAGTGTGCAATTATACTACTCCCTCCGTTCCCAAATAACTGTCGTGTTTGATTTTGCCCAACGTTTTATGTAGTGGTTGAATATTTGTTACTTTACTATATTGCCCAAGCTGGAAAATGTGCGAAAGTATTAAAAATAAATAAATTTGAATGAGTGGTTGAGAGGAGGATCAGTTTGGAAAAGTAATAATTGAATATATCTGTTATAAAAGGAAAGTGGACAATTATGTTAAAACATCCTGAAGAGGAAAGTAGGACAAATATTTAGGAACTGAGGGAGGGGTATTCATTCATGAATTATTCCACAGAAAAATTATTGGAAGTTGTATATAAAGCAGATGCGTCAAGCAAAAAAAAAATGATTGACTTTCGTTGACATAACTCACACTGTCAACCAGGGATGAATGAAGCAAACTATGTCTTTCTGTACTTATCAGTCTGTAATCTACCCGGGACAAAATCGAAAGGTTCAAAATTTAAAATGCAGCAGACCTCGCCAAAGATAAAATAGCAACCCTTATTAACTTATATTGCACTATTGACCGAAACAATTAACTTGAACTACAAATCTACAGAACTAAAGAAAAACATATCAAATCTACAGAAGCAGCCATTATCTTCACGACAGTATCTCGTTGCAGAGTTGCAAGCTGCAACTCCTGGAACTTGATGAATTAATTCATGTGTTGTCATCATGTCATTTTATATGAACTCAATGTTATAGTACACGTGTAGGAGAAGGACCTAAATTGAAATTAAACCAAAAGTGACATCTGTATAGACCAAAATTATATGTACTAGCAGCTAATTTACTCGTGAAAATTTTATGCTTTGAAGACAACATAAAAAAAATTTGGATGGTCAAATTTCATGGTCTGGAACAAGTTATATCATATTTTGAAAAATCTTTTTCAAAATTCATTAGGGTATTAGATAATAATTTTTTGCAATTAATTGATATACAAGTACTGTAGGCAACCTCAGTAACAATAGTATAACTATTGCATCATCGAACCATTAAAATAAGATCAAAAGGCATTACTTGACTAACAAAGTGTACAATGTAAGTAGTCTTGGTATAGACCTGCCCCAAAGCTGACCAGTTTCGCTGAATGCATCCGGTGGAACACCACTAACTAGAAGAGGAAAACCATTCCTGTTCTGCCAGGCAAATAGATGGTTAGCTGATGCAAGAAAATAAAGTTTTGGAAGCATATTAGGATGATTAGTACTTCATACATTGATTGGAGAGAGTACTAACCAGCAAAAAGTGTTTCTTGTTAGCCCAAACATCAGCACTGTGATAACCAACGTAGATAGGCATGTCTCCCATTATGCTGATTCCTTTCACCCGTGCATATTCACGGAGCTTATTCCATTGTCTTTGGAATAAGAATTGTTGAGCAATGAATATATCAATCTGTAGTTTATTGCATCAGTTAGTGGCTAAAGCTCCACTGGGATCAAACATCTATATATACAGCAGAATCATGAGTCAATGGCATATCAAAGGGTCAGACAGATCTTACAAACTCCCTTTTGCTTTCATAAATTTCTTCAAATGCTACAAGATGGCGATTTTTCAAAGGTTCAGGCCAATCATACCAGCTGAATGCATCTAAAGAGTTGTCAATAGCTGCAAAGAATGCAGCATCTACAAGCCAACCTGAAATTGTAAAGAATAACTTAAACCAACAATTAATAAGCATGGAACACTACCAGGATGGCATTTACGCATGATAGGTAATGCAAAAAAAGTAACTGTATAGAGGGAAGATCAAATCAAATTCTAAAACCCTGGAGATGAAATAAGGACGGTGATATATAAATTACAAAGACAAGCTCAAAGCCACTAATCATAACCTCTGTGTTGAGTCAATGATTGGCACATCTATCTAAGTTTCAACCAATTAAGACAGCCTTGGTATAAGAAATATTTATTCATGCACAATTGAATCTATTACCAAAATATGCATGTTTTCGGAATACAACAGAACATAAGCCACCATAAGAATTAAAAGCCTGCAGAAGATAAAACAACTAGAACATGTATATAGCAAGTATTTCCTTGAAGTTGTGCATAAAATTCTCGTACAAGAGATTCTAGGAGTGGCCCAGTGGAAGTCCTACTCCCCTCTAGACAGGTGGTTAGGGTTCAAATCTCACCAGGTGCATGAGGGGGGAAAAAACACTTACCTACTAAAAAAAATTAAAAAAAAAATACTTGCTCCATCCCAAATTCATTGTCCTACTTTCCTTTTTAGGATGTCCCCAATTAATTGTCATCTTTCCTTTTTAACAAACATACTTTAGCACGTTTCCTAATATAGCCCTCTTCTCAACCACATATTCAAATTTCAAAAAGTTTTATTATGTTAACACCATTCCAAATAAGGATAATGATAAAATAACAAGAGAATAGAAAAGAATTAGAAGTCTTAACTAATGTGTCGGCCTCTCCATCTATTTATAATAGAAATAAGGGAACAATACAGAAACATTAAGAGAACAATACAGAAACATTACGAGAATACAGAAATCTTAAGCACCAAGAATCACAGAAATATCTTCCAACAGGTAATATGGTAAAGTAAAAAATATTCAAGCACTATCTAAAACTTTGTGCAAAGTCAAATGTGACAATAAATTTGAGACGGAGTGAGTAATAATAATAATAATTATAATAATAATAATAATAATCTCGTACAAAATATGCTGTAAAATGAATAGTATGAAGTATGAATGCGTATGTATAGATAGATATGTGTGATTTCTCCATATATTAGATGGTAACTGCACACAGTGTTGAAAATAGAATATTTTTCATGCACCATGTGCTCTTCCTTCCATTTAGTTAAAAATGGTTGCAAAGCCAATCAATTGCATTATTTCACTAAAAATGTGCAGAACCAATCAGCTGTACGCACAATGAATTTGATTTTTTCGGTTGCCGACAATCATGCTAAATATTAGGAATACAAAGAACATAAGACCTGCAGTCATATATCATGCAATATATGTATAAGTATGTATGGAAAATAATTTTAGCCAGCAACATCTTGATGTCCATTTATAAACTTTACAAACCTAACCAGTTTCGTATATTAAAGAGGTTATATTCACAAAACGAGTTTCGCATAGACAAAGATATCTAAAGAGAATAAAGCTAAGTATTTAAAAGTAACAACTAACAAGACATGAAATAGAATTGTTAAAAGATCTATACAATTGGTGTTACATTCCATTCATCTTTGAAACAGACACCGTTCTTAATTTGAAAATATATTCAAGCAATGATTCATGATGACACTTTAAGAAGTTCAAATTCTAGATACAACCAGGGGGAAAAATAAAATAAATCCCACCTGACCTATTATATAACATCATAGACACGAGAATCCAAAATGAAAACAATTTGAGTTAGAAGCAAGAAGCTCCAACCCATGGAAGGCATAGACCAAAAACCTAAATAATTCTTGCTCTTCATTTTTAGTTCCCATACAAGTAACAAGAAAGTTCAATAAAAGACCACACAACCAATTTAAGAAAACAAAATTGGATCCTATTTTCTCACAGTAAATGAAAAAAGCGTTGTAGAATAAATCTCTGTTTGATGATTGTTAGCGTATCTTTACATGCAAAAACAATGACTAATTCAATTAACATGTTAATTGACTGGCATGCCTAATTAGATTGTATAAGAAAGTTGCAAACAAGGCCAACAATAAACACACAGAACTTATAAGAAACCCCAAACAAAAGTAAAAGAAGAAAATCCGACTCATTTGGTCATCAATGATTCAGTAGATAATCTCACCAACTAACAAGTATGGAAGAGAAAACAAGTTAGAATTGCCGGTTGCCACCTAATAAAAAAGAGAAGAAAATATCTCACTTGCAACAGCAGGATCTTTACAGAAATTTTCAAGCTGATGTTTGAGTTCTCCTTCACTCGAAATAAGTCTCTGTGCAGCCTATCAAGGGAACAAATAACAACAGTACTGCATATCAAGGGCCTGCCACCCAGATTTAGAAAGACATTTATGATAGGAACTCAAAACAAGCACGGTAGACATCAACAAAAAGTCTTCCCCCCATCCCCCACCCCACACACACACCCGGGGAAAAATCATATGCTTGTGTGCAGTTTACAAACTGGAAGACATGAAGAGAAAACTCTATCTAATTTCCCACGCTAGAAACAGTGAAAAGGAACATTCATTGTTATCTTCAGATACTTTGAAGTGTATCGGCAAACAGAATGAAGGCCTAGATTATTGAAAACTTATTCACACATGAATAATCAGAATTTAATACCAGACCCACTCGACTATTTCCTTTTGATGAGTTCCTAACACCTACAGTGCATAACATTCAAATGCTAAGCGTACCTTGGCTATCAAAGGATCCTTCATGGCAGCGACAATTGAGAAATTCACTCGATCTGCATCTCTGCAAGGTTGATTCAATAATAACCTAGCAATATGAAGGCAAAGAAACTGGCCATATACTAGATGCATTCATACACTAGAAATTCTCACACTGGTTTTGGCAGTTCTTCCTCCATCAACAAACCGTCTTTAACAAGCTCTTCAAGAGAAATCAATAATGTGTTACCGCAATTCGCATCCTGTAAGTATTCAATAATAAGTTTCATCTTCCGTTACAGACGCAAACTACATATCGAGAGTCACCACCATCTTAACAATTCCTCATAGTAGCGCACCAGAAAAAAGGTTTAGAAAGTGATAACGAGAGGGCAAACTCGGTGCAATAAAGATACCGTTGCTTTAGATGGAAAGAAATACTATGAGCCCAGTCTTTAACGACAAATTGTGCTTGAAATACTGCATAAAACTACAAGAATAGAGACTTTCTAGGGTAAACCACCCACTTCATCAAGAAACTACAATTCTATCTTGCCATCTAGAAAGTCATATACAAACATTTGAAGGATCAAGGTTATAAAAGATTCATTTAATTCTATTAATAATTGGTGAATACTGAACGCCGCTCCTTTGGTAAAGCATCATCACTACCATGGACATTTGTCAATAGGTGAACATTGGGAATAACTATTACACATCTAAATTCTTTGGACAAAAGGTTGCGTTCTCAGCCACTTCAACAACAAACTTGATAATCTTTGCTAATAGCTGTTAGCAATGTATTCTATAACTGCATTTTGGCTATTTTACTCAATACTGAAAGAAACAGATGAGATACATTAGAGTTTGAAGCAATAATTTCACCTGGCCAGAGTATGGGGATCCCTCTTCATTAGCCTTCCTTCCCGGTGGAACAAGAGGAAGAACCTGCACCAAGATAACATTTTGTTCATGTAGTTAAAACTTCTAGGAACAGGGCGATCATGCTAATATAGATTTGAAACTTATCGTTGCATTACAATTGAAAAACTAGAAATCAGTATCATATAATATAAATAACCAAAGCAGAACTCGATTTTCTTGTTTTCCTTTTTTAACTAGAAAAAGAAGGAAAAAAAAAAGGCATTTTGTTGAACTCATGGAACGTGTTACTCGTTAGGCGTTGCTGGAAGTCCACCAACTACACTAAAATGCATGTTGAAACCCAGTTTTGATTGAACATCTATATTTGATCGGCTTGGGTTCAATCTAGAGCAACTTAACTTTGTTTATCTTCCCTTGAAAAATAGAAAGTCCCACTCATTCCTAACAAAACCACACCTTTAAAGGCCCATTCTAAGTAAAACACGTAATTAACTACATTCGGTGCTCAGAAGTCCAGTTAACAGATTAGAGTGAAAGCTCAAAATCAAGCATGCATAGACCTGCCAAAGGGAGCAACCGGCATCGTGAAGCCAATCGAGGAACCGAAATGCCTGGGGACCTAGGTCTCCGATGCCATAGGGACCAGGAAGTGACGTCGGGTGGAGGAGGATGCCGGCTCTTCTGCGATAGTCGGGATCGGGCTTGGGGAAGCAGTTGGCGTAGTTCGGCGGCAAATCCTCTCCCACGGGGGTTAAATTCGACGAATATGTAGCGTTTTGGAAGCGGACAGAGAGTGTTGCCAGCCGGGGAACGACGGGAATCTGGGAGAAGAAAGTGGCGGTGGCAGGGACGGCGCAGAATTTGGGAGGGGAGAGAGGGGAAGGTAGGAAAGAGAGTGAATTGCAAGTCGTCATTACTTCCTGCTTGAGAGAGAGAGAGAGAGAGAGAGAGAGAGTACTGTGGGCGTGGGGGAGATTAGGATAGCTTTGTAGAGGGGGAACAGAAGATCAGCTATGGATCGGAACTTAGGAAGTTGGCTAGAGCGAAGACGAGACACACGTCAGTTGGGCCAATTTTATGATGTCATTTTAGGTTAGTGTTTCTATTTTCTAGTAAACTTTAGGTCCGCGTATATATAATAAATTAAGCATGACACACATATAACACACATATTTTTTTATTTTTTTTGGGTTAGAAAACGACACAACAAAAACTAACAACCAAGCGAGGGATTGTCCGTTTTCACATCCGCAATCATCAAGCCTTTGATACCCTCCGGCGGTTCTTCTAGATAAAGAAGCTCTGACCTACTATTCGCGCCCATGCGTGCAAAGAAGTCCGCACAATAGTTGACTTCTCTTCTGATGGCTTTGATTTTCAAATCATGGTTCTCAAAAATAAATTTACATTCCATTATCCATCCTCTTAGAATGTGGGAATCCGGACAATCTCCCTTGATAAGATCCACAGCATCCTGAGAGTCAATCTCAACCATCACCTTCGTATATCCTTTCGAAATCACCAGGCAGAGACTCGTATGAATCGTTCTTAATTCAGCCTCCAAGCTCGTACATGATTGAAGGTGACCAACAAAACCAATTTGCCACTTCCCATCCATGTCCCTGATAAGCCCGCCAACACCACCTCTCCCTGCGTTTCCCAAAGTGCTCCTATCGGTGTTAAGCTTGAAATTACCTGCAAGAGGAGAGGACCACTTGTATTCAGAGATCATACTGTTACCATTATGGGAATTCAAAAGACGAAAAGCTTCCAACATATCCCGCGAGTAGCGACATATGTTGGAAACAACCACAAAAGGGTCTTGGGTGATTCCTTCGATGGTCTCTTTATTCCAATCCTTCCAAATACCCCCATAAAATGGCAATAAACAAATATATGAAGGATGGTTTGACTGTTCGTTCTTTAATGTATTTAGAGATCCAGCTTTGGATGTCCACATCTCGATCTCTTATTAAAACTTTTTTATCAAAAAACATGGACTACACGTGCCAAGCCTTTGGGCAAAGCTTAAGCACATGGTCAATATTTTCAATGGCTCCATTACATCTTTTACATATGGCCGAAGTATCAGTAGCCCATTTAGCTCTCAATCATTAGTAAGTAAACGTTTACGAAAAATTTTCCATAGAAAGAATTTCAAAGGTTGTGGGATTTTAAGCTTCCAAATCCAATCCCAATTAGAATAGGATTGGGTAGCATTAAAATCCGCAACAAGCGAGTATGCAGATTTGACCGTGAATTTGCCGAAATTTTCCAGAACCCAAACGACAACATCTTCTTCTAGAAAATTGGGGGGCTCAGAACTCAATATATCATTCACTTGGCTATTCGAGATAATGTGGATGATTGACAGAAAAAACTAACTACCTGAATCATTCAGAATATCGGCAACTCTTAAATCCAGTTTTTGTTGGAGCTCATTATTGCCCCATGACACACATATATGATGTGTTTATTTTGACACATGATGTGTTTATTTTGGTAACAATATTCGGAAAAAAATATATATAAGCTTCAATTAATAATAATATTTTATAAATACATAATATAAATATATTATATAAATAATCATAATATAATATTTTTTCAATTAACATTTACTAATATACTATAAAATAACAAATAAATAATCATAAATTAGGATTAATTTTATCAATTTTTACAAGTTAATAAATTTTAATTTAATTAATTTATATCGTATCTTTTTTTTGCTAGACATATTTTTTGAATCACAATTATTTTTTAAAATAATTTAAAATGTGAACTAGAAAAATTAATCATATATTTATACATTAATTTAAAAAATAGTAAATTAACTAAAACAAAAAAGATACAAATTTGAGTTGGACCACCTATTATTTGATATATAAAAAAATAAAAATAAAAAAATATATAATAACTCACCAACAGATTTGAAAAAGACATTCTTTAATCTCACTAAAAATTTCTCTGTATATTTCTACTTTTAAGCATTAGTATTATATTTGAAATTCTAATTCTGAGGATAGAAATATGTTCAGTAACGAAGATTGTCTTGAAATTGTTTTTTTTAATTTAATTTATTAGAATGAAAATAAGAAACACATTTAATTCCAATATTTGTTCTCATTTTTTAAATTTTTTTTCCCTTTTAATGTATGGTGGGCGACATGGTGGTGATGACGGCGGGGGTGGTAATGGAAATAATTTTGTGTGAGTGAATAAGAATCAATATTTTTTTGTTTTTCAAATTCTTAAGGAAAACATGAATTATTCTCAAATTAATTCTAAAATTTTGCCAAATACGTTTCTATATATTAATTCTAAAATTTTAAGAGCGGAGGTAACCGAAACAGTAACCAAATGGCCCTCAGTTTATAGTACACATTTTTATTTTATTATTAGTTGTTCAATTTTTCTATGTAAAATTATGGTTTAAATTTTGAAAATAATATCTTTGTAAGCAGGATAAAACTATAAATATCTTATCCTTTTTAGCCCTGCAAGTGCCGAATGTACCATTTATTCTATTTTTTTAGCACCAAGTGAAAAAAAACCTTTATTAAATGAGTAATAAGTCATATCTCATTCTCCACCTATCAATTCACAGACTCGACCAAATATCCGAAGGATACTATGAATCTCATCCAAAACCAATACCAGACCTACAATTTCTTAAAAATCACAAAAATACTGATAAATATCAATAGCAGGAGAATAAAATATTTTTTACACTAACATCCCATGAATTTTGGCATCTCTAATTTAATCCCCAAACTCGCCTTCACACACTATATGCCAACTCAACTACCTTTCAAGTGTAACCTAAATTGTTCTCAATGATATCTACTGTCTACATATTACTACAAGTATAAAAAACCCAAGAACAACCATCTGTTTGTATTTGTATATGTATATGTATAGATACCATTTTACTCATTTTTCTCAAACATCATCAGACCAATCACTCAAATCGCTTTCGTAGAACAACCCATCGATGATTTGATCGATCAACGAATCAATGAAGGCGTTGCATCCGACGGTGAAGATTCGTCCAACCCTGTTGCGAGCGCTTGTGAACCAAGCGAATGCCGCAGCACAACTCACTGCTCCCAAACACACCCCTACTGCTTCGACGATTCCTTGTAGATCAGTCTTTCTGAATACAGAGTTCCCGGTCACAACTTCAGTGGTTACTGTAGCTGCAAACACTACCTGAGCCAAAACAATGGATCCATTAGTAAGATATTTTAGAAATTATTTACTCAATAGAAATTACTAGTATTTCTTTAATGCATTGAGCTCATTTTAGGGGAGCTTTAGCGCAATGGTAGAAGTTGTCGCAGTGTAACCTACAGGTCACCAGTTCAATTCGTGGAAACAATCTCTTAGAACGCAAGGTAAGACTATATACAATAGACTCATGTGGTTTGACCATTTTCCAGACCATAGCGGGAGAGTACCGACTGCCTTTTTTTAATTGAGATCATTGTAGGTGTTGAAACCATTTTTATAACAACATTCAAATCTATATACATCTATCTAGGAAGAATAGGAAGCCTAATTTTTTAGTATTTTGCATTCATTACTTACCAAATTCCTAATTTTTTCTCTTACATCTCCCTTCTTCTTCACTTTTTTAAGGCACAAGAAAATTAATTTACACTTTACGTATAACTTAAAAGATAGATAAAATTAATTTTTTGTAATTTAAATTTTAAATTTTATCATATTATTCGAAAGTTTCATATTATGATATTAGAATATATTCAAAAGTTATTACCCCACCGGGATGCATGGGGCGTTACAAATGATATCAAAATCAATCTTAATCCAGAAATGGCAATATGGTGATCTTGATAGAGGAGTAAAGACAAGGGGTAGAGGTTTCTTTGAATCAAGCTCAAGGTAGGTATTAGAAATACTTCTAAATAGATAAGTGGCGTCAGGGATCCAATCCAGCCTTACATTCTCCTCACTGGTGCGGATTTGTTGTACATGTTCTTCAAATGTTTACACAACCAAAGCATTTCTAATTTGCAGGATGTTGTTTTGTGAAGTGTTCAAACGAGTATCCTATGCTAGCGTATTAATCGATCTGATATGGTTTTAGATTGGATTACATATTGTCACGAGGTTTCAGATTGAATTTTCAGGTTGAGTTTATCCGATAAAAATATGTTATATAAAAATAATTTTTTTTGGGTATTTTATGATCTAATTATTTGTGGAACCCAATGTTAATTTGGAATATATGAATATACCAATGTATTCTTCTTGGAGAGGATATGAATGTGGTATATTTATTTAGGTAAAAATTATTTAAGAGGTGAATTAAAATTGTTCATTAAAATATCCACTTGAATATGTTGATTGATGTGTTGAGTGGATTATTTCACATCGGTAACAAAAGAATATGAAGAGTAATTTATTAAGGCTCGAGTTAACTCTTGAAGGTAAACTCAATACTGACAGTGGTTCGAAAAGAAATCTAGGTCCAGAGGTTTTGAAAGCCTTCTAAGAGATTATTTGGGTGTTTGGCAAGTGGGATTCCATGGATGCCTTCCCAACTGCAGCAGTCTTGAAGCAGATATCATGGGAGTTTACAAGGGTATACCCATGGTAGCGAATGAAGAATGCCCTATGGTGATAGTGGAAATTGACGCGGATGAGATTTTCAAACTCCCAACGGAGGACTATCCAAGATATCATAACTTCAAACACTAAATCGATGACTATAAGAGCATGATAAAAGCCAATAACTATGTGATCCAACTTGTGCCAAGGGAAAAGAACAAATGTGAGGACTTCCTGGTTAACAAAAGAACCTGCGGCAACGGGGAATTCAAGTTTATCTTTAACCCTCCGGAGGATAAGCCTTTGATAGGTATCCGTGGGTCGGAAAAAAAAAAGTGTGAGAGGAGGAATTAACAATTAATCTATCCATCAGAAAAATTACTTATCCTACCGCTACCAAAATAATTTGATAACGAATTAACCCGATTTTTTTACTCCAAAAAATATGTAAAATGAGAAAATTATGTTCTAGAGAATTGACTTATTTCAAAGGGATCAATTTCTGCGAATTCTTCCTAAATTCTGGTTTATTTGAACCTAAAACACGATGATTGCTCATATAAACCTCTATGATGAATCGGGATCGACTTCAAAGTAAGATAATGGAAAATTCCACGAAGAAAAACAGGAGAACAAAAAGGTTACCATGGCAAGACGACCAGATATAATCTCGAAGTCCTGACTCTTCTTCGAGCTCTCTATGTACTCCGAAAGAGTCCCGAAGAATCGCGAAACCCGATCGTCCTCGTCCACGCTCCTCGTTTTTACCAATCCGACACGATCGGATCCGTAGGACCTGAGAGTACATAGCCTCGGCTGCAGCACGATCTTCGCACTCTCGGCCGTCGACTGCGACGCTTCCGAGCCTCTCATCGGTTTCTGAACGACCAACGCCTGCTCAACCTTCCGAACCTGCGGTTCCCGCGCCTTCAACTGGCAAAACACCGGCCGAGCCGTCAACGCCATTGTTGCTGAGAGAGAGAGAGGGACTCTGTTTGGAATTGTGAAGTTTTGTTTGGGATCGTGTTTTGGTATTATGGTGGTCAGTGCAGAGTCCACGTCTGTGGAAAGAGAAAAGTGCTTTTGGGGATGTGAGTCAAAAAGTGGTTACGTAGCGTGAATATTCTCCGTTGACGTAGCTTTCAAATTTAGCGTGTGGACTCGAACTTGTTTTTAATATTTCTTTTACATAGTTACTTTACTTTTAATTTCACCTATTAGGATTTATGGAAATCCTTAAAATTAATTATATTAAATATTTAATTAATTAAATTTATTTGATAAATATAATTAATATTATTTAATTAATTAAATTAACTTAAAAATTAAGTCAAAATATGAATAAAAAATTAAGTCAAGTCTTTTCACTTATTTTATTTTACTTAATGCACTCAATTATTTTTCACTTAAAAAAAAATTATATTTTGACCATTTTACCCTTGATCCCCTACAAGGGTTTAATTAAAGTTATAATTAATGAGAATTGAATTAATTTTGGATTATTTTATGGTTTTAAATTTATTTTATATTTAAATTATTGTTATAATTTAATTTAAGTAATTAAACTACATAAAAAATACATAATATTTACATATTTTTAGGTTAATTTCTACTTTTAATTTTAATATAATTTTTTTTTAAAATGACACTCTAATTTTATTGCTTTGTTCTCAATTTTTTTTATTTTTTTTATTTTTTCACATTATCTTAATTTAAAGGTAGTTATGTAAATTAAACAATTTTTAGCATACAAATTTTGTATTTATCAAACAAATAAAAAAAATTCAGTATTTTATTTTCAGCACAATTTTATCAAACAACCTTCTTAAATTTTCAGCACTTAAAAATTAAGTTATTATCAAACAAGCCCTAATATTTTAATTAAGATTTTGTTATTAACTGTCCATTTTGCTACCGTCGGTTGCCAAAACTCTTATCAACGTCAGATCCGTTGGACAGGGATCTGCGTTGCCGGCACAGATTCGATGTGTTTTTGACAATTTTCATGGCTTGATTGGTATTTGCTCGCCATGTTTGCTGATTGCATCATCTCTTTTGTTTACTACCGGCAAATCAATGGCTTCGTCACCGACGATCCTCGGCTTCAAGATCTCTAATTATTTTGAATCCTCTACTTATATATATATTGTTCCGAAATTTATTGTTTAGTGTTTTTGTTCTTGGATTTAAGGTTTCCATTATCAAAAAATTCGAAACGAAAATCGAAATCTTGGAATAAATTTGGTTGTTTTCCTTAATGATTTTCCGGCGAGTTGTTTTGGCGATGGGGTGAAGCGGTTCCAGCGAGGTGGTGGTGGGAGAAAGATAGGACGGAAAAGAAGAAGATTTTTTTTTTTTTAATATTGTTAAAAAAAGAAAAGAGTTAAAGAGTTGAAGTTAAAGATAAAAAATAATTTAAAAAAGAGATGGGGTGTTAGTAAATTTTTATAAATATAAAAGAATAAAAAAATATTATTTTTTAAATAAGAAAAGGGCTTCATGTCTTTTTACAAGAAAAAATTGGCCAAACGGATTAACCGATATTTGTCTCAAAGATCAGGGGGATCGATGACGAATTCCCATATTTATTGACGGTTAAATTAAATGTCTTTTTTTAAATAAAAAAAAAAAACATGTATGCAAAGTTGAACAAACTCTATTATAATTTTAAAATTAAAATTTAAAATAAATATACATTTTTTTTAACAATTTGATATTCATTTAAAGAGTTGTTATTATATAGTTCTCTCTTTTGTCTAGAAAAAATTATCCTACTTTTTATAAATTTATTATTTTTTAATCCTTACTAATTTATTTTTAATTGTTATCAATATTTTAATTAACATTCTATAATATCAAAGATTTTTTTTTATATTTAATTAATAACAAAATAGTTGATATTAACAGAACGAGTAGAAAAATTATTCAAAAATTAAAAATAAAATTGTATAATTGATTTGTTTGAATATAAATTTACTAATTTGCCCTTTATTGAATTACATACTTCCAAACAAGTCTTTAAAAACTTGGGGCTTGCACAATTTCAACTGGTCTGGGCTGGTGGGCCTTTTGGTAACTTGGGGCTTGTTGGCCCCCTCCTATCCCTTTTCGCTTTAATTCCTCTGTCTTGCACATGTTGCTTCTGCATATGAACCATACAAGATTACCTTTTTAACCTTTAGGTATTTATAAGAAGGGGTTTTGACACTTTGCACCCATGAAGTTTGACCAAAATATCATTTTACTTCCATTGTTTCAATTTGAACATATAACACCTTAAAGTTTCTTAATCATCCCACTACAGTGTAGGTCATTATCCCAATTAAAATTTTGGACAGAAAACAGTCACATACCATGTACTTAATAGTTTTTAAGAGACTTTATGGACCCATTCTCTTTTTACTCACATTTTGAAAATGCCCATAACTGCTTGTCGTCTAATATTATAATGGAGTTATTGATTTGGATTGACGTCTAATAAATTACAAAACTTCAGGGTGTGTGTTTAGATTAAAACTATGGAGGCCAAAGTGAAATAACAGTCAAACTTCAAGGGTATAAAGTGTCAAAACAAAATAATAGGTAAATTATACTTTTTACCCTTTAGTTATACGAAAAATTAATTTTAACCTCAAAAAATATTTTATTACAATTTAATTTCACAGAACAGAAAATTATTTACAAATTGAAATTACTAAAGACCAAAATATTCATAATTTTAGGGTAAAATCGTCAAAATTAATGAGTAATTTTATTTTTCTTATTTATGTTACTCAAAAATTACGGGAAAAAACTAGTTACATTTTTATCCCAAAATTTTAAAAAAATAAAAATAAAAAAATAAAAAAAAAAATCCATAAACCCATATATAAGACTTTAATTAAAATGGACTTCATAAATTTTAGCCCAATTGGAGAAAATATATATTTTCTCTCATCTTCATTTCCTGCACCCAAGAAATAAATAAATATAAAATTTTAAAACAAAATTGCTCTAAAATCTCTTTCTTCTCAACCAGAAGAAAGTTTGATATATATATACACCTTTATGGGTATTTTTGTAAAATTTAAATGATTCAAGCAAATTGAAGAACCTCTGCTTCAGATGTTGACCCAATTTCTCCATTTCAGACAGCCATTTTTTTTTTTTTTTTTTTTTTTTTAAAAAAAAAAAAAACAGAAAAACAAAAACAAAAATAAGAGCCTGAAAATGCTTGCCCCTAACTGGGCTTTGAGAGGCTACTACTTTGTTAATATATAGGTATAGCTCCCTCTCGGTTGCCCATGTGATCAATCTTATAATATTTTTAGTAGACACATTAATATTATATTTCAAGAAGATATATTTTTTAAAACAATTAATTTATCCTTTCTATCCCTATTTTGTTTTTATTTATTTTTAATTTTTTTAAATAATTTTTTTGTCTTATAATATGGGAAAATTGTATTTTCGGTTGGCCAAGTATGGGATGAGTGTGCATGTGAACCTTGAGATTATCAAATTACATATTTTGTACCTCAAGTTTCTTATTTGTTTTAATCACACAAATTAAAAACGTTGTTAATTATTTATGATGAAAAATGAACGTTGCTCAACACGATGGCCTCCTAATCAGTAAATTTTTGTCATTTTATTATTCCAATAAATCTAAAAAAAAAAATCTTAACAACAATTTAAGTTTTTATTTCTCATTCTTCAGAAGGATCTTACTAGAAAAATGTTAGAAAAAAAGGTTTTAAGTCTAGTATAGTAATGAAATAACGAAAATATTCTCATGAAAAGCCCACTATGCTAAGCAAACTTCATTTTACGTCCAAAATCATAATAGCGTTTTCAATTTTGCGCAGTTCAAACCAATGTGAAAGTTGAGGGATCAAATATGCAATTTTACAAACCTGAAGGTCTACTAGACGTTCACCCTATATTTTATGGACCACAAATATAATTTTCCATCTAATATTAAATTTGTATTCAATACCATAATTAAAATAATCTAAAATATTGATACATCAAAAAATAAATTGATACCACCTAAAAAATAAATGGATACCCCCACTTCAAGCGCACCTCTGTATCGACTGAATCACTCTAAGGGTCTAGTTGGTGGAACCGGTGAACCACGCGAGCTGGTTAGATGCGTGGGGCAGAGGGCTCGTCGTATCCTCTTTTCTAGATCCAGCCCTTTCTTCGCTTCGGTAGTGAATCACCTACAAAAGGGGCAGACCGATTATCTTCTTTGTCACTTTGCTTTAAACCATAAATCTCTCTTGTTATATGAAAAATACCAATCACTTCATTATCTAACACCATTTAGTTGGTCAAAACTTATTGAAATTTTAACTGTAATAACAATTTTAATCTTAACAATTCAGAAATAATTAAAATTTAAAATACATAAATATGCCTATAATTTTTTTGCATCTTCCTCGTTTATCTTTTTTATACTAATATCTCAAAAAAAAAAAAAAACTAAAAAAATCACCTTCCTTTTTTTAAAATGAAAAAAAACATAAACCCTCCCCCCCACCCCCATCAGCACAACCACCCCAATGGCTTTATTCTTCGCCAGACTCGTAAAGATTCTTCAGCTGAGTGGCCAGATCTCCGCAAATCTGACCCAGTGCAGTTGGATTTATAGAGCCTCAACCACATATGGGCGGAGAAGGAAAAGAAAAAGAAGAAGAAATGGGAGGAGGAGGAAGAAGGAGGAGAAAGGAAAAAGAAAAAAGAAGAAGAATAAAGGAAGAAGGCGAAGAAGAAAAAGTGAAAAAAGAAGAATAAGAAGAAAAAAAAAAAAGGAAGAAGGAAGATATCTGGCAAGAAATTCCAACATGTGGTGGATTTTTAAATTTTTCTTAAAATTAAAGGAGTGAAATATATAAATATATATAAAATTTTTAAATATTTTTTTTTTCTTTTTAACAACAAAGAAAAAGTATTTCTTTAAAAAATAAATAGTGAGGGCGTTTATATCTATTATTAAAAAAACCAGTTAAATGAGTTGAGTTATATTTAGTAAATAATAGAGGAGGGTTGTCATAAAAAAATAACCGGAAAAGAAAGTAACAAATGTCCGTAAATATTTTACTCTACACAACAAAAAAATATTAAAAAAATAACTAGAACCCTACCTAATTAATTAATCTCTCTCTAATTGGAAAGTTCACAGTATTGAGTATCAATTTTTTTATAAATCACTCACCCACTCACGCACTCATAGATTCGATCTCCAAACTTTTGGCCTGGGAAGAGTAGCGAATCTCCCTATTGAGTATGAACTTGTTAAGTAATATCTTCTTTCAAATGGAAAGTTGACAGTATTTGGTTGCAACTTGTTAGAAGCCTATTTAACATATCACATTTTCACATGTGCCCACCAGCTCAATTTTAATCATTCTAAAGCAAATGTTTTCAACATATTTTTATTAATTAATTCTTTTAAGAAAAGAAAAAAATTATTTAGTCCTCCAAAATATATGCAATCTATTTAAAAGACTTTCAACTACTATAATCATAATTAAAATTTTGGTCCTCAAAGATATGTGAAAAAATAGTCTCCGTTTTTTTACTAGTGTTTTTCCCTAGTTTACTGTTTCAACAATGCATGATTTACCGCCAGTGTCAGCTCGAGCTGGATTCACCTGTCCTCCCCCTAGTGCGGTCTATCAATCTCTTGTAGCGTACTCAATTTACCTGCCCCGATAGATTCATCGATGGATAGAGCGTCATTTGCTAGAATCGACTAGGCTAAACTCCCATTTGTGCTCACTCCGATGCCACTCAATCCCCACAACGAGCATACCTATCTCTTACAAGGGAATTGCAATATCAAACATAGGAGTTAAACCGGTTACCTATTCCTTGACCTCTTCATAATATGTCATTCCATAAATTTAACAACTATGAAATTAAAAAGAAAAGTTTCTTAAATTATGGAACAAAAAACATGTTTAAAAAAATCAACAATGTGAATGTTTCCAATGTTAAAAAAACTAAAAAAAATTACCATTTTAATGTACGATTCATGATTCACACACACATTAGCAGATTACTCGTGCTTGAAGGCATATATGTAAAAATAAAAATAAAAATTGAACATAATTTAATATTATTTCTTTAATTTAATTCAATTTCAATAAATTAATGTTTCAGTATTATTAATTTGTTATCCATTATTGTTTTCATATATTTTTTTAAAATTTAATATTCATAATTTCTGTATATTATATTTTCTCTTTACATTATTTTTTTGATTTAAATTTTGTTAAATTTATTATTATGATATCCATATGTTATTTTCATAATTTTTGCAAATTTAATGTTCATAATTTTCATATGTTATATTTGCTCTTTTATATTATTTTTTAATTTAATTTTTATAAATTTGATATTTCAATATTATTAGAAAATTTAATATCAATATATTATTTCTATAATTTCTGTAAATTTAATGTCCATAGTTTATATATATATATATATATTTTCTCTTTTATACTATTTTTTTAATTTAATTTGTATAAATCTTTTATACTATTTCTTTAATTTAATTTCCATGAAGTTAATGTCTATGATTTTCTTATATTATATATTTTTTATATTATTTTTAATTAATTTTCATAAATTTAATATTTTTGAATTATTACTAAGTTTAATATAAACATATTATTTTTATAATTTTCTTAAATTAAGGTGCAAAATTTTCATATATTATATTTTCTCGTGTATATTATTTTTTTAATTCATTCTTTATAAATTTAATGTATCGGTATTATTAATAAATTTAACGTTATATTATTTTTATAATTTTCGTAAATTTAATGTCCATAAGTTTCATATATTATATTCCTTCTTTCATATTATTTTTTAATTTGAGTTCTCTAAATCTAATATTTTAGTATTATTAATAAACTTAATGTCCATATGTTATTTCTATAATTTCTATAAATTTAATAATTTAATATTATTACTAAATTTAATGTCCACGTATTATTTCTATAATTTTCGTAAATTTAATGTTCATAATATCTATATATTATATTTCTCTTTACATTATATTTTTAATTTAATTTTTATAAATTTAATACTTCATTATTATTAATAAACATAATGTGTATATATTATTTGCATAATTTCTATAAATTTAATGTTTATAATTTGCGCATATTATATTTTTTCTTTTATATTATTTCTTTAATTTTTGCTTGGTAAATTTAATGTCCGTAATTTTCATATATTATTCTTTTTTATTATTTGTTTAACTTAATTTTTATAAATTTATTATTTTAGTATTATTTCTAAATTTTAAGTCCATATTATATATATATATATAGAGAGAGAGAGAGAGAGAGATAGAGAGAGAGAGAGAGAGAGAGAAAATATATTATCTCTCCTCAATTATACAATAAATTCTATTTTCTCAATTAGGTATAAGTTATATAAAGTAAAATATAAAATATAGAGTTTATATTTATGTTAATTTAGAGAATCAATCTGAACGGCTTTTTATGTGGGAGATAAAAAACAGTTATGATTTATCTAGAGGGTTTATGTAAGTCATGTTTATATATATATATATATATTGTATATTTTTAAAAATATTATACAATCTTGTGAATGTTCACAACATTGTTAAAATACGCCTGGTTTTTGGTAAATTATTAAAACATTTGAAACCGACATTCCCCACTTAATATTTCCTTCCATATTGAGATTTATTTTCTTCCTTAGACCTTAGATTCACTATAACTTTGAGTTATTGTTCATGTTGTCTAGGTTAAATGTGAACATTCAAAATTTATTTTTCTATTTTTAACACATAATACAATGTTTACAATAACTGATTGAACTATAGTGATAGTTCACAATGCCTATGTGAACATTCACGTTCTCTTGTTTTTATATGCATTATCACACTTGGAATATTGTCACATTTTTGTATATATAATAAATGTTTGGTTTAATTATGGTTACTCACACTGTTATGTACTATTGTGAATGTTCACATTATGTCGAAACAATAACTCAACTCGTACTAAATTTAATCGGATTATCAACGTGGACATTCACACTACTTTTGTTTTGTTGTGAATGTTTACACTACTGTGTACTGCTTTCATATACATTCATTCTAGAAAAAATTGAACAAAATTTGAAAATAATAAATAAACAAATCTCCACCAAAATCAACAATAACAAGAAATTGATTTTTTTTTTCTACCAAATTAGATTTGTAGAATAAGAATAAGAATAAACAAGAACAAGAAAATCATAATAACAATAATACAAAATATCTGAATCTACCGAAGAAGAACAAAACAAGATGAAAAGTCACAGATAAAAATCAAATTTGCAAATCAAGACCAATAATCCAAATATGCAAAAGAATATCGCTCGGAATCCAGATTCGTGATCAATTAATTTTTATCAATTTATCCCCTAATGAATTTTATGGTTTTTTTTAGCATTTATTTGTGTTTTTTTTTTTTTTTTTTTTTAAAGTTTATTTATGCAGGTGAGGTGAATTGGGTGAAATTGGTTGAAAATTAAGACTTTTGGAAAGAATTAGAGATCAACAGGCGCGCTGCAACGAATAAGGGATCCATTCTAGTGCATTTACGAACCAGAACACTGCCTGATTTTCACTGGAGCGAGTCCAGGTGCGCTCCAGTGCACCCTAAAGTCTGACACTGCCCAAACCATGCTCCAACAAACTGTTGATCAACTCTTGCAGTGCTCCCAAACCAGACATTGCTTAAACCCCGCTCTAGCTCACCATGAATACTCTCCAGCACGCTCCCAAGCCAAACATTCTGCCTGAAGCGCGCTCCAGTGCGCCTTTAACCTGCTCTAGTGTGCCTATCTTGTAAACCTAAATGCTATGGCAGCGCTGAAGCACTCGTGAAGCCAGCTCCAACTCCATTTCTCACGCAGGATAAGCGTTTACTGCTGGAAATAGGACGTTTTGGAGGTAATATAAAAGGGAGGTGAGATGAGATTGAAGGGGGACTTTTCAGAGCCGACTTTCAGAGACACCAAGACAAAAAATCGCAGATTTGGAGGCTAGCTTAAGGAGATTAGAGGAGATTGGAGGAAAGATTAAAGATTCTTGAAGCCTCTCCAATCCTAGTTTTTCATTCCTCTCTTCTCTTTTTACTTTTTGCGCATGCTAAACTTAAGATATTTGATTGTTGATTGTTTGCGAATCATGGGTTTATGTTTGAATTTAGTTATGAATATTTTGTCAGATGATATGAACATGCTCGGCTAGATCTTTTCTATCTAGGGGGATTTGACTAGCTTTGTACGAATTATGCTTTGAGACCTTAAGATTTTGTTAATCAAATTTTATATTTTAATCATTTGTGTTTTCTTTATACTTATTCACTGATTTATGTAAAAAATAAATTGGATATCATAGATGTGTGGAATAAGGCATTCGACAGAGGTAATTTTGCACATTGAAACCGGAGAAACGCAACCCTGAGTATACTAGTACAAAAGACTATATAGTTTGGATAGCCATTTGATGGGCAAGACTTAATGATTGGATAATTTAGTGGAATTGAATAAACATATTAATTCAAGTAATTATACAAACTACCTTGGCTCTCGACAGAGGGAGCGAGGTTACTATAGAGACCCATGGTTAATGATTAAGCATGATTTCAATTAACAAATTTGAATTGGATTAGCATAGTTTAACAAAGTGATGTCAAACCCCCCTAGAGCCCTTATTCCATTACATTTCCTAAAAGCAAATTTTCCATTAGCTATTTACTTTCTTCGTTAATTATTAATTTAGTTATTAGTTTAATTTTTTTTACTAAATCTTTGATAGTCTAGATAAAATTGAATTATTCTAATAGCAGTACTTAGCTGTTTCTAACTACAATCCTAGAGGACGATACTCGATCTTCGAATCACTTTATTACTTGTTCGACCTCGTGCACTTGCGAGTACACATAGCGCATAATTATTGCAACAATTTGCAAAATCGCTTAAGCTCCAGACCTGAATCTAAATATGCAAAAACAAATTCACTATTCGGTTTCACAGTAAAAAAACTCAGATATGCTTACAAGGCATTTTACAAACTCTGCGGATCTTCACGGCAACTAGGTCTTCGATCTGCTCAAAAGCTTCTTGTGGCAATCTAGGATTTTCGGCGGTGTATCAATTTCAGATCTGAGTCAAATTGATTTCAACAGATATAGAGTTTAACAAAAGTAAGCCTTAACCAAATATCTGAATCAAATCGATTTCGGCAGATGTAGGGCTCAATCGTCACATATCTAAACTATTGGAATAACTTAGAAAATGATTCAATATACTCACATTTCTGGGAATACAGGGATGGAGATGAGAATAGATGATTGGACAGTTCTACTACTTAAGCCCTTGGAGTGATGAACGACGATTGAGAAGGGAGGGAGAGAGAGAGAGAGAGATGATTAGCATCCGCATGCATGTCGTTGTTGTTCCAAATCCGAAAAAAGAAAAAGAAAATAGGGTTTTCTTTAACCTTCGTCGCAGGACAAGGGGAATAAGAACTCAAACCAAGTATGGCCAGAAGGGGAAGACAAATGGGAAGATGAGTTGGAACCTCAATTACAATGGTGATTCAATTTTGATGGCGGTGAGGTTCATCACCCTTGATTCTGACGGCGATGAGGTTCATCGTCCTCCCTCAGTTCATCGCCTTCTCCCTCCCCCGATTCTAACAGTGATGAAGTTCATTGCAAATAAAATCCACTACCGTGACTGGACGTCGACGCGATGAAGAGAATGGAGATAAGTGATTACAGCGCCAGTGATAAGAGAGAGAGAGATTTAGAAATCCTTAAGTTTTACTGTTGTAAAATTGACTTGATAATTCGATAATTATAATTATCGTCGTAGTTTGTAAAATTTCTTAATTTGTATAAAATAAAATATTAGTTATTCAGTTTTAGTATAAATTCTCCAAAGGGAGAAATCGCGTGGCAGTCCTGGGAAACCAGGTCATTACGAAGTGGTATTAGAGCTAGTTTCGTCCTTGTCTCAAGTCCTTTTGGTGACCTAATATTAATATTAGTGGTTGATTTTTAAGATTTATTAAAATTAAAATTAAGAAGGTTTAATATTACATTTACTTTATGCTTATTAAATGAGATGGATAAAATTGTGAAATAAAATTTATTGAATTAGGGATCATGTGATATTCGGTTTGAATTGAGAATGAACATCTACACATAAAGTTTTAAAATGGCCTTACTCAAAAAGAGAATAATGTCCTCATTCTAACAAATTTGTACTAAAATATCCTAGTGGATCATCTTGTAGATCCAATTTAGACCTCAGATATTTCATCACAAGCCTACAGATGGGTACGAGAATAATTGATTAAGGAACATATCTACTCCAACATGTCAAGTAAACCTTGACAGAGTTTAAGTTTGCAGGCACTCTGAACTTAGGTTATGGTATCCATTACCAATAGTAAGTTAACTAAGACTAGATAAGTGTCGTGTTAATTGTGGACCATAGGGTAAGTTATTGAAAGGATTGGTTTAAAAGGTGTTTACTGTCTTCTATGCAAATTATCAAATTATATTATCTTACTAAATTGAAGAAAAAAAAAGATGTTGATGAAAATGAACAGTTTTATGATGTTAAATTGATCAAGTAAAATTTTAAAAGTGAAAAATAGATTTTATTATCCTATTATGACATAGTTGTCTTGTTAGGAGGATATGTCCTGCGAGATGTTATTGGTCTTTACAGGAGGACATGTCCTGTAGGATGTTGTGTTGTGACCTGTCAGGAAGGCAAGTCCTACAGGTAGTTAATATATATTGTTGATGATGATTATTGGTATGATATAATGGTTTTTACCACGTGTTATTGATTATCTATATGGTGGAGTTGAATATGGTATTGATTATTAATATGGTGGAGTTGAATATGATATTAACAATATAATGTGGTGGAGTTGAATGTGAAATTGATTATGAATATGTTATTAGACATGACAAGAGGGTAAGTCTTGCAAGTGATAAAAATATGTTGTTGATTTGACAAGAGAAGTTGAATATGTAATTGATTATCAATATATTGTGTTGAGACTTGGCAGAAAGGTAAGTCCTGCATGTGGTTGAATATATTGTTGATATGTTGTGTTGAGACTTGCCAAGAGGGTAAGTCCTACAGGTAGTTGATATGATAACTCCCGATCGTAAGGTAAAACGATCTTATGGCTAGGAATGAAGTGTAATATTTTATTATATAAAAGTGAGTTGATATGTTGATTTAAATTCGGTTGTTCTATGATATTTGTAAAATTTTGATATTTTCCAGTGTGATAATATTTGTTGAAATTGAATTTTGATAAAAGATACTTGATCCATATATTATTTTTATATTATGAAGACAATACACCGATAAAATATTTCGGTATATATTGGTCTACTACTAGCGATAGGTAGGGTCAGAGTGTGGGGTAATTGTTGAGACTTTTGGGAGACTTTATATAATAGTTTTATATACATTTTACGTTAATTTTTACTTTGAGTCTGAACGATATTTTAGAAATTCAGGTGGGGGATTTTATGTAATATTTTATATACATGTTACGTAAATATTGAACTTTTGAGACGTATTTATGTGTTTGAGACATATTTCTATACTTAAAACGTGTTTATGTGTTTGAGACATAATTATGTGGTTTGAAACATATTTGTGTGTTTTGAGACGTATTTATGTGGCTAAGACGTACTTATGTGTTTCTAGACGTATTTATGTGATTAAGACATATTTATGTGGTTAAGAAGTATTTTTATATTTTGGAATGTATTTATGTAGTTGAAAGGTATTTATGTGTTTTCAGACGTATTTCAAAAAAATTCATTATTTGAAGTTTGGATTGTGTTGATATTTATGAAAAAAGTTTACGAGATTATTGAAATTTTAATATTGATATTGGAGATAATTATTTTTAATCTCACGGGATAGTCCACGAGTAATTTGGGTTATGATGTTGATTGCAAATATGTTAACTTGAATATTGGATAAAATTGAGCAATGTTGGTTATGTGATATGACAGTGGACTTGAAATGTCATGCCAAGTGAGAAAAATTATTGAGGTCGTGGTCCTGTTGAAATTGAGATAGATCTAATCCAAGTGAAACTACCATGATATTTGAAAAACATATTTGTTGGTTATAAATATAAAGATATATTTATTGCTTTTTTTATCAGAGTAGTGCAGTGGAAGTATTTAGAAATATAAGATTCTTTGACAATTGGTTATCTGTGTTAGATATTGTTGATCCCAAGATTTTGATGAACAATTAAGTATTAATATTTTGGTGGAACTAATGTTTGATCAAGTGTTTTAGTGATTTAAAGTTCCAGTAATGAAGATGTCAAATGGAATGGATGCTTAACGAAGATATCAAGATGATGAAGAAGTATTAAGAGTTTGAAGAAATTTGAGAAAGCAACCCAAGTTAATATTAACTCTTAATATCCCATTTAGGAACATACACATGGCACAAAATGAATCTTATATTTGATGTGTGTTTTTGTTAAGTATATTTATTTTCTCTTATGTGAATTAAGAATAAATATTTTTGAATGACTAAAATGAAATATAAGAATATTAGTGGAGCTTATTTAAATATAAAAATGGATAAATGGACGAAATCGTAAAAGAAAGTAGGTTAAAAACGAGATCAGAGAAGTGATTCATAAGGAGGCAGTCAACTGAGGAGTCGACCGGAGAAGGAAGATGAAATATCTTGAATTAAAGAGTCGACCGACCGGTCGACCTATGAAAACATTTGAACTCTCTGAATTTACAAGTTGATCAAGCGATCGACTGGTGAAAGCATGACAAACTCTCTGAATCTACGAGTTGACTAAGCTGTCGACCTATGATCGCTTCGACGATGGTTTGGTTACAAGCAGCGTTGGGCAATTGATTGGGCAGTCGACTGAATTTGCTGGTTCAAGATATTGTTTGATCCGATTTTAAATCCAAAAGTAGCCATTTTTTGTTAGGATTTGAGAGAGATTTAAGGGATATTCTCTATATTTAATATATGGTTCATATACTAATTAAATTATTTCAATGTGATTCATTAAATATTAATGTTTCTCAATTTGGTAATTAAAATGGATTTTACACTTATTTATTTTGATTGAGAAATACTTTGCGAATTTAATTGAGAGTTTTAAAAGTTATTATTAAGTGAAATTGAACCTAAATGAAGTCCTAATGCTATAAGGGGTCTATAAGAGTATTTTATTTTTATTGTCACGACACTTGTAAATTAGCCGTTAGGTGGTTGATTACATTTGCATTTATATAGACTTGCGAATTTTCTAAGAGAGCTAATAATTCTAAGAGAGATAATAACTTTATATCATTTTGAGAGAGATTTTATAAAAATTATCATTCTAAGTTATTGAGAGTTGTTCTAAGAGTGATTTTGATAATCAACTGTGATCAAGTTTTGCTGATACCGGAATTGAAGCTACATTGTTCTAATCATTATTACTGTGGATTTCTGGTGAGATATTTCTATACTGATTACTGCTTGTTTATTATTTTATATTTGGAAATTGATCTTAGAAATTTTTTTTTTGAAGAAAATATTTTTCAAACAATTTCTTGAATCTGATTACGTGCTTCAATTTGCTACCTATATCTTGTTAAAATCAGATTTCTGCATCTCACATATTTCTATCACTAGTTGAGATATTGATTGAGTTTTTATTTATTTGGGATGGTAGAAACTCCAAGTGAGACTTACTTATTAATTTTTGTATTGGTGAGTTGTGACAGATTAAATATCATTAGAGATATTTAATCAAGGGTAGCAGGGTTTTAGTTTTTTCCTGTAAAAAGATTAAGATAGTGATTCTTCATGGATAAGAATTGTATTTTTTTGAGTGATTTTGTAACGGTTCAATCCTTATCGGGTAAAATAATATTTGGAGTGTTTTAGTGAGGTTTTGATTCTTGAGCCTAAGTGTTAAAAAGAATTAGGTTATTCTTTAATCTGTAAAAAGTAGAAGTTTTTCCTTATCTTGAGAAAAGAAAATTGTAAAGGTTGATTCTAAACCTGTAAAAGAATCAGTATGCGGGTTTGGTTCTTACCTTTAAAAGAATCTTGGTTTTAGTGGGTGCGACCTCCGTGGAGCTCGGAGGACTGGATTAGCCAAGAGTGTACTGTCTTCTTACAAAATTATTTTTCTATATGTCGATCTAAATGTTTATTAAACTGCACGATTTTATAAATATGGTGGATCGAGCAGGTTTTGTGTGAGTTGGTAAAAATGAATTTTCATGGAAATTGTTAGGGTTTTAAAAAGAAGGATATTATAAATAATTTTGTTGGAAATTGACGGTAACTGAATTGACGATGGTGTGGTTGCTTGATTTGTGTTATTGGTTAGACTATGCCATAGTATAAGTCCTGTTCGGAAGGTGGTCCGGCAGGTGGTGATTCATATTATGGTCTGTCTGGAGGGTGGTCCGGCAGATGGATATTTGTTATAATGATTAATATAATTGGTGACTTATATTATTGGCCTCCGGAGACGTCCGGTAGGCGGTAATCTGCTCAGTTAGGTCCGCTAGGAAGGCATATCCTACGGATGGTTACGGTACCGTTGCAACTCCCGATCGTGAGGTTAAAACGATCACTATGGTTTAGTCTGTGTGTATGTGAGTGATAGGTAAACTTGAAATGGGGTGTTTTTATTAAGATTGATGATTTATTGCATATAATGATTAATATGGTTTTACATTGAATAGATTGGTGAGATATATAATTATATAATTGTTTATTTATTTTCACTGCTTATTTTAAAAAGAGATGTTTGTATTATGGTATTCGTATAATTACGCTCGATCCCTTTTAAAAAGGTATTGAGAATGTATTATTATTTCGAAAACATGTTTTAAAATTACTAAGAAGGCAGTACACTCGCAGGTACTATAGAGAAACGCTTGTCCCCTACTGGCAGTAAGTCGATTCCTGAAGGGCCGTAGCGAGGAGTATCTCGATAGTGATTCTTTTTGTTTCTGGTTGTATATGTTCGTTAGTAAAGATGAACTAGTACTGTTGTTGTAAGATCAAGAGAGTCCCAATAAAAGGGGGTGTATGTATTTTTGTTAACCATAGTAAATAATATTTTCTTTTTGTGTAAGACATTTTAATTAGTGTTAGACATTTGTTCGGATGAGTTGTATTGTTGTCACACCGGCCCACAAATGTTGGGAAAACCGGGGTGGGTTGTGACAAAGAACCCCAACAATCACGTAAGGACTAGCAAGGCTGATCAAAACGGCACTATCAGACCCCTTGGATGTTCAACAATGTTGGAACATTACTAGACATGGTTGGACAAGAATGAGGAAGAAAAGCGGATGGAAAAATAAGAGATTGCAAAATTAAATTAATAGAAAGAAAGATAAAAATAAATTGAGAAGAACTAACTGCTTGAAAGTGCAAAAACTCACTGAAATTGGAGAAGTAGCGCTGGAAATAACAAGGATATCGCTGAAGTTTTCTCTGTGCTTTGAGGATGCCAAAGTGAATAAACAAACTTAAGAGGCTAAGTCCTCCTCTTATAGTTGACTTGCTAAATGCCAATAAATACACCATAGGCACTGTCTGTAAGTTTGAACACTCTTAACGGATTAAAATCTATCAAATTCTACCATTTAAGAACATACTAATTCTCACAACGACAGTGCAACACCGACATATTCACTTGCATGGGCATTGTTTACAAAATCATTAGATTAGATTGGAAATGGACCATATTTGTGACTATCCATATTCATACACCGTCAACATGATTAAAGGAAATAAAATTGCATTGCACCATTAAATTGACAAATACTATTACCATTGTTATCCAAGATAATGAAATAACAAATACATAAAAAGTTGTTTCTGTTAGACGATACCGCATGTCGACATAGTATTATGTTGACACAACGTTTGGTGAGTCAAATAAAATTCCACTAAAATGAAATCAATATTTGAATGGGTAATTTTGATGGATTAGGCTTTATTACCATGATAACAATTTTCCTTTTATATCCTCACGAAGAAAATGCTTAGCTCAGGCCCATTGGTCCCATCCGGGCCCAGCATATACAGCGTCTCCGAATCCCTGGACCCAACCACGCGCTCGAAGTGCGCCCTCACATACGCGATTTCGCCGTCGCTCCCCCCCTCCGCCTCCTCCGCAGGCAGCACCCCCGCCCCCATCGACACCGCCCTGAGCACCTCCATCACTCGGAGATCCTCCTCTGTCGCCTCCCTCCGTACTCCGTAGCCGCTCTTCCTCCCGTTGCAGTACATCGTCCACAGCGGCTCATCCAGGAGCTTCGTCTTGTCCTTCTCCGCCGCCCTCTTCTCGCACTCCAGTGCGATTCTCACCATCCCCAGACTCATCTCCTTCTGGAGGACGTTCGTCTGCATGGCCAGCTCCACCACCAGCGTCGGGAGGGTCCGGGGATTCTCCTGAACCGAGAGGTTCACGCGTCCTCTTCGGGAGCCGAAAAGCGTGCCGGTCACACGAGTCCCGGCAATGATGCGGGTGCCATCGGGCAAGCGGCCGCCGGGGAGGGAAGGCAATTTACAGGTGGGGGTTATGATGGGGAAGGACCGGAAGACGGATCGGAAGACCCGGAAAACCTTGGCAGGCTTGCGAGTTTTTTTTGTGGCGGGCTGGACGAGAGACGACGGCTGTAGCGGAGATAGAGGGGGCTGTCGTGGGGGAGTCGGCGCACATGAGCTTGAACCGGGACTGGGTTCACCCATTGCGGACCTTGAGAAGCACCAGCAATGGAAGAATTAAACAAGGAGATGAGAGAGAGATTAGGGTTTGCTCATGATGAAGGGTTCGGGTTGGTTTGAGAGCTGGGCTTGGTCTCGGAGATCCCGAAAACATGGCCGTTAAGTTCGGTATTACTAACTATTTTCACTCAATTTATAGACCACAGAATATGGGCTGTTAAAATTAAGCATATCCCATTTTAAAAAAACTCCCCAAATACAAATAAATATAAGAATAAAAGGATTTAACAAAAATCTCAAAACTATGTTTATAAGTGTTGAAAATTTGAAGTTATGAAATTATTAGTGTTGAATTGTGGTGAATATATTTAATATAATTATTTTTTAAAAATAATTTTTACAATTTTATATTTTTAAAATATTTTTTTTCTACAACTTTTTTTCACAATTTAATATTTTTTCCATTTATAATTTTTTATATATAACTTTCATTGTGAAATTTTATAATATATTGGTGTAAAATGTTAGTTGTAATAATTATATATTCTATGATATTAAATGATAAGTGCTAAAAAATTAAGAAAATTTTGAATAATTTTTTAAGTAATATTTATTTTTTAAATGAATATTTAATTTCATTATCAAACAGACTTAAAGAAATACTTCTCGTTGTCAAATGGGGCATAAGTTCAATTTTTTCAATGTATTTTGGAATTATATAAATTTCATTTAATTTGAGGGTAAATAGTGGATGCAATCACATTCCACTCAAAAGGATTTTGTTTCAGTGCTTTCTGTCATGGACTTACTTTCCCTAAGGTAACCATGCGACACTTAGTCTTGATTCCAACCTCTTGGAAAAATTAAGCCAACCTTGCTAAGATAATCAACCAAACAAAAGGAATAAAGGAAGCTAGAAAGCTTTAGAGAGAGAGCGAGAGTTTGAGAGAATAAGAACGCTTGTATTGCAATTCTCTATTTGGTGAGGAGCAAATGAGCTCTGATGAGTGGTTTATTTACCAACAAATCAAATATTTTTAGGTTCAAATATTTGTGTGTTTTCATGCATTTTTGTTAGTTTAATATGTTTTTATGTTGTTTTATAGGTTTATAAACAAATGGGTGAAAAGATGCAAAATCGGTTCAGATGCAATAACTTCAAGTCTATTTTTGACAATGATTCAATCCGATTTTGAAAAATCCCAAAACATGGAAGTTGTAGATATATGTATTATCTTTTCAGGGTTTTTGAATCATCTCAATTGAAGTTCGGATAAGAAAGTTATGGCCAAAATAAGAATTTAGTATTGGCACTGCCTTGACCATCGCTGCAGCGGTGATCCGGCAGTAAGTTTCTGCCTTCCCATTTCTGCAGCGACCCGACACCAACTGGCATTGATATTTTGAGATATTTTGCATTCCCACTCCAACCAAGAACATTTTTAGGAGCTCAAGATCATACCAAGTAAGAGGAAAACACATTTTGGAGAAGAGGAAACAAGATCAGAGCGAATTTTACGGACGTGGAACCATCCATTCTTTAGATAACGGCTATTCTCCCTTGTTTATCTCTTTCTTTCTAAACTCTTGTTTGTTGTTTGATCATGTATATATCGTTTTTAGTTGAATATTTGGTTATGACCATGAGCTAAGTGTTTATTATCTAGGGATTGATGAAATTTACATATATGTTGCTTGAGTAAATTGTTGTTTCGTTATCGGTTGTTTATCCCTATTCGATTGTGTTCACTGTTCTTTTACTTCTATTATATGTTTTTTTTATGATATTTTGGTTGATTTGAGAATACGGGGTTTGACACTCCGGAGAGGTAACCCCGGATTCCGACTAGGGTTTAAACACAACGCAACGTTGTAATGTTTCGGAAGATTATTAAAAAGTGTGCAATCCGTAAAGTTGGGGCGAAACTCATATAATCGTTTAGATGCAATATAGGGATATCGGTGTTGACATGAATTGCATATTCATTCACTTTACACTCGGGAGAGGTAGTGAGTGAATTTTTGATACCTAAATTGTTGGTAGTTTGAATACCGTTAATATAAACTAGATTGAATCAAACATGTTTAAGTGAACAAAATTAATCCCTAGATAATTTATTCCCATATTATAGTTTAAATAGTTATTATTTTAGTTTAGTTGTATTTCTATAAAAAACCTAAAATTAGATCGCCTAGATAAAGTTAGGTTACGATAATTACGGTACTTAACGACAATTTAAACCAATCCCTGTGGATATAACAACCCTACTCTTCCTATACTATTAAAACTTGACCCGTACACTTGCGGTAACGTGACAAATAATTCCGCTACCAAGTTTTTGGCGGCATTGTCGGGGATTGATTTTTAGATTGTTGTTGATATTGTGAATAAGCAACTTGATTTTAATTTAGGCATTTATTTTATTTTTAATTTGTGTTTTTAGTTTTGTTTGTTTTACGAGGTGTTTGTAGATGTCTCATCAATAAGTCCTCTTAAGTTTTTCTCAATAGGATTCCAAACCATTTTATTGTGCTTGAGATAGATATAACGAGTCGCACTTTTGGTTTCCAAATCATGGTTTCCCGAATGAGTGTCAATTACTGAATTTTCTCGACGGGTTACAAGCCGTAACCAGAACTTTGGTAGAAGGAGGAAATGGTACCACCTCTTTTTACGATCTAACCGCGGACGATGCCTATTGGTTGTTGGAAGACATGACGGAGTTTGATTTTCAGTATTGGAATTATTCAACAAGTTACCAAAGCTTGGGCGATAGTTCTACCGTTTCGGTGCTATGGACTGACACCCTGGACCAACATGTGGAATCTTCCCCTACCGTGGAAGAGATGTTCGCTGGAGACTCAAGTTTTCTGGAGGAAAACACATGACCATCTCAATGAGCTCATCATCTTGACAATATTGAGACGACCTTCACTGAAATTGATGTGACCGTAAAGTCCCTTGAGACACAAATCAGTCATCTTATTTGCTTTATTAAGACCGAGTCAGAAGTAGTAGCATTGAGAGACACACAAGTTACATCCATATGTGAAAGCCATCATGAGGAACCGAACACGAGCGGAAGAAAATTGGGAGCATTCAACAACAATGATTCGAATGAGAAGAAATTCCAATAATAGATTGAAGATGAAGAATCACATAATGATAATTATGATTCTTCACCATTTGAGATCCAAATTTTGATGCCACCCTCGATCCAAGACGATTACATATATGAGGATCCAATGTGGCTCACTTGTTCTCTACCGCTTATAACACCGTTCATTCAAGCCCACCAAGCACATAAGACGGAGCCGAGTCATGTTGAGAGCATGTGCCAATCATTGCCATATTTCTCCAAGCTTGAAGGCGTTCTGAATCAAGACCCATATGTTGTGTTATATGACACATACTATGGACGGAATCCGCTCTTGGTAAGCCCTTCTCCGTGTCAAGTCGATGACATTAAACCAAACGTTTCATGGGAGGCAACCCAAGTTTTCAAATAAATTAATCCATCACCGTCGACTATACTCGGAGGCGAGATTGTCTTGCCTCCCAGGTATGTGTTCAAAACCCCTTTCGTCACCATGCTATATGCCATTTGTTGAGTTCGATGTTGGGCCACTGTGGACACTGACCAGTCTAAGTTTGGGGGGATGTTGATGTTTAGTATGTTTTTATTGTTTAATGACTTTTTGTTGGTCAAGTAGTTAAGTTAAATAATTGTTAAATGTTGTGTGGTTTAAGTTAAATTTTTGTTTAGTTTCATGTATGTTTAGTTGTTAAATGTTGCGTTGTTTAACTTCATGCATGTTTGTTTAGTATTAGTATAAGTGCGTTTATGTTTGTAGTTGTTTTTGTGTGTTGAGTTTTGTAGTTCTTTTGGACCATTACCTAATGATGATATTATCCCCTAATTGTTTATCGAGGTCAAAGGGTAATACCCATTCATGTGTGTTTTGTGTGCTTGACATTTCGTTTTGGTAAAAGTCATTGTGGATCCTAATTTGCACGCGCACGTAGACGCAATGTACTAGATATCCAATTGATTTGATGCCAATTATCCAGTAACCAAGTTTATGATAATTTAAGGGATTCTAGAACCTGATTGGGAAAAATTTGAGGCGAAATTCTAGGCGAGGTAGTTTAGAAGATATGATTTAGGCATTCATTTTGATTGCTTGAGTCGTTGAAGTCTTCCATGTAAAATGTTTTACCTCTTGTTACCTTGTCGAAGCTTGTTAGCCGTTTCAATTCTGAACACGTATCAAATGCCCTAGCCAATTAAATTTTTTCTAAACCACTGTCGCTAAACCTAAGGCACGAAAGAGGTGACTGTAGTAGTTGGCGCCCGTTTTGATGCTCCTCGTCCTGGTTCTTCCATGTCTTCATGATATAGCTTTAAAAAACTAATGCGGAAGACATGATGTATCTTTAACTTTGGTTGGAGAAGGAGTTTGTAGGAGACCTTTCCCACACATTTTATTATCGGAAATGCGCCCTCGTAATGCCAACAAGGCCCCCTGTGAACTTTGTGTAGGGATTTGAACTGTTGTGGAAAGAGTTTCACAAGCCCATTTTTTCATCTTCTTGGACGCTTTGTCCAAATATGCTTAAGCCATATCGGTTTGTTCATTCCACGCCTTCATAAACTTGTACGCGGCAGGACTGTTCCTATCGTAGCTTGCTGCTAAGGTGTTGGGCGTTAAAGGCTGCCTTCCCGTGACAATCTCGAAAGCGCTTTGATTTGTCACCTTACTCTTTTGCAGGTTGTACGAGAATTGTGCCACGTCAAGTAGTTTGGTCTAATCGGTTTGGTTGGTACTCACGTAGTGCCGCAAATATAACTCCAACAATGCGTTAATTTACTCCGTTTGCCCATTAATTTGTGGATGGAAACTTGTTGAGAAGTCCAAATCCGTCCCCAATAGCTTGAGCAACTCTGTCCAGAATCACCCGGTGAATCGAGGGTCTCGATCGCTAACAATATGTAGTGAAACTCCCCAGAGTTTCACCACATGTTTCAGGAATAGTTGAGATATTTCTTCCGCCGTACAATCGGTTGGTGCAAGAATAAAGGTCGCATACTTGTTGAACCTATCAACTACCATGACAATGCTCCCACAACCTTCTGACTCCGGTAAAGCTGATATAAAGTCCATAGAGACAGTTTCCTATGGACGCTTTAGTATAGGCAGTGGTTCCAACAATCCCGCCGGATGTTGTTGCTCTAGCTTGTCTTGTTGACATACAAGACAAGTTCTAATGTAAGCCTCTATGTCGTCCCGCATTCGAGGCCAATAATAAGCATCATCCATTAGTTCCATGGTACGCCACATGCCTGGATGTCCTACCCACTTTGAGTCGTGACTTTCCTTCATCAAATCCTTCCGCAAGGTTTGCCATTAAGGGACGTAAAATATGTCCCCTTTCATATACAAAAGATCACCCTTTAGCTAAAAACGCCTCGTCTTGTCCTTGTTGGCCATATTAATAAGGCTCTTGGCTAGTGGGCCCCTGTTGTAGTCCCTCTTTTATGCAATCCACCAAAGGGCATTTTAGACTACTAATTGATGCTAGCTCGGCCTTACGGGTTAAGGCATCGGCTACTAGATTAACCTGCCAGGGCTTATATTCCAGTCGATAGTCAAACTCGGCAAGAAAATCCTGCCACCGTGCTTGCTTTGGGCTTAGCTTCTTTTGCGTTTGGAAATAGCTTATGGTAACATTGTCGGTCATGATGACAAACCAAGACCCCAAGAAATAGTACCTCCAGGTTCGTAGATAATGAACAACAACAATCATTTCTTTCTTTTGGACGGTGTACTGCCTCTCAGTGTCATTTAGCTTTCGACTCTCGTATGCCACAGGATGTCTTTCCTACAAAAGAACTCCCTCACTAGCAAATTCAAAAGCATTCGTGTGGACCTCATATGGCTTGGAGTAGTCGGCAAAACGCAAGACCAGCTTATCTGAGACGACATTCTTCAAATCGACAAAGGCACGTTGGCATTTCTTGGACCATTCCCATGTCTTTTCTTTCTTCAATAGATCGGTGATGGGCCGGCTCGAGCTAAATAACTCCTTATGAAGCGCCAGTAGTAGTTGACAAGTCCTAAGAAAGAACGTACCTCTGTTACTTTCGTGGACGGATCCCACTCTTGAATTGCTCTTACCTTGCACATTTCCATCATTATCTTTCCTTGTCGCACCTTGTGGCCAAAGAAGGATACTTCTTGGGCAACTGAACACTTTTCCAGTTTAACATAAAGCTCATTTTTCCATAGCACTTCGAAGACTTGTTTGAGATGTTGGACATGTTCGTCCAAGGTCTCGCTATAGATGAGGATATTATTTAAGTAGACTATGACAAAACAATTGAGGAACGGGTGAAAAATCTTGTTCATTAATGTATAAAAAGTAGCCGGTGCATTAGTGAGACCGAAGGGCATACTAAGAAATTCGAAGGAATCGTAACTTGTTACACATGTCGTTTTAGACTCGTCTCCTTCGGCAATCTGGACTTGATAGTATCCTGAGTGCAAGTCCAGCTTGATGAAGTACCGTGTTTAGGGAGTTGATCAAAGAGGTCCACAATCAAAGGAATGAAGTACTTATTCGTGATCGTGACCTTACTGAGCGCCCGATAGTCAATGCACATCCGCAACGATCCGTCCTTCTTCTTTTGAAATAGCACCAGTGCCCTGTACGGTGCTTTAGACACCCGTAAGTGTCCAGCATCCAATAGCTCCTTGATTTGCCTCCTTAGCTCCTCAAGTTTGGAAGGCAATATCCAATAGGGTGCCATGGCAGAGGATTTAGCGCCCAGTTCTAACTCGATCCTGTGGTCCACATCTCTCTGGGGTGGTAGCCTTTTCGGTAACTCTTTCAACATAACATCCTTGTACTCCTCAAGGACACCTTTGATTTCTCTCGACACCTCAGGCAAGTTGGAAACTAATGGATCTTCGGACATTTATTTCATCATCACAAGGTAATTGGCTTCCCCCTTCTTGAACACCTTTCTAAATTGCATAGCGGATAGGACTTGTTTTTCGATCTTAGTGGTACGTTCCTCAGGAACCATGCAAATCTTACCACTATCCATAATACACACCGAATTTGCAAAAGAAATAGGGAAAGCTTTTACCTTATCAAGGAATTTCATCCCGATCACAACCTTGAAGTCGTCCATTGGTACCATCAACATGTCCATCGTGCCTTTCCATTGTCCAATATTGGCACGTACATCTCGTTCCATGCCTTGTATCGGTTGGGCCGTCGAGTTTACGGCCTTCATTGTACCTCATTCCTTAATGAAATTGAGTTTTAGTATTTTTGCCTCGTTCGCTGAGACGAAGTTATGACTTGCTCTGGTATCGATTAGTGTCACACCCCACCCCGGGCACCCGTCACTCAAGGCCGGGCATGACGTCGACATTACGCTACATGCCCAATCAACTAAATACATACAGATATACATAAATACACGCACTACTGTAAATGTTATATTTTTTTTTCCAAAATACTTGAACCTTTCACGGTTCACATCTGACTGACTCACCTCCAAAATGACCCTACCACCAGACTCTACCTAGTGCTAGTAGTGGACCGACTCCTAGCCGCGGTACATGAAACCAAAATTTTTTATCGGTGTACTGTCTTCATAATAAAAATATTTTACAGATCAAGCATAAGAATTAAACACCACGTTTCAAATTATAAATAATATAACCACGTACCGTACTGAAATCCAATTCCCCTATCACCATTGAAATAAACTGATATATTTAAAATACCTGGACCAAACATTTTAAATCAACTAACCCAATCATTTTAAATCAACCTATCCAAATATTTTAACCAAAATATAATATAATATATCACCGCATACCGTGTTGAAAATTCAGTTCCACTGCCACCAATGAGATGAAATAATATATTTAACACCCTATCTAAATATTTAAACCAATTAGTCTAAATATTTTTAAACGTTTAATAAAGTACACCACACCTCCTCTTCTACTAGCCATAGGATCTTTTTTACCTCACGATCGAGAGTTGCAACGGTTACGTACTACCCGCAGGTTTTGTACTCCTGACGAGTCAATGAACCACCTGCAGGGCTAATCCTCCTGATAGGTTATAACATAATCAACCACCTGTCGGACTAACCCTCTAGACAGGTCATAATACAATCAACCACTTGCCGGACTAACCCTCCAAATATGTTTTAATATAATCAACCACCTGTCGGACTAACCCTCCAGACAGGTCTTAATATAATCAACCACTCACCGGACTAACTCTCCGGACAAGTCATAATATAATTAACCACTTGCCCGACTAACCCTCCAGACATGTCATAATATAATTAATCACCTGCTTGATTAACCCTCCAGACAGGTCACAATATAATCAACCACCTGCTGGACTAACCCTCCGGACAGATCATAATATCAACAACCACCTGCCGAACTAACCCTCTGGACAGGTTAAAACCGTCCCGCAGGACATGCCATCCTAACGAGATAAAAACTATGGTGTAGTCGGACACACACAAAATTTCCACATTTTTCCTTTTCTATTTTTACAAAATCCACATTTAAAACCCACTTAATCCGTATAAGCCACAAAATTGTTCATTTTCAAATCACCACATTTTTTTTTTCCAAGAAACGTATTTCTCCACAATTTATATGAAAATAAGGTTTTATAAATTTATATAGAAGACAGTACACTCACTTCGTTCTCCGCACTGCAAAAATGTCAATGTCCAAAACCTATCTGAATGCTGGCGCCTGATTCGAATTTTTTCGCCTACCGAGATATGGGATTTGGATTTTTTATTTTTATTCGATTTTTTTTCCCCTCCTTTCCTGCTTCTATTTTGAGTTTAGCCGGCTCTCTCTCTCCCATGTTTCTGCTTCCGTCGACACGGCCACGCACGCCTCCCCTCTCACTTACCCCACCGCCGGCCGATCAGCAGCACACACACACACACGCGTGCGCTCGTTTGACCTCCCACACACACACGATGACACATACACCAGTCACTGCCGACGACCGAACACACACACCGGCGATCACCAAAACTGACGGCACACATACACACATACACACACACACACACAGTCGCACACAGCCACAGTCAACGACTGCATAGAACACATACACACACGCTGGCTGAACGACGGCGACGATCCCACATATACCCACACGACAAATTCGACGGCTCACACACATGCATCAAAATACACACACTTAACGTCCATACCCATGCACACCGTTAGACCGAACAACATACCCACACACGATCGCCGGTGAACCGTAACACTGCTACCGAAGACCCGATCAACCGATTGCCACGCCGAATGAACAGCCTGAACATATACACCACTCCGTCATACACATACACATTTCCTCACCGATCACCCACACTATCGACAACTTCTCGCCGTCTGCCGAACCTAACCTCTCTCTCTTCCTTCTCTTGGTTTTCCTGTTTCTATTCTCTTTTTTTTTTTCTTTTTCCGTTTTGGTTTCTGTGTGCAACTGGGTGTGAAATGTGTGTGTATATATATATATATATAGATATATGAATCTTTGCCGCGTGCCTCTTCCTTCGTTGATGGGTATACACATATACATATATATAAATTACCACTATTTCCTTCATAATGAAGGAATAGTTTTTTTTTATTTTTTATTTTTTTATTTAAATTACACTAATCTCCCTCAATTTTCTTTAAGTTATTAGTTAAACCCAAAATTTAAAATTAATATTTTTTAAAATTACGAATTAACCCCTAAAATTTTAAATTAAATAATAAATACCACAATCTACCTCGGTATTTTTTAAATGTTCTAAAATGCAACTGACGATCATGCACGTGCGAAAATTAGGGTCTTACAACTCTTTTCCCCTAAAAGAAATTTCATTCCGAAATTTTAGTTACCTTAGCCAAACATGTGCGGATATTTATTTCCTAGCTCATTTTCTCGTTCCCACGTCACCTCCTCTACTGAATGACTGTGCCAGAGCACTTTTACCAATGGAATCGTTTTCATCCGCAACACCTGATCTTTCTGACTCAAGATTTGGACTGGCTCCTCAACGTATGTCAAATCTTTTTTCAACTCGATTGGTTGAGAAGTCAACACATGCGAAGGATCTGGAACATATTTTCTAAGTATCGACATGTGGAAAACGTCATGTAATCTGGACAATTCTGGCGGTAGGGCAAGTCGAAAAGCTGTCGTACCAACCCGTTCTAAAATCTTGTATGACCCGATGTATCTGAGACTTAATTTCCCTTTCTTCCCGAATCTCATTATGCCTTTCCACGGGGATATACGTAAAAATACGTGATCACCCACTTCAAATGCTAACTCTTGCCTACGTTTGTCAGCATAACTCTTTTGTCGACTCCGAGTAATCTTCAATCTTTCCTGAATCACTTTCACCTTGTTTGCCGTCATTGGGGCTATATTCGGTATCAACAATTTTCTTTCTCTCACTTCAGTCTAACAAATTGGGGTTCTGCATCTCTTGCCATACAACGCTTCATACGAGGCCATTTCGATCACCGAATGGTAGCTGTTATTGTAGGAGAATTCCATCAACGTCAAGTGATCATCCCAACTACCAGGAAAGTCCAGAACACAACCCCTCAACATATCCTCCAACGTCTGAATCATACGCTCTGATTGACTGTCAGTTTGAGGATGAAATGAGGTATTAAATTTCAGTTTGGTATCTAAAGCAATTTGGAGACTCGGCCAGAATTTTGAAGTAAATCTCGAATCTCTATTCGACGCTATAGAACCCAGTGCACCATGTAATTGAACAATCTCGTCAATATACAATTGGACATACTTATCAAGAGAGTACATCGTTTTTACGGCAAAAAAAAAAATGAGCAGATTTAGTAAGTCTATCAACGATCACCCGGATGAAATTATGCCTCTTCTGAGTACGGGGTAATCCCGAAACAAAATTCATCATGATATGCTCCCATTTCCACTCTGGAATAGGTAGGGGCTACAATAAGCCACCTGGACGTTGGTGCTCAATCTTGACTTGTTGACAAACGAGACATCTGGCAACAAATTCAACTATTTCTCATTTCATCTCATTCCACCAATAGAGTTCTCGCAGATCCCGATACATTTTGGTACTACCTGGATGCATTGCGTATGCTGAGCTATGCGCTTCCTCCAAGATATCCTTCTTTAGATTGACATTTTCAGGCACACACAGTTTATTTCCAATCATCAAAGCTTCATCACTATCCATGACACGATAGTTAGCTCTGTGACCATTTTTTACTTCAATTCGGGTCTTCTCCAATTGGGCGTCTATTTTCTGCGCTTCAATGATACAGTCGATCAATATCGGTCTCAAAGTCAACGTCGCAAGTAACCCTGCCATCTGACCAACCGCCAATTGAACTTGTAAAGATCTCAACTCGGCATACAAATTGGTATGAACAACTTGAATGTGTGCAACCGAACTCATCGATTTTTGGCTCAACGCATCCGCTACAACATTGGCCTTTCTCGGATGATAGTGGATAATACAATCATAGTCCTTGATCAATTCTATCCAATACCTCTGTCTCAGATTTATTTCCTTCTGGGTAAACAAGTATTTCAAGCTCTGATGGTCGGTGTATATCTCACAAGTCTCGACGTACATGTAATGTCTCTAAATCTTTAAGGCAAACACAATCGCCGCCAATTCCAAATCATGCGTTGAATAATTATGTTCATGATTTTTTTTAATTGACGGGAGGCGTATGCAATCACGTGACCATGTTCTATCAGTACACACCCTAGTCCCTGATATGACGCGTCACTATAGATCACAAAGCCACCATCTTCAGTTGGAAGGGAGAGTATTGGCACAGATATCAGTCTATTCTTCAGCTCTTGAAAACTCTGCTCACATTTATCAGTCCTCTCGAATTTGGATTCCTTGCGGGTCAATCAGGTCAATGGAGCAGCTATAATAGAGAATCCCTGCACAAACCGACAATTATACCCTGCTAATCCCAAAAAAACTTCGAACTTCAGTCACACTTTTCAGCCTTTCCCATTGAACCACAACTTCAACTTTCTTTGGATCCACTAGAATACCATCCACCGAGATAACATGTCCCAAGAACACGACTCTATCCAACCAAAACTCGCATTTACTGAATTTTCGCATAACGTTTGATCTGCCTACCCGGTAACCTGGAACGTATTCCTAAATTAAGTCCATTTTGGAATATTCTACATCTTGTCTCTTCCGTTTTCACCAAATTAGGGGCAAAGTGGGACAAGGCATTGAATTTAATTTCATACTGCTGAACGATCACCTTTTCCTGTTTTAACCATATGAACTTCTCTCTCCAATAAAATCACAAGGTTTCCTTAGTATTGCCTAGAAGGCAGTTTTATGCACACCCTTGGATGCTGTACACTAGGATAGACTCCATGTATATCAAGAAGCAGCACAATATGTTGTGCAGTCCCATAATACTAGTAAGGTGTTGTCTAATAATCCAACTTAAGTGTGCTTTGTCACACTATTGGGTTTAACAACTAAAATATTAGGTGCTACTGATAGTGAATCCCAACGTCAAGTAATACAAATATGGTTATTTATCAGTTATAATTTAACATTTAAAACCACTAGCACCACCACAATCACAATCTATCTACCACCACTACCAACAATACCACCCAATCCACCAACTAGCAGTATCACCACTACGTTGCACCCACTAATTGCCAACAAGACAAATAACAATGCACGTTGCCAATGTACTATCTAATGCAATGCAATAACTATCACTCACGTGCCGAATCTACCTATCGACATCCTATCTCATGATCTACCATTAGCTCGACACCACCTACCGACATCCTATCTCAGGGTCAACCACTGGCTCGACAAACTGACATTTCTACAGAACCTATAACCTAAACTCTGATACCACAAATGTCATACCCCACCCCGGGCACCCGTCACTCGAGATCGAGCGTGATATCAACATGAAGCTACCTACCCAATCAACTAAATACATACAGATACACATAAATACACGCGCTACTGTAAATGTTATATTTTTTTTTCCAAAATAATTGAACCTTCCACGCTTCACATCCGACCGGCTTACCTCCAAAATGACCCTACCACCAGACTCTACTTAGTGCCAGTAGTGGACCAACTCCTAACCGTGGTACCTGAAACTAAAAACTTTCATTAGTGTACTGTCTTCATAATAAAAATATTTTGCAAATCAAGCATAAAAATTAAACACCACGTTTCAAATTATAAATAATATAACCACGTACCGTAATGAAATTCAGTTTTCCTGTCACCATTGAAATAAACTGATATATTTAAAATACCCAAACCAAATATTTTAAATCAACCAACCCAATCATTTTAAATCAACCTATCCAAATATTTTAATCAAAATATAATATAATATATCACCGCATACTGTGTTGAAAATCCAGTTCCACTGCCACCAATGAAATGAAATAATATATTTAACGCCCAATCCAAATATTTAAACCAACAAGTCTAAATATTTTAAACGTATAATAAAGTACACCACACCTCTTCTCCTACTAACTATATGATCGTTTTTACCTCACGATCGGGAGTTGCAACGGTACCGTATCACCCACAGGTTTTGCACTCTTGACGGGACAATCAACCACCTACAGGACTAATCCTCCTGACAGATCATAACATAATCAACCACCTACCGGACTAACCCTCCGGACAGGTCATAATATAATCAACCACCTGCCGGACTAACCCTCCGGACAGGTCATAATATAATCAACCACCTGCCGGACTAACCCTCCGGATAAGTCTTAATATAATCAACTACCTGCCGGACTAACCCTCCGGACAGGTCTTAATATAATCAACCACCTGCCGGACTAACTCTCCGGACATGTCATAATATAATCAACCACCTGCAGGACTAACCCTCGGAACAGGTCATAATATAACCAACCACTTGCCGGACAAACCCTCCGGACAGGTCATAATACCAACAACCACCTGCCGAACTGACCTTCTGGACATATCAAAACCATCCTGCGGGACATGCCCTCTTGACGGGATCAAAACTATGGAGTAGTCGGACACACACAAAATTTTCATATTTTTCCCTTTTCCATTTTCACAAAATCCACATTTAAAACCCACTTAATCCATATAAGCCACAAAATTGTTCATTTTCAAATCAACACATTTTTTTTCCCAAGAAACGTATTTCTCCACAATTTATACGAAAATAAGATTTTATAAATTTACATAGAAGACAGTACATTCACCTCGTTCTCCGCACTCAAAAAATGTCGACGTCCAAAACCTATCGGAATGCTGGCGCCTGATTCAAATTTTCTGCCTACTGAGAAATGGGATTTGGATTTTTGATTTTTATTTGATTTTTCTCTTATTCTTCTCATTTTTTTTCCTTCTTCCCTGTTTCTGTTTTGAGTTCAGCCGGTTCTCTCTCTCCCCTGTTTTTGCTTCCGCCGACACGGCCACGCAACCCCCCTCTCACTCACCCCACCACCGGCCGATTAGCAGCACACACACACACACACACACACACACACACATGTCGACGATAAAACACACACGCACACACTCGTCTGACCTCTCACACACATGACGACACACACACACACACACACACACACACACACACGACGACATACATACACACACGCTAGTCACTGTCGACGATCGAACACACACACACTGGCGATCACCAAAATCGACGACACACACACACACAGTCGCATACACCCACAGTCGACGATTGCATAGAACACACACTCGCGCGCGCACACACACACACGTCGGCTGAACGACGCCGACGATCCCACATATGAACCAAAATACACACACTCAATGTCCATATCCATACACACCGTTAGACTGAACAACATACCCACACACGATCGTCGGTGAACTGTAACACCACCGCTGATGACACGATCAACCGATTGCCACGCCGAATGAACAGCCTGAACACATACACCACTCCGTCACACACATACACACTTCCTTGTTGATCACCCACACCGCCGACAGCTCCTTGCCGTCTACCGAATCTCTCTCTCTCTCTCTCTCTCTCTCTCTCTCTCTCTCTCTCTCTTTTCTCTCGATTTTCCTGTTTCTGTTTTTTTTTTTTTTTTTTTTTTTTCGTTTTGGTTTCTTTGTGCAGCTGGGTGTGAAGTGTGTGTATATATATATAGATATATGAATCTTTGCCGCGTGTTTCTTCCTTCTTTGATGGGTATACACGTATACATATATATACATTACTACTCTTTTCTTCATAATAAAGGAAGAGGTTTTATTTATTTATTTAAATTACAATAACCCCCCCTCAATTTTCTTTAAGTTATTAGTTAAACCCAAAATCTAAAATTAATATTTTTTAAAATTACGAATTAACCCCTAAAATTTTAAATTAAATAATAAATAACATAATCTACCCCGGTATTTTCTAAATGTTCTAAAATGCAACTAATGATCATGCACGTGCGAAAATTAGGGTCTTACAATTAGGGCCTTAGTATGCAATCCGTTGATCTTTGCTTCAATGAACATTAGCCCCTTCGGCGGAGCTTCCGGCATGAAACATTTAGCCTTAATGGCGTTTAATAGACGAAGGGAGCTCATATGTACCTCATTTTGCTATGTTGTTCCTCGTACTTCATTGTCATGGCATTAAAGGCTTTTTGTTTAGGACACTCCCGCACCCAATGTGGTCCATCACAAAGAAAATAATTTCTTTTGGGTCGAGAGCGGTCTTTGTCTTTAGCATCCGACGACTTTTCTTTTCCGAACGAGGGTTTGTGACCCCCAACGTCTTGAGGTACTTTGTCTCTCCCGCCCTTTACTAGATTAAATTTCTTGGGCTTGTCTTTCATCTGGGGTGCTTCATCCTTGGAACCATAGTCGATGAGCAATTCCGTTGCGGCTATAGCGTCAGAGAGACTTTACACGCCTCGATGTCTTAATTCTATCTTGGCCCAATTTTGCAATCCATCAAGGAAGTAGAACAATTTATCCTTATCGGCCAAATCCAGGATTTCCATTGTCAGAGCAATGAAATCTTTCACGTAATCTGAGATATACCAGTTTGTTTAAGTCGATGAAGTATCCATTTGCTTCTGCTTTGGCATTTTCAGGATAAGATTATTTCTTGATTTTCCTCTTGAAATTATTAAAAGTATCAATTGTATATGTACCTTTAGAGATTTTCTCGTCTTTTCGTCGCCGACATAATAAATCCATATCCGTAACGTACGTTACCGCATTGTTGATCTTGGAGGTCTCATATACCATCCTCTTTGAGGAAAAATACCGTTCTAGCCCCCCAAAGGAAATTGTCCAATTCTCGAGCATTTCACCTACCCAAGAAAGTGTTTGGTTTTGGAATGTCGATGTCTGAAACCTCGCGAGTGGTAACGGTCTCTGACGACACCGCCCGCTTGCACAAAGACCAATCCGATTAATCCTTCTCCATTTCGGCCCGAATTTTGGAGAGTTCTCATTCGTAGTAACTTCTTAGGCTTCGTTCCAACTCAGCCCGAGTGTTGGAGATTTCACATTCGAAGTGCTTTTGTAGGTTCTTTTGCTCTAAGAAGACTTGATCTCGAAGGGCACGTACCTCTCCTCGTAGTGAACCACCATGTTTACGAAGGGAGACCCGCATAGTTTTGTTGATTGCTTGGTCCTCCAACTCTAAGCTTTGAAGCTGTTAGCCCATGTTCTCGAAATTGGACTTCACCTTTGCTAAGGTCTCTTCAAGGTGGGTCACCCTACCCTCAAGGCTCGAGACAGTGTCCTTAGACTTGGTCCTATTACTTTTTTGGTTTGGGGGTTGGCTCTCCGCTTGACCGTGTTCCATTACAGGTTCATCCAAAGCCAAAGTTCCGGTTGATGCCATTGTCACAGTCCAAGCTCGATTCCTCGAGCTCTAATACCAGTTGTCACGGATTTACTTTTCCCATAGTAACCATGTGGCACTTAGTCTCGATTCTAACCCCTTGGAAGGGCTAAGTAAGTCTTACCAAAACAATCAACCAAATAAAAGGAAGAAATAAAGCTTGAAAGCTTTAGAGAGATAGAGAGTTTGGGAGAATGAGAAAACTTGTATTGCAATTCTCTACTTGGTAAGGAGCAAATGAGTTGTCTCATCTTTATATAGGCCAAGGGTCTTACAATGGATGATCTAGATCATTTTGATCTAATGGCTACAAATGATGATCGAGAGAATTCTACTAGATATTTACAAAAGAGAATTCTAGAAAAGAGGGTGTCTAGGATGCTCCACAATTCTCTACAATATCCTAAAATATTCTAGAAAGTTGGGGGCCTCCAATAGTACCTTTTTCCCGTACCCTATATATACAAGTCATGGCTTCCACACTTAGAGAATTTCTCTAGTAGGAAGGCTAAGGTGTGAGGGACGTTACATTTCTCTTTAAAGGAAAAAAAATACATTTTTGGTCCCTAAAATATAGGGTAGATATCTATTTAGACCTTGAGGTTTGTTAAATTGCATATTTGATCCATAAATTTATATACATTAGTCAGTCCAAATTGGTAACTCCATCAATTTTTTTAAGGAAATATTACCGTTTACTCTAAAAAAAAATTATTGTTTACCGTGCACTCCTATCTTCCTTTTCTTGCACTGATCACTTCCATTGTTGACTATTCTTTGCACCGAAAACTCTCTTTTTTCCAAAATGGGCGGGAAACGAGATTACCGAAATGACTTCCCGCAGACGTCTTCAGAAATCTGATGTGTTTCAGTTAATCGATCGTCAATGGATGATGAACAATACTTCAATTTGATCCTTGAAATTGTAGTGAATAACCTTAGCTGGTATATGCAGCACCATGAACGATTCATCTTCTTCGTCTCCCTGAATGATGGAAAGTATCAAAAAATTGATACAGTTCGTTGATTTCGCAGATTTGAGATTTATCACAGAGAAGTTAAGGATTTTTATCAAATTAGCAACGTCGGAGCTAGTCTCCTCCACGGCGGTCCGAGAGAGCCTTGGAACGGCACACACGCCTGCGTGACCGGCAGTGCCGCCGGAGATATTCTGTCGAATTTTGAGCAGCAGTGGACCAAACAATGCAACAGATCTTTGCTTTTACCGATGAACTCCATACCCGAACTCTTCCGGCAGCCCATTTCCGGTGACTCCCCGACCCAAAACGACTGAAAAGTCTAACAACTTGCAAAACTTTGTGATTCAAGCTTGCAAAGATTTGCATGATAGCCATTTATTATTGCAATTTGCATGTGTGATAGCTGGAGATATAAATATCTTGATTTTGACTATTTACACATTGCACCCTGTAATTTGTAGTTTATTGCAGAGAACAGTTGATGTTACATTTAATATCTACAGATGTTGAATATAATATATTATGATTTTTAACCGTGGATATATAAAACAAGAAAACAATTGATATTACATTCAACATCCACATGTGTTGAATGTAACATCCACGCATAATGCGATCCATAAAAGTATGAGAACAATTGATGTTACATTCAAAATCCACTGGTATTGAAGTGTTGAATGTAATATCATATGGATTTTACTCTACATACATAAAACAAGAGAACAATTGATGTTACATTAAACATCAACAGGTGTTGAATGTAATATCAACGCATAATACGATTCATACGTAAAAAAAATATGATTCGCATATCGTAAAAAAATGATATTTTACTGATTAATATAGTATAAAAATATTAATTTTACAATATCAAAAACTACAAAAAAATCTATGTGTTTTGATATCAGGGGTATGAGGGGTATTTTGGTTAGAAAAAGACAAAATGAGTTATTGGTGCAAAAAAAAATGTGATAGACTTGATCGGTAATTTTTTTTTCGGATTTTGGGAGTTAATGGTTGATAGGTGGAATTTATCTATTTACTCCCAAATATTCTGCTACCAATGGTACATGCCCTTTTTTTTTTTTGACGAAATTAAATCACGTGTGAAACATGAAATCACCCATATGGATGAATTTTATTATAAAAAGTGACGGAAGAATTGGCTTAGCACGATTTGAATAATTTAAGATTTAATGTCCTTCGAATTGAAAGCACAGGGATTAAAATGGATTTTTTTTTTTAAACTTTAAGGGTGCAAAATGAAAAAACTCATTTTTTTTTTAAATTGTATTTTTTATTTATTTTTTCATCTGAGGAGGGGTGGTCATGGTCCGGGGGTTCGTCCAACCAATCCATTCCATTGTTTTTTTTAGAGCTTGAGCTTGTTTTTTGAGTCCATGGACAGGGTTAAAGCTTTAAAATTTAGGGTCGAGCTTGGACATTGATCATTTTTTGTTTAGGGACGACTATGCTCAGCTCAACCATTTATTAAAACAAAAATTATATGTATATATATAAGATCAAGTAATAAGTGTTATATGAGATAATCTTAATTCTTCATTTTTCGACCTGCCTCGAGTAGAACAAGTGTTAAGTAATAAGTGAGATCAAGTAATAACAGTTAAGTAAGTACTAATTATTATCTATGAATGTATTTTATAATTGTAATTTGTCATTTTTGTGATTATTTTTTAAATTGTTAAAAAAATATAGGGTTAGGTTTGGGTTTGAATTTTTTTTATTTAGGATCAGACTTGGGCATGACATTAAAGTTCAGACGTAGAGCTAGAGATGAATTTGGGCTTACTATATATCCTAGGTAGACCTAGCCCGAACTCTTATGTCTAGAGATGAATTTGGGCTTACTATATATCCTAGGTAGACCTAGCCCGAACTTGGTCTATGGCCAGCCCTAAGTTCATTTTATAGGATAAATTTCACTTTGTAGCTTAAAGCATGATCACATTGCGTTTTGTTTTCGAATATATATCAATTTACCATATTTCGCCCTCAGTTTCATATTTATTCTAAAATGACCGTTTTGAGTTTTGATGCTCCTTTTTTGAACAACCAATTTATAATAGATATTAGCATGTGCTTTTAGGAATATCCTTTTTTATATTTAAAAAAAACAAAAAAAACACCATAGTTTCTACACAATATTTATTGGTTCTTTGAAAACATGCCAATAAACATAAATGTCAAAAACAATATGTTTAAATTTAAGTACTAAAATGAAAATCTAATACTTAAAAAGGTATAAAGTATAATTTAGTTCCTAATTAAATCTCATATACTTTCACTATTTATATCAATCTTAAATCAGCCTTTACTACTGGTAGGGCGTAAAATACGCCGCTACTTACACTCGCAAGTATACGAGGTCTAAGTTTTAGTATAGTGTGATCGTGAAAGATCGGGTTATCATATCCACAGGGATTGGTGTCATTACTATCGAATACCGCGTTTGTTATGACCTAATTTTTTTTAACGAAAAACAAATGTAATTAATTAATTAAACTAATACTAATATAACCTAAATTAACTACACTAATATGCTAATATGTTTTAGGGATTTCGATTTACTCACGTTTACAGTGTTCAACCTATTTGACAGCCTCGGTACATAAACTCCACCGTCACCTCTCCCGAGTGTAAGAAGGGGGAATACATGACTTCGAGCCAACGAAGAAGTCCCTCTCAACGTATTAACGACCCTAGGTCACGTGAGTCTTGCCCAACGTCATTGATTGCACACAATCCAACTCCCTCCCGGTTTATTAGATCGTCGCGTTGTATTTACCCTATCGACAATCTCCGTTCTAAAACTCCCTCGCCACCTCTCCTGAGTATAAGGCGAGGGATATAACGCAACTTCGAGTTAACAAAGAAGTCCCCCTCAATGTCTTAATGACCCTAGGTAGCGTGTGTCTTGCCCCACGTCATCGATTGTCTACAATTCAAACCCTGACCGGGTTATAGAATTGTGGCGTTTGTTTACCTTAATCCGAATCTGGGGTTTGTCAAAACCCCGTATTCTCTATTTATCTAACTAAGTATGATAAATAAACAATACGATAAATACAATCAAACTACAAATAACATTCACAAACAAAACACCGAAATCATCCAAACAACGTATTTATAAATATAGTGTTAATCCCTACTACAATCCATATTTAACTCGTGGACATAGCCGTATAAACATGAAAGAATGAGCTAAACATGCTCACATGATCCTAAGATAAATAAATAAGGAAAAACAATCGAAGAACTTTGCCTCGTCCGAAGATAAACCGCTAAGAACGCTTTACGATCGATTTGCCGTCTTCTCCACTTCGGGATGTGAGCTTCACCTTTAAAACTCCTAAAGATACCCTTAGATATAGCCTAAAGGGCTAAAAAAGCCAAGGGAGCAAGAGAGAAACAGGCCAAGGGGGAGGAGAGAGGGTATCTATAGCTAAAATATCCTAAAAATATCTAAAAATATCTCAAGACTGTGCAGAGGAAATTCGCCTAGGCGAAGAAAACTTTGCCTAGGTGAAATCAGGTCGGTTTGGTCTGATTGCCTAGGCGGTGAAGTAGGCAGTGGACTGGGAGAACATTCTGTTGGAAATCCGCCTATGCGAAGAAAACTTCGCCTAGGTAAGCGGCGGTTAGTAGCCCATCTTTGTCTTCTGCTGGATTTCTGCCTAGGCGAAGAATCTTCGCCTAGGCGGTCGTCCGTCAGTAATATTTTGCTCTTTTCTCGGCTTCTTCACCGCCTAGGCGGTGGGCCTGTTTCATTTTTTAGCCTCCGATCTTGTTTATCCACCGTAACTTCGAACCGTTTTGGTTCGATCTCATCGTTTTCGCTCTAGTTTCCTATCTTTTTGCCCCACACACCTGATTTATACAAAAAGTATGAAAATTAATTAAAACACATAAAAATAACTATAAACGTACTAAAAAACTAACAAATTCGGATTGAAAATATGTAGGTAATTTACACCTATCAACTACCTCGTTTCAACTTTCAAAGAGATATAATGTAATAGTTGTATCATGTCTTAAATGTTTGGCCATGTAGACACGATATTTTGACTACCCAGCAAAAATTTTATGTTTTATTTTATATTTTACTTTGTTTTTATTTTATTTTATTTTAGAAAATATAAAGATGGATAATAAAAAGGAAAAAATAAGAATGAAGGAAAAATCAAAATAGGAGAAAAGGGTAAAACTTAAAAAATAAAAAGAAAAGGGGTACAATTTGAAAAGAAGAATAAAGAGAGGAGGAAAAGTGAGAGAGAAAACAGAGAGAGAGATAGAGGAGAGAGAGAGAGAATAAAGTGGAGAGGGGACCACCACCCTCGTTGCCCAAAAGAGAACCGGGAGAGAAAGAAATAAAGAAAAGGTGGAAAAGGGCTATGGCCCACTGCCAATGTCAGCCAAAAGAAAAGAAAAGAAAGGGTTAATACCACTTACACCCCTCAACTATAGTGACATTCCACATACACCCCCCTTAATTTTCAAAACTACCATGGCGACCCCTTGCCGGAGTTTTTTTTTAATGAATTGACCATTTTTCCCTTACTAATTTAGACCAAAAAAATAATATAATAATATCAGGTCGTAAAATGTCCAAATTACCGTTAAACCTTTTACTTTTTTCTTTTTCTTTTTTTTTTCTCTCTTTTTCTTCCCATCTTTTTCCTCTCTTTTTATTTATTTTTTATTTTTTTTTAAATCCTGATCATCTTCATCTGTTCAGGACTCTTCCTCTTTATCCCTATGACGACACCACCGCCGCCGACACCATTTTCAATGGCCGATCACACCACTACCAACCATATTACTGACAACGTGACCCTTCCTATCTAAATCTATTTTGACCTCTCTCCCTCTCTAAATCAAAACATCAGGGGAGTGTGAATCGTCATCGCCGCCGAACCGAACAATACAGAGAGGAAAATTGTATATCTGAGCCATCGATGACGATTCATGCTCCCTTGAGCAAATCTGAGCTATCTTCGGTGTTGTTGTTTAGCGGTGTATTGTTTGAACTGAGCCATCAATGACGATTTATGCTCCCTTAAGCAGATCTGAGCCATCGATGGTGGTGGTGTTCGCTTTGGTGTTGTTGTTTGATGCTGTATTGTTTGGTTCGACGATGATGACGATTTATGCTCCCTTGTGCTAATCTTAGTCATCTTTGGTGTTGTTGTTCGCTTCGGTATTGTTTGGTTCTGAGCTATTGATGATGATTTATGCTCCCTTGAGCAGATCTGAGCCTTTGTTCGGTCATGGTGTTCGCTTTAGTGTTGTTGTTCGATGTTGTATTGTTTGGTTCAACAACAATGACGATTCATGCTCCCTTGAGCAGATTTGAGCCTTTGTTCGGTAGTGATGTTCGCTTCGATGTTGTTGTTCGACGTTGTATTGTTCGGTTTGACGGCGATGACGATTCACGCTCCCTTGAGAAGATCCGATCCATCGATGGTGGTGGTGTTCGCTTCGGTGCTGTTCGACAGTGTATTGTTTGGTTCGATGACGATGATGATTCACGCTCCCTTGAGCAAATTCGAACCATCGATGGTTGTGGTGTTCGCTTCGGTGCTATTCGACAGTGTATTGTTTGGTTCGATGACGATGATGATTCACGCTCCCTTGAGCAAATCTGAACCATCGATGGTGGTGGTGTTCGCTTCGGTGTTGTTCAGCAGTGTATTATTTGGTTCAACAACGATGACGATTCACGTTCCAAGCAGATCTGAGCCTTCGATGGTATTGAGTCACTGGGAAAGATGGACAGTGAATATTAGTAGGAAGGAGTCGGTGAAAAGAGAAAAATAAAAAAGAAATAAAAAATGATTAATTAAAAAGAAATAAGGGTAATTTGGTCAATGAAGGTAATTAATAAGGGTAATATAGTCATTTGAATTGAGAAGAAACTGTTCAAGATGGTCAACACTGACAATTTTGACTTTCCAAGGGCATTTTCGGAAGAAAAAAATGAATTGGGGGTCTGAGTGTTATTTAACGAAATAGTTCAAGGGGTGTCCCATGTAGTTTTAAAAGTTGAGGAGATTCCCGTGGTTTTGGTCAAAAGTTGAGGGGGTGTAAGTGGTATTAACCCAAGAAAGAAAGGACTTGGCCCTGTCATGTGTCGGCCAAGGGATAAGGCGGTGAAAGGCCCCAAATTTCAAAAAATTCTATTTTATTTTTCAATTTTACCCTTTCCGTGTCCAACTCAGACTGGGTTTAAGCAGCCAGGTCTAATTTTTAGAGTTTCCTAAGTATTTTTCACGCCTAAATTTTTCCTATAAATAAACCTTCCTACTCCTACTTAATTTATTCAAAAATTGAGAGGAATAACCCCTAAAAGAGTGATTCTCATCGAAAGCCCTTTCGAAAAGCTATTCGCTAGAGAGAAAAAACCTGAGTATCGGGAATATTGACCAAAACATGTGTGTTTTTTTATTCTTAATTCTTTTTTGCTTAATTTTTTTCCCCCAATTTAAATTCCTACAAATTTATTTCTTTTAATTATCCAATGACTCGATGAAAACGTCAGGATGAGATTCCCCATTCTCAATTTGAATCTTTGAGCGTTAAACGAGGATACCCATATCTTATTGTATTTTTTTTTTGTTTTTGTTTGCAATTCGTATAAAAAAAAAAAAAAATAAGTCGTCCTATTTTTAAAGGAAAATTTCATTAATAGGGGAATTAAACCCCCCAAGAGATATACAATAAAATATACACAATGACTAAACCAATCATACAAAACAAAACATCTTCAAACAAAGAGAAGTAAAACAATAGACCAAATAAGACTGCGTACACAACAACCTAACCAGCATGAATACACTAGTCATGGAATAATCAAACAAAGCTAACAGCGAGGTTAGCAAACAGAACGTCCAGGCCTAATCCGAAATCGAAAACTTGAAAGAGACGAACACAGAAGAATCCAAAAGCAAACCAAACCAAACCAAAACACTGCTTGTGCCCGGGGAGATGGAAATGTAGCAGCTAACCAAACAAAACACAAAAACCTCAAACAATGAGAAAACCAAACAACATAGCAAACATGTGCCTACACAAGAATACTAAACCTAGATCCTAATAGCAACAGTCGAAAGAAACTGGAAGAATCAAATCATAGCCAACGCTAAGTGATAGGTGTAATTTACCTATCTATTTCCAGACTAAATTTGTTAGTTTTCAAATATGGTTATTACGTTTTAATACGTTTTTATGTATTTTTGTATAAATCAGGTATGTGAGGGTGAAAAGGCATGAAAACAGATCATAAACGATCAAATCGGATCAAGAATAGTGGAAAAACAAGCATAAGGGCAAAATTCAGAACTGCAGCCCACGGTCGTGCGACCAGACCACTGCCGCGGTGGTCAAAATACAAAGTAGGCCTTAAACTTGCTGAAAACCCACTGCCGCAGCGATGAGATCCATCACCATGGCGGTGAAACAACAGAAAGGTCTCTGATCCCACCGCCGTGTCCACCGTTGAGACCGTGACCTAACTGACATACTCACCGTCGCGGTGGTCACTCTGCACAGCTGTTAGATATTTATTTAGATATTTTGAGCCCCTATATCTTATCATCTCATTTCCATTCGGCAAGAAGAGACCATTATAGACCCCTTAGGGTTTCTAATATTTTGAGAGTGTTTTGGGGAATGTTCAACCAAATCCGAAGGAGAAGAACACGTTGCGAAGAAGAAGAAGCGATCGTTGAACAGTTTTAGCAGCAAATCTTCGGACTACGGCTAAGTTCTTCCGTTTCTCTCTTTAATTTCTTAACTTTGGTAGTTTGTTGAGCATGTTTAGCTCGTTTCGCATTGTATAAATGGTTATGGTCATGAGCTAAACAGAATTTGGCTAGGGATTAATAATATTTATGAAATCGTTGTTTGTTTGAGTTGTGTTTTGTTAATGGTTGTTCTTCGCTATTTCGATTTTGTTTAACGTTATTCTTTGATTATATACTTTTAGATATATAAAGAATACGGGGTTTGACACTCGGGAGAGGTAACCCCGAATTCGAATTAGGGTAAATACAACGCGATGATCTAATAACTCGGGAGGGAGTTGAAAGTGTGCAATCGATGACGTTAGGGCAAGACTCATTTGACCTAGTGTCGTTAAGATGTTGAGGGGGACTTCTTCGTTGATGCGAAGTTTCATATTCACTCATCTTATACACAGAGAGGTGGTGAGTGAGTTTACGATACAGAGATTGTGGGATAGGTTGAACGTCGTTATTGTAAACTAAACGAGACCAAACACGTTTTTCTAAATGAAGTTAATCCCTAGATAACCTTTTTTCCTAAACATCTCAATATAATATTATAGTATAATTAGTTTAATTAACTTAGTATTAGTATATTTAATTATAAACTCAATTTATGTTGCTTAAATAAAGTTAGGTTATGACATTGCGGTACTCGATAATAATCTCAACCAATCCCTGTAGATACGACAACCCCTACTCCTTCCCAACTTGATCTGTACACTTACGATGAAAGTGGCAACGTAATATTCTGCCACCAAGCTTTTGGCGCCGTTGCCGGGGATCGAACTCGGGTCACCCGCATGACAGGCGGGAATACTTCTCGAAGTGGTTTTAGCGACGGATCTTTAGATAAAATCTAGTCTCCTCGTTTCTCTCTTTACTCTTAGATTTGGTTGGTTGTTTATATATGTTTACCTTGTATTTCATTGTATATAGGGCTATGGCCATGTGTAGCTGAACATATATTGTATGGGGAGCGATTGACTTCGTGAAAACGTTATTTGTATAAAATCTATGTTTCGTTAAAAGTTGTTCTTGTTTGTTCGATTGTGTTTACCGTTTTTCAAATTTATTTGCTTGTTTAAATATATTGAGAATATGGGGTTTGATACTCGGGAGAGGTTACCCCTAATTCAGACTAGGGTTAAACACAACACGACGATCTAACGACCCGGGAGGGCGTTAGAAAGTATGCAATCCGTGACATTGTGGCGAAACTCATGTGACCTAGTTTCATATAGACGTTGAGGAGGACTTTGGTGTTGACTCGAAGTCACATATTCATTCACTTTACACTCGGGAGAGGTAGTGTTTGAGATTTCGATACCGAGATTGTCGGATAGGATGAACGCCGTTAATGTAAACTAGATTGAAACGAACACGTTTAAATGGACGAAGTTAATCCCTAGATAATAAACTCCCATAAACGCTTATATTAGTATAATTAATTAATTTAGTTTAGTATAATTATTATAAACTATATTTTTATCGCCTAAATAAAGTTAGGTTATGATAAACGCGGTACTCAACGATAATTCGCCACCAAAAACTTAGTGGTAGAATATTACGTCACTACTTTCATCGCAAGTGTACGGGTCAAGTTTTAGTATAGATGGGAAGGAGTAGTGGTTATCGTATCCACAGGGATTGATTGAGATTATTATCGAGTACCGCGATTGTCATAACCTAACTTTATTTAGGCGACATAAATTGAGTTTATAATTAAATATACTAATACTAAATTAATTACACTAATTATATTATAATACTATATTGAGATATTTAGGGGAAAAGATTATCTAGGGATTAACTTCGTTTATAAAAACGTGTTTGGTCTCGTTTAGTTTACAATAATGACGTTCAACCTATCCGACAATCTTTATATCGTAAACTCACTCACTACCTCTCCCGAGTATAAGATGAGTGAATATGCGACTTCGCATCAATGAAGAAGTCTCCCTCAACATCTTAACGACACTAGGTCACATGAGTCTTGCCCCAATGTCATCGATTGCACACTTTCTAACTCCCTCCCGAGTTATTAGATCTCCGCGTTGTGTTTACCCTAATTCGAATTCGGGGCTACCTCTCCTGAGTGTCAAACCCCGTATTCTCTATATATCTAGAAAAACATATAATCAAAGAATAACGGTAAACACAATCGAAATAGAGAAGAACAACCATTAACGAAACACAACTCAAACAAATAATGATTTCATAAATATTATTAATCCCTAGACAAAATCCATTTAGCTCATGACCATAACCATTTATACAATGAGAAACGAGCTAAACATGCTCAACAAACTACCGAAGTTAAGAAATTAAAGAGAGAAACGGAAGAACTTAGCCGTAGTCCAAAGATTTGCTGCTAAAACCGTTCAACGATCGCTTCTTCTTCTTTGCAACGTGTTCTTCTCCTTCGAATTTGGTTGAGCATTCTCTAAAACACTCTCAAAATATTAGGAACCCTAAGGGGTCTCTAATGGGCTCTCCTTATCGAATGGAGAGAAGAGAAGAAGATATAGGGCTCAAAATATCTAATAGCTGTGCCAAATAACCGCCGCAGCGGTAAGTATATAGGCTGGGTCATGGCCTTGGCGGTGGGATCAGAGAGCTTTCTGTTATTTCACCACCGTGGCGGTGGGTTTTCAGCAAGTTTAAGGCCTACTCTGCATTTTGACCACCACGGCGGTGGGCTACAGTTTTGAATTTTGCCCTTATGCTTGTTTTTCCACCGTTCTTGATCCGATTTGATCATTTATGATTCGTTTTCATGCTTTTTCATCCCATACACCTAATTTATATAAAAATACATAAAAATATATTAAAACATAATAAACATACTCGAAAACTAACAAGTTGGGTTTGAAAATAGATAGGTAAATTACACCTATCAAATACCCCCAAACTTGGAATTTTACTAGTTCTCGAACAAAACACCCACACAAATCAAGAAAATATAACAACTAATTACTAAATTGAAAACTAAAAATGAAAAACACTAAAAATAATAATGTACAAGTTTTGAATATCATCTATCGGCCAAACAATTTTCCCTCATCGGCCCCCAATCCTATTGAGTTTAAGCATAAAATAAACCATGTGGTGTTCTAGAATTTCAACATTCGATGATAATAAGCGCCATTCTAGATCCTATTAAAAGTGTGTGTGATTAAACTCAAATATACAATTATCCGTTGATAAGATGGGATTATCCCTCAAATAAGCTCATGACTAAAACCATTAAGGTATAGGGAATCCATAAGCCTGACCTGGGTTCTATTCTCCACTAATGTAGGCTTGGTAGTTTAAAAAGATCAATAGGATTTGGTTCGATTTTGGGAAAATGGTCCAGGGTATATCGGGATAGAAAACGGGTTAACGTTGTTAACTTAACGCTACCCAAGTCTCAATGCTTGGCACAAAATCACTCTCGAATCCCCATAGATAAATTGAAACAACCCTGAACATTCATTTAAGAATGTCGTAGTCATTTGTCAAAAGAAACGGAAATTGTACTATATGTACGTATGATTTTTATTTTTATTTTTTACGAGCCACACCCCCAAACTTATTCGATTATTAGAATTTCACGGGTGTGGTTAAAACGAAAGAAAAACGACAAGTGAGTACTCGAATACCGAACCAATTAAAAAGTTCGCCTTAAACCCAATCGCTTACTTCAAGTAGCATTTGAAACTGCTAACTTGATTCACTCAAATTGTGCCTTCGGCTCAGCGATATAGGTTTGGAAATAAATTTTATCAGCTAGCATATTTGTTATGTGTTCAGAATTTAAACGGATATTTGGCTTCAACAGGGTAACGAGGGATAATGATATAACAAGGTTAGCTTCAAAGGCTCAAGCGATAAAAACGAATGCCTAAATCATATCTCCCGAACTACCTCGCTTAGGATTTCGCCTCAAATTTCCCTCAAACCAGGTTCTAAAATCCCTATTGTCCTAAACTTGGCTAACATATAGTCGTTTTAAAATTAAATAGACAGTTATACATTGAGTTTATGTGCTCGTGTATTTAGGATCTACAATAACTTTTACTAAAACGATACATCAAGCACATAGAACACACATGAATGAGCTTTAAGCTCGGCCTCAATAAACAATCAGGGGACAGAATCATCATCGGGTAATGGCCCATATGAAGTCAAAACTCAGCACATAACAACAACAATCCTAAAAACATTCTACACTAAACAAACATGCAATACGGTAAAACAATAAAACATACTAACATCCTACACATCACCGCCAAATTTAAAACGGACAGTGTCCTCAACGACCCATCAGCGATCCCAATGAAAGCATAAAGCATTATAATGAAGACGAGGGTTTAAAACACGTACCTGGGAGGCGAGAGAATCTTGCCTCCGAATCAAGTCAACAGTGACAGATTTAATTTATTTTTTTCCTTGGGTTGCCTCCCAAGAAGCGCGTGGTTTATTGTTCTCAGCCTGACATGGAGAACAGCTTGTCAAAGAGCATCTTCTACCCGTAGTAAGTGTCGTACAATACCACATAGGGGTCTTGATTTAGTACACCCTCAAGATTGGCGAGATTTGGCATTATTTGGCTCGAACTTTCAACAAGACTCTCCATCGGCTCATGTGCTTTGTAGGCATGAAGAGCATTGCTTATGGTGGCAAAGGACAAGTGAGCCACATAGGATCCTCGTAAATGTGATCGTTTAGAATCGATGGTGACATCACAATTTGAATCTCCAATGGTAATAAATCACAATCGTCGATCCATGATTGGGTCCTCATATCATTCGAATAATCATATTTGAACTCTCCCAAGTTCCTTCCGCTCGTTTCCGGTTTCTCATGGTGGCTTTCACATGATATGGATTGTGTATCTCCCAGTGCCACCGCGTCTAACTCGGCCTCAATCAAAACAGATAAGCTAAACGATTCGGGTCTGAAGAGACGTTACGATTGCATCGATTTCAGCACAGACCGTCTCAATATTGTCGAGATGATCATCGTGCTTATTGATCCAGTCATTCGTTTCCTTCCAAAATGTCTGAGTCTCCCCCATAAATTCAACTAATATCTCTTCCAAAGGGGAAGACTCATCCTCTTGGACCGTAGTGTTAATCCATGATGCCGTAGTATTGAAATAATCCTCTAAGCTTTGGTGACTTGGTGAATAAATCCAACTCTAATAATCAAAGGCCGCCAATTCCTCCAATGACCAAAAGACTTCATCTGCGGTTAGGTTGTAAAAGAAGGTAGTATCGTTTTCTCCTTCCACCCACGTTTTGGTTGCGGCTTGTAACCCGTCGAGGAAATTTAAAAGTTGACACTCCATCAGGAAACCATGATTTGGGAACCAGAATAGCAAATCCTTGTAACGTTCCCAAGCACAATAGAACGGTTCGGAATCCCATTAAGAAAAATGAAAAAGTACCTATTGATTTAACATCTTCAAGTACCCTACAGGAAAAACAAAAACTACAAACGAAAAATTATAAACAAAATGAATGCTTAAATTAAAATCAAGTTATTTACTCACAATATCAACAACAATCTAAAACACAATCCCCGGCAACGCCGCCAAAAACTTGGTGGCATAATATTACGTCGCCACTTTCACCACAAGTGTACGGGTCAAGTTTTAGTATAGATGGGAAAGAGTAGGGGTTGTCGTATCCATATGGATTGATTGAGATTATTATCGAGTACCGCGATTGTCATAACCTAACTTTATTTAGGCGACATAAATTGAGTTTATAATTAAATATACTAATACTAAGTTAATTACACTAATTATATTATAATACTATATTGAGATGTTTAGAGGAAAAGATTATCTAGGGATTAATTTCGTTTATAAAAACGTGTTTGGTCTCGTTTAGTTTACAATAATGACGTTCAACCTATCCGACAATCTCTGTATCGTAAACTCACTCACTACCTCTCTCGAGTATAAGATGAGTGAATATGCAATTTCGCATCAACGAAGAAATCCCCCTCAACATCTTAATGACACTAGGTCACATGAGTCTTGCCCCAATGTCATCAATTGCACACTTTTTAACTCCCTCCCGAGTTATTAGATCGTCGCATTGTATTTACCCTAATCCGAATTCGGGGTTACCTCTCCCGAGTGTCAAACCCCGTATTCTCTATATATCTAAACAAGCATATAATCAAAGAATAACGGTAAACACAATCGAAATAGCGAAGAACAACCATTAACGAAACACAACTTAAACAAACAACGATTTCATAAATATTAATAATTCCTAGACAAAATTTGTTTAGCTCATGGCCATAACCATTTATACAATGAGAAACGAGCTAAACATGCTCAACAAATTACCGAAGTTAAGAAATTAAAAAGAGAAACGGAAGAACTTAACCATAATCCGAAGATTTACCGCTAAAATCGTTCAATGATCGCTTCTTCTTCTTCGCAACGTGTTCTTCTCCTTCGGATTTGGTTGAGCACTCCTCAAAACACTCTCAAAATATTAGGAACCCTAAGGGGTCTCTAATGGGCTCTCCTTGCCGAATGGAGAGGAAAGAAGAAGATATAGAGGCTCAAAATATTTAAATAAATATCTAACAGCTATGCAGAGTGACCGCTGCGGCGGTGAGTATGTCAGCTGGGTCACGGCCTCGGCGGTGGACACAACGGTGGGATCAAAGACCTTTCTATTATTTCACCGCCGCAGCGGTGGATCTCACCGCTTTGGCGGTGGGTTTTCATCAAGTTTAAGGCCTACTCTACATTTTGACCGCCGCGGCGGGGGGCTGCAGTTCTGAATTTTACCCTTATGCTTGTTTTCCCACCGTTCTTGATCCAATTTGATCTTTTATGATCCGTTTTCATGCCTTTTCACTCCACACACCTGATTTATACAAAATACATAAAAAAAATATTAAAACGTAATAAACATACTCGAAAACTAATAAGTTCGGTTTGGAAATAGATAGATAAATTACACCTATCACTAAGCATCATAGCTATTATTGTAGAATGTAAACAAAGAGAGCAACAATTTTGGACCCTTCAAGATGTAACTGAATCTCCAAGAACCTGGAAATAAGAATAAAAAAGACAGAGGCAAACCATACCACTACCTGAGCTAAACCTGAGAAGAAAATTATCGTTTCCATACAGAGCGTAGGAGGCAGCGACAAATCTAAGATATGACAACTGCCGGACCTTGTCCAAGCCTGTAGCCATCGCCGATTGTGAGGATTTCACAGAGAAATTGCGAGAAAAGCATAGAGAGAGAGAGAGAGAGAGCCTTAACGACCAAAGACGAACCTTCGCCGAGCTACGCCGCCTTTAAATCCGACTACTACCATCGAGATCTACTCATTTTGAGCTAGATCCTCGCCTCCGCAGCGAGTTGGGCAACGAGATCAGAGGCATCAAGAACAATGACGATGTGCGGCAAGGTCGATAGCAAGACCGACGTTGTCATGAGCGAGAGGAGGTTGTTGAGAGGTGTGGAGTATGGGGGATGAGAGCTCGAAATAGGCAAGGGAAGTGGCGGTGAAAGAATCCCCACCGCCACCTCCCTCGCCTAGGGTTTTGAGAGAGAGAGAGTCTCAAAGCTTTAGTAGTTTGGCCTTTATTGATTGATATCCCAAACGCCAAGATAAGTTTCCCGTGCTTGAACTTAATCTCCGAGCATTGGATGAATGATGTTTTCATTCTTTATTTTTTTTTTGTTTATTTTTATTTTTTATTTTTTTTCTTGTTATAAAAAACCCTAAAATATAAAAAAAAATTATAAAAATTTAAAAAAAATAATAAAATTTTAGTTTGTGGGAATTAATTATTACAAACCTTAGGATGAATCCAACAATTCGATAAATCATGGGAGAGTTTTCAATGACCTCATTTCAATTTTCCAACTAGAGTGGAATTTAGAAACGATTGATTTTAGGAAATCTCTTCTCTCGGTAAACCTTTTCGTGGGATTCCGCTTAAGTTTTGAAAAGATTAATTTAGACAAACTTGTTTCCGCAATCCTCCTTCAATTCTCATATCCATGGACTTTAGAGAATTTCAAATCGAAATTTCTTTAAATTAATTGGGTAAATTTAAAATACATTATTTGCATCCATCTAACATATTTATTTCATGTATCATTTAGGCGATATGTTTAAAACACTTTTCTCACTTCTACTTTTTTTATTACATATAATTTCTTTTAGATTTCATAATCCATATTTATTTCTTATATCATTTAGATGACATGTTTATGACACTCTCACCACTTACATTTTTTTTTATTTTTTTTTTATATTTCATTACATAAAGGTTGTTTAAGAATTCATAATCCATATCACTTTTTCTTATTTAATCACAACATGTGCATCACTTGCATTTATATATATATATATATATATATATATATATATATATATATATATATATTAAATAATTAAATTATTGTCATGCATAATCACATTAATTTACGTAGTGTTCCCTAATTAATTCTCGTATTCATACCATTTCACATTGGCATGTTTAAATTAAAACATTTCTTGCGTAAAAATCATATAAGTAGTTTTTCAGGTAATTTTTGTATAAATAAAATATAATTCAAATCATGCTAGTTTTCGCATTCATATTTTCATACTTATTCATTTATTTTAGTTTACCCATTTAAATTAACAAAATCCCTTGAAAACATATATAAAACCATCCCGGGGACAATTCTTATTGAATCCTCAGTATTCGATAAGAGATCATACCGAGGGAACATTCCAAAAAATACAAAAACTTGTCCTATCATATTTTTGAAAAATACCAAAAATATTTCATAAGGGGGAAATGATATCAAAATAAAATAAAACGTTTGAACTTAAACTAATTGCATTGCATTTAATTGGATATAAGGTACCGTCTTCGGACTGGCATCTTGGGGTGCCTAACATCTTCCCCGAGCATAACCGACCCTCAAGCTCTTAAATGAATTTTTGGTTTGACCTTGTTTTTTTAGTCAATTTTTACTTAGGCTTTTTTGAATTTATTTTCTAAAATTCGGTGACCTAGCACATTATTTAAATCCAATGTTAGGTGACGACTCCTTATTTCTAAATAGCCTAAGTATTTTTTTTTTAGAAAATTTGCGCTTTTAAAAACCCCTTTTCGCTTTATGCATTATTATTTCATATCCTTTTCCTTTCAAAAAATCGGAGGGCCTCAGGCTGGAAGAATGGAAAAGGAAAAGAAAAAGAAAAATAAGATGATGATATTTAAAAAAAATAAAATCTTTAGTGTTGTTTGATTAGAAAAGAAAATGAAAGGAGGGAAGATAATCTACTTTGATATAATTTACTATTTTATGCTCATATATTATAAAAATAAATTAAAAAAAATCTATTATTAAGAGTATAATTGTAATTTTGATTTTTTTTTTTCTCAAACTTCAATCATTTTCCCTCTATTTTAATCTCAAATTTGAGAGAAAAAAAAAAAAAAGAGAAGGAAAATGATTTTTTTGCCACCCCTTTTTCTTTTCCATTCCATTTTCCTTCTTTATCACAATTTTTTTTTTCCCCATTTTCTACATCTTTTTATTTTTTATTTTTCCATCTACCCTATTTTCAACCCAATCAAACATATCCTTCATATATAAAAGCTCAGGTTGATTTTGGTGTTTATTGTGAAAGAGAGTTTTCTTACTTGATATAAGTTTGTTTTATGGTTAATTATATTTTGTACCCCTATAGTTAGATTGAATTGTAATTTACATCTCTGTGGTATTTTCGTCAGCACTTATATCCCTATACTTTTGACTTAAGTGGAACGGTTCAAAATTTCGTTAACTTTAACGATCAAACATAAAAAATCAACAATAAATTATTTAATATTAAATTATATTTATATCCTTCATATTAAAAAAAATTACGTTCAATTTATGCAAAAACTCGTTCAAAAGTTTAGGAGTACATAACATTTTACAAATCCAAAACTCTGCCAAATGAAATCCTTTATTGTTGAACAAATAGACCAACCATCACTACCACGACGAACCACAACCACCCCCAAGGCAAATCTCTTGCACCACGCTTGTGACTCTCTCTCTGTTCTTCTATCCACTCTCTCTCTCTGTTAATTCTTGCTTGAATCTGTTGCTGCAGAAAATAATAAAAAACGAGTTTACCGAATTAGCTTGGGTTGAGTCGCGGACTAGGTCGCTCTCTTTAAGACGTTTCGCGGCTCTGCCCAAGAAGTGTGCAAGCAGTGTATCAGCCCCGTCGTCCCCAGGATAAAACAGCCCAGAATTCTCCTCTGTCCAGGACGTTCTTTGCACTGTAGAAGTCCCGAAAACCAAACACCCCACACACTGTTCGCAAAACGAACAAAACTGCTCGGAAACCAAAATCGGACTGATTAAACAGTACCGGAACAGATCGGAACAATTCCGGAAGATGAAACCGAAAATGTTTCGGAACAGAAACAGAAACAAAATCGGAACAGAAACAGAATCAGAATCAGAAACAGAAACGAAGCAGAAAAGAAACAGAAACGAAACAGAAGCTGAAACAGAAACAAAACAGAAGCTGTCTGCTGTGTGTTTTCAAAACTGAAAAAAAAACCTTTATTTATAGGGAAAAAAAAATTAGCCGTTAAAAAAAAATTAAAAACCGAATTTAATAAAACGTTTAATTTTTTTTAAAAACGTTCATACATCAAAACGTTTTTTTAACAAATGAAAACGTTTTTTTTTTTATTTTAAACGGTTCAAAATTTTTTTATTAAACAGACAGTTTTTTTTTTTAAAAAATATTTTTAAACAAATTTGTTTCTAAAAAATAAATAAGTGTCACCTCATCACTCGACTCGACCGGCGGCGGCGGCGGCGCGCGCGTGTGGTAAACCGATAGGGATATAACTCCTCTCCCCTCCACAAAATGTTGTTACCCCTTGGGGCACACCCCAAGTGTCTCACATACCCCTAGATATCCACTTTAATTTTACCTCTCCCAACCAATGTGGGACAAAAGGTTTTAAGGGAAAAACCAATTTGACACATTTGGCATTTTCTATAAAAAATTAACTTAAAATTCATTTGTTTCAACAGAATCTACAGAACCGATCCTAGCAAAGATCTTGCAACAATCAAGTTTGATTAGAATGTTAATTCGTAGAAATCAAATTTCGTTTCAAGTTTGATTTTGTTTTCTTTTGCAGATTTCATTTCTGATTTTTGTAATTGATTTTTTTTTTTTTTAAATTTATTTTAGGTTGTCAGTTTTGAAATCGTTTTAGATCTGATTTCGTTTCATAGTTTTATTTTTATTTTTGGGTTTGATTTTTTTTTTTCCGGTTTTTACTTTAGATCTAATTTTGCTTTATTCGAATAAAGGAATTTGTTTCAAAAGAGAGAAACAAAGGAAGTTCGAAGAAGAATAGCCAAACGATGGAAGCGAACTCATTTTTGCACAATCTGATTGTGTTTCAAATTTTTTGTTCTTTATTTTTCAAATCTAATTTTGGTTTCTCGTCCTATTTCTTTGTTTTTCCTTTTTGTTCGTCTTTGTTTTTAAGATTTCTTCACGTTTTTCTTTTGAGATACGGATTTTTGAGAGCATTTTGTGGCGGCTTCTCTACTTGAATGGGAAGGGGTATACGGTGGATTTGGAGAAGATGGGGTTTTTGCAGTTGGAAGAGACAACGAAGAGGGGGATGAAAGGAGAAAAATATTTTGACTCTGGATAAACTCGTATGTCCTAGGTACAAGACCAAATGACAAGAGATGTCTAAACTTTTGTTTTTATTTCGAACACTGACCAAACACCACCTAAAAATATTCTCCCAGATAAAATTATACTCTACTCTATTCTCAAAACATTGAAAACCAAGATATTTAATTGAATCAACAAAGAGGTGACAAATATTACTTCCAATCCCCTTAAATTGGCTCCTCCCAGTAAGTTTCCACAAAAATCAAGCTATTCATGCAATGGAAGGCTCAATGACATGTTCCAGCCCAGCCTCCATTTATGAAAATATATTTATACATCCAAACAAAGCCTTAAAGTTTTACTAAAATTCCAATCCAAAGGAAGAAAATAAAAAGTTTGTGATTTGTGAGCCTCGAAGAATTTTTGAGTTGAACACATTCTCGAGGAATAATGGAAGGGAAAAACAACCAAATATTTGTAATTCGAAAATATATACAATAATACTCTGACCGGTACGAGTTTAGATCTTCGACATAGACTTAGACTTACCTCGAGAACTGAAAAAGTTAAAGGCTACCTTTGACAAACCAATGAGAGTGAAAATCGTTTGAAAGATAGCTCGGCCATTCACTATCCCTTCCCGGACTCTCCTTGCGGTGTTAGCTACCTTCGGTCCCGTCTTCTCCATTTTTGTCGGCCCGACGACCTGCATTGAAGCTAATCACGTAAAGATGGAAGTGAAAATTTAATTGTTCAGGTGGGTTGATATCAAAACCAAAAAAAATAAAAAACAAAGGCAAAAATACATGAAATAAACCTGATGGAGACATGTTGGCGAACCGGCGTAATCTTTCCTCTGCCACTCGAACGGCTCGAGTAGAACTTTTGACACCTTGAGTTATCTCCTGACTGCAATACATAATTGGGATTCTTATTATATAATCTTCTATCTTTGATTTTATTTTTTTTTTAAAATAATTTTTTGCCCTATTTTTAAAGCAAGTAAATTTTTTTGTCCTTACCAACAGTTTAGTTGAATGTAACTATGATATCAAATACAAATACAACATCTACTTGATATCAACTAAATGCATTTAATCTAGTTGCTACTAACTGAAAGTCTAAAAACTTATTCGAATGATTGAAAATAACAAAAAAAAAAAAAAAAAATGATAAAAGAATGATAAGTGAATTATTTTATGGATAATATTAATATTTTTCCCTACGTAAATTAATTATCTTTATGTATCAAGTAGCATAGATAAATAAGATCATGACATATTTTTTAAATATATAAATTATATACAATAATGGTTGGGTAATCCAAAAATTCATATCCAATCCATTTAAGTAACCAGAAATTTGAGTCATTAACAGATCATCGGATCACACACATTGATCCAGATTTGGATAAAAGAAGTTTCAAAGCTTACCCCAAATCACTGAGCTCCATAGTTAGGTCACTGATCTCCATTCCGGATAACCGTACTGCAGCCATAGTATCTGGGAGCTCCTCCCTTGTGACATCAAGGAGCTTCTCCAGTGACTCTGCTGCCCTCTTAAAAGCCTTTAAAGCGCCATTTGGATATTGATTTCACCAATTCCAAAAATTTAGTCAATAACAATCCTAAAATTTTCATATTTGTAGCTGTATTCTCTTCCTTTTTTAAAAAAAAAACAGGAAAATGAACTAGGAGCAAAAATTAAGGGGAAAAAAAAAAGATCCAAGACAACAAATGGGCTAAGGGTGCATTTGGGAAGTGGTGTTTGATTTTCAGAAGGGACTTGCAGAAATTTCTTAAGAAAATTCTAGAAATCCCTTCTCGAAGTCGAATACCTTCTTCAAAGACCTCATCCAAACGCTCCCCAAAGGTTATGGAAATTCAGGATACGAACCAGAAGAGTCGGAATTGCAGAGAAAAAGAGCCATGTTGCAGAAACAGCTGTCTGTAAAAGAAAGGCAAAAGTACCATAATCAGACCATATTATCAATTAGATGCACAAGAAGTCAAGAAATCTATATTGACTTGCTTTAGCATGCAATGGTAATACCAAAGAAAGGTCTGTTGATTTACGAAAATCATCTATGTTGGATCCCACATCGCTTGTGTTAATTAATCCGGAGCTATATATAAAGTCAAGGGCAATCCTTCTCTTACAAGGTGTCTTTTGAGCATGGGTTAGGCCCTTTGGATTTTCTACATGATATCAGAGCCAGATCTTCTGTCCGATATTGGGCGTGTTGAATCCCACATCAATGTTGAGCTCTCGATATCCGTTCGCAGTGGTTTGTCAAAGTTTACCCTGCGCGTGAGGGGGCGTGTTGGATTCCACATCTCTTGTGTTAACTGATCCTGAGCTATATATAAAGTCTAGGGCAATCCTTCTCTTACAAGGCGTCTTTTGAGGATGAGTTGGGTTTTCTACAATCTAACTAAACAAGATAAAAGAGAATATACAAAAGGATAGACTAGAAAATTTTACATCTTGATACCAGCGGAAGACTGCCCAGAAGATTAACAAAGTGACCGGAGAACAAAAATAAAATATTATTCAAAAGAAGACCCTAAAGTTTAGGCTTCTTTCTGTCCCTACTACAGATATATTATACTCCAGCAGCTAAGAAGGATTCCTACTGTATTAGGCATCCCCCATTGAATTCAAGCAGGAAAAAAGGTAAGAACTAGGAATCATATACCAAGGGATGTAAGTCAAGACAATGAAATATCAGGCACCGATTGGTAAACCATTTTTTAAGGACTTTCATGTTTATTAGCCAAATAAAAAATAAAAACGTGGTATTCAATTTTCACTAAAAAAGAATTTTCGAAAAATCAAAAAAGTAAAAACATGATTTTAAGAGTTTTTGTTCAAAAGCAAAAAAGTAATTCCTTTTTTTCTTATATTTAAAATTTTATTTATTCAAGAGATTGATTGACTAGAACTTCTTCACCCAACTTTTCTTTACCATCTACGAAATTCCTTTGGAAAAGATATTATATGGGGATAACATCAAAATGTTCTCTCTAAATAGTCAAACATACTTTTAATTTTTGCTTCTATTTTCAAGAAAGTGCACTTTTTCGACATATTAATTTCTTTTTATCATAGAAAGCACTCAGAAAGCTTCTATTTTCAAGAAAGCGCACTTTTTCCGCACTCAGAAAAAAAAGGTTACCAATCAGTGCCAAAGGAATTTATTATTTCTACTCCTTTAGACAACCAGCACACATCAGCCAATATTAGACACTCTTTCAGATTATATATTGCTAATGTAGATATCCTAAAGAATGCAACTTCTGTCCCTCCGAATGGTCTTCCAAGGGAAGGAGCATTGTTCTCTATGTTATGTAGCAAACGATGTCCCCATTAATATGCATATAAGTAGCCATTGAGGCTGATTCATAAAGATCAAATCCTAAATAGATTATTTAGGGAAGAGGGATATCAAAACATCTTGTTACACCAGAGTCCATAATCCCCAAATCCAATTGATATCTTACTTTTTCCTTGTTTTTTTCAAGAATTATGCATCTGGTAATTCCTTTCTGCAATCCCATTGCATGGAATAAATTTTACATTCTCAATAATCCAGGTTCCTCCTATTCCCAAAATAACAAATAGCTAAACAATAAACCGACTACATTATACTCTGACAGAATCCAAATAATAATAGTAATAAATAAATAAATAAAAAATAAGTCAACAAATTTCAAATCTCATGTCCTTTATTATTGTATTGATTAGTGATAGTCTCAGAACCTCAGTTCAATAAAGACCAGAGTAAAAGCATTTCCTTAAGTGCAGTAAAATTCAATTCTCTCTTCCTGCTATACAAGAATAAAAGTATACAGAAGCATATAAATTCATACCTTACGAATCCAATTCGTTTAAGGTAAAAATTTTGTGCATCATTTGAATTATGTCCAGCATTATCTTCATTTAAATCTGATCCCATCCGCCATATATAATTTGAACCAATTTGATATCGATATCCAAATCCTACACATATAGAGTGGAGTATACATATAGAGATAGAGAAAGATTGTGAGAGTATACTGTGCAAGCGATGAAATTGAGGACTAGAATGTGACGCTGAGTGAGGTTCCACTGCGAGAGCTGAACCGAAGAAGGCGGTAAAGATCCGACAGTGGCGGTGAGATGAGGATCAAACGAAGGTTCTGACGGAGCATTTCCTTGTTGTAGAGAGACAGCCGCGAGCCGGGAGCTGGGTAACCGGAGATTCAGCCGCCGGCGAGAAGCGAAGTTCACAGAGAAGTGCTGGTCAAAGCAAGAATTAATTGCAGGATTTGATACCGGCAGCTTCAGAGCAGTCAACATTTGTTGAATTCCTTGATCGGTGGGGATGAGTCCGGGTTCAATTCGTATGAACCGAACACAATCTCCTTCCCTACAAAATTTCCGATACGTTCAAGGTAAGTCCAAGCAATAACTAGGCCTTCCAGTAGGCTAGAGAACGGAAAGCCCGATTTGCTCTCCCCAAAAAAACATGTATGGTCCCAAAGTAGGGTTAATACCATTTACATCCTCTATATTTTTTTTAATATTCCAAATAAATCCCACAATTCCCAAATTATTATGGAACTCTCGCCGGAATAATTTTTAAACATTACCCTTATTCATTCAAAATAGAAAAATGATAAAATAATCTAAGTTAGCGAATGACCAAACTGCCCTCAACCCCTTTCTCTTAAAATACTAATTTATGTTAATATTTCTTAATAATTTCCTTCTTCTTCTCTCGTTCCTCCTCATCTTCCTTGTTCTTGTTTCCCCTATCTTCAAATTTGATTTTTCTTTTCTTTTTCTTTTCATTTCCTCTTCATCTTACCGTCATTTCCTCTTCTTCATCTTATACTTCACAACCGAGCACACCGCCAACACCACCACCGCCGACACCATTTTCAACCGTCGATCACACCACCTTCAACCACATCGCCGACAACGTGACCGCTATCTGTTTAAATTTGTTCTTGACCTCTCTCGCTCTCTCTAAATCAAAACAACAGGGGATCACAACAATCAATAAAATTCATTGAAATTTGATGCCCAAATTCGATGAGACGATAGTGGATATGGTATATCTAAGAGTGAGGTCCTAGATCTGAGCGAGTGAGGTCCTAGATCGGAACGATCGACAGTGATTTTGTTCGTTTTGGTGGTGTTATTTGTTTCGGTGGTGTTGTTCAGCGACGTATTGTTTGGTTCGATGGTGTTAAATCGCTGCCAATGACGATTCATGCTCCCTTGAGCAGATCTGAGCCATCGAACCTGGTGGTGTTGTTTACTTCGGTGGTGTCGTTCGGCGGTTTATTGTTTGGTTAGACGGTATTAAGTCACTGGCGATGATGATTTACGCTCTCTTGAACAAATTTGAGCTATTGAACTGATCCAATTTTCGCTTTGGTGGTTTTGTTCGGCGGTGCATTGTTTGGTTCGATGGTGTTGAGTAGTTGGCGATGACGATTCACGCTCCCATGAGCAGATCTGAGCCATTGAAGCGATCCATTTTTCTCTTTGATGGTGTTTTTTGGTGATGTATTCTTTGGTTCAACGGTGTTGAGTCGCTGGTAAAGAAGGACAGTGACAAACAACAATGAATGACAAAGTGGAGGTTGGTCAATGATGAAACGTTTCATTCGATGATATTGGTGAGGGAGGATATAGAAAGATAGAAAAAAAATTGGGGAGGAATTACGGCAGCGGGGCTAGTCGTAGACTCCAATTGTACTCGGGTACACCCAACAAGTCAGACGTACCCAAGCAGGGGGCCGGGGAGAGGAGGTCGTCTGGATTTATGGGTCTTCTAAATTAGAAGAGACCCTCTACTAGTTTTTCTAAACGACTGTCTACCTAGTTTCCTATGATTCACTATACATACAAGAGACAACAACACAAGCAAGGGAGTGCTAAGTTAAATTTTTATATATTAGAAGAGGGGAGGGGAAACCCCCATACAACAAAAGGGGGGAGTACCGCAACCCTTGTACATTTCAAAAAAAAAACTTCATTTTTTTTTCTTTTTCCATAGAGAGGAAAACGTCTTCATTGGCCCGGAGTGGTCTATTCGTTGGTGGAAGGACATCCTTCCACTGCCATATACTTCTCGAGTTGATCGAGGTGTTTCTGGAACTTTATTATCCACACCCGGCTCCGTGCCTCTACCCAACCTCGAAGCTTCCTTTTAATTTAAAAGGTCCCCTTGAGAATATTCGCCCTTAATTCCTCTTCCTTGAACCTCTCCAATGTCTCAAGCATCTTTGGTGTAATGGCTGGAATCTATGGAGGCGTATAGAGCTCGAGGCTCTTCGATTTTATGGAGATGATAGTGAGGCCTCACCTCCATCTTTAACTCAAGAATCAAGGTTTCCACCCTCCTAGCATTGCAGAGCTACTTCTCTTGATGCTCCTCTATTTCGTAGTGGATGAAGTCCATGTTGTATAACGAATGGAGCATGAATCATAGAAAGAGCTCTTAGTAGAACGAGTAAAGAAGATAGAAGCTGACAGTGCATGTCACACCCCACCCCGGACACCCATCATGTGGGGCCGGCGTGACGTAGACATAACACTGCCCAACTGACTAGCCAACCTCAATACGTCAATAACAAAATTGTAAATCTATATAACACATATAATAGTCCCATCTGATAGGGATACACCGTCCCGAATATAAATACAATCAAACAAATCCCCTGAACCTCACTTAGATTTCATTTCTGATATCTCGTCTCCAAAATTTTCCTCAAATGATTCCTTTGCGTGACCCGCATAACTCTATCTAGCGCCAATAGGGGATCGACCAACTCCTAACTATTTTACCTGTGAGTGTACTGCCTTCTTAGTAAAAATATTTTTAAAATAATAATTCATTCTACAACATCTAAATGGATTAAGTGTGAGTATAGAAACAGTACGTAACTATTAAAATTCTCCATAATATAAGCAGTGAAAATAAAGCAATAAATATAAGTTCCACTCCAACCCATCTAGTAAAATAATACCAATCACCATAATAAATAATAAATCACCCAATATAAGTAAAACATCACGTCTCAAACATCATCTCAAACACACACACGCTGGCCAGCCCTAGTGATTGTTTTGACCTCATGATCGGGAGTTTGCAACGGTACCGTACCATCCGTAGGATATGCCTTCCTACGAACAACCATCACTCCGCCGAAGCGGATAATCACTGCGCAGTATAATCATCTAACATCACTCTGCCGAGACAGATAAACATCACTCTGCTGAAGCAGATAAACATTACTCCGCCGAAGCGGATAAATACTATAGCATCATCAAATCAAATACAGTATCATCGAATCACAACTTAATAAATATCGTCTACTCAATATCGTCAAATCACCACATCTATCTCTCTTCCTCAAAACCAGCTTTTAAATCCAAAAATCATATTTCACACTTTCTTTTAAAGGAAACGTCTAATTTTATCAAAACCACTTTTCCACCTTTTATTTTTAGAAAATCAGGCATTTTTTAGAAAAATAGATGTTTTCTATTCTCTTTTAAAAACACCGTCTGATTTCATCAAATCCAACAAAAATTCATTTTCAACTTCTTTTCGAAGACTATAGAAATCTTTCGAAAATCCAGTTTACCAACTTACCCAAATCTTGTTTGATCCATATCATTTATAAATTTGTACCGTTTAAGTAAACACATATTTCATCATATATATACATAGAAAAATAGTTTGGCAAGAAGACAGTACACTCATCTGAATATCCGTTTCCGAAAGTTCCGCCGACTCTCTGCTACTGATCCTCTAGGAATCGGGAACCTATTCGTGATAAGGCCTAAATTAATATTTTATGCAAAAATAACCTAACTAGTAAATACAGGCCCTAATTTTCTTAATTTCCTATTCCCTGCATTCTATATTACTATTTAACGAGTATGATTCCGTTACCGTTTACGATATCGAATTCATTCATGCGAATGGTCTCAATATTTATTATCGTCATTTCGACATTTCAGTGCTAGAGAATAATTTTACAATCACCCACGAGACAATTTAAACACAATTAAATGCATATATTAAAAGTGATAGGAAATTTACCTCTTTCGACTTTTCCGTCGGTCGCAAAAATTGGATTTTTAATTTTTGTTGGGGTGGTTTGTGGAATTTCCCCCATTTTTTTTTCCTTTTTCTTTTCTTTTTCTTCTTTTCTTCCTATTTCTTCTTCGTTTTCTGGTCTACGCCGTTTCACCAACCCTTTCTCTCTCTTCCGCCGGCCTGCACCACCGGCGACGGCCACTATTTTCTCTTCCTTTTCCTTTTTCTTCTTTTGTTTTTCGTCTGTGTTCCTGGTTCAGCCATCGGCACTACCACCGGCCCTCACTACCGGCAACCCACCTCTCTCTCCTTTATCTGTTTTTGCTTCTGCTTCAACTCAGCCAAGCAGCGCCGACACGCCACACACACGATCGCCTACTTAAACCGAACGTAACACATACCCACAACCCATCAATGATAACGGCGAACAACATTCCCCAAACCACAGCGATCGACTACTCCTCCGATAAATCTTCATCTTTCTCTCTCTACCCTCCATTCCGGCGACGACGACAACCACCATGCACACACAAACACACACTGATCACACACATACACACCATCGTTCACGTTCCCACAACTAAACACACACATACCCACACACAGCGGCGCACCCACCCACCCACCCACCTGGTCATCGGACGGACGGACAACACGCACAACTTACCGCCAGCAACTTCCTTTTTCTCTCTTCGATTTTCATGTTTCTGGACGATTCTTTCCGATTTTCCTATCACTATATGCATGTGCAATTTATATGCATGGATCTAGTGGATCGATCATGTTTCCTCTTCAAGCCACGTCGCCACTCTTCCTGCTGGCCAGCTGATCGTCACAGTTACACTCACATATATATATAAAAAAAATCTTTTGGTTAATTTTTCTTTCCTCCCCCCTAATTTCTATAATTCTCCCTTTTAGTTTAATTCATCACTTATGAGTTTCTTAAATTGTAATTCCACCCAAAAAGTTTTAATTCGAAAGTCAAATGCCAATTTTGGCTTGAATGTTTTTCTACATTTGCAAATTGACCCCTAAATGTTTGGTTTGAAGTTTAATTAATCCGATTTCTCCCTGAATTTTCCCATGCTCTAGAATGTAATTATAAATGACGTACTAGCTAAGTCGGGGTCTTACAGTGCAATTTAAATAGATGGAAGGAAGGTGGAATATTGAGGGACGAGAGCCTTAAAAGTCAAGTGATGACAAGAATAATAATAGGAAAATATCAAAAGAATTCCATAACTACGGCCAATAAAGATTTCTTTCCAAAAGGCCTGACCCGTATCAAATTTGTAGCCAATAAAGATTGTCCTTGGGAATCTGCGAACCAAGTCAAATCTCATTGGACATACGGATACTAGGTATCCGCAATGCTCTCCTTAACAAAGCTTCACCCCGGAACCACTCTCTCAATGATATTCCCAAACACATCAAGTTGTGCATACAGGAATAACAAACATCTTATGAGAAAAAATTTGAGTCAGGCACAAATCATAGCCACGTGGTAGTTTGGCACGTGCCACGCATAAAAATTTATAAAACATGCAACGCTGATTAAAGGAATGACACCCAGAGAGACCATTATCCCGAAGTATGCCATCATGGGGGTTTCTTTCCAAAGGCATTAATAACGCCACCTGCTCATCAAGGAAGAAGCCATTACTACTCCCTAAATAAAGGTCCATCACTCCACTAAACTCTTCGCATTAATGATAGTGGGCAGAAATTCTGGAGAAAGACCTGCCAAACAAATCTCCCCCCGTCTACATATACTGGAGGATGGGGATCGAGCCAGGTATGGGAATTTACACGCATAGACATGGACACTTCTTCCTAACCAATACTCTGTCAAAAGTTCCTCAGAACAATTGATTAATTCTCACATCGGAGGTGCAACCCACTTGCGGTGTATTATTTTACAAAAATCTGAGCTAAAAGAATAATTAGAACTGAGAGAGATTTAATACTCTAGATCTCAAAAGAACTTATCTGATGAAAGAATTGTAGTCTTCATAAAAAAAAAAAAAAAAATTCACTGTTTTCTTTGGTGCAAGTAATCACCATCATGCTCCCCTCTCTCTTAATCTTGTTGCCTTTAAAATATTGGATATTAAAACATGTTCCAATCTTCCTATCCAAGATTCATTAGATTTGATACAAATTAAATGCTTCAGCAACAAATAATATTGATGTAGGTAAAAATCAACCACTCCCATGTTATTCCCCCTAAGCCATCCATGTGGACCTGGCGTATGACGTGTCATGAGGCATCGACTTTGTGGGGTGGAAAAATCTACTTTCTGGTCAGTTTAATCTCCTGACTCGCCTACCCAGCTCTACAAATTTAGATCGGTTGACCTCCAATACTTTGACAGTAACATCGACAGATCTTCGACAAGTAAGGAATGTTCAACCGATGATACCCTAGTCGGTGCACCCACCTCAGCTCTGTACCCATATCCAGGTCAGTTTATCTGCTATTTTAGTAGCACGGTCCATGGACTTTTCTACCAACACTAAAAATCCCAGGCCCATGGCTCTAATCCTTTCATGCGTCTTTTTTCTCTACCACGTGCCGTGTTGAGGTTGATAACTGAGCTTAAGACCCCTAATCTCCAAAACGCTAATCAGTTTTTCTTCTATAAAAGGAAAGGTGAATAGTAACAAATGGAGTAATTGCTTTTTGAATATTCAAAGAATTCTTACTGTTAATCCTAAGATTTTGATGAACAATTAAATATTGATGTTTTTTGTAGAACTAACGGTTTGATTAAGTGTTTTTCAATTTATTAGTTCTAATGAAGATATAATCATAAAGCAATTGTGAAGGATGTAGAGATAGATACTAAGAGATTGAAGATTCCAAAAAATCTAGGTGAAAACAACTCTAATCTATTTTTATTCTTAATGTATCCTGATTAGAATCACACACGACACAAAAATGATTTTATGTTTATGTTTGTTTTGATAGGATTCTAATCAGTGAAACTATTTGCTTCCATGTGTAATTGAAAAAGAAATAAAGATAATTGATTAAGATTAATTTTAAGATTTTAGTGGAGCTAACCGAGAAAATAAATTGGTTAAAGGGGTAAAAATATCAAAGAAAATAATTAAGGAGAAGAGTTCCAGCATGGGCAGTTGACTAGTAAGTCGACTTGTGCTTAAAAAAAGAAGTCTTTGAATCTCCCGGTCGACAGGTAGGTCAACCTATGCTTAAAAGATAAACTCTTTGTAACTCTAGGTTGACAGATAAGTCGACTTATGATGATAGAATTTTGGCTTGGGCTACATCCTGAATTGGGTAGTCGACCGATGGATGTGTGTCTGTCAATTGATAGCCAGTTTCGGATTTTAATTTAAATACTAGCCGTTATTTGTTTACTTGGTTGAGAGATTTTAGGGATATGGATATTTTAATTATATGATACTCCTATTTGAATATCCCTATTGATATGGTATATATATTTTAAGTATTTATCAAATTGGTACATTTAATTCTTTCTATCCTATTGATTTGAGTTTGAGAAATATTTGAGGGACTAATTTGAATGTTTTGAAAGTCATAATTAAGTCAAATATATTTAAAATGAAAGAAATCAATATATGGGGTTTATAGGTATTTTTTAGATACTTATCTTGTGGAAACTAGCCGTTATAGGACTTGTTTCAAGTGGCTATAAATAAACCTACGGATTTCACATGTTAAGTTAGAATATATCAAGAACTATTCTGTTCATAAGCTTTTATAAACTATTCTGTTCATAAGCTTTTATAAGAATAATCATTCTGATATTATTTTGAGAGATCAAATTGTAAGATCAATTATTGAGGAGTTCTTGAGTTAAAGCGCTGATTGTGTAAGCATCACCGAGTTGAGCTGTCTAGCATTTCAATCTATAATTCTTCGGTGATATCCGGGCGAGAACTTTCCAAACTATTAATCTTTACTGCATATTTATTTTTCTTTATTTACTTGGTTGATAAGATCTTGATGAAATCGTTTTTTAACTTTAAAAGTATAAAAATCTTTTAAAACGATTTGTGTGATAATATGATTACGTGCTCAATTTTGTACTACCTGTATTATTTTTATAATCAGATTTTTGTTTCCTCACTTAATTCTATCACTAGTAATTATCGGGACATTAATTGAGTTTAAATTAATTTAAGGTTGTAGAAGCTCCGAGTGGAAAAAACTTATCAATTTCTTGTAATTGGTGAGTTGTGTGCGGATTGAATACTATTGGGAGTATTTAATCAAATGGTAGATGGTTTCAGTCTCTTCCTGTAAAGAGATTGAAGTAGTAATTCTTCCTGAATTGAATTGATTTGTGAGTAATTTTGTAACGGTTCAATCCTTACCAGATAAAAGGATATTTGGAGTGCTTGTGAGGTTCCGATTCTTTAGCCTAAGGTATGAAAAGAATTAGGTTATTCTTGAGCCTATGAAAAGTAGAGGTTATTCCTGAACTTGGGAAAAGGAATTTATAAAGGTTGATTCTGAGCCTGTGAAAATAATCTTTGTGAGGGTTTGGTTCCTACCTTTAAAGGGATCTTGAGTTTAGTGGGTGTGAATCTCCATGGAGCTCGGAGGACTAAATTAGCCAAGAGTAGCTTGGTGAACCAGGATATATTGTGGTATGCTGCTTTGTTTATTTTACTTATATTGTTGTTTAGTGTGCACCTAGTTGATAACACATATCTGCTACTATAAATATAATAATTAATTTTAGGATAAAATTAATTGTTTGAATTTTTAAAGTGTTATTATTATTTGGATTAAATTTTAATACTATCCAATTCACCCCCCTTCTTGAGTAGCTCATTGGGCCAACACTAACAATTTTTCCCCCCGAGCTCTTACTCTTATGCCCGAGGGGCTTCGCCGGGCACAATCCTAATGGGACCTATGTAGATACGCTTTAGGAGCTGAGGCTAGATAATGCCCAGGACAGCTCGGTTAGATCGCAGATTTAAAGATAAAGAATACATGGTTCTCCCACCACCGAAGATAACCTCCAATTCACTAACACCACTTTATGCGGATTCTGACTGGACCATACTGTGGGTGTAAACCATTTTTTGACACCAACAGTTTGGTTTCGTCTGTAAGAAGCAGACAAAAAGCTTTCCTCTGTTCATCAACTCCCTGCTTAGCTAAGACTTGATGATTACAAGGTCTGGTCAGATCATTCAGCGAAAAGATCAGAACATCGTTGTGAATAGCAGTCAGAAACATAAAAATATCAAGGGTCTCCAGCCAGGATGCTAGGGTTTCAGCCCCCATCCTGGTTACAGAAGAAAACTTACCTCTCACGGGCTAAGCGGGCCCTTCAGTTCTGCCCTCACTCGTCATTGTATGCCAAACATCTGGGGCCGTCAAAGTTTCAAAGATCAACAATTTGGAATGCTTTTTTGGTGAATTCCAAAGCTATTTCCAAGTTTTTCTATCCCACCTGTCATCGACCCTCATTTAGGGAGGATCGATTCTCCAGGCCGCAGGGGGAGGGGAGCAACCCCACGAGTCAAGAGATCGCGTGATCCATTCCCAAGGACATATGCCCAGGGCCCAACCTCAGCCTTGTAATCGAGTAGTGAGGGAGAGGGATTTAGCCTCCTCTATTTTCTCGGGATAATCGTCTCAACCCTCACAAGGGCACCAAACTGAGGGCCGTCATGAGTCCCCACCGGGAAGAGTACCCAGACGCGTCACCTAGTTTGAGCACCGGGCTTACCGTGTTCGAGAGGTCAACTCTCACTCTCTATCGGCCAGGATGTAGAGAGCCGGGTAGTTTCCAAACAGGTCATGGCACAGCCCAGAGGTGAAGTTGTCGTAGAACATCGCCTTACCAAGATGGAAGTAGCTCTCTACCAGCTGCAAGGCGCAAGGGGAACAGATCGGCTACCTGATGAGGTTGGGTCACCCTTCATGGATGATATCATGGACGAAGTAGTACCCTATAGATTTTCTTACCCCAAATGGATCTGTATGACGGAACCATTAACTCGATGGACCATTTTTTAATCTTCATATCCTATATGGATATGCACATGACCTCAGTGGCGGTGTGGTGTAAGTCTTTCCCCCTCACCCTTATCGGAACAACCTGGTCATGGTTTGGAGATATGGCTCCAGCCTCAATTTCCACTTTTTCCCAGCTCTTCCTAGCTCGGTTTAGCTACTCTCGACAAAGGCCAAAAACCATGAACCACATCCTTGCACTTCAACAAGAGGACGATGAAAGTCTGGGAGATTACGTGGATAGATTTCACAGGGAGACAATAGCCTATGAAGATCTCTCAGATGTAGTGGCCCTGAATGCCTTTATCGACGGACAGAGACACCAAAAGTTGTCCTGCAACCTCTGATCACGCCTCACACCAAACTTGTGTGCCACCCTGGATCGAGGCATTAGTTTCTATGAGGTCGATCTGAAAGATAGCATGAAGAGAGACCGAGAAGGGATTCGAAAGAAGAAAGACCAAACTGAAGAAGGACCGAGCCATTCTCAGGGCTCATGAAAGCTTCAAGCAGAAGGGCTCTTAGGACCTCTATCTGAGGATCAGAGATATCTCCCACCCCCAAGGCATCAATAGCAAGGGTCCACCCCCTTAACGGCTTCAGTAGCACAATTTTTGTCGAAAATATCGAGAAAGAGATATTTCCACCTGCCCCTCCCCTGAAAGGAAAACCCATGAGAAGGTCTGTCAACAAATATTTTGAATTTCATCATGACCAGAGACATTCCACAGAAGACTGTTGCTTACTTAAGAAAGAAATAGAGGCTTTTATCAAGAGAGGGTACCTCAAGAACTATGTCCATAGGGAAAATAGAAAATCCCGGTTTAAGAAGAATGACTGTCTAGAAGAACACATGGGCCAGAGAAGAAGGAGAAACTGCAGCCAACCTCCACATCCGGAGAATGAGATCAATGAAGATGACGACCAGTGGGTGGACAATGAAATTAACGTCATGCATGGTAGGCTCGGGAAAACCTCCTCCTCTCGAAAGAGGCACGAGTATAAGGCGAAGATGAAGGCCGATCAAGACATATATAATGTGATCACGGTCGATGCCATCTCGCACAATATTATCTCTTTTAGTAAGGAAGACCTTCGTGGGGTAGACACGCCCTATGATGATGCCCTGGTCATCTCAGCTCTGATCAACTATTATAAGAAAAGGTGCATTCTAATCCATGAAGGTAGTTTAGTCGACATCATCTTCAAGTGAGCCTTTGACAAGATGATAGTAAGGCTAAGCTCCGTTCAACCCATGAAGTCTCCTCTCGTCAGGTTTGGGGGAGACATCGTCAGCTTGCTTGGATGGGTTTTTTTGCCCATTATGGTAAGGTCCAAGCCCAGGTCAATCACGGTTTGGACTAAATTCCTTATCATGGATAGGCCTTCTCCTTACAATTCTATTATTGGATTCTCAACTATTTTCGCCCTAAAGGCCATTTGTTCCCCGTACCATCAAATGATGAAATTTCCTACTAACTATGGGATTAGGAAAGTAAGAGAAGAACATGAATTGGCCAGGACATGTGCTAGGAGGGCACTGAAAAAGAAGAAATAATAATTACTAACCGGGCCTAAGCTCATTAAAGTTAGGCTTAGACGCCCTGAGTTCATGGCCTTAGATGGCGATACCGGGCTCAAACCTATCGATGATCCCCGAGAAGAGAAGCTCGATCCCCAACCTCATGAAAACCTCCTGGAGGTACCTATTCATCCTTCTATCGAAGGGAGAATTGTAAGAATATGAGCTAAACTCAGTCCCGAGCAGAGGACTGAGCTCACCAACTTGCTGCAGGAGAACTTTGATGTCTTTGCCTGTTCTCACAATGAGCTTCCGAGAATTGATCCCGGGGTGGCCATGAATCGTTTACACGCTAATGTGCATTACCCCCCAGTTCAATAGAAGGGGAGAAAATTCCACACTGATCAGCAAAATATCATTGAGGAAGTGATGGAAAAGCTCATCAAGTCCGATGTCGTGGAATAAGTCAAATTTCCAGACTGGATGTCCAACATGGTCCTCGCTCCTAAGGCCGAAAACAAATGACGCCTTTGCATAGACTTTAAAGACTTGAATAAGGCCTACGCAAAAGGATTCTTCCCCTACCAAAGATAGACATCGTTATAGACGCCACTGTTTCATACGAGCTCTTGAGTTTTCTTGAAGCTTATGCCGGCTATAATCAAATTCTAATGTACCCCCCTTGATAAGAGCAAAACCTCATTTATCTAGACCGAGGGACGTACTGTTACAAGGTCATGCCATTTGGGCTACACAACGCCAGGGCAACATATCAATGATTAGTCAATAAAATGTTCAAAGAGGAGATCAGGCGGACCATGGAAGTTTATATAAATGACATGCTAGTTAAAAACAACCAAGCTCAGGAACATATCGGGCATCTCTAGGCCTACTTCAACATGCTCTGAGTCCATCGTATGAAGCTCAATCGAAGCAAATGCATATTTGGAGTATACGCGGGTAAGTTCCTCGGGTTCATGGTGCGGAGCCGGGATGGTTCTCATAGCTCCTAACAAAGAAAAAATTGAATATGCTTTAAGACTACGAATAACAACGAGGCTGAATATGAAGCTCTTCTCGCAAAATTTGCGATTAGCAAGGGATTTCAACGTAAAGGCTCTCTAGGTTGTTAGCAACTCTCGGCACCCTCAACTTGTAGTTAACCAAATGAATGAGGATTACCTTGCCAAAGACTCGAGCATGACTACCTATCTGGAGAGAGTAAAAACACTAATGGTGGACTTTGAAGACATTAAAGTCACGCAGATTCCCTAAAAAGAGAATAGGTATGTAGAGACTCTGGCTAACCTGGCCTCAACAGTATAATATACATTAAAGAGGACAAAACTTGTGGAATATCTGGATTAGCTGAGCACAACGACATCTGACAAGGTCGCAACCATCTACAAGCTCAATAATGAGCCAACTTGGCTTGACCCGATTAAAGATTTTATTAAAAAAAGGTGCCCTGTCCAACGACCGTGCTAAGGCCAGAAGAATGAGATACCATATCGCGAGGTACGCAGTCCTAGATGGAGTGCTGTATCGGAAGTCCTACTCAGGTCCTTACTCTAGGTGTCTCTGACCTAAGGAGGCCGAATATGTAATTAGAGAGGTTCACTATGGGGTATACCACAATCATGTAGGGGGCATATTCTTAGCTCGGAAACTCCTCTAGCACGAGTACTACTAACCCAAGATTCTAGAAGATGCAAGAGAATTCGTGAAGACATGTGACAAGTGCTAGTAGTTTGCCACCTACCCACATGCCCTACTAACTGTGTTGGTACCCATGACCAGCCTATGGTCGTTCGCTCAGTGGGGTATCGATCTTCTCGGTCCCTTCTCCCAAGGCACCGGCCAAAGGAAGTTTTTGATCGTGGTAATTAATTATTTTACAAAATGGGTAGAATCCGAGCCCCTAGACAAAATTACTAAAGAGAATATCAGAGATTTCTTGTGGAAAAGCATGATTTGCCGATTCGGTTTCCCCAAGGCCATCGTTTCAGACAACGACAAACAAGTTAACAATGACCTCTTTGCCGACCTCTGCTCGAGATTGGGGATCAGCAGGCATTTTTCCTCCCCAAGTTATCCTCAAGCAAATGGTCAAGTCGAGGTCACCAATTGTACCATCTTGCAAAATCTAAAGACAAGGATTCACAAGTCTAAGGGCCTATGGGTTGAGGAACTCTACCTCGTTTTTTGGGCATATCACACAACGGCCAGAACTTCAACAGGTGAAATACCCTTTGCAATGAAATTTGGGTATGAGATTGTCATCCCAATTAACATTAGCATGTCATCACCGAGAACATCGACCTCCTTTAACCGAGCTGAGAATGAAGCAGCACTAGCACTAAACCTGGACCCCTGGAAGATAAAAGATAAAGAGTTCGGGTGCACCAGACTGCTTATCAACAAAGAGCAGTAAGGTACTACAATAGAAAGGTCTGACCTTGTTCCTTCGAAGTCGATGACCTTGTCCTTAGAAACGTCAGTGTCACACCCCACCCCTGGCCCCCAATGCCCGTGGTCAGGCGTGACCTCGACTTGATGTTACCCGACCAATTAACAAATATATATAAACATGTATTGATATAGGTCATTTTTTTTTTTAAAACATTTACCAACTTTAAAATTAAGAAATACACATGTCCCAAATATCCACAACATAATTACAAAAAGAATGAACATTTCACGGTTCACACCTATCCTGCCAGTCCTAAAAAACGACTTCACCCTCCAACTTTACCTAGTGCCAGTAGTGGACCCGCCTCTAGCTGAGGTACTTGAGACAACTTATTTTATCGGTGTACTGCCTTCATAATAAAAAAATAATTTATGGATCAAGTACATTAAGCAAAACCCATTTTCCTATATGGAAATCTAACCACAATGAACAGTATTAAAATTCACATATATAATCAAGATATAGAAGCCGAATATAAATTAACCAATCAAATCACTTTTATATAATAAACTACCAGAAACATAGTTTCTTACTAGCCATAGGATTGTTTCACCTCACGATCGGGAGTTATGACGGTACCGTAACCCGTACAACTGTGCAATCTAAAATTGCCATCAATGCCTGGGTCATTTAATATCTCCAATGGTATAAGCCAACATATGGTATAAACAATCATATCATGGTGATAATCATCATCGTCAACAACAACAACAACAGCAACCACTTGTAGCATTTACCCTCTTGTTAGGTCACAACATAACGTCTTACAGGACATGTCTTCCTGTTAGGACAAACAACATTCCGTAAGACACGCCCTCCTGTCGGGACCGTACTATGACATAGTGGATAATAATAAAAATCACTTTCCACATTTAAAACTTTACTTGATCCGCACAATGTTATAAAAGCGTTTATTTTAATAAATATTTTCTTTTAACAATTTAGTACAAAAATATGATTTGGGAATTTATATAAAAGACAGTACGCTCATCTCGATTTTTGCGTTACTGAATACCCTATCGTTGTAATACTGACGTTGTCGGCTTCGCCTGTGAACTTAACAACGACAGAGCCTAAACTAAAATTTTATTTAAATAAATCTAATATGCAATACGTGACATTAAAATGCAATCTTTCCCATTTCCAAATTTTTTGATTTTATGAAATTATTAAATGCTCAATTTCTTAAGTCAATATTAACTGTATAAAAATTATCATAACAACGATTACAAAAACAAATCTGTTAATAATTTAATCTACAGAAAAATATTAATTAACATTCTAATCTAGTTTACAATTTTTACTTTTAAATTAACAAAATTCATAATTTAAATATATTTGTTAAAATTATAAATTTAAAATATGTGTGTTTGTGTGTGTGTGTGTGTGTATTTATATCTATAAACTAATTAAAATTATCTTATACCTATGTACTACATATAGATGTAAAAGAGAATGAGATGTATAAAAAAGACAGTTCGAAACTTTCTTGAAGATAAGGGGAGAGAGAAAAAAAGCTTGTAATGGAGAGAAAAAAAATCAAAAGTAAAAAAAATAAAATAAAAAAAATATCTATATCTATCTATATATATAATGAACAAAGGCGGTGAATTCATTGCCTTCACCATCATTGTTTTATTATTATTTTTTTAAACTTGTTGTTTTCATATTATTTAGGCACATATCCATTTGGTGGCTTAAGCATATAAAGACACGTTTTTGTCTTGTTCCTTATTTTTTTCATAAATTATACTAATCTCCCCTTGTAATTTTTTATTTACCATTTAGACAAAAAAATAATATTTTAAAATAACAATTAATTCCCAAAATTTATGAAGTCAAAATTAAAATTAACATTTAACCCATGAGTTTCAGAGATTAAATTTTTAAATACCAAAGTGACCCATAAAAATTCTAATTATAATATTTAAATGACACTCTATACCTCATTATTATTATTTTTTTCTAAAATGCAATTAAAAATCATGCATATGCAAGATCGGGTCATACAATTCTTCCCCCTAAAAGAAATTTTGTCTTGAAATTTTAGTTATCTTAAACGAATAAATGCGGATATTTATTCCTTATTTCCTCTTCATTTTCCCACGTCGCCTCTTCCATAGAGTGGTAATGCCATAGCACTTTCACCAACATGATTGTTTTCGTTTGTAGCACTTGATTTTTATAATTTAGAATATGTACTAACTCCTCAACGTATGATAAGTCTTTTTTCAATTTGATTGGTTAAGAAGTCAACACATGCAAAGGATCCAACACATATTTCCTAAGCATCAAAAAGTGAAAAACATCGTGTAATCTAGACAATTCTAGCGGCAGAGCTAGTTAATAGGCAGGTGTACCAACCTTTTCTCATACGGCCCAATGTACCTCAAATTTAGCTCTCCCTTCTTCTCAAATCTCATAATGTCTTTCCACGGAGATATACGTAAAAATACGTAATCACCCACTTTAAATTCCAACTCTCGTCTATGCTTGTCAGTATAACTCTTTTGCCGACTCCGAGCAGTCTTCAATTTTTCTTGAATCACTTTCACATTTTCTGCCGTCATCTGAGTTATGTCAGGCATCAACAATTTTTGTTCCTCAACTTCAGTCCAACAGACTGGAATTCTATATCTTCTGTCATACGACACTTCATACAGTGCCATTTCAATTGCCGAATGTTAGCTATTGTTATAGGCAAACTCTATCAACGTGAAATAATCATCCCAGCTACCAGGAAATTCTAGAATGCAACCCTTCAAAATATCCTCCAATGTCTAAATTATACGCTCTGATTGGCCGTTAGTATGAGGATAGAAGGTTATACTGAATTTTAACTCAGTACCCAGAGCAGCTTGAAGACTAGGTCAGAATCTCGACGTAAATTTCGGATCTCTATCCAACACTATGGAAATCAGCGCACCATGCAATCTAACAATCTCGTCAATATACAATTTTGTGTACTTGTCCACGGAGTACGTGATTTTCAGAATCAGAAGATTAGCAGACTTTGTATGTCTATCAACAATCACCCAAATAGAATTATGTCTATTTTGAGTACGGGGCAATCCCAAAACAAAATCTATCGTGATATGTTTCCACTTCCATTCTGGGATAGACAAAGGTTGCAATAATCTTCCTGGACGCTGGTGCTCGATCTTAACTTGCTGACAGACAAGACACCCAGCAACAAATTCTGCAATTTCTTATTTCATTCCATTCCACCAATAGTGTTTTCGCAAGTCTCTATACATTTCGGTACTGCCTGGATGCATTGCATATGCTAAGCTGTGCATTTCTTCCAAGATATCTTTCGTTAAATTGACATTATTAGGCACACACAGTCTATTCTCAAACATAACGGCTTCATCATTATCTCTAACGCGATAGTCGACTCTTTGATCATTTTTCATTTCGTCTCTGATCTTCCCCAATTGGATATCTGACTTCTGCACTTCTATAATATGGTCAATTAACGTCAGTCTCAAGGTCAAAGTCGCAAGCAACAATTCCATTTAACCAACTGTCAACTGAACTCACAGAGATATTAGCTTGGCATATAGGTTAGTATAAATAAGTCAAAGTTGCGCAACTGAACCTGTCGATTTCCAACTTAACACATCTGCTACAACATTAACCTTTCCAAGATGATAATGGATTGTACAATCATAATCCTTGATCAATTTCATCCAACACCTCTATCTTAGATTCAGTTCTTCTGAGTAAATAAATAAATATTTTAAACTCTGGTAGCCAATGTATATCTCGCATGTCTTGCCATATGATAGGTGTAAAATACCTATCTATTTCTAAATCAAATTTACCAGTTTTCGAGTATTTTATTAAAGTTTTAATATCTTTTCAGCTATTTTTATAAGTCAGGAGTAGGGCCTTAAACAATCGACAAACTGAGGGAAATGGTGGAAAAAAGGGTAGCTAAAAGATAAAAAAAAAAAATGGACGTTTCAAGAATAGCAGAAATACGCCTAGGCAAAGTTTCCACCGCCTAGGCGAAAATCCGTCAGAAGGTTGAACAGCTGAAGTGTTGAAATCTGCCTAGGCGAAGTTTCCACCGCCTAGGTGAAAATCCATCAGAAGGTTGGAAGTGCTGAAATGTTGAAATCCGCCTAGGCGAAGTTTCCACCACCTAGGCGGAATTCCATCAGAATGTTGAAAGTGCTGAATACTGGAACTGCTTAAATGCTGAAATCCGCCTAGGCAATGTTTCTACCGCCTAGGCGGAAATCAGTCAGAATGAAAGAAGACGGAGAAGTTAGTCCTCCGCCTAGGCGAATAAACTATCGCCTATGAGGATTTCTAACCGACTTAAACTCTGCCTAGGCGAAGATTCTACCGCTTAGGCGAATTTTGCAAAACAGGGCAAAATATCTGTTTAGATATTTTTGAAACCTTTGGCCTATTTATACCCCTTTCCCACATCTGAAAAAGGGAGTTGATGATCCCTAACCCTAGTAAAGAGTTCTTAAACTATATTTTGGAGATCAAGGAGGAGATTTATCATTCGGGCAAAGACGAATCACTTGCGGATCAATCATTAGTGACAGTGGATCGTTTCACTTTCAGATTTGATCGTTCTTCTCTTGTTTTTATCTTTGTAATTACTTTTTCATATCTAACAATGTTGAATCCCTCTTATTTTGTATGGTATATAGCTAAGATTTTGTAGTATTAGTTAAATGTTACTTAGGTGTAGTTGAAATCATGTAAATGTTAAGTTGAATGAATTAATGTTACTTTAACGTGTTGTTTGTCTAAATCCGATTGTGTTTACTGTTATTCTTGATATTATGCTTGTATTGATAAACCGAGAATACGGGGTTTGACACTCGGAAGAAGTAACCCTGGATTCAGACTAGGGTAAATGTAACGTGACGTTCTAACGACCTGGGAGGGCGTTAGAATGTATGCAATCCATGACATTGGCTTAAGCCTCACATGACCTAGGGTCGTTAAGGCATTGAGGGGGACTTCTTTGTTGACACGAAGTCGTGTGATCCCCTATCTTACACTCGGGAGAGGTAGCGGAGGAGTTATCGATACAGAGATTGTCGGAATAGATAAAAACCGTTATAACTAACTTAATGAGGTCAATTATGCATTATGTGAAAGAAATCAATACCTAAGTAATTAGTGTAATTAGAATTAACCTAATAGGTGTCATTTATCTTAGTAGATTAAATAGAACACAAACTATTTTTGATTAGTCGAGATAATAAGAAACTATTTTAATCACAATATTCAACCGAATTACACGTGTTTCCCAGTAGAACGATATCCGATCTTACAAGATCCATTATATTAAAACTAGACCTCGTATACTTGCGAGTAGTCAATACCGCGAGGACAACGATGAAATCCTCGCACGTACACCATACAGATAATATCTCTAAAGCTTTAAAATAAACACAATCGCCGTCAACTCCAAATCATGTGTCAAGTAGTTACACTCATGATTCTTTAATTGTCGAGAGGCATATGCAATCATGTGTCCAGGTTGCATCAATACACAACCTAGCCCCTGGTGTGAAACGTAACTATATATAAAAAAGCCACCACCTTCTGTTGGGAGAAAAAGTATCGGCGCTGATATCAATATATTTTTAAGCTCTTGGAAGTTCTATTCACATCTATTAGTCCACTCAGATTTAGTTTCCTTGCGAGTCAAACAGGTCAACGGGGTTGTTATAACAGAAAATCCTTGTACAAACCAGTGAAAATAACCCGCTAATCCTAGGAAGCTTCGAACTTCTGTCATACTCTTTGATCTTTCCCACTAAACAACGATTTTGGCTTTCTTTGGGTCAACTTGAATACCATCACTTGAGATAACATGTCCCAAAAATACAACTTTGTCTAGCCAAAGCTCACATTTACTGAATTTTGCATACAATTGTTTTTCTCTCAAAATCTGTAGCACAATCTTAAGATGCTCTGCATGCTCTTCTTTATTTTGGGAATAAATCAATATATAATTAATAAACATAATGATGAACTGATCTAAATAGGGCTGGAAGATTCAATTCATTATATCCATAAATACAACAGGGGCATTTGTCAATCTAAATGACATAACTAGAAATTCATAATGTCCATATCTTGTACGGAATGCCATCTTCGACACATTATTGTCTCTTACTTTCAACTGATGATATCCTGATCGAAGATCTATTTTGAAAAATACCCTAGCCTTCTGTAACTGATCGAATAAATCATCAATTCTGAGCAACGGGTATTTATTATGAATCATCACCTTATTTAATTTCCTGTAATTGGTGCACATTCTCAGAGTGTCATCCTTCTTCCTTACGAATAACACTGGAACTCCCCACAAAGAAACACTAGTCCTGATAAACCCACGGTCTAACAGATCTTACAATTGAATCTTCAGTTCCTTTAGCCCGGTAGATGTCATACGATAGAGTGAAATTGATATAGAAGAAGTACCCGGAAGTAATTCGATAGTAAATTCAATTTTCCTATCCATTGACAGCCTTAACAATTCTTCTAGAAATGCATCGAGATAATCCCCAACCACTGGGATATCTGTCATCTGTACCTCATTTTGACTAGTGTCAATCACATGTGCGAGGTATCCCTGACATCCTTTTTTTAATAATTTTTTTGCCTCTAGAACTTAAATCAAACTAACAGGGGTAATGATTCTATCCCCCGAAAATACAAACTCTTACTCGCTTGAGACTCGAAAAGTAACTTCCTTTTTAAAACAATCGACTATGATATGATAGCCAAATAGCAAATCTATACCTAGTATCACATCAAAATCGTGAATACGCAGAGGTAATAGATCAAACAACAATTTTTTATCACCAATACGAAACAGGTTGTCTTTATACACACTATCTATCAACACTGACTCACCTACAGAGGTAGAAATAAGAACACCATATGACAAAGAAGTAGAAAATTTTCCTACATGCATCATAAAGGTCACCGAAACGAATGAATGAATAGAATCGAGATCGATAAGTGTACGTGCATCTCTATCATATAAAGACATGATACCTGTAACTACATCCGGCCCATTCGGGGTAGCCTGCACATCCTGCTGAGTAGTAGTATATACACGATGTCGAGTCGGAGGTCTACCAGCCAATCCTTTACCTAGCCCGTAAACACTACTAAGGCCAACTGGTAGCGCGTAAATTACGTCGCTACTTTTACCGCAAGTGTACGGGTCAAGTTTTAGTATAAATTGGGAAGAGTAAGGGTTATCAAATCCACAAGGATTGGATTAGAATTATTGTTTAAGTACCACGATTGTTATAACCTAATTTTATTTAGGCGATAAAAAATAAGATTTTGTTTATAAATATAAAATACCAATCTAATTAACTAATTAAACTAATATACTAATATTGATGTTTAATGGGAGTAAATTGTTTAGGGATTAACTTCGTCCACTTAAACGTGTTCGTTTCAATCTAGTTTACATTAACGGCATTCATCCTATCCGACAATCTCGGTATTAAAATCTCATTCACTACCTCTCCCGAGTGTAAAATGAATGAATATGTGATTTCGCGTCAACGCCGAAGTCCCCCTTGAGCGTCTATACGACACTTGGTCACATGAGTTTCGCCCCAACGTCACGGATTGCACACCTTCTACGCCCTCCCGGGTCATTAGATCATCGCGTTGTGTTTAAACCCTAGTCCGAATCTGGGGTTACCTCTTTTGAGTGTCAAATCCCGTATTCTCAAAATCAACCCTAATATAATAACAAGCATATTAAGATTGTAATAAAATGGTAAACACAATCGGATAAACATGAACAACCATTAATGAAATATAGATTTATTCAAACAACGTTTTCATACACGAATCACTCCCTAGACAATATATGTTTAGATATACATGGCCATAACCAAATATACAACTAGAAACAAGCTAAACATATACAAAATTATCAACCAAACAAAGAATAAAATAGAGAAACGAGGAGACTAGCCATTATCCGAAGAATCGACGCTAAAACCGCTCCGAGAATGTTTTCTCTTCTTCGCGTTATGATCTTCTCTTGGTTGATAGACCTTGGAGCTCTCAAGACACTCCCAAAAATATTTTGTGGGGGGGGAGAAAATGAAATATCTCAAAATATCCTAAAATATCTGCTGTCGGACTACTGCAGCGGTGAGGAAGTCAACAACCTTCTGCTGGATAACCGCTGTAGCGGTGGTTTCACCGCTACAGCGATGGAGAATTCAACAACTCTCTCTACTTTGACCGCTGCAGCGGTGGATGTAGATTCTGAATATTGTCTGTTTTGCTCTTTTTCTCTAACGTTCTTCCACCGACTTGCTCATTGATGGACCGTTTTAGTCCCTTTGCACCCCAAACACCTAATTTATACATAAACAAATAAAAACATGATAAAACATAATAAAACGCTATAAAAAATACTTAAAAACTACCAAAATCGATTTGAGAATAAATAGATAAATTACACTTATCACCAACACTACACATATTGCTCGCAGAAGATAAAGATGTAGTAGCAAATTTCGGACAATATGGAGATATGTGGTCCAGCTCATGACAATGGAAACATATTGGACCCGCCATAGGACAGTCTCTAACGAAATGATCCGGTGATCCACATTGATATCATACTGTTGTTCCAGCTCGGCTAAACGTCTAGCTCCTACCTTGTCCTTGTTGACCTGAATTCTGTCTAGGTACGTTTTGTCGTCGCCCGAAATATGATTGTCGTGGGCCTTAGCCGTTAACCGATTGATCGGTTGTCAGAGCCAAATGAAGTTGCAGTCGAGGGCCAAATCCTCTAAAGGTGCCACTTGAATATCTGTTAGATGGCTTGAACCTGCTCTTCTTGTATTGTTCAAGATTTTGAGCGGCTCCCTGCATATCTTTCTCTATTAATTTCTTTGTGTTCACCAGTTTCGCATAACTTTTGATGCGTTTGCCAATCAATCTTGAACGTATTTACAGATCTAGTCCTTTTAGAAATCTTCTACATCTCAGTTCCCCAGTCTTCACCAAATCAGGAGCAAATCGGGACATGGAAATAAATTTGATTTCATATTGCAAAACTAACGTCTTTCCATTTTTCAATAATATGAATTTCTCCTCCATCTCGAATTGATAGGATTCAAGGAAATACTTTTCAATAAATACGACAACAAATTGATCTCAAGTGATCTCCTGACCTGGAATTTAAATTGGCCTCTTTGTTTTTTCCCACCTGTGTTCGGCTTCCCCTTTCAGTTGGAAGGTGGCAAGAGGAACTCGTATGTCATCAGTAATGCCCATTGCCTCAAATAAGTGCCCTATGCTCCTCAACCAATTTTCAACATGAACAGGACCCGTAATTCCCATAAAAGTTGGGGGGGGGGGGTCCAATTCCTTGAATGTTTTTAAGAGTATAACTTGAGGATTGACTGTTTCGGTTTGGGCCTTTTGGCATTCCATCATTTTTGCATGTTGCTCTGTCAGTTACATAGCAGCCTATAAAATTTGCTCAACGGCATTCAAGTTTTCCTACATCCTACCATTTTTTCTTTGGGAAGCTTTCCCGCATCCTAACCATTTTTCTTTGAGGTCCAGAATTCCCACTACGTTGATTTTTATGATCCATATTCAAGATCTGAAATAAAATTTAATAAATAAAAAGGCCAACAATGCAAACAACAGTGCATGATGCAAATGTTCTATTTAATCCAATAAAATAATTACCCCTCACATGCCGAACCAACCTATCAACACCATATCTTACGGTCCACTATTGACGAGACAATCTGGCATGTCTATAGAATCGCTAACCTAAGCTCTAATACTAAAAACTATCACACCCCACCCTGGGCCCCTAATGCCCGTGGCCAAGCGTGACCTCGACTTAATGTTACCCGACCAATCAACAAATATATATAAACATGTACTGATATAAGTTTTTTTTTTTAAATATTTACCAACTTCAAAATTAAAAAATACACATGTCTCGAATATCCATAATAGAACTACAAAAACAATTGAACCTTTCATGGTTCACACCTATCCTGCCAATCCTCAGAAACGACACCACCCTCCGACTCTACCTAGTACTAGTAGTAGACCCGTCTTTAACTAAGGTACTTGAGACAAAATATTTTATCGATGTACTACCTTCATAATGAAAAAATAATTTATGGATCAAATACATTTAGTAAAATCCATTTTCTAATACGGAATCTAACCACAATAAACAATATTAAAATCCACAGATATAATCAAGATATAGCAGCTGAATATAAATCAACCAATCAAATCCCTTTAATAAAATAAACTACTAGAAACATACTTTCCTACTAACCATAGGATCGTTTCACCTCACAATCGGGAGTTATGACGGTACCGTAACCTATACAACTGTACAATCTAAGGTTGTCATCAGTGTCGGGACCATTTAATATCTCCAAAGGTAGGAGCCAACACGTGGTATAAACTACCATATCATGATGACAATTATCATCGTCAACAACCACAACAACCACCTATAGGACTTGCCCTCCTCTCAAATCACAACATAATATCCTATAGGACATACCATCCTGTTAGGACCAACAACATCTCGTAGGATATGCCCTCATGTCGAGACCGCACTATGGCATAGTAGATAATAATAAAAATCATTTTCCACATTTAAAAATTTACTTGATCCGCATAACATTATAAATACCTCTATTTTAATAAATCTTTTCTTCTCACAATTTAGTACGAAAATATGATTTGAAAATTTATATAGAAAACAGTACACTCACCTCGATTTTTATGCTACTAAATACCCTACCGTTGTAATGTTGACGTTGTCGGCATCTCTTGTAAACCTAACAACAACAAGACCTAAATTAATATTTTACTTAAATAAATCTAATATGCAATACATGACACTAAAATACAATTTTTCCTATTCTCAATTTTTTGATTTTACGAAATTATTAAACACCCAATTTCTTAACTCAATATTAACTGAACAACAATTATCATAACAATGATTACAAAAAAAAAATTATTAATAATTTAATCTATAGAAAAATATTAATCGACTATTAAACATATTATTCATTAATGAATTACTAAAAATATCATTCTAATCTAGTTTACAATTTTTACTTTTAAATTAAAAAAAATCATAATTTAAATATATTTATTAAACTTATAAATTTAACATATATATATATATATATATATATATATATATATATAATGAACAAAGGCAGTGAATTCATTGCCTCCACCATCATTATTTTATTATTTATGTTTTTGAAACTTGTTCTCTTCATATTCTTTAGGCACCTATCCATTTGATATTTTGATGGCTTAAGAATATAAAGACACGCTTTGGTCTTGTTCTTTTTTTTTTTTCATAAATTATACTAATCTCCCCTTGTAATTTTTTATTTACTATATAGACCAAAAATTAATATTTTAAAATAACAATTAAGCCCCAAAATTTATAAAGCCAAAGTGACCCATAAAAATTATAATTATAATTATTTAAATGACACTCTATACCCCGTTATTATTATTTTTTCTAAAATACAATTAAAAATCATGCTTATGTAAGATCGGGTCTTACAGTCACTTTGGCCACAAAAGATCAAAACGCTGGGAAGTGAGCTCCCACTTGAGAAGGACCGTATAGAGTCACTCGCATAGCTCGACCCGGTACCTACGACCTCAAGACCGAAGAGGGGGTATCCCTGAGACACCCCTGGAATGCCGAGCACCTAAAACGTTATTTTGTAGAGAAGAGACATCGATGTAGAGAATAGAAGTTTCAAGTTTCGAAATAAATGAAAAGGTGCTCGGTCAAATTTGTTTTTGGCTTCTAAAAATCTACGAAAGAGGCATCCCGGCACAAAATGCCAAGGGTGATAACTAGACCCCCCACCAGGTCAGTAGTCCGTACTCGGGGATAGACTGTTATCATCCACCAAGGGTTGAACATCGATCAGGTCTGAGGACCTGTGGCTAAGCATCTACCCCCTCACAGCCAATCATGGTCAAGCGATATAAGGGGACGATGCTCTTGCACGAGCTACCTTGAGATAACCCAAAAAGGCTCAGACATGGGACCGAATACGGAGAACTCACCTATGGTCAACCACAAGAATCTACCAACGTGTTGAGATCTTCTGAACCGAGAAGGCCTAACTTAGGTCGGACACCCTTACTAATTAACCGACCACCCGAGCACAGCTATACCGAGCTCGTGTAGTCGACTGGAGGACAGAATAACTGAGGATGGTAAAGGCTGAAACACCGAGCTTATTCATGAACATTTGAGTGAGATCGTTTTATCCTCAGTATGACACCTAAGACTAAAGGATAATTCCTTTCAGTGTTTCACTTGATTGAAGTTTAATACTTCTTGGTGTTGTGATCTGAACAGTCCTAAGTCCAATTTATAATTAAATTTTGTTCAGTATTAAAGATTAAGGCCGGTGTGACCGTACGCCTGGTTCAAAATTGCAAAAAAAAAGACCAAGTTGATTCATGAACATTTGAGTGAGATATTTTTCTCCTTAGTATGACACCTCTGATTGAAGGATAATTCTTCTTGGTGTTGCACTTGATCGAGGTTTAATACTTCTCGGTGTTGTGATATGAACAGTCCTAAGTCCAATTTATAATTAAATTATGTTCGATATTAAATATTAAGACCGGTGTGACTGTACGCTTGGTTCAAAATTGCAAAAGAAAAGACTGAGCTGATTCATGAACATTTGAGTGAGATCTTTTTCTCCTCAGTATGACACCTCTGACTGAAGGATAATTCTTCTCGGTGTTGCACTTGATTGAGGTCTAATACTTCTCGGTATTGTGATCTAAACGGTCATAATTCCAATTTATAATTAGTTTCTATTCGGTATTAAAGATTAAGGCCGAAGTGATTGTACGCCTGGTTCAAAAATGCAAAAGAAATTGAATGATATCCGATCTGAGTCCTGATGGTGAAGTCAATTAATTGAGGCTGGTCAATTAAGTGATAAAGTTTTACGAAATTAGTGATGAAGTTTCCAAAAGTTCTTCCAAGTGGTTAAAAATGACTGGTATGAGTTCTGACAGTGAGGTCGGTTAATTAAGGCCGATACATTTGGATAGGTCCTAGTTACTATTGTGGGAGATATTCGAGTAACAAATTTAAACACACAAAGTGACGGAAGTGGACCGACCAAACAAAATTACCAAACAAATAAAAAATTATCGGGAAAAATGAAAGTTTCATTGCTTTCAAAAAATTGTATTTATAACATAGGGTTCTAAGCCTGGTACTGCAACCTAATCTGGGCAAATAAAAAAAATAAAAAAACTACAAAAGATGGATTGGTTGGTTGATTGATGAAGTCATTGGGTCGGCCCAGCCTAAGCTCCCCCATCCCCGTCCTTCAAATAAAAAAACTCCATATGGATCTGTTGGTACAGGAACTAAGAGTACTGGCATCGGAGGGAGCAAATTGTGGCATTATAGCCATCCTTCATCACGTCGGCGCCGATGTCGAGCTTGAAGTCTACGAACTCTTGGCTTGACTTCTAATTATCCACAACCTCTCTTTGCCCAGACAACGACCTCCATCTTCTCCTCCTCAGTAGCGACCAACAAATCCATCATCCCGGCCAGGTCATTCTTTAACTTTTCGGCCAGGTTGTGCATTTGCTCATTCTCCTTGGTCAGCTGCTAGACCTGGGGCTTTATCTTAAGATTTCCAACACTCAACTTGGGCATATTTTCATGAAGATCATTGAGGGCTTTCATAGCATTGGATTTTTCCTCGGTGAGGATCTTGTTCATCTCGTTCATGCAATTCAGACAGAGGCTCACCTCGGTTGTCTTGAAGATGTTCTGCATTCAAGAAAAAAAATTGTTATTAAAAGTAAAGAAAATTCTAAGACAAGAAAACGTATAGAGATAAGAACATACCACTAGAGCATCCTTATTCAACTCGGTGACCAACTTCATGATGGTCTTGGAAGTGATCTTCTGTCGATCTTTAGGAGGGGTGATTTTGTGAATGAAGCTCAGGAGCGTCCAGGATGCGCTGACCAAGCTTCAGGTCAGTATTGATCACGATGAAGAACCTACTCTTCTCTTTGAATTGTGGTTGCTTGTTCTTTTTGCTCCGTTTTAACCTCAACTCGGGCCAAGCCTCTATCACCATCCTCTTGCCCTTTTCCCTCTTCTCAATAGGGATCGGGTTGTCTCTATCAACCAGAATGAGGGCGATTGCCTGAGTAAGGGTCACCCCCTTAGGCATCAGCCTCACCGGGGTGTAATGAGGCGTAGTTCGAGCTGAGGAGGACACCCCCTCCTGAGCTCCGTGCTGGGAACCGGTGGCCTCAACAACCTTCTTGGCCTGCCTCTCCTTAACAAGCCTTTTTAGTACAACCCGGTCCATAACTGTAAGGAAAGCAATACATTCAAGTAGGGAGAAAAAACTAGGCACTGTAAACAAACTGAGAAGAGTTGGGGAACTTACTGTTTGTGGAAGCTTCGTAAAAAATGGGCGTTGGTAGGGGGGATCGCTCCAAAAGTACAAGTCGTACAGACTGAACTTTAAGAGTTCCTTGATGTGTATGAAGACCATGCTGAGTACTTGGTCTCTGTCCTCAGTGAGCTCCGGACTGAGAATATTTTTCTTTTTTAACTTCTCTGATTCTGCGAAAATAAATAAAAACACAAGTCAGATTTTGGAACCGAACAGAGAATTCAAACTCAAGTCGGGACATTTACTTATCCACTTTACCCCAGTGCCTCTAGACGTGGTAGTCCATGTCCTCGCCGAGCCAAACTCTCATCCAAGTCCCCCAAAGAAGAAAAAATTGGGTTTCCAGGCCTTGATCGACTGGTCGTAGCCACCCAGGAACTGTTGTCGAGCAGCTATGGAGCACTACCCCTGACCTCTAGGCATGGACTTGACAAAAAATAGAGCCCAAATAGGTCGAGGGATGCATCAACTTCCTCAGCACAAAAAATGATGTGGGAGACCACCACCATCCTCATGCTGTTGGGAGTAAGCTGTGACAGACACAACCCGAGCTCCCAATAGACAGTCTGGACCCACAGATGAATAGCTAATTGTAGGCTGGCCAAAAACTGGTCTATGTACACGGTGATATATTCCTTCGGAGGTGCACAGGTGCGATCCTCAGCATAGGGAACCATCAGTTTTACCGAGTTGGGGAAGGCGTATTTGGTCTTGGCTTTTTTCACTTCTTTCTCCGTCAGGATGGATTGAATACTCCAAACTAGGTTGTTTAACTTCTGCTAGTCTCAACGAAAGGCTGAGAAGGCTCTGCTCCGCCAGACTCGCTAGTCCTACTAGACGATGAAGATGTCTAATCGACCTCTTCCAAAGACGAGTTGAGCTTGATCTACTGGATGTGGGATGCCGAGTGAGTCCGCTTAGAAGAGCTGGACTTCGACGGGCTATACCCAGGAGAGAAGGAAGAAGTAGATACGAAGAAAGAAAGAAAAAGAATACCGTAGCCAAGAAGAAAATGAGTGCTAAGAAAACTCTGGTGCGAAGAAATAGATGAGAAGGGGGGTGCTATTTATAGGCACTCTGTCCAACTGAATCGTCGTGCTATCTAACGTCGGACAGCACCCCGATTCTTGCGCCTGTCAGAAAGTACAGGCCACGTGTCGCGTATCGTGGAAGTTGCAGTAAGGCTTCTCGAGTAAGTTAAGCGGTGACCAACCGGGCTTTTCTCCCACACCGAACAGGATCTCCTCGAGAACAAAGGCCCGTCTTCCATCAAAACTCGAGCAAAACCGAATTCCTAGCATCTTATGTACCACTTCAACACTAGGGGCTAAGGGACAACTAATATGGGTAAAAATCAACCGCTCTCGTGTCATTCCACCTAAGTCCTCCACGTGGACCAGGTGTATGACGTGTCATAAGGAATTGACTGTGTAGGGTGGCAAAATCTATTTTCTAGTCGGTTTAATCTCCTGACCAACCTGCCCAGCTTGGCAAATTCAGGTCGGTCGACCTCTGACAATTTGACAGTAACACCAGCAAATCTTCAACAAGTAAGAGATGTTCAGCCAACAATACCTTGGTTGGTACACCCACCTCAGCTCTGTACCCACGTCCAGACTGGTTGTTAAGGTTGATAACCGAGTTTAAGACCCCTAATCTCCAAAACGCTAATCAGCTTTTTCTCCGATAAAAGTAAAGGTGAATAGTGACGAATGGGGTAATTGCTTTTAGAATATTTAAAGCATTCTTATAATTTCTCCTCCCGTGCTCTTACTCTTACGCCGGAGGGGCTTCTCCGGGCACAACCTCAGTGAGTCCTGTGTAGGTACGCTTCTACAGGTGAGGCCGGCCAACGCCTAGGACAGGTCGGTCAGATTGTAGATTTGAAGATAAAGAACACACGGATCACCTACCACCGAAGATAACCTCCAGTTCACCAACAACACCCTACATGAATTCTGACTGAACTATACTGTGGGTGTAAACTATTTTCAGACACCAACAAATATAATATACAAAACATAATGGGTATAAAAATCTTAAACATTTCACAATTGTTTCATGTTTCAAGAGACAAAAAATGGTCCACATTAAATAAAAATACAATATCAATATACAATATATTTATATTTAACCTTATATATCTTATACGCAATTAAAGAGATATGATCATTTTAGAGAAACTCTAATTAAATTAATAATACTAGACGTAATTTTTATTAAATTAAAATTAATTGATGTAAAAATGAAACCTATATTTTTGCTTACACATTTTTCTTCCATATTTTAAAAAACTAATTAAAAACGAATCAATTAAATTAATAATAATAAAAATACTTTTTATTCTTTAATAATTTATTAGTTAAAATTCATTACATACAAAAATAAAAATTATGCCTACATATTTGGCATCCATATTTTGAAAAATTATGTAAAGAATTTTTTTTTTTAAACTAATATTTATAGAAATATATTTTATTCATTAATAATTTATTAATTATAATTTATTATATCTAAATATAGAAACTATATTTTTGCCTACATGTTTGTCTCCATATTTTGAGAAACTATTTAAACAATTTTAATTAAATTAATAATAAAATAAATATTTTTTATTCTTTAATAATTTATTCAATTAATTATATAATTACGTAAAATATATTTTTGTCTACATATTTTGTCTCCATATTTTGAGAAATTATTTTAGAAAATATTGTGTTCTCTATTCCTCCTTTCTAATCCTCACGACCTTCCATTCTCTATCTATTTATCTCCCATTTATTTTTCAAACCCTTTTATTTGTTACTATTTATTAGTTTTTTATTTCTTTTTTCCTTCTTATTATTTGATGTTTTTTTAACTTTGATTTTTTTATTTTTAATTTCTTTATTTTATTTTATTTGTTAGTTTTATTTTTTATTTTAGTTTTATTTTTTATTTTCTAATTTTTTACTTTTGATTTATTTTTGTTTTATATTTTATATTATTTTATTTTTTGTTGTTTTTTTCATATTTGATTTGAGTGTTTTATATTTTTTGAACCCAAATTGGTGGCAAAGATAAAAGATAAAAATAAAAAGATATCGAGAATAGAAACAATAAAAAAACAAAAAATGTGAAAAAAGTAAAGTAAAAAAATTATATTAGAAACGGAAAAAATAAAATAGAAAAATAAAAATTAAAGAAAACTAAAAAAAAAAAAAAAAAAAAAAAAGAAAAGAATAAGTAAGCGTAAAGAATTAGTTATCTACACCAATGACTTCAACAAGGACAAACTCATTAAACAAATTATAATATTAGCCAATTATAATGAAAATAAATTTGACAGATATTATTTTAGCAAATAAGAATGAGTCTCAAATAACATTAGTTTTATTGTAATTTTTGTAAAAGACACATGATTTGATTGAAATTCATCCTTAAATTTTTATGGTTAATATCAAATAAGTCTTAAAAAGTAAGTTGAAAATGACTAAAAAATAAATTTATGCAAAAATAAGAAAAATGTAAAATATTAGACAAAAAACTTCATAGGAGCATCACCATAAATATTATTTTAATTTTTGTTCGGAAGACGAAATACCACATTTCCATTATATTTATTTTTTGAATACTTGTTACCATTTGGTCATGTATAACTATTATTTTTCTTCTATAAAATTGCAAAATAGTATGCAAAGTGATTTAATTTTTTTTAACAAGTAGCAAAATATTTTATTACGTATTTATTTAATAGAATATGAATTTGAACTATATCTCAAAAGATATTTTGTATTCAATATTTGTTAAATATTAAAGTTGATCTTTTGGTTTTATTACCTAAATAATAAAGTTAATTTATTTTTAATTTTTTTTCAAATTAAGATTACACGAGTTATACGCTAGTTATTGTTAACAAGTTTAAAAAATATATTAAGTTTGTTTTTGTTAACGCAATAAGACCATTCTTTGCCTCTTTTTTGATAAACATTTTAATAATATTTGTACTCTTTCGTCACATCACCACCATTTATTTTGGAGATGTCAACAATATCATTACCGTTATGATTATGATATTTTCTTTCGAATTTGTTGACCTCAAAACCAGCAAAAAGGGCTAGTTTGTGAAAAATTCGTAAAAGTAACATTAAATTAATAAAAACACCCACACAAAGTAAATAATTTAATTTTAGTCCAACTCATTAGATTTTATGAAAACACTACTATTCTAATTAGGTTTGCGTCACCTTCCGCCACCCCTCCTCCACCGGCCATCATACTCCGGATGCCGAATTCTTACCACTGCAATCCGTCAGTCATCGAAATATCATTTTTTTGGATTTTTTTAGTAACATTAAACAATTTTTTTAGTAACTTTTTTAGTTACATCCAACTAATTCTAAAAATATAACTAAAAATACACTTAAAAATATAACTAAAAAATACATTAAAAATAGTTAAATGTAATTAAAAATACATCAAAAAATAATTTCATGTAACTAAAAAAAAATTGGAGACTGGAGATCAAATTTTGACTACCGGGACCTAATGTCAAACTATGGGCAGCGTTAGAGGGTGGTTCAATGGTACATGATGTAAATCTTAATCAGAAGTATTGAAAATATAAGAGAGTATTAATCATGTAACTAAAACACATGAGGTAGAGCATAATTAAGAGATTAATATTAAATTTAAAATTAAAATCAGATAAACTGTTAATTAGATGAACTCACAAATTTGAATAATTGATGTGAGAAGTAAAACAAGAAAGGTGTAGTAGAAAATGCAAAAGATAGACTTACACGGTGGAAGGGCCAAAAGAACAAGGTGAACTCTGCTCGTTGTTGGATTGGCCATGGGGAAATGTGGTGTTGTCAAAAACACAACAATGGTGTATGGCTTCATATACAAGATGGAATTTTGAATTAATGATGAAGACATTAAGAAGGGCATCTTCAAATGGAATTTTGAACTAATGATAAAGACATTAAGAAGGGCATCTTCAAATATTTATTACAAAGGGTTAATAGCATTTTATCTCCTTGTGGTTTGGTCGATTTGTACTTACCCTCCTGTGGTTTTATTTTTTGCAGTTATACCTCCTGTGGTCTTAGACTAAAGTACAACAGTTACGTTATCCGTTAACTCTAACGGTTAATAGACGGAAGTCAACTAAGATCCGTTAAATAGTGTGAAATGACATTTATACCCTTAAAATATTTGAATAAAGGACTATTTTAAACTATTTAGAAACTTAGAAGGCCATAAATGTATTTTCTCTATTATCACATCATCTTCTTCCTCCGACTCCCATCTCACTCGCCGGCCACCATTTTTGGGCTCTTCCTTCGTCTTCTCTGTTTCTCGGGACCCACGCTGACTATCTCTGCCGGACAGACCTTCCTCAGCTTGGTCACCATCATCACCAAATCTATATCTCCGGTGACCGTCATCCTTTTGTCCTTCATGTCCAGTGATATCGATTCAACCCCTGGAAGTAAAATTTTTGAAAAATATAGTCAAAATTCAATGAAATTCAAGCATTTTAAAATCTGGGTTCTTTGAATTTGGGTTTGGGAATCATTCAAAATCGATTTTGTAAGATCTGGGTTTCTTGAAAATTTGAAGCTTTTAGAACATTGATACAGTACCTATGAGGCCGGAGGTAGTCTTCATGGCTTCTTTCTTGAATTTGTCATCAAAAAGCTCCAACTTTAACACAACTTTCTACAATAAAGAAAAGAGAGTAAAAGCAGAGGAATCGAATCAGAATACACTGATTTGAGAAATCCGACCATCATTTTCTCAGTGAAAGCTTTAAGGTCTGCGTTTAGTTTTCTCGGGGAGAGTTGCTGATGAAGGGTTAGAATTCAAATGTAACAATTCTAATAAAAATGAAGAAAAATTACATTTGGGTCAACTTGTATTTGGTATAACCATTTTTATATTGTTGGTGTCGGAAATGGTCCGACTAGCAGTATGGTCTGGTAACACTTAATGTGGAGAGTTGCAACTGGTCAGGTGATGGTCCTCGTCCTTGCTGGAGTACTTAGTCCGAGCTAGACTAGCATTGTCCGGCCTACTGTCCGAGCTGGAGAGTCTAACCCTGCCGGCCTCTTATTTCGGCCGCTATCCGGGCTGATCTCCGATCTGTTACCTGCACACAAGATGGCTAGGGGGTTCCCGGCATGTCCCCTCCAGCGTGAAAGTAAGAGCTTGAGGGGAAGAAAATAGGTCATTTGGAGAAAAGCTATTACCTCGATCTGCTAGGTGTATTTTTGCATGTGGAAATATGTTGATGAAGGCCTCTATTTATAGGAGAGGAAGTGATTAGTGTTCCGAAATATTAGGGCCTTAAGCTAGGTTTAGAGCTAAGCAATCAAGCGCATGTGGAACATGTAGGATTAAAGGTATGGGCCTGGGCCTTGGGCCCTCTATTCATCAGTGGAGAGGCCCATGGGCCAAGCCTGCAAAGAGTGAAACAGGTCGGCTCGAGCACCGAGAAGCAAGTCGGGCTGGAATTGCCAACCTACTATCTTTGGTAATATTTGAGGAGATTCTTGTTTGGAGATCAGTGTTCTTTCGTTTCTGCTGACTTGAGGAACCGATTGGGCTATCTATTCACCAAGCTCAAGATCTGTTGGATGATATGGCACTTGGAGACGTGATAGTTTCGTCTCAGGTGGCGGACACGTGGAGAATGTCGGGTTTTACCCACATCATATATAATACAATAGATTGAGAAAAACAACTCCCCTCCAAATTGATAATACGAAGAGAAAGAAAAAAGAGATGATGAACAGTGTTATTCAGATACACCTTGACTCATTAAGTTTCATAAAATTTGTAAATAGATCACATTCAATTAATTAGAACAAAATGACGAAATTACCCTTAATTTCAAAATGAACTGACACAATTATCCTTAATTTTAACCGTTGCACTTTAGTCCAAGACCACAGGGGGGTAACTGCCAAAAATAAAATCACACGGGAATAAGTACAAATCAGTCAAACTATATGGGGGTAAAGTGCTATTAACCCTAAAAATGTATTCTTATTTACTTTGATATTAAATTTTCATTATTTAATTATTAAATGATAAACATGTTCGTGTCGATTTCAACCTTTTATCCAATTTTTAAATGGTCTTGATTGCAAAAATAAGTATAATTAGTTAAATTGAATAATTATATTTTTTATTAATGACACTTTATCCTATGTAGTTTGATTGAATAACACTTCATTCCTTGTATAATTTACATAAACATTTATTCTCCTATTCAGATTAAAGTGTCACGGTTACATTTTTTTGTTAAAGTTAACGGTTAAATATCAAAAATTTAAAATTAATACATTATTTAATAGTAAGTGACATTTGTATTCCCTGATCAACTCAGGTAATATCTATTTGCCTATTCTTTTTTGGGTTAATAGCACTTTACCTTCCTGTAATTTAGTTGATTTGCACTTACCCCCTATGTTGGCACTTACCCCCCTATGGTCTCGATTTAAGTACACTTACCTCCCTGCGTTGGCACTTACCCCCTTTGATTTGCACTTAATTCCAAAACCACAAGGGGGTAAGTGCCAAGTCAAAAATCATAGGGGGTTAATTGCAAATTCGCTAAACCACACCCATTTGCACTTTACCCCCTATGGTTTGAATTTCGTCACTTATCCCCCTATAATCTTGGACCTAAGTGCAAATCTAACATTTTTTGTAAAATTTGACAGAAGTGGCGCTCACACGCCATTTATGAAGTTGGGCTTGATTTGGGCATAATTTCTCTCTAAACTAAAGGGGGTAACGTGCAAAATGGACCAAATCACATGGGGTAAAGTGCAAATGAGTCAAATCACAGGGGGATAAAGTGCTATTAACCCAAGGATAAAATTGACATTTGAACCTTTCTGTCAACGGAGTAAGTGTTGCACTTAGGTCCACAAACCACAGAGGGATAAGTGGCGACGTTTAAACCACAAGGGGTAAAATGAAAATAGGCCAAACCACAGGAGGTAAAGTGTAATTAACCCTATTATATATTATAATTTAGGGTTAATTATGCTTTATCCCCATGTGGTTCAAACATCGTCACTTAGCCCCCCTATGGTCTTGGGTCTAAGTGCAAAACTAACACTTTCTGTCAAAATTGACAGAATTGAGCCCCACGCGCCAGTAATGTGGTTGATCCAATTTTCTATGTGTTTTTCTCTCCAAAATCCTTTTTCTTTGTCCCCAATTTACCCCCACATTTCACTATATAAGTGCAAAATTTCTCACTCATTTTTTGCATCAAACCAACAATAATTTATATTTATTACATCACAATAATTCTTAATTTATTATTTATTTTCAAGACTTCAATAATTATTATATCAATTTTTTTTATTTAAAATTAATCTTATTAATTTCATTTGATTATTCAAATATCACATTTTTTTTATTCAAATATTTATTGATTTTCATGCCTTTTAATTAATATCACTTATTTATTAAAAACTCATTTTTAGCACTGAATGCATTTGTAAATAAAGTTAATGGTCAATTTATTGAATCCAAATATAAGGATAATTAAATAAAAATTCTAGTGATTAATTCAAAATTAAAACATAAATTGAGAGGTGATAATGTAATTTATTTCCATACCCAAAACACTTAATTTTGAGTTACAGTTCTTCTTCCTCGAAATATTTTTAAATTTTAATTGAATTTAATTTCAATTGAATTCAAGTAAAAGTATTTTCAATTGAATTTAATTCAATTGAATTTAAATTCAATTTTATTTAAATATTTCAATTGAATTTTCAAAAATATTTCGAAATCAGAAACCCGACACATTTACTCTTAACATTTCAAAATCGTTCCAAATTGGCCCCTGAGTCGGGTTCCGTTAGTAAAATTTGAGGAAATTGGATTGAAACAGTCACGTGACAAGCACGTAACTATTTGGATAAGGGTACATGCGTCATTTCATTTTTATTAATTTAATGGGACCTATTTGCATATTTTGTTAAACTTAAGGGGTAAAAATATTTTTTTTCCTTCAATTTTTTTTCCCAGATCGTATGCTCTTCTCCGTTTGCATATTTCATCTTCTTCGCCGTCACCTCACTATCGTCTTCATCTTCTTCTCCATTTTGATTTCGATTTCGAAGAGTTCTTCGCCTCTGGGTTTCGATTTCGATTTCGGGGCTTTCTCGCGAACGATTTTCAAGTGTTCTTCGGCTCTCGTTTTGATTTCGATTTCAAAATCGAAATCGAAATCCTATTTCAATTTGGGTTTTGATTTCGAAATCTTTCAATTTGGGGCTTTCTCGCGAATGATTTCGAAGTGTTCTTCGCCTCTGGTTTCGATTTCGATTTCGAAATCCAAATTGAAACCCTGTTTCCATTTGGGTTTCTTTCTCCTCTGTTTTTCTATCTATGTATGTATGAATACTTGCATATCTATGACCACAACCTTAAATATTGAAATCATAAAATCAATTTATGATCCAAGAAATGAGTATGCATCTCCATACAAATTACCATAAAAATCATCTCTTGATACGTTCAATATCTTCATCGCCAACACCATCTTATTCATTCTTTTCATCGAATTCAATTCTTCAATTTGAGAAAACCAAAAATGGGAAGCCGAAGCCAAACAGGGCCTGATAGGGTTTGGGCTTTTTCGACTGTGGAAAGAAGAAAGAAAGAAGAAGAGGATGAGCAATTGGGACAATCACCGTGGCATCAAGCAATGTGGGTGGTGGTGCGCCGGCGGTGGTGTGGTGGGATGGGTGGAAACCCGTAAAGGCCCCCGGAGCTGCTTTGTTGAGTGACGTCATTTGGCCAGCGGCGGGGGCTGGGGTATGATCGGAGTTTTTTAGAGAGAGAGAGAGAGAGCTGAAAGAATTTTGGGTTAATTGCAGTTTACACCCCAAAAAAAGTAAATAATTACATAAGGGTAAAATCGACAATTTGACATTTCCGTTAACGGAGCTACTATTGCACTTAAGTCCATAAACCACAGGGGGGTAAGTGGCGACGTTTGAACCACAGGGGGATAAAATGCAAATGGCCCAAACCATAAGGGGTTAAAGTGTAATTAACCCTATAATTTAAAATATATAATAATAATAATAATAATAATAATAATAGTAATAATAATAAGGTTTAAAAGTTAAGTGTGTGTCATGTGTCATTTTTTTTTATCAAGCCACCTAAACACATCAAATATATAGATAAGGTGTAAAAGAAAAGTGTGTGCAATGTGTCATTTTTTAATGGGTTAATAGCCCTTTACTCTGCTGTGATTTTTTTTTGCACTTACCCCCCTATGGTTTTGGACTAAACTGCAAAGGTTAAAATTAAGGATAATTGTGTCAGTTCACTTTGAAATTAAAGAAAATTTTGTCATTTTGTTCTAATTAATTGAATGACATATATTTACAAATTTGTAAAAATTAATGGGTCAATGTGTATTTTAAGATACTATTCATCATCTTTCTTCTCTCTCACTCTTCTAGGTAGCAACCACTCCTACACCGGCCACCATCCACCACGTCGGCTACCCACAACCCAACCATACTCACATGCTGGCCACCATGCATTACGCTAGCCACTCCAAATATCCACGCCGCACCCCCATGTCGGGCACCATCGACCACGCCACTCCAAACATCCATGTAGCATCCTTATGGTGACCACTATCCACTATGTCGGCCACTCCAAACATCCACGTTACACCAACACAACAGTGCCAAACCACCATCATCACTACGCATCATATATATACACACACACACACACATTAAAAAAACTTATCTTTATTTGCTCGTATTTGCAGATCCTAGCAAAGATCGGTAGATCTGAGTGCAGATCTCACCAATGCACAGCCATTGATCGTTGAATTGAGAGGTACTGATCGTTGTTGAAGATTTTCTTCGTCACCGCATTTCAGGAGCTTCTTTGAACTCTTATAATTGGCTAGAGATGATGGCGATGGAACGGTAAAGAAGACGTCGATGGCGATAGAGGAAGACGGTTACGCGAATCTGGCCAGATCTAAACTCGACGGTGATGGACAGTGTTTCCGTGGCGCAATCTTTCCTTAAAAATATATTTTGAAGGTATAAATGTCATTTTACACTATTTAATGGATTTTAATTGACTTCTTTCCGTTGACCGTTAGAGTTAACGAAAAACGTAACCATTGCACATTGGTGCAAGACCACAGAGGGGGTTAGAGCAAAAAAAAAAAAAAACAGGGAAATAAGTGCAAATCGGTCAAATCACGGGAATAAAATACTATTAACCATTTTTTAATCAATCCACCTAAACACAAATTATTAAAAAAATAAAAGAAAAGAAAAGAAAAGTTAGAATCGGTTGATCCTTATGGTTCTCTATATATAAACATGTCAATATGTATAAGCTCTATTTTCTTTTGCTCTCCCATATCTTCTCTTTGTTCTCTCTATCTATATATACCAAGATAATTCTCTCTTTCTCAAGGTATATATATATATATGTTTTAACACATGTACATAGGTACGTAATATATATAGATGTATGGGTATATATGTATACGCGTTAAAATATATACGTATAGATTTGAGATATATAGTGGGTTTATATTGATAAATATAAATATTTAATTTTTAAAGAATTTAATTAAAAGTAAAAATTATAAACTTTATTCGAATTATACTCTTGGTATTTCATTGACAAGTAATATTAGTCAATTAATATTTTATTATAATTGAATTATTAATTGATAAATTTTTTAAACGTAGTTGTAATATTTTGGTTGTACAATTAATATTGATTTAAGAAAATAGGGCGGTAAATTTTGTAAGAGATCAAAACTCAATGAATTTCTATTATGAAGAATGATCAAATTTATACAAATGTTTTGATTTATAACTGTTCTTAAATAATAATGAAGAGATTTATAACTTGTTTTGATTTATACGTGATAATCAAATTCAATATGTTTAGTACGAGCGTGGAACATGGGATTTGTGGCCATATATGTAGTGTTGAGATTGTCACAAAGTAAGGTGATAAGTATGGATATAAGAATTTGTAACTCCGGGAGCAGATGAAGTATTCATATGGATTTGGCACAAACATGGGTAAGGGATTGGTACTCAGTTTCAGCACTTGATCGAGAGACAGTAGATTATTTCTTGGCGGTCCAAGAGATCGTGAGTCAGGGCAGTCTGCCCAATCAGCATCAAAATAAGCTTTGAGGGTCAAGGGGGTAGCACTATACTGAAAAATAAGGCCAACGTTTAGAGTTCCTTTGAGATATCAAAGGATTCGTTTGGCGGCTATAAGATGGTGTGTCCGAGGTTGGCTCACGAATTGAGCAACATGATAAACAGCATAGGCAATATCTGGTCTAGTGAAAGTGAGATGCTGCAAGGAGCCAACCAATTGGCAATACTCAGTGGCATATGTCAAGAGATCCCTACTTTGAGATGACAATTGAGTTTTCGCACATATAGGGGTATTACAAGGTCATTAGTAAATATGCAAGAAGATCGATAGTATACTTAAGCTGGGAGAGACGTAAGCCAACAAAAGTTACTTAAGCTATCGGGAAATGTACATTCTACCAGTTGTGCGGTCCAAACAATGATAACCCTTGTGCTGCAAGCTATAGCCTAAAAAGACACATTCAACAGTTCTTCGCAAAAGCTTATTAGTTAAGTAAACACCTAAATGAGGATAACACGCACAACCAAACACACGTAGCTCAGAGTAGGAAGGAGTATGACCATAAAAACGGGAGAATGGTGAGGACCACTGAAGTTTAGAGGAAGGGAGACGATTGATTAGGTGAATAGCAGTGGAGACTGCTTCAAGTTAGTGATAGAGAGGAACATAACTTGTGAGAAGGAATGTATGGGTCATGTCAGCAATGTGGCGGTATTTCCATTCGGCAAGGCCATTTTGTTCGGGAGTATGAGGACAAGAGAGTCGATGATGAATACCTAAAGAAGAACATAAAGATTTGAAGGGACTACTATCATATTCTCCACCACCATCACTCTGAAATTATTGGACGTGTGTGGCAAATTGAGTTTGGACATAGGCTAAAAAGTTTTTGAAATGTTTGATAACTTCAGATTTTTGTTTCATGAAGTATAGCCTAGTAAAACGAGTGTAGTCATTGGAGGATAAAAAAAAGGGAAATTCATCTAAAGGTCTTTTTTTTTTTTTAAGGTGGACAACTTTTTAAGTAAAATGCTTTTTGAAGGAGGATCAAAACTCCTATTTTTAAAAAATTGGCTTGAAAAGTTCTTGCTGATGAGTTTGGCAATTTATTTTTTTCCCCTGTTCATTTAATATATCAAAAATCCTAAATTTCTCTCTATTTCAAAATGTGCCCTTCTCTCTCTGTGAGATCTACGCCCTAGTTCTAGCTCTCGTCTTAGCTCGCCGTCGTCACCCTTCGCCCTAGCTCGCCATCGTCTCCATCGCGTCGCTATCTCCATCATTATCGTCGTTCTTCGTCATCGGCTTAGATAAGGTACATGATTCTTCATCGTCGTCGGTTCTCACCTCACTGTTGATGTCGCTCTCTCTCTCTCTCTCTTCCACGTTTTCGATGGTCTAAGGTTCTTCAAAACCGTCCGTCGTCACCGCTAAATATGGCCAGATTGGCCAAATCTAGGTTAGATTTGGACACGAACAGAAAAAGAACGAACGAGATAACGATTTTGGCTATTTTTTATTTTGTTTTTGTTTTTTTCTTTGTATTTTGATAGATCTGATCAAATCTTGTTAGGTATTGAAATGGAAGTTATTTCATTTACTGATTTTGATCGTTGCTTTCGCCGATTTGCAGGAGACTTCATAAAATCAAACATCTCATCCTCTCTTTATTTAGTGTCTTTGTTTCCAGATTAGTGAGAGACAAAATAGTGGCATTTGCCCCCAAATTTTTAGAACAAATTTATGTTAAATGGACTGAATTGTTCATACCTTCTAGGAATAGAAACCCTAAACAAAAGCCACCATAGTCTCCTTTCTTTCTTTTCCTCCTCTCTGTTCTTGTTTTGAAAAATTGGTGTTTCTAATGTTCAGAACCACTTCATATTTGTTGGGATTTTGCAGGTGAAACAAAGCAGTTGGTGCTGAGATGGTTGCTGCTAGTATGTATGGTTTGGTGCTAGTAGTATCGATATGTGTATATGGATTATTAGTCTTATTACTTCTCTAATTAAGTGGATATTCACTGATTTGTTTTTTTTAGTGGATATCCACTTTTAATTTTTAGTAGATATCTATTGGTTGTGTAATTTTAAGTAGAATTTTAAGTGTATATTTTGGGCATATTTAAGTGGATCTTCAATTTTGGGAAAATGTCACGGACACTTGAACAAGAAAAGTTAATTTCCTCATTTTCGTGTTATTATTCATCAAACATTGCTAATAGAGGTAAGTGGATATCTACTAATTGATTCTAGTGGATATCTACTGATTGATTTTTTAGTGGATATCCACTAACAAATTTAAAATGTTTGATTGTTTATCAAACCTAACTAAATAAAGTTAATATATATCTGCTGATTGTTTTTTAGCGGATATTTAGTTTAGTAAATAAAATTAGAATTTTGATATTTTTTAGGATAACCCAATTACATTCAAATAAGTTCTAATAATTTCTTGATTTATTTGCCATTTTTATCATTTGTGTGCAAATGTTTGTGTTATTTTTTAGTTCAGTGGATATCCATTGATTATTTAAATGCTTGTGTTATTTTTTAGTTTAGTAGATATCCACTGATTGTTTAAATGTTTGTGTTATTTTTTAATTCAGTGAATATCTACTAATTGTTTTTAGTGGATATCTACTTATTGTTTGTGTTATTTTTCAGTTTAGTGGATATCCACCGATTGTTTAATTTGATTGTTTAAATGTTTGTATCATTTTTTTAGTTCAGTAGATATCCACTGATTATGTTAATACTTGTGTTATTTTTTAGTTCAATTGATATTCACTAATTGTTTTTAGTGGATATCTACTTATTGATTTTTAGTAGATATCCGTTTATCTACTTATTGAAGACCGATGAAGATAGAGGGAGCGCAGCGGTGTGACGATTGGCGAAGACGACAGACGTCAATCGTCTTAATTTTTAGCGGATTTTCACTTTAGTTTTTATCTTTATTTTTGGATTTCCACTTAGGGATTAAGTAGATTTATGTAATTCTCTAGTAGAATGTAACTGAAGATTAATATTTAGTGGAATTTTTTATTTTCTGATTTTTCTAATTTTTTACATTTTAAAATGTTCATAGAATATTTTAAAAAAAATAACCAAAAATTGAAATTAAATTAAGTGAAAAATAATATAAGTGGATATCTATTAAATATAATTAAATGGATATCTACTAAATATAATTAAGTAGATTTTCACTTAATGGGTATCTAAGTAGATATTCACTTAATTGATTTTTAAATATTTTAAAGTAATTTTTAATTTAAATAGAATTTAATATTTAAATTTTTATATTATAAAATGTTCATAGAATATTAAAAAAAAAAAATTGAAATAAAATTAAGGTATTTATGATATTTTACAAAAAAAATATTTTTAAGAAAAATAAAATTAATTGAATTTTTTTATTAAAAAATAAAAATTGAGAAAATTTTGAAAACAAATGAAATTCTAAATATATATTAGGAGTTTTGGAGAAAAAATGGTATTTTTGTAAATTTTGTAGCTACTAAGGGTAATTTAGGAAGAATAAATATGATGGTACTTTTGGAATGAGTCTAAAAAGTATGAGACCTAGAAAATTCATCAAATAAGATCCCTCAAAATTTTTCCCTAAAAAAAACAGTAGACAGCATAAGGTCTGCCACGCCGGTGATAGGAAGTGAAGTGTCGCAAGCTAAAAGAGGGCAACATAACTAAGGCACAACAACTAAGTCGTCCGATGTCCGGACTCCATAAATGAGAAATCTAGACAGAGTAGCGCCAAAGGCGATTTTGGTGGTGGGTAATCGGCAGAAACAAGAGCAACATGCAGTGAGCGGTGATGTAAGCATCAACAGTAAGCTGAAGACAACGTTCGCGGTGGCGAAGCTCGGAATGGATTGAATAGCGCCGGATCTAGGATTTAATACCGACGATGGTGACCAGTGGTCGCGAATCTCTGTGATTGCGAGATCGAGAGTAAGGTTGCGATCGTCGATCTGCTAGGGTTGAAGCAGGAATAACATAAACAACGTGCAAATTTGAAAAAAGAGGTTTAACTGAGAAGAAATGAACGAGATTAGGCTAATACCATGTAAGAGATTAAAACTCATGAATTTCTATTATGGAAAATGATCAAATTTATACAAGTGTTTTAATTTATAATTGTTCTTAAATAATAATGAAGAGATTTGCAACTGATCCTAAATAGTAATGAAAAAGATTTGTAATTGTACAGATTTTTAACTAAAATAATAAAACATAATCAAGAGAGGTTTAATAAATTTTAATAAATTTCACATGAGTAGTAAATTTTGGGATAAGAAATAATGTATTTTATTGTTACACATTTCACGTATTGTATTTCATATTAGATTTATTTAAATAAGTTATTAGTTTAGGTCCTTTCGTTTCTTAGGTTCTCAAGCGACGCGACTACATCTGTATTTCAACGGTATCATAATAATAGTTCAATTGTCGAGGTGAGTATATTATTTTCTATGTAAATTGTCAAATTATATTTTCGTACTAAATTGTGAAAAACAAAAGATTTATTAAAAGGGATAATTTTATAACATTACATTAATCAAGTGAAATTTTATGTAAAAACTGGTTTTTATTATCCTACTATGCTTTAGTGTGGTACCGATAAAAGGACATGTTATGCGGGATGTTAGATATAACAGGAGGACATGTCCTGCAAGTGGTTTATAGACTATTGTAATTATCAGTATGATATGGTGATTTTTACCACGGGTTGTGATTATTAGTACGAAATGGTGTTTATACTACTTGTTGGCTCCTATCATTAGAGATATTAAATGGCCTTAACACTGACAACAATAGATTGCGCATATGTACAGGTTGTGGTACTGTCATAGCTCCCAATAGTGTGGTAAACGATCCTACGACTAGTATGAAAGTATGTGCGTGGTATTTTATTATATAAAAATAAGTGGATCAGTTGGTTTAAATTCAATTATTTCAGTTTGATAGTATCTGTGAAATTTTTTGATACTATATGTAGTTACATATTCTATTTTGGAAAGTGAATTCTGATAAATGTACTTGATCTATAAATTATTTTTATATTATGAAGACAGTGCATTTATAATACATTTTGTCTCGGGTACTCCAATTAGAGACGGGATCCACTACTGGTGCTAGATAAAATTAGAAGGTAGTGTGACTTTTGAGGCTATCAGGTGAATTGGTAAAATTTTAAAAATCTATGTCAATTGTCAGTCAGTGGTACATTTGTTATCCAAACTACATTTATTTTTGTTAGGCAATATGAAGTTGAGGTCATGACTGGCCTCGAGTGTGGAGTCCAAGGTGGGTGTCACATATTTCTTCTCAAGACTGTGATGATACACGCGACTTTGATTTACTGTCATCCAATTTCATATCCGATGGCTAGAGAGAGGAAATGAGTATAGTATTAGCGTTTGTGTTCAAAAACGAAGTGTCCCCTCTTCGTTACAAATTGTTGCGGCCGGTATGATTTTTGAATTGGCAGAAATGAGCACTCTTCTTTCCATTTTCATCATTTCATCACAAATGTACAATCAAATTTAAGATTCAAAATTGATCAAAACTAAAAATGAAACATTAAAATATTCAAACTTTGTGATCAATTTCACATTCTAATTTCAAGTGTCCAATTCCAAAAATACAAACACTACCAAAGGAAAAAAGGATGAGCAGCAAATGTATCAAGTTAGAGAGAGTTTCATTTTTCACATTTACACCTCATATTTACAAAAATAATGCACCTCGACTTCCCCCTACAAAAATTCACCATCAGCCCATCATAATACATTTTCTTTTTAACTAAATCCTACTCATAATAATCACATACTATAGTTACCAAGGCGGCGTTTAATTAATGTTCGTATTTTTGTTTGATCCCAGAAATAAATGGAACAGAAACAAAAGAAAATGATTCTGCTCTGATCCCAAAATTTTGCTCTGAAAACTCAGGGAACAAAACAGACATTTTTTTGTGTTACTTATTGTGTTCCTATTCCAAATTTTCCAGAAATTGAAAGAAAAATAAAAGTAGAAACATAAACCAAATTTTCAGTTCCTTTCAGCCCAACTTCGATTTGATCCTAACAACTTCCATAACTGTCGCATTGCAAAAGAAACATCTCTGGCAGTTAAGGAGATGCCTCGATATGCAGCCGAAGCAAGAGAGGTGGGAACAGGGAACAAACCGGGCGTCTGATTCACATGCATAGCAGATGCAGCATGTAGTAGAAGAAGTAGTAGTATCTTCGCCTTCGGCTTCTCCTCCTCCTATCTCATGGAAATCAGTTCGAGAGATGAGGAGGCTTGAGAACTCCTCAAGCTGCTTCAGTTTTGGAAGATATGAATCACTCCTAAAGGATCCACCCTGCAAAAAAGGCAACTGTTTAGAAGAATTGCCATATAAATCCCCCCAATTTCAGGAAAAAGTCTCAACATCGAAAAAAAAAAACCCGAAGTTTCGTGATTTCTTCTTCTTTCTGCTACTGTTATACCCAGCAGCTGATCCCAAAAAAATTGACACAGGGTGGGGGGTCTAAAAAAAATAATAATGAATATTTAAATAAATTAGAGGGGGCTTATATCAAAATTTTAAGGGCTTTAAGTTTTATTAAAAATATAGGGATAAAAATGTGGAAAATTTCAAATATTGTTGTGTTCGTTTTTTGGTTGATAGCACTTTACCTCCCTGTGGTTTGGCCAATTTGCACTTTACCCCCTTATGGTTTGGAAATCACCACTTACTCTCTATGGTCAGATATTTGTTGCACTTACCCCCCCAGGGGATAAGTGGTTTGAAAATCTAACCACAGGAGAGGTAAGTGACGATTTTCAAACCACAGGGGAGGTAAGTGACGATTTTCAAACCACAGGAGGTAAAGTTTAATTAACCCTTTTTTTTTTTTGGGGGGGGGGGGGGGCTATAGTCCCCGGGAAAACTGGCCATAACATAACATATGCTTCGTTTGGATTGAGAGAAATGACAAGGAGAAGAAGAAAAAGGGAAAAAAATGGTTTTCCCTATTTCTCTTTTATGCTTCGTTTGGATTGAGAGAAATGACAAGGAGAAGAAGAAAAAGGGCAAAAAATGGTTTTCCCTATTTCTCTTTTTCTTGTTTGGCAAATTTGACAACAGAAGAGAAGAGAAATGGGGGCTACAGTCCCCGGGAAAACTGGCCATAACATAACATATGCTTCGTTTGGATTGAGAGAAATGACAAGGAGAAGAAGAAAAAGGGAAAAAAATGGTTTTCCCTATTTCTCTTTTTCTTGTTTGGCAAATTTGACAACAGAAGAGAAGAGAAATGGGGGGAAGGTTTTCTTAAATATCGTGAAGATTCTTTCTCCCACAAGTTTGAAGAGGAAGGCAGAGAAATATAACAAAATGACAAATATATCCTTATGAAGCTTTATTATCCTTTATAAAATGGGTCAATATGGTAAATCTTACCAATATATATAAAAACACTTTTTTTTGTTTTAAGTAAACTATACTGAGTTTTACGAAAGTAGCACTAACCCAATTGTACTCCAAGAGATATTGAAATCCACAGAGAACAGTATTTGGACAATCCATGCTGGCAAATACTCCCACAAGATCATTCTGCTCCATAGCAGAATCATCTTTCTCTGTCTCCATAGCTGCATCCAACAAATTCAAGATAATGCCAACAAGAGGTGCCAAAATCATGCCTCTGTTTACTTTCTCTGGAGTTTGACCAGGCCGCCTCAGTGGCCTGCGCAAAGAACATGCAATATGAGGGAACAGAAGAACAAAGACCTTTGGCCAACTGAAAAAAATAAAAACAATTTATGCACCTTTAATATTGCAAACACGCTAAAACATTGAACACTTCTATGCAGTTGTCAATTTGTAAACTCTGAAAATAGATCCATATAACATGCAAAATTTTCGATACATGTCCCACAAAGGAGAAAATAAATAGAGAGGAAGGTGCCATTTCTATTTCTTTCTTTTTTTTTTTTTCTTTTTTTGGCTACGAGAAAAACTTGGAACAAAAACAAATAAAAAATCTGAATTAGTCTGATCCCATATATACTTGGAATAGATGTCCACGAACAGAAGAAACATTTTCTCTTTTTTTCCATTTTTTCAGTTTCTGATCTACAATAACCGGAGCCAACTACACAAATGGGTAAAAATCTACAGTTGTATTCATCTTTGCAACATAATATTACCACAAGACATCGCTTTTGCTCAAAAAGAGAACACTTTAATAAATGGGGAAAAAATAGCAAAATCAATAATACTAAAGGCACCAAATAGTATAACAAATAACAATATGCAGTTCTAATTTCGACGTACACCTATGACATGTTTCATGAACTTGAACTAAACACCCTCAAAACGCAATTTGGTATCAAATTTTGGAATAAGATTTGGTATCCATAGCATTGTTCTAAAAATATAAAGTGGAGAGTGTACGTCACAAGAAACTTACAAGTCAAAAAATTCAGGATCCGCTGCTGAAGTTAAGTGGTTTAGGATGAAAACAATTAATTCAGTCAGCCTACGCAGATTTGTATCCGTCCCAGAGAGGAATGCTTGAGGAATCTCACGGGTACAGAACTCTAATACCCTTGTAAGGTTGCACGACAGGTCGAATATGACACTGCATTTCCTCTGCTGAAACTCCATAACCTAAAGTCCACAATTCAAAACAATTATAAACCCCCACAACAACAACAACAACAACAACAAAATGGAGCATTTGAAGGAAACTATGATGCCCAGATGTTTAACCAATTTATTCAAATATTTCCCCACCCCAGCCTTGTTTTTTTCCCCCCCTTTCCCTTTGATCTTTTTTTTCCCCCAACTTCTTTATTTTCCTCCTTATGACCGCTTTTACTAAGAGAGGCACAAATATACATATTTTGGGTGCGCATTTAGGATAAGAAGTGATATTTGTAACAGATTTAAATGACTAGCTATTGACAACAGAGAACTGTTGTATTGATAACAGATTTTAAAACGTCTGTAAAGTAATTACACAAAAATTCATCATATTTTTAACAAAATTGGAGTACCAATAAGAAAATGCACACATCTAACATAAAAATAAAATAAAACCAAACAGTGCAAAATACATATATACACACACACATGCATTTAACTGATATTGTTTTCCAAATTATTGAATAGAACATACTACCTTGTAATGCTCTTGCATTTCTCGAATGGACACTGAGAATTCAGTTATCGCCCAGCTGAGCATATTAAATAGACGATTCACAAAAGCCGAAAACAATTCATCATCGTCTACGCAAGCTTCCCGTAGCAATTTCTATCAAAATCAGAAAGTCCAAAGGACATAGAAGGGGAGATTGAAATTTAGGAGTGATTCATAAGCTGAAGTTAAAGAATATACAATGACCTCAAGGGGCGGTGCGGGGCAGGGGTAAGACCAATTCAAGTGTCCATTGTCTTACCTGAAAAACAACCGAGGATGACGATGACTCTCCTCGCTTTGATGAACCAAAGCCAGAGCCTTTGCACAAACGAAGAAGTATATTTGTTACGGGTATCCAAGACCTGTTGTCAAATGCTGACAACAATGCTTTTGGCATGATCTGCGTTGCTGCTTCATTGCACTCAAAAGCAGCCAAGAATTCCTTGTACTGTACCAAAACGGAAATAGATTGAAGTAGAAGATCCCTGAGTTCTGCACTTGATATCCTTGGATCATTGAAGTGTGTGACAACAAAAGTAACCTGCTCAAGAAGACAATGGAAAAACAATTCAGTTGAAGCTTCACACCTATGCATTACATTCATAATTCTCATGCCATAGATTTGATTGGATCAAAGATATTTAATGAATGCTAGAGCCAACATTAAAACTTGTGATGAAAAGAAAACAAATCCGAGGTCAACAGAAAATATTGCATCAACACAATTAATATTTCAACGGATAGTGTAAGAAAGCATCCATGAGTTTTGCTTTCAGAAACCATAGAATGCTAAGGCCTCGCAGTCTAGGCCAAGCAGCATGATGGATGCACCAGTGTCCCAAGGAAACTATCTAATAATGAATGACTCAAAACATTTTACCTGGATAACTCATAATTTACAGTATGGGGAGAAAAGTAGCAGAAGGACAGGAAGGGCAATGAAACATACAAATGATGCAAGTCCTTGCTTGATAAATATTGAGGCAGAGACAAACGGAGGATCACTCTTACGAAGCACATGGAAGCAATCAACCTTCAAGCAGAAAAAGGAATGGACAAATGAAAAGTTAGGAAGAATAACAAGAGCAAATAATAAAATTGCATGTAATGCAGTCAACAAGCAACCTAGCTCCTTTAAGAATATATAAGGTTGTATTTATAGGTGAAAGAAAGAAAGAGGGAAGTTGTGTGTAAGAAGAGGCAATGCAGACTAGATAACACAACAGCAAACAACTAAGATTTCTGGTACCCAAAAAGGAAACTTAACCTTAAACAAGCAAAAGAACTCGCCAACATAGGCATGACTATGAAGGGCCCAAATCGCAGTTAAAAAATCTCAAATTGATTGTTTTGTTTTTTTCAAAAATGTGGTTGGCCTACAGTCCACCAAATGGTACTAAAATTTTCAGTTGTAACTGAAGTATGCATATAGCACCATGTGATTATGGTCTCTAATATACGGTGGACTGCACCTTTAGAGTCAAACACACACACACACAATGCCAAACTACCCGTGAACCATTGCCTTTCTAGCTTCCCCTAGAAGAAGGAAATGAAAAATATGGGGCACAACCACCAATATAATAACCATAAACCCCCGGTGATCTTTATTAGCTAAGGTCTACATCTATTTCCCCCTAATAATCATGAAAGTCTCAATACAGTTACTCCATAACTATATATAACGAGCTAAATATATATCTTACTCCTAAAATTTTAAGTAAATATAAATTTCTAAATGTTATGGATCACATATTATTTCTAAATATTACGGATCACATATTAATGGGTTCCAAAAAGGTAGTCTAGATGACTACTAAACTTTAAAAAATTTCTAGGAATGGTTTCCACATGTCTCTAAGTGCGAAAGGTATTTGCCCGTGTAAACCCCTGGTAATCTTTATTAGCTAAGGTTTACATCTCTTTCCCCCTAATAATCATGAAAATCTCAATAGTTACTCCATAACTATATATAATGAGTTAAATATACACATCTTACTCCTAAAAAAATAAGTAAATATATATTTCTAAATGTTATGGATCACATATTATTTCTAAATATTGCGGAACTCATATTAATGGGTTCCAAAAGGTAGTCTAGACATTGACTACTAAACGTTAAAGGATTTTCTAGGAATGGTTTCCATGTGTCTCTAAGTGCTAAAGGTATTTGTCCGTGTGTGATACATCAAAAGCAAACATGGTATCCAAAAGTTTTTGTGCTTGTTAGAGCCAGACGACAAAAGAAAAGGGAGTTAAGAACTGCGAACATTCTAAATCCCAATCAATGCTTCTTATCGTGGCTTCATGAAGAATCACTCGTAAAACACATATGTAATAATTGGAAATGGAAACACATTAAGCCTCCTAAAGGGTCAAAGTGTCAAACTCAACAACAAGGATATCTATATGAATAGAAACTGAAAATCCATGAGCGCCTTTAGTAATGGATTAACAGTAATATAAGAAACGATAAGATTAAAACAAATAAATATGAGAGATTACAAAACTGGAGATCAAAACGATAGAAACCTAAGTGGTTCAGAAGATCTTAGATGCCCAATGAGAATTAGCAAGTTCATTAAAGTTGGTAGCACAGGAGGCAAACCTACGAAAGCATGAGAAGTAACAATAATAGGAGGGGGTTAAGGGGAACTCGTCTTCCAAAACAGAGAAGATTATCCTAGACGAAGCGAATTGGATATAAAAAAGGATTACTGTGATTGACCCCAAGTCAACGGAACACAAGCTTGGATGTTGCTATTGCCATAAAATTCTGCATCGCCTCCTAGTGGACAAACTACAAAACTACATTTCATTAAATGGAATCGCCGTTAGGGATGGAAATGGTTCGGTTTTGGGCGGGTTTCACTAGAAACCAAAACCGAAACCGTTGGGCATATACCAAACCCAAAAACGTCAGTTTTTTAGAAAACAATTTTAAAAACAAACCATTTACTTTTATGCAAAACCAAAACCGAAACCGCAAAACCGTTAAGGTTTTTTAATTTTATATAAAACCAAAACCATCGCGAAACTGCAGACCATTGTTTTTTATATATAAACAAAAACATAACTAAAATATCGGAAGAAATTATAAAAACTCTAAAATTAGCCCAATTAACCTATAGCATATATATATATACTAGAGGGCAAAATGTAAATAAATAGAAAAAAAAAATGAGGATAATATATATATATAATAAAAATATATCTAAAATGCTAGTTAAACAGTTCGGTTTCACGATTACTATCTTAAAACCAAAACCAAAACTAAAACCGCTTCGATTTTCAATTCCAAAACCAAACCTGTAACCAAAACCATTTATTCGGTTTCAAATCCAAACCGTTCAAGTTGATTTGATTCGGTTACCCGTCGGTTTGTGTTGAATTACCATCCCTAATCGCCATGGCTCGATGACAATTAACCTTCTAACCTAACTCAAAATACAATACACAGATTAGAATACCAAGTAAAATTGACATTAAAAAGTCAGCGTTGAACAAAGAGTGAAACAATGAACTTCAAACTCTCCTTAGAAAACAGAGAAATATTTATAAGCAACTTATTACATAGCTAATAACATATACACAATAACAAACTTAACAGGTAAAGTGGAATCCATTTACCAGAGTTTCAAGATAATATTCAGGAACGTAGACGAAGATGGAATCAACTCTGCTAAGAACCAGAAGTAATTGAACAATCCACATGCATGCAGCATACATTCCTCTTTGCTTCCATCGTGAAAGCAAATAGGTGCGATACCTGTTAGACAAAGCAAATAAACAAAAATGGATGATAAAAAACAGATAATAATGAGACCAATCATCTCAAACTTAATCTTGGATAATAATAATCAACAGTTAGACATGAAAGATCTACAAGGAAATGAATTTCAACATTATTTTAACCAGGAAATGAATTTCAACATTATTTCAACCAGGAAATGAATTCCACCATTACATCAAACAGAGCTTTCAATGTATTCATATTTCATTCCAATATGGAAAAAGAGAAATTCAAAGACAGATGATTCCAAGACTTGGCAGTTATTTCTCAGCATAACTGGTGAAATCAAAATTAATTTTAAGAAAAATCATAAAGTTAAATATGCAATGGAAATACTCCTACATGTCTGAAAGTAGCAAACAATAAATCCTATGCAGTAACCTATACAAAAATGTCAAGACAATCAGTTTACCAGGCACAATGTCTGACGCAATCCATAACTTCTTCACGATATACCATACGAGCTTCCTTCAACTGCTTTAATTGCTCCCAAGAAGCCCTTTCTCTTATTTGTTTATCCGTTTCTTCGAGGAGAGATACTGATTGTGATTGATGAGACATGTAGAATGATGCCTACAATAAAATTAATTTCCCAGTTAACTTCATCGGATGTTTTCCAATATAAAGAAGCGAGCGAGATCTTATTTTATAAGCCATCGAGTGTATACCACTGATATTTTCTGTCTTGGTTGTATGCTGCAAAAATGAATGCAGTAGAACAACGAAGAAAAATACAGACAGGTAAAACGAATGAAGATGGGCAACAGAATGCAGGTGGGGAAAATGGTTCAGATGAACAACGCTATCCAGCAAGTGTATTTGTTAAACATCCGCATGAAGTGCCATATGATAGGGCATGGATAGAATAAAAAGAATATCAAATTCTACGCAACCTAGATACAGCAACAAAAAAAAGAATAACTTAGCCAGTGCATCCCCTACTAGCCTTTTGTACAATAAAATAGAATGCCAAGTTTATTCTTCACAAGAAGGATGTGCCATGTAAATCATCTATTACTTACAATTACTCTGGTACCGCAGAGCTCACCATATTGCTTAGTGAAAAACATTAGACTATAATATCACGTTACTTTCATTTTAAGAGCGTAAGCCAAATTCCAACCACATAAGGAGCTCTAACAATCAAGCACCATTACAGGGTCCAAAAGAAAGATCAGGCCAGACGAGAATGTGTCATCTCACTTACCTCCTCGGAAAGAACATATAATCATGGAGCAAACCTTTCAGGTGCATTTACTATGGGAGACAGCAGAAGAGGGCATTAGGAAGAAGCCACCACAAGCACTAAAATCGAAGAGATTTCAAAAGAATCAGTCTCAGAAAGTAACTCAATACCAAATAACCATATGACCAAATATAAGCCCAGGCACAATCTTTGACAAGGACCATAGAATCTCTCTTCAAAGTGAGCTAACTCTCTCTCTCTCACACACATCCTCTCTCACACGGGGTAAATCGAGGAGTCTTCTTCCAAGGTCTCCAGACTCGTCTACCACAACATCTCACCCCCAGATTATCACAAAATTCACATGGGGTTTCTCTCCTCAGAAACAATAGTAACTATGACATATCTATGGGGAGGAGGAAAAAAGTGGTTATACCTACAAAGTGGAGGAATCACTTGAACCCTTCACCTCCTCTTTCTTTGGCATCAGTAGGGTATAATACTAAAGTGATGGTACAACATAGAAAGACATCTTTAACACCTACATTAGATACAAGAATACGTGAGAGAGCATTCCAGGTATCAGGAGTCTTTTCGTTTTACCTTCAATTTGACAATAGAACTATTATACTGGGCATTGATACCCAATAGCAAAGACATGGTTCATAAATAGCAATACACAAAAAGCTATCATCAATGATGTGTAACCTCATCCGTGTTGATCAGCTTACAGTTCCATAAGTTATCCTCCACTTCTATAATCTATACTGGCATTGCCAGATTTTTCTTTAAGTTATACACGTAATCTTAGCATATTTATGTCTCACAACAGTCAAAAAGGTATAATCAAGCCATATTATCATTTAACAAAGTCAATGTAATCACCTGCTTAAATTTCGGTGCAAGGCCCAAATGATACAATAGAAGCATTGAATCAAGAAGTTCCTCTTCTTTTAATGTTGCTGAAGGCAAGTTGCTCCCTCGTACTAGAATTCTCCTCTGCTGAACGGGCCGATAATCAAACTCGGATCCAGACTGATCACTGGTGCTGGGTTTATCAGCTAACTCATCAGTCAAACTTCCAGTACTACATTCTGCAGCAACATGAGCAGATCTCTCCGGAATAGAGCCACAGTGGCCCCGAGAAGCCTTGGACATGTATCTAATTGGTTCCTTTGACATGCTGGCAGAATCAACATAACTAGAACAACAACATGGCTTCTGCCTGGTACAATGTGTTACTCTATTATCTTGGTCATCCATACACCCTTCTTCCCACCTAATTACCTCTTCTATCCGGTCAACATTTACAGGGTAAGATTTGGCTAAATGAGTGTATGATCCTCCCAGCCGTGAAATATCAACTCGATTAGGATCATCTTTAAGGAACAAGCTCATGGAGAGACTTTGTTGCCCACCCCTGTGAAGGAAACCAACATCGGATCCCCCATTACTTCCAAGTCCTTTCATCCAGTCAACTATGTCCCCCATTGCAAATCCTTCTGATAGAAAATGAAGTATGACAGTGAACAAAGAAACAAGAACAGAATTGTTTGACACTCCAGGCGGTGGTACGTTACGATCTGCTCCCCTGTTTTTTAGGAGAATGTTCTGTAAAAAAGTCCGAAACACTGAACCAGGCAGCATAGGAGGTGATACAGGTGGTATGAATTGCATGACCAAACGACAAAGGTCCCTATGCTTCTCCTCAATCTACAGACAATACAAAAGCTACCATTATTCGTGAATAAAAACATGTTTGAATCTACCAAAGAACAATGACACTTGCAAAGAGCAATTTTTATATCTAGGAGAATAAGAGATCATAACTTGGACATATCACAGACTGATCAGAGTTCGGCGACATTTTTGGCAGTGTGCACCCCTAAGTATGTCCCTGGACATCATAGCATAATAAAAAAGGGGCTAATCCATTAAAAAAGTGGTGTTTGATGAAATGTAAGTTAAAGATATACGTAGACCTACAAATTTTATGGCATCAAATTTTAACAGTCTTTCTCAAGAAGTTGGTACGTCAAAATTGAAAGCTGTTTAGAGAGATAAAATTATAATAATCATTTCTTTCTAAGTAAATAGTAATACTCGTCTATAAAATAATATACAATTGTTTTCAAAAATGTCTTTTAATTTAGGATAAAGGTTAATTTGAAAGACATAGAAGGCTGAAATTGCTTTATGGAATTTTTGGGGAGAAAATTTCCCACTCAAGCACTTCTTATCCCATTGTCCCAAGCCGGTTACTGTTTAAGTATACATCAAATTTTATTTTGCACCTGTATTTTAATTTCATCATCTAGAACCCTGAACTTTCAATTTAATTTATCTGGTTACCCCTATCAAGCAAAACTAGCCAACTTTAAACCCAAAATAAATAAATTTAATTGACAGAACAGAAGTGCAATCACAATTAATTAATATTGTTTAGTAACTAAAATTAATTGATCAAAATTTCAAATAAATTTGAGCCCTAAACAACAAAGCATTTGCTAGTTTATATATAAAACATCCTAGTCAAGAATCCAGTTGCTATTCAAACCATCATGTCAGCAAACGAAATGAAAAATTGTAATGCCGTGCTCTGATGTTGGATACACTTCAACAGTTCAACCAATAAATGTAAGTCCCAAATCATGTTGGGGTTGACGTCAAAATTGAAAGACAAGTACGCATACCTTACTGACAGCTTCTGATAAGGCTGAAGTCGTCAAAATCATGCTACTTTCGCAGGAAATATCCTCACATGAACCTGGCCACCAAACAGAAGGAATCAACGATCGAAGATCCTGCTTATTAGGGCTCTTGCGTGAAAGAAATCCCTCTAACAATAATTCAAAATCTGCAGACTTCCACCAATTTACCATCAATTCTTCTCGTCTTAAAATGTGACATGACAATGCAAGATAGGGGTAGGACCCTGAATATGGGCAATCTGTCAAAACCAACGATTCCGTTTTACATCCAGATGAAAGAGCATTTATAATGTGCTCAAACAACAAGTTTGACCCTTGGAAGTCTAGTAGGAGATCAAGAACTCTATCGAGCCGAGTATGGTCATGTGGTGGACGCAATCTAAAAATGTTCATTAATAATGACAGAAGTGGACCCCACCCAATATATTCCGCACACCTGACATCTGCATCAAATGTGGCGAATAACTCTTCAAATATCCCTCGCGAGACAGGGTAAAAAATTTCTTCAAATGGCACAAACCTTTTCAGTTCAACAGAATCAAAATCTGCCTTCTCCAGCCGTTGCATCTCCAACAACCTTGAAAAGGAATTAAGCAACTGAGTGGCAAAAGACTTTCTGGGGGAAGAAACCTGGATAGGAAGGAAGCCTTTAATGGGATACCTAAAGGGACGGCCCCCAAAGTTTAATTCACACCGTTCACCTTGAGAAAGAGATATTGCAGGATAATACCCCAATCCAGGCACCATCTTCCGAACTCCATTAAATGCAACTCCAAGTGAGATACCATTCCTGTAAAATGATATTTCGTCACAATCCAAATCTATGCAACATCCAATTACATCGCCGACAACCCATGACTGACCGTAATCCTCAGGTTCCTTATTCCATTTGCTGACCCTTTTTCCATCATACGCATAAGAATCGTCAGCATCTCCTACACCCTTATGATCAGTGAAAGGGCAAGAAGGTGTTGCCCATCCAATCTGCTGTATACCAGAAGTTTCCAGAATTACTTCATACATCCATCTTCCTTTCCACACACAAGAATTGGCCCTTGCACTGCTAAACATGGCATGACTCTCAACAAGAAACGGAGATTTTACTACTCGCATATCACCACAGATGCTGGATTCTTCAATTGCAACAATTTGTGGACCAGAACCATCACCAACAGAAGACACTCCATCCCTATTACTTTCAACAGTCTTTAAATCTTCCTGATACTTCAAGAAGTCATTGCTTATGATAGAATGGACTACTTCAGTATCAAGAGGGCAATTCAGCGGATTAATAGATTTATAAGGGAGGTTGAAGATGTGCTCAATGGTTCGCTCCACAGACTGATCACCAAAATCGTCACAATAGGAAACAAGGTGATTTCTTTGAGAACCTTCTCTTCTAGTCTCCCCATTTAGTACCACGGCCAAGCCAGAAGAAAGCCCACCAATTCGTAGGCCCTCATCGGCCATTCGCCCAAGATTAAATCTTACCACTCAAGTTCTAAAACACCTGACTTAAATAACAAATTCCTTCCACAATAAATGAAACTTTAACTAGCCCTCAACAGATCAATGCTAATATATTTCAAGAACCCATGCAGTCAACCTTCCTGAAAATCCCAAATTCGAAAATAGATTAACACATGGAGAACAAAAATGCTAATACATTTCGGGAAGCCATGCAGTCAACCCTCCTAAAAACAATTTCACATACCCTCCTAAACAAATTACCCTCCATAAAAACAAGTTCAGTACTCCGTTCAGATTTTCCAACCAATGCTAAGAACAAACAAAAATCAATCGCATATTTGTTCTCTTTATCAATCGAAATCATTTCAGGTCCTCATTTGCAAATTCAGAATTACATAGAATGACTTATTCTTCCTCTGTTGTCCCCCCAACCAAACAGATGCCAATCGGATACTTCACACACACACACAATGGGAAAAAAAGGTATTCATAATTAGCTTACCTAAAATCGATAATTCAACCAATTCAATCTCATATAGTCACAACATACATACATAGAGACAAACTATTTTAATTCAAAAAAAATTGGAGTACTTACATCTTAGCCCCACTCTGAGCACACGCGTATCAAATTTAAAGAGACGGCAGTCGTATTGTTCTTCGTTGAAATTGCAGTGGCGGCTGAAGAAAATTAGGGTTACACACCGCACCAGTGAAATGAGAGACAAGAGGAGGAGTTTGGATTTGATTTTTGTTTGTTAAATTTGACAGAACCCCGGGGAAAATGAAAAGGTACGCCTTCACCTCACGGGGACAGATGCAGAGCGGGGGTGGCACGTTGACTCGAACCCAAAAAACGCAAATGGTAACTTACACCGGCACGTGTGCGTAGACATTACCCAATTACCGGTTTTGCGACGCCGGCCAGCTGGTGTGGCCGAACTGAGCTCCATGAGCTTTAGGTGCACCACATTACGAGGCTTGGCAATTTTGCCCACTGTCAAAGTCGTCTGGATGTGATTTTGAAGTATATTTTATATATATATATCTATATAATAAATCAGTTCATTTATATTTAGGGTCGTTAGATATCTCTTGATATTGGTAGCCGTTAGATCAAAATAAACCTAGATATAACTATTAAAATTAGGGTTTGGCCCCCACAATCCCTCTGAGCCGTCTCTCTCACCCTCTCCATCAAAAGCCGATCTCACCCTCTCTTGCAAAGACGACGATGGCGACTTCCCTCCCTCCCTTGCGAAGACGACGGCGACGATCACTCGCGACCAGGAGACCGATTGCCCCATGGCCGTCTTCCGTTAGCATCAAGTTTTTCTATTTTGAAACCCTTAAAATTGAAATATTTCATCAATTTCTATTTCGAAACCATTCTCCCTCCCTTTATGACGACGGTGCATAGGTGGTCGTCGGTGTTCGGCGAGGACGGTGAAGGTCACTGATGGTCGCATTTGGATGGTTGTTAGCCGCCCAAAACTTCATCATCGCCATTCATTTATTCACTCCTAATCATAGGTATTCTCCTATCTCTTGCTCTTGCTCATCTGATTTGGGGTTAGGGTTGAAATTAAATAACCATCTCTCCATCTCTCTCAATTTGGGGTTAGGGTTGATTTATTGTTACAAGCAGTACACGCAGATATGCCTCCTATCCTCTCTTTCTGTTCATGTTCCCAATTTTATGGAATTTGTTATACAATTGATTGCTGGAATCTTGCCTAAAGGTAGATTTTTATCAATTTATGGTTGTTTGTGTTTTGTTGATTCTTGTTCTTCCTGTGCTGAGTTGGGGTGGAGGGGGGATTCCTGTTGATTTACATTTGTTTTTATTTACTAGAATAAACCCATGCCTAAAGGCAATTTGTTATTCATCCTTCCCCTTGAATATCTTTACTGTTTTGTATCCCATTAAATACCTTTATTGTTGTTTACCAAAAAATAGTTTAAAGAGGTGAGTAGATGTGATGATATTGTTTTGTTGAAATTCCAATGAAAACAGAAGTGAGATATTGAGAATGATGTATCGATTGTTCTATAATTTTATTTTTTTAAATTTGTGTATGTATTATTAATTTGTGTCTAATTGTGGTTCATTGGAGTTATCCAGTAGTGAAAAAAGTTACACAATTTGATGTTTATTTTGTTAACATCCGTGCCTTCAAGCATGAGTTATACGCTAATATATATATATATATTGAAACAGGAAATTGAACTCTAAATCTTTTGTTAATATATTTATTAATCTACAAATATATAAAAATTAAAAATTTATTAAATAATTAAATTAGGCATCCCTTACATTAACATATTTTTCTTTAATACTATTTTTTATAAAATGTATAAACTATATAATTATTTGTTTTATTTATTTATTTATTTATATAAATGGTTAGAGGAGGCTTTGAACACTAAATTTTCCATTAGAAAATCACGTTAAATAATCGCTAGGTTACAAGTCACTATATTTGATTATAACAACAAAAAATACAAATATAATATTTTTGAATCATCCAAGGTTGTTTGTTATATCAAACTATAGCAAGTAGCGACTTCTTTGTGGTATGATGATTGAAATTTTTTTTGTTTTAGTTATAGTATTTAATGGTTTTAATGAATTTTATTTATGTTTTAAAATCACATTGAAATCAAATAAAATTTAGGATATCAAATTTGAGATATAGTAAATGATCAAATATCTAACAAATGAAATATTAGCCATATATTGGTCAAATAAAATTTTCATTGATGCTAAAAATCAATTTTAGCCTCTAAAAAATCTATTTTGAGAATTTTTATAAGGAGCCAAAAAATTGAAAAGTTTGGCTTTGGTTTTTTTTTTTTCTTTTCAAAAGAACAACTAAGCATGGAATTCTTCTTTTCAAAAGCCCCAATACCAAAAGGAGGTGACAAGCTATAGCTTAGTTTGGGTTTGCTTCTCTTTTTCGCGACTGACCTGAGCCCTTCCTTCTCCAGCTTCTTCTTCTCGTCGCGACTGACCTGAGCCATCTTCTTCTTCGTCGCAGTCGTGGGCTTCTTCGTCGGATTCGTCGTCGTCGTCGTTCAGGTTCGTCGAAGAGTGAGAACACCAATTTCACCATCGAAATCAACAACCGAAAGCGAAATCAACAAGAGAAATCATCAATCGTAGTCGATCGTCTAGGGTTATTTGTCGTCGATCGTTCATCGTAGGGTTCTTCGTCGTAGGGCTTCTTCGTCGGATTTTTAGGTATTAGCGATTTTTCTGTAATTTTCACTTGTTCATTTTCAGATTTTGATTAATAGACCTGATTTGATCAGTCGAATTGAATGTTTCTTCGTAATCGAATATCAATTTCTTGTTTAACGCCCGAATTCTTCCTAAATTTATGTGTAATTGGACGAGCTTTCCATTGAGCAATTGAAAATTTTATGTCTGCATCGTCATTTTCCTGCAATTTTCACTTCATTTGATTGAAATGGAATGATCTTGATTTTGGTGTTCTAAATCGTGATCTATGGTAGGCATTTTTTCTATAGCAAAACATGTTTGACCTTGGTGAATTGTGTTTACAAATATTTTACCTATTCAAACAAGAAAATTATAAATTATACGATCAAATACTCTAACTCAAATAGTTATTCAAATAATGGATTTGTTAAATGATGGAATTTCAAAATCCAGTATTTTAAAATCCCATCATTTCACATATCCTTTACTAAAAAACAACCTAAAAGTTCCTTCCAACTTAAAGTATGGCATTTTTTTTCATAAATTAGATTATTTTATCTTTTTTAAAGCTACTTTCAAAGTTCCTTTCAACTTAAAGTATGACAACTCTTTTTTTTTTTTTTAATGTTCCCTCGGTATATCTCTTCTCAATTATATTTGAAATTAACATGTTTGATCCCCAGGAAGTTTCATATAATGAATCTTATTGTTATATTTATTGGCAGTCTGATCCAAATATGTTAGCAAAAAATGATATTTTGAATGAATATACGCATCGAACATTGTGTACAATTTATTTATTTTTTTAAAACAATTATGGTATGAACAACCAACCTTAGGAATAGGCTACTTATACAGCTACCTCCAAAATTTTAACCCTTTTCAAATGTATCCCTTTAATTTTTATGAATATTTTTTTTTAATTTTCAAACATATTGTATTTGATAATATCATATCATATCATATCATATGGTTTTTTGGACTAATCTAGTTGTTTGATATATCTTACATATTAACAGATCTTAGTCAAAACAAGAAATGATAAAGATGAACTCGAAACGAAAGACATGCAAATAAAATGGACGGTCAAGATTTTTCTGAAGAAATAAATTTTCTGTACTTAATAGGTAAAAACATCATGCATATTTGTCAATTGATTTTCAACTCGATTAGGATCACACGAGACTCTTAAACTTGTCTAAAAATACTTTATCTTGTGTGTGTTAATCCTTAGTTTTGTATGATTCTAAAGAGATATGTCTTAAGTTGTTCATGCATAATTAAGTAGTATTAAGTTAAAAACGATCAACCAAGGCGTTAAAATAGTCAGATGAATACAACTATAATTCAAAAATGTCAAATTCGGGTTGAAACGGTTGTCTGGAACAAAGATTTGGTCGACCTAATTGGGTAGTAAAGTGGATAGTTGAGAAAAGATGTGAAATGGTCTACTGAGGAGGTATGTCGCTCGATTGGATCAAGCAGTAGGTTGATAAGTGTTGTATTCTCACTAAGTCGATCAACAACTAAAACAATTAACCATTTGTAGAAGTTTGTCCATAATGTGAGCAATTCAGTCGGTCGAATGGACACGTCAGTTGACCGAATTGCTTCAGATATGATCATTTCATGAATACTTTTCTGAATCTTTTTTATCGTTTTTAACGAAAAATATTTCTAAAATATTTTTTAATATTCTTAAATGATATATATATATATTATTAGAAATATTTTTCAAAAATAATTATGCATTAAAGATTTTTTAAAAAGAATTTTTGTTGATATTATTTTTTATTTTTTGTCAGCGTCACTGATTGTTCGATTTCTAGGATTTCATTTGGTAGTGACAACGGTGGTGAAGGCAGCGATCGACAACAACAGAGACTATGAACAATATCAGTGAAGTGATAGTGAACAATGATGCTATCAACCATTTTTTTACGTTTTTGTGGTGAGAACTTTATTCCATTCCTTACTCTTCATTTTTTTTTTTCAAATCTACCTCATTTTCTATTATATTTTCGTCTGTTTAGTTCCTAGTTTTGCATGGTTCTAACAATACTCACATATTTTACTTTATTTTATTTTATTTTACCTATTATGTACCATCAGATATTGTCTATTCTCATGTTTCATCTTGATTATCTTCAGTCCTAATGTTGATCTTGTATTATTTTTACAAATTTACCTCAGGTGCATGATGAATTAGACGCCACCAGTTTTAACTATAATATGTAGGAAAATGAAAATTAGTGGTGTAGTATTTTTTTTATTTTTTTCAGATGTTATCTTGGACAATATACAATTTTGAAATTTAATTTAATCAACCTGAGGCTAAATTATAATTTTTCAAGACCTAATTTAGCTATCCTAGAAAAAATTAAAATTTTAACACCTAATTTGACCAATTCGAGGATAAATTCTAATATTAAAAACTTAGTTTGACTAATTTTAGATCAAATCAATTTATAATAATAATAATAATAATAATAATAATAATAATAATAATAATAATTTAGTGAACTTGGGGATGAATTAAGATTTTAAAACTAACATTGAATGATTCCACCAATTTGAGGTTAATTTGAAATTTAAAACTAATTGTTCATCATTTTCCCCTCAAATAGTCCGTTGACTTCTAATACAAGAGAACCTACTGTTGGCCCAGTAGAATACCCAAGATGGGGGTGAATTGGATAATTAAAAAATATATCAGAATAAAACTTGATAAATCAAATAATTAATTTTATTCTTAAATTAATTATTATCTTTATAACACAGTGAAATAATATTATCAATCTAAGTGTACACCCAAATAACAAAAATAGCAAAGTAAATATTGCAGTACACCAAGATATATCCTGATTCACCAAGCTACTCTTGGCTAGTCCAGTCCTCCGAGCCCCACGGAGATTCGCACCTACTAATTCTCAAAATTCCTTTAAAGGTAGAAACCAAACGCACACACCGATTCTTTTACAGGCTCAAAATCAACCTTTATAATTTCCTTTTCCAAGACTCAGGAATAACCTCTACTTTTTACAAGCTCAAGAATAACTTATCTTTTTACAGGTTAAAGATTAACCTAATTATTTTTATCACTACGGCTCAAGAATCAAAACCTCACAAAATACTCCAACTATCATTTTGTCAGGTAAGGATGGAACCTTTACAAATCACTCACAATGCAATTCTATTCAGGAAGAATCACTACCTCAATCTCTTTACAGAAAGAGACTGAAACCCGGCTACCCTTGATTAAATATCTCTAATGATATTTAATCTGTCACAACTTACCAATACACAAATTGATAAAAAATAAATCTCACTCGAAACTTCTACCACCCCAGATAAACAATAACTCAATTAATATCCCAACTAGTGATAGAAATATATGAGATACAAAAATCTAATTTTAACAAGATATGGGTAGTAAATTGGAGCACGTAATCAAATTTAAGAAATTATTTGTAAAATATTTTCTTCAAAAATCATAAACAATTTCTAAGATCAATTTTCAAACAATAAACAAATAATGCAATAAAAGACTATAATTGAAAAGATCTCACCCAAATAACACCGAAGAATAATAGATTGAAACATTGGATAGCTCAAATCGATGATGCTTACACAATCAGCGCTTTAACTCAAGAACACCTCAATAATTGATATCACAATATGATCCCTCAAAATAAATATCAGAATGATGACTCTTATAAAAGCTTATGAACTGAATAATTCTTGATATGGTGTTTTTTTTTTCATTATGAAATCCGTAGGTCTTTTTATAAGTATATGAAACAAATCATATAACGGCTAGTTTCCATAAGATATGTCTTTTAAAATCACCAATAGACCCCATATATTAATACTTTTCATTTAAGGTATAATTCACTTAATAATAACTTTCAAAATATTCAATATAGTCCCTCAAAAGAATTTGCAAACTTAATTCCAAAAGATAGGAAGTATTAAAAGGACTAATTTAAAAAAACACTTTAATTCCAAGTACCAAATCTATAAGAATTAAACAACAGATGAATCATATCTTAAATATCACCAAATCCCTTAAATCTCTCTCAAATCCTAACAAAAAATGACTATTTTTAAATATGATTTCGGATCAAACAATATCCTGAAACAGAGCACTCAGTTGACTGCCCAGTCAATTGGACGATTCAGGGAGTAGCTCATGCAATTCATCGATCGACTCTTCGATTTAGAGAGTTTGTTTATCTTTCGTCGGTCGACCTATCAGTCAACTCTTCGATTCAGAGAGTTCAGTTGTTTTCACCAGTCGACCTGTCGATCGACTCTTCGATTCAGAAAGTTCAGCCACCATTGGCCGGTCGACTTCTCAGTCGACTGCTCCCTTCTAGATCTTTTCTCTGATCTCATTTTTTACTTACTTTCTTTTACGATTTTGTCCCTTTATCCATTTTCTCTCTTAAATAAACTCCACTAATATTCTTATATTTCATTATAGTCATTCAAGATTATTTCTTTTCAATTCACATAGGAGAAAATAATTACACTTAACCAAAATACACATAAAAGATAAAATTCATTTTGTGCCATATGTGTGTTCCTAAATGAGATATTAAGAGTTAAGATTTACCTGAATTATTTTTCCTAATTTTTTCAAACTCTTAATTCCTCTTCATCATCTTGATATCTTTATTTAGCATCCATTCATTTAATGTCTTCATCACTGGAACTTTAAATCTCTGAAACACTCCATTAAATATTAGTTCCACCAAAACATCAATACTTAATTATTCATCAAAATCTTAGGATCAACACCTACACATATTATGTTGGTGATAATTACTGAAATTTTAAAATAAATACTTAAATAAACATGGAATAAAATTAATAGTTGTTAAACAATATTAATGTGAACATTAACTAAACATGTATGGATAGTAAAATCAAAATATGAAAATTATGTGAAGCAAATTAAAGTGTATACTAAACCAGAATCGTAACGTTAACGTTTATGCAACAAAAACAGAATCAACAGAAAATGAAAATAAACATTTACGTAACAGAAATATAAGAAAAAACAGTGACAGAATGTGTTAGTTTTTACGTAATAGAAACAGTGTCCTAAACTTTAAATAAAAACTTACCCGGATATTCAAACAACGAATAGAATTGAAGTACATTGAGGCTAGAGTTTGACTCTATGCCATTAAAGCAGATTTGTACCCCCACATAGGTGTTAATAGTTGAATGGACGTCTGTCTCCCAGGGTACAACGATCTTCAAATTTTTGGTACAAGCACTTGAAACCAAAAATTTCAGCGAACCAGACATGTGTTTCAACTCTCACAAAATTCTAAATATTTTGTGCTTTGGTGGTGATATGAAGTGCTAATGTTGACAATTCAACTCTTTGAAATGAATGAAAAGTCTTTTATTTATAGAAAACTAAAAGCCACCATTAAATAGATGCAACTTTGGAAAGGCATCTGTTCGCATAAATGTTAATGCGAACCGTCACATAATTAACCTTCATGTTTGTTCATTGGTGCTAATTCAAAATTAACTGTTAAGCAATTAATTAACTGCTTAATTGTCACTTAATTAAATTTTAAACTATTTTGGGGAGTCAAGATCCAACCCGACCCTGATCCGGCCTATACCCGATCTGGATCTGACCTAAATCCGAACCAAATATGGATCAGATTGATCCGAACCAAACCTCGATCCATTTCGATTCGAGTTTGAATGTTTAGTGATTAGTGATCTGCCTTTATTCTCAATTTATAAGTTGATACAAGCTTGAGTTTCTCCTCCACAACCAGTATGGGATAACTACACCTTATAACTCAAGTTCTCTCTTCCCAAATAATATGAGATAACTCATCCACTATATCTTCAACCAATCTCAAATGGGTTCCTTCGAGAATTAAAATTCCATTCAAAACTTAATTTCTGCATATAAATATATTATGTCAATCCTCAAATGACAAGTAACACAACGGAATAAAAACCCGACTAAATTAATTAATGGGTCTCACTTTAATTAATCAATTAAAGTAACCAAAAATTCTAACAATCCCCCACATGAATGAGATTAACTAGATATACGTGCATATGTAATGTTAACACACTATAAAGAGTTCAAATATAAAGTAATTGCATTGAGATAGGTAGCTTTTGGCCTTGAACCTTCTCTAATAACAGACTATCGAATTTACTTAACTAACTAGTGAACGCGGTGTCTTGAACTGTTCAGCCATTTGTGTAAACCAAGACAATTAAATTCACACAGATACTTTCTAGCACAGTCAGTTCTTTGGTTGTGTTCATTTTGGCCTTGAACATACTAGTGTTTTAATGAATGCTTTAGATAATTTAGCATTTTTATTCTTATAGAACCGGCCTTGTTCTTCCAGTGATTACTTAGTCAACACATAATTAGGTTGTCCCTTTAAACCTGGATCTTGGGATCCCCAGTCAGTTAGGTTAGGTTTCCATTTAGGTAACTATTTAGTTGTAGGCTTTAAACCCATTCCCCTCGATGAGTAATTTACTATCTCTCTCTAGCTAACCCTTTGGTTAGCGGATCCTCTATGTTATCTTTTGACTTTGCATAGTCAATTGTGATAACTCCATTTGAGAGTAACTGTTTAACGGTATTATGTCTACGTCATATGTGTCGAGACTTACCGTTATACATACCACTCTGTGCCCTACAAATTGCAGATTGGCTATCATAATGTATACAAATAGCTGGCATAGGTTTCGTCCATATTAGAATATCTTCTAGAAATTGAAGAAGCCATTCTGCTTCTTCACTTACTTTATTTAAAGTAATAAACTCAGATTTCATTGTAGACTTTGCAATACACGTCTATTTGAAGGATTTCCATGAGACAACTCCTACTCCAAGGGTAAAGATATATTTACTTGTGGATTTAGGCCGTGTTTGGAAATCGTTCATATCCCAAAAAATTTCATCTCATTCCCAGATTTTTGGAATTTCTGTTTGGGCATAATATTTGGTAAATTTGTTTCCATTCTCATTCCCATTTCAAAACTAAGAATCATTCCCACTTTTTTTTAAGAAGTAAGAAACAAACAAAATTGTTTCTACCTATGTCCATCCCAAAAAAAGGACGCGCTCGGTATTTTTGAAATTGTTAATGAGGTCTGAGTTTCGATTTTTGTAAGCCTATTTTTTTTCTCTCTCTGTTTTTCTTCATTTTTCTTCTTCTTCTTCAACATGTTCTTCATATTGGCCTAAACTTGGACCTTCTCTTTCTTCTCTTCCTGGTCCATCCTTCTCTTCCTCCTCTTTCTCGTTGTCCATCCTACTCCTCGTTGTCATCTTGTTCCTCTGTTCCTTGTTTATCGTGTTTGTCATCGATTTTTGTTGGCCCAGTAGAATACCCAAGAGGGGGGTGAATTGGGTAATTAAATAATAATCAGAATAAAAATCAATAAATCAAATAATTAATTTTATGGCTAAATTAATTATTATCTTTATAACACAGCGGAATTAATCAATTAACTAGGCTCAAAATCAACCTTTACAATTTTCTTTTCAAAGGCTAAGGAATAACCTCTATTTTTTACAGGTTAAAGAATAACCTAATTCTTTTTAACACTTAGGCTCAAGAATCAAAACCTCACCAAAACACTCTAAATATCCTTTTACCCAGTAAGGATTGAACCGTTACAAAATCACTCACAAACACGCAATTCTTATCCAAGAAGAATCACTACCTCAACCTCTTTACAGGAAGAGACTGAAACCTTGCTACCTTTGATTAAATATCTCCAATAATATTTAACCCATCACAACTCCCCAATACAAAAATTAATAAGTAAATCTCACTCGGAGCTTCTACCACCTCAGATATATATAAACTCAATTAATATCCCAACTAGTGATAGAATTATGTGAGATGCAGAAATCTGATTTTAACAATATATGGGTAGCAAATTTAAGCACGTAATCAGATTCAAGAAATTGTTTCAAATAATATTTTCTTTAAAGAATCAAAAACAATTTCTAAGATTAATTTCTAAAGACAATAATAAACAACTAATAATCAATATGGAAAGATCTCACCCGAAATCCACAGAATTAATGATGAAAACAATATAGCTTCAATTCTGGAATCAACAAAAATTTGATCGCAGTTGATTATCAGAATCACTATTAGAACAGCCCAAAGTATAGTTGAATGATCACTCTTATAAAAGCTCTCTCAAATATAAACTGATTTTTTTTCTCTTAGAATGAATAGAATGATTAGCTCTCTTAGAAAATTCGCAGGTCTATATAAGGGCACATGTAATCAGCCTCCTAATGGCTAGTTTACAAGTATCATGACAATAAACTATTCTTATAGACCCTTCATAACATAAGGACTTCATTTAGGTTCAATTTTACTTAATAACAACTTTTAAAACTCTCAATTAAATCCCCAAAATATTTCTCAATTAAAACAAATAAGTATAGAATTCATTTTATGTACCAAATTAAGAAACTTTAATAATTAACGAACCATATTGAAAGGATTTAATTTGTATATGAACCATATCTCAAATGTTAAGACTATCCCCGAAATCTCTCTCAAATCTTAACAAAAAACGACTACTTTTAGATTTAAAATCGAATCAACCAATATCCAGAAACTGTGCGTTCGGTCGATTGCCCAGTCGACTGAAGGATACTGGAAGTATTCAATGCACTTTATCAGTCGACTCGCAGATTCAGAGAGTTTGTCAAGCTTCCATCGGTCGACCTCTCTCTCAACTCGTAAATTCAGAGAGTTCATCATCTTTCTCCGGTCTACTCCTCAGTCGATTGACCTCTCCTGAATATTTTTTCTGATCTCGTTTTTAACTTACTTTCTTTTATAATTTTGCCCCTTTATCCATATTTATATTCAAATGAATTCTACTAATACTCTTATATTCTATTTTAGTCATTCAAAAATTATTTCTTTTTAATTAACATAGGAGCAAATAAATATACTCAACCAAAACACACATAAAAGATGAAATTTATTTTGTGCCGTGTGTGCGTTCTTAGATGGGATATTAAGAGTTTATATTTACCTGGATTGTTTTCTCTAATGTCTTCAAACTCTTAATACTTCTTCATCATCTTGATATCTTCATTTAGCATCCATTTACTTTGACATCTTCATTATTGGAATTTTAAATCACTAAAACACTTGATTAAATATTAGTTCCACCAAAATATCAATACTTAATTGTTCATCAAAATCTTGGGATCAACAATTTTGTTGTTTGTCGTCGATTTCCTTGTTCGTTGTCATGTTCGTGTTCATCGTCGATTTTCTTATTCGACCCTAAATCAAAATCGATTTCGATTTAAGGTTTAGGAAAATCAATTTCGATTTAGGGAATGAAATTGATTTCGATTTTGTTGATTTCGATTTTGTTGATTTCGATTTAGGGTTTAGGAAAATTGATGTCGATTTATGGTATTTTGATTTCGTCAATTTCGATTTGGGTTTTGATTTCGATTTTGATTGGGGTCTCGATTTTGATTTAGATTTTGATTAGAGTTTCGATTTCGATTTTGATTGGGGTTTAGGATTTTGATTTCGATTGGGGTTTCGGATTTCGATTTCGATTTCGATTAAGGTTTAGGGTTCGATTGCTTAGTGATTTCTTGATGATTTCTTAATTGTGGTTTAGGGTTTGATTACTTGATAATTTATTGATTATGGTTTAGGGTTCAATTGCTTGATGATTTCTTTATTGTGATTTAGGGTTCGTTCTTGATTTCTAGGATAATATTGTTACCAAACGCGATTTTGATCCCAGAAACGAAAAAAAAAATTATCGTTACCAAACGCGATTCTGCTCCCAAGAAGGAAACAAAATTCTCATAGCATCTTATTTCATTCCCATCCCACTGCATAGGATGGGCACGATATGCTTACCAAACAAGCCCTTAATATTTTTACAATCCATTATCCAATTAGCATCACTGTAACCTTCAAGTACAACTGCATATTTGGTGTAATGAAATCCATAGTTTAGAGTATATCTTAAATATCTAAGTATCCTAACTATCGCATTCCAGTGCCCATGTCATGGGTTGCTAGTATATCTGCTCAGTATGCTCACCATGTAGGCAATATGAGGTCTAGTACAATTCATTAAGTACATTAGACTGCCTATTATTCAAGTATACTCTAACTGAGACATAACATACTTTCACTAGTATTCTTAGTTAGTTGACAATTCACATCAAAAGATTTTTTAGCTAGGCTAGTATCATACTTATTAAATTTCTCAAGTATCTTCTCAACATAATGAGATTGTGACAATACTAGTCATTCAGTAGATCTAGAAATTTTAATTCCTTGAATTACACCAGGGACACCTAAATCTTTCAAATCGAACTTACTGGTTAACATTTTTTTCGTAGACTTAATGATGTCATTGTTACTACCAATAATTAGCATGTCATCTACATAAAGGTATACAATGACATATTCAGGTTCATTATGTTTAATGCAGACACAATTGTCATATTCAGTGATTTTAAATCCATTTAACATCATAAATTTGTTAAATTTCGCATGTCACTGTTTTGGTGCTTTGCTTAAGTCCATATAAAGACTTAATAAGTCTACAAACTTTGTTCTCTTTGCCAGAAGTAACAAACTCTTTAAGCTAGTATTGTTTACGTTCAATCCCCTAAACTCCACAGATATTCGCAATTTACTAAACCCCTTTGATCCCTTTACCAGGTAGGAACCAAACTTCTTACAACGATTCTCTTACAGACACATAATCAATCTTTACAAATTACCTTTTTCCTAAGGCAATGATGAACCCTATCTTTTTACCAAGCTAAAGATTAACCTAACACTCTCTCAGTTATCCTTTTCACAGGGAATGATGAATCTTTACAATTTACTCAAAAAATAATTCAATTACCAGAATAATCAAAACCTAATTCTTTTCAAGGGAAAAGAATAGGCAAACCTTTTTGCAGTACAAAGATTAAACCCTAATTTTTTTCTTAGAAAAAAAAGATCTAAACCTACCTACCCTAACTAGATACCATCCCAAACGTGTCTAATATGCTCAAACTCACAAATACGAAAAAATGCAAGTTTCTTTTCACAAGGAGCTTCTACTATCTCAATATAAGTATGCTCAATTAATGATCTTAATAATTACTACGTGATAGATATAATATGAGGTAAATAAAATATGATTAATAAATAATGTAGGTAACACTATTTAAGCACGTAATCAGATAATCAAACAAAAATCGTTTAAAATATATTTTCAGGCTTTTAAGTTTAAACGATTTTCTAAACAATTCTATACCAAACAATCAATAAAAAAATATAATTTTAAATTAAATAGTAAATCTTGGATAGATCTCACCGGAAAACACCAAAGATAATGATAGAACAGGAAGAGAACACAAGTCGGCAATGCCAAACCACAAGCGCTTTAGATCAATAACTTATAACAAATCTCTCACATAAATCTCAGCGTAAATATCACTCTTATAATAACACAAACTGATCATTCTTGATATATTGATCACAAATCTTACATTTCTATATTAATAAACAAATATCAAGCCCTCTAACAATTAGTTTTTCAAAGATATGCATCTTAATGACACTCTTAGACCCCATATATGATAACCTTTCAATTCATAAGTATTTCACTTAAAAATAACTTTTGATACTCTCAAATAAGCACATAAAATTATTCTCAATTTAAAACCATAGAGATAAGAAGTATTAATCCATTTAAATTAAGAGAATCTTTAAGTATGTGGACCAAATCAATAGGGGTGATAAAATAGGTTGTCAATATCTTAATTAAGTTCAAATCTATCAAATCTCTCTCTTGGAATCATAAAAAATGGATAGTTTTTTACTAAGAGACCAAATCTCTTGATTTTTCAACTGACTCAGTTAGTTGACCGAGTCTTACAGGTCGGTTGACCAACCTGTCTAGAGCCAAATATTAATGTTGGCTTAAAGCCATTCAGTTGACCGACTACATCCAATTGGTTAACCGATTGGATCAGTGTGATCTATTTTTCCACCATTTCTTCTTATGACTCAAACGGTTGACCGACCACTTTCAAACGGTTGACCGATTGTATCAGTGTGCTCATTCCATTAATCAATTTTGCTACTGCTTCAAACAGTTGATCGACCAATTCCATTCGATCGACCGACTAGGTCAGTAGTACCTTATTTCAATTCCAAAACTCACTATTTGATTTGATTGACCAATTACTTTTCTCGGTTTGCCGAATTGACACAAAAATTCAATTTTTTATACTTTAAAACATGTTTTCCAATTAAGTCAATTATTAATTTAATTTCGGAACACATATAATATGTCATTTTAGGATCTTGAACTTATTATTTCTTATAATGATACACATATAATTAACTCATTTAAAATATCGTGTGTGATCCTAATTCAAGTTTCATTAAGAGTATATAAGTAAAGAGTTGTTTTCACATATTTTTCTTCAAGGTCTTCAAAAATTTTCACATCTTCATTGCATCCATTTTGCACCCTTTATGTTTTCTTCATGAGGTCTTCTTCTTAATCACATACATTGACCTTATAAATCTGAAACACTTGATAAAATCATTAGTTCCACCAAAAATATCAATTTTTAATTGTCCATCAAAACCTTAGATTCAACAATCTCCTCCATTTTTACGATGACAATTAACTTTGATGTTTTCTTCAATAAAGAATATAACCACGCTCCCCCTAAATCCTGGGAAGGGTATTTAAACTCATTTAAGCATAAATATGAAAACAAAAGTAAACAATGATAAAGATATGCAATATAAGCCCAATTATTAATGTCTCCCTTTAATCAATACAAATAATTAACGTCTCCCTTTAATCAATGCAATGCTTAGGTGAACAAATTCCTAAACATCAACTAACTTATTAAACATCAACTTGTCATCCTTTGCCTTCTCAAAAAGTAGGGGCAGAGACCCAAAAAAATATCACTCTACGCATACATCGTTATGCCTAGCCATTTCTAAATCTCAAATAATTTTTATGAATTGATTTTTCGCTAGAGGTTTGATAAAAATATCGACAAGATGATCGAAGGTATCAACATATTCAATAGTTACATCATTTTTTCTGAATGTGATCACGAATAAAATGATATCTAATATCTATGTGCTTAGTTCGTAAGTGTTGTGTCGAATTCTTACTTAAGCATATAACACTTTTATTATCACAATAAATGGGGACTTCCTCCATGCATATTCCCAAATCATATAATTGTTACTTAATATATAGAATTTGAATGCAACAATTACAAGTTTCCATATACTCAGTGTCGCGACATTTTAATGCGCTTTGAATTACTCGCAAGTGCACGGAGTCTAGTTTTAATAGAATAGTTATGAGTAGGCTTATTGTATCCACATGGGTTGATTTAAATTGTCGTTAAATACCGTGATTGTCGTAACCTAAATAGGCGATCCAATTTTAGGTTTTGGTAAAAATATAAAACTAAACTAAAATAATAACTAACTAAACTACAAAATGGAATAAATACTAAAATGCTAGGAATAAATTACATGGGAATAAATTATCTAGGGATTAACTTCGTTCACTAACACGTGCTTGATTTAATCTAGTTTACACTAACGGTCATCAATGTCACGACTCGTCCCGAAATCCCGACATCCCGGGCTGGCGTGTCGACATCATGACATCACCGAATACAACCAAACAACCATCTATTACACAACAATATGCACATATATAAATAAACCATCATCTATATGAAGTTATACATATTCTATTATGGAAACACACCCGTTCCCCAAATATACTAACAGCAAAATATAATACCATGAACCCCTCACAGGTTCGCTTCAGAAAGCTCATCTCAACCCTCCACACGACTCCATCGTAGAACTCTACCTAGCACCAGTAGGGGACCGACTCCTTACTGCTTCACCTGCGAGTATATTGTTTTCTTAGTAAAAACATCTTTAATAATAAAAACTCATTCTACAACAGCTAAATTGATCAAGTATAAGTTTATAAATACCACATAACTCGTAAAATCCCCAGTATAAAAGCAGGGAAAATAAAACGACATAATTAAGTTACATTCAAATCCAACTAATATAAAAATCATACTAATCACCATGATAATAAATATCAAATTAGCTAATATACGTAAAACACCACATCTCAAGCACACATCTCAAACACACTTTTTAAGCACACAACTCAAACACACGCCTCAAACACACACTAGCCAGCCCTAGTGATCGTTTTAACATCACGATCGGGACTTTGCAACGATACCGTACCTTCCGTAGGATATGCCTTCCTACGAACACTCATCACTTTGCCAAAGTAGATAATCATTGCGCAGTATAAACATCTAACATCACTCTACCGAAGCAGATAAACATCACTCCGCCGAAGCGGATAAACATCACTCCGTTGAAGCGGATAAATACTATGGCATCGTCAAATCAAATATAGTATCATCGAATCACAACTCAATAAATATCGTCTACTCAACATCGTCAAATCACCACGTCTATCTCTTTTCCTCAAAACCAATTTTTAAATCCAAAAATCATATTTCACACTTTCTTTTAAAGAAAACGTCTGATTTTATCAAAACCACTTTTTCACCCTTTATTTTAAGAAAACCAGGCATTTTTAGAAAAACAGATGTTTTCTATTTTCTTTTAAAAACACCTTCTGATTTCACTAAATCCAACAAAAATTCATTTTCAACTTCTTTTCGAAAACCATCGAAATCTTCCGAAAATCCAGTTTACCAACTCACTCAAATCTTGCTTGATCCGTATCATTTATAAATTCTTACAGTTTAAGTAAACACATATTTCATCATATATATACATAAAAAAATAGTTTAGCAAGAAGACAGTACACTCATCTGGCTATCCATTCCGAACAGTTTTTTTTACTGACTATCTTCTACCGATACCCCAGTGCTTGCGAACCTAATAGTGACATGGCCTAAATTAATATTTTATGTAAAATAACCAAATCATGCAATGCAGGCCCTAAATTCGGTAATTTCCCTCGTACCCACTTTTTATTATGAAAAATTGTTATTCGGTAAATTTCATTTCGTTAATAATTACTGTACGCATTTGTTAATATGGATGGTGACAAAAATTATTAAAATTAACGGTTCCAAATTATAATCCCGTTTTCTAATAATTCAATTTAACAACAATGGTAATCGATTTAGATTTTACCTGCTCCGAAACTTCCGTCGGTCGCGAGATGAATTTTTGGATTTTTATTGGGGTGTTTGTGTAATTTTTTCTCCTATTTTTCTTCTTTTTCTTTCTTCTTCTTCTTTTTTTTTTTTTTTTTTTTTTTTTTTTCTTTTTCTCTATTTTTGGTCGCTGGGTTCTTACCGCCGACACACCCACACACTTCACTCAATCGGCCGACGACCACCCTACACACAACCTGACCAACGACACACGCACACCCCCAGAGAACAACCCCAACCAGGCAACAACACACCCACCACCGTCGCCTCACCGAACTCACGCCACCGCCACTACTGCCAGAACCTGAACACGCACCACTTCAACACACACACACCGCCAGTCACGCACTCACACCTACAATATCGATCATACACACATACAGACACGACGATCATCTGAACAGCACACCCACATGATCTCACACACATACTGTTTACATACACACACAACGAACTCACATCTATGAACAAACACACGCACATACGTCGACAAACGGCGGCTGATCACCCACCCATCCAATGCCTGAACACAGCAGCGATAATCACACCCTCTTATATTCCCACAATCACCGGCCGATCAGAACATAACCACCCCTACCGGCGATCACGAACAGCCCGACGTCGCCCACCTCCGATTCTCTCTCTCTCTAGATTTCTAGATTTCTCCTTTTCTGATAGTGTTTTGATCCTCATTTTTTTTTTTTGCATGTATCCTTTTATATACATGAATTGAGTGGTAGAGATTGATTATCGCTTGCCACGTCTCCCTGTTTCTCTCTCTCTCTCTCCTGCCGCCGGCGATCTCACTACACACACACACACGATATATGTGTATATATATGTGTGTTTTAAAAAAAAATCTTTTGTTAAATTGCTCTTTTCTCCCCCTCATTCTTTAAATCTTTATTTTAATCCAAATTCATCATTTATGATTTTCTTAATTTGTAATTTCACCCCTTAAAATTTTAAAAAAAGAAGTTAAATGCCAATTTACCTCCCAAAGTTTGGATTAAAAGTTTCTAAATTTGTAAATTGACCCCTAAACTTTTAATTTGAATTTTTAATTTGCATATTTTCCCCTCATATTTTTCTAAATGCTCAATAATGCAACTAAATTGACGTACGTGCGAAATCGGAGTCTTACAATCAATCTATCCGACAATCTAGGTAACTCACTCACTACCTCTCTCGAGTGTAAAGTGAATGAATATGCAACCGTGTCAACACTGATTTTCCTATCTAGAATCTAAACGAGTACATGAGTCTTGCACCAATCTCACGGATTGCACACATTCTAATAATCTCCCAAAACATTAGAATGTCGCGATGTATTTAAACCCTAGTCTGAATCTAGAGTTACCTCTTCCAATTGTTAAACCATGTATTCTCAAATCAACCACAATATCATAACAAACATAATATGGAAGTAAAAGAACAGTAAACACAATCGAATAGGGATGAAGAACCGATAACTAAACAATGATTTACTCAAACATGTATATTAGTGAACTGCATCAATCTCTAAACAATAAACGTTTAGCACATGGCCATAACTAAATATTCAACTAAAATATGATATATATATATATATATATATATATATATATATATATATATATATATATATATATATATATATATATATATATATATACACATGATCAAACAACCAAAAAGAGTTTATAAATAAAGAGAGAAACAAAAGAGAATAATCAATATTTGAAGAATAGATGGTTCCACGTCCGTAAAATCCACTCCGATCTTATTTTCTCTTTTCTAAAATGTGTTTTCCTCTTGCTTGGTTTGGTTCTAAGGCTCCAAAAACTCCCAAAAACATTTTTGGCAAGTAGGAATAAGTGATTATAAGTAGAAATCCAAAATATCCTAAAAAATATCTACAAAATGCTTTTCAGCTGGTGTCTGGTCACTGCAGTGAGAAAAAATTCGCTGCAGCGAGTGGAAGGCAGAAAACTCACCGACGGAATCTTGCTGCAGTGAGATATGGACAGTGCTTGGCGCCTGATTCGTATTTGCGCCATTACTTTCTCGTCCGAACTCCGATTAAAGTGATTCAAAAACCTATGGAAATCTAATATATAGATACACAACTTTAATGTTTTGAGATTTTTCAAAATCGGATCATATAATGGTCAACAATTGGCCTTAAAGTTACATGACTTTCACATATTTTGCACCGTTTCTCCCATAACACCTGAAAACTACCAAATTTGGCTTGAAAATATATAGATAAAATTAATCTATCACTCAACCTCAGTAGTAGATAAGACAATTGAGTTTTGTTTCTAACTAGACCAATAAACCAAAGCATGTCCTAAAAAGTGATATGATCTGCTTGTGATTTTACGCTCAACTTTGCATCCGAAAAAATCAGCGTCAGAGTAACTAATTAACTTAAAATCAGACCCCCTAAGATACCATAATTCTAAGTCAGTTGTCTATTTCAAATATCAAAAGATTCGCTTGACCGCAATTAGATGCGATTCTCTAGTACAAGACTGAAATCTAGCACACAAGCATATATTGAACATTATGTTAGGTCTACTAGCAATAAGATACAACAATCTACCAATCATACCTCAATACATTTTCTCATTTATATTTTTCCCTGTATCATCCTTGTCTATTTTCATAGCTGTTGCCATGGGAATTTTGTACTTTATAGCACCATCTAAGTCATACTTTTTTAGTAACTCTTTATTGTACTTGACTTGATTAATGAAAATTCCTTCTTTAGTTTGCTTGATTTGCAACCCAAGAAAAAAGGTTAACTCTCCTATCATACTCATTTCAAACTCAACCTGCATAATTTTGGCAAACTCTTGACAAAAATTCTCATTAGTAGAACCGAATATAATATCATCAACATATATCTGTACTAATAAGATATAAGAATCATTTTACTTGATAAATAAAGTTATATAGCTAAGATTTTGTCAAAAATTATTTCCGATCAAATATTGGCTAAGTTTCTCATACCAAGCTCGCGGAGCTTGTTCAAGCCCATACAAAACCTTCTGAAGTTTAAACACATGATCGGGAAGTTTATCACTCCCAAATCTCGGTGGTTGTTCGACATAACTTCTTTTGAAAGAAAGTCATTCAAGAATACACTATATACATCCATTTGATATAGTTTAAAATTTCGTGAACATGCAAAAGAGAGTAACATTCTAATAGCTTATAATCTAGCTAAGGAGCATACGTCTCATCATAATCAATTCTCTCTTCTTGATTATAGCCTTGTGCTACTAATCTTATTTTATTTCCAATTACCATACCGGTTTCGTCATTTGTATTATGAAAAACCCATATAGTACCCATTACAGGATAAAAGTCCAGTCTAGGAACTAGAGACTGCACCTTAGTACGTTCAAATTGAACTAATTCTTCTTGCATCGTGGAGCTTCAAGATTCATCAGTTAACGTCTCATTCATATTCTTAGACTCAATTTAAGATAGAAAAGCAAGATTTATTATATCCCTAAGAGAGGATCTAGTACTTACACCTTTCTCGAAATTACTAATAATTTCTTTTACCGAATGTCGCGATATTGTCTTTATAGCACGTGGTAAAGTTATCTCCTCTCCTTTTGGTTCTTCATTCTGTGGGTCATTTGTCATATCACCTCGTTGGTTTTGATTGATTTGTGTACCTCTTCATCACACTATTTTATTATAGTGCTCTTTGGCATATTCGTCATCACTCACGTGACTATTGTCTTTAGGTGTCAAAGGCGTATTTTCAACATTTGTCTCTCATCACGTGCTAAGAACAACCTTTTCTAGGAATAATTTTTCCTTGCATATAGGTGTTTATTTGATAACTTGCAAGAAGCACCTCAAAGAGTTCCTAAATGGTACTCATTCTACGTGGGTCTAATTTTGTTAGTTGTATCCTCATTTGTTCCTTAAGGAACTCATACTTGCTTACATTTAGATCTCTTAAAAAAATATATTTGCTAAAGGTATTCCCCACAATGTTACAGTTAAAATATTTCACAACTTTCTTAGTTTCAGAAAAGAATTTTTGAAATCTCTTTTGCTTAGGGGAGAAAATCGGTCGGATCAGTCGAGGATAGAGGTGTTTTGGTGGTCCACTCGAACATTTTTTAGGTGTCAAAATTTGACCGTTCCCAAGCCGAAGCAGTCAGCTATCCGAGCGGGTTTGGGTGCTTTGGGTGCGGGTGGTTTTGAGCAGTTTTCGGGCTGGAGAAAATAAGGGTTTTGGCCAGAGAAAAAGACGGGTGTGAGAAAGGAAGAATAGATCTAAAGATTCAACAAACAAGTCTAAACATAAATGAAACAATTGTATGAACAATATCTAAACAAATTATTTAAATTTTGAAACAGATATAAAGATTCTAAACACATAACTGATAAATGATGGTAAACGGGCTACAACAACGGCGAAGGACGACGACGACGAGTAGGAGAAGAACACAAACGGCGTCGATGACTCTCAGACTGAGAGATGAACATGAACAGCGGCAAAGAATGATGAAGAGATCTTCCATCAGAGAGATTGAGAGATCGAGAAATCGAGAGACTAGAGAGAGAGATCGAGAAATCGAGAGATTAGAGAGAAAAGGTCTTCAATTCATCTAGGCAGCGGATAGAAATGAGGGAAGAAAACCCTAATCTCAATATATATAGGTAGATTTTAGTAATATGTCAGACTAATGGGTGTAAAGTGTAAATTCTTTAAAGATGGATTTAGGTTCGGGCGGGTTCAGGTCTCTCGAGTATGAGCATTGGATATTCGACTGGAATAAGGTTAGAGGTCAGGCGGGCGGGTCGGGTGAAAAAAGAAAAAAAACTCTATCAAATCTGACTGAAATCAAGGGGGTCGGGTTCACGGGTTTTTCTTTCACTCCTCCTTTGGCTTGACATTTTCCTCTTTAGCTTTCTTTTTTAACCAACCTCATATTGTTGCATGGCCATCTCGTGGGTTATCGAATTTCTGATGAGTTCATCGATTGTGCATTTGGTGAGATCTTTGGCTTCCTTAATTGCGATCACTTTTGATTCCTAGATTTTGGTTAATGATATCAAAATCTTTTGTACTTTTTACTCCATGGAATATGGATTTCCAAGTAGATCAAGATTATTGAATGTGTTGGTGAATCTCACAAACATTTTCGAGATGGTTTCTGCATCACCCATTCTGAACACTTCAAATTAATGAGTATAAGCATTGATTTTGGATTGCTTCACTTGATCAGTTCCGTCATATGTGATTTTCAATGTATCCTATATTTCTTTCGCATAAACACAACCTGAAACTTTACTGTACTCATTTACATCTAAGGAACAAAGCAAAATATTAATAGTTTGAAAGTTAATAGATAATTTATGTTTATCAAAGGAACTCAATTGTTCCTTCTTCTTAATTACACCATTCTTTTTAGGAATGTATGAACCATCTTCAATAACCAGCCATGCCTCATAATTAGTGGCTTAAAGAAATACAATCATCCTATTCTTCCTAAAAACATAATTATTACTTGTAAACAGAGGTGGACGGTACATAGATTGCCCCTTACTGAAAGAGCCCATATAGTATGCCATATTGTTTTTCTTAGGTATGATTTTAAGCTAAACGAGCTAAATCAGCTCTGGTACCAATTGTTGACCCAAAGAGCTACCCAAGAGGGGGTGAATTGGTAGTTATAAAATTTAAACAATTAATTTTTTTAAACACTGAATATCAAATAATCAAATTTTCTAAATTAATTATTATCTTGGTTATGTAGCGAATATGTGTTTAATACTAAGTACACACCCAAACACAAAATAAGAAAATAAATAATGCAGTACACAACGATATATTTTGGTTCGATCAAACTAGTATTGCCTACGTCCAATCTTCTGAGTTCCATGGAGATTTGCAATCCATTAAACCCCTTTGATTCCTTTACCAAATAAGAACCAAACCCTTAAAATTATTCTTTTACAGGCACCGAATTAACCATTACAAATTACTTTTTTTCTAGGTCAAGAATGAACTTTATCTTTTTACTAGGCCAAAGAATAACCTAACATTTTCTCACTTATCCTTTTCACAGGGAAGGATGAACAATTAGAATTTACTCAAAAAATAATTCAATTACCAGAATAATCAAAACCTAATTCTTTTCAAGAAAAAAGAATAACCAAACCTTTTTGCAGTACAAAGATTAAACCCTAATCTTTTTCATAGGAAAATATTGAAACCAAGCTACCCTGACTAGATACCATCCCAAACGTGTCTAATCCATTCAAACTCATAAATACAAAAAAAGCAAGTTTCTTCCCACAAGAAACTTCTACTACTTCAATATGAATATGCTCAATTAATGATCTGAATAATTGCTACGTGATAGATACAATGCGTAGCAAATAAAATTTGATTATTAAATAATGTGGCTAGCACCATTTAAGCTCGTAATTAGATAATCAAACAAAAATTGTTTAAAATAAATTTCTAGACTTTTAAGTTTAAAATGATTTTCTAGACAATTCTATATCAAGCAATCAATAAAAAGTATAATTTTGAAATTAAATAGTAAACCTTAGATAGATCTCTATGGGAAACACCGAAGATAATGATAGAATAGTAATAAAACACAAGTTGGCGACACCAAATCACAAGCGTTTTAGATTAAGAACATAAAACAAATCTCTCACAAAAATCTCAGCATAAATATCACTCTTAGAATAACACAAATTGATTGTTCTTGATATACTGATCACAAATCTTGCAAGTTTATATTAATAGACAAATATCAAACCCTCCACCGACTAGTTTTTCAAAGATATGCCTCTTACTGACACTCTTAGACCCCATATATGATAACCTTTCAATTCATAAGTATTTCACTTAAAAATAACTTTTGATACTCTCAAATAAGCCCATAAAGTTATTCTCAATTTAAAACCATAGAGATAGGATGTATTAATTCATTTAAATTGAGAAAATCCTTTAAGTATATGGACCAAATCAATAAGGCTAATAGAATAGGTTGTCAATATCTTAATTAAGTTCAAATCCCCTAAATCCCTATCTTGGAATCATAAAAAACGGATAGGTTTTTACCAAGAGACCAAATCTCTCGATTTTCCAACTTACTCAGTTGGTTGACCAAGTCCTACAGGTCGGCTGACCGACTTGTCTAAAACCAAATATTATCGTTGACTTAAAGCCATTCAGTTGACCGACTGCATCCAATCAGTTCATCGATTAAACTAGTGTGATCTATTTTTTCACTATTTATCTTTTTTACTCAAATGGTTGACCGTTCACTTTTAAACGGTTGATCTATTGGATCAGTGTGCTCACTTCCTTTGCTAATTTAGCTATTGCTTCAAACAGTTGACCGACCTATTCCACTCGGTCGACCGACTGGATCAGTAATACCTCATTTCAATTCCAAAACTCACTATTTGATTCTGTGGACCGATTACTTTTCTCGGTTGGCCAAATTGACCCAAAAATTCAACTTTTTGTACATTAAAATATGTTTTTCAATTAGGCCACTTATTAATTTAATTCCACATAAGGAGCACATACAATGTCTCATTTCATGATCTTGAACTTATTATTTCTTATCATGACACACATATAATTAACTCATTTAAAGTGTCATGTGTGTTCCTAATTCAAGTTTCATTAAGAGTATATAAGTAGAGAGTTGTTTTCACTTATTTTTCTTCAAGATCTTCAAAACCCTTTACATCTTCATTGCGTCCATTTTACACCCTTTATGTTTTCTTCATGAGGCCTTCTTCTTAATCACATGCATGGAACTTATAAATCTAAAATATTTGGTAAAATCATTAGTTCTACCAAAAATATCAATGCTTAATTGTTCATCAAAATATTGGATTCAACAGAATGTATTTCTGGATTCCATTATTGTATTCTCATTTACATCTTCAATCTCAAACTTGTGAACTAAAAACTGATATGCACTACTGTTATGGGCATACCCAATGAATATGCAATTAATCGTTTTGGGTTCCATTTTAGTCCTTTTAGGAATATGAACCGTCAACTTAGCAAGACAGCCCCACACTTTCATGAATTTATAAGCATGAGTCTTATCTCTCCACATTTCATATGGAGTTTTATCCAATTTCTTATCTGGAAACTTGTTAAGAACATAATTGGCAGTAGGGAATGCTTTCCTCTACATATTCTGGGTTAGACCAGAACTTATCAACATAGCATTCATCATTTCCTTTAAAGTTTGATTATTCTTCTCAGCTACTCCATTTTGCTGAGGTGAATAAAGTGCAGTTGTTTGATGAATTATTTTGTGTTGAGCACAGAATTCCACAAACGATGATTCATATTCACAACCTCTATCATTTCAAAAAACCTTAATCTTTTTACTAAATCGGTTCTCAATTTCGTTCTTATATTGCATAAACTTTTCTAAGACTTCATCTTTACTCCTTAGAAGATAAACATAATAGTATTTTGTGTAATTATCAATAAAAGTAATAAAATACCTTTTGTACAAAATTTAAATCACAAATATCAGTGTGAATTAATTCTAGAGGTTCAGTACTTCCTTCGATGGATTAGAAAGAAGTTCGAGTAAACTTGGACTCCACACAAGTCACTTATAAACAAAATATGTAGTTTTATTAGCTTTTAGAATCACAATCATTATATTCAATTTGAAGAGGCCTTCATTCATATAGCCCCTTCTCATGTACACTCCACTTTTGGTTATTACAATATTTTCAGCCTCAAAGACTATCCTAATGCCCTTCTTACTCATTAAAGATTCAGAGACTAGATTCTTGCAAATGTTTAGCGCATGAAGCACACTATTGAGAGTAAGCTCATTTCCATAAGTCATTTTCAGCAAAATCCTTCCTTGTCCTTCTACTTTATAAGTCAAAGAGTTTCCCATATAGAGTTGTTCGTTTTGATCCACCGGTTGATAGGTGGTAAACATTCTTTTGTCTGAGCAGATAAGACATGTAGCTCCAGTGTTTATGTACTATTCTTTTGGGTTGCCAACTAGGTTGACTTCAGACACCACTACTGAAAGATTTATTTAGGAAACATCTAAAGTAAGATGCTCGACTTCAGTTATGTTAGCTTGATGTGTAGGCCTCTTTACATTACATTTCACTCGGCATTCACTTGCACGATGTCCATCCTTTCCACACGAGAAGCAGTTCCCCTTGAATTTCTTCATTATTTTTTCCTTTGGGACCAAGACTATGAAACTTTTGTTACTTATTGGTCTTGTGGACCTCTACAACATTTTTCTTTGAGTTCATGGAATAATGACTATCAGGATTCTTAGCAAACCGATGTTCCTCTTCAATTCTAAGTATCACAATCAGATCTTCAACGTTCATCTCTTTGCGTTTACGCTTGAGTTAATTGTTAAAATCAATCCAAGTTAGAGGTAACTTCTCAATGATATAAACTAGTTAAAATGATTCACTTAATGACATTCCCTCATTGAGAATGTCAGGTATAATGACTTGAAGATCTTCGGCTTAATTGTTACTAATTTGGAATCCACCATTACATAATCAAGGAACTTTCCAACTAAAAATTTCTTCGAGTCGGCGTCTTCTGTTTTATATTTTTTATCCAAGGATTCCCACAGTTCTTTGCAGTTGAAATCCTTCCATATACTTTATACCGAGAGTTGTTGAGAGCATTGAAGATGTAGTTCCGACATAGATAGTCATAATCCGTCCATACTTCTACCACAGCCTTTGTTTGAGCATCAACATTCTCAATCAAAACTGGAGCATCTTCTTTGAGAAAACGAGCCAATCTCAAAGTCATAAGTCACCTTTTGTTTCCACCTCTTAAAGTTGCTCCCATCAAACTTGTCGGGCTTTTTAGCCTTAGGCAATGGAGTAGGCACTATAATGATAATGATCTGAGTCATAAGAGGCATCACATTTGACATCTCAATTGACGGAGTGTTTTCACTTGCTATCACAGAGTAGTATGTTTACAATTTTAATAAATGTATAATAAATACTTAGAAAATTTAACAATAAATACTTTACAACCAAAGCACAAATTAAGAATTCAAACATTTTACAAACCAGAAATTGGTCGTTAACGTTCACACAATAATAAGAAATTAAATCAAAATGTTAATGTTCACATAATATATTCAGTACGTGAATGTTTGCAAAACATATTTAAAACATGAACATTTACTGATTTGTATAAGAATATTACCAAAATAAGAATTATTTTGGATAAAATTTAAAAGACCAATAAATAAGTATTGTCCAAACAATATTCTAACTAAACAATTAAGATTTTTCAAATTTCAAAACTAAATAAATTCAAAAAATTATTTATTTTAAAATTTCATAATATAAAAACCGAATCTACTTTAAGATTGTTGATGATAGTTAATGAAATTTCAAAATAAATACTTAAATAATCATGAAATAAAACTAACAGTTGTTAAACAATATTAAATTGAACATTAACTAAACATGTATGGGCAATAAAATCAAAATATAAAAATTTTGTGAAGCAAACTAAAGTGTATACTAAACTAAAATCGTGACGTTGATGTTTACATAATAGAAATAAAATCAATAGAGAATAAAAGTAAACATTTACGTAAAAGAAACATAAGAAGAAGCAGTGACGGAATGTGTTAATTTTTACGTAAAAAAATAATGTTTTAAACTTTAAATAAAAACTTACCTAAATATTCAAACAACGAAAAAAATTGAAGTAGATCGAGGTTAGAGTTTGACTCTATACCCTTAAAGTAGATTCGTGCCGCCATACTGGTGCTAATAGTTGAATGGACGTCTGCCTCCCACGGTATAACGATCTTCAAGTTTTTGGTACAAGCACTTGAAACCAAAAATTTCGACGAACTAGACTTGTGCTTAAACTCTCACAAAATTCTAAATATTTTGTGTTTTGGTGGTGATATAAAATGATAATGTTGACAATTCGACTATTTAAAATAAATGAGAAGTCTCCTATTTATAGAAGACTAAAAGCCACCATTAAATGGATGTAACTTTGGAAAGACATTTGTTCGCGTAAATGTTAAGGCGAATCGTCACCTAATTAATCTTCATGTTTGTTCATTGGTGATAATTCAAAATTAACTATTAAGCAATTAATTAACTGTTTAACTGTTACTTAATTAAACTTTAAACTATTTTAGCAAGTCAAAATCCAACCCGAACCGGATCTTACCTGGATTCGATCTAAATATGCATCGGATTGACCCGACCCAAACTCAACCCAAATCCCGATCCGACCTGATTTGAGTTTGAATGTTTGGTGATTAGTGGCTTGCCATTATTCGCAATTTATAAGTTGATACAAACTTGAGTTTCTCCTCCACAACCAATGGGGGATAACTACATCTTACAACTCAAATTCTTCATTCCCAAGCAATGTGGAATAACTCATACGTTATATCTTCAACCAATCTCAAATTAGTTCATTTGAGAATTAAAATCTCATTTTTGCATATAAATATATTACATCAATCCTCAAATGACGAGGAACACAACGAAATAAAAACCTAATTAAATTAATTAATGGATCTCATTTTAATTAATCAATTAAATTAGCCAAAAATTCTAACATATCAATGTTATCGTACAGAAAAAAAATTAAAAAACAAAGAAACAAAGTTTACACTTAAACAAAGACAATCATTGTTAGAAATAAAAGTTTGTTTGATACATCATTACTAAATGATTCGACCCTAATTACTTTCAAGTATAAAAAGAAAAATATGTATAAACATAACCATAACAAAAATTACACATGTAATTACGTGGGTTGAAAATCATATAAGAAAACTAAAAACAAGAGCTCTAACCTAATGTCACTTCTCTTGTTTTTTACGATTTTGCTTCTCTCTAATTCTTTCTAAATTCATCGATCCCACTTTTGTTGATTTTAAATAATCTTCATAATTTCTATTATAATATGAAAAATTCATCGGTTCTTCTTTTTTCAACTTTAAATGATCTTCATAATTTCGTTATACTATGGGAAATTCATTAGTCTTTCATTTTCTCCAAAAGTAAGCGAGGGCTCTAACACCACTTCTCTTACTTCTCACGATTTTGATTCTCTCTCTAATTATCTGTCCTGAAGGTTTAGAAATGATCTTCATAATATTTAATATAATAATATAATATGGAAAATACATTGATATTTTTTTTGCCAGTGTTAGATAATATTCATAATTTGTATTATAATATGAGAAATTAACTACTCCTTCCTTTGCCAGCTTTAAATTGTCTTCATAATTTTATTATAATATGAATTATTTATCACTCTTTTATTTTCTCTAAATCTGCGCAAGGCATGGGTCTAAACTAGTTTGTGTGAAATAGAAGGTCAAGTTTAGTGTAAATTACTACACCAATTATTTTAGTATAAAATTGTTGCATGTTTTCAAAGGCTAAGTTGTTAGTAAAATCATTGAATGTTTTCAAAGGGTTAGCTGTTACTAAATGTTTGTTAAATTTTCTAGAATTTTTTGTCATGTTCATGTTATATATATTAAAAGGTTCAGATTTTAAATTACATTTGAAATTACATAGTACCTTAAAAAATTTATTTTTTCATGTTTAATTAGTTAAAAAGACCCATCATTATATTCAAGGGGAGTATGGTTTATATTTTTAATGAGAAAAAAATCAAGTTAATTGTCATTATAAAAAAGAGGAAAATTGCTAACCCTAAAGGAATTTAAGTCATATTTGACGATTTTGATGATTCAATTAACTTGGGTATTTGGTTGGACTAATGTTGTTATTGAAGATATGTTTACAAAGTATTAGTCAGGATAAAAATTAGACCAAAATAAGGAATTAACGAAATGAGACACATATATGAATGATCAAGATGATGATGATATGATGAAGGATATATTTTGAAGAATATTTTTTGTATTTTCAAGGTGAAACAATGCTAATATTGATAAACTCGACTACGATCACCCAATTCACATAAAATTGATCTAATATGCATATACGTGTTTGATTATGTTTCTAGGGGTGTTTAATTAATGTCTTACGTTTTACAAAAAAAGGTGGTTAAAATCGGTTAACTGATTTGAAAAATCGTCAACTAATTGTAACTGTATTTTGAAATTTGTTAAAACATGGAAAGATGCTCAAACGGTCGACTAATTAAGAATTCGATTCACTGAAAAATATAGGGACAAAAATAAATTAAGAAATAGGTAAAACGATTGATTGATTAGTCGATTGAATAATACAGGTTTCTAGAAAAACAAAAACGATCGACTGATTTAGAAATCCAGTCGATCGATTGATCTTTAGAACCATTGAGACTAAGCTTCAAATGGTTAACTGATTTAGGAACCAATTGATCGATTAGCTTAAATTTTTAAAAAAAATTTAAACGTTGTACGAAGTTATTTTTGCTTCGATATTTATGATTAAATATTATTAAATCATTTTTCAATGGTCTAAATATTTTAAAGTACTTAGAAATATTTTTTTCATTTGAAATTATGCGTTTTACTGAAAATGCATTTCCGTTCTTGAATTTTCCGATCCCTTAACCTTTTCGGTAAAATCTCTTTTCATGATTTTTGGGGTTGATCTTTAAATTAATTTGGGTATAAATCTACACTGATTTCCAGCCAAATTAATGGTCAAACTAGTTGTTAGAGAGTTAATCTTATGGTAAGAGATATTAAATAGATTTTGGGGGATATTTTTGCAAACTAGCTTTTGGAACTTTATGTAATACCCTGAAAATTTATACTTTTGAAAATATTATTTTATATATATTTAATATTTTTGGGATTGTTTGTAAATTTATGATATAAATAATAATTGATAATTTTCGGGGGTTAAATATTAATTTTAAATTGGTTTTAAAAATTTTGGAATTATTGTGTTATTTAAAATATACTTTTAAAAATTTTGAAAAATAATTAATATTTTTTTTAAAGGAATATTTATGTAAATAAATAAATAAACTTGCGGGTGAGTTTGTTTCCTTCCTAAAGAAGGAAACAAACAAACCCATATATACACATATGTGAAGCATGAATGACACTTACATGAGAAAAAAAATTAATCATTATTTTATTATACTTATATCATGTCTTGGAGTAAATCATGTGATCTATTACATTAGTATTATAGATAGTGGAACGCATGATGTGTGTGGAAGTGACACGTTGCATAGGGAAGAAATTGAGCATTATTTTATTATACTTATATCATGTCTTCGAGGAAATCATGGGAGCGATTATATTAGTATTATAGATAGTTAATTGAGATGGAAAAAAAAAGACAGATTAGGGAGAGTCGGAAGATCAAAGAAAACTATGCAGAAAAGAAAAAAATGGTGAAAAAAAAAAATTGGTTGAGATCTATTATCAATTTTTAATTTCAGGTAGAATTTCTAACTCCTATAATATATGTATTTAATTTCTCTACTGTGAGATCTATGTTAATATTATTGTTGAATTATAATTGTTCATTCCTATGAAATAATTATGATTATGTGAAAATTACGTGAAAATCATATCTATGTGTTTTATTTGTCGTGTTAATTAAATCCACGTATTAGAGGGGTTAAAATTCTACTGAACGTTAGCTCACAACCCCACAGTTTTAATTACAGGGCCGGTGAGAATAAAACGATGACAAGAATTATAGTAGAATTTCTATTTATAATAATTGTAATTATTATTTACCACTGTAAAATTGAATCGATAATTATAATTATCAACGTATATGGGCCACCACTAGAATAAATAGGGAATTTTTTAAGAGTTATTAGTAAATAATATACATAAAATAAATATTACGACTCTGTAAATTCTCTATTGTAATAATTCACTAAAATAATAATATTTAGTGAATATAATGTTATCAATATAATTATTAAATATTAATAAATTTAGTGTGTATTAGTGGTATCTTATAGCATAAATATGGGATATTATTCACTTTTATCCGGAATACAAATAATGGGTTATCGCTATTTTATTTTAATATCTCACTAGGATATTATTCAATGTTGTAACTATTCCACTAATTTTTTTTTTCAATCATATTTACTGTTGAAAAATTGAATCGAGTATTATTTTTAGTTATATATGAGTGTGTGTGTGTGTGTGTGTGTATGTGTGTGAGCTTGTATATAAAAATTGGATTCAAAGTTAAAACTTGGAATTTGATTTGGAATTAGAGGTTAGAAATTGAAATAGATTTAAAACTACAAGTTTAATTTATAACATAAGATATTCTTTTTACGTACCTTATAATAATATTAATATAAGGAAACTATAATGGAACATTTCTACACTGGTAGTATTTATCTGTTTACTAAGATATACTATTATTATACTCATCTAGAATTGTTAATCTTTAGTATTAATCTTTAAAACTTCTATTTGTAATAATAGTTACCGTTGTGAAATTGATTTGATAATGCGATAGTTATAATTATCGCCGTCACATTGTAAAATTTATCGGATTTATTAATAACAAAATATTGGTCATTCGGTTTTAATGTTAATTCTCCAAGGGAAGAAACCGTGTGGCGACCCTAGGAAACTGGACTGTTACATTTGGTATCAGAGCGTAGGATATTTGTTGAAATTATCCTAATACAGCCTTAGGAAATTAATGCGACCCTTATTCACATAATAATTATAACCCACTGATCAAATGGCGACCAACTGGATAATTTTAATAAGATAATTATTGATCAAATTATTAGGTTGATCAAATTATTAGGTGCAACAATTATTGATCAAATTATCTGTTGAATCAATTTTACCCATATTACAATATTAACACTAATAATTTTCATCCATCAGGAATTGGTCACAACAGGAATTATATGCAATCTGATCAAGTGAACAATAATTAGTGCTAATAATTCATGTTGATGGTACCATTATATTTTATAATGGTACAATTATCACTCTATTATTGATAATTGTGATAATATTAACACTAATAATTTTATCCTAATAATAAGATTAGTCGATTTTATTTATCTGATCAATTCGCATAATTTTTTTGCTGATGGTTTACTTTGTGTGATTTGACTTAGATTAAATGATTGTGCAATATAGCTTTTATTAGGTGCTTTAAATCTATGCTTACCCAATTTGAATTCCATTATTTCATTTAATTGTCTTGTCTATAATTGCATGCATTGACGTCTCCGTTATATTTTGGGTGGTTTGACACTGTGCACCCATGTGTTGTTACCATTATTTTACTTTGATCTCTACAGTTTCAATCGGAACATACTAATATTTTAGGTGGCGTTAGATTAATGCAACTTTCCAATAATAAGTTAAATAAATCTTGGTGAGTATTTTGTTAGCTGTGGACCATAGGAATTATCGTTAAGTTAGAAATATTAATTTAAAGGCGTTTACTTTCTTCTATATAAATTGTCAAATTATATTTTTGTATTAAATTGAGAAAAAAAAAATGGGTTGTTGAAACTAGATAGTTTTATGATGCTAAATGGATCAAGAAAATTGTAAAGGTGAAAAAATTATTTTTATTATCTTGCTATGTCATAGTCGCCTTATTGAGAGGGCATGTCCTGCGAGATGTGGTTGGTCCTTACATGAAGGCATATCCTGTAAGACATTGTTGTTGTAACCTGATAGGAGGGCAAGTCCTGCAGGTAATTGATTCTGTTGTTGATATGGTATTTTATACCATAATTTTGACTCTTACCATTGAAGATATCGAATGGCCCTAACACTGATAGTTACCTTAGATGGTACAGTTGTACATGTTATGGTACTATCGTAACTCGCGATCATGAGGTGAAATGATCTTATGGCTAGTAGAAAAATATGTGTGCGATATTTTATTACATATCAAAATAATTTAATTGGTTGATCTAAAAATATCATTTTATTGTAATGGTAGTAGTGGAATTTTATTCTGGCTTGGTGTGCGGTTATATTATATTATATTATATTTTAAAAAATGGTGTTTGATAAATATACTTGATCCATAAATTCTTTTTATATTATGAAGATGGTGTGTGCATTATCTTCTATGTAAATTGTCAAATTATATTTTCGTACTAAAATATGAAGAAAAAATAATAATATTAAAATGGATTGCTTTATAACGTTACACGGATTAAGTAAATTTTTAAATGTGAAAAGTGATTTTATTATCCGACTATACCATAGTATGATCCTGATAGGAGGGCATGTCTTGCGGGATGTTCGTGGTCCTAATAGGAGAGCATGTCCAGTAGGACGATATGTAACGGTTCGGTCTCCCAGGGCCATTGCTCAGTTTCTCCTATAGAGAATTTTGTCCCAAATCTTTCACCCTTTATAAATAAATTAGAATTATTAACAATTCAGCTCCGATACCACTTGTAACGATTCGGCTTCCTAGGACTGCCACTTGATTTCTCCCCTTGAAAAATTTATGCTAAAACTGATCGATTAATATTTTATTTTATATAAAACTGACAAATTTTACAGTTACCACGATAATTGAAATTTCTATATAATTATCAGTATATAGGATAATTATCAAATCAGTATGAAAACCATTATCATAACAGAACAATCGAATTTAAATAAACCCAAATATGTGGAATGGATTTTGACGGTTACGAATTACGAGTAATTTTCAGTTATGAGACCCTACACAGAGAGTCATTATTCTAGAATCAAGTGTGACTAACATAATCATGCGATGCGATTATGAATTGTTATTATTTTGAACAAAATTTCAATGACGAAATTTATTTAAAGGGAGTAGATTGTAATACCCCGAAAATTTATATTTTGGAAAAATATTATTTTATATATGTTTAATATTTTTTGAACTGTTTTACGAATTTATGGTATAAATAATATTTGATAATTTTTTAAGATTGAATGTTAATTTAAATTGATTTTTAGTAGTTTTGGGACTATTGTGTAATTTAAAATATATATTTTTAAGAATTTTGGGATATAATTAATATTTTTATTTTAAGAGAGGTATTAATGTAAATAATAAAAATAACTATACGCATTATCATATAATGATAACACATAATGTGTCCTAAACATGCCAAGATTGACACGTATTATTATTATAATAATAATAATAATAAACTTAAGGATAAGAATGATCAACTTATTTCAGGGATACATTACATAATAGAGACAGATTATATATGTGTTTGAATTTTTTTTTAAATAGGAGGAATCTGTGATGAAAAATTATATTTTCGGTTTGAAAAATTCCGGTGTGGATTCCGATTTCAAATTTCAGGTAGAATTTCTAACTCTTCTAATATTTGTATTTAATCTGTCTATTGAGTGATTTACGTTATTATTGTCGGTGAATTTATCATTGTTAGCTCGCATGAAATAATTGTGATTATATGAAAATTATGTGAAAATCATGTCGATGTGTTTCATTTGTCGCGTTAATTAAATGCACATATTAGAGGGGTTGAAGTTCTACTGAGTATTGGCTCACAATCCCACAGTTTTTATTGTAGGGTCGGTGAGAACGAAACGGCGACATGAATTATATAAAAAATTCTATTTGTAATAATTATAGTTAATATTTACTGTTGTAAAAACTGACTCGATAAATTGAATATAATTATTGTCGTCGTAATGTAAAATTTAAATCGATAATTATAATTGTTGTCGTAATTGTATATTAAATTATAAATTTAAATGTTAGTATTAAATTGATCGGTGTTAGAAATTTATTTGGGTATTTAAAAATAATACAGCGATAGGAATTTTAGTTGAATTTCTAATTAATTTGTAATAGTTGAATTTATTATTTACCGGTGTAAAAATTGAATCAATCAATTCGATATTTGTGATTGTCGCCGTTGTTTGTAAAATTTCTCGGATTAATTCAAAATAAATTATTGGTTATTCGGTTAGATTTAAATTATAATTAATATATTTATTAGTTACCGTTGTAAAATAGACAACTAAAATTATCATCGTTGCTTGAAAAATTTATCTGATTGTATAGAATAAAAATATTGGTGATTCGCTTTCAATTAAGTTCTCCAACAAGAGAAACTACGTAGCGGTCTTGAAAAATCAGGTCGTTACACGATATGTTATAACATGACAGGAGGGCAAATCCTGCAGGTGGTTGATATATATTATTGTTGTTGTTGTTGTTGATGATGATTTTCATCATGATATGGTGGTTTATATCACGTGTTGGCTCCTACCATTGGAGATATTAAATGACTCTAACACTGATAGCCACCTTAAATGGCACAGTTGGACATGTTACAGTACCGTTATAACTCCCGATCGTGAGGTAAACGATCATATGGCTGACAAGAAAGTATGTTATTTTATTATATATAAGTGAGTTGACTAGTTAATTTAACTTCGGTTGTTTTGTTATGATGATATTTTTGTTAGGATTCAGATACTACCTGGTGTGGTTATATTTTGTTGGAAAGTCAATTTTGATTAAAAAAAAACTTGATCCATAAATAGTTTTCGTATTATGAAGACAGTACATCGATAAAGAATTCAAATAGATATCGGTCCACAATTGGCGGTAGGCGGAGTCAGAGTGTAGGGTCATTGTGAGATTATTGGGAGCCAATTGTTATTTTAAAATGTTAATTTAAGTTTTTAAACTCAATTGGAATTTTAGAAATTCAATTAGGGGCTTTATGTAATTATATAGTTTACGTGAGTATTGAATTCAATATTGAACTCGTTATGTTACGTGACTGTGGAGACATAATTATGTGTTTATGACATATTTACGTGTTTCCAGATATTTATATGGTTTGAGATATATTTAGATATTTCAAGATGTATTTATATGGTTAACACGTATTTATGGGATTGAAACGTAATGATGTGGTTTGAATTATATTTGTGTGTTTTGAGGAGTATTTATGTAGTTCAGTTGTATTTATGTGTTTTGAGATGTACTTATATGCTTTTGACATATTTAGGTGTTTTAAGACGTATTTATATGCTTGGGAAGTATTTATGTGTTTTAGGTGTATTGTAAAAAAAAAATATTATTTGAAGTTTGGATTGTGTTGATATTTATGAAAACGTTTACGAGATTATTGAAATTTTAATGTGGATATTAGAATTGATTATTTTTAGTCTCATGGGACAGTCCACAAGGACTTGAGCTATCTGTTGGATAAGATGATAATCGTTGTGATATGTTGGCTTGAAATGTTGGAAAGAATTGATAAATACTGATTATGGGATATGACAATAGACTTGAAAAGTCATGCCAAGTAGAAAAAATTATTGAGGTCGTAAACCTGCGAGAATTGAGATAAACCCAATCCAGTGAGACTACCGTGATATATTGTTATTTATTGCTATTTTTATCAGAATAGCACAACGGGAGCTTGGTAGTGACTTTCAGTTATTATTGTTTAACTGAGAGTGACTAACACGGTGCGATTTTGAATTATTATTGTTTGGACGAAATTTATTTAAGGGAGGTAGATTGTAATATCTCGAAAATTTATATTTTTGAAAATATTATTTTATATAAGTTAACATTGTTGGGATTGTTTGTAAATTTATTATATAAATAATAATTGATAATTTTCGGGGGTTAAATGTTAATTTTAAATTAGTTTTAAAAAATTTGGAATTATTATGTTGTTTAAAATATACTTTTAAAAGTTTTGAAAAATAATTAATATTTTTATTTTATTTTAAAGGGATATTTATGTAAAAAAATAGATAAACTTGCGGGTGAGTTTGTTTCCTTCCTAAAGAAGGAAACAAACGAACCCATATATATATATATGTGTGTGTGAAGCATCAATGACACATGCATGAGAAAGAAAATTGATCATTATTTTATTATACGTACATCATGTCTTGGAGTAAATCATCTGATTTATTATATTAGTATTATAGATAGTGGAACGCATGATGTGTGTGGAGGTGACACGTTGCATGGGGAAGGAAATTAAGCATTATTTTATTATACTTATATCATGTCTTGGAGAAAATTATGGGAGCAATTATATTAGTATTATAGATAGTTAATTGAAATGAAAAAAAAAAAAAAAAAGGACAGATTAAGGAGAGCCGGAAGATCAAAGAAGACTGTGCAGAAATGAAAAAAAATAGAGGAAAAAAAAGAAATAATTGGTTGCGATCGATTATCAATTTTTAATTTCAGGTAGAATTTTTAACTCCTGTAATATATATATATTTAATTTCTTTACTGTGAGATCTATGTTAATATTATTGTTGAATTATAGTTGTCCATTCCCATGAAATAATTATAATTATGTGAAAATCATATCTATGTATTTTATTTGTCTTGTTAATTAAATGTACGTATTAGAGGGGTTGAAATTTTACTCAACGTTGGCCTACAACCCCACAATTTTGATTGTAGGGCTGGTGAGAATAAAACGACGACAGAAATTATAGTAGAGTTTCTATTTGTAATAATTGTAATTATTATTTACCGTTGTAAAATTGAATCGATAAATTCGATAATTATAATTATCGACGTATATGGGCCGCCACTAGAATAAATAGGGAATTTTTTAAGAGTTATTAGGAAATAATATACATAAAATAAATATTACGACTCTGTAAATTCTCTATTGTAATAACTCACTAAAATAATAATATTTAGTGAATATAATGTTATCAATATAATAATTAAATATTAATGAATTTAGTGTGTATTAGTGGTATCTCATAGCATAAATATGGGATATTATTCACTTTTCTCCGGAATACAAATAATGAGTTATCACTATTTCATTTTAATATCTCACTAGGATATTATTCACTGTTGTAACTATTCTACTAAAAAAAATTCAATTATATTTACTGTTGAAAATCTTAATCGAATATTATTTTTAGTTATATGTGTGTGTGTGTGAGAGTGAGCTTATATATAGAAATTGGATTTAAAGTTAAAATTTGGAATTTGATTTGAAATTAGAAGTCGAAAATTGAAATAGATTTAAGACTACATGTTTAATTTATAACATAAGATATTCTTTTTATGTACCTTATAATAATATTAATATAAAGAAACTATAATGGAACATTTCTACACTGATAGTATCTCTCAGTTTACTAAGGTATGCTATTATTATACTCATCTAGAATTGCTAATCTTTAGTATTAATCTTTAGAGTTTCTATTTTAATAATAGTTACCGTTGTGAAATTGATTTGATAATTCGATGGTTATAATTATCGCCATCACAATGTAAAATTTATCGAATTTATTAATAAAAAAATATTGGTCATTCGGTTTTAATGTTAATTCTCCAAGGGGAAAAACCACGTGGTGAACCTGAAAAATCGGACCTTTACACTTTATCTTTCAAATTGCCTATAAATGACATGCGTTCTTTATAATTAATTAACAAGGAAGATCAAAAGAAATTAGATTTTTGAGATCTAAAAGGGATATTTTCTAAATTGTTTTTGAGTTAACTTTTTTAGAGATATAGATCAAGAGAGTGTGAGATAATTGGGAGAAAATTTGTTATTCACTTGAAGACACTTGTGAAAGAAGATCATCTTGAAAATCAAGATTATTGTATTCTTATTCAAATTATTCTAGAGGAATTCTCGGTGAGATATTTCCTATTTATATACTAGGTCTATCAATGTTAAATTTGTGTGCTTAAAAGTTAATTGAATGTGTGTTATATTTTGAGTATGTTATCTGTGATTTAATTGATTTTTTAAAAAAAAAATCATTTTCTAAAAGAAATACTTGAATCCTTTAATTGAAAATATTTTTGAGAGAAGAAAAATTATTTGGGTTATCTGGTATACTTGATTTTGTGCTTAACTGTTATTAAATCCAGATAAATATCTTCACGAATTTTAAATTGATTACCTGTTGAATCGTGAAACACTTCTACCACCTAGTTCAGGCTATCAATTGAGTTTGTATTTATTAGCATTGGTATAAGTTTTTTGTGAGAAAAATAAAGATATTTTTTGTATTTGTATAAGGTTGTAGCTCGGACGTAAGTCTAATCGGTCTGGGTAAGAGTGTGACTGAATATAAAGAGAACTTATTCAATCGAGATTTTAAGGGATTTGATTTTTATCTATGAAAAAGATCAAAGGACTTTTAGTGAATTGAATTTCTTGCGAGAGCTCAGGAGAGTAGATGTAGGCAAAAGTAGATCTTTGGGCCAATAACGAGCATTAGGGTTACTATTGACTTACGTTGTGTTTGGTACTCTAGAATTTAATGGAATTACTATGCTACTAAAATATAATGGTAATTATTATTCCTATGTTTTGTGACAAAATGGATTAGATCTAGTATTTGAATGATCATTCCCATTCCAATATTAGGTTAATTTTGGGAATAAATCTGGAATGGAATGATGCATATATACAATAAAGTCTCCACTTGAAAAACATATAAACTTTTTTTAAATATAGAAGAAGAACTGCTAAAACTTATACCCTGAGAGAGAATTGTGTATTCACGGAGAACACAAAAGCCCTTTCTTGTGATAGATGGTAAAGATTTGGACTCAATTGGTAAAAACAAAATATAATGGATCTATTTGAACCTAATCTCAAATTTGAGGGGCCCTTAACATATTTTTACTTGTATTTCTGTAGGTACATGTTGATCTCAAGATTTTGATAGACAATTAAATATTGATGTTTTTTGTGAAACTAATGAGTTTATTGAGTGTATCAGTGTAAAAGCTCCATTAATGATATTATCATGAAGAAATTGTTAAGAATGCAAAGAGACAGACAAAGAAATGGATATTAAGAGATTGAATATTCTAAAGAATCTAGGTGAAAACAACTCAGATTAATTTTTACTCTTAATGTATCCCGATTAGAATCACACACGACACAAAAATGAATTTATATTTATGTGTTTTTTATTAGGATCCTAATTAATTCACATATTTCCTCCAATGTGAAATTGAAGAAGAAATATTAACCTAAGAAAGATTAATTTTTAAAATTGATTAATAGTGTTAATTTAGTTAACCGAGAAAAGAAATCGGTTAAAAGGTCGAAAATGTCAAAAATTGGAGTTGAAATAAACTAAGGTAAAGATGTTCCAGCACTAATCGGTCAACCGACCAAGTAGGATCGATCAACCGATGGGCATAGGCTAGAAAATAGATTAGTCTTTAAATCGATCAGTCAACTAACCGAGAGAGATCGGTCAATTGGTGACCAAGAATTGAACTCTTTGAATCGATCGGTCAACCGACTAAGCCAAAAAAATGGCCTAGGGAGCATCTTGAATCGATCGATCAACCGAACCTTGGGGTATCGATCAACCGACCATGTTTGTGAAATGACTTGGGTTACAACCTGAATTGATCGATCAACCGATGGGTTATTGGTCGGTCAACCGACCTTGTAGTTTCAGAATTGGAGGATTTCGAGGATTTGATCTAAAAGTAGTTGTTAACTAGCCGTTTCTGGTTTATTTTTTTTGAGATATCTTAGGGATTTGAACTTATGATAGATATATCATCCTTATTTGACTATTCCTATAGAAATGGTATCCTTATTTTAAGTGTTTCTTAAATTGGTATATTGAATACGTCCTATCTTATTTTATTTGAGATTGAGAAATATTTGAAGGACTAAATTGAATATTTTAAAAATTAAAATTAAGTGAATTGAACCAGGATTAAATTATATTAATATATGGGGTCTATATGAGTATTTAAATGACACATCTTGTGAAAACTTGTTGTTAGAGAGCTTGTGTCAAATATATTTAAATAGACATGCATTTTTTACTTTTATACATATCAATCTATCAAGAACAAATCAGTTCCTGAGCTTTCTGATAGTTATTATTCTGAAAATATACTGAGAGTTTATTGTGAGATTATTCTTGAGAAAAATGTTGAGAATTTTGTGATCACCGATCTAAGCTTTAATTGCGACTCAGTTTTCATTCTTTCGGTGGTATCCTGGTGAGATCTTTCTAAGTTATTGTTTTATATTTTGAGTTATTATTATTATTATTATTATTATTATTATTATTATTAGCTTGGATTTAAGATTTGTGTGAATCTATCACTAGTAAATTCGGGACATTAATTGAGTTTAAATTAATTTGAGGTGGTAGAAACTCTAAGTGGGAAAAGACTTTTCAATTTATTGTAATTGGTGAATTGTGTGCGGATTAGATATTGATGGGAATATCAAATCAGGGGTAGCTTGATTTCAATCTTTTCCGGTAAAAAAATTGAGGTTTGATCTTTACCTATGGTATAAAAAGATTAAGTTACTCTTTTTCCTGAAAAGATATATGTGTTAAGTCTTCCTGAATAGAATTAGTTTATGTGACTTTGTAACGATTCCATCCTTATCGATGAAAATGATATTTTGAGTGATTTTTTGTGATATTTGATTCTTAGTCTAAGTATAAAAGAATTAGGTTAATATTTAACCCGTTAAAAAAATATAAGTTCTTCATTAGTCTGTGAAAAGGGAATTGTAAAAATTGATTTTGAGCCTGTGAAAAAAATCATTGTGTAAAGATTTGGTTTCTACCTGATTAAAGGAATCTTAGTAATTTAGTGAGTGTGACTCTCCGTGGGGCTCGGAGGATTGGATTAGCCAATAATAGCTTAGTGAACCAGTATACATCGTGGTGTGCTCCATTTTTATTTTATTTATTTTCTATTATTTGGGTGTGCACCTAAAGGTAATTACATTTATTCGCTGCTATATAAAGAGATAATAATTAATTTATAATTAAATTAATTATTTGAATTTAAGTGTTGAAAATATAATTATTTGTTTTAAAATCTTATAACTACCCAATTCATCCCCCTCTTGGGTAGATCACTAGGTCAACAGTACAAAACTAACATAAAATTGAAAGATGGGAGTTGGATCGTCATCGACGGTTGTTATGCTTACAACTATGAAATCATCTGATCACACACACTAAATTTTTTGATCAAATAGATCGACCTCCCCTTCTTCGATCAATCTGTACCACTCGACATAGCGTGTATTTTTGGAGGGAAAAGTTCTCATCAGAAGAAGTAACCTAAATCCTAACTACAAATTCGATGGTAAATTTCCCACCGAATTGAGAATCGAGAAATTCTGGCACTTGATGAATTTTTTTGACATGTTTTTTGCCAATGAAAGAATATAACCTAATCACATGTAATTAGGATCAATTGATATTAATCCCATATTTTGTGAGATTAAAAAATCCTTAGTAATGGGAATAGAATTAATCTCATGTACTAATCATAGTAATGGAATGGTCATTTCCATGACTTCTTCAATACCAAATATGTCGTTAAAATTTTGTTTGGCGTGTTTAATCTCAATCATTGTCTCCTAAAATATCAGACAGTTGAGAAAAATGGGGGTCGTTTATACCCTAGGTATCCTATTATATAGAGACTACAGTGTATACCCCGTGCCTTCACCTGAAGGCACAAACTAAAAAAATAGCCTTAACTTGGCAAAAATAAAATAAAATCACGCAATGAAACAAAAAGATCAACTTTAGTATTCAACATAACATTGTATACAAAATATCTTTTAAGAATATAGTTTGAATTTATATCATTTCATATATATTATATAAATACACAATAAACTTTTTTTGTTACTTGTTAAAAAGAAAAATGTTCACTTTGCATAAATTATTTTGCAATTTATTAGAAGAAAATTAGTATTTATACACCGGCCCATGTCATTAAGGGTATGTTTGGTTAGAGTGGTGGGAAATGAAAAGGAAGAGGGAAATGATTTTTTTTTTCTTTTTTCATCATTTGTAGAGGAAAAATTATTTTCCTTAGTATATTTGGTTGGAGGGATATAGAAAGGGAAATAATATTTTGTATGTATTAAAAAAAGAAAAAAGTAATATATTTTTTGTTTAATTTACTATTTTACCCTTACTATAAATGAAATAGGTATTTGTTATATAAAATAAATTGGCAAAATGGTAATTTTAATTTTTTCCCCACATTCTTTTCATTTTTCCCCCAAATTTGGGAGGAAAAAAAATGGATCATTTCACACCCTAATTTGATTTCCCTTTTCCTTTTCACCTCCAACCAAACACACTCGGAGGAGAGGGGTGGAATGGGTCATTTCACCTCCAACCAAACATATCCTAAGTGTTCAAGAAATAAATTTAATGCAGATATAGTATTTTGTCCGCCAAACCAAAATTAAATAATATTGGTGGTGATGTTATTATGAAATCTTCTATTTAATATTTTTCTTATTTTAGATTAATTTATTTTTAGTCTTTTTCAACTTAAATATTAAGACATAATTGAAATTGACCATAAAAATTTAAGAGTGAATCATAATAAAACCACATGTCCTTTATAAAAGTAACAACTAAATCCCCTGTTACTTGAGACCCCTTCTCATTTATTAAAAGTAATGTTGGGACTCATATATCTAATTTATTTTTAGGATAACTGGTTGATATTATTTTTTGATCAAATTTGTCCCCTATGGAAGTCATTGTCGTGAAAAACTAATTCTTTTCTTTTCGTTTTGTTTTCTTTAATTTCTAATTCTTTATATTGTTTTTTTCCTATCTAATATAACCTTTTTATTTTACTTTTCCACAGTTTTTTTTTTCCTGTATTGTTTTTATTTTCGGTATTTTTTTTATTCGTTTTGTTTCCATTAATTTCTAATTCTTTATTTTGTTTTTTTTATATCTAATATAACCTTTTTACTTTACTTTTTCACACTTTCTTGTTTTTTTTTTCTTTATTATTTTTATTTTCGGTATTTTTTTTCTATTTTTATTCTTTTATCCTCTTTGTCACCAATTTGGATTAGAATATATATATAACCACAAATTTATAAGGAAAAAAGAACAAAAAATAAAATAATAAAATATATAAAACAAAAAATAAATCAAAAGTAAAAAATTAAAAACAAAAAATAAAACTAACAAATAGAATAAAATGTTGAAAAAAAAAATGATATTGAAAGCAAAAAAAAAAAAAGATAATAAAGGAAAACAAATGGAAAACAAAAAAATAGTAACAAAAAAAAGGGAGTTGAAAATTAAATAAGAGAGAAATAGAGAGAGAGAATGGAAATTTGTGCGAAATAAAAATGAGGGAAATAGCACATATTATTTCCTAAAATAATTTCTCAAAATATGCGGACAAAAATATATTTTTCATATTCATATTAATTAATTTAAATTCACAAATTATCAAAGAATAAAAATTATTTTTATTATTATTAATTTAATTGATTTTTTTAAATTATTTCTCAAAATATGAGAAAAATATAATTTTCATATTTTCTTATAACTAATTTCAATTAATAAGGTATTAAATAATAAAAAATATTTTTATTATTATTAATTTAATTGGAGATTTTTAAATAGTTTTTCAAAAATGATTTTATCTTCCCAATTCAAATAAAGTTCAATAGGTGAGTGCCAACCCGTGATTCTATAAACTAATGGGTTTTTAGGACAAACGTACATCGAAAAACACTGTCGTTCCCTAGGGGTGTTCAAAAACCTGCTGACCCGCCCCGAACTTGCTCAAAATAGCCCGAACTCACTCGCAACCTACTGAGTTAACTCAACAACGATTGTGAGTTTGGGAAACCTGAACTACCCGGTTAAAAAACGAGGCACCGTATTTTATGCACAGGTACACCCGATCTGATCCGATGCCTTCTGAATACTCTAGCTTTTTCTCCGTTTACACTTCACAGTTCACACACAGCGATCTCTCTCGAACTCCAAGACGGTGGCCTTTCTTTTCTTATCTCCTTCCCGATTTCTTCTAATTTCCAAATGTGATCTCCAATTTCCATATTTGTAGGATTTGTAGCCTACAAATATGGATTTGTTACTCCTTAGAGTTGGAGTTCCATATCGATTTCGAGTTCGAGCCCTAGTTCTTCACTATATTCCAACCCGACGATGAAGACGACGACAATTTGGGCCTTAGCTAGTTCGTTTAGCAGATCAAAGACGACGATTTGAGCCTTTGTTCGCTGTTCCAGATCAACTATTTGAGGCCTAGTTTTGTACGTTCTCTCACCCCTACTTGCGATTTGTTGTTCTCTCATACCTGATGCTTGTATATTTATTATGTTCTGTCTAATTGCTTACTTGTGTAGTTATGATATATGTTCTTTTATCCATGCTTGTGATTTGCTTACCAGATCGGAGACGATGAGTACGATTTGAGCTTAGTTCGCTACTTTGTTGTACCAGATCTTCGATTTTAGCAGTAGTTCGCTACTTTGTTGTACCAGATTGACGATTCAAACCCTATTTCTATATGTTCTCTCATCCCTGTTTGTGATTTGTTATTTTCTCATCTACGTTTCTCTGTTTATTTTGTGTGACTGATTATCGACCAATTATTTCCGATTGTTTCTGTATTCTGTAAGTTTATGTTGTCTAATTGCTTACTTCTATAGTTATGTTGTCTGTTCTCTCATCCATGCTTGCGATTTGTTGTTCTCTCATTCCTGCGTACTAGTTTTTTATATTCATTTGAATTGGATTAGATGGCTAATTGGTCAGAGTAGTAATCATATTCGATTCTGATTGATATGTGTATTAATTTTTATGTAATTCGTATGTGTATGTGAATTCAATTCAGATTCACTCTAATTTGATTTGTATGTGAATCTGAATTTAGATTAGAGTGATTTTGATTTAATCTTTCAATTTGATTTATGATTTATGATCTTTATATGATTCTGATTGTTGATTTTTTAATTTAGTTAGTCTTTGAATGTTAAAAACTAATTTTATATGTTTAGTTAGTGATGTCATTATATTAACACATCCAATATAACAAAAGAATAGTTTTTTTCTTTCTTAATGTTTTTAGATACAAAATGGATATTACTGATGGTGATGAGAATATTGTGCCTAATGAAATTGGAAATACTGGAATAACTAATGCGAATGTGATGGATGAACATCTACCAAAACCTAATAAAAGAAAATGTTCTTATGTTTGGGATCATTTTACTCGTTTGAAACAAGAACCCGGTTCGAAAGATTCACCTAGGGCATCTTGTAACCACTGTGGAGAAACTTACTATTGTGATAGCAAGAAACATGGAACGTCAACACTAAAATCTTACATAGAATTTCAATGTAAGAAAATTGAGGGGAGGGAGCTTCCTAAGGGTCAAAGAACATTGGGATTTAAACCAAAGAATGGTACTAATGAGGGTTCGGGTCAACTTGTGAGTTGGAGTTTTAGTGTCACTGCATGTAGGGAAGCACTAGCCAAAATGATAATTATTGATGAGTTGCCATTCTGATTTGTGGATAATGAGGGGTTTAGGGAATTAATGCACATTGCTCAACCAAAATGGGTAAAAATACCTAGTCGAACGACGGTGGGTAGAGATTGTATGACTCTACATGTAATTGAGAAGAAAAAATTAAAAAAAAATTTGAAGGGACAAAGAATATGCCTTACCACAGAGACTTGGATATCTTCGCAAAATTTGAATTACATATCTCACAGTGCATTACATCGATAGTGATTAGAAACTGAATAAGAAAATATTAAATTTCTATTTAGTTACAAGTCACAAGGGGGAAACTATTGGTAATGCAATTGAATTATGTTTGCTTGGGTGGGGTATAGACAAATTTCTCACATTAATCGTTAATAATGCAAGTTCTAATAATGGGGTAGTTAAATTATTGAAAAAGAAGACCAAAGATAGACGAAGAATCGTTCTTGAGCATGAATTTCTTCACATGAGATGTTGTGCCTATATTTGGGATCTTGTAGTGTGTGAGGGTTTGAAAGAAATGGATGAGTCAATTGTTAAAATTCTAAATGTGGTAAGATATGTTAGGGGCTCTCCCTCTAAAATGACAACTTTTAAGACGTGTGCAGAAAAAGAAGGTATCGATTGTAACAGTCAAGTTTGCCTAGATGTGCCAACTAGATGGAATTCAACTTATTTCATGCTATATAGGGCAATCAAATTTCAAAAAGGATTTGAACGTTTAGAGGATGAAGATGCACAATACCAATCACTTTATAATAATAACGACATCGGTGATTTAGGAGAGAAAGTTGATAGGAATAACAGAGGGAAACAAAGGAGAATGTCGTTGGGGCCACCAAATAGTGACGATTGGCAAAAGACCAAATCATTTGTCAAGTTTTTGAAACTTTTCTATAATGCAACCTTGAAATTTTCTAGGTCTTTATTTGTCACTTCCATTGCTTTTTTCATGGAACTTATGGTCATTACAAGTGCAATATCAAATTTGTCAAAAAATTCTGACATATTTTTCTCTTCTATGGCAAAAGGAATGCAATTTAAATTTGACAAATATTGGGGTAAATTAGACAAAATGAATCCATTGTTGTTAGTTGTCGTGGTCCTCGATCCTCGATATAAATTGAGATATATTAATTGGTGTTTGAAAATAAATTACGAAGTTGTAATTGTAGAGGAGATAATGAAGAATGTTATGAATTTTTTATCCCGTTTATATGATTGGTATGCATCGAATGGAATTGGTAATGTGGTTGTTCATGAAAATGTGAATGATTCATTATTTGAGAGTGGGTTGGATGAAGAAGAGGAAGATGCCCATGTTTTATTTTCATCTCATTTTCATAAGCACATAGTGGAAGAATGTAATATATCTACTAAATCAGAGTTTGATAAATACTTAACTTCAACAGTAGAAACTGAAAGTGATGAGTTTGAAATTTTGGGATGGTGGGGGAGTAATTTAACAAAATATCCAATTTTTTCTCGAGTTGCAAGGGATGTATTAGCAATTCCGGTGTCCACGGTTGCCTCTGAGTCTGCTTTTAGTACGGGTGAACGAATTTTAGATCTTTTTCGTAGTTCGTTATCGAAAAAAATGGTTGAAGCTTTGATTTGTACTCAGAATTGGTTGGGGTCTTCAAAACCAATCAATCTTCGGGAAACAATGGAACAAGTAGAACAATATGAAAATATCGAGGAAGGTAATATTCATTTCTCTCTCTCTCTCTCTCTATATATATATATTTAATAATTTTTCTATCTTTTATTGATTATGGACTTGACTATAATTTCTTTTCTTTATATTATTTTTTTATGTTAGGACTTGTTAAATTGAGTTCGACAACTACAGTAATTGATGATTGATTGATGTTAAACTTATTTAATTTTTCAAGGTAAGGATTATTATTACAGATATTTATTGCATTTTATTTGTGTTTTTTTGGTGTGAAATTTTACTTTTATTTTAAACGTTATTTGTTTTGATTTTGGAACTTGAAACATGTGATCGATGTGGTTTTGGAGATATAAAGTTTGGCTTTAACCTGCAACTGCAAGACCGCAATTGATTGATTTTTATATTTTTTTTGTTATTTTAGACTCATTTATTTCAATTATTTAGTTTATTAAGATTGGTTGTGTGATGTGTAATAATTTTATTTTGTTTTTGTTTTTGTAGTTTTAATTTTAGATAACTGCCAAAAAATTTTTGGTGTGTGTGTATGTGTTCTGTTGTTTCTATTTCTATTTTGCTGTTTTTGTTTCTGTTTTTGTCTCTATCTGCTAAAAAAAAAAATTATGGGCTCTCGCTGTTATATTTTTCCTTAAAAAATAGAATCTTGTAATTGTAATTGGGCCAAACGGATGAAACTATCAGCCCAAACTTGAAAATTGCTATCTGTTTCTGTATAAAATAAACGGGCCCAATCCGCTGGCCCGCCCGACCCCGACCCACCAGTAACTGGGCCGAGATGTAACAGGGCCGAAATAGTATTTTTTATTTCGGCTCACACTATTCTAATTCGCCCATGTTCGGCTCGGCCCAATATTCAGGCCCAAATCCGGCCCACCCGACCCGTGAACAGTCTCCCTAGCGTTAATCCGCTGCTGCACTTCAAACTCAAAAGAAGTCTAACGTCTCTTTTCTCACACATCGACGGCCGCAGTTGCTTACCTTGGCTATGGGCGATCCTCCATGCCCGTCTCTGCAATTTCGGCATACCCATGAAGACGCCGTACCCACAATCCCAGCGGATTCTGCCTCCAACACTCCCAATCCAGCCGTTGATGCTCCTCAAGCAACAAATTCCACAATTGACGGTGGCAAACCCAAAATTACCAAGAGAAAGAAGAAGCCGAAACCCCATAGCAGCAATGCCTCCGTCTCTGCTTATGATCATTCCTCGTCTTGGTCTTCTTCTTCTTCGTCAGCGACGTCGCATTCGCCTCCGAGACGCCTTCGCGTTTCGAGCCATCGCCGGAACCCTAGAATCATAATTGGTACGATCCGGCGATATGAGAGAGACGTCGACGCGCTCGCGCTTCCTCTCGGAATGTCCATTGCAGCCGTCGTCTCCCAGGTTCGTTAATTATTGATTTCTTGATTTTCTTTATTGTATATCTATACGATTACTTGTTTCGTTCTATTTAGAAACTTAAAGGGTTCTGTTTTTCATGAAAAGTTCGGGGTTTTGGGTGTAAAGTTTGATGTTAATTTTACTATTCAACATTAAAGACGGTTGATAATTTCATTTAAGCTTACTGGTTGAATTTCCTTATTCCATATGTTTATGGTGATTTCAAAGCTACGGATTTTGCTGGGGGAAAATTCAGATGTTCAATTAAGTGCCTTTGCAATCACTTTGTATCTAGACTTTTGGCAGTTCAATTTGGTTCGGTTATAAAATGGCAACGAGAATATGAATAGAAGTGGACAAGTTATGGACGTGTGGTCTAAAGTTCAATTTTAAAATGTAATTTCATAAAAAAAGGTATTTTACTCGAAAGAAATCAAATAAAAAATTTGGTAGTGTCGAGATGATGTCTCGGTGTTATTTCTATAAAAGTTCTCTCCGTCAAAAGAAATCGTTGATAGTTGAAAAAATATGGGTGGAGAGGTTCTACTACATCGATCCAATCGATCTCTTTAAAGATAAATGTGGGAAAAAAAAAAAAACTACCAAAAAAAGTAATTAAATGTTTTTAGGGTGTTTTATTTTATAAAAATACTTTTTTTCCCTAAATGCAAACCAATCTCTACTTTGAATACTTTTTTGCTTAAAAGGGAAAAAAAACTTAAAGAAAAAGCTTTAACAACCGGTGCACTAGTTATGAACTGTCAAAGTGCACTGGAAAAGTTCATTTAAAGGCTGTAGTCACAATTTAATCCTGAAAATGGTATAGGCTTTCAAAATCCGAACTAGCTTTTACGGATTCTTAGGTTACAAATTGTTTAAAGTTTAGTAGCAAAATTTCCTGGTAATAATAGATTAGCAAGATTGGTAATATATTCTTGGATACTTCTCCAGTTGGTGATTTTGGACCTCTCTTTCTGGGTGTTCTGGTTCTTTTATGCTTGGATGATGAGACATTAGGTTGCAATTTTCTAGTAATGGGCTGCATGAGTTAATGAAAGAGGGAAACTTTGCTGCTTCTTTTTTTAATGCATCAACTGTGGAAGTAAAGCACAATGTATTTGTTATTGATGTAGAACATGTTTAATTGAATTGCATTTCCTTCTCCTCCAAGGAAATTACTTGGAGCCTACTTTTCTTAGTTTCCTAAATTTATTTCCTAATCCTATAGGTTTTAGGATTCTGTCACTATATAAAGTTAGGGTGTAAATGTTATTGATGTAGGACATGTTTAATTGAATTGCTTTTCCTTCTCCAAAGAAATTACTTGGAACCTACTTTTCTTAGTTTCCTAAATTTATTTCCTAGTCTTATAGGTGTTAGGATTTTGCCACTATATAAAGGGAGGGTGTAAGGCTTATTAGAATCATCAAATATCATAATACTTTTCTCTTGGAGAAATTATTCTCTCTTATTTTTGTTGATTTTTAACAATTCTTTCGCTTCCACTATGTCAAGTGGCATTATAGCTTGGTTTGCCCTCTGGCATGATAGCACAAGATGCAACTGCTAGCGCATCTGTTCTCATGACGAAGATCTTGGAATGAAGGCCTAAGCGGGCAGCCCTTCAAGTGCAAGAGCAGCGAATTGATAGGATCGAATGTACATTTCTGGAGATTCAACAACAACTCGCAAGATTTGTAATTGACGACAACAGAGGTTGTAATCATGATAGAGTTTGTGTCGACGAGGTGGCTTGTGACCAACCTGTCATTGAGAAAATTCACTCTCAACCCCCTCGTAGGCTTTCTTCCTATGTGGAGTACTCATGCGCATAAGAGAATTTTGATGTTGGCTATGCTAATCTTTTACGTGGACGAAAGTACCAAAATCCAATACAAGACTATCACATGAAGGTCGGCGTCCTATCTTTTAATGGTCAACTTCATATAGAAGACTTTCTTGATTAACCTAACGAAGTGGAAAGGTTCTTCGTTTACATGGCGATCCCCGAAAACAAGTAAGGCCAACTTGAGGCCTACAAGCTGAAAGGAGGTGCATCTGTTTGCTAGGATTAGATTCAATCAAATAGAAGGAGACAATGGAAGCACAACAAGTACGAACTTTGGAGAAGATGCAAAGGCTCCTTAGAGCGCAAGTTCGCCCGCCAGATTACGAGTAGATGTTGTATCACCAGTATCAAAATTGTCGCCAAAGAAGTAGATCAATTTACGAGTACCATAATGAGTTTTACCGATGCAACACTCAGAACAACCTAACAGAGATTGACCAACAAGTAGCATGATACGTTGGTGTAATGTCCATTCTTCTACCTTGGTTCTATGTACTGCATGGATCAATGTGTGATTTGTTCAATCTTTATTACTTTGTTGGATGGCTCTGCAATTGAGTCTCGACCTTATCGGAATGATTTGTTCAATTTAACCATTTCCGACAAGGTTGAGACTCAATTGCATGGTCATCCAACAAGGTAGAATCGAACAAATTATACATTGATTCATGCAATATGGTGAAATGAAATCCAAGATACAAGTTTTTTCTTCCTCACTAGGTTTGATTTGCTTTTTATTTTTTCTTTCATACACTGCCACTATTCCTCTCTCTGTCTCTGAATTTTCAATGCATCGATCTTGATCATTCGTTGCCTTATCTTCCTTTTTTCCTTTGTCTCCCTTTTCTTGATCCTTAAGAATAATTTGTTTTCGCTTTTCCCCTTGCTGCTCTAGAGTTTGCTTTTCTGTTGGCACTGGTTCTTTCGTAGTATCTCCAACAATTTTGTACAGTTGCTTCACCTTCTCTCCTTTTCCAACATTTTCATATGTCTTCTTGTTGTCTTTAGGCTTCACAACCACTTTTATACTCTTATAGGTGGATTCTTGTGTTTACACTGTTGATCTGATTGACCCTGTCTATAACAATGGAACAATTTTGGGCATTGCTTCATACTTGATTGGTTGTCAAAATCCTGAAGTTCCTTGTCTTATCTAGATTCTGTTCGGGAGTTCTTTTTGTTGGTTGACTTCAACACAAACTTTAGCAGAATTGGGCCTGGATAACCTAGTGGTTGCAACATCCAATTTCATGGGCAACCCTACTGCTTTCGCTAGGGGGAATAAGATTGCTTTGTTGTAGATATGAATCGGAAGAAATTCAATTTAATCCAAACCGGAGCCAAAGAGGATTCTATATTTGTATGGAATATTTGCACTCCATTTGAACGTTCGCATCGGAAATTCTTTTATATACCAAAGATTCTTAATTTAGAGTCGTTGGAAATCCTCTTCAGAATATAATTGGATTAATAGATGTTTGGAATCCAAAAAACCAATCTCAAATGTGGCCTTAAATCCAATCTAATGAAACGATTTTTTGAGTTCGTCAAAAGCTGGTTTTCCATGAGAAAATTTGCCAATTGAGGCATTGCTAAAATTGAGCTACCAACGAATTGACTTCTTCAGTGGTCAGGATGATGGTCAACTCTCCCTGCGTTGCCAATGGCTTCAATTCCACAACATTAGCAGCTTTATTTCCAAAGAACAAACTTGCAAAGGATTTGGCTTCAAATAGGACCAAATTAGGGTTAAGAGATGCCAGTGGTTGGCCAACTGTATTGGGGTTTACGGCAAGAGGTGGCTGTCGTTGCCGGAAGTTCCTATCGCTACTTCACTAGAATCACTAAAGGTAGTATGCAACTTAGACAACATTTATGAAAGATTGGTAAGAAGCTGGAAGAGATGGAAAATAAGTCTGGGAATGGCTCACTAGAGAACTTCATTGGCAGGGAGAAGGTCGCCGGAGAGCTTTGCTGGCAGGCAAAGGGTCACCAGAGGGTTACGACGGTGGGAGGATAGGAGGATTTGGCAGTAGGTTTAGGTTAGCAACGAAGGCTAGGGTTATGTTAGGTTCGACGGAGGTTGGCTACGTTGCAGCTAGTGTTTCAATGAGATTCATGAGGGTTCGTCGAAGAGAGGTGACGGCAGGAAGGGAGGCGATGAGATTGGAAGGTGACGACAACTAGGGTTTTGGCTGGATGTGAAAGGTTAGGGCTCCAATTTGTGAATTGCGATAGGCTGCGATTTGCGACGACAGGTGGTGCAGCCCAGTGATGAGTTGTTTACGTAATAAATATTTAAAAAAAAAAAATTACTGAAACAATTCAAGTTTTAACTTATTTACGATAGGGATGCATACAAAAAAATATATTTTCATGTGATCCCGGAAGGGCAGGATCAAAAAAATATATTTTTATGTGATCCGGCCCTTCACAAAGGCGGGATTATAATTTATTTTATTTTATTTTTATGCGATCCCGCCCTTGTGAAGGGTGGGATCATTTTTTTATTTTTTTTATTTTTTAATGTGATCCCGCCCTTGTGAAGGGCGGGATCACACTAAACGGCTGGTCGCCGTTTGCTTTGGCCGGTCAAACGACCGGCCAAAGCTGCAAAAGAAGGCAGCCTTTTAGGTTGCCTTCTTTTGCTATTAGGCCAGCCTTTTAGGCTATTATTAGGCTCAGCCTTATTTTGAAAATTTGAATACCCCGGGATACTTGCACAACATTTCACCTATAAATTTTACTTGCCTGGTCAAAGTGCATATTTTTTTAATTAAATAGCTAGAGTAAAAAATTAAACTAACTAACTAACATTTTTTTTTTAAAATAATATATTATTTTATATTTTCTTAAACATGTGAAAAGGGTCAAAGTATAATTTTTAATTCAACAATTCAATTAACAAATAACAGGTAAAAAATATACTAATTAAATTAACAAATAAATTAAAAAAACGTTAAAAATATACTAACCTGTGAATGGAGGAGTAGAAGTCTGAATAGAAGAGAAAATATCAAAATGAAAAGCAAATGAGAGAAGGAGCAAATGAAGAAGTGTGAATTTTAATGAATTTAGGCAAGTAAAATTTATAGGTGAAATGTTGTGCAAGTATCCCAGGGTATTCAAATTTTCAAAATAAGGCTGAGCCTAATAGTAGCGTAATAGCAAAAGAAGGTAGCCTAAAAGGCTGACTTCTTTTGCAGCTTTGGCCGGTCGTTTGACCGGCTAAAGCAAACGGCGACCGGCCGTTAACGGTGGGTCGCCGTTTAGTGTGATCCCGCCCTTCACAAGGGCGGGATCACATTAAAAAAAAAAATGATCCCGCCCTTCACAAGGGCGGGATCATAATATTTTTTATTTTTTTTATGCGATCCCGCCCTTCACATGAAAATATACTTTTTTGATCCCGCCCTTCTGAAGGGCGGGATAAAAAAAAAACCGATCTCGCTGTTCTAAACGGCGAAATGCATCCCTACCGTAAATAAGTTAAAACTTAAATTGTTTCAGTAATTTTTTTTTTTTTTTAAATATTTATTACGTAAACAACTCGCCCAGTGATTGGGTTGCTGGAGACTAGTGATGGCAAGGGCTTGGCAGGTGGTAAGAAGCAGTGTCGCCAAGTGGCTTGCTGCCTTTAGTGATTCTGGTGAAGTAGCAATTTGAACTTCTGGTGGTAGGAATAAGCCACCTCTTGCTGGAAACCCTAATAAAGTTGATGAACCCTTCCCTAACCCTAATTCAGTCATGTTTGAAGCCAAATCCTTGCAAGTTTGTTATTTGGAAATAAAGTTGTTGATGTTGTAGAACTGAAGCCACAGGCAATGCATAAGAGAGAGTCGACTATCTTCTTGACCACTGAAGAAGTCAATTCGTTGGCGGCTCCATTTCAACATCCCTCAATCAGCAAATTTTTTCATGGAAGACCAGCTTTTGACAAACTTAGAAAATCTTTTCATTAATTGGATTTAAGACCGCATTTGAGATCGGTTTTTTAGATTACAAACATCTGTTAATCCAATTATATCATGAAGAGGATTTTTAACGACTTTGGATTAAGAATCTTTGGTATAGAAAAGGATTTTCGATGCGAACGTTTAAATGGAGTCCAAAATTCCATGCAAATACGGAAACCTCTTTGACTTTGGTTTGGATTAAATTGGAATTGCTTATGATTCATCTCTACAACAAAGCAATGTTATTTTCCTTAGTTAAAGCGGAGAGGTTGCCTATGAAATTGAATGCTGCAACCACTAGATTATCCAAGCCTAGCTCTGCTAGAGCTTGTGTTGAAGTCAACCTGCAAAAAGAACTCCCAAACAGAATCGGTATATGACAAGGAATTTCAGGACTTTGGTAACCGATCAAGTATGAAGCATTGCCCAAATATTGTTCCCATTGTTATAGACATGGTCATTTAGTTCAAGAGTGTAAATACTAGAATCCTCTTACAAAAGTGGCTGCGAAGCCTAAAGACAGTAAGAAGACATAGGAAAATGTTTGAAAAAGAAAGAAGGTAGAGCAATTGTACAAAAATTGTTAGACAAGCAGTGAAAGAGGCGATGCCAGCAGAAAAGCAAACTTTAGAGGAGTAAGGGGAGAAGCGAGAACAAATTATTGTTAAGGATCAAGAAAACGGAGACAAAAGAAATAAGGAAGATAAGGCAATGAATGATTAAGATTGGCGCTTTGAAAATTCAAAGACAAAGAGAGGCATAGCGACAGTGTATCAAATAAAAAACAAAAAGCAAGTCAAACCTAGTGAGGAAGAAGAAGACTCTGTATCTCACCATGGTGCATCTAAGGATGATCTCACTGTAGAAACATCAATAAAGCGTTTGTTGGTGAAGGAGACCAAAGATGTGGTTTAGCAATTCTCCTTGTCATCGAGAATGGTACAAAATGAGTATTCCATAGCTTTGGGTGATTTTGAGTGGATTACTAAGAGAAAAAGAAAATTCAGGAAATGAGGTTTTTAACCTATAGTCAAGGCTCGATCAGCGACAAGTAAGGGTCAAGGGCAAGCATCCAACTCTTCTAATGTTTAACTTTTTGGTGTGGAATGCTCGAGGGATTGCCAACTCAACCACTAGAAGAAGACTTAAAAAGCTGAATCGGGTTTTTTCTTGTTCTTTCTTTGAACTGTTGGACCTCAGAATGGAGACTTAAGTTGCGCAAGAGCTTAGGCGATATGTTGTTTGATGATGGCTTCAACAGTGAAGCTAGTAAGATGTGGGTGTCTTGATCCAATTCATTGTGATAACTTGATTAGCAAAGATCAACTTGTGGTGGCTAAGATAATTCATAGATTGCTTTGGCGGGAATTCCTAGTAGCAGTAGTGTATGCTAAATGCTCGAGAAGGGAGAGAAGGGAGTTGTGGAAACAAATCGGAGAGGTACAAAATGATTTCGCTTATCCTTTGCTTATGGCAGAAGACTTTAATGTCACCCTGGATAGATCGGAGCACCTGGGATGTTCTTAGTTTGATACTCAGGCGGCCAGTGATATGTTGGACTATATTGATATGTGTGGGCGAGTTGCTGTTCTTAGGAAGTAAATTCACTTGGTGCAGTTCCAAACATCAAACGAGGAAGAAATGGAGCAAGTGAGACAGAACTTTTGAATGAATGGCAACATCTCTTCTAGGCTTTTGAAGTCCGTCAGTTAAACAAAGCTTATTCTAATCACAGTCTTTAATTAATCAGATGCGGATAGAATTACTGGCGTGGTAAAGGGTCTTTAAGTTCCCAACCAAACCCAACCCAAAAATTTTGGGTTTGATTTTTGGGAACGCGTTTGGCAAACACAAAACTCAACCCAACCCAACCCAAAAAATAGGAATTGATTCTCAAAATCCTAAAGAAATCAGAAACAAAAAAAAGTTGTTTCTTTTTGTGCCCAAAAAACTCAACCCAAAGTTCTCAACTTCCGTTTTCATCTGCCGGCCAACCACCACCACCCGCTGCCGTCCGCTGCCGCCGGCCACTGTCTGGCGACTGACCGCCGGCGACCGACCGCCGTCTCCGGCCACCGTCCGGCGACCGACCACCGTCCCCGGCCACCTCCGGCGACAGACCGCTTTCTCTGGCCACCTCCGGCGACCTTCCGCTGCCGCATGCCACCTCCGGCGATCGTCCCCGCCGCCGGCGTCCACCTCCGGCGACCGTCGTCAGCCCACCACCGTCGGCGCTGGCGTTCGGCCACCGCCGGCGCCGCCGCCAAACACAAAAAAAAAAATTAGTTTTAGGATAAAATTGTTACCAAACACATTCTGTTCTCAGTACAAAATAAGAATTGTCGTTACCAAACGCAATTCTGTTCCCAAAATTCTCAACCCAACCCATTCCAGTTGGGTTCAGAAAAGTGGAAACACTAACCAAATGCCACCTAAATTTTTGAAATTTTGGTGCTAACATCATAATTTTGTTAAGATTGTTAAGGAATCTTGGATTCAACCTATATCGGGAAACCTGTTCAAAATGTTGCATAACTTGCATAGAAAGTTGACAAAGGCTAAAGTCAGTGCTACATGATTGGAGCTTCAAAACTTTTGGAAATATTTTTGACATGGTCAAGATACTTGAGAAAAAAATGGATGAACTTGAAATGCAAGTTTCAACTGATCCAAGCATGGTCCCGAGATTATAGGAAACTAAGGCCTAGTTGACAGAAGCCTTATACCAGGAGGAAGCATATTGGAAGCAAAAATCTGGAATCAAATAGATGAAAGTGGGAGGCAAAAAAAAAAAATAAAAAAAAATTCATGCGTGCGTTACCCACAAAAAGAAGATGTATATTAAAAAACTGAAAAACGATAGGGCAGATTAGATAGAGAATGATGATGGTATTAAGAATATCTTGGTTAATCATTTCCAAGGTTACCTTTCTAATTCTTTTAACAGGGAGTATAGTGAGATAATTTAATGTATGCCTCAGGTGGTGTCAGAACAGGAGAATCAAGATTTGGTTAAATGTCCTGATATAGAAAAGTTGCAATAGGCCGTCAAGGAAATGGATGGAGAGAGTGTCCTAGGCCCAAATGAATTCACCGGGAGATTTTATGGAATGTGCTAGGAGAATATGGTGGAAATTTGACACATCCCTTAAATATAACACCATATGTCATGCTCAAACAGATGGGCAAACTAAAGTAATCAACCAAAAATTGGGCAACTTTATTTCCTAGTCCTATAGATGTTAGGATTCCACCACTATATAAAGGGAGGGTGTAAGGCTTATTAGAATCGTCAATTTCATTCGTGGTCTTCTACACTAAGGCCCCAAACCATGCACTAGATTTGGCACCATTGCCGAAGCTCGCAGGTTTTAATGTCACAACAAAACGCTTGGCCAAACGCTCCAAAGAATTCATGAAAAGGTACGTGAGCACTTGGAGAAGGCAAATCAAGAGCAAAAGGCGGCAACAAATAAGCACCATCGGAAGAAAGTTTTTGAAGAAGGTGACATGGTCATGGTTTATCTTCCCGAACAAAGATTCCCAATTGGAATGTACGACAAGTTAAAGAACATAAAGTATGCATCGTGACAAATTTGAAGAAGATAAATGACAAATCCAATGTGGTTGAACTATCGGAGGATATGGGCATTGCCCCTGTTTGAGTTTCACCCATTGGATCAACCTTTGTATTGGAGTAACTCAAGGGCGAGTTTTCTTCAAGTGGGGAGGACTAATGTAACTCAAGGGCGAGTTTTATTCAAGGGTGATTTACCTATAGACCATTACGTAACGAATTTTCGGCCTTCCGTTACCGTTGCAAGCTGATAAATCGGTTGCAAACCAATTCATACTTGTAACTGTCGGGAACGGGACTAACGGCTGTTACGCATTAGTGTAACGGCCGTTACGGTCAAATCTGGATATCTGTGTTCAAACATCTATTTTTGCTCACCTTTTACCTCACACCTAGCCCTTCTGCATCTCCTCCAACCCAACTAGCCAAGTTTCAGCCAGATCTTGGCTATCTAGCCTTCCTCCACACCATTCTTTGCCACATCCAAGCCCTTCACTCCATTTTCGGCTAGATCCAAGCATTTTTAGTGGAATTTCTTCATTAAAACAGTGGGATTTCCTCCGTTTACGGGCAGATCTGTAAGTTATATATATATTAAATTTCTGCCCATATTAGGTTTAATTTCTTTCCATATTTGGACTAATATAGTTATATATATGTGTATGTGTGTTTGTAGTTTTTAATTTCTGCGCATATTTGGTTTAATTTCAGCCCTACAAACAATTGCTGCCCATATTTGGTTTACTCATTTATAGATTATTATGTTTGTGTAACATATTTTTCATTAAATCTTGTGCATTTTCTTATTTTTTAAGATTATTCTGTATGAAAGTTCCTATTTCTATTTTTCGTCTTTTTGTATATTAAATGTGTTGTATACATGGTTAAATGTCATAATATCTATTAAAATGTGTTTATTATGGGTTAAGGAGTAGAATAATTACAATTATTGAGTTTTTGAGGATTTATAAGTGATTTTAAAAAATTCACAACCGTTGCGACTGATTCCCGTTAAGGACAGTCAGATACTCCCAATACCATTATATCGCGACTGTTATCAGTACGTAACCCGCGGTAGCGATTTAAAACCTTGGATGTGGACATGTTTGATTAAATTGTTTTTCCTTTTCCTCCAAGGAAATTACTTGGAGGTTATTTTTCCTTCTCCTCCAATGGAAATTACTTCGAGCCTACTGCTTTTAGTTCCTAATTTTATTTTCCCATCCCATAGGTGTTAGGATTCTACTACTACATAAAGGGGAGGGTGTAAGGCTTATTAGAATCATCAAATTTCATAATAATCATTACTTTTTTCTTAGAGAATTTATTCTTTCTTCTCTTTGTTGAGTTTTCCTCTAGTTCAGATATGGAAATCACTACATAGTTCATAGTCTCTTTAATAGATTGTTGTAGTTTTTTTTTCCTTGAAGTTCCAATTTCAGTTAAACAGTTCATGGCATTAGTGAGAACTTGCACTATGGAAATAAATGTGTCCCATAGAGTCTTTTTAACTTTCCATTATTTTCTTTTTCTTTTTTCCTTTTTAGGCTTATTAAATCAAAGATATGAGTTTACTTAGTTGATTATTTCCAATTTTGAACAAATTCTGATTGTACCCAATCTATATAAGCATGGGGATTGTTGATGCATATGTTTATATTTTGTTCTCTGTTTCCATTGTCACTTTCCTCCCTTCCAGTTTGAAAACCTACACTTTACCCCCTTGTACTTTTAACCAAAATGACAACTAATGTTCCGTTAAAAAAAAAATTAAATGATTTAATTACCCTTTATTTTCTATTTAGTTTTAATATTAAAAAAAAAGAAAAGGATATAATCTTATAGAATAAAATTTATTTTTAAAATTTTAAATTATGCTTTAATATAATATAATGTACATAAATTCTATATTATTTTTAAATTTACAAACATTACAATTGTACAATAATACTTGCAAAGGTGAGAAACATGAGATCACTCCCAGCATCTTCATTCTTTCTCTTCCCAATCAGAAGCCCTATCTTGTCCAAAAAAAAATAAAAAATCAGAAGCCCTAACACCTATCTCACGCACCACCGCTGCCTGCAACAACCTCCAGCGTGTTGCAACAACCTCCAACTCGCCGCAGGCCCGCAATGATGCTTCGCCACCTCACTGCGACGGTGCTTCGCCACCTCAATATGAAATGCTCAATGGCTCCAACCCACGCTCTCCTCGTTCTGCAACCCACAATGGGTTAGAAATCTGCAAATGTAGATCTTTGCTATGGAACATTCAGATTTGCAAAAAATGGTCTTCCCACCCTTATTGTTTTATGACTGAGTAGATCTCATTCAGTTCCACCATAACTATTTCATATTTTCAAGCATTTGTCCACTAAATCACTGAAATACCATTCTAGAATTTGGCTTTTCAACTCATAAATTTACAAAACAAGCACAAAATCAGTGAATTAGGGGAAGGGAAGGGGAAGAAATAGGTGGTCTTTTTTATTTTCAATCCCAGAACTAGAGACGGTGTCGCTATTGTTGAAGAAATAACAACTATTTTTTTTATCTGAAAAAAAAAATACTTCAAGCCATGTTTTTACTTATTTCATTTTAAAAAGTACCTTTTTAAGGCACTAATTGGTAATGTTTTTTTAATTACTTTACTTTAAAGTAAAACAAAATATTAAAAGCGTTCTTGATATTTTAAAGATAATATCTTAGTATTATCCCAATAAATGATCATTTAATAAAAAAAAATATAATCATGGAAGTTTGAAAAAAATGGGTGAAGAGGTCCTAGTCCATCTATCTCCTTCGCTCTCTTGTAATATAAAAATTGAAAAAAATAAACAATTTTTTTTCTCAAAGAAGTAATTGAAAGCATGTTATTAATTTCTTGTAGTTTTTAAAAGTATTATTTTTAAGTGCAAAACAAACACTTCCTTAAAATTAAAACTGTGCCGAAGCATCTTTTCCCCAAAAATAAAATGAAATTAAAAACAGCATTACCAAACTTGCCTGAGAGAGACATTGAGAATATGTAATGGGCATTGAGATTTTGTAAAATTTTATTATTTATTCATTTTTCAGCTTCAAGATCTGAAGTTGCTACAACTTCTGAATTCTCTTTCTTTATTCTTTGCTGGTTTCGAGATATGCACTAAGTCAAGTCAACAACAAACTGAACTTCTTGATAATGTGGTATGTGGTGCATGTTTGCTTGTAGGTTTTGGAGAGGAAAGCTGCAGCTGGTGAAGGGATCTCTATGGATCATCTCTCTACGGTACTTCCGACACCCATCTTTGGACATTGTCTTATGTTTATGCCTCCCGACAACTTGTCATAATTTCCTCTGTTTATGCTTAAGATTTATCATCAATCTAAACACATTTATAAACGACGAAATTTCTTTTATTCTGAAAAAGAAAATTACGATTGACATTGATGATCAAATTGCGGTGTTTATTGAGTAAATTCCTGGAATGACCTGAAACTACGTATGTGTTTTTTTCCTGATTTTTTTTCATTTTTTATTATTAATAGACGTTGGAAATTTTTTAGAAAGTAACTTTACTTTTTCCAATTTTAATTTAAATTTATATGCCAGGAGTTCATTGAAATTTTCCTAGTGGAGAACCAACTTGGGTGTTGTGACCCCTCTTTAATTTATCCTCTGCTTGTTATGCCTACTGGCATATACATATTTGGATTGCAGCTAGACACTTAGATTAGATGGCATTTGATTAGTGTTCCAAAAAATGTTCTGAAATTCTGGGAACAGAACCAAAATCTGTTTTTCTTTTTCTTTTCCGAGATTTCTCCAAACATAGACATAAAAACAAAAGTAGATACACTAATCAAGCGCTACCTTATTTCCTATCTATGCAGCTGAGATCAGGTAGTTTTAATATTGTATCTTATAATTTTCGGCTTTAGACTGTCCTGTTAATACTCCTCTATCAATGATTTATTGGTGGCTTTGTTCTTTACATCTACCAATTATTGTTATTTGATTTATCCATTTGAAGTGTGTACTCATCACATTGTTTTGAATTTATCTTCGGGGTTGCAGGTCTGCACTTTGGCCATCAGAGAATCTTTAGCCAATGTAAGCCTGGTCTTTAGTCCTTGCTCATTCTTGTGGCCCTGTTGGTTTGTGGCCACTTTGTTTAGCGTTTCTGTTCTTAAATCTTTAAACTGAGAACAGAAACAGAAATATGGAAAAGAAAAAAAAAATATGTTTCTGTTCTTCCCCTATTGTAATTTTTTTTTGGGGATCAGAGCAGAATTATTCCAGTATTCTCAGAATAGAATCACTAAACATACACCACCTTAGTGTTTATGTTGCCAAATTTCGGTTTCTGTTCCAGAAAAATGGGAAATGAAACAGAAATATTGTAGCAAAAATATGTTTCTGTTCTCTTCCAAGATTTTTGTAACAAATTTCTGGGAACAGTGTTCCCAGATATCTGTTTCTGTTCCAAGTTGTTTGGGAACGGAAAAGGAAATGTGGGAACAGAAACACTAAACAAACTCCCACCCTAATTTATAAGATCTAACATTTTATGATTCAAAATAAATAAAAATATATCATTTCTTTCTCCCTCCCTTGTCCTTTTTTCTCTGATCTTCCTGTTGGAAACAGATTTTCGGTGACAAGTTTGATTCCTTCGTGAAGAACTTTGAGAAATCATTTAGGAGCACCTTGATGACGCTGAGATTAGTCAACGAATCTTCACGAGAAACCAGAACTGAACACGTAAGGAATTCAAGCAAGGAAAGCTGTTCTTCGGAATTTATGCTACGCACATCAACCAACATTGAAAGAGGAGAGTCGTCATCGTCGGAAGCCATTCTTCATGAGATCACAGCTCAGGTAACACTGTTCTTTAATATACTTTTTTGCTTTCAAGAAAATAAGTATTTAATTTCAAATTTGTGTTTGTTTTGCACATAAAAAAGTACTTTTTAAAAATAACAAAGAAAAGTAAAAGCATGATTTATTTCTTCAATTTTATTTTTTAAAAGATTGGACTACACTGCTCTGCTTAAGTTTTCTCAGCCATTTATGAAATTCTTTTGAAATTAGATATCTTTTTAAAATAGGTAACACTAAAATTTCATTTCTACGTTATCAATCATACTTTTGATTTTTGATTTTATTTTTTAAGTAAGTATTTTTTTAGTCAAATTAACTTTTTTGTCAAAAACAGTATTCAAAAAAAGCATTACCAAACGGTGTCTCAGGAAAATATATGCTCTCTTGGAGAGACAGCAGATCAAAGGGACCTTCAGCTTTCCCTATTCGACGGACAAAGAAACCAACAGTTGACTTTGAATCAGCCAATGCTCTGCGCTTTTGAAAAGTCTGTAGTGGAGCAAACCCGTTCTAACAATCTCAAGACATTTGAGATCGGTCTTCAAATGAGAAAGTTGAGACTTAAAGAAACACAGCTGGCTCTTAATTCCGACTCGAATTTGTTGGAGAGGATGAAATTATCGATGGGTTTTTCTAAGGCTTCGTTCAGAGCTGAAAAATTTAGAAATCAGTTGGAAGACTGCAGACATAGCGAGTTGCTTAAGAAATGCATAGATTGTCTTGTTGCTGGTTTGCTGGTTATGTTGGTTTGTCTTGGATATGGAACTTATGTCTATTCTCACAAAAGGATTACTGAGTTTACGGCTTCATGTGTGCCTTCCAAGGTAAGGATTATCTCGTCCTCTTTTTCATTTACTTTTTATTATTTTTTTTTTAATTCTTTTTATCTATATATGCTCTTCGATATGTTTCATCTTCTAAAAAGCAGGTTTGATGATTTTACTTTATGATTCAAATGACAAAAAACGGATATTTTAACGGAACACACAAAAACAATACATCGCCTTTAATGAGCATTATTTTAATTTATTTTTTAATTTTGTCCCCCTAGAACAATTTGGCAATGTTTAGTTGCAGTAAATATTTAAGGTGATGTTTACTTGGTGTCGGTTTGGAAAACTTGGAATAGAAACATAAAACAAGAATAAAATATGTTTCTGTTCTCAGTAATTTGTTTTGAAAAAATGGAATAGACAAAAACAATTTTGTTGTTTATGATTTTATGTTTCTGTTCCATTTTTTTGGAAACGGAAACAAATAAACATGAATAAAAAAACACTAAGGTGGCTTTTGGTTAGTGTTTATGTTCCCTAAAACTTGGATATGAAATAAAAATATGAGAATGAAAAACATTATTTCTGTTTTGCTCCCAAATTTTTGCAATAAATTTCTTGAAATATAATAGAAATGTTTCAAATTTCTTTTTTGGAACAGAAATATAAATTTGGGAATAGAAACACCAAACAAACGGCACCCAAGGGTGTGATGACTTGGATACACGTTTCTCTGTTAATCAAGGCAAATTCTTTCGTTGTCTTGACTCATAAATTGTGTTTTCATAATCTTTGTGCATAGTTACTCTAGAAACCTGGAAACATAACAGAAATATATATATGTTTTCATAATCTTTGTGCATAGTTACTCTAGAAACCTGGGAACATAACAGAAATATATATATATATATTTATTTATTTATTTATCTATTTATTTATTTTGTTCATGTTTTCCAGTTTGTAAGAATTTTCTAGGATCCGAAAAAAAAAAAAAAACGAAAACTCTGACCAAACGCCTCATAAGAGTATGATTACATCCCTTATGATAGTTTTTTTTTCTCTTTTTATCCTCCCTTTTTTCAGGAGTCCAAATCGTGGTGGATCCCGAAAACAATGGCGACGTTCAATTCAGGACTGCAGCTTCTGAGTTGCCAAGTACAAGTCCTGAGTCGAATGCTGTTTGGCTTGTTCATGATCCTAGCAATTGCCTATCTTCTTCTTCAACGAGCCGGAACCTCAAGCCAAACAATGCCGGTCACTTTCATACTCCTCTTGTTAGGCGTTGGTTGTGGCTTTGCAGGAAAACTATGCATCGACACATTGGGAGGAAGTGGTTACAATTGGCTCTGGTATTGGGAAATCTTCTGCTTATTACACTTATGTTCAAACATTTTTACCCCGACTCTTTATTTCATTCTTCATGGACCTATTGAGTTAGAAGGGGCAAAGGCGAGGACGATGTTTCCTTTCTGGATTAGGCGGTTTTTGTTCTATTTTAATGTGCTCATGTTTTTGCCTTTGTTGTGCGGCTTTATGCCCTTCGCGAGCCCCGGCGAGTGGAAAAATCACTTTTCTTACCTAATTTTGAATTTTAGGGTTGATGACTGAGTTTGGAGAGGTATAGTCTGGTGAGGAAGTGGACTGGACTGTGCTGTATTGTACTAGTAGGGTTTGTGAATGGGGCTTTGATTTATGTTGTAAAATGCAATTGGATCAATGTTTTATCTATGTTTAGTCATTTTCTATTTATTTTGAATTGGGCAATTGTGTGCTGTATAATATGGTTTATGACTTTTATGTAATGAGATTCGATTTGCATCCTGTTATAGTGGATAATGACACATTAGGTTTAATTGTTTGTCATATTAATTTATGTAAAAAAAAAATTATTGGTTTTTTATTGTTTAGTCCTCCATATAGGTTAATAATTTTTTTAATTTTTATTTAGAGTTTAGTTCTGGTTAAAGTAGAATAGGGAAGGAATGGACTATATTACTCCTCGTTATCTTCTAACGAACAAATGATTAAGAATGAAGGTCAGTTGATTTTCAAGAATGTATCATTGGAAGATTCAATTATTTCAAGTGTTACATTTGTTTATTTTGAATAGAGGGCATTTGATGAAGAAGATTCAATCTATATAATAAATCAGTTCATTTACATTTAGGGCCGTTGGATGTCTCTGGATATTCGTAACCATTGGATGTCTTTGGATATATACAACATCTATATCTATCTATAATATATAACATCCAACACTTACCATCAATCTTACTTTTTAACACTTACAATCATTAACAGTTAACAGTGTCCTTGATTGCATTTACTTCGTGTGTCCTTGCTTGCATTTACCGCCGAATTCATTGCCTTCACAATCTTTGCAGAGCTCCTTCGCCATCGCTCCTCTCTCTCTCACTCACACTCCGTCGCGGTCGCCGCTACAGCTGGAGCATTGCGGTGCCCTCGCCGTCTCTCTAGCCCTCACCATCACCATCGCCATCGCCATCACCAGATCCTCAACACTCCCAACCGACATCGATCGATCGGTGCTCTTCGCTCAACCCGTCGTCGCCATCTCTCTCTTCTCCACCGTTAATCGAACTCACCGCCGGCCAGGTAGCTTCGATTCCTCGCCACCCGTCGCTTCTCTTTCCATCTTCAAGGTTCGACGACGTCCTCACCTCCAAAACACAACGGTGGTTTGAGTGCGTTTCTTTCAATTTTGATTTGGTTTTTTCTGAATTAATTTTTGTTCATCTAATTTGATTCTCTATTCTCGATTTAAGTTTTTGTTCATCGCATTTGATTCTGAAGAATCTAGGGTTGCTCTTTCTGTTGTTTTTCTCAGGTAATTTTTTTATGAATTGGCGGTTTTGTTCAATTAGATATCGATTTGAGCTGAAATAATCGTTATAGGTTGTGGAGGCAATGAATTTGAAGGAGCTTATCAGATCTGAAATAATCGTTATAGGTTTTGTTCCAGATTCGTGAAAAATGGCGGATGAATTTGAAGAGGAGGCTGAGCAGACGGTTTCATTCCTCGCCACCCGTCACTTCTCTTTCCATCTTCAAGGTTCGACGGCGTCCTCACTATTCAAATTCTTGTTCATTGGTTTTTTTAATCAAGCTTAAAGTTTAGTTTTTGTAGTGGAACTGCAAATGAAGTCTAACAGCAGCAGTGGAACTGCAAATCTGTTCTTGATTCTTTCCCTTTATTTGTTTTTAGTTCTTTGTTTTCTCTCTTTTCAACCCTAATACAGTTCTTTTGTTCAGATCCCTCCTTATCAGATCTGTTCTTGATTTAGTGGTGGTGGAAGTGGCAAAGTTGGGAGATGGAAGAGAAGGGCGATAGGGGAGTGACGCAGCAGATATAGAGTTGTGTCTGACTATCTGTTCGTTTAGTTTATCTGCTTCTGCTTTGATGGCGTTCATTTACTGTTTATTTAGTGTGCTTAAATGGCGTTAGTTTACTGTTTCTTAATGAGCTTCGATGGCATTCGTTTAGTGTTTATTTAACGAGATCAATTATCTCCCCTAATGTGTTTTTGTTAATGCTCGAACAGGTAGCTTCGGTTTTAGCAAATTCTCACGCTCTATTTCTCCGAAATTTCAGGTATGTTGAACCTCAATTCTAATTTCGGTAAGTTCAACCCTAATTTCAATCTTCTCACTAATTTGATAGTGTTTGTTTATTTTTTTTATTCAGTGTATATGTTTTATTCCCCTGTTTTCTTTGATGGCGTTTGTTTAGTGTTTATTTAGATGGTGTTTGTTTAGTGTTTTGGGAACAGTTGTCCAGAAGTAGTTAACCAGAAACAGTCCATTAATAATTAAATCTAATATAATTGCAATGATTTTTGATACACTAGCATATAACCATAAATGACAGAAACCCTAAAAAACCCTAAACTGTTTTTGTTTACTATTTCTGTTCCCATTTCTGTTTCTGTTTCTTTACTGTTTCTGTTCCCATTTCTGTTTCAGTCCTAAAATATCAAACTAAAAAAGTAACGTCGCATTTGGTTTCTGTTTCTGTTTATGAATCGTAAAAGATTGATCTGAAAAGAAAAAAAAAATCAAGGTAGCATTTGGTTCCCATTTCTGTTTTTTTGTTTTTTGTTTACTGTTTCTGTTCCCATTTCTATTTTTTTGTTTACTGTTTCTGTTCCCATTTCTGTTTCTGTTTCTTTACTGTTTCTGTTCCCATTTCTGTTTCAGTCCTAAAATATCAAACTAAAAAAGTAACGTCGCATTTGGTTTCTATTTCTGTTTCTGTTTATGAATCGTAAAAGATTGATCCGAAAAAAAAAATCAAGGTAGCATTTGGTTTCTGTTTTTGTTTCTGTTTTTTGTTTACTGTTTCTGTTCCCATTTCTGTTTTTTTGTTTATTGTTTCTGTTCCCATTTCTGTTTCTGTTTCTTTACTGTTTCTGTTCCCATTTCTGTTTCAGTCCTAAAATATCAAACTAAAAAAGTAACGTCGCATTTGGTTTCTGTTTCTGTTTTAGTAATGTCGCACTTTTGGTTTTGGCAAATTGAAAACTCAGAGATGCAAATTGTTTTTTGATTGATCAAGCTTTGGTCTTAAGAAAATGTGCTATGATTTATATTATTTTCCTGAATTTTACAGCACACTTATGAAGAAGAGGCTGTTGGCTCATGTCGGTCCTTTGCTTAGAACGACGAATTCTAACAACTTTTATACACATGCGCCGTGCCCAACTGCCAAGATCGTCGGGAAAAGTACTATTAGGACGGAAATGGACTGATGTCGAGCAACAAAGGTTCTGTTACCCGTTTCTGTTCTGTTCCCTGTTTTGGTTTCTGTTTCTGTTCCCTGTTTCTGTTTCTGTTCCCTGTTCCCTGTTTCTGTTCTGTTCCCGTTCCCTGTTTCTGTTTCCGTTTCTGTTCTTAACATTAGGTGTTTTACAGAATCCATAGTTTGAGTAGAGCAATCCGTAAATCTATGTTTGAAAATTGGAAGGCTCAATGTGTGCAAGATATTACAAAGTATACTCTGTAGTACTTGATTATTGGTTATCGGTTAGTGGTTATATTGGTTAGTGGTTATATTGGTTATTGGTTGTATAGATTTGAAAATAGGAGTCAATAATTTTAAATGTTGTTTAATCAAAGTGTATTTTTTTTATTTTTTGAATTTTTACCCAATATTTTCTGTATTGGCGACGCATATGTGCTTTGTAAATTTGTAATTGTAAATTTTGTTAAATTGTTTCTTGTATAGTTTATTTGTACTCGGGTATATTGATGATTGTTTCTCATTAATTGAATGGTTATTGAACCTTTTGTATAAGATTAATCAGATCAAATTAAGAGTGAGTTGAATGTTTTTTACATAATGATACTACCGAAGAGGTTAAGAAAATATTGGGGAAGAGCCATGGGTAAGTGAAACGCCATCTTAATGTATAAAGGCATTCATTAATTTCGTTGATTGTTATACGAATTGGGTGAAAAAGTTCTACATTGGTGGAGATATTATAAGGTAATTAAGTTATTGTTATTTGTTTTAGTAATGTTTGTTTCAGGCACAGATTTGTTGTTTTTGAAAACACGTGTTAACAATTTAAATTCATTATTGTTTTTTATGTTTGTGGTTGTGGTTACTGGCAGTATATTCTATAATGTTTTTTTTTTATGTTGGGTCTGTTGATTTTTCTACTTAATTGCGTAAGTATTAGGTTTTCTTTTTTCGCCCGTGCCTTCAGGCACGGGTTATACGCTAGTTATTTTAAATGTTACATTTGTTTATTTTGAATAGAAGGCATTTGATGAAGGGTCTTCCTGACCCATTTTAGCACCTGACACGTGGCACGCCAAATTTGTGGCCCCCAAATACCAAAGGCAGGACGCACGTTTCGAACATGTAATCTTAGACTAAATCAGTTGGTGATTGACCACCCAACTCGATGCCCGGGGGACTACTGACGAGCACATTAGTACTCTTGACTAGTGCAGATCTATGCTTGGGGTAGTCGGGCATAGCACATTACCCCCGAGTCTGGCCCTCACCTGGAGCTCGGTGAACATTGCAACTAGTCATTACGTGTAAGGAATATGTTGTTACCATACGAGGGGTAACAACTAATTAAATCCAAATACTCCAAAATCTAGGGAATTAAGGGGAGTTAGTTACAAATCAAGAAAAACTTATCCTACAAGTCTTTCCCCATCTATAAATACACCAACGTGGGTACGGTCAGGTACACACACATTCTCTTAGCCAAAACTCCACCAAATTCTTTCTAGAAAACACTATTGATTATTCACTCGTGGTGAATTGTTTTGGCAAGAATCCGAGGAAGATGAAGATTTTCATTCCGGATCTTGAATACCATATCTGATGATCTAGTTTTTGACATCATCAATTATAAATCGTGTTAGCGTGCGTTCTACATAATAATTTTTTTTCAATAAGATGATTAAGACTTATCTGTGGAGATGTGAAGTAAATCTCAACTAGTCAAATAAATAGATATTTTTATAATGTATATTTAGAAAAATTCTAATATTTTTTATTGAAAATAATTATTTTGTGAATTTCATACTATTAATTTATAATATCAAATTAATATTTAAAATAATTTAGAGTTTTTTATCGTTTTAAACCTTACCCGCAATCGCTAGTTGTGCTCGTGTTCGTCGCCATCATCTTCTTCATCAGCTGCCGTGCTCGTCTTTGTCGCCATCATCATCTTCGTCAACCACCATGCTCGTTGTTCGATGTGCTCATCGCCGTTCGCCGTGCTCTCCATGAGTGCACCATTCGTCGTGCGTCGTGCTCGTCTTCGTCAGCTGTTGTGGTTTTTTTTTTCTCTCTCCAGATCTGAAAAATCCAGAGTTTATCACCGTGCTCTCCCTCGTGCTCGTCATGCTTGCCGTTCGTCGCTCTCTCTCTCAAAGATTTGTGAATGTTAATGTTAATTGTTGTTGATTTTTATGGATTTTTTGTGAATGTTCATACCGAATTGTGGTTTACTGAATGTTTACACTGATTTGTTTTTGTTGATCTATTAATTTTTTCAATATTTTTGATTTATTCTGAAATATTGAGTGAAAATTCATATGGAAGTGTTTATTCATAGCGGGGTTATTGTAATATTTTTGATTTATTTTAAAAAATTGAGTGAACATTCACACAAAAGTGTACGTTCATAACTGATTTTTTAATTAAATGAGTGAAATATTAAGTAAACATTGAGTAAAATATTATTCTGAAATATTGTGTGAACATGGAATTGAATAAACATGGAGTGAAATATTATTCTAAAAAATTCAGTTTGAGTGAAATGCTGTTTTATTTCACAAAATAAATTTTTATGTAAATGAGGAAAAACAGATGGTCAAAGAACAAAAACTGTTTTCTAAAAAATATTTAGAGACTGAAAACTTAATTAAAGTAGTTGGATGTCTTTTTTATAATTTCTTTATCTTTATGGAACTAAATAATAAATTTTTCAATAATTAATTGGTTGACATTTTACAATTACATGATATTTTATTAAAATAATATGAAAGATAAATGAAACATATCTTGACCTAGTTTATAGTTGTAAGAAGAAGTTACATTTTTTTTGAGAAAAATATCATTGAAATTTTCAAAATATTAACTTACACTTCAACTAACACTTGTTTAAATGAGTTTTAAATGATAACTAAACTTTTATCTCTTTTTATTTTGTTTAATTATTATTTTATCTCTCTCTACTTAATTTAATTTAATTTTATTTATTTATACTTTTAAACAAAAATGAGAAATTATTATTTTTTTGTTTAAATTAACGGAATATGATTAAAAATTATTGAAATTAATTTTTCTATTCAATTTTTGGTTAAAAAAGATGAAATTAATTTTTTATTTTATTTTTAAAAAATATTTAAAATAAAAAATTAAAATAAATTTAGTTTTTCCGTCTTAAACGTAAGTGAAGAATCCTTGTGAGACCGCAATCTATAGTTGGCGGCTTTAAAAGTGTGTCCAAACAAGACAAAAGTGAGAGAAAAAAAAACCGTAAAAAATGTATTTTTTTTCGATTTTTCGCTTTCTTTGGGACGTTATTCAGTGGTCGTGGCTAAGGCCAACTGGGAGTATACGTCAACCAATCAGAATCCTCCAAACTTCTCCACACTGATCTTCCTTTTGCCACGTGGCATCCCTATATCCACACCCCACCTCATTTTATTTATTTTTCCTCTAAAAAAGAAAAAATAAAAAAAATTCCAAATTTTTCCATCACCACTAGCTCCCTCTTCCTTCTGCAGACTCGTCACTTCTGTGAAGCTCAACCGAACCACACAAGCACTCTCTCTCTCTCTCACTCACTCACTCACCCACAATTCAAGCATGAAATATAAGTTTAGGGTTTGAATGCTTGATTGATTTTGAACTACCAGCAATGGCGGCTGTTTCCTTCTCCACATCAAACTTACCTGACCTCGGTTTTCTCCGCCCGACCACCGCTCACAAGCTCCGAATTTCTCTCTCTAGGTTCCATCTGTGTAGACCGAAATCCACTGCATGTATTCGTAGTAGAATTAGGGCCGCTCGGAGAGAAGAAACTGTGGTGGAAGAGAGAGAAAGGGAGTTGATCATTGGAGGGAACGGTAGCGTCATTAACGGGAATGCTAGTAGTTACGGTTACAACGGTTCGGTCGATAAATACTCAAATGGAGGAGTAAGTGGGAGCGATAATGGGAGCTTGGTGAAGTATGCCGAGGGAAATGGTAGTGGAAATGGTGTTGCTCTGAGAGTTACTGAAGAGGTTTTGGAATCGAAGGCGAATGAGGACGTTGGGAGGAAGAAGAAGAAAAGTGTGGAGGAGATTGGTCAAGAACAAGCGTGGTTTAAGAGCAGCGTAAATGATCAGATTGCGGTACTTAAAGATTGTCTGTTTCTCTGTTTCTGTTTTCGGTTTTGTTCATTGAATGTTGCAAATTCTATGCCTAATTTGGCGATTTACTAGTTTTCTTCATTTAAATTGACTGCAATTTAGTTTTTTTCCCTCCCCATTTCAGGACTTAATGAAATAGCATCAACATTATGCCAATTATTTAAAAAAAATTAATTATAGGGTGAATAATACAGTTGGTTGGTTCGTAGATGATGATAATTTTTTATATTTTTTGTAGAATATTTTATGTATTATGAAGGACAATGTTGGGTTTTGATCTTATCTTAATTTTTAATGAGATGTGCAGTTGCTGTAGCTTGATAAAACATACTTGCTGTAGGGGTCAAAGTTATGATAAATTATTGATAGGAAGCTTGATTTAAGATTTTTGTGGCTGTAGAAATCAAAATGGGGGGGACTATGGATCACACCTCAGCTGTTATCAGTAGTTGAAAACCATAGACTCTGACATGGCCTCTGTAATTTAGAAGGGAAAAAAAATATGGGAATGAACAGACAGATATATGAATCATGTATTTCAAAGGCCGAATGGTTTACCCTTTTTTTTTTTTTTTTTTTATGTGAAGTTTGTAAAATATATTTAGCCTCTTGTCGTGCATCTGTACTCGTGCATGTTCCAATGTGTAATTTCCTTTGATTGCATTGCTATATTTGTCTCGTAAAACGGATCTGGTTTTTTCAGGTATCTGTTACACCCGGGGGCCGTTGGAATAGATTCAAAACGTACTCAACAATACAAAGAACATTGGAGATATGGGGTTTTGTTCTGACCTTTATCTTCAAGGCTTGGTTTAACAATCAAAAGTTCTCTTACAGAGGTTAGTCGCTTGCTTATATGGCTTAACTGCGGCATTATCATCATTACTTGGTATGTCCCTGGCTTAGATGTAGTCAGATTTCGAGTTTTTTTTTTCATATTTTTTGAGGATTCTTGGTGGAGCGAGGAGATCTTTATTGATAAATGCAAGAAATACAAAATTCAGAGGGGTGCGAGGTCTGAACTTTGAAACGAATCAAACAACAAATAAAATAAAGAAAATACAAAAATTTTAAGCATTGAAACACGACTTAAGAAATTCCTTTGAATTTCCAAAGTTAGGGAAACGAAACCTATCTAATCTTAAGCAGCCACAAACAGTTGCTGGACATTCTGATTCAGATTTCTAGTTTTATGGTTAAAAACTATGATCATTCTGTAGATTCTGAATAGGACGCTTCTGTTAGAATAAATTTTTTATTTAGTATTACGGGTAGAATAGTCTTTTATTCTCTCCGATGACTTTTCACGGTAAGCCTATTAATTATCTTTCCTATGTCTTTTCAATGTAACTTTGCATTCATTATTTGCAATAATAAACCCTACCCTCTTTTTTCTCTTTCATTTGATTCTATGTTTATTCAATGATCCTAAATGGATGATGAACTTTCTTCCAAAATTTGGTGCTGCATATTTTAATGCCAGCTAGGAAATTTATAGGATCTCATTGGTCGTTCGTCTTTTTTCGGCTTCCCAAGTATTAGATTATGTTGTATTGTCCAGATGCATTTCTTTCATCACCATTTTCAGAGTGTCAGCTGGTATTGAATTCAACAAATCATAGTCAAGCAGATAATGAATATCAAGAAGAAGGGTATCAGAGAAGGAACCATTGCATTAACTCGATGGAAAAATGTTACAAACAGATCAATGTCTAGCACATCACTATTTATACAAGAGTAGGATCAATTTTTAGTTACTTAGGAACGTCTAACAAACTAGCCACATGTACAGCTGCTCGTTTGAGAATCTTCTTAAGCTGTGACTACATTAACTAACTGATTGGTTGAACCATGAAATGGTAAAGGCTTTGGCTCTATATTCATTCTCAACAGCTGGTTCATATTTAGGGAACTTGTTCTTGTGGGCATAAACCAAACATATCAGTTCCTAGGTTCTTTCTTCGAATTTTCTAGTAGCAACTCGCAAGAGACCATGCGAAAGAACGTGTAAACTTTGGTTGGTAAAACTGGACCTTGAGCTTAGATCTTGGTAATGGGCTGTTGATGTTAATGGTATCATGTGAGGTGGCTGGTCTAGCCTTAGAGTAATCAACCGCTAAATGATGCTCGGTCAAGCATGATCTTTGAGCGAATAAAAGTAGGAAGCAAATATGATCTTTACCATTTTGAGGTTCTGACATGTCTCACTTATGTTGTATTTCTGGTTGCATGAGAAGATTTTGGCATTGGCAATGATTGTAGCACAAAAAGAACTTGCCGTACAACCCATTTTCTTGTAAAAAACGTTAGTAATATCTCTGCATGTAGTACTGATGCTAAAGAGTTTTTATTGCTCAGTTAAAAATGAGAACAATAATAATCTCTTTTCTTTAGACTCAATATTTAGTCTGTCATGCCTTAGATGAACTTGCTTGTAGATTGAGAAAGCTTCTGATCCATGAATCTATTACAATTATATTTGCTTTTGGTACATTTCTTTTTGTTTGAGACACCTGTGATACAATAATTTACTTGTCTACATTTGTTTAATTTTTGTTTTTCGATTCACTGTTTTACTCTTTTAAAACACATGTGGCTAAGCTTTCACATATTTGTGTCTCAACATTAGTCAGTGAATACCCCTTCTGTATATATATTTATCTGATGTGAAGCATATATATACAGGTGGAATGACAGAGCAGAAGAAAATTCAAAGGCAGAAGGTCCTTGCCAAGTGGTTGAAGGAAAATATTTTGAGATTAGGTCCTACATTCATCAAGATCGGCCAACAGTTCTCCACAAGGGTGGATATTCTTGCTCAAGAATATGTTGATCAATTATCAGAGCTTCAGGTCATATATCTTTTTTTTTCCCTTCATTTTTGAACATCATTACTCCTTCTCAGAGTTCTCATATTGTTGTTTGTTTGTTTATAAAATTGTACTCTACCATCTGCCGTCTGTGTTCTTAAGCCATTTCTTTTTAACCATGGGCTATTTTGTAGTTCCACATGTTATCTGCAGCTTCTTGTCAGTTAATATATTCTATCCACACTTGTTCACCATCTACTATTCAACAAATTGCGCTAATTATAACCTGGATTTCTTTTTGTAGTTCCACCGTTTTATCTGTAGTTTCTTGTCGGTTTAGGTATTCTGTCAACACTCTTCTACCATTCAACAAATTTCGCTAGTTATAATTTGTTCTCTTTCTTGATGTTAGCATTAAAGATCCAAAGTGGATTATTTTTAAGTTTCTACAAGTCACTAGACATATGTTTAAAGTCTTGAAGATTGATCATCTTTTCTCATTGATAGTTTTATTCGTGTGCTTTTATCTGGATACAGGAGGTGATTAATGCATTCTTTGATGGAGATTTTTTTACCTTATGCTATATCAGCTTGTGATTATCTCTGTGTAAGAGATCCATGAATGATATAGGATAGCTGAAGTTTGTCTTAAAGGTCTCAGATATGGAGGAACACATTTTGATGTTTCTTAATTAACTCATGCTGTAAGGTCCCGAATTGCATGGTAAATCTGTATATAAGCCTTATGCAGAACATGTAAAAAAAAAGTAGCAGCATCATGAGTGGAGCGTAGAATGTCTCCACTTTTAATGAGTATATGCAGTGGGATTCATTTTACAAGAGCGTGCTGCCTTGTGATCTCTGTCTTTATTTTTCTTCTTATCCCCCCTGCTGTGGATTTTCTGCCACTTTTATAGTAGTAATAAAGTAAACCTCATATATTATAACTATAATGTTCGGAGAAAATTGTTCTCGTAGTTTTAACTAATTCTGCTCTAAATCTCTCTCGTTGAACTAACTGCATTAATGTTTCATGCAGGATCAAGTTCCACCTTTTCCATCCGAAACTGCCGCGTCTATTGTTGAAGAAGAGCTTGGAGCTCCCTTGGATGATATATTTGACGAGTTTGACCTTGAGCCAATAGCTGCTGCAAGTCTTGGTAATCAACTGTTATCTTGACATTAAACGCATCTATTTGTATTTTGGGATGTCTCCCTCATTTGTCCCACATAAAAGTCGGGATTACACATGAGGATGGGTGTTGAATCTCACATTGCCTTGCCCTCGTTTGTCCCACATAAAAGTCGGGATTACACTTGAGGATGTGTGTTAAATCTTGCATTGCCTCAGTGAGACTTCTTGTTGAATCCCACATTGATGTTGGGTCATTCCCCCAATATCCATTTGCAGTGGTTTGTCAAAAGTCCACCTCGTGCGTGAGAATGCCCGTTGAATCCCATATCGCATGTGTTACCTGATCCTGAGCTATATATAAAGCCTAGGGAAATCCTCATCTTACAAGACGTCTTTTGAGAGTGAGTTAGGCCCATTGGGTTCCTACATGGTATCAGAGGTAGATTTTTCATGTTGAATCTCACATCAATGTTGGGCCCCCAATATCCGTTTATAGTGATTTATCATAATCCACCCTGCGTGTGAGAGAGCGTGTTGAATCCCACATTGATGTTGGGTCATTTCCCCGATATCCGTTTGCAGTGGTTTGTCAAAGTCTGCCCTACGCGTGAGGAGGCGTATTGAATCCCACATCGCTTGTGTTACCTGATCCTGAGCAATATACAAAGTCTAAGGCAATCCTCATCTTACAAGACGTCTTTTGAGAGTGAGTTAGGCCCATTGGGTTTCTACACTTCCTACAACCCTGATACAATCTTACAAGGTTACAACCTAAAACCATAGGACTATAGTAGGTGAGATGTGAGATTCAACAGGAGTAGAAGGTGCAAGTTTTCGTTTACACATCTTGATATGTCGAAGGAGAATGATTTATTAGAATATTAAATTTCTTATGCAGGTCAGGTCCATCGTGCAAGACTCAAGGGACAGCAGGTGGTTATAAAAGTTCAAAGGCCTGGTCTCAAGGATCTTTTTGATATTGATCTAAAAAACCTAAGGGTTAGTTTCCATTAACTGTAATTCTCTCTCTCTCTCTCTGTGAATGTTGTCAATGAAATTTGCAGTTCTGATGTGTATAACGTCTTCTCTCCTTTGGTTCCCAGGTAATAGCAGAATATCTTCAGAAGGTAGATCCGAAATCTGATGGTGCCAAAAGGGATTGGGTTGCTATCTACGATGAGTGTGCAAGTGTGTTATATCAAGTACGGTTTCCCTTTTCTTTTTGCCTTTAGAGATGATTGAAGTAAGTTCAAGAACCCCTAGGAGGTGTGTGTTGGGTTTCTTCTTCATCCTCCATGTTCTCTATGAAGAAGTTAAAATTTCTAGGCTTGCAGCCTGCTTGGTTGACATTTTGTGGACAAATTTGATGTCATATAGAGCAGGATAGTAATGTACCAATTTGATATTGTTGCATAGTATGGTGGAAGTTGCATCGGCTACAGACAATGTTTAAGAGAAAATAACCAATTTGGTCGTGCATCCAGCAAAGGAGAGGGGTATAAAAAACAACTGGGGGAGGGATGGTACGATAGGCATAATTTGTTTTTATATTGACGACGTAATTGGACAGTGATGTATCAGATTGGAAAAAAAAAAATAGATTTCTGGTGGAATGTACCAATTTGATATTGTTGCATAAAATGGTCGAAGTTGCATCCCACATCTCGTGTTAACTCATCCTGAGGCAATCCTCCTCTCTCAAGGCGTCTTTTGAGAGTGAGTGAGGCACATTGGAATTCTACGTTTCTCGATGCAGTATGTTAGCAATTGCTGTAGTTCTAGATAAGATCACATGCAAACTGCTAAAGTTAGCACCAATTTTGCAAGTTTAACTTCATGCTGAAACATATATCTATTGACCAATTGAATGAAGCGAGTCGGCTGGTAAATGGTGTCGTGATAAAATTCAAATAGTTTTTTTTTTTTTTTTTCTTTATAGGCATTAGGTTTAATGGATTAGGTTTCTTTCCTACTGTCTGTGCGTATATGTACCCTTACAATACTCTGGTTGCAAGTTATTGCAGCGCTGAGTGTTCGTTAATAATTTGCAGGAGATTGATTACACGAAGGAAGCTGCAAATGCAGAACTATTTGCAAGTAACTTCAAAAACATGGATTACGTAAAAGTCCCAACAATATATTGGGAATACACCACTCCACAGGTTTAAACTTAAAGCACTCATGAGAGTTTTCTCTTTAAATCTAAGACTTATTTTGTGATCTCCAAATAGTCTCTTCTTTTACTTGCAGGTTTTGACGATGGAGTACGTCCCAGGGATCAAGATAAACAGGATACAAGCATTAGATCAGTTGGGAGTTGATCGACAAAGGTAAATTATTATTAATTTTTGCTAAGTTACCGGCTTACCGCCAAAGGTAAATTATTATGGTGTTATTTATCTTGATTGAGTCATTTGTAACCTTTATTAAAATTCTTGTTCTTTCAATTTGAGACGTGAGACTTGTATTTAATTTGATAAAGATACATTAAATGTTTATTCTTCAGGTTGGGTCGATACGCTGTTGAATCATACCTGGAACAGATATTGTCTCATGGTTTCTTCCATGCTGATCCTGTGAGTTTTTAATAATTTTATTTTCCGTTTTATAGATTGATCTCTACAAGAAAATATTCAGTTTTCAAGTACATACTTTCAATGGGCAATGAAAATTTGAAATAAGAGTCCTTTACTTATTATCCTTGCTTTATGTTAGTAGATAGACATGATATATGCATGTATAAGTACCATCCTTAAAGACGTGTCTAGCCTCTGTCTTAAGGAGATGGGTCTAGGGACATTGACAGAATGAAGTCTCATGTCTCTTCTCAGTTTTGGTCTCAATATATCTTTTGAGTGATCTATCACAAACCTCAATTCCTAGGGCATGCCTTATGCTCGAGTGTGTGCCTTATAAGACTAACCTGAAGTTGAGATTTTACGGTAAAATTAAGGCATCAATAATAGATTTTTTCTCTAATTATTTGGTCAGCTAAAGCTAAGAATACTTCTTGATAGAGTTTCAATTTATCCATTTATTGATTGGAGCCTTGTACTGTAAATTTTCATCTTCTCACTAATGGAGTGCTCTTGGAAAATGTATTCTACCTCTTGAAGCTAGCGATATTTGTTTGATAAACATTGTAGTCATATCTTGCATTACCTTTCTAAAGCACTTCTACAGGTATCATAATGTTGATCTCCTTACTGCAGCATCCTGGCAATATTGCTGTTGATGATGTTAATGGTGGAAGGCTGATCTTCTATGATTTTGGAATGATGGGAAGGTATGTATTAGACTCTTTGCTGCCTATTCACAGCCCCTAAAGAATAAAGTCTAAACCAAAAATTCTCGTAGCAGAACACTGTCATGCATGGTGGTTTTCATTTGCCAATAAATACATCCTTTGTTCTTGCAGCATAAGTCCAAACATCAGAGAAGGCTTGCTGGAAACATTCTATGGAGTTTATGAGAAGGATCCGGATAAGGTGATAATTCTCTACAATGGAACTTGGTTACACACATTGGCTGTTAATGTGAGACAAGAAATGCCATCATTACATTTCCTCAATGGATACATTCAGGAAAAGTCTGTTTTTATACGTGTATATGTGTACATATATATGCATATATTGATGTACAGTCTTAAGTGGGTTATATGTAGATTAGTACTTTTATCACTAATAATTGACGCCATATAATCATGGGCACACAAGTAGAGAAATAATCTTTAGTGGGGTGTGGGGCTTGAATTTTGAGGTGATTTTCGTATAAATCTTGTCCAAACCTGTTAAAAAATTTTTATACATGAAGGTCCAATTTTTTTTAGCAAAAAGATGCACATATTGTAGACATTTCAATGTTTTATTCAATAGAAAAATAAATTCAACAATGATAGCCGGAATGAAATAAATAGTCAATCATTAAGTAGATATATATTCAAACAAATAACCATTAACTTCTTTATTTGTTTAACTTTTATCAACAAATACACGAATGACAAAAACAAAGTTCAATTATCAGAAGATACAACATTCCCATTACAACTCAATCGACAATCAACCTGAAACAATTTACACAAAAAAAAAGTATGACCGTAAAACACGCCCATCCAATCAAAATAAATAATGATCAGGCAATCAGCTAAGCAGCACACTAGTGAATTTCAAGTGAATTGCCATTTTATTTTTTCATTCTTGACTGATCTCCAAAACTAATTTATTAATAATGTGTTCTCAATTTCATTTTACTCAATATCAAGTAATCCCTAGTTTAGTAAACATAATTCTCAATTTGATAAAGTCTCATTCAAATAAATATTATTTAAATTTAATATGGGAAATCAATTCCTCTATTGTAATTTTAGTGAAGCCCCAAATTCAATCCCTAATGTCTAATCCTTATCACCAAATGTCATATAAAATTGTATTATACCCAGGAATGAAGGGGCTTATATGAATTTTCTATTTGGGTCTAGATATTCTTCTTCAAAACTAGCTGCAAGCATACATGAAATTTCAGATTTTTTTTTTTTTGGGGGTGGGGGGTGGGGGTGCTTGAAACGCAAGAAATCATAATAAGTAAGATTAATAGTATCAACTCCATATGTTAAAGCTTCAAACAATGACCAATCTAGGGATTGACACAAACTGCTACAATAAAAAATCTAATTATGCAGTTAACATCTCTAATAGCTCACATTGTGGATTTTAGTGACAAAATATACTAGACCTTTTCTCGGTCTTGCAAAGTGATATTTGAATGATTTTTTTAGATAGAATCATTACCCTTATCCGAGTTGGCTTTAATTCCTTAAATTTTTAACAGGAATAAATTGTCCACCAAAATCCACCAAAATTATCCACAATGTGCTCCCACCAATACGTGTCTGTAACGTGTCCATAATTCAAATTGACTTTCAGTACAGATTGCACATTAACAGCATTGCTAGTTACTTGTTACTCAGTTTGAATTATTCACATAGAAGCTTATCCTTAAATGCAGGTCCTCCAAGCAATGATTCAGATGGGTGTTCTTGTGCCTACTGGAGACATGACTGCTGTCAGACGAACCGCACAATTTTTCCTTAATAGGTGCTTTTGGAGTTGAGAATTTTGTTTACCTTGATTTCTCATTCACATTTGGTAGAAAATGAGAGTTGTCCCTTTTTTTTTTGTGCTCACTGTGACAATTGATTGTCTACCTCCGGTCAAGATTAAATAGTTCTTATACCTGACCCCCCCCATCCCACCCTTTGAGATTGCTCATGGTACTTGTTATTCAAATCAAGGCTCCAAAAATTTGCATCGTCATACAAAAAATATGTCCGTAGTTCTGTTTGTGAAAATTTTATCTTTGATCTTTTGGAAAAAGAAAAATGAATAAACAATTAATGAAAAGCTGGATAGGGTTTGGTGGTGGTCAATTGGGTTTCTGGAGAAAATTCTTTTGGTAGCAAATCTAGCAGCAAGATGCATTGTCTTGGACGAAAAAGTGTAAAAATAGCGGAGGAATGTGTTGGCGAAGCTGCATGTGGTGCAGAATTGCGATAAAGTTGGTGATCTCTTCACAGGTGGCTGGTCATCAACAATGTCAATAAACCGTTATGTCCTCATTCTGTTTTTAGAGATCAACCTTCTTCCTTCTTACAATGTAGAAGTTAGCTTGTAGGTGTGACTCCTCTTACTTGATAGATGATTTGCTTCCTGATTTTATGTAGCTTGACATTGATTGAAGTGTTCTTTCATACTTCCATAAATTCTGTTTATCGTAGTTGATTCAATTGGATAACTGCTTTCATTTTTTGATTGTTGGTAGTTGCTAATGTACATAAATGTATTAATTAGAGTATTCAGTTAAACAAAGTAGAGAGAATGGAATTTGAAAGCTGTGTCAACATTTTCTTGTTTAAACATTCTGGTGACTCGAAGTTCAAACTTTGCAGCTTTGAAGACCGTCTTGCAGCTCAAAGAAGAGAGAGAGAGATGGCAACAACAGAGCTTGGATTCAAAAAGCCTTTGAGCAAGGAGGAAAGAATAGAGAAGAAGAAGCAGCGCCTAGCAGCAATTGGTATTTTTCTTTTTCTTTCTTTCTAATCTCATGATAATGGGTGTTCAGTACACAGTTGTTGACTTCACTATTTATTTCTTATCATATTTTTCATTGGGATGGGGTTGGGGTGGGGTTGGAGGGAAGGGAAGTGTTGCCTAGCGTACTAATGTCTCTAATCTATCTGGAAGCTTATTCTGTTGTGTTTCCATAAATTTTTAATTTAGTAGGGGATTTTCGTTTGCTGTAACCGATGTGAAGGAAACTATTCCGTTGATCATAAATATTGTTAACTGCTTTCTAGGTGACTCAAATTTTGAGTTTTTGTTTGTTATTGAATATTTATTTGACTCCATTTCTACATGAAACCGGGATAGTTTAACAAAGAAGTATCAAAACCTTATTTTTTTAGTCAATTTGCCTTTTGATTGTTTTCCTAGTTCCACTTCCTGAAATTTACCTAAATGGAAGGTTTATCCTCATATTTTCACTTAAGCGTTCAGTTTCTATTTTGACATCTGGCCTCAGTTCAGTTGAGAATTTGCCCCCTCCCCCCACTCCCTCTCTTGTATTAGGTGATGCAATTGATGCCTTTTCACTTCTTCACTAAAAAGAGAAGGTGGATGTTACTAATTGATTTATGTTCTATTCTATTAACAGGGGAAGATTTATTATCCATTGCTGCTGATCAGCCCTTCCGGTTTCCTGCCACATTCACTTTTGTTGTTAGAGCATTTTCAGGTGCTTTGTTTGAATTTTAGCCTTATTGCGTCTGTCTCTTTCCATTTGTGGTGTTTCCCTAAAAATGGTAAACTTACTGTCTCTGCAGTGTTGGATGGCATAGGGAAGGGCCTTGACCCTCGATTTGATATCACTGAGATAGCCAAACCGTAAAACACAATACCACCCAAACTTCTTTCCCTAATTGCCTTCATCTGACTGATTTCTATGATTGACTATCGTTTTTTAATCTGACATGTATTCACACTGACAATGAAGCTATGCGCTGGAATTGCTAAGATTTCGGGAAGCCGGTGTTGAAGTTATCTTAAAGGCAATCTATTTATGCTATTTATGATATCATCCATACTTATGCATCTTATTATACGATTTCATTTTAGTGCTTGTGTGTATTTCAGGATTTCAGGAAGAGATGGGACAGGCAATCACGTGCATTCTACAATTTATTTAGGCAGGCTGATAGAGTAGAGAAGCTTGCAGAAATTATCCAACGATTGGTAATGATCATGAGTAAAGACTTAAACACTGTTATGACTATCGATTACTTGTATTTCTAATTATATCCATTTTGTTATATTTTTAGGAGCAAGGTGATTTGAAGCTTCGTGTTCGAACTTTGGAATCTGAAAGGGCTTTTCAGCGGGTTGCTGCCGTTCAAAAAACAGTTGGAAGCGTGAGTTCTTAAGTTTAAAAATCATATTATCGTAATCTTCATCAAAATTATTGACAAACTATGTGATTTTATTTCTTGGTTTTCTTGAGCTAATTGTTTCACATGAAATAATAAAATGTTGCTATTGTGAACAAGATGTTACATTGACCAAAAGCATAGTCCAAAGAGAATATGTGATAGTTGTTGAGGGTCAGAAAGTGTTGAGGGGTATTTTAGTAAATGGAGGACATTACACCTGAATGGATCTAGAAAGTTTGAGAAGGGAGAAAAACGTCAGTAGTCAACTCACTAAAAGGAGAGATATAGCTAGGTCATGCAGTCGTTGGAATGACTGTGTGACCTTGGACTTGTTTCTAGGCTAAGGTTAAATCCCAACATCGATGTTCTTTTCCCCTGATATCATTTCGCAGTGGATTGGCAAAAAAAAGTAGTTCACCCTGAGCGTAACGGGGCGTGTTGAATCCTACATTGCTTGTGTTACCTGATCCTGAGCTATATAAAGCCTCGGACAATCATCTTCTTCCAAGATGTCTTTTGAGAGTGAGTTAGGCCCATTGGGTTCTTACATGGTATCAGCGGTAGGCTTTTCGTTTGATGTTGGGCGTGTTGAATCCCATATCGATGTTGGACCCCCCAATATTCGTTCGCAGTAGCTTGTCAAAATTTCACTCTGCGTGTGAGGGGGTGTGTCGAATCCCACATCGATGATGTTGGACTTTCCCCTGATATCTGTTCACAGCAGCTTGTCAAAATTTCACTCTGCGCGTGAGGGGACGTGTCGAATCTCATATCGCTTGTGTTACCTAATTCTGAGCTATATATAAAGCATGGGACAATCCTCCTCGTTCAAGACGTCTTTTGAGGGTGGCCCATTGACTTGTACAAGATCACTTGTTCAATTTTGGAATGTTCACATCAAATAACTTATTATAAATAATTCCACCAAAATAGTATTCATTATTTTTGTTTTTGTCGGATTGATGGACAGGCTGTAGCTGCTGGAAGCTTAGTAAACCTTGCAACGATTTTGTATCTCAATTCAATTCGAGTATGTGTTCCATAGTAGTTTCTGATTTAATCACCTTTTATCCTTTTGTTTTCAGTTTACTTTTATGCTTTCTTACGGTCTTGTTGTTTTCAGGTTCCTGCCATGACGGCGTATGCCATCTGTGCATTTTTTGGCTTTCAAGTTCTCTTTGGTATTCTGAAGGTCAAAAAACTGGATCAGAGGGAGAAGTTGATAACTGGAACTGCTTAATCAAGTGAGTATTTGTTTTCTATAGATGTTGAATCTACTATTTTAGCCTTTAATGTTCTATTATCTATGAGATTGTGCTTTGGAAGTGCAATGTCGATAAAACTTTGAAAAACGCGACAGGACTTTTGAGCTTTAATAAAACTCATAAGAGATTCCTTTTGAAAAGGATTTGCCACCTAACTTGAGTTTGAACCCAGATTTTGATTTTTAACAAAAGGATTTTGAAGAGAGGGAAGATATTTTGTTATTATGTAATATATTCTATACCGTAAGACTTACACTCTCTTTTATATAGCCATAATGATGGGTTAAATTATGAAGAATATCACCCTAATAAATGGCTAATTAATGGAATAAAGAAAGCTATCAAATTGGTCAACATGATCTAAATAGAAAATATGACTTAAATACTAAATAAGAAATATTGCATTAATGGAAATACTAAATCTTTCAACACTCTTCCTCAAGGTAGGGAGAAAATGATTCAGAGTCCCAGCTTAACAAAAGTTTACTGGAGATCGTCTTCCTGTCCGATAGTCATCAAAGGTACTATGGGAAAAAATGGAAGAATGACTATTGTCGGAAACAACGGTAGAGACATGTCGAAGGAAACTTGATACTCGGTTACCTAGATGATGAAGATTGATGATCACTATGTTGCCTGCGGCTATTGGGTTTTGCGGTGTTGGAAGACCAACGGTGACAATTGGAACGCCGGAGGAAGACCAACGACGACAACTGGAATGTTGGGCAACTAACAGCAATAATTGGAATACCAAAAGAACAACGACGACAACTGGAACGCTGGGTGACCAACAACGTCAACTGGAATACTGGGTGACCAAATGGAACATCGGGAGACAAACGACGATAACTGGAACGTCGGACGACCAAGGGAGACAACTGAAACGTCGGGCGATCCTCATGAGAGAGATGGACAGAGAGAGGGGCCGGCATAAGGTGACTAAGAAGGCAATGCTGCTGCGGCATAGCAGGTGTAGCAAACGCGGTGGCAGGAAGGTGGTTTGGCACCGTGGGAAGGTAGTGGCCGGAAGGAGGTTCGGCATCGCGGAAGGCGGTGGCCGGAAGGTGGTTCGATGCCACAGGAAGGCGATGGCTTGAAGGTGGTGAGGCCCGGGGGGGGGAAGAGGAGGGGGCTAGGGTTTTCCTTCTCCCCCCGCGCCTCCCATTATTTTTCTCTTTTAGGCACTAATACCAAAAAAGAGTTTAGAGAGGAAGATAGTGTTTTGTTATTAAGTTGTATATTGTATACAATTGAGACTCTAGTCTTCCTTATTATATTGCCATAACAGTGGGGTAAATTAGGACGCATATTGCCCTAATAAATTGACTAATTAATGAAATACAGAAATCTATCAAATTGGTCAACATGACTTATGAAAATTATGACCTAAATATTATATAAGAAATAATGTATTAATGGAAATATTAAATATTCCAACAAAAACATTTTAAGAAAACAAACCCTTTATAACTTCAAATTAATCTGTTTGCAAAAGATTGAGTTTGGGCTCGAATATGCTGGAGGAAAGTGTTAATTGTTAAGTACTCTTACCAACGTGTTTGGTACGCGGAATTCAATTAAAGAATGAAATGGTTCGGGAATGATCATTCCATTCTCATGTTTGGTAGGTGGGACTAGTTTTCATTCTCATTCCTAGGTATTCATTAATCTCACAAATCATGAGATAAGCCAATCCTAAGTAAAAGATGGTATTACCTAATCTAGTGATTAGTGAAGGAAAAGGGGGGCGCTAATCATTTGGTTTATGTTTGATGTTGGTTTCATTTGGATTAAAAGGATATAAGAGAAGAGAGAATAATGTTATTGTATTGTATTTGTATATTCAGAATGAATTCTATATCCCTAATTATATAGCCGCAGGAGCTGGCTAAATTAGTACATATATTACTGGAATAAATGGGGTAATAATGCTCTACATCAAGATGCCAAAAATAACAAATACATAAATAGCGTATTTTAACACTCCATCTCAAGCTGAGACAAAAATATTGATGAGTCCGCTTGCCAATTGCTGACTGAAGAAGGATGGTCCTGTGGACTTGGTGGAAATATCAACAGGCTGTTCGGAAGATGGGACGAAGGTAGGTTTGATGATTCCCGATCGGACTTTCTCACGAATAAAATGGATATCCACCTCAATGGGTTTCGTTCTTTCATGGAGGATTGAGTTCGAGGATAGTATTATGGCGGATTTGTTGTCATAGAATAGCTTAGATGAGTTTCTCACGGGAAGTCCTAGCTCAGTCAGAAGGGAATGAAGCCAAAGAAGTTCACACGTTCCCTGTCCCCCTTTGTTACCCAACTCGGGAACGTCGCCCCCTATTCCGCTACCTTCTTTCATATTCTATTAATCGTCTGATTTCTATTTGTCTTTTTAGGATCTCTCGGATCAATAAATCCTTCCTTGGACAAACTAATTTAGTTGTCATTCCTCGCTCCATTCATGAGGCCCTCCAGAATCCAAAGTGGGTTGTCGCTCTGCAAGCAGAGATGGATTCCCTACAGAAGAATCAGACATGGGAATTGGTTGACTTGCCGACTGGTGAACGACTAGTTGGTTATAAGTGTGTCTTCAGTGTCAAGTATCTAGCTGATGATTCGATTGATGTAGTGGGTATGATGTGGGCGGGAAAGATATATCTAATACAGGAATAGGGCGCGGAAGTAAGGTATGGTCCTCGGTAGTGGTTGCCTCAATAGGTGGAGAAAGTATAGGACCGGAAAAATAGGGTACAGTTTCGAGGAACGTAACATCGAGGGAGTGGTAAGTATGATGAGTAACTGGATCGTAGCACCTATATTCTTTCGACATGGAAGAATAGCCGAGGAAAACACACTGAATAGATTTATCATCTAACTTAATTTAGGTAGGGTTTCGATTCTGGACAAAACACGTACAACTAAAGACACAGAGTAAGAGAGGAAAAAGGGTGCTAGTGGGTTGCAGTATATGAAGGGGTTTTTGCCTATAAGGACACAACTCGGTGTGTGATTAATAAGATGGGCAGTAGTGAAAACTGTCTTGTGCCAAAAAGATTTGGGAACATTCATTCTTCGGAAAAGGTAACAGACTACAAACATGATTTGACGGTTCTTACGTTCTACCATACAATTTTGTTCAGGGGTGTAGGGATACGTAAACTGCTGAAGGATACCTTGCTTATTAAGCTTAGCCCAAAATTCATCGGATAAGTATTCCCTCTCATTATCTGACCTGATATTGCATACGACGGTTTTATATTGAGTTTTTATCATTTGAAGAAAGTGGGTAAAATGAGTGTAAACCTTTGATTTGTGCTTAATCAAATAAACCCAAGTACACTGATTATAATCAGCTATGAATGTGACATAGTAGCGGCGTTTGGAAATGACTATAACATGAGAGGGTCCCCAAATATTAGAATGAATAAGATCAAATGCTTGGGAGGCATGGTGCATGTGAGGAATGTAAGAGGTGCATGTGTGTTTAGACATTTTACAAACTACACATTGAAATTTAAAATCCTTGCAAGTTTTATTAATAGACAGAAACAACCAACATACATACTGAAAATTCGCATGTCCTAGACGGGTATGCCACAAGTTTAAATTTTTTAACGAACAAATAGAGGAATAAAAAATAGGTAATACAGAAGCTTGCATACTAAAATGGTGGAACGACTGGAGGTGGAAGACTTCCGAAGTAATAGAGACCATCGCGTTTATATCCCCTGTTGAAAATCTTCCTCGTAGTCAGGTCTTACAAGTAGCAATGGTTTGGTAAGAAGACAATGGTGCAGTTAAGATTCTTAGCAAGACGACTAACCGATAGAAGATTATAGGCAAATTTAGGAAAATAGTAAACATAGTGAAGAGTGATATCGAGGGACAAACAGACATCTCCCTAACAACGAATAGGGATAGAAGTACCATCTGCAATACACACAGATTGGTTGATAGGCGAAACATGAGAGGTAAATGTAGAAAACTCACCAGTCATGTGATTGTTAGCCTCGGAGTCTAGAATCCAAGTAGGGCGACCAGATTTACCATGAAGTGCAGTAGGAGTACCCGAAGCAAGAGCAGCCGTGGGGCCGGAAGACGATGCCAAAGTGGTTAACTGATCTTGAAGCTGGGCAATTCGGGTCTGGACGTGGGAAAGATCCAGGGGAGTTGGTAGGGGATCTGCCGGACTGGAGACAATATCAGCAATAGCAACAATACATGGTCCTCATTTTCCTTTCCTTTCTCCTAGGTTTCGAGGTTTCAATTTAGGATGAAAAATAACAACGGTAAATGTGATGACCAGGCTTTTGGTAGTGTTGACAGTATGGTTGCGTGCCTGATGAGCGAGGATCTGAGGGGGCCGGAAAGGCCACCTGGTCAGGGATAGAAGGAGTGACTCCAAGTAGGAGAAGGAGCTGGTGTTTTGAATCGTTGTCAACAGTAGAGAATGTACTATATAGGTCTGGCATCGGTGATGTGTTTAAAATCTGACTGCGAAGATTCTCGTACTCCGGATTTAAACCTATCAGGAAATAGTATGTGTGACGATCCTAGCGCTTGCCTTCGATCTCAACAGCATTCTCAAGGAATTCACTCAGATATTCATATTGCACAAGTTCCTCCTATCGAGATTGAAGGTAGCAGAAGTAATCCGCAATTGAAAGTCCTAAGGATGCTTGAGAGGCATAGAAAAATGGGCATACATCTTCGTAATAGCAGATCATAAACCTTTGACAGTCTCGTGGAATATGAAGATATTATAAATCCATTCCTCCATAGAATAGAATTGAAGATTTACCCGAGGATGGTACAATTATCAACATCCAACTAAGCAAACTTAGGATCGTTGATATCTGGCCTTGACTCAGTGTCGTCGAGCCATTCGATCTTACGTTTTCCACCAAGGTAGAGATGGAGAGAGTGATACCAGTCAAGGAAATTCGCTCCATTGAGAAAGACAATGGTAATATGTTGGACCGTGGCCTTAGTCGCACGGGTAGAATCTGAGCGGGTGGATAGCTGTGGAGCAGGAACGGTCTGAGATGGGACGCCACCTCCTTTCCCGGATGCCATAGAGATATATGAGATGATGATATCGTAGCAGTGAAACAATTCGAACAAATGCTAGGGAAGACTGACCGGGCTTCGGAAAAAGAAGATACTATATGAGAAGGTAGCCAGAGACGCAGTTACCTCACCATGTAATAAATAGAAGAGACGGCCATGTATTTAAGACCTCCGGAACACCAACGAATGGAGAACGACGACGACTAGCAGTAGAGATTTACATGAACGATCCACGATCCACAACTTGTGGCAGTGAACAACCGGCAACGTGCGGGAACAAGACAGATGCTGGTTTTGGGAAGCTTCTGGAGGTTGTGGCTGACTGGACAGAAGGCAGGGTTCGTGGCGACTGGGTTCGCTAGGGTTTAGAGCTTTTGAGGTTAGGGTTCGCAACAGTTGGGTTGGGTTCGCAGAAGGCTGGTTTCTAGGGTTTGCAGGTTCGCAGCGGCGGCTAGGGTTTCTCGATTGTGGGTCGAGATTGGAAGGCAATGGGATTTTGCGATTGAGGCTCGCGATCGAAAGGTAGGGGTGGTGGCTAGGGTTTCGCGATTGTGGGTTGCGATCAGAAGGCAGTGTTGGTGGCTTGGGTGGCTAGGGTTTGCCATCTGGTGGTGGCTTGGGTTGCGATTTGGTGGTGGCTATGGTGTAGTTAGGGTTTGTGGTTGGTGATTTCAACAATAGAGCTTTGGTTTGCGATCTGGTGGTAGTATTGGCTGTTGGTGGCTAGTAGGGTTTCGATGGAAAAAAAAATGGTTCTGATACCAAAAACGATATAGGAGAAGAGGGAATAATGTTTTTGTATTGTATTTGTATATTCAGAATGAGTTCTATATTCCTCTAATTATATAGTCACAGGAGCAGGCTAAATTAGAAAATATATCACTGGAATAAATAGGCTAATAATGCCCTCCAATCAAGATACTAAAAATAACAAATACATAAATATCGTATTTCAATAGGTTTATATTTGAATATTCTCTATTTTAAAAAAAATGATTTATTCCTCACACTAACCAAATATTGGAATAAGAATGGTCATTCCAATACCACATTTAATTCCTTTTGTCACAAAACATATGAATGATGACTATTCCAATATCACAGTAATTTCAATTCTATTGTCATTCGATTCCATTTTAGTTTTCCAAATGATCACTCGAAAAGGTTTGTATTAAATTTGTCCAAGCCTAAGGAACAAATTAAACCAAAAGTAAACGCACTTATTTGAAAGATAGGAATATCCCATTTGTGTCTCACTTATTTATTCTATATTTTGAAAAAACAATCGACCCTTAAAAGGGTGGTCTATACGATATATTCTAGAGGTAACATCTATGGAGATGCCACCCATAGATCAAAATTCTTAGAAGAGACTTGGCTCTCGTTGAAATATTTTTTGGAAAGTCTTTTTAATGGGATTTGGCCCAATTCGATTTTCTTGAAAATTGAACTTGGCCCGAATGCAGTTCTATTGAAGGTGGGACTTGCTCCAAATTCGTTCTTTAAAACGGGAGTTGGCCCATATACCAGAATTATCTGTTTAACAATAATTAAAACAATTTGTTTTGACGTATCATAAATATGAACATCAAAAGTATATGAGGATTAACTTGTGCATCATCATTTGCAAGTAATATGAACAAAGAAGGCCTTGTGTAGGTCTTAGCCCATAGGCGTACTGTCATGGGCTAAAGTTTTTCCGAACCCGTGTGGGCTTAGCGTTACTTTCACCTTATTGGAAGCGCTAAGTTAGCTTAACCAACTCTATCGGTAGCAGAAGACTTGAATAGAGGGGAGGAATTTGGGGAAAGGTAAGGAATTGGGAAAAAAAAAATCTTTAAATCTCTCGGGAGGAATTTACAAGGATTGCTAAAATCTAAGCTCTGAGGATAGTTTGGAGTAAATGAGCTCCTCACCTTTTTTAGGACTTGGCCTTGATAACAATTGGTCAATATTGATTCAATCCAACATTCAAGATTCAAAGAACCTTCCTATAAAATATCGTACTAAAAAATCCTCTAGAATCCTCTACATACATTTAGAAATTAACAAGGCCATCTTGTTCTATACTTCCCTAGAGTTCTTTGGAACATTTTGGAAACTATAGAGCCTTCTTGGGTTGGGCCTTCCCCTGCACTTGGGCTAGATTAGAATTGTACTTATCAGGGCTTAAAGACTTGGGCCATGACATTATGCTCCACTTGATTTTGTGACACCTCATCGCGACTCTTCCTCAGCAGCACTAGAAGTGTCCATCGATCTACCTCTAGTCCCTGGGTTCTTGACAATCTTCGGTTCCTTCGGCTTGCCTTGTCGAGTCTTATTTCTCTCACAGCGATGCTTATTCTTGTTGCCTTGTTGTGGCTCTGTGCACCTGCCTATTGTGTTGCTACTTGAACCTTCCCAATATCGAGTATGTCTCTCGGACACTCCTATCTTTTGAGACCTCTGCCTTGCTTGTAGTTCGTGGAGCATCACAACGAATCCTTCATCAACTCACCCTCTTGGCACCCCTGTTGGCCCGTTGATTTCTCTTTTGGGTTGGCATCACCCTTTGATGTCGGCCTTGGCTACTTTTCCCGTACAAGTCGCATGGAGCCTAGAAGATGCATAGTCCCCATATGTGCTTCTTCCCGTTGCTCTGGGTGACCTTGCTGTTATGCCTCAGACTCCGTCGTTAAGAGGCACGAAGGATCTTCCGCTTTGGGTAATCCCACACCCAATGCAGTCCGTCATAGATAAAGCAACCCGATCCTGGTTCGGAACAATTTACCCTTGCATCCCGCTTGGTTGCCTGCTCTTTCCGTGGAGACATCGGTTGATCACTTGTGCGGCCACGATGCCGACTTTCCTTGAAGCTGGCTAGAGTGCCATCACTCTCGTAGGCATTGCTCGATCCCTTGGTACCGTCATTGTCGCTGGCACTCAGGCTTGGTGAGCACGACTGTGCGTCGAAATCTATTAACAACTGAGCCTCGACAATCATAGATGCCAAGTCTTGCACCCTTCATTGCCTTAGCTCTAACTTCACCCACGACTGTAAGCCATTGAGAATGTAGAACAAGGAGTGCTTGTCCGAGATGTCTAGGATCAATATTATGAATTATTTCACGTAGTCTTGAATTTGGACAACATGCTTGAGTCGGCGAAGTTTCCCACGTGCTTCATCCTCCGCATTCTTTTAGAAAAAAAATTGTCGTTCAATCTCTTTTTTGAAATTTTCAATTGACTTTGTTCGGCACGCACCTTTCTCGATGTCCCCATGTCGCCTTTGCTGCCATAAAGTAGTTGTATTGATAAGATACTATGTAGCCGTGCGTACTCAAACGACTTCATCCCGTATACCCGTAGCCTCAAAATATTGCTCAAGACTCCACAGGGAGTTCTCGAGCATTACGTGCTCCAGCGTAACATGTTAGCGTGGGTACGTGCTATTCCTTGTCGCTATCACACCATTGCACAAGGTCACGTCCAAGCGAATATCCTCCATGTTGGCTCGAACTTTGTTTAACTCTACTTCAATGTGGCCTCGGAGCTTAGCTAGCTCTTCTATGAGCTCTTCATGAAGAGCTCGAAGCTCTGTCACGAAGGAACCGCCCAGTTAATTCATGGCACCCCTCATGGCTTGGTGAATGGCTGCATCTTCTGACTCTGGCCCGTCCAACCGCTCATGGATGTTTGCCAGTTGTGAGTTGGTGTGCCCACAACAATCTCTACTTCCACTAGCTTGGCCTCCATGCTAGACACTTGGTCCCTTGATTTGCTTTGACGTCGCTCTTGGCGTTACTCCTCGGGTACTCGATCTTGGGCGCTGTCCTTGATCTGAAATGAACCAGTCTTTGTCGTTCTTTCCTGTAACCTTCAACCTAGGGTTAAGGATTGTGTGGGGTGAACCCTTTGATTATCTCGGATAGTCGTTGAACTCTGATACCAACTGTCACGGGGTAAAGTTTTTCGCACAAACCTGTGAGGCCGTAACATTATTTAACCCTATTGGAAGTGCCAAGCCTCACTAACTCTATCGCTAGCGAAAGAGTTGAATAAAGGGGGAAAGAATTTGGGAAGAGACAAGGACTTGGGAGAAAAAATATTTTTATTGTTAAGCTTTAAGTTTTGAGGGATGATTTGTAGTAAATGAGTTCCTCTTCTTATATAGGCCTTGGCCCTGAGAATGGAATAATCACGGCCCAATTGTTTTGAGTCTTGATAAGTCCAATTCCGATCTAGCCCAAGTGCAGGGGAAGGCCCAACCCAAGGAGGCTCTCCAATTTCTGGAAAGTTCCAGAGAATTCTAGGGAAGTCTAAAGTAGATTTCTATATACAATTCTAGATGTATATGGAGAATTCTAGGGGGTTCTTTAGTAGGATATTTTGTAGGAATGTTTTAGGTCTTGAATCTCTACTGTCGGATCACATCGATCTTGACCATCCATTCTCAGGCCTATATAAGGTGAGGAGCTTATTTGCTCCAAACCAGCCCTCAGAGTTTAGAGCGTAGCAATCCTTGTAAATTACTATCTAACGATATAAATAAATTCTCTCTCTTAATTCCTTGCCTTTTTCCAAATTCATTCCCTCTCTATTCAAGTCTTGTTTAGCCTTGCGATTAGGCGTGCTTTAACAACACTAGCCTCAATCAGGTAGATTTTCTTCCTGACATGAAATTGGGCTTCATTCAAATCCAATTATATTTGATAAGTCTAGCAAACTCCCACTCGGTATGAGCAAGACTAGTGTTGAAATGGTTAGAACATTTTTATGCACTTGTTTATGTTCAAATTTCAAAAGGATGAAAACTGAATGCAAAGGGATATGCTTTAATATGGGCTGGCTGTAGTCAGGACTACTATCAGTATATTAGGCAATTGTAAAATTCCACATTTGCTTCCTGCTGGGTGTTTCTTAAGAGTCCAACTTGAGATTCTTGTAACGGGTCATTTTCATTGAGATTGGCGAAGATCAGATTAGGAGCCTAATCACTGCTGTACACTAGAATCAACTTCAGTATTTTACCGCTTTTAACTTTTGTGGTTTTTCTGGTAAAGATCATCTAGTAACATGGAATCAAAGGAATGAGAAAAAGGAGGCTAGAGTTTATTATTGCAAGTAATGAGCGCAATGTTACAATGTACAGACCTACGAAAGAGTAAAAGACTATTCTACCTTGATACGAAATATCCAATAAATCTAATACTTTCTTTTCCAATATAATTCCATAATACTCAAATTCATCAGCAATCTATTCCATATACTAATCCTTGCAATGAATATGTTGCAGATTCATGGTGAGATTGTGGGGATGTAGTCGATGCAAGTTAACATTTGCACTCTTAGAGATTGCAAAAGAGCTTGACAAAAAGTCTATCGGAAGTTCTTTGAAGCTCTTTGCAAACCAGGAACTTCCAAGTTCCATGTGAGTTTTGCAATGAAGGGACCCTACGTAGAAGGCTGAAGGTCTAGCTTTGTTACTGAAAAAGCAAAACAAAGCAAGATCTTGTAATTTTGTTTAGATTTATTATAACACTAGCCATTTTGTTCCAAGTTATGAGCTCTCCCATGAGAAAGGGGCACACAATGAACTGGTCCGTTTAGGATTTATTTATTCAATGGCAAGCTAGTCACGTTTGGACTGCATTTTGCCGTGATGTAGATAATGTTTGATACAGAAAACTTGTAGTCTAATGTATTATAACATTTCTAATTGTGTATAGCGTATTACATAGTGAAATTTGTCCTTTCTTTCTTTCTTTTAACAAAATGGAAAGGAATCTAGTAGTCTATATTCCATATAGGCAGCCCAACAGTTTGTTTTCACAGGTGCGTGTGTGTGTGTGGTGCTTTACATGAAAACCTATTGATTTCCATATCGCTTGTGTTACGTGATCCTGAGATATATGTAAGTTTAGGGATAATCCTTCTCTTTCAAGGTGCCTTTTGAGAGTGAGTTGGAGCCATTGGGTTTCTATATGGTATCAGGTCCAGATTTTTCGTTTGATGCAGGACGTGTTGAATCCCACATCAATGTTGGGCCCTCGATATTCGTTCACCCTGGTTTGTAAAAGTCCACTCTGTGCGTGAGGGGCGTGTTGAATCCCACATTGATGTTGGGTCCCTTGATATCTATTTCCAGTGTTTTGTCAAAGTCCACCCTGCATGTGAGGGGGCGTGTTGATTCCCACATCGCTTGTGTTACGTGATACTGAACTATATATAAGTCTAGTGGCAATCCTTCTCTTTCAAGGCGTTTTTTGAGAGTGAGTTGGGCCAGTGGGTTTCTATAAAACCATTTTAAGGCCTAATATTGGGGCACAATTTAGACACTGTTCTCTCCTTGCATGTGCAGGTTGTTCTGTTTTTAGTAGTATTATGGCATGCATTATGGATGGTGGATGTATGTAGGAGTGTTGGTAGTGAATTCCAAACAATTGCCTTGTCTTTGGGCAACATGATGGAGCCTATAAAGTTGTTTCCCCCAGTTTTGTTGTTTAGTTGTTGGATGGTGCATGTTCTGTTTTTGTGGTGGATTTTAGCTGTGGCTTTTGGGTTCCATGTGCCCCAACAGAATAAAAAATTTACATCTGGGAACTTCAATTATGCCTCTCTTGAGTTGGAAAACCAAGATTTTAAAGTCATAACCTACTTTTGCTCTCCCTTTTACACCTATGCATGTGTGAGAGTTTATAATGCTGTTTAACTTAATGGCAATAATTACAACAATTAGAAGGCAAAATAAAATCTAATATTAAAATAGTATTTGAAGTCCCGGGCCAGCATAGGGTTAAAGTGTAATATATTTTATACCAAAAATTACTACACATGTGACCCCTGTAAAAGTAAATTAGACATAATTGCCCAACATGCGTGTCTGGGTCTGCTCCAAACAAGTGTTCGAGGAAGGTTGATCGAAACAAAAGGAAAATATTAAAAGTAATACGTAAGTATTAAACGATTAGAGAGCAACATCCAGTTATACTCAAATTTTAATGATAGTTATTAAAACCAAGTGGAGTCAATTGAAGTAATTCTTTTCATATATATACGACTTTGGGAAACTTCACAAATTCGATATGAAATTCTAACATCCACACTCACGTGTAGCCCTATCTTGCACATGATGATGCGATCAAATAACAGAAAATACAAGACAAATATTTAAGCAATTAGGGACAAATAAACGAAATTTCTCAAACTAAATTCTAATACCATGTTAGGAGGTTCTAATTTAAAACCATACGATGTTAATTAGAATAATTTTTTTTCTTCATATATTGACTATTTTGAAATTCTAGCAAACTTTAATAATCTCAATTAACAACTAGGATAGCAAAAAGTGAAAAGTAAATGCTTTAGACTAAAGGACAATCTAATGTAGTTAGAATTTAGAAACAAATAAACTTTTACATTAAAGAAAAAGCATAATCTAAGGAAGTGATTGGGTGTAGATGTAATCCTCATTTTCAAAAACACTCTCTTGTGATCCACTTATCTCTTCTTTGCAATCACCATTTTCCTTCCCACATTTGGCTTTTCCCTGTGTATATAAAATATCAAATTAAATCATGTCAACATATAAACACAAAGATCCACTACCACTTATGTTATAAAATAACCCACTTTATAATTTTGGGATACATTTTCGAACATATTTTGGTTACAATGAATTTAAAAGAATTAAAAAAAGTTATTATATTATAATGTAATAATTATATACAATAAGACTCTATCTCTATTATATAGTCATAAATATGCGCTAAATTAAAAAAAAATATCGTCCTAATAAATATGACAATAAAAAACAAAACCTATCAAATTGGTCAACTTGACCTATATAAAAAATATAACTTAAATACTAAATAATAAATAATGCATTAAGAAGAATATCACCCTAATAAATAGAAGAATAAAAAGAAAGCAGAAGTTATCAAATTGATCAACATGACCTATATAGAAAATATAATCTAAATAATAAATATTTCACGAGCTATAGAAAATCCCTCTTTCAATTTTTTGTTTTTTCATATCTTCAAAACTTTCCTTTTGCTATCCATATTTAATTCCACAAGTCTCTCTCCCTCTCCAAAAGTATCCTTCTTCTCCATCACTAACTAAAGAAGCGACTCGATAATTGCTTATGTTCATTGGATCTTGCAAAATTATTTGAAAATAATGTCTACAGTCTCTTATTTTTAGTTCATTATGAATTTTAAATTTTACCACACTGAAGTCAAACTGTAAACTACAATTTGACTTCATTACATTTAGAATAAAAAAAATTGAAGTTTCTCATGGTTAGGTAGATTTTTCCTCTTTGCTGATTGGGTTAGATTACATTTCATTCTTTACATATTTTATAACGATCATCGATCCTCAATTTGGGTGTTAAAAATTTGTGTGTGAACTTTCGCACTTCAATTATTTCCTCCATTATATTTTTTAAGGTAGATGAAGTAAATGCATTTCATATTTTCATGAATTATTGATTTCTTATGTAGGATTATAATTTGTTTTCGAGTTTTTAAGGAATCAGATATTAAAATCACTAAACTCACGCAAGATTATAAAAAATTTAAATCATATTTAATACCATGTTCCATTAAGTTGGATCTATTCGTATCAACATAAAACAAATATAACAGACATACTTAAATTGCATTTAATTAAATAATACTTCTTCCAATATTTCAGTTTCAAATATGGTAGTTCCTTAGGTGTGATATAAGAAACCTCTTCCGAGAAAGGGTGGAATCGATAACGGGGAATGATTCTTTTCTAAGTAACACAAGTGAATTGCCTCTAATAGTATACACACAGAAAACTTAAAAAGAAAAGCTTTCTTGGAATTGTTGAAACAAATGAATTTTAGTTAAATTTTTAGAATAGAAAGTGTCAAATGTGCAATTTCCTCTAGCCCTTTTATCCCACATTGGTTGGGAGAGGTGAAATTAATGAGGATATCTAGGGGTATGTGAGACACTTGGGGTGTGCCCCAAGGGGTACTCACATTTTTTGTGGAGGGGAGAAGAGTTACATGCCTACCGGTTTACCACACACGCGCGCGGGTTATTTAAAAATATTTTTTAAAAAAAAAACAGTTTAATTAAAAAAAACACACGCGCGTGTTATTTAAAAATATTTAAAAAAAAAAACAGTTTAATTAAAAAAAAAAAATAAAAAAAAATACTAAAACGTGTGAATAATTTGAACCGTTGAGAAAAACACAAAACGTTTTTAATTTATTAAAAAACGTTTTAATTCATTAAACGTTTTAAATTAAAAAACGTTTTAATTCATTAAACGTTTTAAATAAAAAAAACGTTTAAAGTTGAACGTTTTAATAATTTAAATATTTAAAACGTTTTTTTATTTTTTTATTTTTGGTTTTAAAAAAAAGGATTCAAACGGTTTTTTTTTTCTCTCCTATAAATAGTGCTTTCTTCCTCAATTTTAAGAACACAGAATAGTCTTCGTCTTGATCTGAAACAGTTTCTTCATTAGAAATAGTTTTATTTATTTTAAACTTTGATTTCCGAGCAGTCTGTTTGTTTGTTCAAACAGTGAGTGGGTGTTTAGTATTCAGGCCTTCTGTTGTGCAAAAAAGGTTCTAGACAGAGGTGATTCTGGGCTATTTTATCCTGGGGACGACGGGGCTGATACACTGCTTGCACGTTCTTGGGCAGAGCCGCGAAACGTCTTAAAGAGAGCGACCTAGTCCGCGACTCATCCCAAGAAATTTTGGTAAACTCGTACTTTATTTATTTTCTGCTACAACAGGAATTTTTAATAATCTGATTTTAATCCTAAGAAACTAAAATTGATCTAATTTGAATCTAGGTGATAGTAAGATTAAAATCAGTAATGCAGTTACAGAAAAAACAAAAAATCTATGACAGACATAGAAGGGGGTGGCCGAAATTTGCACAGATGACGGCACCATTATTGGTCTTCCCCTTATATATAATATCTCCAAGGTTCAAAACCATGAATCCCTTTCTTTCCATAGTTGCATTTTGACTCTTGAACTTCTAAAAGTTTAGTATTACTACCCATTCATTTTTCAAGGGCTATCCTAACTTACATTTTTTATTGTGTGACCCATTAGATTTATACCAAAATTTTGATGGTGAAATTAATTAATTATTTTACTAATCTATTAACCAGTTAAAATTAGAGTTATTCCAATTTTATCATTGTAGAAGAAAACACATTTCTTTTAAGGCATTTCTTACGACTGAGTCACGTCTACTCTTATATCACAGTCATATCCAGTTGGTAGAAATTTCACCAAGAGAACCTTCTTATTTATATTTTTGTATTATAAAATTTCTCTATCTTATGTTCCAAAAAGGACCAATAAGGTATGCATAAAGTAAAAAACCATTAATCTAGTCATTTGTATCTTGATTGATAAAATAATTTCTCATAAAACTAATTGGAATCTCATCTCAATCGTCAAACTGCTCTGATAAGAGGCTTGAGTGAATTATATAAAATCGAATCATATAGGACACGTCTCTCTTTGCTGAGAGTGAAAAATCTTATCTTGCATACTTGTATTCATATTTACATCTCACTATACCCAATGAATACTTTTGAAGTCTCGTGGTTAGTAAACAAAACTTAATATTATCAAAGTAAAGCAATTCATATATGTAACATACAATACCTCAAAGTCAAAAGATCATAAATATAATCATATCTCAGCTATCTTATTTAATATTGAGCAAAATTACTATGTAGGATATCAATGATGATTACGTTCAGTCCCTTACTACACTACTTAGTTCTCTTGTGATTGTTCTAATATTTCATACTAATGGTTTGAGACTCGTTACTCTCAAAAGAGAAAACAACAAAACAAGTTAGCTTATATTGTTGAAGACTAGTTTTCAACAATCCAATATGGACTAAAAACAATTAAGCATATTAAGAACCTAATTATTTGTCCCAATTTTTTTCCTTTGATCAAAATTGATTTAAATTTAAAAAATTTAGTACTTATGTGAGATTGAAATACAAATTCACATAGTACTTCAGAAAGGCAGCAAAATATTTGAAAACTAGGCAAAATTAATTTTAATGAAATCATCGACTGAATCCAAACCTCTTATTTTCAAAAATCAATTCTATTCTTCAAAATGTTTAAACAATATGAATATTTGTGTATACACACACACACACACACACACATATATAGAGAGAGAGAGAGAGATACCACATTTACAGAATTCCTGGAACCCACCAGCACTTCATCATTTGCATCAGCTCGAAGAAGAAAATAGAAGAAGAAAGCTAGGAGGAAGAGAAGAAAGAGGGTTGAAAATCTCATAGTATTACTATTTGATGATCTTGATTAGGAGGGTTTGATTTGAGTACAATATCTTGTGAAACTGTATATATATAATCTTATATTTACAATATATATATATATATAATGGGGAATGTGAGATTTTTAATTATTAATTTGTAGCTTATTTTGACCTGTCTCCTGATTCCATAACAGCAAGCTCTTCCATCAAGAGGATGGGTTCGCTTTTCTGTTCTCTCACTATAATATACTAGTCCTTGTCATTCTTTGAGTGTGTGTGTGAGACAGAAAGAGGTGGAGATTTTTAGGGTGTTTTTTTTTTTAAATGGAATTGAAACTCCCAAACGATGTCAATATTTTTTAATGAACACTACGAATCTTTTGTAAGATACGGACAAATTTACCCTAATTAACTGACATTATATACTATATTGGTCATTCAAAATTTTCCCAAAATAGCTATTCTGAAAAGACATTAAATTAAAGTAAAAACACTTGTAAATACGATTAATCAAGTTTGTTTTGTTATTTTGTTGATTAAATTACATAACTATGAACGCATGTTTTAGAGCCTCAAAATGACATCTAAATTGTATTTTTCACATTAAAATAACATAACTCATGTTCAATTCAGCTCGTTAAAATTACTATAAAAATAGAATAGTCGTCATTCATGGCCATGTTGAATTCAACACATGAAAAATAAAATTATATTTGTATTGAATTCAACATGAACGGATATGTCATTTTGAAGTTATTATTTAAGCGTTTATGTAATCAAATAAAAAAAAAGAGTAATTCAAATATCGATATTTATGATTATACTTCGAGATGATTAATGAAATTATAATTGTTAGCTATCTCTTCTTTGCAAAAACTATTTTCGGTACATATTTAATTAGTATTTAGAGCGTGACATGTTATGATTATGTTGAAATCAACACAATAGTAATTTGTATGTTGAATTCAACACAAACTTCGAATCACAATAATCAAACTTTCTCAATTAAATGACAATGTTGAATTTTATACAGATTATTGAATTCAACATAACCGTGAATGACTAATTTTAAATTTTATAAATAACTTAACATATTGAATTCAACCCAAATTATATTTTTTTTATGCAAAAATATATAATTGAAATGTCATTTTGAAAGTTTAAAAACAGACGATCATGATTGTGTAATTTAATCATGTAAAGAATGAAACCAAATTGATTTATTGCTAATAACTGCAAGAGTTTTTAATATAATTAATTATGATAAATGTTCTTTTTTTGGGAATAGATATTTCGGTAATATCTCCACTACATTTGTTTATGGTAACTATTTTATTTAAATTAGGGGTGTGCATCGGATCGGTCCAACCCGTCAAAATTGTCCAAACGGCCCAAACCGCACCGAAAAAAACCCATCTAATACTAACCCGTACATTACGCGGGTCATAAACCTTGAAACCTGCACATGAATGGGCGGATTACGGTTTGGTCCATTTTTTTACGGGTTCAACCCGCTCGCCAAGTAGAATACAAAAGGACATCATTTTGTGATGATATAAATAATATGTAAGTCGTTACCTAAGGTTTTTATCTATTCCAACCACCGTCAATTATTCCTCTTTTATTTTGTTATATTCGTTCTTCCTAAATTCTAATTCATTCTCCATCTTTGTGAAAATTTCTTCCTAAATTCATTCACCGACTTGGGCAATCTACTGTTCTAGTTAGCCCATCCCGTACACTATTGGATAGTTTACGGTTTAAACTAGATAACCCGCCCCAACCCGCATATCATTGGGTGGTGGTTCAGGGTTCAAATTAACCCAACTCGCCTAATATTGATTTGGTTCGCGGTTTTGGTCCAAACTGTCCATTGCACACCCCTAATTTAAATTGAATTTAATAAGAAAATCTTATCACATGTTAATCCCAAATATTAGTGTTTGGTATTTTTTGTACCAAAAAAAAGTGTGGTATTTTTGTTATACAAAATCCAAAAAATTGAAAAATATGATTATTTTGTAAAAAAATTTAAGAAAACGATATTATTTGGTGTAATGTAAAAATATAAGTGTCAAATAATAATTTATATCTTAAATTGGGTGCACAAGATAATTTCCTTTTTTTTTTTTTTTTTTTTTTCTGTCCATCTAGCCTTTTGGCATTTTAAAGGGCCGGATGAGATGGTGGAGGAAATTTTTTTTTTTTTTGGCATATGCCGTTTATCTCTCTTCCTCCTGTAATTTTATTTAAAACATAAATTTTGTTTGTCATTTATAAAATACTAATCAATTCCTTTGACATTAAAAAAAAAAAAAATGCTCTTCTTTTATTTCAAAAAAATATATTATTTATTTATTTTTTAAAAAAAAAATTCATTAACACCCTATTATTTTTTTAAAAAAATATTTTTCACTCCTTTATTTTTTAAAAATTAATTTTTTTTTTACTCTTTTATTTTTTTAAAAATTAAATATTTTTACTCTATTTTTTAAGAATTACATTTACTCCCCCTCACCCCCCACCCCCGCCGGCACAACCCCTTCCACCTCCGCCAGCTTATGCTTCTTATTTATCTCTCTCTCTCTCTCTCTCACACACACACACCAGATCCACCTCGGATTTGTGATGAATCTGTGCGTTGATACAGATCCTTCGCAGATCTAGAGAGAGAGGGAGATAGAGTTGGGCGTGGGTTGTGCCGACAAGGTGGGAGGGTGAGGGGGGGTCAAGTTTTTTTTTTTTTTTTTTTTAAAGAAAGGGGTGAAAAATATTTTTTAAATAGGAATGTTAGTGTAAATAGATAAATGAGAAAATTATATAAAAAAAATTAAAAGGATATTTATGAATTTTAATTTTTAATTATTTAATTATTTTTAGTTTGTTAAATGTAAAATTATTATTATAATAAAAATTTCAGTAATTTGTAACTTATAAAAGTTGATTGGTAAAGATTTGATATATACCTTTTTCTTTTTTATTGGCATTTTCTTTTTATTATTTTTGTTTGTTCTACTGCTTTCTCAAAATTAAAATAAATAAATAAATGAAAAATAGGCGCCTAGGGCCCCGTTTGGTTAGTGTTTCCATTACATTCCAACTCAACCCAACCAAAAAATTATAGAATTGATTTTTGGTTACGCATTTGCCAGACACAAAACTCAACCTAACCCAATCCAAAAAATGAGAATTAATTCTTAAAAAGCTAAGGAAATGAGAAACAAAAAAAAACTTGATTTTTTTTGTGCCCAAAAAACTCAACCAGGAAAAGAGGATGCGCTCGCCATTTTATCAAAAGTTAATGAGATCATCTGTTCCAATTTCATCCCAAACATTTCTCGCGATCTCAGCTCTCTCACCCATTCTTCCACCATCGCCGATCTTCCTCTCTCTCTCTCTCTTTCTCCCACCTCCGACGTCGCCGCTAAAATCGCCCAACCGACACCATCGCCATCGCCGTTGCTCTCACTCCCTCCATCGCCGTCGCCGCCTAACAGTCTGTATGTCTTCGTCCTCTTTATCTTCATCTTGCCATCGTCTTCTTCATCTTCGTCTTGCCATCGTTTTCACCGTCCGCCTCCTTCTCGCAATCGTCTTTGCCGTCGTCTTTCTCAAAATCGTTGGATTCCGCCATCGAACAGGTTTGGTTTCGATTTTGGTGCTTGTTGATGAAATTGATTTCGATTTCGTTGTTCGTTCACAAAATCGAAATCGATTTCGTTCTTCATTCACGAAATCGAAATCGATTTCGTTGCTTGTTGACGAAATCTATTTCTATTTTGTTGTTGGTAGTGGTGTTTGTTCGATTTAGGGTTTCGAACACGAAATTGATTTCAATTTTGTTATTGAAATCGATTTTGGTTCTTCGTTCATCTTCGGCTTCGTCCGTCCCCTGGGTTTAGGTTTGCAGAACACATATATATATATATATATATATATATATATATATATATATATATATATATATATATATATATATATATATAATTTTGTGTTTCCTAGGCATTGTTTGCGTTTGCTGTATTTCTTGTATTTATTCTTCAGAGAATGTTCTCAAATGTAAGTGGTTGCTGTATTTTCCCAGGCAATGTTTGCGTTTACTGTATTTCTTGTTCAGGCAGTGTTCTCGAATGTAAGTGATTCTTGTATTTGCGTTTCTTATTCGATTTCAATTTTTTTGTTTGGATGATTTTGTTTGGATGATTTGATAACTTCCTTACTAGGATGATTTGATAAATTCTCTATTTAGATGATTTGATAATTTTTGTTTAGATGATTTGTTTTGTTTGAATGATTTTTGTTTGGATGAGAAAACAATTCTAGAATAATGTGATTACTAAACGTGATTCTGTTCACAGCACAAAAAAAAAAAAAATTGTGGTTACCAAACGCAATTCTGTTTCCAGAAGGAAACATAATTCTCAACTCAACTCAACCTAACCCATTCCAGTTGGGTTGAAAAAATTGGGAACACTAACCAAACGCCACCTAGATTATTCCCATCCAATCCACAAGTCACAGACTCCTTTTCCCCAAAATTTGGTTAAAGTTTTATCCAATTTGCACATTAGAGTAAACAAACTTGTGGAGGGGAGTAAAATTCAACGAGTTTAAACTGCGGGGACCAAAGTACAATTAACCCAAATAGTTATAGCCAATGGGACGGTAGGGGTGGTCATGGGCCGGACTTTGCATAGGGTATAACAAGCACTTGCTAGGCCTGAGCCCGGCCCTATAACCGGGCCCTAATATTTTGCTCGAGCCTGGCCTTATAACACTAAACAATCAGATCTACTCCATCTAGGGATGGAAAAAAAAACCCGAACCGACGGGTATCCGAGAGAAATCGAACTGAATGGTCCGGGTTAAAACCGACTAAATGGTTTTGATTTTGGTTTTGGTTTTAAATTTAGAAATCAAAGGTTTTGGTTTTGGTTTTGGGATAGTAACTGCGTAACCGAACCGTGAGCCGAACTGTGTAACCGATATATACATATGTGTGTGTGTGTGTGTGTGTGTATATATATATTTATTTATTTAGTATTTATAGTTTCATCCCTATTTTTATTTATTTACATTTTTAACACTTTTGGTTTATACTTTAGTTGGTTTTTAGTTTATGTTGAAGACTGTTTTCAAGTAGTTGGTTTCACAAACTGTATGATTTTGAAGAATGTTTTTATGTAGTTGATTTTGCTATTAGTTTTTAGTTACTTTAAAGAGTGTATGATTTGGAGAATGTTTAGAATTAATAGTGAATTGTGGTGCGTGGTTGCGGATTTGGTTTTTTATAAAATTTTAAAATCTTAAATGGTTTTGTAGTTTTGGTTTTGGCTAAAATTAAACGGTTCGGTTTTAAAACCATTTTAAAAAAAACTGGCGGTTTTGGTTTTGGTTTTACATATCTTAAATGGTTTTGGTTTTGGTTTTGCATAAAATCGAGCCGAACTCGGATCGTTGACATCCCTAACTCCATCGAAGCATGAACAAAACACTATAGTTAAAACTATAAGGACCAACCAACTAATGAAATATTTCAAGAGTAAAAACTTACTTCTGTATCTAGCTATTGTGCCGGGCAATTCTGTAACCAAGCCATCAACTCCAGCTCCGGTGAACATAACAGTAAACAACTGTGAGGCAAGGCAGAGGCAGGGGGAGCACATCGCCATTATGAGGCTTGAACAATTAGGGTGAAACAAACCCTTATCGATGACATGGGAATCTGACCACCGCCGGCCGTCGCCATCCAAATCTGACAATCGCTGAGCTTTGCCGTCATCACTAACCACCGTTGAGGGATAGATCTGGGCATGACCGACCGGAGAGTGATAGATCTGGGCACCATGACAATTGTCGACCACCGCCGAACGCCAATTGTCGACCATCACCAACCGTCGGCATCTAGTTCCAACCATTTTGACCGTGACCTCTCCCAAATTTGACCACCGTGAAGTTAACGATGGAGATGCGCGACGTTGGTGAAGAATACAGCTTGATGATGGCGATGGCTCGAAGGTACTATCGTTGCGAGGGAGAGAGAAATGGTTGTTGGAGAGGCCGGCGAGAGAAAGAAATACCCTACAACTTGATATATATATATATATATATATATATATATATATATATATATATATATATATATTAATTTTCGCTTCTGAGATATTTAGAAAAATATTAAAAAATCAAACAGAAAAAGTAAATATTCTTTGTTGATGTAAGAAACTATTTTAAAATTTTGTGATTTATATAAAATCTAATATTTTTAATATCTGATGTGGAAGAATTCCTACCTATTAAGCACTTGTTATTGGGAATGTTGGGAACCAAATATGAGTGGGCCAGATCATGCTTCCGACCCAATATGAGCATGATATGATGGGCCTAGTAAGGGTATATATTCTGGCGGAATGAGCACAGAGACCCGTACAAGCCCATTGGGAGAGTTGGTTAGTGAAGATTTGGATTTATAGATCGAGATAGATGAGGACATCTATCCCAAATAATGAAAAGGCATGTAATCAATTGTAGTATAAATAAACTTAACCGAGCTAGTTTTAGAGGGATTCATTCTCTGATAGACTTTGAAGATAATAACTTATTTTAACATTAGAGGGTCTTTGGCCTGCAAGACCATTGGCCCAACGCTTACAGTTTTTGGCAGGTACGACCAGGACTTCAAGTTTTTTGCAATATCATTTGGTGTTATCTGTGGTAAAAAGATCATTAAAGCCAGGTTGCTTGATGTCATAACTAAGGTTAGGGTGAGAAACTAGTAAAAATATGGTGTTGAACAACCTAAATGGTAGAATTCCGGAGATTGACCGTCAACAGAAGAAATCGTTGTGTGAGTAATAACAATAGCAGAAGCTCAAAAGTATCGATTGAAGGAGTCGTCTTTTAATGGAAGCCAAGATGAGGGGGTTGATTATCCGATACTCCTTCCACGTCTCTTCCACCACAAGGAGAGCTAGAAAGACAATGCTAAAGATGACCGCATGTCACATCAAAGCGGGAGAAGGCCCAACAAGACCACCCTCATGAGAACGATATGTTGAAGTCAGAAGATCAATTGAAATCCATTGTACCCCCAAACTTAAAATTTTGCTAGTCCTCGAGCAAAACACCCACACAATATAAGAAACGATAACAACTAATTACGAAATTTAAAACTAAAAATGAAAAACACTAAAAACAATAATGTGCAAGTTTCGAATATCATCTATTGGCCAAACAATTTTTCCCTCATTGGCTAATCCTATCAAGTTCAAGAATAAAACACACCATGTGGTGTTCTAGAATTTTAACATTCGATAATAGTAAGCGTCATTCTAGATCCTATCAACGTGTGTGTGATAAAACTCAATTATACAACTATCCGTCGATCGGATTGGATTATCCACCAATAAAACTCATGACTAAAACCAATAAGGTATAGGAAATTCATATGCCTGACAGGGTTCCATTCTCCACTAATGTAAGCTAAGAATTCAAAAAGATCAGTAGGATTTGGATCGATTTTGGAAAATGGCTAAGGGTATATTGGAAATAGAAAATAGGTTAACGTCGTTAACTTGACGATACCCATGGCACAACGCTTGGCTTTCATCCACTCTCGTAACCCCAAACGTTAAAATACAATCCTGAACAAACATTAAAGAACTTCGTACTCACTTGTCAAAGAAACTAGAATAAAACAATATTTACTTATGTCTTTTTTTTTTTTACATGAACCACAGCCCCAAACTTATTTGATTATTACAATTTCATGGGTGTGGTTTAAAACGAAAAAAAAATATGGCAAGTGAGTACTCGAATACCGAATCAATGAAAAGTTCACCCTAAACCCAACTACTTTCTTCAAGTAGCATAACGAATGCTAACTTGATTCACTCAAATTGTGCCTTTGGCTCAGCGATATAGGTTTGGAAAGAAGTTTTATCGGCCAAGATATTTGTTATGTGTTCAGAATTAAAACGGTTTTCTGGCTTCGACAGGATAACGAGGGATAAACATATAACATGGTAGGCTTAAAAGGCTTAAGCGATTAAAATGAATGCCTAAATCATTTCTCTTGAACTTTTTGCCTAGGATTTCATCTCGAATTTCCCCTAAATTAGGTTCTAAAATCCCTATTGTCATGAACTTGGTTAACGGATAATCGTTTTCAAATCAATTGGATAATTATACATTGAGTTTATGTGCTCATGCAAGTAGGATCTACAATAACTTTTACTAAAACGATATATCAAGCACACAGAACACACATGAATAAGTTTTACGCTCGATCTTAATAAACAATTAAGGGACAGACTCATCATCGGGTAATGACCCAGATGAAGTACAAAACTCAGCACAAAACAACAACTAACCTAAACAAACATGCATACATTTAAACAATAAAACATAACTAACAACTAAAACACATACTAAACATACTACACATCACCCCCGACTTAAAATGGACAATGTCCACAACGACCCATCAACGATCCCAATGACATCATAAAGCATTATAATAAAGACGAGGGTTTAGAACACATACTTGGGAGGCGAGAGAATCTCGCCTCTAAATCGAGTCGGCGGAGATGGATCTAACTTATTTTTTCCTTGGGTTGCCTCCCACGAAGCGCTTGATTTAAGGTCGTTGGCTTGACACGGAGAACGGATTGTCAAAGAGTGACTTCCACCCTTAGTACGTGTCAAACAACACCACATACGGGTCTTGATTTTGTACGCCCTCAAGACTGGCGAGATATGGCATTGAATGGCTCGATCTTTCAACTTGACTTAACTCTGAATTTTGTGCTTGGGGAGCTTGAATGTACTAAGATGGAAACGAGATAGGATAAGTGAGCCATATCGGATCCTCGTAGATGTGATCGTCATGGCTCGGGGTCGGTATCACCAACTGAAATGAAAACGGTGAAAACTCACAACGATTAATATGTAAATCTTCATCGCCAATCCACACTTGGGTTGTAGCATCTTCATGATCGTCTTCGATCTCACCCAAGTACCTTCCGTTTGCATTCGGTTCCTCACAGTGGCTTTCACATTCGGATGTGATTTGTTCGTCTCTCAGTGTCACCGCGTTTAACTCGGCCTTAACAAAGTAGATAAGCTGACCGATTTGCATCTACAGAGACGTTACAGTCGCATCGATATCGGTGCAAACCGTCTCAATATAATCAAGACGATTATCGTGCTCGTTGAGTCGATCATGCATTTTTCTCAAGAATACCTAAGTCTCCCCATAACGGTAGCCAGCATTTCCTCTAAGGCGGGGGAAGACTCCACATCTTTAATTAGAGTGTCAATCCATGGTACTGTGGTATTGGAGGTGCTCTGTTCCGTTCCGACGGTGTGTGTGTGTGTGTGTGTGTGTGTGTGTGTGTGTGTGTGTGAGTGGATGCTCTATAAATGCATCGATTGTGTGTTTGTGTGTATGGTTGTGCATGTGGGTTTCATGTGGGTCTGAGATCAGGTTGGGGGCGTGATCCGTTTGGTCAGATGAGGGTGTCGGTGTGGTGGCCGCCGTTGCCAGTTTTCGCCGGCGGTGAGTTAGAGAGAGAAAGTTGTGCGTGTGTGTGTGTCTGCTGTGCGTGTGATAGTGAGTATCATGGTTGTTGTATGTGTGAGTTCCGAACGTCGGGTATGACTGTGTGGGTGTGTGGGGGAAAACGTGAGTTTGGCCGTCAATGGTGGTGGCGGTAGTTTTTGTGGGTAGGTGCGCTGGGTGATAGGGTGGTCGGAGGTGGTTGGTGATCGGTAGTAGGGGATGGAGTAGGGCCGGCGGTGAGGGCGGCGAGGCGTGGGAAGCCTCCAGTGGGTGGTAATGGTAGAGAGAGAGGAAGTGGCCGGCTGGAAGTTGAACGGAAACAGAAATCGAAACAGTAGCGCAATCAGGACGAGAAAGAAGGGAAAAAAAAAAGAAGGAAAAAAAAGAAGAAGGAGAAATTGCAAAAACTACCCCAGGGAAATCCAAAACCCATCTTGTGGTCGCCAAACGTTTCGGAAACAGGTGAAACTTCAAACGATTATTAATTCTTGTTAAATTAAATTTTAGTTAGTGTTACAAATCCTAAAATCATAATAAATTCATAACGATTAATTAATTTTAAGTACGTGGTATATAAAATTAGTAACAATTCGGAGTATAGGGTTGCATAGCGTGGTTTGGGGGTTTTTATACAAAATATTAATTTAGACCCTGTCACTATTAGGTTCGCAGGCACCGGAGTCCCGGTAGAAAGTAAGCGGTCGAGTCTACGAAAATGGATACTCAGGTGAGTGTACTGTCTTGTTGCCAAACTATTTTTCTATAAATATATGTGATGAAATATGTGATTATTTAAACTGTATGAATTTATAAATAATATGGATCAAGCATTTATTTGAATGAGTTGGTAAATTGGATTTCTATAGTTTTCAAAAAGGAAGTTGAAAATGAATTTTCGCTGGATTTGGTGGAATTAGACTGTGTTTTAAAAAGAGAATAGGAAACATCTATTTTTAATAAAAAATGCCTGATTTTCTAAAAATAAAGAGGGAGAAAAGTAGTTTTAATAAAATCAGACGTTTTCTTTAAAAGAGAGTGTGAAATATGATTTTTGGATTTAAAAGTTGGTTTAGAAGGAAAGAGGTAGACGTGGTGACTTGACGATGTTGAGTAGACGATATTTATTGAGTTGAGATTCGATGACGTTATATTTGATTTTGACGATGCCATGGTTTCTCCCTGAAAGGGGTGTGGTTTCTCCTCGTAAGGGGTGTGGATTCTTCCCATGGGATATGGATGTTTCTCCCCGTAAGGGGTGTGAATTATATTTCTCCCCAAAAAGGGGTGTGGATATTTCGTAGGAAGGCATCCCTATGGATGTTACGGTACCGTTGCAACTCCCGATCGTGAGGTTAAAATGATCACTATGGCTAGCCAGTGTGTGTGTTGTGGTGGAGTGGTGTGTTTGAGGTGTGTGTTTGAGATGTGGTATTTTTCTCGTATTGGATGATTTATTATTTATTATGGTAATCAGTATGATTTTATAATAGATGGAACTTATCTATATCATTGCTGATATACTTATGCTTGATTCATATTTAATTATGGTGATATTTGGAATGTGTTATTATTTTAAAAATATTTTACTAAGAAGGCAGTACACTCGTAGGTACAACAGCTAGGAGTCGGTCCCCTACTGGTACTAGGTAGAGCTACGTGATGAAATCATATAGGCGATTGAGAGAAGCTGTCAAAGGCGAACCTTTAAAAGGTTCAGGGATAAATACTTTTAGTTAATAGAATTTTGGGACGGGTGTGTCCCCCATAGTAGGTGTTTGTATTATACAGTAGGGGTATATTGTCATTCATTTGTAAATTTGGGTATTGGTGATATCATGTTGTAGTCACGCCCACCTCGGGATGACGGGTGTTCGGGACGGGTTGTGACAGTTTAGGCCCTTCTCTATATTTTGACCACTGTAGCGGTGGGCTGTACGTTCTGAAATTTAGCCTATTTTCTCTTTTTCCACCGTTTTTCCATTGCTCTTGATCCGATTTGATCGTTTATAATCCATTTTCATCAATTTTCACCCTAAACACCTTATTTATAACAAAAAAAATAAAAACATATTAAAATATATTAAAACACTATAAAAATACTTGAAAACTAACAAATTCGGTTTGGAAATAGATAGGTAAATTACACCTATCACATTGCTTCTAGTAATCTTTAGGACCTTTAGCACAGTAGAGAAGCACCTAAAGAGGGAAAAAAAGATCTGCCAATGGATGAACTCATGGTGCTCCTAAGAGAAACTAAGCCTCTATTTACGATAGACCTGATGGGAGATATTTTTCCCTCGTAAGTTTGACCCAACGAAGCTAGATGAATATGAGAGAAAATTAAACTCAACGAATCACATCCATAATTTTTGGCATGTGATGACGTTTTACAATATCGGGAATTTAGTGTTGTGTAGAGCATTTGCCATGACATTGAAGGAATCAACTCTATGAATGAAAATTGATCGAATAAACTTGCATATGAAATCCAGACTCAAAAATAAGAGAGATATGGAGAGATAGAAAGAGATAGATAGAGCTCAAAAAGAAAATAACTATATCAGGACAGGTAGTTTTTTGCCTTGAAAATTCTTTAGTAAGAATTCATTGGATTTACTCAGCCAACCAATGAACATGATGTTTTGAACTGTTCAACCTTTCGTGTAAATCAAGATAATAAAAACTACATAGTTATCTTCTAGACACTTTTCGTTCTATGGTTGCATTCATTTTGGCCCTGAACATCCTGGTACTTCATGAGTGCTTCTAGAGAATTTAACATTTTTATTCTCTCAAAACCGACACAGTTCTCACTCATATAGGTGATATTCTATAAAGAGTATTCTTCTATGCCCCACTTGAAATTTTCAAGATATAGAAATGATTAAAAGTTATACTTATCCTTAACCATATTGTAGATATTACTATTATATCTTAGGAATAACCTGTAAATTTTATCTACTCAATGATATACCCACAATCACTTTCATAATTCGGTTGTTCCTTTGAACCTAGATCTTGAGATCTGTAGTCAACTAGGTTGGGTTGCCATTATGACGACTATTTCGTACTGATAAACAGTTTACGCTTTCTCGTGTAAGATATTTGGTCAATGAATCCGCAATGTTATCTTTTGGCTTAATATAATCAATTGTGATAACTCCATTAGAAAGTAATTACCTTACGGTATTTTGCCTTCGACTTATTTGTTGAGACTTACCATTATACATATTACTCTATGCTCTTCCAATTGCTGATTGATTATCACAACGTTTGCAGATAGCTAGCACATGCTTTATCCACATTAGAATATCTTTCAAAAATTGTCGAAGCCACTCTGTTTCTTCTCCTACTTTATCTAAAGCAATAAATTTAGATTCCACTATGGATTTGACATGTTTGCTTAGAGGATTTTCATGACACAACTCTTCCTAATACAAAGACATATCCGTTCGTAGATTTGGTGTCTTTAGTATCAAATATCCAATTTGCATCACTGTACCCTTCAAGTACTGTTGGATATGTCATATAATGCAAACCATAATTTTGAGTATATCTTAAATATATCAAAAGTCTCACTATAACTTTCCAGTGTTCTCTACTTGGATTGCTAATAAACCTGCTTAATTTACTTACTGCGTAAGTAATATTTGGTCTTGTACAATTTATTATGTATATTAAATTGCTTATTATTCGAGAATACTCCAATTGAAATATACTCTCACTGGTATTCTTAAAAAGATGTTGATTAATATCTACTGGTGTTCTGGTTATACTAGAGTCATTCTTGTTTAAATTTTTAAGGATCTTTTCGATATAATGAGATTGAGATAAGATCAATTTTTCAGATGTTGTTGTAACTTTAATTCCAAGAATGAAATATTTATTCGCAAAATTCTTCATCTCAAATATATTTTTTAACATTTGTTTGGTAGATTTTATGATATTATCACTATTACCAATAATAAGCATGTTATCTACATTTAAACATACAATAACATAACAAGACTTTGTTGTCTTAATATCGACACACTTGTCATATTCATTAGCCTTAAAATTATTTGACAACATAACATTGTCAAATTTCTCATGCCATTGTTTTGACGCTTGATTTAAATCACACAAGGATTTTACAAGTCGACGTACTTTATTCTTTTTTTCAGGAACCACAAACCCTTCTGGTTGTTCCATATAGATTTCTTCATCTAATTTACCATTTAAGAAAGCAGTCTTAACATCTATTTGATGTATCTCAAGATTATGTATAAATGCTATTGCTATTAACATGCATGTATATATGATTATTGTTACTGGTGAATAAGTATCAAAATAATCTATACCCTTTCTTTGCTTGTAATATTTACCTATACGTCTTGTTTTAGCTTTCTTAAAGATCTATTTACATCATAGTGGTTTCGTTACAGATGGAAGATCCACTAGCTCCCATGTATGATTTTGTAGGATGTACTCAATTACTATTCATAGTCTATTTCCAAAGAAGTACTTTAGGCGTAGAGATAGCCTCCCCAAAGTTTGAGATTCATATCTTATCATATAGGTATAAAAATCAGGACCAAAAGATTTAGAAACTTTTGTCACGTCACTACGTTTAGGTTCAATCTCATCCTCTTGGAAATTACTAGAAGTAGTATTACTTGATCTCTTTAAAAAACTCGTCTCAATAGAAGTCTTACATGGAAACACATTCTCAAAGAATGATGCATTCTTTAACTCAATAATCGCATTCTCATGCATATTTTCAATTTTTAATTTATGAACCAAAATCGATATGCGCGACTATTTTGTGCATATCCAATTAATATACAATCAATAGTTTTTTGTCATATTTTAACCTGCTTATGATCAGGAATCATAGCTTTTACAAGATACCTACACACTTTCAAGTATGAATATAAATACTTTCTTCCTTTACACAATTCATAAGAGGTCTTATCTAATTTCTTGTGAGATAATTTGTTTAGAATAAAATTCGCTGTTGAAATAGCCTTCCCTACAAGTTCTGAGGTAGACCAGAACTTTTTAACAAAGAGTTCATCGTTTCTTTTAAAGTTCGGTTCTTTCTTTTAGCAACTCTATTTTATTGATGGTGAATAACGTTCTGTAGTTTGGTGAATATTCCATATTGTGCACAAAACTCACCAAAAGGTGAAACATATTCTCCACTTCTATCACTACGCAACAGTTTAATCTTTTTATTAAGTTGATTTTCAACTTCAGTCTTATTATATACAAATATGTCTAATACTTCATATTTATTTCTTAAAAGCTAAACATAACAATATCTTATACAATCATCAATAAAACTAATAAAATACTTTTTCTTCTTCTCTAGTTTGTACAAATTTTAAATCACAAATATCTGTGTGCACTAACTCGAGTCAATTTTGACTTCGCACAAATCTCACATTTGTGACTTGTATTGTCTTGATATTTAGGAATTAAGTTCATATTAATTAATTTAAGTAAAGTAACATAATTAACATGTCCTAAACGACCATGCCATATATCTAAAGACTCAATTATATAAGTAGAAGAATGACTAGCTTTATTATTATTGTTATTCTTTGGGATTACAGTCATAACATCGAGCTTGAAAAGACCTTAATTTATATAGCCTTTTTAAGTAGGTACAAACTTATCAAACTCAAACACTAGCCTGAGTCTTTTCTTACACAGTAACAATCCAAAAACCAAATTCTTACGGATATCTAGTACATGTAGCACATTGTTAAGAGTAAGTTCCTGACCAGAGGTCATATTCAGTACAACCTTTCCCTATCCTTCAACCTTAGAAGTTGAAGAGTTACACATATAGAGATTATCCCCAGATTCCATCGACTGATAAACAATGAACATCTTTTTATTTGAGCATATGTGTTGGGTATCATTAGTATTTACATATCACTCTCTAGGATTGTTAATGAAATTGACTTTAGATACAATCGTTGACAAATTCATATTGGAAACCTCATTAGTAAGATGTTCAACTTCAGTCACATAAGCCTAATTTTTAGGCTTCTTTCCCTTCGGTACAACTCTCTTGCGACAATCTTGAATACGATGTCCCATCTTGCCACAAGTATAGCGGTTGCCCTTGAACTTTTTGATTACAACTCCTTTGTTCAAGTTTGATTCACTTTGTTTCATCTTCTTGTGAGTTTCTATGACATGGGATTTTGACATCATAGAATTACGACTCTCACGTTTAGAAGAGATCCGATGTTCTTTTTCGATTCTCAATTTGAGAATCAGGTCTTCAAGAGTTATCTCATTTCATTTATGTTCAAGATAATTCTTGAAGTCATCCCATGTTAATGACAACTTCTCAATCACAATTGCCACTTGAAAAGACTCAATAAGAGTTATTCCTTCAGCTTGAATGTCACGACTCGTCCCGAAACCCCGACATCCCGGGTTGGCGTGATGATATCATGACATCACCGAAAACAACCAACCAACCAACCAACTATTACACGACAATATGCATATATATAAATAAACCATCATTCATATGAAGTTATACATATTCTGTTATGGGAACACACCTGTTTCCCAAATATACTAACGGCAAAATGTAATATCATGAATCCCCTCACAGGTTCGCCTCAGAAAGCTTATCTCAACCCTCCACACGACTCTATCGTAGGACTCTACCTAGCGCCAGTAGGGGACCGACTCCTAGCTACTTCACCTACGAGTGTACTGCCTTCTTAGTAAAAATATTTTTAATAATAAAAACTTATTCTACAACATCTAAATGGATCAAACGTAAGTTTATAAATACCACATAACTCGTAAAATCCCCAGTATAAAAGTAGGGAAAATAAAGCGACATAATTAAGTTCCATTCAAATCCAATTAATATAAAAAAATCATATTAATCACCATGATAATAAATATCAAATCAGCCAATATACGTAAAACACCACATCTCAAGCACACATCTCAAACACACTTTTTAAGCACACAACTCAAACACACACCTCAAACACACACTAGTTAGCCCTAGTAATCGTTTTAACCTCACGATCGGGAGTTGCAACGGTACCGTACCACCCATAGGATTTGTCTTCCTAACGGACACCCATCACTCCGCCGAAGTGGATAATCACTGCGCAGTATAAACGTCTAACACCACTCTGCCAAAGCAGATAAATATCACTCTGCTGAAGCGGATAGCATCACTCCGTCGAAGCGGATAAATACTATGGCATCGTCAAATAAATAACATCGTCAAATCAATACCATCACTCTGCCAAAGCAGATAAATACTATAGTATCGTGAAGTCAATAACATCGTCAAATTATGAATCAATAACATCGTCTAATCAACAATATCGTCAAATTAATAACATCATCATCAAACCACAACGTAATGATATCGTCTAATCAACATCGTCAGATCACACATCCACCTTTCTTTTCCAAAAATTGACCTTTTATCCGAAAATCATATTTCTCACTTTCTTTTAAAAGGAAACGTCTGATTTTACCAAAACCATCTTCTTCTTTTTTCACTCTTTATTTATTTATTTTTAGAAAACCAGATATTTTTAGAAAACCAGATATTTTTTCACTCTCTTTTAAAACCACCAAATCCAACGAGAATCAATCTCAACTTTCTTTCGAAAACTATCATAATTTCACAAAAATCCATTTTTACCCACTCACCCCAAAATCTGCTTGATTCATATCGTCTATAAAATCATATAGTCTCAGTAAGGCCATTTTATATACATATATGTATATATAAAAATAATTTGGTAAGAAGATAATACACTCACCTGGCTATCCGGTCCGCAAAACTTTCACCGACTACTCCCTACTGAGACTCCGGTGCCTGCGAACCTAATAATGACAAGGCCTAAATTAATATTTTATGCAAAAATAACCTAATCATGTAATGCAGGCCCTAGTTTCGTAATTTCCCATTCTCCACATTTTATTTATAACAATTATTATTCGGTAAATTTCATTCCGTTAATTACTGCATAAAATTTAATAATACGACAGTCCCAAATTTATTATTTCGGTTACAAAATTATGATGCTAGAATTTGATTTAATAACTAAAATAAACTTGACGAAAAACGTTTCCAATTCCGAATCGTTCACAGGCCGTGAGATGAATTTTTGATTTTTATCGTTGTTGTTTGTGAAAATTTTCTTTTTCTTCTTTTTTTTCCTTTTCTTTTTCTTCTTTCTTTTTCTGGTTCTGTTTGGTTTCAGTTGCCGGTCGTTGACGACATTCACTTGCCGCCGATACACACACACACACACACTGAACGGCGACGATCACACGCCACAGATGGAACGAAACAAAACAGCGTACCCATACACGTCGATCACTCGCACTGGCGACACACACACACCGTCGAACACATGCACGCCCCCACACTGTCGACGACACACCACCGGATCGACGACCACTGCCGACGACGACACATGCGCACAGTGGCACACCGTCGACGCACCCAACTCACACCACTGCCACCGCCACCGCTGTTGATCGACAACCGACCAAACCCACACACATACACACGCCTATTTTAATGGAGGAACACACACACACACACACACACTTGTTGTCCAACCAGACGATACACACATGCATACACGACGCTGTCGAACTGGACAGAACACACACCCACACAGCCTTATCTGAACCCTACACACACACGCAGAGCAGCACACGCCCACACACACTCACCTGATTTAAACACACCCAGAAACAGAAAAAGAAACAGAGCACATACACACCCCCTGCCGTCGGACAAGACAAATAAACGGCACACACACACATCCCGCCAAACAGGACAATGATCAGCACCGAAACACATATCACGCTGAAGAACCCACCATCACCGGCGATCACGAACATCCGACGACCCCCTTCCTCCGGTTCTCTCTCTCTTTCTCTAGATTTTCTGAATCTTTTCTTCTTCTTTGAGATTTTGGTGATCATTACATGCATGAACAATTATTTATATGCATGTAATTAGTGGTCTAAGCATTGAGCTCCTCTTGCCATGTCGCCTGCTCCTCTATCTCCTTTCGGCCGGCTGAGTTCACGATCACACACACATATATATATTTAAAATAAACTCTTGTTAAATTACTCTTTTCTCCCCCTGACTTCTTAAAACTTTCATTTTAGTCCAAGTCCACTTTTAAGAATTTCTTAAATTGCAATTTCACCCCTAAAAGTTTTAATTAAAAGTTAAATGTCAATTTACCTCCCAAAGTTTGGATTTAATGTTTCTAAATTTGCGAATTGACCCCTAAATTTTTAATTTGAATTTTAATTGACCTAATTTTACACCGAATTTTCACAGTTACTCTAAAATGCAACTAAAATGACGTACGTGTTACGATTGAGGTCTTACATTGAATGTCATGTAAAAGGACTTGGAGCTCTTTAGTCTGACTGACGACTATCTTTAAGTCTACCATTTTGTAATTTAGAAATTTTTCGAATATAAATTTCTTAGTCCTAACATTTTCAGTCTTGTATTTCTTCTTCAGGGGCTGCCATAGTTCTTTTGCTATCGTGACCAAGCAATACAAATTGTAGAGTGTATTATTGAGTCCATTCATGATATAATTCTTGCATAGGAAATTAGAATGTTTCCATACATCAATAGCAACAACAGTTTGAGTATCAGACTGTTCAATCATGGCAGGAGCATCTTCGCAGAGGAATCTTGCCAAGTTTAATATTGTCAGGTAGAACAATATATTCTCCTGCTATTTCTTGAAGAAGTTTCCATCAAACTTCTCTGACTTTTGTCCATATAGAGTCCACACAAGATGCGTAACAGGTATAGGCGCAGTAAGTGGTGCAACACCTTGATTTGTAGTCGCAACAATGGTAGCAACAACATTATTTGAAGACAAATTTCTTGTAAGAAAACAAAAACAAAGAATATAAGAAATTTTGTTACTTAAATAATTTTAAACATGATGGCTTAACGTCCTTTCTTTTACACCCGTGTTGTGGTATTTTCAACTTACTGATTGACCTTCTTGCGCGATGGATGAATGCATTTTGAGCATCTTTGCATCCAGAATGCTAAAACACTTTCTCGGGCCGAGTCCTTTGTTCTACACCATTAAAACTACCTATTATTGGAATATTTCGAGAGCAAAATCAGAATTGTATAAAATAATTTTGAAATTTGCTTTAAGATTCTTGGGAAAATATGGTCGAAAATTAATTAAATAATTGAACAATTAATTATTTAATTAATTATTAATTGGAGAATAAAAATAAAGAAGAAACCGTTTTGATTTCTTTGTTACAGAAACTTTACAAATGACATTACAAGAAAAAATATTACAATTCAGAATAGAAAAACAAAAAAAAAAAGAGTGATCGCCTTATAATGATCAACAAAAAAAAAACAAAATACTTACTTTATAATAATAAGAAATAGAAATAGAAATACCAGAAGAAAATATCGAGATAATCGTTTGACGATTTGTCCTTAAAGCATATTTCACGCCAGTTAGGTGCTTACGGTTGAATGAGCGTTTGCTTCCAAGGATATAATGGTCAGACTACTACTGGTACCAGCATTAGAAACTAGAATTCGGACGAACAAGAGAAGTGCAAAACTCTCTCAAAACAAGAACAATTACGAATAAAAAACTTTCTACTAAAAACAATAATACGATGCAACTTATTGGATGCTTAATACTGAGAATGAATGCTTTTTTACATGGACCAAAAACCAACCTGAAAAAGTCTGAAACTTTAAGGAATTCAATGGACAACAATAACTTTTAGGCAGTTACACACATGAAGAGTCTTCATGTTTGTGTAACTCTCAACAGTTACACACCTGCAATCTGTACTTTCGGATTTAGTACCAAACATACCAAGTCCAAACCAAGCATTATTCAAGAGCCTCAAGGCCTAAGGACCCAATACCCGAGCCTGGCCTGGCTCGAAAGGCCCAATCGGTCGGTCGATTGATTAGTCGGCGACGGTGCGTACGCATCTGGTTTTATTTATTTTATAGCCTTTAATCGACTTTCTGTCTATATCTTACAACGCCCTAAAGGGCTTACCTACAAGAGATATCTCAAGCCTTAATAAAAGACTTTTAATATTTTTAGGTTACCGATGTAGGATAACCCACACTATATGTTAATCAATGTCTTTAAGTGGGTAGCTTAATGAACAATTTTAATTCACCTCTTAAATAATTTAACATAAATAAATATACCACATTCATCTTCTCACCAAAGAGAACACAATAATATATTTATATGTCCCAAATTATTATTGGGTCTCATAAATAATTAGGTCACAAATATCAAAAAAATTATTTAATACAATAGATTATATCTTACATAATCGTATATTCACATGTGTGTCCCACTATACCCAATGAATACATTTGAAGACTTGTGGCTAGATAACACTTAATATTATCAAAGTATAACAATCATACATGTAATATACAACACTTAAAATCAAAAGATCACAAAATATGATTACACCTTAGATATCTTATTTTCACTCATTCCTTATAAGTATTGGCCTCGTAAGACATGGGCACTAGACCCTCTAGAACATAGTCCAATTTGTGGGATGTTAAAACAAGTTTTAATATCTTAGACAATCCGATAAGTTGCATCTAGTTAAGAACATTTTTGTAATGGTTTTGACATTATGATCTACACATAAAAAAGTAAATGCAACAAGTTTAGCAAAAAAATGTATTGTAAATTGATTTTAGATTTTAGGGTCTTTTATGAATCTAAACGTAACCCACTAAAAATTTTCAAATCTTGCATCCCTTTGGGAGAAACAAGTACCTTCTAAATGTTCCTTGTGCTGAATTGGATATTCATTGCAATCAGCTAGCCTCACATGATAGATATTGGCCCACTTGCCCAACCGAACAAGTAGCTCTTATTACTTATTACTTACATTTGGTAAGATCCTGTTCTTATTTGGCCTTTACTTTGCATGAGCCTCACATGAAAAATTCATGTTCTACTTTCCCAGTTAAGCTATATCCATCTGGCGTGGTCCAAGCTAGTCCTAATAGGCCTCTCACATGAAAGGTATTAAAGTCTATTAGTCTACTATTTGCATGTTATAAAATAAAAATAAGACACCAGGAGATTGATTTCTCAAGCCTAACATCACATGCTAGGTATTGATCATCTTTTTGACTTATGAAACTATATGCCAAACCTATTCCTTGGTGGAATACCACGATGATGCATATCTCATACGCTCACGCTTTTAGCTTAATATTTGATTTGGGGGATTTTTAATTTTTTAGATTTCATCTTATAATTATTTAGTTTGTTTCAACATACGTCTCATACATATAATAAAATAAATAGTGCCCCATACAGACATGCTAAATAAATTCAAATGCAGCATAAAAAAAAGAAATAAACTATCACATACATGTATAAAAATGGGCTTGGATGATCATGGACTTGTAATTAGGGATGACAATTGAACCCGAACCAGTGAGTAACCGAATCAAATCGAACCGAATGGTTGGATTTGGAAATCTATTCAATGGTTTTGGTTACAATTTTGGTTTCAAAATTGAAAAACGAAGTGCTTTTTATTTTGGTTTTGATTTTGGTATAGTAACCGTGAAATCGATTCGTGTAATCGAACCATATAATCGATATTTTAGATATATTATTATTATTATTATTATTATTATTATTATTATTATTATTATTACCTTCTCTTTTTATTTCGTTATATTTTGACCCCTAGTGTGGGTGTTATAGGGTTAATTTTAGGGTTCTTTATTTTTTCTTCTGCACTCAGCAACCCTAGTGTGTGTGTGTGTTTTATTTTTATTAGTACATATGAATTTTATGTATTGTATTTTAATTATAGTTGAGATGTTTATTGTAACAAATAATAATTTTGTTGTTTGAAATTTATGTTTATATTTTAGTCATGTTTTTCTTCACATATAAAAAACAACAATTCATAATTTCGCGATTTCAGTTTTGATTTTTGTTTTATATAAAATTTAAAAACCTTAATGCATTCGCGGTTTCGCTGCTTTGGTTTAGCATAAAATTAAACGGTTTTAAAATTATTTTCTGAAAAGCCGATGGTTTACGGTTCGGTTTTGAATTTCGTATATGCCTAACAGTTTTGGTTTTGGTTTTTAGTGAAACCGGCCCAAAACCGAACCATGGTCATCCCTACTCATGATTCGATTAAACTCGACCATTGAGTTGAATCTAGGTCTAATTAAGGCAAGTTGAAATTAATTTGAAAAACTAAAAGAGATTCATCTCATGGATTTTCATTTGCTTGGTGCTTTGTCAATTTCAGGTCTCCATCACTTCATGCTCCTTTTGCTCTTCTTTTCATGTCCTCACCAGTCTTCTCTTCGTCTTATATGTAGGGATAGATCTCGAAGGGATAATGGGGTATCAAGAGGGAGGAACCTAGAAGAAAAATGCGATAGAGCATGCAAACTCTTAAAAAACTTGTCAAACTAAATACACCTTGTTGGAAAAAATCACCCAACCTTCAAAAAATCAGAACCACTAAAATAAACCAATCACATGGCCCAAACAATTTGAGTCCATGATCATCCTATAATTCCCATATATAAAATATTTCACACATAATATACAAGAATAACACGTTTATACCAATGGAAATCTAAGTGTATCACTATAATTTAATTTTTATAAAAAAAATAAAAATTATTTCCTTAAAATATCTATAGCTCTTCATCCAACTAGGGAACTAGAAAAATATTCTTATCTAATAAATAACGAACTTCATTCTTCATCTCCCTTTAGTTTTTCTTCTCACCCCAATTTCACATTTACATATAGAGAGCACCATGAGAGCTTGAACACAAGTCGAGTTTGTTGGAGTTTCTGGTTTTGAGTACTAGTACTAGAATCTCATGAGCTAGAAACTCGATATCATTGTACCCTCGAACTCGAAGGTATATATCCATCATCAACACGTATGTGGATGAACGAAATTGTTTTTTAAGGACATAAAGTGAAACTCTAGTCTCGATCTAATTTTCTGTTTTTAATATTCTGTGAGTTAATATTTTCATTTACATTAACTGCATGCTTAGTTAACATTCAAAAACTGTTCTTCCATTTTCATTATATTTCTTATTGTATTTATTTAATTTCCATAATTAATTAAGTTTTTAAGTTCTCTAGTAATTTTCATCACCATACATTTTTTTATCTATCTTTTTTTTTTTTTTTTTTTTTTGTGTATATAGTAGGAAAAAAAGAGCAATATTAAGAACTGTTGTACAGTTAGAATTTTAGATTGTCTCAAAAAACTTGAAACAAAAATTGAAAATAGGTAAAAATAAATATTTGTGCCTCAAATTTTCATAACAAATTATGGAAATAATTGAAACAATTTTATATTTCTATTTTGTTTTTTATTCCAATTATATTAAAAGAAAAACGAAAATAAAAAACAAAGATAAAGATGTCAATGTTTGGTTTGAAAATTGGGAAACAAAACAAAATGAGGTTGAGAGTCATAAAGGACATTACTTCCTGTTCCATCTTGGTGTTCTAATCGGTATCCAAATATGTCCTCAACAATCCACCACATGGTGGGCCTAAATTACCTATTTAAGTCAAGTATGCCGATAGAGTCCATACAATAAATTCTTGTTCGATTAATTGGGGGAGCCGGCTTAAGGTGTATTTTAACCATATCTTATCTCACTGGTTAATCTTAAGAGCATATTTCCCAATATCGACCTAATGTATTTATAATTAAATTAAAAATTTAATTCCTAAAATGTTCTCTACGAAAATCAAATCTTAATTAACAAAGAAATGAAATATTTCATCTTGCCAACCGGACTAACATTACTTGGGTTAGGATTTGCTTGATTTGCAATTTGATAATAATTTCATAATTTAAAATATGTATGACATTGTTCTAAAAAATATTTCTATTTCAGTATAGTATTTAATTTCTTTTATTTCAGTATAGAATTTGATAATATATATATATATATATATATTGAAGTGGAAAGTAAAGACGATAAATAAGTGAATAAAATTTTAGATATATTGTATCAGTTGACACATTTTAGTATACAATTCGAAATATCCATACATTAGGATTTGTGTGCCTAAATTTAGTATATTTAGATACACGATAGGATTTATGTTGTTTTTCTAGTTTTTTTTTTTGTGCGGATATTGAGAAGATAGTTGAACTCTAAACTTTCTACAAAGGTGACTAGATACATATCCACTGAATTACAAGACTGATGTCAAAAATAGTAAATAATAAAAAAAAAATGTCAACCAAATACAAATATAGAACTTATAGGGTACAAAATATTATTTAATTTAACTGTCTTAGAAGTGAGGTGTGAATTTTTTTGGCAGAATTTTTCTCCCCCAAAAATATTTAAAATCCTATATCTTTCATCCATTGCCCTCAAATCAATCCCAACTCTTGACAAAATATATATATTTTTTTTTTAAAAAGGTAATAATTTATTATGTATATTTATATAGGACTTAGGGTTTATGGCTTAATAATATATATTAGTTTTAGACACGTATCATGCGAATTTAGATTTATATATATATATATATATATATTTAACATTTGATATTTACATATGAAATATTTAGAGTGCCGTTTATTTTATTTCATGTTTAATAATATTTAAAAAAAAAAGATTAATACATTTAGAAAAATAAAAGAAATGCCACTTTCGATCACTCTCATTTACTTTCACCCCTAAAACTAATAATGACTAGTAGGGGTGGTCATGGGCCAGACTCGGGCCAGACTTTGACTAGAATAATACAAAAATATGTTAGGTCATAGCCCGGCCCGACCCTATGGTCAGACTCTACTTTCATATCCAAGCTCGACCCCACAAAAAAAAAATTAAGCTCAACCTCATCCTTATAATTTTTTTTTTTAATTTAAAAAGTAAATACTAAAATTACAATACCAAACTACTAATAAATACTAAAATTACAGTTTAGAATCAAATCAATATTCCAACGATAAATATAAAAATGACAATTCAAACAACACTCTAGAGAAATGAGATTAGAATTAGGGAATGGAGCTCTCAGCGCAGCGGTGGGGAAATGAAATTAGGTTTGGGCCTGTTGTTATATATATATATATATATAATTTTTTTTTTCTTCTAATTAAAATCATTGGACCAAGCCGAGCCAGTCCTAAAATATCTTGGTCTTACCCAAACCCAACCTAAAATTGATTAGGCCTTAAAACCACATCTCAGATCTTGTCCATGAGATTAAAACCAAAGTCCAAATCCTAAAAAAATAAATCCGGACTAGAAGGACTAGGTTGGACCCATGACCACTGATGACCACACTTAAGTTGTAATAGGAGATATTAATAATAAAAAAAAAAAATTCTAATGTTACTTTAAAATTAAAGAGAAAGTTGTCTTTTCCAAAAGTCTTCTCTATATCTAATTATATTAAAATAGTGAAAAAATTATATTTTTTTGGTGCGTAAAGTATAAGGTGATGTCTATGTTGATAATGATATTTTCCAATTGCATATTTGATCAATTAAGTTTTATATTTATTTTAATTTTGTAAAATTTAAAATATTTTATTTTTTATAATTTTTGACAAAAAATAGATTGTGCTCGTTACGTGATATTTTAATAGGTATATTTTCATTATTTCATCATTTCACTAAATCTAAGATATTTTTTTTGTATCGATTTAAAATTATCTTTTTTATTTTTCAGACGAATTGTTATTAAAAAAAATTTATTTTTTTTTTTTTTTTTTTTTTTTTTTTACGTTTAGCAGAGTAATGAAATATTTCTATTAAACGATTACATGTGGTGCGTAATTCAATTTTTATTTGAAATTATGAACGTTTTTAATTTTGCAAAATTAAAATACAATGTGAAACTATTCAATTTTTATTTGAAATTATGAACGTTTTTAATTTTGCAAAATTAAAATACAATGTGAAACTTGTAGGAAAAAACATATGCTATTTGATAAAAACATTTTAGGGACCAAAACTATAATTTATGTAAAAACAATTTTATTTAGATAAATTATCTCTCGAAAGTAAATATTTGCAAAGTTTAGATCATATTTCCAAACTAAAAACCAAAATTTTCAGTTTTTAATAAGTAAAATCTCATTAAAAAATATATATTCGACTTCATGAGCTGCACGCCTGCTCCATTTTCTCTCTCTAAAACGCAGCGCTCTCTCTCTCTCGCTGTCTACAAACATAAACGCACTTTCTCTGTATAACCTGCTGCAATTTTGAAGCTTTTGGATTCTAGGGTTTGCAGAATTCCGATCTCCGTCTCTCTCAATGACTGATTGTTAGTTTTTTTCTTCACTCACATTTTGGTCTCTCCTCCCGATGACTCTCACTCTTACTTCCACTCTTCGCCACTTTCTCTCTCTACTTCTTCTCTGTTTTGCTTTCGTCTCTGCCTCTGAAGACGAAGTTCGATCCCTGCTTGAGTTCAAGAAGGGCATCAAAGAAGACCCGCTCGGAAAAGTATTCAATTCATGGAACCATACATTTTCTGCAGATCCGGTCACTTGCCCTCGCTCGTTCTACGGCATCGATTGCGGCGAAAACGGATTTGTCTCCGCTATTGCCCTCGACCGCCTCAGTCTCTCCGGCGACCTGAAGTTCTTCACTTTGAACGGCTTGAAAATGCTTAGAAATTTGAGCCTCTCGGGCAATTCCTTCACCGGTCGTCTCGTCCCCGCATTGGGGTTAATGACTTCATTGCAGCACTTGGATCTATCCGGTAATCTATTCTACGGTCCAATTCCTGCTCGGATCACCGATCTATGGGCCTTGAATTATCTCAATTTGTCGAACAACAACTTATCGGGTTGGTTTCCTGGAGGAATTCAGAATTTGCAGCAGCTGAAAGTCCTGGATTTGCATTCAAATGCTCTTCGGGGAGACATTCAGAGCTTATTCTCTGAGCTTAGAAATTTAGAGTACGTTGATTTGAGCTATAACACGTTCTACGGATCATTACCGATGGGTGTGGCTAACATTTCCAGCGTAGCAAACACAGTACTTCATATAAATTTGAGTCACAACAGGTTGGGTGGTTGGTTTTTCAGTGGTGATTCGATTGCTTTATTTCGAAACTTGCAAGTTTTGGATTTGGGCGATAATGAGTTGTTTGGGGAGCTTCCTTCATTTGGTCCATTGCCGAATCTTCGTGTTCTTCGGCTTGGGAATAATAAATTGTTTGGGCCAATACCAGAGGAACTCTTGGGGAGCTCCACCCCCTTGGTTGAACTAGATCTCAGTGGCAATGGGTTTTCTGGTAAGTTTTCAGCTTTAACTGATGTACCTTATTACATTATTCGATCAAGCTGTGTGGGAATTTAGACTTTCTAGGCATAATATGCATACTAAGGACTTCATATATATGTTCTTCAATGGCAGTTTTGCTTACATGTTAAGATTTGATGGTATTATTCTATCATATGCCATAATATTGCCCAATTGGACAAGTTTCTAGTTGCATGGAGGAAGGAGATCAAAGATTTAATAGTAAATTAGTAAGTTCCAAAAAAATCACTTTAGAACATTAAATGTTGAATGGTTATCCATATGTTCATTTTCCTCCATTTTTTTTTCCATAGATTGAACATTGTTGGGTATGTTTCGGTATTGGTAATGGACATGAAGTTTAATACTGCCACAGCATTTTACTGAAGAAGTAGATGTTGATGAATTTGGAGGTTTGTTACGGTGTTATTGCAGTCTATGATCTATACACATGTTTATACACATGTGCGCGCACACACACTGGCATGATATATGTAAATGATACAGTGCTAAATCTTAGGGCCCGTTTGGTTGTCCTTCACTTTGCAAATTGTACTAATTTTTAATTAGTCAATACACAAGTTATCATGTATATAACTTCTCGTCAAGATGAATCGTCCACGATCCAACATCATCGATCTTTAATCACTACAACGGGTCGGTCATCCTAAATGTTCATTAATCCATGAACAGGATCTAGATAGACACATTCTTGAACCGGGACAATAGGATCAGGATTGTATTGGGAAAAAATTACTACGCGTTTGATCATATCTTCAAAGAAGATTGAATCTGGGATTAAGAAGTTTCAAACTTCATATTATTTCTATTATATATCTGTTGCAACTAGTATTTGGGTGTTTTCGCTTGAGCTGCCGATTTGTGCGGAATCTTCTCCCAAGAATTTCTTGGGGATCCTACAAGATCCATTTGTTCCTTTTTCTCTGATATATTTTAGTTTTTGGTTGTAAGAATTAAAAAAACACTTAAATTAGCTAGCTAACCATTTTAGTTCTAGTTAATATGCTATTTTCTCATGTAATTATAGTAAAATGTAGCTAAAAAATTAAAAGTAAAACTAAATTGTATGTTTCTTGTTTTAGACAAACAATATCTAAATTTGATTGGAACATATGTAACTGGAGAAATATACCAATCGTCTAGTCCAAAATAAGATAGTTCACAAAATAGGATAATTTCCACAGGCAAACAAACCCTTACTGTTTGGGTGAATTAAGTTATGTAAACTGTTATTGATCAGGTAGATGAAGAATTTTAGAAATCTACTGATGCTCTGTGTGTGAGTGTCTGTTTTTTACAGGTTCAATTCATGGAATTAACTCAACAACTTTGACTACGTTGAATCTCTCATCAAATGTGCTATCGGGTTCCTTACCACGTGCTATCGGAAATTGCCACACATTAGATTTGAGCCAAAATGCGCTGTCTGATAACATATCAATCATTCAAACATGGACTTCCACTTTAGAGATTCTGGATTTGAGTTCAAATAAGCTGACAGGAACCATTCCTAACTTGACTTCTCAATTTCAAACTTTGACCATCCTTAATATCAGAAATAATTCTTTAGTAGGCAATTTGCCTCCCGATTGGAGCTCCTACATGAAGCTATCTATCGTCGATCTCAGCTTGAATGAACTCGAAGGGACTATCCCACGCAGTTTGTTCACTTCACCAGCCGTAGTGAACTTAAATCTTTCTGGCAATCATTTTACCGGATCAATTCCTCTTGAAAACTCGCACACGAGTGAACTATTGGTTTTGCCTTCGTATCCTAAGTTTGAATCTCTTGATCTTTCCAAAAATACTTTGACGGGTACTATAGCTCCTGGTATAGGAAATTTGGGTCGGCTTGGATTGCTAAATCTCGCCAATAATCGGCTTCAAGGGCAACTACCGAATGAATTGAGCAAACTTAATGGCTTGGAATACCTCGATTTATCGAGTAATAATTTCACCGGTACGATCCCCGACAAACTCCCGTCGAATATGAAGGTATTCAATGTTTCATACAACAATTTATCTGGATCGATTCCAGAAAACTTGAGAAACTTCTCGATCGAATCGTTTCGTCCCGGAAACGATTTGTTGGTCTTGCCGAATGGTAATCCATCTCGACGCGGCGGTCCAGTTGAAATCCAAGAGGAAGGGAAAAAGCACCATGCATCGAAATCTAGTATTCGAATCGCGATCATTGCTGCTTCGGTCGGAGCCGCCACGATGATCGCGTTTGTTCTTTTTGCCTATCGCCGGGCACAACTCCAAGATTTCAACCGCCGTAACATTGAAGTTGTGATTCCGGTAAGAACGATTCCGACCTCATTAAGTTTTTCGAACGATCGATTGTTGGGTTCAAAACCGATTCCGTTGCCGGCGCAGTCGGAGGCTATTAGTACCGAAATCACGGCACCCTCTTCTTCTTCTTCCTCTCCACGTTTTATCGAACAGTCCATAAATTTGAATGTTCATTCGCCGGATCGATTGGTTGGAGAGCTTTTTTTCTTGGATTCTTCTATGCGTTTTACAGCGGAGGAGTTGTCTCGAGCGCCGGCGGAAGTTCTTGGGAGGAGCAGCCATGGGACTATGTATAAGGCTACGCTTGAAAGCAGGCATGTTTTGAGTGTGAAGTGGCTGAGGGTGGGGTTGGTTAAAGGTAAGAAAGAGTTTGCTAAGGAAGTTAAGAAGATCGGTTTGATAAGGCATCCAAATGTGGTTCCTTTACGAGCTTATTATTGGGGGCCAAAGGAACAAGAGAGGCTTCTTTTGGCTGATTACGTTCATGGCGATAGTTTGGCTTTACATCTTTATGGTAAGAGCATTGTTCCTCTCTCTCTCCCTTGCATGTTTTGTTTTTTGGAATAATTTGTGTGGTGTTGGGATTAGTGTTTCTGTTCTCTGAAAATGAAATACGGGAACAAATATATTTATTTGTGTTCTGTTCCTTATAATTTGTTGGAAAATGTTGGAGCAGAATAAAAAACAGATTTTTTTGTTCCCCCATTTCTGTTTCAGTTTTCAGTTTCTTTGTGAACAGAAACGAAACAAAAAAAAAATGAAAAAGGGAAATAGAAGCACTAAAGAAACCTGGGCTTTGTTCTTTTATTGTTTTTGTTCCCAGTTTTCTGTACAGAAACATAAATACCATTAAAAAAAAAAAAATCGATTCCTGCTATGCTCCCTGAATTTATGAACCAATTTCTCAGAGCAAAATATAATTGTTCCAAGACTTCTGTTTCTGTTCCAAGCTCTTTTTTCCAACAGAAAAAAATAAAAATAAAAATAAAAATACAGAAACGTTAACCAAATGCCACATTAGTGTTTGGTTTTTGTTTCTGGTGGCATTCGATTAGTTTTAATGTTTGTTTTTTGTGGTTTCTGTTTTAGTTGTAGAAGACATGGAAGAAACCTGGATCAGAAAATTTAATTACTGTTTGATTCCATGTTTTCTAGGACCGAAAACGAAAACAACAGAAACAGTACAAATGACATCACGTTTATTAAAACCTTATGGCATTCAATATAATTAAACAGATGACCAAAAATTCATGTAATCAGTTGACTTTTAAGTATTGCTTTAGCTTTTTAAAATGCTAAATAAAGAGTTCCAGAAACCCTGAACTTATAGGTAGTGGTCATGTTTTGTTACATGGACTATTGATGATCATATGAATTTTTTATTTTTTCCCACTTATATTGTCTATGGTTTTAATAATAGCAATGAGCTTTTGAGGCCCCCTCGTGTAGAGTTTTTGTTTCCTGATTTCTGTTCTCGGAAACCTTGGAATAGAAACCGAAACATGTTAAAAAGAAATCAGCTTTATTTTCTTTTCGATTTTGGGTATATTTAGTGTTTCTGTTCTCAAATATCTGTTTGAGAACAAATTTCTGGGAATAGAACAGATATCTTATCATATTCCTGTTTCTGTTTATGCAGAGACCACCCCCCGGAAGTACTCATTGTTGTCGTTCAGACAGAGGCTCAAGATTGCTCTTGATGTTGCCAGGAGTCTGTCCCACCTCCACGACCAAGCCTTACCACACGGAAACCTAAAACCGACCAACATCCTTCTGGCAGGCCCACAACTTGATGCCAGCCTCACCGACTACGGCCTCCACCGCCTGATGACGCCAGCTGGCATCTCCGAGCAGATTCTCAACCTCGGGGCCCTCGGGTACCGTGCCCCAGATCTTGCGTCCAAACAGACCCCTTCGTTGAAGTCCGATGTGTATGCATTCGGGGTGATCGTGATGGAACTGTTGACCCGGAGGAGTGCCGGCGACATCATATCAGGGCAATCGGGAGCCGTTGATCTGACGGATTGGGTCCGGCTTTGCGATCGGGAAGGCCGGGGAACAGACTGTATCGATCGGGATATTGCTGGAGTAGGGGAGGGGGGAGGGGAGTTGCGGGCGATGGAGGAATTGCTCGCCATTTCGATAAGGTGTATTCTTCCTGTAAATGAAAGGCCTAACATCAGACAAGTATTGCAAGATCTTTGTGCAATATCTGTTTGATTATTTTTTTTTTTTTTTTTTTTTTTTTTTTTTGTAAATCTCTTTTTTTTTTTTTTTTTTTTTTTTTTTTTAATTTTGTTCATGGCTTTATTGTTGAATTTTCATTCTTTTTTTTTTTTTTTTTTCTGTTCAATTGGTTATGGAAAGCCTTGTAATTTTGGCTAGGGCTTTACATAATTGTTTTCTTTCTCCCCCTTGAGAGTTTTTGTTTTTCCTTTTTTGTGTAAAGGGATGATCAAACTATTGATCTATTTCATTTTGATCTTTAAGTGAAAAAAGCATTACTCTTTTGTGCCGCCACTCAGTTTTTGAGTTAATTTTACTCCATGGAATAATTTCTTTTTTTTCAGAAGGTCGGAAAAGAAATTGAAGAACCAAAAAAAAATATTTCTATGACCAGAATAAGAACAATTTTTTTTGTATGTATGTATATTTGTTTTTGTTCTAAATTTTCGAAGAAGGAAAAAAAATGTTTGTCACTTGCAACAAACAGATTTCTGAGCGGTAAAATCCGTTGAGAGAAAATCAAGCGGGTTGATGGTATCTTCTTGGAAAGTTAAAAAAAAACATTTTCTTCATTTCTTTTAACTAAATAATTGGTCAATAACACAAACAAAAAATAAAAAGTAAAAAAAAAGCACTTCAATTCTGATCTCTACTTCTTTAATGACATCAAACTAGGGGAGGTGGAGAAGAAGAGGCGGCAGCTGCAGCAGCAGCCATGGCTGCCGGTAAGGTTGAGTTTTTGGGTTCTGGAAGACGAAGTCCTTTGTAGCAAATAGAGAAACACTGGCAAATGTGTTGATCATTTTCTTTGCATTTTCCCCACCCACCGAATTTTAATTTTGCACAATATTTATCGCATAATGACTTGTTACATATGAAGGGTAATTCCGAAACCTTTTCGTCTTTGCATATTAGAGTCAATCTGCAGCATTCACCTGCATTTTAATCAGAAATAACATCACATTTAGCCAAACAAAAAAGCCCAAGTTTTGAGCAATTTTTATGAAATGTCGTTGAAGTCAGCCTTTTTTTTTTTTTTTGAGAGAGAGAGAGAGATTGGATGAGAAGATGAGGAAAGTCGATTGGTCTTATAGGAGAAACCTTCAATTTTTTTGATAAAAATAGTAACTAAGGTCCCGTTTGGTTACTGTTTTAGTTCCCTGAATTTTGTTTCCGCTCTCAAACTTTTGGAATTAATGTACAGAAACGCATTTGATATACACGTTTCCCAAAATTTTGGGAGTAATTTGGGATCATTTCCTGATTTTTTTAAGAATTTGATAAACAAAAAATTATTGATTTCTATTCACTTCCACAAAATTATTCTCACTATCATCCCGCAGGCCACCACCACCCACCGGCCACCATATATTTAAAAAAAAAAAAACAAATGATGCAATCAAACGTATTTCTTGTTTCTGTTCTCATAAATTAAAAGGAACAATTTCAGAACAATAGTTGTTACCAAATATGTTTCTATTTCCGGAATGCTCTAGAATGGAAATAAAATTCTCATTCCATTCAATCTCAATTTATTAAAAATAGAAACACAAAACAGAAACACTAACCAAACACCACCTAATGAGTCTAAAATGGACATAATTTGTGTACCAGGATAGAAAGCGATATGAGCCACAATGAGGGCTACAAATAGTGCAGAAAGCTTCATTTTGGACATGAAGAAAATGTAGATTTTCCTGAGGGTAGAGTGGGAAACACACAAACTAAGAGAGAGAGAGAGAGAGAGGTTGGGTGGGGGTGGGAAGACTTCTTTTTCAAGTGTTGTTGATGTTAGCAAATTTGCAGTGTAAAAAAGATATAAAAAGGAAGAATGATACATAAGCCTTAAAGGGCAAAAAACTGAATAAGAATTTAAGTGGCCATTGACTGTGTCAAGTATTTACAACGTTCAGTTATGCAGCGGACGGGAACAGTAACTGATTTTTTTATTTTTAACAAACCTAATTAAAACTTAATTAATTTGAATCAATTTTGCATCAACAAATAAATGCAATTTAGTGAGTATTATGTTTTTTTAATATTTTGTCTTTTTTATTATAACATTAAGAAATGTGAGTCAATTTTGCATCAACCAATAAGTGCAATTTGGTGAGTACTTCGATTTTTCAATGATATTTGGATTAAATCCTCCACTTTATGAGATGGGGAAAATGGCTTTTTTTGTCTCTTATAAATGGTTGGTGTTGAATTGACTCCCACTATTTGTTGTTCGACAAATTTGATCTTTCATAATTGAAATTGGATTTAATTTGGACCAAATTACAAATCTCCTAGTCAAAACTGACAGTCAACCGCTGGTATAAGGGTATTTTAAATAGCCCATTCGGTCAACTTTAACGATTTTTGAAAAATCATTCACTGATCCGTATTCAGTGTTCTAAGTTGTGTTATGAACAGTGTTTATATTAGAAAAAAGTTGGGTCCATTTTGGCTATTGTGTTCAAAGTTGCCGTTGCCGAAAAAGGCAACATCGTCATCGAAACAGTGCATTCGGTCGACTTTGACAATTTTAAAAAAATCATTCACTAATATGTTTTCTGTGTTCTAACTTGCATTATGGAGTGTTGTGAACAATGTCTATGTTAAAAAAACATTTTTGGGTCCAATTCAACAATGGATAGGGCATCGTTTGCGGGTTCAAAATTGCCGAAAAAGACTACGTCATCATCGAAACAATCCATTTAGTCAACTTTGACAATTGTTTGAAAATCATTCACTAATCCGCTTTTAGTATTCTAAGTTGCCTTATGGAGTGTTACTAATGATGTTTATGTAAAAAAAATTTTCCGGCTATATAGAACAATGTTTGTGTGTTCAAAGTTGCCGAAAAAGACTGCATTGTCATTGTAATAGTGCATTCGGGCAACTTTGGCGATTTTTTTTAAAATCATTCACTAATCAATTTTCTGTGTTCTAAGTTGCTTTATGGAGTATTATGAACGGTGTCTATGTTAAAAAACGTTGGATCCATTTCAGCAACGGATAAGGCACCATTTGAAAAACTCTATTTGGTCAACTTTGATAATTTTTTAAAATTCATTCTCTATTATGCTCTCAGTGTTTTAAGTTGCCTTATGGAGTTTTACAAACGACATTTACGATAAAAAAAAAAAAAAAAAAGGAAGAAAAAGAGGTCTATTTCGGCTACAAATAGCGCACCATTGGTTAAAAAATTATTTTTATATATATATATATATATATATATATATATTTTATTTAAGGTGGGAGCATAAGTGAATTTTAAAATCTAAGAGATTCCACATTTTTGTGTCTGAATTGTTAACGTCATTATTAATTAAAATATAAATAAATAAATTAAATAAAAATGATATGTGAGATGAAATACATTAAATTTTAAAAAATAAAATTCACAAACAAATTATTTTTTATTTAATGTTTATGTGATTTTTTTAAATAAAATTAAAAAAAAAAAAAATTAAGAAGGGAATACATGGAAGGACGGTGCATGCGGTTTGAATTGGGGGAGGGGTACTGTTTGTGCAACCTGCACAAAGGGAGAGGGACTATTTGTGCAACCTGCACAGAGCAGGCTGCAAGCTTAGGAGTAGGCCTGCAGCCTGCTCGGTAGTTGGGAGCATGTGCTCCCCATATAAGAGTTTTTCTCTTTTCTTTTTTTAATTTGAAAAAAAAAAAAAAAAAAAAATCGGCTAGAACGTGGTTGATTTTCAAAAATAGCCACAGATTGATCGATTTTCTCTATTTTTGTAGATATGTTCAAAAGCACATTTGTCGGGTGATTTTTTTTTATATATATTTTTCACGTAAAGAATCCACCTTTTTATATTTGTACGGTTTTTTTTTTTTATGTCGATATACTTTTATAGAACATTTTAAAATTATTAAATTTACATACAAACTTTAAAGTTTTTCAAAATCATGTTAAAAAATGAACGCGCTTAGTTTTTTGGCTAAGAAAGGCATAAATGGAAAAACAGATTTGAAGATCATGGAGTTCTCAACAGAAGACATAGCAGAGATGGACGTAGAAGCTTTTGATCACTGTCCATAGTTTTTTGGGGCGACGACTGAACGATCTCAAATTGCGACCAAAACTACCAAATAAACCTACTAATATTCATGTGCACCCAATAGTCTTTTTACTATTTTTGTGACGGAAATATCCCTTGTATTATATGCGGTAGTGTAGACTTCTTATATAACGGAGCTATATTTGGTAAATAATATTAATATTCATGTGCACAATTTGTTTCGTTTTTTCCTCAGATTTCCATGTGAAAAAAATAAAAATCGTAAAACAAAAATGTTCATTTTATTCTCTTTCAAATGAGATGTTAATTACATTTTTTGAACATGTTTAATATGATACACACGAATGTTACATGTAATATTTAAAAAAATTATGATGAATTTCGTATCATTAATGTTACATGTAGTATCAATGTTGCATGTAATATTAAAACCAACCCAACATCAAACCCCCCAAAAGAAGTTGATACCTACACCTTGTTACATGTAACATTCAAAAAATCTGTAAATATCATTAATGTTAATGTTACATGTAACATCAATGTTGCATGTAACATTAAAATCAACCCAACATCAAATCTCCCCAAAAAAGGTGGTAACTACACTTTGTTACATGTAAACATTCAACAATTCTGAAAATATTATGTTACATGTAATATGAATATGAAAACTGAAACTAGTTAATCACATTTTTTTGATATATTTAACATGATGCACACAAATGTTACATGTAACATTAAAAAAAGTTATGATGAATTTCGTATAATTAATGTTACATGTAACATCAATGTTGCATGTAACATTAAAACCAACCCAAACATAAAACTCTTCCAAAAAAGTTGATAACTACACTTTGTTACATGTAACATTTAAAATTTTGGAAATATCATGTTACATGTAACATGAATGTGAAAACTGAAACTAATAAAAAAAAAATAGTGAATTGGATATTATTTTAAATATCTTATTTAGACGAATCTGAATGTATAATTAAATTGTAAAAAAAATATGTATAATAATAGTTATTTTTATTTTAATAAAATGATTTTGTTAAATATGAAAATTCTCAATTCTTATTAAAGAAATTTTATTGCCACATATACTGAAAATAACATGTTACATGTAACATGAATGTAAAAACTGAAATTAGTTAATCACATTTTTTAGACATATTTAACATGATGTACACGAATATTACATGTAACATTAAAAAAAGTTATGATGAATTTTGTATCATTAATGTTACATGTAATATCAATGTTGCATGTTACATTAAAATCAACCCAATATCAATCCCCCCCCCCAAAAAAAAATAAATTGATAACTACACTTTATTACATGTAACATTCAAAAATTCTAGAAATATCATGTTATATGTAACATAAATGTGAAAACTGAAAACTAATGAAAAAAAATAGTGAATTGGATATTGTTTTGAAGATTTTGTTTAGACAAATCTGGATATATAATTAAATTGTAAAAAAAATATGTATAATAATAGTTTTTTTCATTTTAATAAAATGATTTTGTTGAATATGGAAACTCTCAATCCTTATTAAGAAAACATTATTGCCGCATATACTGTAAGAGCAAATCTGTCAATGGAAAGTGTACAGATCAGATTTTTGGGACTATGTTGTGCAAATAATATGTAACTTGGGATTTCTTAGTTCATTATCTAATTAGTGAGTTTAACCGGTAATTTGATGGTATTTTTGGGTCCTCCCGATATTTTTTCCTAGTTTTTTTTGTGTGGTTTTCATCCTTCCGTACCAAAAAGGGTAATACCACTTACACCATTAATATTAGTGATATTTCACATACACCCTCCTAATTTTCAAAACTACCACGACAACACCCTACCGGAGGTTTTTTTTAATGAATTAATCATTTTGCGTTTACTCATTCAAAACAAAAAAGTAATAAAATAATCAGAATTATTGAATAACCAAACTACCCTTACCTTACCTCACCTCACCCTTTTTTAATAATTTTTTCTTCTTTCTCTTTCATTTTTTGTTCTATTTTTTTTTTTCACCCTTCTCCTTCTATGTGAAACACTGCACCACAGAATCAAACACCACACCACCACCACTGCCTCCACCAAAGACCAACTCCACCACTGTTTCCACCATCACCGAACCAAACACCATCATTTGCAAATCCAAATCTCCGAAGACCCCCAAACCAAAATACCCTCACTGAACAACACCACCGAACTGAACATCACCACCACCGAACCAAACAACAGTCAAATGAAGAAGAAGAGAGAGAGGGAGAGGAAAAATGAATCCATCTTCATCTTCTTCAAGTAAAAATAAACCACAAATCCATACCCTAAAATAATACCCACCATTGAAATCAAAATCCAAACCCAAAAACAATACCCACCATTGAAATCAAAATTTCATTTCTCCAGATCTAAGAGGAAATGAGAGAGATAGAGGATTTCAAACAATTCTCTAGCTAAGGTTTGAGATTTGGTGGGGAAAACGAACTATTCACCATCTTCCTTGTGTAATCGGAGTTTCGATTCTTCGATCCCCTAGGAGCTATTGAGGCGTGCTGTGATGTTCGGTGATGGTGGTGACATGGTCTTAGGCGATGTTGGCGTTCAACGGTAGTGTTCGGTGGTGGTGGTGTTGTTCGGTTCAATCGATGGTGTTGTTCGACAGTGGTAGTGTTCAGTTCGCCGATGTTGTTGTTTGTCTTGGTGGTGATGCTATTCAGCGGTATTGTTCGTTTTGGTGGTGTTGTTCAACGGTGTTGATTTTCGAATAGGGAAGGGAACATGGATGGGTTAGGGATGAGAGAAAGAGGAGAGAAGTGGAGAGGAAAGAAGAGGAGAGGAGAAAAATGAAGAAATGGAGGATGTGGTAGTGGTGTTCACCGTCGGTGTGGCGGCAATTGGTGGGAGGATGTGGTGGTAGTGGTGGAGGATTCGGGGCCCGAAGGACGAAGAAGATGAAAACGCTAACCTTTAATTATAATATACACCCTTAAAGTTTTATTAAATTTTATTTTAAACCATCACATTTAATACAAGGGCAATTTAGTATTTAGATAAAGAGAGTATGGTTAATTTAGTAAAAAAAAAAAAATATGAGTTGACTTTTCAAAGAGTATTTTCAGAATAAAAAATGTACAAGGGTTTCAGTGTCCTTTGACTAAATAGTTCAAGGGGTCTCCCATGTAGTTTTCAAAGTTAAGGGGATTTCTATGATTTTGGTCAATAGTTAAGGGGGAGAAAGTGATATTACCCCCCAAAAAAATGATACAAACTCATAAATCTCCTTATGTGTCAATTTTGGCCTTTGTCATTTCCTTTAATAAAAAATAGGGGCGCTTACTATCTATTCCTATTTTGCTGTGGAAATTATCAATCGAACCCAATTAGCTTTTTATACACCGATCACTTACTCTATAATTTTGTGGATTGATTTACCCTCTTAAATGAATTCATACCTTATATTTGATGTATCTCTAAAAATGCGAAACAAAATATGGTAATAATCTACCAATGAAACTAAACACGAAATCTAAAATTTATCCCAATTGTGATTGTTATTCAATGATTTTTTTTACACCGCATTGATTTATAAATCGTGATCTTAAAAATGAGATATTAATATTTTTTTTTTAGTTCTGAATTAATATGCATGTAAATGTTATATATATAATATTAACTGTAATGTCAATGTTACATATAACAATCGTTGTAATGATTTTGTGTGAAACCGTTAAATATGAGAGATTCCAATTCCGTAAATCATGTAGGGATAAATTAGTTATATGCCAATTTTTGCGTTTTTTGAAATTGGACGATTCGTATAATTTATAAAATGAGAGTGTTTGGTTTATTTTAAATTAATTGACATGTTTGGTTGTTATTTTTTTCCCTAAAAAGTAGGACATATGATATAAGAACAACGATTACATTAACTAATATATTAATTTTATTGAACCTAAAAAACCGACCCAAAGATCTTACAAAAACAAAACACACCAAATTTTGAGGAATAAAATTTAATTTATGTCCTTTAACGGTACCAATTGATTCATTTGTTTAGCCGATAAGTGGGAATAGCCATCAAAGGCGTGGCCCTAGCCATCACAAGCCCAAATTCCTCCGTCATGTCTAATTCCTCCGGCGACATATTTCCCGGCAACTCCCAATCGAAGCAATGCATCAGCTGCGCCACCACCAGCCGCACCACCGTCAACCCCAGCTGCATCCCGGGGCACCCCCTCCTGCCCGACCCGAACGGCAGCAGCTGGAAATCCCTTCCCCTCAGATCCACGCTACTCCCCTCGAATCTCTCCGGCAGAAACTCCTCGGGTTCCGGCCAAGCATCCGGGTCACGGCCGATGGACCAGACGTTAACGACGACGCGGGCCTTCCGGGGAATGTGGAAGCCGTCGACGGTGCAGTCATGGAGGGCTTCGTGGGGGAGGAGCATCGGCGCCACCGGGTGGAGGCGGAAGGATTCTTTGATGACCATGTCCAGGTATTCGAGGCCGTCGAGGTCCGATTCTTCAACGGGTCGGTCCATTGGGACGGCCCGTTCTATTTCGGACTGGACCTTCTTCATGACTCTGGGGTGTTTGAAGAGTAGCGAGAGTATCCACTCGATTGCGGTTGCTGACGTGTCCATTGATGCCGCAAGCATGTCCTGCCATACCAATATCCCAAATATTAATAAATAAATAAATTAAATTACACTGTACACCCCAATACTTCCAAAATATTTATAATATTAACAAATCCATATTTTAATTAACATTAAGATTGATTTGAGATAATTGAATAATTGATAACGAATTATAAAAGTTCATAAAAGTTTTTCGGAGAAACTTTTTTAACTAAAAATTTCATATCTTATTTTTAAGACAGTTAAACTTAGTTATATTTTATACTTTTTAAATCTCATAATTGTATATAATTAATCATTTTTTATTTATTTTTTATTTATTTACATTTATAAATTATAATATGAATATAGAGGAGTTGTTTTTGTAAATATTATATTTTTAAAAAAAAATTACTGAAAAGAGGTAATTTTCAACTTAATTACCCGGGATTGTGCGGGGTTCATGGGTACAATTTTTTTTTTTTTTTTTTTGGATCAGGACAAACCTGGGGAACAGTACCCGGGGTACTAGTCCCTCGGTTTACATCATTAAAAAATAAAAAAAAATTCAAGACAAGTGAATTAATTAATATTTTCGACAACTTTGAATTAATTTTCGGTGGTTTATCAGTATTTTAAATAAATCCATTTTTTTTTGCATAAATTATATTTAAAACACTCTATAATGTTTTTTACAATACTAAAAACGGACAAGTGAATGATTTTTAAAAATCGCCAAAGTTGGTCAGATGAGTTGTTTCGATGACAGCATAATTTTTTTGTCAATTTAGAGTTAACAAAAGATGGTCTATCCGAAACAAAAATGAGCCAATTTTTTTTGTATAAAAACAATGTTCATAACACTGCATAATAAAACTTAGAACGCTAGAAACGGATTAATGAATAATTTTTAAATAATCGTCAAAGTTGATTGAATGAGTTGTTTTGACGACGATGCAATTTTTTTAGAAACTTTGAATTAATAAAATATGACCTATTCGTAACAGAAATGAGCCTATTTTTTTTTTTTTATACAAATTACGTTCATAATATTAAATAATAAAGTCGAGAACATCAAAAACGGATTAGTGAATAATTTTTAAATAATTATAAAAAATTGATTGAATAAAGTATAATATTTAAGAAATAATTAATCAACAAAAATTATTCACTAATCCGTTTTTAGTGTTCTCGATTAGTCCGGTTAAACCAACTAATAAGTAATTAAACCAACTAATAAGTAGTTAAACAAGTAGTACCCAATAGGGTTACTCCGGTTGGTAAGGATATATACTCAATTTTCTTGTCAACCAGAGATCGATTCCCCTGATGAGAATTTCAAGAGTAAACTATGCAGATGCAGGGGACTAACTACTTATTAGTTGATTTAGCCGGACTAACAAAAAATGGATAAATGAATAATTTTTATTGGTTAATTATTTCTTAAATATTATACTTTATTCAATCAATTTTTGATGATTATTTAAATATTATTCACTAATCCATTTTTGGTGTTCTCAATTTTATTATTTAGTGTTATGAACGTAGTTTGTATATAAAAAAATATATGTTTATTTCTGTTACGAATAAGTCATATTTTATTAACTTAAAATTTTCAAAAAAACTGCATCGTCGTCCAAACAACTGATTCGATCGTTTTTAGCGTTCTAAGTTTTATTATGTAGTGTTATGAACATTATTTGTATATAAAAAAATTGGACTCATTTCTGTTATGGATAGATCATCTTTTGTTAACTCTAAATTGACGAAAAAATTATGCCGTCATCGAAACAGCTCATCTGATCAACTTTGTCGATTTTTTAAAAATCATTCACTTGTCTGTTTTTAGTGTTGTAAAAAACATTATGGAGTGTTTTCAACTTAATTTATGCAAAAAAAAATTTGATTTATTTAAAATACCAATAGACCACCGAAACTATTAATTAATTCAAAATTGTAGAAAACATTAATTATTATTATTATTATTATTATTATTATTATTATTATTATTATTATTTTAATGATGTAAACCCGGGGGACAGTACCCCGGGGTACTGTTCCCCGGGTTTGTCCTGACCCAAAATATATAAAAAAAAAGTTCTTTTTTGTACCTAGGGTTGTGAACCCCGGGTTTTAATACTTGGGGTTGTGGATTTGGGTAATTAAGTGGAAAAACGCCTCTTTTCAGTATTTTTTTTTTAAGTATAATATTTGATTTGAGATAATTAATTGATAATGAATTATAAAAGTTCATAAAAGTTTTCGGAGAAACTTTTTTAACTAAAAATTTCATATTTTAAGACAGTTAAATTTAGTTATATTTTATACTTTTTAAATCTCATAATTGTATATAATTGATCATTTTATTTATTTTTTATTTATTTACATTTATAAATTATAAGATGAATATAGAGCGCATTAGTTAAAAGAATATAATAATAGCCACATTTTGTCAAAATGTCCAATGTCTTTTTCAGTTATACATTCGATATTTAAAGTATTTATCATTTAATCCCTTTATTATTTTGTCAAAAATCACAATTTCTTTTTTTTTTGTTTTTTTTAAAACAAGTCCATCTTTTGATTTTGATTTTTTTTTTTTTTGTAAAAAATAATCTCTTACAAGAAATGCGTTAACCCTGGTTTACGTGGAGGTAGAAAATAGATACAAATATCCTTATATTATTTAAAAAAAAATTAATTCCTTTATTTTTTAAAATTCGTTAACACCTTTTTTTTTTTTTTTTTAAAAAATAAAATTACTCCCATCCTTTTAAAAATTTATCCCCAACCCAACCCCGTCAATTCTTCTTATTCTTTTTTTTTTTTTTTATGAAGAGAGAGTTGATGTGGTAGGAGTTGTTTCAGCAGAGTGGAGGTGGGGGTAGGGTGAATTTTTTTATTTTTAAAAATATTTTATGAAAAGAAGTTGAACCCTAATTAAAAAAAAAAAAAAAACCCTACCTCTTTCCTATCGAAAAATATTATCATGTTATGTAAAGCAAAATGTTCCCTTTAGGTTTTGAGGTTTTATTTCCACCGCCAAATGAATGACGTAATATAAATATAATTCAATATTTTTACCAATAAAATGGCTTTGACGTGGCAGCGATTAAACTGAAACTCCGTCTCTCCAGAGTCCAATATCCCCATCATTATATCCACGAAGTCCTTCGGTTGCCCTTCTTCTCTCCCCTTCGACGACCTCCCACGCTCGTGCTCATCGATTATCCTCTCGAAGAAATCGTCGAACACCTTGCTTATCTTCTTGAACCGCCGCGTCAATCCCTGTAAATCCAGCCAACCCAATACCGGAAAGTAGTCGCCGAGATTAGGCGCCGCGGCCAGCTGCATCCCTTCCTGAATCACCGCCTTGAACCCCCTCGGATCGATATCGGTGTCCATGTATTTCTTCCCGAAAACCATCAAACAACTCATGTCGGCGTTCAACGACGACACCCTCCCGCTGAGATCGACGGCGACGCGGCCCACCGCCGCCTCGCGAATCGATTTTACGAGGAATCCGAGCTCCTGTTTCCTCATGGGCTGAAAGGAATTTATCTTTAGCGCGCTGAGGAGCTCCAGGGTGCAGAGTTTGCGCATGTTGCGCCAGTAAGGACCGTACTGCGCGAACGAGAGGTTCCTCTGTTCGTAGGAGATGTGCTTCGCCGCTTCGTGGGGAGGGCGGCCGACGAAGGTGAGGTCGTGGGTCTTCAGGAATTGCTCGGCGGCGTGAGGGGAGGCGACGATGACGATGGGGACTGGGCCGAACCGGAGGGACATGATGGGGCCATACTTGAGGGAGAGTTTGTGGAGGTCGTGGTGGGGATTTTTCCCCAGGAGGTGGAGGTGACCGAGAATCGGGAGGCCGGGCGGGCCCGGAGGGAGAGTCTCGTTCTTCTTCGTCGGTGGCCATAGGAGCAGATAGTAGGCGACTGCGAGGAGTGAGAGGAGTGAGAGTGCTGCCCAAATCCAAGGCTGTGCCTCCATTTTCGTTTTCAAGGTCTTGCCCGCTAAATGGGGAAAATCTAACCGAGATATTATAGGTGAATTGGACTAATAAGGCTGGCTGGCTGGCCGTGTATGCTATGAGCTGTTTACATTTATAATATAAATTTAAAATAAAATTATTGAAATAGATCACTTTTTAACTTATTTACATTTTTATTTCTATCCAGGGTTCGGAATCCCGAGTTCATGGGGCCGGCTGTATACCCAGGGTTCCGAACCACGGGTATACGAATTTTTTTTTTTTTGGTATACAGCGTTATACCCGGGGTTTGGTACCCCGGGTTCTATGTAGAACCCGGGGTTTGGTACATAATAAAATTATGTTCATAACACTACATAACAAAACTTAGAACACTAAAAACGGACAAATTGATGGATTTTAAATAATCGCCAAAGTTGATCAAACGAGTTGTTTCGATGACGATGCAGTTTTTTTGAAAACTTTGAATTAACAAAAAATTGTCGTCTATCCGTAATAGAAATGATCCTGATTTTTTTTATACAAATTACGTTCATAACGCTAAATAATAAAATCGAGAATACCAAAAACGGATTAGTGAATAATTTTTAAATAATGGTTATTATCATAACATTTTATTACTCTTCAACGTTTCAAAAAATACTATATTGCTCTTCAATGTTTGGATGGACATAACTTTGCGCTCGGTGATCCGTTGGGGGCAATTTTTTTTTTTTTTTAAAAAGTTGGGTCTGATTTGAGTCATCACTCTGACTTTTGAAGATTTCAATTTTATCAACAGAATAAGACACACGTTCGCAATGAAGATTACAAATTTATTCACCCAACACTTTAAATCCAAAATTGAAGGTGCAAACAGGCTTTATTTGAAAAAATACTGGACCAAACCGCCTACGGCATTTGCGGCGCCTAGATCTCAAAAAAATACCTAAAATAAAAAAAAAAAATCGCCCAAAACGGACCACCGAGCACAAAATTATGTCTATCCAAACATTTTCTATTATTTTACGTAAGTTTTATTTTCTCTCGATAACATATTATCCGTTTTTGGTGTTGTCGATTTTTTTATTTAGTGTTATGAACGTAGTTTGTATACAAAAAAATCAGGATCATTTCTGTTACGGATAGACGACCATTTTTTGTTAATTCAAAATTTACAAAAAAATTGTATCGTTAACGAAACAACTCGTCTGATCAACTTTGGCGATATTTAAAATTCATCCACTTGTCCGTTTTTAGTATTCTAAGTTTTGTTATGTAGTGTTATGAATATAGTTTATATTCTGTTACGGACATGCAATCTTTTGTTAATTCTAAATTGTAGAAAAAAATTCCGCTGTTATCAAAACAACTCATCTGGTCAACTTTGGCGATTTTTTAAAATTCACCCACTTGTCCGTTTTTAGTGTTGTAAAAGTAATTATATAGTGTTTTGAACCTAATTTATGCACAAAAAAATTAGATTTATTTAAAATATCGATAGACCACCGTTAATTAGCTTAAAGTTGCCGAAAATTTTAAAAATTTCTTAATAAAAAATGATTATTTATTTATTTATTTTTTAATTCGGGTTATACCCGGGGTTTGGTACCCCGGGTTCTACATAGAACCAGGGGTACCAAACCCTGGGTATAACGCCGTATACCCAAAAAAAAAATAAAAAATAAAAATCGTATACTTGGGGTTCCGAACCCCGGGTATACCGCCGTCCCCACAAACCCGGGATTCCGAACCACGGGTAGCACTAAAAATGTAAATAAGTTAAAAAGTGGTCTATTTCAGTAATTTTATTTTAAATTTATATTATAAATGTAAACAACTCTGTATGCTATCATGCCGCTTTTTTATTTTCTATGTTTGCCTTCTCTCTCTAATCCTTTTCAAAAGATAAAATATTTAAATTGAATTACTCTTCGAATATTGGCATGTATTTGACACTAGGGCCTTGCGTGAAGATACTTGATGAAATCGAAAATTGGTCAGTGGGAATTTAAGATTAGAAATAAGATATTTCTCTCAATTCAAGTTTCTACAAAACAATACACTGCCAGTAGATTTATCGGCATTGTACTTTCGGTGTGAGAATCAATAAGTTATTCTAGGAGAAATTCGACAGAATGTTAGTTAGGAAAAAGTATGCATACCTACCTAGACTTTCTTTGTGTTATTTATAGACGAGGGAAGACTTATTTGTACAAGTCTTTATTGAATTTCGGCTCATTATCATTAATGTGGTGGAATTAGCGGGATATAGAGTAATAAGCCGTTATTCCGAAAGTGATAATGACTATTTCCTTAATAAGCAAGAGGCCTTAATACCGTTCCTGAGTAAGAATAGCGGTAATGGTGTATCTTGGGCTTTATAACGCTAGTCGGGGAGAAGTATTGAGGCTTCAAAGTGCCTTCCCTGTTCAAGTTAATGTCAGAAGCTAACATGCTTGGGAATGATGCTAGTAGAGACAGTGACTCATCTCGGGGTAGATGCCTTAGCCGGTGTAAAGCGTTCTGTAGCTTCTCGTGCACGTCACATGCTTTTGTAGACACGTGGCAGCGATTTGGGTCATATTCGTTTTCTTTATTAGGTGCCCCTCTTCTTGAGCATGTGGTAAGATGTGCCTCGGTAATATAAAAGAGGTACCCTTGGGTTGAATTAGGCGCGCAATTGCAACGATGCTTTCTCGAATGTTGCGCCTAATAAGGATTTTAAAAATATGGCGCCTTACATTTCACGCTCAAGGTATGTCGAACATTTTCACAATTGACTTGATGGCATGTCTCCTTATTTTCCTAGGTGACGGTTGGTGAAGACCCTATATGGACATCCCTATGTAAGGGACGTGGGTGCCCATATTTTGAATTCTTGAAATCTTTATATCTTTAGACTTCTCTTTGGCGCTTCGCTACTATTCTCTTGCAACTTCCAACCATTCTCTTCACGTTCTTTTCGGTAAGATCTTTATTGTGTCATCGTATTAGTTTCTTGATCCTCGCTTGTTTTTCGTTCGGCTTTTGTCGAGTCGAGTCATCTATTCACCCTTGTTTTTTGTCGTTCGTCGCCTTGTTCCGGTGATTATCCATCATTGTCCTCTCTACCTTGTCTTTATTTGTTTTATGTTATTATCCGGGGATGTCTAAGCATCGTGGGTCCTTTTCCGTGATGAAGTAGTTCAACATCGTTGCAGATGACGGTAGCGATGGTTTTTGGTGACCAGACAAAGTAAATGGTTGGGCCTTATCACAGGCCCAATCTTATGGCTGTTGAATCGGAGGTTGGGCCTTCCTTTAGGCCTGACCCTCGAGGTTATGGTTGTACTCCCTTAGGCACCGTAGGTAGTTTCTCCCGCAGTTCCTCAAACCCGGGAAGTCGGGGGAGCGATGACCCCTGTTGTTATGATTGTTCGCCCCTAGCTTAATGCAATTAGGTCCTTGGGGAGTTGTGTCTCAAAAGAACAACTCCATAATATGTATTCGAACTACTTTGTTCCTTACCTCGGGGTAGTATATTGTATCTCCCAGGATCAGGAGATCAGGCATATCGCCATGTGCCTGAGCACAAACCGTGACCAACCAACCAAGAATAACGCCCTCATATATTGGTCCTTACTCCTTTGGACGAGATTGGTATGGCCCCTCTTTCCCAGGCCGAACTCCCAACCTTCTCTACCGAGGAAGAAGAACCTCATTTCATTTGTGTATAAAGTAGTCTAAATCAACCAAGAAGGACGACCTGGACGATATGTAGTGCTTTTCCTCCACCGAGCAATGATTTGGTAAAGAATAGCTCTCGAAATAGCTTAGTGGTAGGGGTGAATTCCCTCGGCCCAAAAAATAATGTATGCCAACACCATCAAGCGAACGCTCTTCAGCATAACTTGTGACGGACACAACATTAGCAACTGACAGAAAGTCTGGACCCACCAATGAAACAAAAATTGAAGACCTGACCTTAGTTGGTTGAGGTAATGTTTTTTTGCCTAGGTGGTGGTCAGTGTACCACGTCATTGGGGCCCGAGAGTGATGTACGGATAATGCCCAGAAAAGTTTACATATTTTGGGCCTCCATCAACTCCTTCTAAGTTATTATGGACTTCACTTTTTGAACAAGGCTTATTCGGGGCACCACGAAGTGGCGACGCCCTGCGACTTCTTGGGCATTATGCGGGCCCAGGAATACAAAGGCACCCCCTCCGAGATATAGGCCACCAAAACCTCATTCAATCCGCAATTGGCCATCAAGTCTTAAGAAGAGCTTGCTTCTACATCCTTGCTAGATCAAACCGACCACCTACTCCTATGACATACTGTCCAGAACCGTGCGGTTGGGCAGGAGCACGGAAATGGGGAGAGGGGAGGCGAGGGGAAGAGCTTTCTCCTATGATCTGAGGATTGCCCATCTCACTGATGAGAAAGTAAGGGCGTCGATTCGGATGACATGGACCCTGCGCTTAGGTTAAAGAAGGACGAGAAAGAAAGGATGATCAGTACGTAGGCCATAGCGAAAGACAAGATGAGAGGAAAGAAAACTATTGGACAACAAATATTGGGATTTGGAGGGCTTTGGAAGTCTAAAAAGAATGCAAAGTGACAAATGATGCTTTGAGAGGGGAAAATGAAAAGTCAAACTCCAACTGCCCAAAGGCCCTCGATCTACATGCACGATGTGACAAAAGGGATACGTGTTAACATCCCAACGGTTCTCGTTATCCGCCACAAACGAATTCTAGACAATCAACTCCTACATGCAGCCACTCATGTCGCTCCATGGTCCACGATAACCTCTTTTACCTAACACCTCGTACTTCATTGCTTCGGAGTAGAGGCAATGAATGAGGGAAATTTTTACTAGACACCACGGACCACTCACAGCCTTAGATGTGGTGAGGTGGGACCATCAAGAGACCCCATTGACTTATCAACAACCATCGATCAGGTCATTGCACCAACCAGCCCCTTCGGTTCGACTACCGCCCAGGGGTCCCATCCTCTCTGATCACCGCCCAATGACAAGTGCAAGACTGTTCAACAGTGCTTTACTGGTCTGGCCACTACCTAACGGCTACCAAGCGGAGTCTCTAGGTCACCAACGGCTCTTGCCCATGGGCTGAGCCCCATTTCTTGGTCATTTGGCTGAAAATTTAAACAAATTGTAAGAAGTATATAATTGATTAAGTGATATTAATTATATTTATCAAACAAACTTATTATAAAAAATATTTAATCTATTCTATTTTCGGCACTTAATCGAATTATCAATCATAGAATTATCAATCATAGTATAAATGTAAAGTAGAACCAACAATTATCACATGTTGTTATTAAAGTAATAATTATTATTCATTACACACTTCTACATCTATGAACAAAATGACATTTATAAATACACAATCGTAATAAATGAAGGAAGAGAGAAAAAACATGCTCATGTATTAATTATCGTGGACTGGATCATGCGCATGGTTGAGCATTAATGAGTTGTTGTGGCTGTTAGCTGGAGCGTGAGCCGTTATCTTTGACAGTTGTTACCAAAATCGACTAAAGCACTCCTTTAAAGAAGTACATGGAATTAAAATACAATTTTAAGAGAAAAAAGAATTTTATGTGAAGTAAAATTTAAAATAAATTTAACAATAATTTAGAATTCTTAATTAAATTTTTTAAATAGTTTTCCCTAAAAAAGTTATATCATACCTGCATTTTCAATGCCTAAAGCTCTACGAGACAATGAAATTAGTATTTAAAATGTTGAAAAAACAATTAAAAAAACGATATTTGAAAAGGAAGTTGATAATTAACTTTGATAGTAACTAATTTGATGGTGACTCATGAAATTAAGATCTGAGATTATCGAGTAATTGATTACGTTTTGTTGCTCATTTAGCCCAATGTCTTTTTCTTCATTGAGGGATTCAAAGCGATTTTTTCATAAAATTAAGAAATAAAAAATAATTTTATTCTAATCACTAAAAATAACAAAATAAAGAGCAAGGGGCCAAATGAATGCTTCAATAACAAAAAACAATTAAAATCCTACGAAGCTTTGTATATTATATTTGTTGGTGCCTTGTTTCTCCTTGTTACGTTGTCCTAAAATTCGACATGACCATTTCAATTGATACCTTTTAATGTGAAAACAACTTCTATAAAATTGAGATCCTACCGTTAACTACATTTATTTTCGATCATATAATTATTAAATAGCCAATATTTCTCTTTAATACTATAACTCTATGTAGTATCAAAAGAAAATGAAAAAAATGTAGTATCATCTTGTCTGGCCCTTAACTACGTTGGTTTAGGGAATGATACGGACTTTAGTGCATTCATTAACAAATTTCGGTACTTGCAACATGTACCAAAACAGAGACAAAATTACACGGCGGTTGACTTGAGTAAATGCACTAGTGTTAGTCATTGGCACAAACTAATCAGTGCAATGTTGGGACAGCGGTGCCAATAGCGGCACTACACGTGACAATTGGTTCTTGACTAAGGCAATGGGATCGGCATCGTTGCCAACACCATTATGCCTCATCAAACACAAGGTGTTCAATTTTTGTCAATTAATACATTTTGCATTACTATAGAGAGAGACCCTAACCCCAGAATGTGTTGGATGCTTTGCCCTTGTCTTGCTATAGGATCCCGGCATGCAGTGGCAACATTGGGTAAGGCTCGTTGGCATTGGAAGCCATTGAGGCAAGGCTCTAGGTCATCAAATCCTAGGCATGATCAAAGTTCATAGATGCGACGGAATCAGTTAAGATCTTCACACGAGGTAAAGCCAAAGACGACAAAACTATTAGGAAAATAATTTAAAATTAAATATTTTATTACATATAAATTAAATTATTTTATTTAATAAAATTATTATTAATATATATTTATAATGGTTATAATTAGGGAATTTTATTACTTAGTCCTCATAAGTTAATATATTGAGAAAATAATCCTCCAAATGTCTACATTAAGTTTTTAGTCCCTGTAATCTTTTTAGAGTTTAGTCCCTGATCATTGCCTCTTATTTATATTGTATTTACAATTTATACCATTCTATAAAATATACTAAAAACATGAACATTCACATTTTTATTTTTGTTATTTTTTAGATATTTAATACATATTTATACTAATTATGTTAATGTTAATATTCACACTTTCACCAAAACGCATATATATTCACCAAAATACAAAAAATACAACAATATAAACATTCACCAAAAAACACTGATATGAACATTCACACACAAAAAAATAAAAATAATGAAACATTCACGAAAACAAATCAAATCAAACAAAAAATAAAATCTAACCACATGAATATTCACAAAAAAATGAACATTCAAAAAAAATAAATACAAAATCTAATCACATGAATATTCACTAACAATGAACATTCAATGATCAACAATAGCAACAAAACAAAAACAAAAACAAAATAGATCTAATCTATTGCAAAATATTCGCATAAAACAAAACAAACATGAACGTTTACAAAAACAAAACCTAACCATATGAATATTCACTAACAATGAACATTCAATGATGAACAACTGCAACAAAAACAACAAAAACAAAATAGATCTAATCTATTGCAAAACATTCACAGAAAACAAAACAAACATGAACATTCACAAAAAATAGAGACACAACGATATGAATATTCACATACGATGAACAGGGTTGAGATCTAGAATCAACTACAACAAAGATCCATTGTTGTGAACCCTAGATTTGAAATCGAAAGATCTTCAGATCTGCTCATTTCGAAGATGCAGACATACGTTTTCGCTTGATTTGGAAGAAGGAGATAAAGAGAGAGCGAGATTGAAGAGCGATTTTTCAGATTTGGAATGAATCTAAGATTAGCTCTCGAATTTGAGATTAGCGGAGACCAGGAGCGAGAATGATGAGCGTAAGATCTTCGATTCTAGAGAACACCGATGAAGAGCGACGGCGATATCGACGACGAGTAGGGGAGTTGTCGACACGAAATTGGAGGGGGAGCGAGAGCAATATAAAGAGAGTAAGATCATGAGGGACTGAGAAATTTGAAGAGGAAGCCGATGAGAGCTCGAGTATGGTAAATGAGGCGGCGATGGAGAAATCGACAATATCAATATAGATCTGAAAAAATCTAGATCTGGTACGTCAACAGCGGCGTACCAGATCTAGATCTGGTACGTCAACCCTAATTTTCCTCATCTATCACTACCTTGGCCTCGCAGATAAAGCTCCGCCGCCAGGACTGCTTTTTCTGGTGATCCCACCACCACCAGCGCCGCTCATGGCCATATGATGGAACGAGCTAGATCCAAACATTTGTCCCTGATGGTGATGACAGAAACATCGACGGAGACGACAAGATTACGCCGTTATGATAGGCGGCCTTTCGACTGTGGCATGGAGACTGGATAGAGGAGCGACTGCAATGGTTTTTGAAAATTAGAGTTCATAGATGTGTGCATATATATATATATATATAAGGGTATAGTTGTCCATTTTTTTTTTAAATTTTGAAAAGGACTTTTCAATAACAATGTTTTCCAAAAGGGTTAGAAAATAATTTTTTTTCAAAAAAGGGATAGGTGAGGAAAGAGAAAGTCTAAAAAGGTCCAAACAATAAAAAAACCTTATAATTATGTGTTTAAATTATATATTTATTACACATTATTATTGTGAATACTTTATAAATTTATTAAAATGACTTTATGAATTCTATTGCAAATATATATGTTACTAATGACTTTATGAATTCTATTGCAAATATATATGTTACAATAGTATTTATATGTATAATTAATGATTTTATTAATTATAATATTATGATTACTTATTATTATCCTAAGAGTTACATAATTAATGTACAATACATAGGTGTGTGAAAATGAAAGAAAAAATATATAGAGATATAGAAGAATATAAAATGATGTAAAGAAATTTGGAGAAAATATAGTATGATACTATATGACGATAGTATATGAAATAATATATTTTTATTGAAACATAAAAATAGAGATAAATTATATTTTGTGATATTTCACTTATGTTAAATACTTGATGATTTACGGACAATAGAGTTTGCAATCGGTTCAATATAAGGATATCCTATTTACACCTTGACTCTCTGGATCGTTGTATCTTGAGAATGGCTCGTCATTCAACTATGTGCATAGAGGGGATGTATCTCTTCTTAGAACAGTGTTTACACGAGATCTACCAAATATATATTTTCTCTCTATTCTATACTTTATTTTATTTATTTAAATAATGTTGTTCATTGTTATTTATAGGGATTAAAATAACATGCTTATACTTATATATTTTTTACTTTGTATTTATATATAATTATATATGAAATTTTCCCAACAATCTAAGAAGAGATATATAATTTTAGTGAAAGTTCAATTTTGCTTAAATTTGTTTTTAATATAATTTTAATGTATTTGATGATCGATACATTTTTTGTTTTATTCTTGAATTTATGGAAAACACAAGAGAAATTAAATTTGTGTTTTATTATGATAACATTCTATCTTATATTGTGTATTTAATCTTATTTTGCTTTCCTATTGAAATAATCTTAGAAAATATTTTTATTTTATAAATTTGATTTGTTCTATAAATTTGCATTTATTGACTTACATTTGATTGTGATATTTTATATGTAAATTTATTTTATTGATTAACATTTTAAGTGTATTTGTTGTAATGATATTAATATTATTTTTTGTCATGAAATGAAGATATTTGGAAAATGTGGGTTTATATATGGAAATATATTTCAAGGAAAAAATGATTTATTTTTATTTTCATCTCACAAATTAATTTATTATTATAGTTTGTTGATATAATGAAAATCAAATATTTCTATTTTTGAAATGTGATATAATTGGTTATAAAATAAAATGTGAGAGTTTTTTAAATTTTATTTTAATTCTTTACTATACATAAAAAAGAAAAAAATTGATCAAGTTTTTAAATTTGAATATTCATGAATATAGAATATTGAGAATTCAAGTTTAGAGACTAAAGTGTTTTTATCATTTTTAATACAATTTATAAAATAATTAGTTTCAATATTTAGTCTTAAAAAACTAATATTTCTATTTTGTACAGACATACAAAATTATTTATTTTAGGGTTAATATATATATATATATATATATATATATATATATATATATATATATATATATATATATATATATATATATATATATATATCTTGATTCTCGCTTGAAAAATTGGCTCCTAGTAGGTACTAGATCATTGACCAATTTCTCACTTTAAAATAGTTCATAATATGTAATAAGATAGTTTGACCATTTCGATTAAATAGTTTCTTCTAGTAGGCTACCGGTCACGAAATTTGTGATTTCTATTAGTAAGACTATTGACTACTAAAATAATAATTTTAAGCGAGATTTTTGATATTATGATTAAATTTTAATTACGTGATAACATATTGATAATTTTATTGTTATCATATTAAATTATTAAATTACTTTGAAAGAGAAAATTTAATTATTGAAAATTAAACTTTAATTACTTGAATTATTATGTGGTTTCTATAAGTATCAAAAACTCTCTAAATAAATTAATATTTTACATCGATGAATTGACTCCTATTGTATTTAAGATATAATAGTACCTAGAGAATTTTTATTATTTGATTGTCCTGAAATATAGAAGTCCCATTATTATTCCCAGATATAGATGCTTTGAAAATTGATCGAAAATTTTGCAAAATTAAATCCCATTTTCATGGAATTATTTTAATAGTTGCTTATTGTGTTGGAAGAAAATATGTTGTTTCGACTTATTTTTCTAGAAGGTTTATATGTTGATAAACTAAGAAATATGTTGTCTCGATATAAAGTCTCTAATTGATTGCTTTGAGAATTCTCGAATTATTTATATAATTTCAAAATTGGGAATATAAATGTTACCTCGGAAATGTTGCTTTGTTACATGTCTTAGTTTAGTTTACATGATGAAATATGAGACTGTAGATAATGTTGATTCGATAAAAAGTTGTGTTTAGTATGTTTCTAATAAATTTATTTGATGGTTTTCTTAGGACTGAAAAATTCTAAATGTTGCTTAAAGAAAATGATGTTCCATAAATCCCAAAATATTTATTGGTATGCTACCAAAATGAGAATTGATGGAATAAATAGTTAAAAAAATTGAGGCTTGATATTCATGCGTTATATTCCCACGAGGTGGGACAATCATTCATTATATTCCCACGAGGTGGGATAATTTGTCTCAAAGACTAGCAGTGGCTATGTCTTAAAATTGTCGAGGGGGATGAGTGTTAGCCTGTAAGGAAATCACATAGGGAAGTAACCCAACATCTGTTCTTGGGAACCCCATAAAGGAGGTTCAATGGGTAGCAACAATCCATACTGCGTGATTTATAAAATAACACTATATAATTTAGAGACATCGTTTAAACGATTCTCTTGCTCATCCCTAAGGCACAAGTGTTGTATAATATTGTGATGTTAAGGATGGGTTTAACCTTTAATGAGACTAACGCAAGAAAATTCTTGCAGGGTATAAGTCATATATACCCTTGGAAGACTCGCCTGAGTGAGAGTTGTCGTGAGGCTGCGACTATGGGATTAGATTTTCCCTAGTAATTCTCATGAGAATCAAGATACATGTGCATGGCTATAAAAGCATAAAACCGTGAACATGATCTAATACCCATACTGTGTGTGCGCTTACTAAAGTTCTGCCAAAATGACCCAATTCAAGACATAGTTCACTTTGGTTTCTTCGGAAGAATGTTTGTTACACTAAGTGAGTTTCAAGTCCTGAAGATATCTTCACCTATTAGACAATATTATATTGCCCATTATTTTTATTTTATTATTTTATTTCTATTTTGTTATTTTAATTTAATTTTAAATTATGAAGATGATTGTTAGGAAAATAATTTAAAATTAAATATTTTATTATATATAAATTTTATTATTTTATTTAATAAATTTATTATTATATATATATATATATATATATATATATATATATATATATATATATATATATATATATATAATGGTTATAATTTTGTGTTTAAATTGCATGTTTATTACACATAATTATTGTGAATAACTTATAAATTTATTAAAAGGTTTTTCTATTGTTTAACCCTTATTTGGTTTTCTCTCTCTTTAATTAACCTTTTTTTTTTTAAATGTTATTTTTTAAACATTTTTAAGAACATTTTAAAAAAAGTCTCTGATAGCTGAAAAATAGATATAGATAGACATTTATACCCATGTATAAAAGTAAGTAATCTAACCTTAATACTTCAATCCCTCCCCCTCTTTTTTCTTCTAAACCTATTATTTGATTTTCCTAATCATCCCTTTATCTTTCTCGTCGCGATATTTGTTCTGTTGAAACCCTAATACCATGCTCGATCTGCGGGCGAACGACGGGGACGATTGCGATAGATGATTGCAGTGGGAAAATGGCAATGATGATTATAATGGACGATTGCGGTGGACGAACGGGCGATGGATCATTACGGTAGACGAACGGGTGGTGGACGATTGCAATGGACGATTGCGGCGGTGGTCGATTGACGATGGCCTTGATGGCGGACAATCGTCTTTCTCCACCCATCTCTCTCTCTCTCTCTCTCTCTCTCTCTCTCTCTTTCTCAGATCTAAAAATTCTAGATTTGAGAAGTCCAAATTTAGATGTTTCCAGATCTGTTTGTTAGATGTTCCAGTTGGTTCGTGGACGTTAGTTGGATGTTTGGTTCATACGAATGTTCCAGGATGGATTATAATGGACGATTGCGGTGGACGAACGGGCGATGGATCATTACGGTAGACGAACGGGTGGTGGACGATTGCAATGGACGATTGCGGCGGTGGTCGATTGACGATGGCCTTGATGGCGGACAATCGTCTTTCTCCACCCATCTCTCTCTCTCTCTCTCTCTCTCTCTCTCTTTCTCAGATCTAAAAATTCTAGATTTGAGAAGTCCAAATTTAGATGTTTCCAGATCTGTTTGTTAGATGTTCCAGTTGGTTCGTGGACGTTAGTTGGATGTTTGGTTCATACGAATGTTCCAGGTAGTCGTCGTGAATTTCAAATAGGTGAATTTTCACGTGATTTTCTATTCATTTTTTGTGAATATTCGCATGGTTTTTAAGATCTGTTTTGTTGGTCTTTCTTGATTTTCTGGGGGAGTTTTGGATCTATTTTATTGTGAATATTCCTTTTTATTGATTTCTTTGTGAATGTTCATATGGATTAAATTTTTTGTGAATGTTTGTTGTGATTTGGTGTACGTTTATATTGAATTTGTGAGTTGATTATTTTTTCATGTGCATATTTAGATTGGTGTGGAAGTTCGTGTGAATTTTTTGTTGCTTATTTTATGTGACATTCAGATTGTGAATGTTCATGTGCATTTTTTTTTTGGGATTTATTGTTCTTTTATTTGCAAATGTTTTCTTTTTTATTTTATTCATCACAAATTGTGATTTGTCTTGATTTGTTCAAAAGGATTTTGTTTTGTTCTTTGTGAATGTACATGCGGTTTTTTTTGTGAATGTTTTGCTATGGTTTGGTGCATGTTCATATTGTATCAGATCTATGTTTGATTTGTTTGGTTTTTGTTAATTTTGGTGGAGTTGTTTAGTTCACTGTAGAGTAGTTTGAATGATTATAACACAAGAAAGTGAATGTTCTTTTTTTTTTTTCGTAGCTTTTGTGAGCATAACAAGAGACATAAAACAAAAGAACATGTGGACATAGTAAAAATATAATTTTCTTCACATAAAAATAATGAACATCTACATCGGCATAAAACATGAAAATGTATTAAAATTAAAAAAAAAAAATCAGGATAAAAATGTGAATGCTCATGCCTTTATTTGTTTTTACAGAATGACATTGTACGAAAATAATAGAAAAAATATGGTAAAAAAGCAAATGACTATTTTCTAAAAATTAGGATTAAAAAATTTATTATGTTAGTTGGGGGACCTATTTGTGCAAAGTGACATGGTTTGTAAATACAATAGACATATGTGGGCAATTTTCCTACGGGGATCAAAAACTTAATTATAATAGTTGGTGGATCATTTTCTCATTAGCATATCTTATAAGGACCAAATAATAAAATTTTCCTTATTAAAATGACTTTATGAATTCTATTATCTATATAATAAATCAGGACAGAGATAAAGAGGATCGTCGGATCAGAGACAAATTTTTAGACATTTTTGGACCATCGGATGTAAGATAACTAGACAAGTAGGGTTTCAACCGCCGCTATACGTTCTTACTCACAGCAATTGCCTGAAACTCTTGCTCACCCTTATTCTCAAGTTTCTTCCCTCTTCCTCGGTCCGCCATCCCCTCGTCACCGCAACCTCCACTCCACGACGTCGCATTGCCATAGCCGACATCATCGCCTTTCCATTCTCGTGTTCGATCTCTCGCTGTTCCTCCATCTCTATCGTCGCTTCTCCATCCTCGCGTCACAAAAATTAGGGTGGAGCCGCACTCTTACGTTCTCTCTACACAGTCGCTAATCATCACGCCCATTCTCCACCGTCTTCATCTCCTCTTTGCCTCCGCCGCGATCAATGCTCCTCGATCTCTCCCTTACCCTCACCGATGTCGCGTCTCTCTCCATTCCATCACTGAATTGTCACCTGTCATACTCCACCCCGGACACCCATCACCTTGGGGCCCGACATGGTGTCAACATGACATCCCTCGACTAACTAACCAACCATAATACGGCAATATAAAAATATACAACATTTAAATCTACCTAACATATACATAATTTCTTATGATAGAAATACACCGTCCCAAATAAGAACAAACAAACGAACCCCATAAACCTCTCTTAAATTCACCTCTGACACCCTGCCTCATTATATTTCCTCTCAATTGACTTCAACACACGACCCGCATAACTCTATCTAGCGCCAGTAGGGGACAGACCAACTCCTAACTATTTCACCTGTGAGTGTACTGCCTTCTTAGTAAACATATTTTGTAATAATAGTAATTTATTCTGCAACATCTAAATGAATCAAGCGTAAATATATAAATATCACATAGCTAGTAAAAATCCCTATAATATAAGTAGTGAAAATAAAACCACAAGTATAAATTTCTATTCAAACCCATCCAATATATAATAATACCAATCACCATATAAAATAAATCACCAAATATAATTAAAACACCCTATCTCAAAACACCACATCACCACACTATTCACTGGCTAGCCATAGTGATCGTTTAACCTCACGATCGGAAGTTGCAATGGTACCGTAACCATTCGTAGGATATGCCTTCTTAGCGGACCTAACTGCGCAGATCACCGCCTACCGGACGTCTCCAGAGGCCATAATATCAATCACCATAATAAATATCCATCTACCGGACCACCCTCCAGATAGACCATAATATGAATCACCACCTGCCGGACTATACCTCCAGACACGTCATAAACTATGGCATAGTCCAATCAAATCACAATCAATATCCATCTGCTGGACCACCCTCCGGACAGACCATAATATAAATCACCACCAAATTCAATAAAACTCATTTTTCAACTTTCTTTTAAAACCACCATATTTTAACGAAAATTCATTTCCGCCAACTCACCCAAAATCCAACGAAAATTATCTTAAATCATTCTTTTCAGAAACCAACACAATTCCCAAAAAATTCGTTTTACCAACTCAATCCAAAAACCTACTTGATCCATATTATTTTGAAATCATCTAATCTAAATACAATCATTTTCCATCATAGGTATATATAAAGAATAATTTGGTAAGAAGACAGTACACTCATTTGAATATCCGTTCTCAAAATCTTTACCGATTCTCCGCTACTACTCTTCCAAAATTTGTAAACCTATTCGTGACAAGACCTAAATTAATATTATAGAGACAATAACCTAATCGTGCAATGTAAACCTTACATTCATTAATTTCCCAATCCCCACGTTTTGATATATGAAGATGCTATTCGACTAATTCAGCATCATTAAAATTTACAATTTAAACCTAATTCATATAAACGATCTCATCATTTATTATCTTCATTTTGGTATTTTAAGGTTAGAAGACTAAATTTAGAATTTAGAAAATAAGTTAGAAAGGTTACCTGTTCCGAACTGATCGTGGATTTCCCCAAAATTTTATATATATTTTGATTCTGCTCCCCACCGCCTAAGCGACATCCCATCGCCTAGGCGAACGAGTGACTGCTTCTCCACAGCCTCGGCGCAGACTTCACCGCCTCGATGAAGCAACCTTCTTTTTCAATCTGTTCTGTTTACTGCCCAGTCACCGTTGCGGTGGAGGTCTCATCGCTGCGGCGAAGCGATTCTCATCCTTTCTGCTATGCGTACTGATCCTCCTTTGCCTAGGCGAACTCCTCTGTTTTCCGTTTTGAGTTTCTGGTTCAGCCTATTTCTCTCTCTCTCTTCGCATCACCAACTCCGGCAACTACCACCACCAACAGCTCTCACATGCAAACACAACCACTGACAGGATACGCCCATGCACGAACACGCAACACACACATACTAATCACAGCAACACCACAGACGACGGAACAGAGACAAACACACGCCACCGACAGTTTTCTCTCTCTAACCTATCGCCAACGACGGAACAACGACACACACACACACACACAAACACAAAACAACACCCACACACACTCACCAGACGAACAGACAGCAATAAATGCTTGAGATCCACTCACAAACCCACTGGAATCGTGACAAACCACCACTGGCCGAAGCTCTCTCTCAACTTACTGTCGGAAACTCCGGCGACTCACGCCGGCGGACTCCTCTCTCTCTTCCTTTTCTTCCTCTCATCTTCTCGGTTCTTCTTCGTTCTCTCCTGATGGTGTGTAGATCTGAATTATATGTGTAGGTATGTATTATATATGTGGGTATATGTGATCAACAAGCCGGCCAAGTGGCCCTTCTCTCCACCGTGTGATTTCACCAACTTTCTCTCTCTCTCTCTCTCTCTCTCTATATATATATATATTATATAGCAATTACACCAAGCCCCCCTTTGGTTTAGGTTAAGTATTAAAATTAACTCAATTCCGCATTTTTAATATTTGAAAATTACAATTTGCTCCCTAAATTTTAATTCACCTAATTAATATTATTAACCGCCTCGATAATTTCGAAATATTTTCAAATGCAACTAAAATTGTTTGCATCTGTAAATCGGGGTCTTACAACTCTTTCCTCCTAAAAGAAATTTCGTCCCGAAATTTTTCGACAAACTACTAATACGATAAATTCGCACCACAAGGTCACATCAGACACAGACCACCAACTGTAGAAAAATCTACTGTTTCTAATTGCTTTTGCTACTCCAATAAACGATCAATAATAATATATGCTGAAAATATCGCGATAATCTCAATTGATTGGGCCTATCCTATTTCCGACAATAAGTTTTCCATAACCAACACTCATCCATTTCATCCGACATTTCCTGTCAACCAATTCATCACAATATCTCCTTTTATCATTTAAACCAACAATACCCAAAATCAACTCATACGTACCTTCATAAGCACAGATAGCCCAAAAAAATTATCAACCTCCATATTTACCTTAGAACTCCAATACTCTTATAAACATTTTTCTAATATTACCGTTAACTAATTAATTAAATGCACCTAAATCCCCTAAATACGTTTTCAAATCGATGATACAATCATATAGATATCCTGTCACAACCCGTCCCGGAACCCGTCATCCCGAGGCTGGCGTGACTACAACATGACATCACCAATACCCAAACAACAAAACGAAAGACAATATGTTCCTACCATATAATACAAATATTTAAATGGGGGACACACCCATCCCAAATTAATCCTAACAAACAGTATCCATCTATGAACCTTTTATAGGTTCGTCTTGGATAATTTCTCTCAAACACCTATATGACTCCATCACGCAGCTCTACCTAGTGCCAGTAGGGGACCAACTCCTAGCCGTTGTACCTGCGAGTGTACTGCCTTCTTAGTAAACATTTTTAAAATATTAAAACGTTCTAAATATTTCCAAATTTAGTATGGATCAAGCACAAGTATATAGGCAATGGAAATAAAGTGATATAGATAAGTTCCATCCAAAAATCATTTAGTATAAGAACCATGCCATTCACCAAATAAATAATAAATCACTTAGTAGAAGCAAGTTATCACATCTCCAAACATCTTCTCAAGCACACACCTCACACATACACACACACTGGCCAGCCCTAGTGATCGTTTTAACCTCACGATCAGGAGTTGCAACGGTACCGTAACATTCATAGGAATTCCTTCCAATGAAATATCCACACCCCTTTTTGGGGAGAAATATAATCCACACCCCTTACGGGGAGAAATGTAGTCCACACCCCTTACAGGGAGAAATATAATCCACACCCCTTACGGGAAGAACAACCATGGCATCGTCAAAAATAAATACAGCCTCATCGAAACACAACTCAATAAATATCATCTACTCAACATTGTCAAATCACCACACCTACCACATTTCCACAAAACCCGCTTTTAAATTCAAAAATCATATTTCGCACTTTCTTTTAAAGAAACGTCCGATTTTATCAAAACCATTTTTCCATCCTTTATTTTTAGAAAACCAGGCATTTTTAGGAAAATAGATGTTTCTTATTCTCTTTTTAAACCACCGTCTAATTTCACCAAATCTAGCGAAAATTCATTTCCGACTTCTTTTTTTGAAATCTATCGAAGTCCAGTTGCCAATTCATTCAAATCCTACTTGATCCATATCATTTATAAATTCATACAGTTTTGGTAATCACAAATTTCATCTAATATATATATATATAGAAAATAGTTTGGTAAGAAGACAGTACACTCATCTCGATCCCCGTTTTGCACAACTGACACTGCCCGCACTCTATCTGGACGCCAGTGCCTGCGATCCTAATAGTGGCAGAGTCTAAATTAATATCTTATCTAAAATATCCTAATCATGCAATGCAGACCCTATATGCCGAATCGTTACTAATTTTATGTACCACGTACTTAAAATTAATTAATCGTCACGAAATTATTATGATTTTAGGATTTATAACACTAATTAAAATTTAATTTAACGAGAATTAAATAATCGATCGAACCTTCACCTGTTTCTGAAACGTTCGGCGACCACGAGATGGGGTTTGGATTTTCCCGGGGTGGTTTCTGCAATTTCCCCTTTTCCTTCTTTTTCTTTTTTTTTTTCCTTTTCTGTTTTGCGTTACTGTTTTCTGGTTTCCTGACATGCTGCCGCCGACGAGGTCTTGCCGTCGATCACGCCTTACCGTCCCACCAATCGAACACCCGCACCACCGGACAACCGAATCCACACACCACCACGTCTACCCCCCGAGTACACCCACCAGCCGCCCACACGACACCCACAATAACACACCCACACACACTGTTTTCTCTCTCTAACCTCACCGCCGGCGAACATCTGGCGACCTCTAAAGCACTCTCTCAGCACAACGATCAACGAAATCCACCCGCACAGCCGACCAACTCCCAGCGATGATCACCCGTCAACAGACTGCCCGTACCGCCGGACTGAACTTTCTTCTCTCTCTACCCACACCGGCGACTCACCTGTGGCCAGAGCAACATACCCACCTGTTCGCGTCAATTGGACACACACACATACACCCCGAACATACACATACACAGACCCATATTCCCTGCCGGCGATCACCCTCCGTCGACCGACGACGCCACCTCCGATCCTCTGCCTCTCCTCTCTGCTCTGTTTGATCTTCCTCTTTGCGTTTCGTGTCAACTTTCCTTGTGTTTTGTGACAATTGTATAGTGTTTATAACTATATATATGCATAAAGGAAGTGGTGTGAGCTTAATCCTTACCTCGCCACGCCCGTCCGTTCCTCCGATCGTGATGATGGTGTGATCTCATCAGCCTTTCCTCCTGTGTGTGTGTGTATATCTATATTAATCATTTTTCCTTAATTACATTATTCATCCCTTATATTCCTTTAAGTTCTTAGTTAGACTCAATTTCAAATTTTTAATATTTTGCAAATTCCAAATTGACCCCTAAAATTTTAAGTTTAATTAATAAATAACACCATTTATCTCATTATTTCTAAATGTGCTAAAATATATCTTAAAAGAAAATCAAGGTCTTACATATCCTTCACAACACATCGATATCATCAAACCTCATCACTACAACTTAAATACATCAAATAGGTCATCTATAAGAATTCCCTTCATGCCTCTACATTTAATCAAGTCCCTGACAAGGTCACGTGTTTTAATTTCGTTTAAACTCTTCCTATAGTATAATTCAAATTATCCTCTTCATATGAAATCTCAATGACCCCCACATGCCGACTCTGCCTAATATTAGTAGTAGATCAATACATCTAGTTGAGTTCTTTTCTATCAACTCTGTTTTTATTTAAAAAAATAACCACATTGGACTGTCTCCAATTCTCGATAATTTTTCGTTCTCCTATCTCAGTTCAGTCTATTTGATTGAAATCATACTTCCTTTTTATACAACGCTTTATACGGTACCACCTTGATCACCGAAAAGGTATCTAGGAGTTTAAACACATTCTAAAATTTTAATCTAGGAGCTACTGATCCTTATCAAACATATAATTTAACATCAAATTTCTCACTTTTGATTGATATATTTTTTTTAAATTAATTATATTATCCTAACTTTATTCGACATTTGCATTGAACTGGTGCCTCATGCAACCGAACAATCCAGTCACTGTATACTGACATATACATAAAAAAAAAATATTCCTCGAACTACTCTTCCCTTTTTTCATCTAGAATAGGTCAAAACTATAATAACCCACTTGGATATTACTACTTAACCTCAACTTTACTACCAAACGAATCACCTAACAACAATTGATGTGCTTTCCCATTTCCATTCAAAACTACTACTACTACTACTCACGCAGTCTCAATAGTTTAGTAATATCTAGGTATTACATATATTGTTCTATGCATCTCTTTAAAGGTCCTTTCCATCAATTGGTATTATTAAAACTACACTTTTTTTTTTTTTTTTTTCTAAAACTTCATCATCAATTCTGGCATGTTTTTTTAACTGTACAGTCCATTTCCACTGCATCGCTAAGCCTTCTTAACTGGACATCCGACTTTTGCATTTCTACAATACGGTCAAACAATGTCACTTTAAAAAAAATAAATCAAAATTTCAATCAGCGTCGCCAGTTGACCAACCCCCCACTAAACTTACAAAGATCTTAACTCAACCCATAAATTAATATTAATAACCAACTTACTGGATTCTGACCCGAAATATTCGCTTTACCTAAATTCTAATAGATGGTATGACTGAAAATTATTTTGACATGATAGTCAGCCTTGTGACCATTTTCCATTCCCTTCCCCTCTAATCTTCCCTTACTGGACATCTAACTTTTGCGCTTCTACCATACAATCAATAAATATCAATTTCACATTAAAAGCTCAATTTGCATGGTCATCCGACCAAGTGCTCATGAAACTCACAAAGAACCCAACTCAACACATACATTAGTATAAATAACCCAAATATGCGCAACCACGTTTCCCTGATTTCTGATGCAAAACACAGATCCCGTCATATAGAAAATGTCGCTAAATATCAAAACAATTTTAATTACTACCAGCTCCAAAAGTTTTCGAATTCCAATTACACCTTTTGGCCTTCCCATTGCACCACAGCTGCGATTGCCAGTGGATTCAAGTTCAGAATCACATGCCCCAAATTTACTACTCGATCCAAACAATACTCATATTAATTGCATTTTCTATACAATTGCTTTTCTTTCAGCAATAGCAATACACTCTAGAAATGTTCTACAGGCTCTTTTCTACTCTCGACCAAGTCACCGTTTTCACCACGTCATAGTCTCTAACCTGCAACTGATAATACCCTCAATCTAACATCCTGGCCTTTTGTAAATGAATTTTATAAACCATCCATTCTAACCGATGAGTACCAACACTGGATCTTCTTGGATAAAACACTAGGTCTACGTAAATCATAAGTTAATGTCCAATTTATTGTAACGACCTGGTTTCTTAGGGCCATCACAAGGCTTCTCCTATAGAGACTTTCTAAACCGAAAACTAACTCACTCGAATTTTTCCATACTCAATAACTTTTAATTTCTGATTTTACCACAAAAATTATAAGGTGCACTCACTTTTCTTCTTCAAATTAATCCACTCATTTTGTCTCCACCACGACGATTCACTTTCAAGTCCCAAGGTTATCATTAAAAATTCCAACTTCCCACATTTTTATCAACACGATTTTATCAAATCAACTTAGTGAGCCGAACTTTCATCTCCTTAAAATTTTGGAACTTATTTTACAACAGTTATGGTTGTTAATCATGCTTCCTAGCACCCCGACATTTCCTCTAGGAACTACTTAAGGAAATCTCTAGCTACTAAAATATCCACCGCCTAATTTGTTCCGACTGATACCCAATACCCTTGTACAATATTTTGATATCCTTTATTTAACACCTTTCTAATTTCCTGGATCAACCATCAAATTGATCGGGGTAATGATTACATCTCCCCAAAATACAAACTTTAATTCATGTAAATTTTGAGAAGTAACTTCTTTTTGAAACTATTCACCGACAACTCTAGATTACTTATTCACAATAGATTCTATTTACGTATACTTACTCTCAATACTGAAACACAAATTCTCGGCCCCTTTCTACAAATCATTCTCTATTATGTTTGTTATTTCTACTTTCCCGTCAACCTAGAACGTACTATCAAGTTACATCCTCTTTAATATCACTACCGTTTTCTCACCATTTTTTATTTCCAACTAATACAACTTTTTTTTTTTTTTTTTTTTTTAAATCACCATCAGATTCCTTTCGTATTGCCTAGAAGGTGATTTTATACTTATTTTGAATGTCATTTTTTCATGTACCAACTCAAGTGTGTTCTGCTATCCTATTTTAATAACAACTTATTGGGTATTACCAATAGTTATCTCATTAAAATCGCACATTTTCAAGTACTAATATTCCCACAATCGGGATCCACCCCTTTTCCACTACCAATAACACAAAGCCACCCAACTCCACCAACTGACCATACCACACTTTTCATCACACCTACTAATTTCTAGTAATATAACTAACCATGCCCAAAGCCGACGCACTAACTAAGGTAATGAACTAAGTATTACTCCCATACCTACTCACCTATCAACACCCTATCTCATGTCCCTTACTAACTAGACGACCGACACGTCTTTCTATTTCCCTATCTTATATCCCCTACTGACACAACAACTGACAAGTCTACAGAACCTATAATTTAGGCTCTGATACCAAAATTGTCACACTCCACCCCGGACACCGATCACCTTGGGGCCTGACATGGCGTCAACATGACATCCCTCGACTAACTAACCAACCATAATACGACAATATAAAAATATACAACATTTAAATCTACCAAACATATACATAATTTCATATGATAGAAATACACCGTCCCAAATAAGAACAAACAAACGAACCCCATAAACCTCTCTTAGATTCACCTATGACACCCCGCCTCATTATATTTCTTCTCAATTGACTTCAACGCACGACCCACATAACTCTATCTAGTGCCAGTATGGGACATACCAACTCCTAACTATTTCACCTGCGAGTGTACTGCCTTCTTAGTAAACACATTTTATAATAATAGTAATTTATTCTACAACATCTAAATAGATCAAGCGTAAATATATAAACATTACATAGCTAGTAAAAATCCTTATAATATAAGTAGTGAAAATAAAACCACAAGTATAAATTTCTATTCAAACCCATCCAATATATAATAATACCAATCACCATATAAAATAAATCACCAAATATAATTAAAACACCCCATCTCAAAACACCACACCACCACACTACTCACTGGCTAGCCATAGTGATCGTTTAACCTCACGATTGAGAGTTGCAACGGTACCGTAACCATTCGTAGAATATGCCTTCCTAGCGGACCAAACTGCGCAGATCACCGCCTACCGGACGTCTCTGGAGGCCATAATATCAATCACCATAATAAATATTCATCTGCCAGACCACTCTTTGGATAGACCATAATATGAATAACCACCTGCTGGACTATACCTCTAGACAGGTCATAAACTATGGTATAGTCCAATCAAATCACAATCAATATCCATCTGCTGGACCACCCTCCGGACAGACCATAATATAAATCACCACCAAATTTAACAAAACTCATTTTTCAACTTTTTTTTAAAACCACCATATTTTAACGAAAATCCATTTCCGCTAACTCACCCAAAATCCAAAGAAAATTATTTTAAATCCTTCTTTTCAGAAACCAACACAATTCCCCAAAATTTCATTTTACCAACTCACTCCAAAAACCTGCTTGATCCATATTATTTTGAAATCATTTAATTTAAATACAATCATTTTTCATCATATATATATATAAAGAATAATTTGGCAAGAAGACAGTACACTCACCTGAATATCCGTTCTCAAAATCTTTATCGATTCTCCGCTACTGCTCTTCCAAAATTTGTGAACCTATTCGTGACAAGACCTAAATTAATATTATAGAGACAACAACCTAATCGTGCAATGTAAACCTTACGTTCATTAATTTCCCAATCCCCACGTTTTGATATATGAAGATGTTATTCGACTAGTTCAGCATCGTTAAAATTTACAATTTAAACCTAATTCATATAAACGATCTCACCATTTATTATCTTCATTTTGGTATTTTAAGGTTAGAAGACTAAATTTAGAATTTAGAAAATAAGTTAGAAAGGTTACCCGTTCCGAACTGATTGTGGATTTTCCTAAAATTTTATATATATTTTGACTCTACTCTCTACCGCCTAAGCGACATCCCATCGCCTAGGCGAATGAATGACTGTTTCTCCACCGCCTCAGCGAAGACTTCACCGCCTCGGCGAACCAACCTTATTTTTCAATTTGTTTTGCTTACTGCCCAGTCACCGCTGCGGCGAAGGTCTTATCGCCGCGGCGAAGCAATCCTCATCTTTTCTGCTATGCATACTGATCCTCCTCTGTTTTCCATTTTTAGTTTCTGGTTCAGCCTCTCTCTCCCTCTCTTCGCATCACCAACTCCGGCAACTACCACCACCAACAGCCCTCACACGTACACACAACCACAGACAGGATACACCCATGCACGAACACGCAACACACACACACACTAATCACAGCAGCACCACCGACGACAGAATAGAGACAAATACACGCGACCGACAGTTTTCTCTCTCTAACCTATCGCCGGCGACGGAACAACAACATACACACATACACAAACACACAACAACACCTACACACACTCACCGGACGAACAGACGGCAACAAATGCCCGAGATCCACTCACACACCCGCTGGAACCGTGACGAACCACCACTGGCCGAAGCTCTCTCTCAACTTACTGTCGACAACTCCAACGACTCACCGACAACCGAAACGAAAACTCACACCGCAGTCACTAAACAGACGACCGAAACCCACGCCGGCGTACTCCTCTCTCTCTTCCTTTTCTTCTTCTTATCTTCTCGATTCTTGTTCGTTCTCTCCCCGAGGGTGTGTGGTTCTGAATTATATGTGTAGGTATGTATTATATATGTGGGTATATGTGATCAACAAGCCGGCCAAGTGGCCCTTCTCTCCACCGTGTGATTTCACCAACTCTTTCTCTTTCTATATATATATATATATATATATATATATATATATATATATATATTATATAGAAATTACACCAAGCCCTCCTTTGTTTTAGGTTAAGTTTTAAAATTAACTCAATTCCACATTTTTAATGTTTGAAAATTACAATTTGCCCCCTAAAATTTTAATTCACCTAATTAATATTGTCAACCGCCTCGATAATTTCGAAATATTTTCAAATGCAACTAAAATTGTTTGCATCTATAAATCGAGGTCTTACACCACCACTATAGTAACAACAAGTAAGGTATGTACTTTAGATCTGATTTCTTTCCCTTTGATTTTGTGGTGGCGATTCCGTGGTGGAATAAGAAAATCAATTTTGCTCGGAGCCCTAGCTCCTGGTGTGTTCGGCCATTTTTTTGGAATTGAGATTCTAATTTCACGTTGTTTCGATTTATGTTTTTTCAGGGTCCGACATGGAAGAATGGAATACACCAAGACCGGCGTTCATGTTGCTAAGTCTTTGCCTTGCCGCCATGTTAGGTTTAGCCTGCTCCTCAACTGACTGCTCTCAACATGTACTTAAACAGGTAATGAATCATTCTTAAGTTTTTCACTATTAAACATTTTTGTCCCTGCAGAAGAATTACGAAGATAATTAGATGCTCCCATTTTTTTTTGGGAGGGGGGGGGGGGGGGGGGATATTTGTTCTTCAATTTTTCATATTTGTCTAACATACCCAATTTTCGGAATACGTCTCCAAGCCGAGAACCTGAAGTCAATTTTTTTATCAATTAGTTGTTCCTATATTTCTGTTCACGGATGTCTATATTGTTCTGTTCCATTATTGTTTTGTTCTATTTTTGTTCCCAGATTACTAATTTTTGATATCTGATTTCTAATGGGAACAGAACAATATATCCATGATTTCTAACAGTATACTGATTCTTTGGTTTTCTACTGTTTTTGTTCAATTTTAAGCAGCAATGATGATTGGTGATGAGTCAAGTCTTGCCCTTTTTTTTTTTTTTTGTGATTTTCTAATTTGGGTTTTAGATATGAATAGTTAGGGTTCTTTTTCTCTGATTCTTTCCCAGATTTGCGATTTGTTAAGCCTTTTCTCTCCTAGCTGCTGGCAAAAATAGATGGCCTGAATGACTCTACACTGGTCAATTAGTTCTATTATCTTTAAAATAGTTAAGTTTTACTATTTAATGATTTTCCCTTTTTTGGGTTAATGCAAGATTTATTCATAATTCGAGCTAGCAACAGACTAGATCTCATTGACCCTGCACTTTTAAGGCATGGTTGATTGGATAAACTGCTTTACAATGGAGTTGTTTCTGATACATCATACCGGGAGAGGTATTTTTCTTCTTTACTTGACTTCCAATCAACATATATCTATTCTTTGTCTGTTGGATTCATTGGGTGTGATTTGGAGCTTTTACATAAAGCAATTTGTTTTTGTTTTTAATAGATAATTTCATAAAACAATTTGCTTTTTCGTGAGGAAAATAATTTATTTTTTCGTGAGGTGAACTCTGATGATGTGTCGGTAGGGGTGACAGTAAATATTTATTGTGGTGGTAGTGATGAATATTTGTTGTGGTCGTAGCGGTGATGTTAGTTTTTTTTTTTTTTAAGCTATTGTTTTCTTCCTTCATATAATTATTATTTATTTATTACGTTATGTTTCATGTATTCTTCATTTTTTGAAATTTGAAGCGACTATATAATAACTATTGAAAACGGTATTTTTATTTATTTATTTTTATTTTCCATTGTTGCAGACCTGATTGGTTGATACAGTGGTAACCATAAGGTTTGTATCGTCATTATCAATATATATTTATGTAAGGTTGTACTCATAATGAAGTTGTTAGCTATGCAAGATGAGATGAAAAGTAGGATCATAGGAGATTTATTAAAGTTTTATTTCCCTTAGTCTGAAAAATCTCTTATAAAAAGTCTCGACCTTTTCTGTGAAGGCCGTTTGTCAGTTTTATTTTGTAAGCTCTAGATTTATGTTAAAATTCAAATTTTGGGTGTGTTAAAAATATACAGCACATAATTAATTTTTATTAGATTTTTTTTTTCCTAACAGATGTAGTCTTTTGCAACGTATTTTCTTTCTCGCGAACCACGAGAGTATCTGGCATTTCAAGGAGCAAATCTCATTTTTGCTTAAGGGTTCAAGCGACATACAAGTGATTTGACGATTATGTGGATTTGAGGATTATATCGAAGAATGTGTGGGGGCAAAAGGAAAGTACAAGTAATTTATTTAGATTTTGCTTCTTCATCTATACCCTCTTTATATTCTCAAGTTGTATAAGCTTTTTTTGTTTTTTTTTCTATTCTTTTGTACTCTCTTAATTAGTGTGTTCTTCCTTATTTTAAATACAAGTTAGTTGTTTCATTTTAAAAATTTATTTTCCATTCTAAAGTTGGACAAAGGCTTAGTTGTTGTTGTTGTTGTTGTATTTTCTATTCTAAAACCTATATTTTATTTATTTATTTTTTTCATTTTCTATTTTTTTTTTCATGTTTTAGTTTTATACAATGGAGAATATCATTGTTTTGATAAAAACAAATGACTATCCAAAATTTTCTTCTCTTGAAGTTTAAGGAAAAATAATATTGAAGTTTCTATTAAGTTACAATGTGTTGTGACGTTTCTTTATTTTCATTGTTCTGTGTGTTTGGATTTGTTTTCAATTATTTATGTAGGTTTGAGAATTTTTTAAATTATGTTGTGAAGTTCATATATAATTTGTAATAACGTTAAATATATATTTCTGAATGAATCATTGATTTTTGGGGTTAAATGTATATTTTTAAATGAATCATTGATTTTTGCACCCATGTCTTCAGGTACGGGTTATACACTAGTAAGTATATTAGTTACAATAATATATATATATATATATATATATATATATATATATATATATATATATATATAAATAGTGATTTTATTAATTATAATATTATGAGTACTTATTATTATCCTAAGAGTTACATAATTCATCAACTATATATAGGTGTGTGAAAGTGAAAGAAAAAATATATAGAGATATAGAGTGATATAGAAGAATATAAAGTGACGTAGAGGAATTTAGAGAAAATAGTGTGATACTATATGATGATAGTATATGAAATAATATGTTTTTATTGAGACATAAAATTAGAGAGAAATCATATTTTGTGATATTTCACGTATATTATATACTTGATGATTTACAGGCAATAGAGTTCGTGATTAGTTCAATATAAAGATGTTCTGCTTACACCTTAACTCCTTGGATTGTTGTATATTGGGAAAAACTCGTCATTCAACCCTGCGCATAGAGGGGGCATATCCATTCTTAAGACAATGATTACACACCTCGATCCACCATAATGTATTTTTTCTCTATCTTATCTTTATTTTATTTATTTAATTATTGATATTCTTTGTTATTTAAAAATATTTAAATTACATGTGATGTTTATTTATTTATTTTGAGTTTATATAATTATGTGAAATTTTCTCAACAAAAACATGAGTACAACGTCATGAAGTAGTCTTTGTCATGTGGGTGACACGATAAACTGCTGGCAGGTAATTTTTTTTGGTATACCTACGAGTGTTCCTCTACTCACGCAGGGTGAAAGACTATCCCGTTCGGGGTGCGTGGCTATCTCTCTAAAAAAATGCTTTTCTGCAAGTTCGAATTTCTGATCTTGCATAAGTTCCTCAACTGCTTTAACTCAAGTATGTCTTGCTACTTGAGTTACACCTTGTTTGTAAACCGTTGGCAGGTAATGGTAGATCAAAGATAAGAATAGTTAAAGTTAGATACACTAAGAACTAAGTTGGTAAATAAGATAGTCTTAAGACACGTTCGAGGCATGGGCCGGACCACGTGTTTGACACACAACAATAGTTATGGGAAGTTCAAGTCTGATGGACAACATGGGTTGCAATTGTTCTACATGTGTTTCATTCTAAAAGTATGAGTTAATATCATTTACACCCCCCAAGTATTCACTGGAACTATAAGAATTCCCTCAACTTTAAAAAATCCTTGGGAGGCCCCTTGAACTACTTGGTCAAACTACACTAAGGACATATTTGATAAAAAAATTAAGTGCTTAAAATTGATTATATTAAGTACTTAATTAATTAAGTTTGTTTGATAAATATAATTAGTAATTAAGTTAACTTAAAAATTAAGTCAAAATGTGAGTAAAAAATTAAGTTAAAGTCCCTTCATTTATTTTATTTTACTTAATACACTCCATTATTTTCTACTTAAAAAAATTATATTTTGACTATTTTACCCTTGATTCCCTATGAGGGTTTAATTAGAATTAGGATTAATGAAAATTAAATTAATTTTGGATTATTTTATGGTTTTAATTTTATTTTATATTTAAATTATTGTTATAATTTAATTTAAGCAATCAAATTACATAAAAAAAAAAAAATACATAATATTTACATATTTTTGGGTTAATTTCTACTTTTAATTTTAATATAATTTTTTTTTTTTTAAAAATGGCACCCTGATTTTATTGTTTTATTCTCAATTTTTTTTTTCTTTACATTATCTTGATTAAAAAATAGTTATATAAATTAAACAATTTTTAGCATACAAATTTTGTATTTATCAAACAAATAAAAAAAATTCAGCAATTAAATTTTCAGTACAATTTTATCAAACAACCTTCTTAAATTTTCAGTACTTAAAATTTCAGCACTTAAATTTTTAGCACTTAAAAATTAAGTCGTTATCAAACAACCCCTAAGACCCCATGTTCATCTTCGATTCCAAAAATACCATTTGAAAGTTAAAATTCTCATTTGTTGACCAGGTTGACCATTTTCTTTATTTTGTTTTACCTCAATTGACCCTAATATTTTTATCTAAATAAATTACCCTTGTATTAAGTATGATGGTTCAAAATAAAACTTAATAAAACTTTAAGGATATATAGTGTAATTAAAGGGTTGATTTTTGGTCTTCATCCATGTTTTCTGTTCCAGCCCTAAAGCTACCACCACACCACGTCCTCCCACACCGACAGTGAACACCACCACCACATCCGACCACTAGCACCACTACTACATCCCCGATTGGTTCAGGTTTTCGTCGCGACGCCGAGAGCTCTACTGTTGGGACTCGGTTGCAAATTTACAATGATTAGGGGATTGCAGCTTGTCGGGGAGTTGATCTTTAACATCGATCTAAGCTTCACCGTCATCAACGGTCGCCATCATCCAGATCTGCTTCTGAAGCAATCGGGTTCGAAGACGATTTCGACGGTTTGGTTCGTCTGTCTTCACGCGCTGTTCACCGTCGATTATCTTCAACGGCTTTGGTTTAGGAGTTGTGGATGAAAGGAAATTTTCTATGATTTGATCTGAGTTTTTGAGTGTCTCTCTCCTGTTGTTGGCTTTGTTCGCTGCCATCTCTGACGATCTCACTCAGAGCTTTTGTGTTTCAATCGGTTGCGATTTGATCTGAGTTTTTGAACCAGATCTGTTATTTGGTTTGGTGGTGGTAGCGTTTGGTTCGGCAATGGTGGAGATGGTGGTGGAAATGGGAATTCTTTGGCGGATGAGGTGGTATTGTACGGCGGCGGTGTTTTTTGGTTCAGTGGTGCGGAGAAACAAATAAGAGCAAAAAAAAAAAAAAAAGGAAAAAAATGAAAAGGATGAAAAAAATAGAAAAAAGAAAAAAGAGAAGAAATTATTAAAACAAAGGGTGAGGTGAGGTGAGGGTAGTTTGGTCATTCACTAATTTGATTTATTTTATTATTTTTCTGTTGTGAGTAAGGGTAATATGGTCATTTCTTTAAAAAATACTCCGACAAGGATTCCCGTGGTAATTTGAAAACTTAGTGGGGGTGTATTTGGAATGCTAAAAGAATATAGGGGTGTAATGGTATTAACCCCTAAAAGTATTGGGTTTCTATTTTGTTGGGAATGTCAATTGTCTTCTTTTTCCTATAAATACTATAAAATAAAGGTGTATGTATTACGGATTGATGGGAGTCTGCACCAACACATAAGTTTTAGCTCATTCTTGATCCTAAACTATAGTTGTGTTCAATTTATCCCATATCAAATATGGAAGAAATTGGTGATCAGATTATGAATGTGAAATAAAGTCTCACCTCATGAGCTATATTTTGGGGTTAAGAGAGACCAAAGACCACCCTACACTGTTATTAGAGCCCAAATTACAACAATTTTAACTCAGTAGTTACAAAGAGGGAGATTTGTTGAGGATTAGTCGACCAAAGACCCGATGTGTGAAGGGAAGATTGTTGAGTTTATCACACATCAAATGTGGAAGGGGCTGATGGTCAGATTATAAGTGTGAAAGAAAGCTCCACCTTATGAACTAGTTTTTTGGGTTTGAGAGAGGCCCAAGATCACGATTTTTAAGTGAAAAACACTAAGGCGGGAAAAAAACCACGGGATGGAAGCCCGATATCAACCTCCACTATTACAAAAATAATAGGATTACAATTGTTTACACGTTCAAGAGAAAAACTCTTGGATCACCTTATAAATATCACCGAAAATAGTAGCTTCAACATAAAATGATAAATATGGGTTTAGAGAGAAATACCGAATCACTAATTAGAAGAAGATTATCGAATATCGAGACAGAGGAAAACAAAGTACTTGATGCCGAGAACAAACCCTTGAAATTTCAGTTCAATTAAAATCTGAATCGTCATTCAATCGTTAAACCCTCAAAAAGATTCAGAGACTTAGCACATAATTTAAAACCAACGCTAGGTGGTGAATCATTTTTTCTAAAAAAATTAGCCCAAAAGACTAATTTCAAAATCGACACCTATGGTGCCTAGAAAAGCCCCCTAAACCATTTTTACAAAAATAATATATATATATATATATAAGATTTCAAAATAAAGCTTATCTAAAAGTCGATACCGTGGGTGCCTGAGGTCCTACAGACAGGAAATGTCATGGAGATGATTATCTTTACTAAAGAATAGTTGTCCTTTACTTTTGATATGAAGGACATGGGTAAAGAAAATTATATACTTCGTGTTGGTGTTAATATTATTAGAGATTGTTCTAAGAAATTTCTTGTTTTGTATCAAGAAACTTATTTTAGGAAGATACTTGAACGATTTCGAATGCATTAATGCTACGCCTATATCACCCCTAGTGAGAAGAGGTAGTACCTTGAGTCTTGATATTTTTCCTAAAACTAATATTATAAAGAAGGGATGTCCCGTATACCATATGAAACTTCAATTGAAAGCCTAATGTATCCCATGATTTGTACACAACTGGACAAATGTTGTGAGATGTCACTATATCCAAAATAAAATTTTACATAGAGAAGTAGTACTCAAACATATTTCTACGAGTAAAATAGTGGTTGATCCCATAAACAAACCTATTTATGCGGATTTAATCCAATCTCATGTAAGGTGCTTGAGTCTTCGTAGATTGTAAAAGATATGTTTGGCTCATTGATTTTATATATTTGTACCGTAATGCAAATTTATAATTTTATATTTTATTTGCATTCATTAAAAGTATGATGAATAATTTAGGATATTTGTTATAACACACATTATTACCATAATGGTAGATGTCGTTAGGCAAAATAGTGGACTACTCAAATAGCAACCAGCCTCGATAATGAGATAGAGTGCGAGATGAGACTTTAGAATTCTTAAGATTGAATTAGAGAATTCCTTAAAGTGTCGCCTTGGATGATCCAGGATGAGGTTTATCAAAAACCAAACATGGAAGTTTCCCATACTTCATATAGCCTAAGAAGAGTGGAATGTGATATTTCAAGTGGACACTCAGGAAGAAGAGAAAAGTTCTCAAGTCAGTCTCTTGTGTAATGATTAGACTTAGATTCGTACAGTAATTTAGAATGACATGTTAATATTTTTAAGTATAACACCATAACATGTTAATCATACTACAAGTGTTTTAAGACGACCACCTAGAAGGTGAGAAATAGATAATTGCTTTCTTACTCTGTGAGCTATATATATATATATATATATTAATAATAATAATGATCTAATTATACCCTTATATGACTTTGAACTATGTTCAGATTTTAAAGTTTTATGGTGCTACTTTAACTTATTATCTTATGGCCACAAATAATACGGTCTAAAAAGACATGTCTAGAAGAGCAGTCAAATAAAAGTTGAGTAACATGAGGATCAAAGGAAAACAACTTAATAACATATCTTGTAAAAATTGCGATGTAGGGTACTTAATGGTAACAACTACAGATGAAGCTATTTTTCAAAGTATATATATTATTTTTTGAAAGTAAACACGTTGATATTGAGAATATTGCATCCTTAGAGCCAACTGTGACCTCGCAAGGTTACGGTCCAAGATTGGTGTTTCTAATTGACTACCATTTTGAGGGGGCGTATTAGGAATATTTCCTATTCCTACAAAAGAATATTTCCTCTCTTAATTTTCATAATATTGTTGCCTTATTTACCTTTGTATTTATGTTGTTTTCTTATTTACTTTTGTATTTCCTTTTATTACTCTTCTCTCCATTGTATAAATTTTAAAACTTGGGATTAATAAAACTTGGCATATAAACTTTTTTTTCCTCTCTATTCTATATGGCATCAGAGCTTAGATCCAAAAACTAGAAAGAAAGTCCTCAAGAAGGGATTAGGGTTTCTAGTCGCCACTAGTCTTCATGGTAACTCTGATGGCGGTTGCGATGAAGCAAGATCTCCTACCCATTTCTCCATTCCATTTTTTACTGTCTACTATTATTCATCTATTATTTCTATATGCCATTTTGTTCTCTACAATCCTTTGATATTTCTTTGTTCAGTTTCCCAAATCAGATCCCTTGATATTTTTTTTTTCATCCATGGTAGCACCACCCTTCTCCTCTTCTGCCTCCTTATAATTATTCTCAAGTATTTCACACCCACCCCACCTACTCCATCCCTGAGGGCCCCAACCCCAAACCCTTCATCGTCTCCCTCCTCGGACAGGTGCTCTTCCACACCGTCGGCCACATCTCCGCCTGTGTCTTCTTCTCCAAAGTCACCGTCTTCTTCACCCATGTCATCAAATCCGACGAATCCTATTCTCATCCCAATTTCAATCTCTCTCTATACTATACCTTTTATTTTTTTCTCGCTCTAGACCCTACTGTCCTTTGGTTTGACCTTCCATTGGCAGGTAATTTCCTTCTCTCTCTCTCTCTTTGTCGATCTTAATCTCAAGATTGGCTCCATGGAGGACCATCTTTCGTCCTCTAGATTCAACATTGGTCGCACTCCAGCGCCCCACACGTGCTACAGCATGCCCGCGAAGCTCAGCCACTACTTATTTCGCATTACAGCACGCCCACACATGCTACAACGTGCCTCCGAAGTTTAGCCACTGCCTGATTCGTGCTACAACGCACCTTCGCCCGCTCTAGCACACCTCCAAGCATCCCCAGAGCCAACTGTGACCTCCAAAGGTTGCGGTCCAAGATTAGTGTTTCAAATCGATCACCATCTTGAGGGGGCGTATTGAGAATATTGCATCCCCAGAGCCAACTGTGAACTCGAAAGGTTGTGGTCCAAGATTGGTGTTTCTAATTGACCACAATCTTGAGGGGGCATATTAGGAATATTTCCTATTCCTACAAAGGAATATTTTCGCTTTTAATTTTCATTATATTGTCACCTTAATTACCTTGGTGTTTATGTTGTTTCCTTATTTACTTTTGTATTTTCTTTTATTGCTCATTTTTCCATTGTATAAATATTGAAGGTTGGGATTAATTAAATATGACATATAAGCTTTTACTTTCTCCATTTTCTATGGCTAATGCAAAGGAGATTACATATGTTCTGAGTTTAGACTCTAGAGGAGGTAAAAATGCTTCATTTAATGTGACTAAATTGGTATTGGGGCATAAACTCTTCTATTTTGCAACAGGATATTGCCTGTTAATGAGATAAATAGTTAATATGGTGCTCTCACATCGTTAGAAGATACTCGTCAGTCGCACGTAATAGTAACCTGTATGAAGAGAGTATAATGTATGAGTCAAATAGAGAAACACATCTGATGTCATTGTGTCCGAGTGAGAGATGTTGGATTATGGAACGGGTCGGTTCAACCCATGGAGTGACCATATGGGTCCCAAGTTTCATGAACAGTCACCATGTGAATAGGTGTGGCTCGTGATCTCAATGATCATGTCCATTTAATAGACATCCATTGGAAATGACATACCTTTTAAGTCTCTTTCTATAAAGTGGCATTAACACCTCTAAGGTTTCAATTATAGAAAATTTGATTGGTTTTGATTAGTGCGTATGTCAAGATTACCCAAAAAGACTCTAGTAGTTTTTCTTACCGACGAGATAAGAAACGAGTAAATACGAGTTGTAAACAAGTCTTCCAAATCTAAAAGAAACGTTTCCATTTAATGTAAGTGTACAAAAACTTATACAAATTAAAAAAGTGGAATTGTTCTACAAATTGCCTGTAATTTTAAGTCTTATTTGACTATTAAATTAGTAGTTATGATCAATTATTATATTTTGAAAATATACTTTTGTATTATAAAGCTTATATAATGAAATTTAGATAGTAAAACTAACACATCTATACATAAATCAGGACGGAAATAACTTTCAACAGTTCAAATTACATTAAACTAAATAAGAGGATCAAATTTTTTTGATTTACACCTAATACCAAAAGAATCACTATCTCAACTTTTTCGAAGTTCTCTCTCACATACAATTCCTTTTTTTCTTTAAGAAAAATAAATTTTAAATCCTCTAACTATTGACACGTTTTTAAGTAATCTTTCTAAATTTGCGCATTTCATTTTAAACTCTCTATGTATCAACATATTTTTAAATGGTTATTTTGTCAAAAATTTGAAATCATTCAAAGTAACATAATGGAAGGGCAAAATAATAATTTTATATATTTTTAAATTTTTTAATCGTTTTCTTTTTTTTTTTCTACTCCACTACACTCCCCTCTCTCTCCCTCTCTCACTCAACTCTTTTTCTCTCTTCCTCCTTTTTCCCCTCCCCACTAGAAAGCGTAAAAACACCCCCTGTTATGGGTGTGAACATCCCTGCAACATGGGTGTTTTACCCCTTGTTATGGGGTGTACACCCCTTGTTGCTCATCGATCAGCAATGAGAGAGATGTCGATTTTGGCTTCGCTTTCAACGATAGCGATTTCTCAGACTGGTTCTCCAATAAAGTTATAGAGATCATAGCGGAGTCGCCGGAGACGCAGTCCGATGGTGAGGATTATCTAAGTGTCGTGAATTGAGCTACTAATTGAAGCGCCGGTGAAATGATACGAAGAAAGAGAATGGGAAAAACCATTGAGAGCAGCTCCGTGACGTGATTTGTTTGGGACTCGCATTTGATTTCGACGAAATTGCAGGCATTGTCGACGAGCGCCTTGAAGACGATTAAATCCAAAACATCATCGTTGAAAGTTGGGTCTATGAGACCATTAACGAAAAATGGAGCTAAAAACAGAGTAATCAAAAGCTTAACCACAATTTTCAGTTCAACCAAATATATCTTTAGGGAGAGAGAGACTTACTGACAAAAACAGAGGACCCTCTTCGCATGAACTGAAGAAGACAACAAAAGAAGCAGACAAAGACAATATACAGACCGAGTGCGAGCGAAATAACGATGGATCAAACAGAAATGAATGTGGAGGCTTCCATTTTGGTGCCGGAGAATGGAACCTTTTAGATCGCTAGAAAGTACGCCGGGAAAGAAGAATCGTAGAGGTAGAGGAGAGAACATGAGAGAGAGAGTTGAGCGGGAGAGAGAAGTGGGGAAGAAAAAGAAAAAGAAAAAGGAAAAGGAAAAAAAAAAAAAAAAAGAAAAGAAAAAATCTTTAAAATTTTTTAAAAATATAAAATTATTATTTTGTCCCTGCATTCAATTACTTTGAGGAAATTCTGACATAATGACCATTTAAAAATGTGTTGATACATAAAGAGTCTATTTATAAATGTGTCAATAATAATTATAGAGTTTAATTTTTTTTTTCTTGGCACACCCACTTCTTTTGAGTTGTTTACAAAAATAGGGTTAAAAAGTTGTTAAAGGGTCCATTTTTTATCTTTTTTACAAAAATGGGTGTAACTGGCCGTCTTATGGCCGGGTTCTATTTTTTTTTTTCTTGGTGAAACTGGCCTTGACAAGGCCGATTTCACCAAATGGGGCTGCCACGCTGGCAGCCCCCCCATCCCCATGACCCCCATGCCCCTATCATGCCATGCCCCATCCCCATCCCCTTTTTATATATATATATATATATATATATATAAATTATAAAGTGGTGAATAAATTATGATAATTTGAAAGTTTATTTAATATTTTAAAATTAAAAATTAAACATAAATTATAATTATTTGGTAAATGTAATTAATTTTAAAAAATATTAACAACACATTAAAAATGACTTTCATAAAGAAATTAAACGCGTTTTCCATAAAAACGCAATTCTTTTATGAAACCTAAGTTTTCATGGACGAAAGTGCCCACAATAATAGAAAAAATAGAAACTAAAATTAAACAAAGGGACAAAAATGTAATTAATACTTTTTAATTGAATCCAAAATTTCAGGGATGAAAATGTAAAAAAAAAACTAAAATTAATTAAAGGGGAGAAAATGTAATTAACACTTTTTAGTTGAAATCCAAGATTTCAAGGATGAAAGTGCAAAAAAAATTAAAATTAAATATAGGGGCGAAAATATAATTAACACTGTTTAGTTGAAACTTTTAAATAATCATTAAAGTTGGTCGGATTAGTTGTTTCGATGACGATACTGTTTTTTTGCAACTTTCAGTAAATAAAAGACAGTCTATCCGTAACTGAAATAAAACTCAATTTTTTTGTACATAAATTGAGTTCCTAAGGCTACGTAATAAAACTTGAAGAAGTAAAAACGGACAAGTGACTAACTTTTAAATAATCTTCAAAGTTGGTCAAATGAGTTGTTTCGATGACAATGCAGTTTTTTTTGACAATTTTGAGTTAACAAAAGATGGATTATCCGTAACCGAAATGAACCCATTTTTTTTGTACTTAAACTGGATTCCTAAGGCTACGTAATAAAACTTAAAAAAGTAAAAACGGATTGATGAACAACTTTTAAATAATCATCAAAGTTGGTCGAATGAGTTGTTTCGATGACGTGCAGTTTTTTGGTAATTTTGAGTTAACAAAAGATGGTCTATCCGTAACTGAAATGAATCTAATTTTTTTGTACATAAACTGGATTCCTAAGGCTACATTATAACACTTAAAAAAGTAGAAACGGATTAGTGAATAACTATTAAATAATCGTCAAAATTGGTCGAATAAACTATTTTGGATGATTTTTTTTTACGATTTGTATAACATTGAAGAAGGATGTAGACGCAACTGCCTAAATTAAAATATTACCAAAAGTTGCGCCTACACCCTTTTCCAATGTTTTATACAAATCGTAAAAAAATTCATCCAAAATAGCTACTTGGACCAACTTTGACGATTATTTAAAAGTTATTCACTAGTTTATTTCTATTTTTTTAAAGTTTTATAACGTAGCCTTAGGAACCCAGTTTACATACAAAAAAAAATGGGTTAATTTCGGTTACGGATAGACCATCTTTTGTTAACTCAAAGTTGCCGAAAAAACTACACGTTATTGAAACAACTTATTCGACCAACTTTGATGATTATTTAAAAGTTATTCACCAATCCGTTTTTACTTTAATAAGTTTTATTACGTAGCCTTATGAACCCAATTTACGTGCAAAAAAATTGGGATCATTTCGGTTACGTATATGTCATCTTTTGTTAACTCAAAGTTGTCAAAAGAACTGCATCATCATCTAAACAACTCATTCGATCAACTTTGACGATTATTTAAAAATTATTCACTTGTCCCTTTTTTTCTTTTTAAAGTTTTATTATGTAACCTTAAGAACGCAGTTTACGTACAAAAACATTGAGTTAATTTCGGTTACAAATAAACCGTCTTTTGTCAACTCAAAGTTGTCAAAAAAATTGTTTCAATCTCACAAAATTAAAATTATTATTAATGATTTTGGACAAAAATTAAGTTATTCTCAACACAAGACCTTCTAATGGAGATATTTTTGTATTTTTTTAATTCCATTAAGTCTAGCACATTGTTTCTTAATGATGATTCAATCTTCCTTCTCTAATTTTTCTGAACAATCGTTGCTATAAAAAAATTAGAAAAAAACATATACGTTCATTAGAATAATGAAATTACGAAAATATTACTATTAAGATTACAATTTATTTTTCTTCCAAAATACTTAAATTTTTTTTTATCAAATATATAATAATCTCAAACTACACTAAAACACCCACTTCAGTGATAAAAAAAAAATATCGTTAGGTATGGACAAATGCCTTAGGAGTTGAGATTAGACTACACATTGTGTATGGTCTTTTCAATGGCAGAAAATGTGGAAATAAAAGTTGAGCGTCTTGAATTCAAAGGATCTAGCAGTAGTAGGTGGCTTGTTCTGTTCTCACTTAAATTATGTGGATGCACGAAACACGGGTACAGGTGAAAGTGAAAAGTGACACTTTGACCCTGTTATTGTTGGCACTTTCGTCCATGAAAATTTAGGTTTCATAAAGAAATTAAACGTGTTTCCCATAAAAACGCAATTCCTTTATGAAACCTAAATTTTTATGGACGAAAGTGTCCACAATAATAGAAAAAATAAAAACTAAAATTAAACAAAGGGACAAAAATGTAATTAATACTTTGTAATTGAACCCAAAGTTTCAAGGATGAAAATATAAAATAAAAAAAAACTAAAATTAATTAAAGGGGAGAAAATGTAATTAACATTTTTTAGTTGAAACCCCAGATTTCAGGGATAAAAGTGCCAAAAAAAATTAAAATTAAATATAGGGGTGAAAATATAATTAACACTTTTTAGTTGAAACCCAAAATTTAAAAAATGAAAGTGCCAAAAAAAAAAAATAACAAAGAAAAAATGAAAACTAAAATTAAAAAAGGGACGAAAATGTAATTAACACTTTTTAATTGAGTCCCAAGGTTTGTATTAAATATAATTTTTTAAAAAAATTATATGACAAACGGCGACAGTCAACGAATGGACCCCCTCAAACGAATGGTGACAGGGATGAATCATGAACCTTTAATCTTGAACGGCGAAAGTGCGAACAATAAAAGAAAAAATAGAAATTAAAATAAAATAAAGGGACAAAAATGTAATTAACACTTTTTAATTGAATTCCAAGGTTTGTATTAAATATATATATTTTTTAAAAATGATATAACAAACGGCGACAGTTAATGAACGGACCCCTTCAAACGAACGGCGACAAGGACGAATCCTGAACCTTCAATCTTGAACGGCGAAAGTGCGAACAATAAAAGAAAAAATAGAAATTAAAATAAAATAAAGGGACAAAAATGTAATTAACACTTTTTAATTGAAACCCACGGTTCCAGGGATGAAAGTGCAAAAAGAAAAAAAAGAAAAAAAAAAAAAAGAGTAAAATTAAATAAAGGGATAGGTTGAATTGGAGGAAGAAATTGAATATGACGATGAAGATGACGACGTAACTGAAATGAACCCAATTCTTTTGGAAACTTTGAGTAAACAAAAGTCAGTCTATCCGTAATCGAAATGAACCAAATTCTTTTTGTACGTAAACTGGGTTCCTAAAACTATGTAATTAAACTGAAAGAAGTAAAAATGGACAAGTGAATAACTTTTAAATAATCGTCAAAGTTGGTCGGTTGAGTTATTTCAATAACGATATTGTTTTTTTGACAACTTTGAGTAAATAAAAGATGGTCTATCCGTAATCGAAATGAACCCAATTTTTTTTGTATGTAAACTGGGTTCTTAAGGCTATATAATAAAACTTCAAGAAGTAAAAACGGACAAGTGAATAACTTTTAAATAATCGTCAAAGTTGGTCGGATGAGTTATTTCGATGACGATGCAGTTTTTTTGACAACTTTGAGTAAACAAAAAATGGTTTATCCGTAATCGAAATGAACCCAATTTTTTTTGTACGTAAACTAGGTTCCTAATGCTACGTAATAAAACTTCAATAAGTAAAAATAGACAAGTGAATAATTTTTAAATAATCATCAAAGTTGGTCGGATGAGTTATTTCGATGACGATGCAGTTTTTTTGGCAACTTTGAGTAAACAAAAGACGGTCTATCCGTAATCGAAATGAACCCTTTTTTTTTTGTACTTAAATTGGGTTCCTAAGACTACGTAATAAAACTTGAAGAAGTAAAAACGGACAAGTGGATAATTTTTAAATAATCGTCAATGTTGATTGGATGAGTTGCTTCGATGATGATGCAGTTTTTGGCAACTTTGAGTAAACAAAAGATGGTCTATCCGTAACCGAAATGAACCCAATTTTTTGTACTTAAACTGAGTTCCTAAGGCTACGTAATAAAACTTGAAGAAGTAAAAATGGACAAGTAGATAACTTTTAAATAATTGTCAAAGATGGTCGGATGAGTTGTTTCGATGACGATATAGTTTTTTTGACAACTTTGAGTAAACAAAAGACGGTTTATCCATAACCAAAATGAACCCAATTCTTTTGTATGTAAACTAAGTTCCTAAGACTACGTAATAAAACTTGAAGAAGTAAAAACGGACAAGTGAATAACTTTTAAATAATAGGCGTTTTAAAGGTGTTGTTCAAAAAATATTTAAAAAAAAAAAAAAAAAATAGTCTGGAATCAAAATTTTGATTCCGGCCATCAGCTTAAAAAAAAAAAAAAGAAAAAAACCATTTTAAAAATATTACAACAAAAAAGAAAGAAATATTTAATTTGATTCAGAAAAATTCAACAAACTAAACAAATTTATTAAAATCTGCGTTTATTTTAACAATATTTTCTTAAATTTTATTTATTCTTACTTTTGTTTAATTAATAATCTCAATTTTTGTTTTGAGATTATTAAAAAAATGGTAAAAAAATAAATTAAAAAGGTTGAAAATTAATTTCAGCCACCGGAATTAATTTTGATTCCGGCCTTCCCACGACCGGATTCTTAAATGTGTATATATATATATATATATATATATATATATTTGTAATTAGAATTATTTTCAATATTTTAAAAATAAAATTATATATAATTTGTATGAATGTAAAAAAAAAAGGGGCCAATTTTGGACATAAATTAATTAACCTTTTTTTAATTCGAAATTTCTGAATAAAATATTTTTCGTAACAAAGTTGGTAATTTTCTAGTCCATTTAAATAGGTCATTTTATCAATTGTGCAATTTTAAAATTACATTAATACAACAAAATCTAATCTAGTCAGTCTCGCAACGTGGCCTTCGCGTATTTCTTCTTGGCCACCGAATAGGCAGGGGCTCGTCATCTCCCGCCTGTGTCTCTACTTCCCCACCATGACTGGCATGTTGATGTAACCTTTGTTGCATACCGTCATCTTGCATCTCTGCCAGTTGTGTAACGAAGCCCATATATGCATCCCCAAAGGTCCATGACACAGGTGATACTTACCGTACAGGACTGCCATGTGAAATGGGCTGATGGGGTGGTGGAAAATTCGGCAACATGTGGTAAACATCGTCCGTTGGAGTATGATAGGGGCCACCTCTTGACGCATTTTGATGAAACGCAGATTTATGTGGATTATAGAACGTTGATGTTGAAGCCTCTACGTGCCCTTGCCAAGACCTGTAAGGCGTCTGGTGGTCTGGAAATGTAAAGCTCGGTAGACGAAAGATTACCGTCGGGAAAGGCGCGGAAGGTTGGGATTGGAACGGAACAGGCACTGAAGAATGGGAGGGGGACAGAATGGGCATGGAATGATGGGAAGTGGAGGGAACATGCGCCGAAGGTTGGGCAGGAGAGGGGAATCGTTGTCGTGGGTGCTCGTCTCATCACGATTATAATATGTAAGTGTCGAGTTACAAATGGATAACATATGTTGCATTTGAGGAAGATCCACAGGTTGTACTCTTCCAATACGTACATAATCGCTAACAAGTTCTTGCATTTGGAGCATCCCCTGACCCTAAATTAAACAATATCCATAAGTACAATTACATTATAAATGAATATTGACAACAATGATATAGTAATAAATATTATAGTTTACCAGTATGCGTACCATAATCGCTGCTCCACGGTACCCTTCGTTTGGGTGCCGTAATGGATTACCAACAAACATGCAGGTGATGCATCGATACCATATGTAATATGGATCTTATCGCCCCATCGGCCTGAATGTAGGCTCTCATGTAACAACAGTGGCAAGCATGTTGTTTCACGCGTGAATATAGGAACTATGAAAGTCTGCCCAGTTGACATTCAATCGATCCCGACGATCGATCCTGTGAACCCTGTCCTTGTCATCCTCTGAAGGGTCAAGCAGAGTAGGTTGTCGAAATCCAAACTGTCGCAAAACGCGATTTGGTCGATGCCACTCCACTACGTCGAAACATATAAGAGGATAGACACTCTTCCAACTAGCGACGCCACTGAGGCAGTACCTAGGCAAAGAAACGATGACATCTTCTGTGTAAGGTAACCATACAAACTGCGACATACAAATAAAAAAATGTCAATGAGACAATAATGACTAATAATTGTAACTTAAGTAGATTAACCATAAATTAATGCACCTCATCGAGTTCGAGATAGTCAAGCTGATCTCGATACGCAGCTAAGACATGGACAGTTGTCCTATCCAGAGTCATCTGTGATATCCACCAGCATCCATAAGGACCGCGTGGGAGCACTATTACCTCGAGATCAAGGCCCTCATCACCCGCTGCCGTTAACTGCAATCTTTGTGGTCTAATTACAGGTAACCGCTCCCATGCCCAAATCTATGAATACACAAAAACAAATATATACAGTCAATGTTTTAATATAATGTGCCCATATATATGTATATGTGTATGTGTGTGTGTGTGTGTGTATTAAAGAACATGCAATAAGATTAGACATCTTGCAATCTGGTTTGCCGACAACCTAGTCGCTCGACACAACTTTCTGTACAGTACTGCTAAACAAACAGTGCCCAACTTTAACTCCCAATCGAATTGAAGTCTTCGAGTAAGGGCAGGTACATAAGCTTCACAGTTGTGCTCGATTTGTCGGGGAATAATACTCTTTCAATCATGTGGAGTATATATGCCCGAGCATACTGCTTGATCATCTCATCGTCGGCATCAACTAGTAATTGGCTAAAGGTGTCCAATATCCAGTTCATCCTCAATCCATTATCTTTGATTTCTATTGTTGGAGGCGTCACTCCAAGGATATCGTCACACATCGCTTGCTAGCTACTAACCTCGCACTCCCCACCCGGGAGATGGAATGTGTGCGTCTCCTGTCTCCATCTCTCCACTAACACCGTGATCAAGGCATGGTCTAATTTTCTATTACCAAGGCGATATATTTTGTAAAAATCCACAATGTGTAAATAATAGATTATTCTGCGGTCCAACATCTCACGCCAATGTCCTAACTCTGTTCGCCTGCACCTCAATGGGGAAACGTCGTCCTGCGTAATATAATATAAAAGCAAACTTTTTTAATTATAACAAATATAATGTAATATTTACGAATTAAAATTATAACTTGAAATTCGTACCTGTGAATACCAAACCGTAAAGGACCTGTGGTTTGCTTGATTTGTCAATAGTATAGGATCAATGTATCCAGTAATGGTATCGTCTATAGTAACTGAAAAATATTATAACATGTATACAATAATAACATCTACCAATAAAAAAAAATATAACAGTAACATTTAAATAAAGATTACATAAGGTAATGACATTAAACGAAACTATAATAATTACTTATATAAAAGTAGTATATCTTATATAAAAGTAGTATATCTATTGTACGACTAAAGAAATTTTACATAGTAACTGAAAATTTCATGATAGGCACGTCCTTATAACATTTATCAATTAACAAAAATATAATAGTAACATTAAAATAAAGATTACTTGAGGTGATGACATTAAACTAAACTATAGTAATAAATTATAGCAAAGTAATACTTCTACTCTACGACTATTGCGGTAGCATAACTCCATCCAGATTCTCTATTGTTTTTATTTTTATTTTATTTGTTAATAACAAAGAGAATCCGACCCTCATATGGCCGGATTTAAAAAAGAAAAAATAGAATCCGGCCCCGTGAGGGTCGGATAATAATTTTATTTTTATTTTTATTTTTATTTCATTTATTACTAACAAAGAGAAGCCGGCCCGGCTGGATTCAAACAGAATTCGGCCCTGTGAGCGCCGAATTCTCTATTATTTTTTGATTTGTAAATAGTAATTATTATTTTATTTATTAATAACAAAGATAATTGTTTTTTTTTTTATTTTTTATTTTTTAAGAAAGAGAATTGTTTTTTTTTTTTTTTTTTGGGCACGTTAATTACATACATATTTTTATTGGCATGTTAATTAAATATATATATGTTAATAATTTTGATTGGCATGTTAATTAAATATATATTTTTATTGTTATTCAAAAAATACAACTTTTTTTTTTTTTGTTAAATGACATTTTATGTAAGATCCCGATTTTTTGATGCAAATAATTTTAGTTGCATTTTTATAATATTTCAAAAATAGCAGGGCATATTTCAAAATTATAAATGTGATTTAAAAGTTTAGGGGACCAAATTGTAAATTTTCAAAGCATTAAAATAAAACTTGATTTAATTTATATACTTTACTAAAATAAAGGGGGCTTAAGTGCAATTATATATATATATATAGGGAGAGAGTCGGTGGGCAAATTGTTGTGAGGAGAAGGGTATTTGGTTGGCTTTTAGATCACGCGCGTGCGCACGCGCACGCACACACACACACACACACACACACACATATATATGCACAAATATAGAAAACGGGAGAAGGTCAGAGAAGAATCGAAAAGAGAAGAGAGAGAAAACGAAGAGAGAGAGAGGTCTGCCGGTGAGGTTTTGTTGCCGATCGTGTAGGGTCACCGGCGGTGAGTTTCTGGGTTCGTATGAGTGTGTGGGATGTTATGTAGGTGTGTGTTTTCGGTTTTTGTTTGGAGCTATTGGAGTGGGCTGTTCCGACGTGGGTAGCGTGTGTTCTCTGTTTTTCTATTTTCGTTTGGTGCTATGATCAGTGTGTGTGGGTGTCGTTGGTTTTGGGTAGTAGTAGTGTGGTCCAACGATGGTTGGTCATGTGGCATCGTTGGCGTTGGTTGTCATGTATATGTGTGTGTATGTGCTATGTGTGTGTTGCGGTTTATTGGCGGGGGTGGTGATGTTTGTAAGTATGGGTGTGTGGTTGTGGGGTTTGTGTGTGTTGGGTATATGTATGGGCCATAAGTGGTGATGGCTGCCGGTGTTGGTGAGGTGAGGTGAGAGAGAGACGACTGAAAATCAGAAAAACAGAGCAGGAAGGAGGAGAAGCGTCTGCTTAGGCGATGGAAGATTAGTGTGCAGAATGAGGGGAAGTTCTCTTAGGCTGAAGTTTTTTGCCTAGGTGGTAGGCCGTCAGTGTGCAACTCAGGGCTGTGAAGAAGCTTGTTCGCTTAGGCGGTGGGCGCTGGAGCATAAAATAAGAAAATTTTAAAGAGAACGACAACCGTTTTGGAGCGGGTAATGTTTCTCATTAACTTTTATGTTTACTAAATTAATTATCTAACCCTAAAATGTCAAAAATGAAGATAATGAATACTGAGACCGTTTATATAAATAAAGTGTATATAATAAACTTTAACAAAACAAAATTAGACGAATAGAAATATTTCGAATAAAAGGCGGGGAATAGGAAATTATGGAAAATTTGGGCCTACATGGTGCGGATAGGGTATTTTTACATAAAATATTAATTTAGGCCTTATCATGAATAGGTTCGCAGGCACCAGAGGAATAGTAGGGTATAGACGGTAAAAACTTTTTGGAGCGGATTTTCAGGTGAGTGTACTGTCTTCTTGCAAACATATATATATATATATATATATATATATATATATATATATATATATATATATATATATATATATATATATATATATATATATATATATATATGATGGAAAAATGTGTTTACTTAAAATTAGACGATTTTATAAATAATATAGATCAAGCGAATTTGGGTATTTTGGAAATGTAGATTAAATCGGTTTTGGAGATAGAGGTCGATGTTATTGATTTGACGATGTTGTTATTGAGTTGGCAACACTCTTGATTTTATCTGCTACGGCAGAGTGTTGTTATTGATATGATGTTCTGCCAATGGGTGATTCGGCAGGCAGTTATTGATATTATGTCCTGCCGATGGGCGTCAGGCAGGCGAATATCGATATTATGACCTGTTCGATGGGCTTCCAGGCATAGGGTAATTTGTTTTGCTAGGAAGGCATATCCTACTGATGGTACGGTACTGTTGTAATTCCTGATCGTGAGGTTAAAACGATCACATGGCTAGCCGAGGTGTGATGTGGTGGGGTGCGATGAGGTGTGATATGGTGTGGTGTGGTGTGGTGTGATGAAGTGTGATGTGGTATATGGTGTTTTGTCGTATGTGGTGTTTTGTCATATATGGTATTTTGTCGTATGTGGTGTTTTGTCGTATATGGTGTTTTGTCGTATATGGCATTTATATATACTTTATTTTATACTGGCTTGGCGTATCCATTTACGATGATATATCTATTATTTCAGTTGTGTTATATGATATGGTTACAGTGACGTTCTGGTTGATTTTTACTGCTTAGTTGAAATGTTATAAAGATATATACGTGATTTTGTGGTGGCAGGAAACATGAGTTTTCCTTATATGATGAGATATTTATATTATGAGATTTTTATATCATTATTCGATATGTGATAGTTACATATTTTATACTTGATCCATCTAAAATATTTTTATTAAGAAGGCAGTACACTCACAGGTGAAACAGTTAGGAGTCGGTCCCCTTACTCGCACTAGGTAGAGTCCGGTGATGCGGTAGTAAGGGAGTATTTTGGAGCAGCTGTTGGAGGCGAACTTATGCGAGGTTGTTAGTTGTTTATCTTTGTTGTTATTATAAGTTTGTAGGGATGTATGTGTCCCCAAATTAGAGTGTGTATATATATACATGGTCAGTTTTTGTGGTTGCGTATTTATGCATGTATTTCTTATTGTATTCTAGTTGATTGAATGTTCAGGTGATGTCGTGTTGTTGTCACGCCGACCCCGGGATGACGGGTGTCCGGGACGGGTCGTGACATTTTATACTAAAGTTACTTTTTTTTTTTGTCTAAATCTAAATATTAACATAAAAACAGAACTATATTAACTATAAAATAATACTTACGCAAAATCTAACATAAAAACATATATTGACATTTAAAAAAATTACCAACAAATAATGTTATAAACATAAAAACATAATTACACAAATTTTAACATGAAAACATATATTAAGATCTAAAATTTTTAACTAAAATAATGTATTATTACTAACCTCAAATAATAGATGAAACTGAAACTCCAAATTACCGGTGATAGTAGAATGAGAAGGTCAAACTCCAATTTTTTTTTAAATTTTCAATTTTTTTTTAAAAATTAATTTTTTTTACAATTAAATTTATTTTTAAGAATTAATAAATCAGTATTTATTTTTAAAATTTTAATATTTTTTTCGGTTTTTTGAATTTTTTTTAAGAGATTCCGTCCATTTAAAATTTATTTATTTTTTTAAATTTTATTTTTTTTTTAAATATTTTCTTTTTTTTAAAGAGTTTTCGGTCGTGGGACGGCGGAATGAAAATTTGATTTTGGCCTTCCGATGGGCTTTTTGTTTCTTCAATATTTTAATTTCTTTTAAGGAGATTCCAACTCTTTTAATATTTTAAACAACCAAAAAAATAAAAAAAAAATATGTAAGAATCTAATAGAAAAAAAATAAAAAAATTCACATTCATTCAATTCACATGGTCAATTTATTTTTTTCCTTTTACAGTGGTATGAATTATAAATGAAGTATAGGGGTGTCGTTCTGACACTGTTAGGTTTCGTACGATTTTTGTCTTTTTTTTTTTTTATATTTTTATCTGTCATTCATTTTTTTTTCAGTATAGGATTGCAGAAATTTTATAACCTTTGCAGTAAATTTCAATCTTTTGTTTTTGCAGTAAACTTTATAGGCTTTGGTGTAAACTTTATAGGCTTTGCAGTATCTTTTGGTCAACATTCACTTTTTTTTTTGGCAATATAGACTTGCAGAGATAGAAAATTTATTTATTTTTAATAACACAAAGTTGATTCCGGCTGTGCTAGAGTCGGAATCAACATTTTCAATGTTTTTTTTTTCTTTTTCTTTTATATATATATATTTTAATATTTTTAAATTCTTCAGAATTTTTTTTTTTTAAAAAAAAATGTTTCAAATCCGGTCTTGTATCGAATTTTTTTATTCAAATTCATTATTTTTTTTACAAATCAATAATTTGAGTACTTATACAAAATTTAAAAATTTACAATTTTACAAATGAAATTATATAATTTCGATTATATAGTTTTTTATTCAATTCAAAATTTTGAAAATTATATATAATTTTATTTTTAAGAAAAAAATAAATTGACCAGGGGGGTGTTCCCCATCATTTTTTTTTATTAATATTTTCATTTTTTTAAGGTGATTCCTATTTTTGAAATATTTTAAACAACTAAAAAAAATATGTAAGAATTTAATAGAGAAAAAAAATTGCCCATCGGTTTCATCATTTTTTTTAATTAATATTTTCATTTTTTTTAAAGAGCTTCCGATTTTTTAAATATTTTAAACAACTAAAAAAAAATATGTAAGAATTTAATAGGAATTTTTTTTTTTGACATCCATTCAATTCACATGATCAATTTTTTCTCTATAGGGGTGAAGAACTTTAATTTGTTAGGTTTGGTGCGGGTTTGGTCTTTTTTTTTTATAGGCTTTGAGGTAAATCTTAATCTTTAATTTTTGCAGTACTTTGCAGTAAACTTTATAGCCTTTCAAATCTATTTTGGATTTTATGTATCCTTACCGTAAATCGATTTTTTTTTTTTCTTTTACACTAATCACATGTCGATCTTTTACTTTTGCAGTACTGAAATATCAAATCTTATCTTTTTTTTTTTGGCAGCACTGACTAATGTTCTCTGATTCCTATTCTTTATATATATAAATTCTTTGAATAAAATTGGTTTTAATATATTTTTTTACGTTTTCTCTATTTTAAAATTTTAATTTTTTTTCTATAAATACTTTCCATTTGTCTTTCATTTTTTAATAACATTCATCATATTCTAACTGTTAGAGTTCTTTACAGTTTTGTGTTAATTTAAAAAAAATTTAGAACTGTAGCTTAATCTACCATTTGAGGTTAGTAATAACACTTTATTTTAATAAAATTATTTTGGTGTAAATATATGTTTTTAGTAAAATTATTTTGATGTAAATATATATTTTTTAGGTTCGAATTTGTGCAATTTTATTTTTAGTTTTTTAAAGAAGAATATTTATTGATTAATTGTTTAAAATGTTAATATATGGTTTTACCTTAGATTTTGTATAGTTATGTTTTTATCCGAAATATATTTATATTTTATTTGTTTCATAAATCAGTTCAAATGGCAAGTGGATGTCGTAACGAGAAGGGTAAAGGCAAGGAAAGAATGAAGATCTATTGCATTGGTGAGGGTTCAGAGACAAGAAACCATGCTAGGTACTAAGATGAGATAGGTACGTGGTATGAAATTCAAATACGCCGGTCAAAGGTCATACATTGGAGCGAAGACGAACCCCGCCGTCCACTACTATGGTATAACGCCCGAGAGAGGTTGTGTTACCCACAAGACGTGTGCGGTCTGTGGGATGTTATTACAGATATCACTGGTGTTCAACGATAATTAGATCTCTCTGGTACATGACTGAATCCCATCACGAGAAAACGAACTTTCTTAGTACAGGGTAATTCTTTCAAACAAACTGTTCGATGGGTCAATTGTCGTTACCACGAGACCTACAACTATACCGAATGGGGCAAGGATAGTGAAGAAGTAAAGAAATTACAATGGCCATCGCTAATGGTAAAAAGAAATCTTTATGAGGCAAGGTCTCATATGTACGACCTAAAAATTCCGAAATTAAGGTCTTTTAAAATTTTGAAAAACGAACCAGATAACATTGGTAAAATTTGCCAAGCATTGAAACGAGAAATTAAACAAATGGAGAAACGAATTCATGTCAAAGAAAGACTTAATCAGATTCAAAAAACCAATGCCCCAAATGCAAACGGGCAGACGTTAAAGTACTTTACCAATCCGAAATACACCGATGAGCCAAAACTGTCCGATTACGAAGATGGAGAGATTCATTACGAATGGTTTGATAAAACACGTGAATAGTTGTAGATGCTATAAAAGTTCAATTACATGAACTATTTTGTAATTTATGTAATGTTTTATTTTTTTAATGATTAATTGTACTACTTAAAGCGTTTAATTTTAGTATGATGCTTATTAATTGTACTAAATAAGTTCAAAGCACTATTGAGAACTTATTTTGTACAATTGAATTTTTTTTTATTCAGTGTTTATAACCACATACGTGTGTATATATATATGAGACTTTATGTCAATTGCAATCACTTCAAACACATTATTGGAGTGAAGTTAGAAATTTTATATATTGTTTTACAAAAATAAAATGTACACGGTTAGAGATCTATATCGTTCAATGGGCCGTTATTGGATTTTGGAAGATGAATTTTCATACTCGTTAGACTCAACAGCTCGTTACTCTTCACATTGGGTTGCAAAGATGTGGGAGGAATACAGTTATCGGGTCAACCAAGCACATATTATGGTAAACGGATGCAGGCAGTACAATATTCCAATAGTGCTTCAATTGGCGAGCACAATGATAATAGATACGCCACATAATCTTCAGATAGCGTTGCATCGCTACCGCGAAGAAAATAACTGAATGCAAATTTGAATTTTTCAACACAAGCTTCAAATGACGGCACGTGAGCGTCTGCAAGAACGTTTCTTTGCCAAAGCGCGTATTTACATGAGATGCTCAAAGAAACCTCAATATTAGTCGGATATTGAAATATCTGATGATGAGAATAATGTTTAATGTTTTCGCATTTGCGGTTTGCAATTTAACTATGTACAATATTTCAAGTATAATGTATCATTTCTACATTAATTTATGATAACGTTATTGTTAATTTAATTGTTCTTCATTCATAATTGACTTAATAAAATATAATAATTTTCTACATGTTGGTTGTACAAAGACAATACATAAGAAAGAAAAATCAGAAATATAATATAATAACGAAAATTAAAAAAACTCATAGCAAATACAATACATGAGAAATACGGTACAACACAACTTTAAATAATAGTCACACAAAAAACTAAAAAAACAAAGTTTCAACTAGCAATTTTATTTTTATTTTTTTATTTTTTTTTATTCTTCATTAAACATGTATCCCTCAAATAGATATTAATCGTTGGTTATCACGCTATGGTATTCGTTCGGAGAGAGTAGTCTGTTACTTGCAGCAGCCATTTCGTTGACTAGCTGGAGTAGTATCGGCTCCTGCACAACAACATTCTATTATTTTCTAGGCGAATTCGTGTAATAGCATCTTCGATCTCGGTTGTGTCATCAATTATACATCGTCAAGGCATCTGAAGACTTCGACGATGAGGAACCGATGCATTAAGAGCTATCAAACAAGATACAAGATTATTAGACTCTTTCACCCTGTATTCCCTTTCTTGGCGTAGCCCACTCTATCGGATTGGTGTTTTGATCACTCCAATAGTCATCATAATATGGTTTTAGAACCCAACGACTTAAGTGATCCCAGGGACCAGCCCAACCCCAAACATCATATGAGTTTTCCTCACTTGAAAAACCATATGAACTTTCTTCACTTGAGTTCATATTTGAAGACATCATGAAAATTATAGAATTAAGAGTTCCAATACAAAATTCAATTTTTATAGTATTACGGTGATTGACAGGCCTCAAATATCAAATCAACTTCATACTTTTGCAGTGACAATTGTATAATTATTGTCCTTGTCTACAATAAAATAATAATAATAATAATAATTCGAAAAAAATAAATATGTAATAATTAAAAAAATTGAAAATAAATAAAATTTGAAAAAATAATTACAAATCATTATCTTTACTTTTTTATTATTCATTTACAAACAATTTTTTAAACAATTTATATTCTTTTAAATATATATATATATATATTTAAAATTAGTCAAAGTAATTAGAAAATGTTTATAAAAATAGATTATTTTTTTTTACTTTCGGTTGAAATGGAAATTGTATATATTTTTACAAATTTCGAAATTATATATATTTTGAAAATATATATAATTTCGATTTTCAATTATATAAAATTTCATTTTCCAAAAAAAAAAAACTGATTTGTTCAACATTCGTTTTTTTACAGTATAGGGTTGCAGAAATTTTATAGGCTTTGCAGGGTAATTTCATTTTATTTTGTATAATCCAAATTCAAATCTTATCTTGTCTTTAGAACTTTAACTATTTGGTCAACATTCGTTTTTTTGGTCAACATTCATTTAAAGAAAATTTAATTGTTTTCTACATTTTTTTTGGATTTTTTTTTTAAATATTTGAAAAAAAAAATCGAAAAAAATATATCTGTAATAATTAAAAAAAAAAAATTGAAAAAATAATTAAAAGTCATTATGTTTACCTTTTAAAAAAATAAATGTGATATATGTTTGAAAAAAAAAAATTATTCAATATTTTGAAATTTTGAAATTTTAATTATATATATATGTGTGTGTGTGTGTGTGTAGATATTTATTATTGTAGAGAGAATCCGGCCCTGCTATGGACGGATTCATAGTAATTATCTTTTCACATTCCTATATAAATAATATCCATTAACAACCATTCACGTCAACGGACACCTTACTCTTTTCTTCTTTAAAAATGGTTTCTTCTCTGCTTCTGTCACAGTTATGTTCTTCATTACAAATGGTGTGTTTTTGCTCCTGTCATGCTAAAGTTCTTCATTCACAACTATCTACAACTTTCTATTTGGCAGGTCAGTAACAACATCTATTTACATTTACAAACACATTTATCTCTTCTTCTTTAGAAATAATGTCTTTTCTGCTTCTACCATACCCATGTCCTTCATTAAAAATTATGTTTTTTTGCTTATGCCATGACAATATTCTTCTTTCACAACTGTGTACAACTTTTTATTTGAAAGGTGAGTGAAAATATCTTATTTTATTAATTAATTTATGCTTTTTTAAATTGTTGAAGTGGCGGCAAAGACTGAAAACTCTTCTGAAAATGAACACTTCACCGAACACTGAACAAACAAAGAGTTCTTAGATCTCGATACCTGACCGTGAAGAATCGCATCAGTGGTAATGCTAGCTTGTTATCTATGATTTGTTTGATTTATAATGCTTAGGAAATTTTTTGATTTCAGTTGCTAATTTAGTGAATACATATATTGATTGTTGCAGATGAAAATGAATATTTCGATTCATTACACTTTCTGGACTGTAAAAAAAAAACTAAGAAATTATGTGATTGGATGGGGAAGAAGAAGAAAACAGCTCATTTCACCAATTTATGAAGTGTTTTCAACTTAATTTATGCAAAAATAAATTAAAAATTAAGCTTATTTAAAATACTTATATATCACCGTTAATTAACTCAAAGTGGTCGTTAAATTGGGGTTAAATAATTAACATTTTTGATAAATTAATTTTGTATTGTTATGGGGTTGTAATATAAAATAATTATTGTTATCAACTAGACCGTTTTCAGTGTTTTAATTTTTATTACATAGTGTTACATACAAAATGGATTCTGTTACAAATATGCTACATTTTATTAACTCAAAAATTAATTAAAAAAAAATTCATCTTCATTGAAATATCTCATACGAATTGTATATAATCTTATTTGCAAAATATTAAAAACAATTATAATTGGGTTAATCTTACATTGCAAACCAAATACTGCATGTGATTTGGTATAAAAATTGGCTAATTATTTAAGTTTGTAAAAACATAACACTTTTTATGCTAATTAAGAAAACAACAGTAACGGTGTTGTATGATTTTTCTATCAAATTTTGAACTTTGGCAAGTTGTCGAGATTTTTTTTTTGTACACGAAAAGAATGGGTTCAGCGCAGAGAGAAAAGTTGATGGTGGTAGGTTTACAAATACACTACTGCAAAAATGCTTTTGGACTATTTTGAAGAAAATGTTGGGACAGTTTTGAGATGTAGATTAAAGACGTCCTCAACTCCTGCTTCATCATATCCATGTTTTGAGATTGACGTTAGCAATATTCAAAAAATGGATGATTACAAAAAGGTCGACCCCTTAAATTTTTTTTTTTGCAAAATCAACTCATCCAATTAACTTTGACGATTATTTAAAAGTTATTCAGTAGTCCGTTTTGACATTTTTAACTTATATTGATGTAGTCTTAGGAATGCAGTTTATGTACAAAAAAAATTGGGTTCATTTCGGTTACGGATAGACGATCTTTTGTTAACTTAAAATTGGAAAAAAAAAAAAACTACAAAATAAATTGATCCGACCAACTTTGACGATTATTTAAAAGTTATTCAGTAGTCTGTTTTGACATTTTTAAATTGTATTACGTAGTCTTAGGAATGTAGTTTATGTACAAAAATAATTGGATTCATTTCGGTTACGGATAGACCATCTTTTGTTAACTCAAAGTCGCAAAAAAAAAAAAAAAAAACTGCAGAGCCAACTTATCCGACCAATTTTGACGATTATTTAAAAGTTATTCAGTAGTCTGTTTTGACATTTTTAAATTTTATTACGTAGTCTTAGGAACACAGTTTATGTTAAAAAAAAATTGAGTTCATTTCGGTTACGGATAGACCATCTTTTGTTAACTCAAAGTTGCAAAAAAAACTGCAAAACCAACTCATCCGACCAACTTTAACGATTATTTAAAAGTTATTCACCAATCTGTTTTGACCTTTTTAAGTTTTGTTAAGTAGTCTTTGGAACACAGTTTATATACCAAAAAATTGGGTTCATTTCGGTTACTAATAGATTATCTTTTGTTAACTCAAAGTTGCAAAAAAAAAAAAAAAAACTGCAGAACCAACTCATCCGACCAACTTCGATGAATATTTAAAAGTTATTCACCAGTCTGTTTTGACCTTTTTAAGTTTTATTACGTAATCTTACGAACGCAGTTTATGTACCAAAAAATTTGAGTTCAATTCGGTTACGGATAGACGATTTTTTGTTAACTCAAAGTTACAAAACAAAAAAGAAAAAACTACAGAACAAACTGATCCGACCAACTTGGACGATTATTTAAAAGTTATTCAGTAGTCCGTTTTGACATTTTTAAGTTGTATTATGTAGTCTTAGGAACGCAATTTATGTACAAAAAAATTTGGGTTCATTTCGATTACGGATATACCATCTTTTGTTAACTCAAAATTGCAAAAAAAAAAAAAAAAAAACTGCAGAAGTAACTTATCCGACCAACTTTGACGATTATTGAAAAGTTATTCAGTAATCCGTTTTGACCTTTTTAAGTTTTATTACATAGTCTTAGGAACACAGTTTATGTACAAAAAAATTGAGTTTATTTCGGTTACAGATAGACCATTTTTTATTAACTCAAAGTTGCAAAAAAAAAAACTGCAGAACCAATTCATCCAACCAACTTTGACGATTATTTAAAAGATATTCAGTTGTCTGTTTTGACCTTTTTAAGTTTTATTACATAGTCTTTGGAGCACAATTTAGGTACAAAAAAATTGAGTTCATTTCGGTTGCGGATAGACCATATTTTGTTAACTCAAAGTTGCAAAAAAAAAAAAAAAAAAAAACTGCAGAACCAACTCATCCGACCAACTTTGATGATTATTTAAAAGTTATTTACCAATCCGTTTTGGACTTTTTAAGTTTTATTACGTAGTCTTACGAATGCAATTTATGTACCAAAAAAATTGGGTTCATTTCAGTTACAGATAAATGATCTTTTATTAATTCAAAGTTGCAAAAAACAAACTACAGAACAAACTGATCCAACCAATTTTGACGATTATTTAAAAGTTATTCAGTAGTCCGTTTTAACATTTTTAGGTTGTATTATGTAGTGTTAGGAACGCAGTTTATGTACAAAAAAAATTGGGTTCAATTCGATTACGGATAGACCATCTTTTGTTAACTTAAAGTTGTCAAAAAAAAAACTGTAAAACCAACTCATCCGACCATCTATCTCACGGCGGAAGCTATGACGAACATCGGAAATTCAAGGGGGCTTGCAGTGGTGGCGACTGTAGACGAAGCCGACAAAACCCTAATCTCAGATCTGGTAGTGGGTTTGCGGCGGCAGCTGTAGGCACTCCAGCCACCTTCGCCATCGGCATTCCACTTTGAGCCCAGATCTGAGTCACCATTTGCTCGTCGCCGTTGGCTGCCGTCTTCGTCTCCGTTTGTCTGTCGCCTTTCGTCCACAACGCCAGATCTGGATTTCCAGTAATAGGTCCGTAATCGACGTTGTTTGTCGGCTCGAAATATATGCATGTATTAGGGTTTTTCTACGCTTTAATCTGTTCAATCTAATCAAATTAAAGTGAAAATTGATGTGATTTCATCCAATTCATCTGTAAATTACGAGTTCGTGCCCTATATACGTATATCTACACACGTAGATGCTTTTATATGGATATTTTTGCTAAAATACAGTGTATATGCATGCGTCACTGCTTATGTATGTCTTTGCCGTGTTGATCTCACTCTCATCTTAAATTAGGTATGTCGTTGCTTGAATTCGAAACATATTCTACTCATTTTTAGAGCTATATCTTCTTGTAAGATTTTATCTAAGTTTTGGTGTTCATCGTTTGGGGAAACAAAGCTTGAGAGGGGAGAAAAAGATGAAGAAGATTAAGCCTGATGTTGCTTTCCCTTTTTTCATATTTATTGCCTGAATTTGTTTTTCGAGTCTAGTTTACAGCTAATGTAACGATCCGGTTTTTCAAGACCGCCACGCAGTTTCTCTGCTTGGAGAATTAACACTATAATCGATTGACTGAATTTTCATTCTATAAAATCGAATAAATTTTATAATGCGACAGCGTCAAATAATTAATAATTTGTTTTATGAAATTATTTTAATTCACAATGCGGTGGCGAGAATTATAATTATTGAAATTATAATTTATCAATTTATCGAAACAATTTTAACCAATAGTGTAATTATTAATTATATCATGGAGAATTGATCGTCCATAATGCAACTAATTATATAACCATTAACCATTCATAATCTGGAAAATTTCTATTATAATAGAAATTTATAACCAAATTACTTTATCAATTTAAAACCTTCCAATTATATTTACGGAATATAATTATACCAATAGTGGTATACCATTTACCAATATTAATTCAAATTACATTAATAATTTATAGATACCATCTATCAATAATCTAACAAACCCTACTTTTTTCAAGTAAATTATGTATACAGATAAAACGGGAATTAAAATGATATGCCATGTACTACTGTCCCACCATAATTATATTAATTTCAAGTAAATTAGGTGGCGTTTGGTTAGTGTTTCCACTTTTCTGAACTCAACTGGAATGGGTTGGGTTGAGAATTTTGGGAACAAAATTGCTTTTGGTAACGACAATTCTTATTTTATACTGAAAACATAATGTGTTTGGTAACGATTTTATCCTAAAATTAATTTTTTTTTTTAATTTTTTTTTTTTTTTTTGTGTTTGGCGGCGGCGCCGGCGGTGTCAGACGGTGGCCGGACGGCCGAAGGGCAGCGGAGGTGGCCGGCGGCAGTGGAAGGTCGCTGGAGGTGGCCGGAGACGGCGGTCGGTTGCCAGAAGGTGGCCGGAGACGGCGGTCGGTCGCCGAACGGTGGCCGGCGGCGGCGGGTGGTGGTGGTCGGCCGGCAGATGAAGACGGAAGTTGAAAACTATGGGTTGAGTTTTTTTGGTACAAAAAGAAACAATTTTTTTTTGTTTCTGGTTTCTTTAGGATTTTTAAAATCAATTCCTATTTTTTGGGTTGGGTTGGGTTGAATTGGGTTTGGTTGGGAACACTAACCAAACAAGGCCTTAATAACCCAATTTTACATGTGACGGTGATAAATACCGATTTACCAACTCGATTTTTCCACAGTGAATAATAAATTTAACTAAAATTCTTGTCGCCGTCTCACTCTCGTCGGCCCTGCAAATCAAAACTGTAGGGTTGTGAGCCAATGCTCAATAGAATTCCAACTCTTCTAATACGTATATTCAATCAAGTCTCAAATAAACACATAAACGTGTCACACATAATTTGCATATAATACGTACTCATAAATATTTTATGAAAAATTACAATTATAACAATAACAACATGAACTACACAATATAGAGAGAGATTAAATACATTATATTAAAAGAATTAAAAATTCTACCTGAAATCCACAATCAACAATTGACATGAAATTATTTTTTTCAATCTTCTTTTCCTCCTTATTCTCTTCACCTCTTTTTTCTTCAGCTTCCTGCGTCCTTCCCCTTCCCCAACTTCTATTATTAAAAAAAATATATAAATACATAATAACAATAATAATAATGATAACTTATCCCCACTCCCTCTATATCTATCTATATTATAATAATAATAATATAATGTTGAGTTATTACTTTTGCCTTTTCTTCTTTTTCTCTCCCAAATACACGTTTTACACACATTAATGACTATTCAAGATTTTTATTCATATTACATTAACACCCCTATATATTATATAATATTATTATTAAATCTAAAAAAATTACACTTTTAACTTAAAAAATTATCAAGTATGTATTTATACCACAAATTTACAAAACAGTCTCCAGAAATATTAAACTTATATAAAATAATATTTTTCAAAATATAAATTTTCAATCTACCCTCTTAAATAAATTTCGTCCTCGAAATTTTGTTCAAACAACAATAATTCAGAATCTCATCGAACGATCATATTAGTCATACTCGATTTTAGAACAATTATTTTCTATGTATGGTCCTATAACCAAAAGTCACCCATAATTCATAACCGTCAAAACTCATTCCACATATCGCGACATTCTCATTTGCAGTAGCCCACATTATATCCAACAACTTACGGACCAGATGCACTTTGGTCGATAACACCTAGCACAGATAACCAATTGCCAAAGAATCTTATATTTCTAAACGCTTTCGCTGCGCTATTCTGATAAAAATAGCAATAAATAACAATATATCTTTATAATGGCACGATAGTCTCACTGGATTGAAGTCTATCTCAATTCCAACAGGTTTACAACTTCAATAATTTTCCAGTTAGCATGATTTTTCAAGTCTACTGCCATATCCCATAACCACCATTCACTAATTCCATCTAACATTCCAAGCTAACATATTCGCAACCAATAGTATAGCCAGTAAATAGCCCAAATTCCTAATGTATTGTCCTGTGAGACTAAAAATAACTATCTCTAATATTCACATTAAACTTCCAATAATTCCATAAATTTTTTCATAAAATCAAACAATTCAAATTTCAAGTAATAAATTTTTTTACAATACGTCAGAAACACATAAATATTTCTCAAGCACATAAATACGTCTCAAAACACTTAAATACATCAAAATCATATAAATACATCTCAAATCACATAAATACGTATCGAATTACATAAAACGTCTCCACCACACAAATATATATCGAAACACATAAATACATATGAATCACATAAATACGTGTCAATCTCGTAAATACATCTCGAAATATATAAATATATTCTAAACCATATAATTATTTAGAAATACGTAAATATGTCACCAACACGTAATCATGTCTCAACCATATAAATACGTTTCAAACACCTAAATACGTGTCAAATTATAAAAATCAAATACATCTTAAATTACATAATTACGTCTCCAAAGTCATGTAACATAACGAATTCAATACTGAATTCAATACTCACGTGAAATGTATATAAAAAATATTACATAAAGCTCCAACTCGCATTTCTACAACACCAATTAAGCTCAAAAATTCAAATTAACATTTCAAAATAATAATTGGCTCCCGATAATTTCACAATGACCCCACGTTCCGCTTTTACCAATCGTTAGAAATTGACCAATATCTATCCGAATTATTTTTATCGGCCAACTATTTTCATGGTATAAAAGTATTTTATGGATCAAGTTCTTTTTTTTTTCTTTTTTTTTTCTTTTTTTTTTTTTTTTTTTATCAAAATCCACTTTTCAATAAAATATAGCTACACTGGGTAATATCCAAACCCTAACAAAATATCATCGTAACAAAACAATCAAATTTAAATCAACTGGTTAACTCACTTGTAAAACCTAAGTTATAGAACGTACGTCGTAAATAACCGCATTATAGAACGTTAAAGAATTTTAGGGTAAAAATTTTATTGATAAAAACTCAAATCAAAAGTTGGGGGTCAAATTGGGAATTTAGAAACGCAAAAATTTAAACTTGAGATTTAAATTGACAATTAGAAATCAAAAGTAAAAATGTTAAGGGCAAAATTATAATTTCGAAACTTTTTAAAATGGAAATACACTGAAATGAAAATCTTAAAGGAACTGGAGGGAGGAAAGTGTAATTTAACCTTTATATATATATATATATATATATATATATATATATATATATATATATATATATATATATAACCATCCAACCGACGGGCGATCCACCGGCCAGAGCAGGGGTGATCGGGGGGGCGACGTGTCAAGCTGAGGATCACTTTGATCACTAAAATCATGCAATAAAAACCTTTCCACATTCAAAGAAAGGAGGAAACCGGAGAAATACTCAAGAAATTCTAGAGAGAGAGAAAACCGGAGCGGAAGGGTCGTCGATTTTTCTTGAATCGACGTTCCTCCAGCAGCATGGTCGTGTGGGCATTGTAAACAATTCCAGGGAGAGAGAGAGAGGTTGGTTCGGCCGGTGGCGTGGTTCGTCGACGGAGTGGCAGTGCGCATTTTAGCGTCGCCGGTGAGCGGAGTTGCGGATCACCATCCGACCATCGACGATCGTCGGGCAGGTGAGTATTTATGTGTATTTCTCTAATTAATTTATATTTGTGTGCATGCATGAGCGTGACGAGTTGGGTCGGTAAGTTTCCGGCGGTGTGGGGGTGTGCTCGATTTTCGTTCTCCGACAGCATGTGGGTTTGTGTGTGTGTGTTCTGATTTTTTTGGCTACTGTGTGCGAGTGTGCGTGTGTGTGAAATGTATATTGCGTCAACGAGAATCCAGCAAAAAGGGAAAGGAAAAATCGAGACGGAGAGAGAGAGAGAGAGAGAGAGGACGATCAACGACGGTGGCGGTGGTGGGCGTTGGTTGCGGCTGCGGTGTGTCGCTGTGTGTGTGGGTCTCCGTCGGCAGGGATCGTTGGTCCCGTGGCGCGCCGTCGGCAGTGGCATGCAAGCATAGTTGCATGCATGGGTGGTTGTGTGTGTCGCAGGATGCGTGGGTGTGTGAACAGTAGCTGTTGGGTATGCGGTTGAGCTGCTGAGACGGTCGGAGGGAGTGTCTGAGGGATGTCGTAGGTGGTGCAGGGGCGACAGGAGAGTCGGCAAAGAAGGGGAGGCCATCGGCGGTCGGCCACCGTAGAGAGAGAGAGTGGCCGGCCGATGGTCTGGAAAAGAACCAAAAACCGAAAGAAGAAGAAAAAAAAAAAAAAAAAAAAAAAAAAAAAAAAGGGGAAAATTGCACAATTAACCCCCAAAAAAAAGGGAAAAAAATTCAAATTCGAATTCAAATCCTTTTCACGACCCGTGAACGATTCGAGATGGATATCGTTTTCCGTTAAATTTATTCTAGTTTGGTTAAATTCAATCTTAACCTAAAAATCTTTGTAACCGGAGTAATAAATTTAGGGTCGTTCAGATTATAAGATTTCTGATGTAATAAATAACAGAACGAAATTATTAGTATAATAACAAATCCCAGGGATAAAATATGGGAAATGGAAAAATGTGAAATTTAGGGCCTGCATTACATGACTAGGTGATTTTGCATAAAATATTAACTTAAGCCCCATCATTTTTAGGTTTACAGACGCCAACACCTCGGTAAGTTGCGGACAGTGGGGTTTTTGTAGCACCAAAAACGAGGTGAGTGTACTGCCTTCTTACCAAATTATTTGTATATGTACATACATGATGAAAAATGGTTGTATTTAAATTAGATGCTTTTAAAACATTATGTGATGATTAGACGATATTATTGTGTGATGTTGATCCGCTTTGGTGGAGTGATATTTATCCACTTTAACGGAGTGATGTTTATTTGCTTCGGCAGAGTGATGTTAGACGTTTGTACTGCGCAGTAATGATCCGCTTCGACGGAGTGATGGGTGTTCGTAGGAAGGCATATCCTACGGATGGTACGGCACCGTTGCAAACTCTCGATCGTGAGGTTAAAACGATCACCATGGCTAGCCAGTGTGTGTTGTGGTGGAGTGGTGGTTTGTGATGTGATGTTTTGTTTATATTCGGTGATTTATTATTTATTTCAGGGGATTGGTATGATATTTATACTGGATGGTTTTAGAAATGGAACTTAAATATACTACTTCATTTTTACTGCATGTATGATGCTTATGCTGAATCTATGTGTAAATGTTGTTTTATCTAGAAAGTATTATTATTAAATAAGAATGGTTTTATTAAGAAGACAGTACACTCGCAGGTGAAATGGCTAGGAGTCGGTCCCCTATTGGCATGGGGTAGAGTTCGTCGATGGTATAGCAAGGAATTAAAATTTTTGGGAAGTGCTGCCTGAGGCGAACCTAGGAAAGGTTCATTGTTTTTTTTTTTTTTTTTTTTTTCTCTTTTGTTGTTCTTGAAGGGAATTCGGTAACGGGTGTGTCTCTGACTTGGAAAGATGTTTATGACCTGTATTTTGATGTTTGTATAATTATGAATGCATACCGTCACTTTCTAGTTGGTTTGTCGCTTAGGAAATGTCGTGTCGACGTCACGCCGGCCCCACAGATGACGGGTGTCCGGGGTGGGGTGTGACATCACTTGTATATAATAACATAATATATTTTATTATCAGCCATAAGATTATTTTACCTCACGATTGGGAGTTATCACATTCATTTTGCAGGACTTGCCTGACATGTAACAATATATATAATATATTCACCCTGCATGACTTGTCTGACAGGTAATAATATATATAATATATTCACCCTGCAAGACTTGCCTGACAGGTAACAATATATATAATATATATAATATATTCACCCTAAAGGACTTGTGTGACAGGTAATAATATATATAATATATTTACCCTGCAGGACTTGCGTGATAGATAATAATATATATAATATATCTATCCTACAGGACTTGCTTGATAGGTAACAACATATATCCACTTTGCAGGTCTTGCCTAGCAGATAACAACAAATATTCACCCTGCAGATCTTGCCTGACAGGTAATCCACATCTCGCAGGACATGTCCTCCTGACGAGAAGACAACTATGGCATAACAGGATAATAAAATTATTTTTCACTTTTAAAATTTTCTTTGATCTATTTATCATCATAAAACAGTCAATTTTCACCAACATCTTTTTTCACAATTTAATACAAAAATATAATTTGACGATTTATATAGAAGACATTAAACACATTTAAACTGATCATTTCAATTCGACGACATATCCTATGACCTACGACTAACACTATACTAACCCAGCCTCACTTTACTTACTATAGGTAAGTTGTATTCATCAATCGGCCCTTAAGATGATAATATGTTCGAATTTGGAACTGTAAAGATCAAAGTGAAATAATGGTAACAACATATGGGGGCAAAGTGTCAAACTACCCAAAACATAAAGGAGACGTCAATGCATGCAAATATGAACCAAACAACTAAATGAAATAATAGAATTCAAATTGAATAGGTATGAATTTAAAGCACCTAATAAAAATTATATTACACAATCATTTAATCCAAGTTAAATTATGCCAAGTAAACCATCAGAAGGAAAATAATGCAAATTTTGGTTTTATAATACCACTTTTCACATAATTTTTTTTAATTAATTTTTTTTTTGGAACCCCATAGATCATACAAAGTAGCACAATAACTATTTGTTCACAAAGTAAATAATGTGTTCAATTGAAAATATAGGGGCCAAAATAAAATGTTGATCAGACCTCAGGGTTACAAAGTGTAAAAATCAACTTTTCTAGAATTATGAAATAGGACTCAAGTGGTGAGCAAAATGTGTGTATTACTGAATGTAGACTTTGCATGTAAATATCATATCTTAATTGTTTCTGCTTTTTTGTGATTTGGTCAGTGTTTATGTTTCGAGACAATGGGATTACTAAGTATAGTGGTGCACTGGTGCTTATGCAATGGCACACAATTTCTTTGGTTAAAATTTAGCCTTGTGACACTTTGCCATCGTGCACGTCGAGTTCCTGTTATAAAATTTGAATTGTTCCAGAGGTGAATGCACATCCAAGTTAATTTCTCTTACCTAAAGAATGACTGCATGCAATCTCATGCAATCATTGTTATTTTTATTTTTTTTATTATTACTATTTTTAATTAATAAAGTATACGAAAATTATTATTTTTAAGTATTATTTCACTTATTATGAGCAATGGGTACCATAGCCCAAGCTTAGGGCACTCGCAAACCCGCTCTGATACCATCTGTAACGACCCGATTTTTCAGGGTCGTCACGCGGTTTCTCCGCTTGGAGAATTAACACTAAAACTGATTGACCAAATTTTCATTCTATAAAATCGAGTAAATTTTATAATATGACAGCGTCAAATAATTAATAATTCGTTTTATGAAATTATTTTAATTCACAATGTGGTGGCGAGAATTATAATTATCGAATTTATAATTTATCAATTTATCGAAACAATTTTAACCAATAGTGTAACTATTAATTATATCATGGAGAATTGATCATCCATAATACAACTAATTATATAACCATTAATCATTCATAATCTGGGAAATTTCTATTATAATAGAAATTTATAACCAAATTACTTTATCAATCTAAGACTTTCTAATTATATTTACGGAAAATAATTATACCAATAGGGGTACAACATTTACCAATATTAATTCAAATTACATTAATAATTTATGGATATCATTTATCAATAATCTAACAAACCCAACTCTTTTTCGTGTAAAATGTGTATACAGATAAAACGGGAATTAAAATGTTATGCCATGTACTACTGTCCTGTCACCCCCCACCCTGGACACCAGTCACCTATGGGGCCGGCGTGACATCGACACGACATCATCTGAGGAACAAACCAAACTAGAAAGTGACAATAGACAATCATAATTATACAATCACAAAATCAGGCTATAAACATCTTCTCTAACTAGGGACACACCCGTTCTTGAATTTTTAATAACAACAAAAGATAAAAATAACAATGCACCTCTCCTAGGTTCGCCTCAGGTAGTATCTCCCAAAATACTCCCTCGCTATACCATCGCCGGACTCTACCCAGTGTCAGTAGGGGACCGACTCCTAGCTATTTCACCTGCGAGTGTACTGTCTTCTTAATAAAAATATTTTTACATAATAATACATTCTAAATAATACATCATTTAAATATGGATCAAGCATAAGTATATAGATGTCACATAGCTTGTAAAAGTCTTCATAATATATGCAGTGAAAATAAAGCAATATATATAAGTTTCATTTCAAAACCATATAGTATAAATATCATACCGATCACCACAATAAATAATAAATCACCCAGTATAAATAAAACATCACATCTCAAATCACCACTCCACCACAACACACACTGGCTAGTCATAGTGATCCTTTTAACCTCACGATTAGGAGTTGCAACGGTACCGTAACATTCGTAGGAATATCCACACCCCTTTTGGGGAGAAATATAATCCACACCCCTTTTGGGGAGAAATATAATCCACACCCCTTATAGGGAGAAATATATTCCACACCCCTTACGAGGAGAAACCACACCCCTTTTGGGGAGAAATATAAACCACTCATATCCAACGAAAATTATTTTTAAGCCTTCTTTTAGAAACCAACACAAATCCCCGAAAAATTCATTTTACCAGCTCATCCCAAAAACCTGTTTGATCCATATCATTTATGAAACCGTACAATGTAAGCAAACACATATATCATCATATATATATACAAAAAATAGTTTGGTAAGAAGACAATACACTCATCTCGTTTCTTGTGTTACAAAAACAGCACCATCCAAAGCCTACTAAGATGTTGGCGTTTGTGAACCTAGTAATGATAGGGCCTAAATTAATATTTTATGCAAAATAATCAAATCGTGCAATGCAGACCCTAAATTCCGAAATTTTCCATTTCCCACATTTTACCTATGAAAATTACTATTTCGGTTAATTTTTATTTCATTAAAAATTACTGCATAAAATTTAGTAATACGAACGGTCCCAAATTTATTATTCCGGTTCCAAAATTTTGATGCTAGAATTCAATTTAATAAACTGAAATAAACTTAACGAAAAAACGTTACTCATTCTGAATCGTTCACGGGCCGCGAAATGAGTTTTTAATTCTTATCAGGGTGATTTGTGCAAAAAAAAAAATTCCCCTTCTTCTTCCCTTTTTTTTTTTCCCTGTTTCTGTTTTCTGTTTGTGCTCCGCCTGCCGACAGCTCCACTGGCCGGCCAACCACCCTACCGGCGACGCACCGGCTACTCAGAACAGTTTTCAGCAACACCCCCATGCATACGCATACACACACTGATCAAAACATTGCACACATACATACACTGTCTTACACACCCACCCCTTCGCACGGTCGCTGGCCGAACAGAGTAAAACACATACACATGCACAATACCGAACTAGAACGCCCACACACACGATCGCCGATGGTCGACGGATGACGATCCGAACAACATTTCCACATACCCACATTCTATCGTATTGAACCGAAATAGAGGATGCACACAAGCATGCACCGCCGTAGCGGTGACACACACCGTGGCGACGATCACTCACGCTTGCAGTCGAAGCAACACACACATACACATGTTGCATGAAACAAGAATCAGAACACATACACTCCGTCAAAACGCCACCGTCGGACGAAACCGAAACCCACCGACTATCCTATCGCCGATCAGATACACATGCATGCACGCACCTACTAGAATGATCAAATAAATATGCATAAGTACTCACCAGATCGAAGATCCCCGACAAACTGAACAACCGGACCCAATCCTCCGCTCACCGGCGATGCTAAGAATGCACCCGTCACGCCATCGACAAAGCACCCCACCGACCGAACCACTTTCGCTCTCCCCTGAAACTGACGAAGATACCTCCACGATCACGCATACGAGTAACAGCCACGACCACCTTGCTGGAGGAACACCGATTCAAGGAAGTCCGATCACCCTTCCCTTGCTCCGGTCCTCTCTCTCTCTCTCTCTAGAATTTGTCTAATTTCAAATTTGATGGAGGCTTTTTGATCAATGCACATGCACGAGTTTGTATATATTGCATGGATTAAGTGGTGGAAATCGTTCCTAGCCTGCTACGTTGCCTCTCCGTTCTCTCCCTTCCGACGGTCTTACACGTACGACGTATGCGTGTATATATATATATATATATGTTTTTAAATTTTTTTTGTTAAATTACTCTTTTCCCCTTTAATTTCTTAAAGTCTTCTTTTTGAGTTCAATTCATCATTTATAAGTTTCTAAAATTATAATTTGATCCCTAACATTTTCAATTTTTTATTTTTAATTGGCAATTCGCATCCCAAGTTGAGAGTAATGTTTTTAAATTTGCACATTTGACCCCCAAGTTTTGATTTGAGTTTTTAATCAATAAAACTTTTACCTAAAATTTTCTAATACTCTAAAATGCAACTATTTATGACGTACGTTTTACGATTTAGGTTTTACATGTCCCACCATAAATATATTAATTTCAAGTAAATTAATAACCCAATTTTATATGTACGGTGATAAATATCGATTTATCGAATCGATTTTTCCACGGTGAATAATATATTTAATTAAAATTCTTGTCGCCGTCTCACTCTCGTCGGCCCTTTAAATCAAAATTATGGGATTGTGAACCAACACTCAGTAGAACTTCAACCCCTCTAATACGTGCATTCAATCAAGTCTCAAATAAACAAATAAACGTGTATCACACATAATTTGCACATAATACGTACTCATAAATATTTCATGAAAAACTACAATTATAACAGTAACAACATGAATTACATAATATAAGGAGAGATTAAATACATATATTAGAAGAATTAAAATTTTTACATGAAATTCACGATCAACAATTGACATGAAATTATTCTTTTCAATCTTCTTTTCCTCATTCTCTTCGCCTCTTTTTTCTTCAGCTTTCTGCATCCCTCCCCTTCCCCAACTTCTATCTATATAAATACATAATAACAATAATAATAACGATAACTTATCCTTAATAACAATAATAATAATGATAACTTATCCTTACTCCCTCTCTATCTATCTATCTACATAATAATAATAATAATAATAATAATAATAATAATATAATGTCAAGTCATTACTTTGGCCTTTTCTTCCTTTTTTCTCCCAAGTACATGTTTCACACACATTAATGATTATTCAAGATTTTTATTCATATTATACTAACACCTTCACATATTATATAATATTATTATTAAATTTAAAAAAATTACATTTTTAACTCCAAAAATTATCAAATATGTATTTATATTACAAATTTATAAAATAGTCTCCAGAAATATTAAATTTATATAAAATAATATTTTTCAAAATATAAACTTTCGGGGTATTACAATTAATATCGTTTAATTGTTTGTGGATATCTAATAGTGTATCTCTTTGGTGTGTGTGTGTATGTTAACATTAATGAGAGAGAGAGAGAAAGAGAGAGAGAGAATGACAAAAAAAATGTGTTAACATTAACACAAAGAGGCTAAAAAAATGTGCATTAATGTTAACGAACACACACTCCAAATACACAAACAGCAGATACGGTACAATCATGTTAACATTAACACACAAAACACAAAAGAAAAGAAATATACATAAACTGATACACACAAACAGATGAGGAAGATATATTAACATTAACACACACAAAAAGAACATGAAAATGCGTTGACGTCAACACAGAGAGGCCCAAAAAATATGTATTAATGTTAACGCTCACTCAGCTCAAAAAGACAAAATATCACACACGGTGAGTTAATGTTAATGCAAACACACGAGGGCTAAAAAAATATAAGTTGTGTTAACGTTAACGCACAAAATCTCCAAAAAGCAAAATATGTTAACGCTAAAATACACAGTCCGATGACAAAGATGCATTAACATTAATGCACACAAATAGATGAGAAATATGCGTTAACGTGAACACATACAAAAAGTACATAGAAATAAGTTAACGTTAACGTGAAATTCAAATTGTAATTTTGTAACATATGCAATGTTTGACAAAAAAAAAAAAAAACATAGACACGGTGTATTGTTGAACATTTACGTTAACGTTAACGTCATGTTACATATTATTGTCTTATTGCATAGGATAAAATGACATAATCATAAATATGAGTGAAAAGTTATGGGTAATATTATGGACATTTCTTTAAGATTGCTGAACATTTACATTAACATTAATGTCATATTGAATATTCTTTATCTTGTTGAATATGTTAAAATGACAGAATCGTAAATATGAGTAAATATGAGTGAACAGTTAGGGGTAATATTAAGGACATTTCCTAAAGATTCTTTGTGTGCTAAAAAATTAATAAATGCTAGTGGAGGTCTGAACTCTAGAAACACTATCTTTGGAGGACCAAAAAATTCATTACCCTTTATTTAATAGAGATATCGAGCAAGTTTTGATGATAGATTGAATCTTGAAGTATCTGCCAACTTGAAGTGGTAATTAATGTTTGCTAGGCATATTGCATCCAAAATCATATTTACTGTTCATTTGAGTAATGGATTTGATGAATCATTGTATTTTATGAAAAATTGAGAATTTAAAATTCTGAAGTTTAAAATCTCATCATTTATAAAAAAAAAAAATTGAATGAAAAATTTGACTTTTATTTTTTTTTAAACGAATAAATCATTTAAATTAAGAAAGGAAAAAATAAAATCTTCTAAGAGAGATGAGAAGTTGAGGACAAATTCCTTTTTGGTAGATTTGTTAAAAAAAAAATAATAATAAATTAAAAAAAAAAAAAATCTATCTTAGAAGAATTTAGAAGTGACAATATAGGCAATTAAAATTCCATTATGAAATCGTTAGCCAACCAAAATAATTTAATGGAGAAATTTAAAAAATTATTGTCAAATGAAATCAATTATCCTAAAGGACCAAAACACACTTCTACCTAAAAAAAAAAAATTTATCCAAAACGCACACACGAAAACTAATTCAAACCATTAGTAGTATTTTGTAAGACAACCAACATCAAGTGGATCCGTGGCGCAATGGTAGCGCGTCTGACTCCAGATCAGAAGGTTGCGTGTTCGATTCACGTCGGGTTCATTTTCCATTTTCCTATTTTTTTTCATGGTTCTTTCACAATCGTCTTCCTCGAGTGTCCAGACGAACTCTCTTATTTACTGCAACTACAACAAGCATCAGCAGGAAAAACAACAACAAAATGGAAGCGCCTCCCTCGACTAATCTATCTTCTAGTCGTCATTGTAGCCATTAGCTTCTTCTTTCTTTTTTTTCTGGTTCGGTTTTGTTGTGGGGGGTTTTGGGTGTGGGGGGTGGGGGGGTTGCACCCCGTAATGAGAAACCCGATTCCGCGAACTGTCGCTTCTCCGCATGATTTCTGCACCTCTCTCCTCCAAACAAGCCTTATAGCCAATGAAACAAATTCAGGTAAATCCATCCATGCACGGATAATCAAATCCGGACTTCACCTCGGCGTTTTCCTCATGAATAACCTCGTCAATTTCTACGCCAAAACCGGGCTCTTAGCTGACGCACGCCTCGTGTTCGACGAAATGCCCGTCAAAAACACGTCCTCTTGGAACAACGTTTTATCCGCTTACGCCAAACAGGGCCTGATGAATGAAGCCCGTAACCTGTTCGATGAAATGCCTGACACGGATTCTGTATCCTGGACCTCAATGATCGTGGGTTATAACCAAATGGGTCGTTTTCGAATCGCGATTTTGATGTTCTTACAGATGATTTCTTCTAGAATAACACCAACCGAATATACGATTACCAACATTTTTGCCTCTTGTGCCGCCGTTGAAGCACTGGATATTGGGAGGAAAATTCACTCCTTCACGTTGAAACTCGGCCTCAGCAGCTATATATCAGTAGCCAATTCACTAGTAAATATGTATGCAAAATCCGGGGATTCAGCAATGGCGAATACTGTTTTTAACAAAATGAGTTTGAAGAACACATCAAGCTGGAACGCCATGATTTCTTTGTACATGCAGTCTGGTCGAATCGATCTGGCTTTGGCTCAGTTCGAGCAAATGAATGAACGCGACATCGTTTCATGGAATTCGATGATTGCAGGTTACAATCAACATGGTTTTGATCAAAATGCTTTAATTATGTTCTCGAAAATGGTTAATTGTTCTTCACTAAACCCCGATAGGTACACTTTGTGTAGTGCTTTATCGGCTTGTGCCAACCTGGAGGACTTAACTCTCGGGAAACAAATTCACGCCCACATTCTTAGAACTCATTTTGACACTTCAGGAGCAGTCGGAAATGCACTGGTTTCAATGTACTCGAAATCAGGTGGTGTCAAAATTGCTCAGAATTTTTTAGAAAAACCCCTAATTCCCAAACTCAATATTATAGCTTTTACTGCCTTACTCGACGGATATATAAAACTTGGGGATATAAGCCCGGCCCGAACAATCTTCGATTCATTACATGAAAGAGATGTCGTCGCATGGACAGCAATGATTGTCGGCTATTTACAGAACGGCTTCCACAATGATGCGATGGAGCTCTTCAAATTAATGATTAAAGAAGGCCCGAGCCCGAATTGCTATACTTTAGCAGCTGTTTTGAGTGTTTCTTCGAGCTTGGCATCTTTAGATCACGGAAAACAAATACACGCATTGGCCATAAGGTCGGGTGAGGCATCTAGGGTTTCTGTAAGCAATGCTTTGATCACAATGTATGCGAAATTGGGAAACATCAATGGCGCGAGACAGGTATTCGATATAACCCGATGGAATAGAGATATTGTTTCCTGGACTTCAATGATCATTGCTTTAGCTCAACACGGGCTTGGAGAAGAAGCGATAAAATTGTTTGAGAATATGCTAGAATTAGGTATAATGCCTGACCACATAACTTATGTCGGTGTGCTATCCGCTTGTACTCATGTCGGATTGGTCGAAAAGGGTCGAAATTACTTTGAAATGATGAAAGATTCTCATAAAATCGAGCCGACTTCAAGCCATTACGCTTGTGTAATTGACCTCTACGGGCGTGCTGGATTGCTAAATGAAGCTAAAAAATTCATTGAAAATATGGCTATTGAGCCGGATGTTATAGCTTGGGGTTCGCTTTTGGCTTCTTGTAGGGTTCATAAAAACGTGGAGATGGCGGAAATGGCGGCCGAGAGGCTGCTTTCGATCGATCCCGACAACAGTGGGGCCTACTCGGCTCTAGCAAACGTGTATTCCGCTTGTGGGAAATGGGAAGAGGCTGCTAAAGTTCGAAAATTGATGAAGAAGAGGCAGGTGAAGAAAGAACAGGGGTTGAGTTGGGTTAGTATTAAGAATGAAGTTCATATATTTGGGGCTGAAGACGGGGTTCATCCACAGAGAGATTCGATATATATGATGATGGGGAAAATCTGGGATGAGATCAAGAAATTGGGTTTTGTTCCTCAAACAGAAGTGGTTTTGCACGATTTGGATTTTGAGGTGAAAGAGCAGATTCTTAAGCATCATAGCGAGAAGCTTGCGATTGCCTTTGGGATAATGAGCACTCCTGAGAAAACTACGCTGAGGATCATGAAGAACCTTAGAGTCTGTAATGACTGTCACTCAGCCATCAAGTATATATCGAAGCTTGTGGATAGGGAGATTATAGTGAGGGATTCGACTCGTTTTCATCATTTTAGAGATGGGTTTTGTTCATGTCAGGATTTTTGGTAATGGGTTTATTCAGAAATGGAAACTGAATGGGCTTGAAAAAGGTTAATGCAGTTTTGCATTGTCATCGTTTGGAAGATTTAGTCGTGTTCTTGCTGGTATGTATTTTTCTTTGATTTGGAATTATGATAAAAATCAGGTACTAATTTAGTTTGATTGCTTGAAAAAACTGACAACTCCCCTAAGATAGTTTTTTATTGCTTGGAACTTTAGAATTGGAATTATAAATAAAGGCTTGAAAAAATCAATAAATTTACATGTGTTTATTTTGAAGTCCAATTCCATGGCTTAATTCCCATGCTCCCAAATACTACCTATTTTATTTTTTTTTAGAGAAAAGATAGAGATTCCATCATATCTCATAAAAGTATTTTGGTTTAATTTTCCTTTTGATTTGTGTTTTGCTCTAGTTTGATTACAACCTTGTTCTTTGATGATGAAACAGTTTTTAATTGTTTAGGGTCTGTTTGGTTTGCAATTAGAATTGTATTTTTCGAAATATTTTTTTGAAAACACAATCTTTGTATATAATTTTCTGTTTGTTTAGCTGGTGTTTTTTGTTTCGTAGTTTTCTTCCCGGAAAACTTGAAACAAAAACAGAAATATGTGAAAGATTATGTTATGTTCTCATAAGTTTGTTGTGAAAAATTTGGAATAGAATCAAGAAACATTTTTTTTCTCCATATCTCTGTTTGGGGAACAAAAAAAAAAACAGAGAGAAACAGTAAGGTGTTGTTTGCTTAGTGTTTTTTATTTCTCTTCTTTGAAAAATGGAAACATAAACATAAATGTGGTAGCAAAAAATCTGTTTTTTTTTTTTTTTCAGAACAAATTTCTTGGAACATAACAAAATTTATTTTTTGAAATGAGAAACCAAACATACTCCAAGTATGTCCACTTTTAGTTTCCCTTATCGTTACTACAATGAAGCCTCTTTTGTTGCAGATTAAAGTGCAACAGAAAAGACGTGTATGAGGAGAAGGATCATAATGCCCAACTGCATTTGCTTTTTTATTCCAGGTACTTTTCACAATTCACTCAGATAAAGAACATTAAAGATTTTATTTTTCTGTTTCCAAGTTTTTTGAGAACAAAAACACGAAAAGCTTTTTAATATCATTGGCATACAGAATCAGAAAATGATTGACATTATTGAGTTACCTAAATCATCAAAATAGATGATTTGTATTTTTATAAAAACAGTCGTTGATTGTATTAAATAAATCCCATGTTTTTAATATTGTTGCCTTAAATAAATGATTGCGTACAAACTGAAGGAGAAGTTTTATTTTAATATTTATTGTAGAAAGTCAATGAGCCTAACTCATTCTGAAAAGACGTCTTGTAAAATAAGCATTGCCTCTACACTTATATATAGCTTAGGATCATATAACACAAGCTATGTGAGATTCAACACATCTCTTCATACGCATGGTGGACTTTGGCAAACCACTGCGAAACGAATATCGGAGGGTCCGACATCAATGTGGGATTCAACACGCCCCCTCACGCACAACGTGGACTTTGACAAACTATTGAGAGCGGATATTGGGGGGGCAAACATTGATGTGAGATTCAACACAGCCAGCATCAGACGAAATGTCTGGCTCTGATACCACGTAGGACCCAATGAGCCTAACTCACGCTCAAAGACATCTTGTAAGATGAACAATCTCTCTAGACTTATATGTAGTTTAAGATCAGGTAACATATATAAGCGATGTGGGATTCAATTATCTATATTATAAATTTATAATATGTTATCATCTGCCAACCCAACGTTGATGCATTATCTGTCCATATCTATAATACAGAGTTCTTTATACATATCTATAATATACTGGAATTTACCCATACCACAGTCTCGAATTGCACATGGTCTTCTATCATTATTAACTAATATTAGTGTGGAGGCAAAACTCAAGGTTGCAAGGTGTTATAAGCTTTTGTATTAGGGTTAATTGTTTTTTACGCGCCTATATTTTAATTTTATTTTATCCCTTAATAAAGGAAAACTTTTTCAAAATTCCCAAGATATAAAACCACCACTTGTAAGGGTCCTATTTTAATGAAGGGTGATGGGATCCCTACAAGTGGTGAGTTTATATTTTGGGACTTTTGAAGGAATTTGCCTTATTTTAAAACCCTATATATTTCATCACTTCTACGGAGGACAAAGATGAAAAACTAATATTATGTTAATGTGCATAAACATATTTGGTACACATGTTTCTATTTCCAAAATTTTGGGAGTAATCTAGGACTTTTCCTGAATTCTTTAAGAATCCAAGAAAAAAAAATGTTGATTCATATTCACTCCCACAAAACTGTTTCACTACCATTCCATAAGCCACCACCACCCGTCGGCTACCACCGCCTGCCGTTCACTGCCACCCCCGCCGTCCTCTACGACCTTGCCGGCCACTGTACATTTAAAGGAAAGAAATAACAAATGTTGCAACCAAACGTTTTTCTTGTTTATGTTCTCATAAACGAAAAAAAAACAATATCAGGACAATGGTCGTTACTAAACATGTTTCTATTTTCAAAATATTTCAAAAGAAAAACAAAATTCTTATCTCATCCCAATTTATTGGAAGTAGAAATAGAAAAATACAAACACTAACCAAATGGCGCCAACATTCTCGCTCTCTTTTTCCCACCTCTACTTCTATTGTTTTTTCTCTTTGATAATTAAAAATTAAAATAAATGATAATTTGATTTCTCTCAATTTTTTTAGCTTATTCTTTTGAATTGAAACAAAAATGTTAATTTTTCAATTTAATAAAGGAAAAATGACAAGATGGTCTTCTTAGAAGAACCAATCTACTGTAATAGTTTGCAACTTTTCAATTGAACCATTTAATCCTCAAATTCACGTTAATCATTACTGTTTTGTCCCAATTTCAAATTCGAACTAAATGAATTGACGATACTGCCCCTATAAATCCACAATTATATATTTGACAATATATATTTCTATGCCATAAAAAGTTGGAATGATTATTAAATTTAAAATAAACCACTTTTTATATTCTTAAAATAATAATAATTTTTTTTATATATCGTTTGCTCGATTTGATAACAAATTTATGATCGAGGGATCAACGACTTCAAACAACATCCATTTGTATATATTTTGTTGTGTAATTTAATATTTGTTGAATTCAACACAATGATAAATTTTGTGTTGAATTCACCAACATACATCACTGTTCAATCTATTTTTTTTATTTAATTACATCTAACATTTTTTTTACAATAACAATATAATACATTTATAAAATTTTGTTGAAATAACATATTTAATTCAACACGAATGTGAAAAACTATAAAGGTTCGGAAGTAGTATGTTGAATTTAACACGATTATGAAAATTTGATGAAAAATAGTGAACATGATATCATTGGATTCAAAGTGATATACATTTGTACGTATGTGTGTGTGTGTGTGTATGTTATATAATTTAATATTTTTAAATTTAACGCGATGATAAATTTCGTATCGCATTCGACAGCATACGTCACTATTTAACCTAATTTTTTTTATTTAATATTTTTTATAACAACAACACAATAGATATGAAAAAATTTGTTGAAGTATCATGTTGAATTCAACATGAATTTGAAGAACTAGGAAAATTCGGAAGTACCATGTTGAATTCAACATGAATACTGAAACTGATTAAAAAAATAGCGAATGTGATATCATTTTAAAGATCTTACTCAAACAAATGTGAATATATAGTTACATTATGAAAAAAAAAATGTAAAACAATACTTATTTTGATATGGGTTAATACCATTTACACCCCTTTAACTCTTTTGATATTCTGCATACACCCCCTAACTTTCGAAACTATGGGAACCCCTCGCTAGAGTAATTTTTAAGGAAATGACTATACTACCCTTACGCATTCAAAACAAAAAAATAATAAAAAAATAATCTAAAATAGTGAATTGCCAAACTGCCATCTTTTTTCTTTCTTTCTCTTTGTATATTCCTTTTTCCTTTTCCTTCATCTTCAATACCTCCCCACCATCAACGATCTCTACTCCGGCCCCAGCCAAAGCTTTGTGCTCCGTCACCAATCGTCGTTCAGTCTTCGATCGTTGTCTTTGTCCCTCAATCGTCGCTCAGCTCCATCACCATCCCCATCACCTATATCAAAAATCGTAATCGCAACCCTAAATTGAAAATCCCGATATCATGACGACAACGAAGTGGACAGTAGTGTGGTAGTCTTTAGTGGAACTGAATGGGATAGCCATGTGGTGGTCGACGATGACAGGGAATAAAATGATGGACCGGTGGACAATCTCTCTCTCTAAAACCATTAACCGGCCAGTGGCCAATCTCTCTCTCTAAACCCATCAACCGATGGCCAATCTCTCATGTTGTTGAGGGTTGAAATCGAAATCAAAAGTCGTAGGAGGTCGATTTTGATTTCTTCTTCTTTTTCTTTTTCCTTTCGGTTTGATGGTGTTGTTCGGCAATGAAAGTGTTCAGTTCGATGATGTTGTTGTTTGTTTTGGTTGTTTTGTTCGATGGTGTTTTTCGGTGGTGGTGTTCATTTTGGTTGTGTTGTTTGGCGTTGTCATCGTTGTTTGTTTTGGTGGTATTGGACAGTGGTATTGTTTTTGGTTTGACGGTGTCATTGTGGTGGAAATGGTCCCTAGTGGTGGTGTTCCTTTGGTGTTTGGCGATGGTGGTGTTCGGTTCGGTGGTAGTATTGTTCGAAGGTAGTAGGGATTTGGGGAGGGAAAGTAGAAATATCGTTTACGATGGTGGTGGGGATTTGGGGCTGGAAGGCTGGAAACATGGTGGTGGGATTTGGGGGCTCTAATTACAATATGTATGATAGGTGTAAATTGCCTACGTATTTCCAATCCAAATTTATTAGTTTTCAAGTACGTTTATAGTTATTTTTATATGTTTTAATATATTTTTTTATACTTTTTGTATAAATTAGGTATGCGGAGCAAAAAGATAGGAAACTGGAGTGAAAACGATGAGATCGAACCAAAGGCGAGTCGAAGTTACGGTGGATAAACAAGCAAGGAGGCAAAAATATGAAGGAAGCCCACCACCTAGGCGTCCAGACCTCCGCCTAGGCAGTGAAGATGCTGAGAATGACAAAAGGCTACTGACAGCCCACTGCCTAGGCAGGAAATTCCTTCGCCTAGATGGAAACCCCAGTAGAAACATTTCCAAGTCCACTGCCTACTTCTTCGCCTAGGCGGTTACCAAACCTGCAAAGCCGGTACAGGTGCTGTAACTTTAAGGCTATTTTGGATTATGATGCAATCCGATTTTGGAAATACTCAAAATATGGAAGTTGTAGATCTTTTTCTTAGATTTCTATAGATTTTTGAATCACTTCAATTGGAGTTCAGATGAAGAAGTTACAGCCAAAACAAAATTACAAACCTGCAGTAACTTCACCTAGGCGAAATTCTGGCAAAAAGTTAACCGACCTAACTTCGCCTAGGCGAAAATCCTACAGTACAACCTTGATATTTATTAAATATTTTGAGATCTTTTGGCCTAATTTTAATCCCTTCTCTCTTCCTCCTCTTCAGCCCTTAAGGCCTTAGGCCATATTTTAGGAATAGGGTTAAGGATTTTTCAGGGAGAGCTCTTAACCCGAGGTGGAGGATGAAGAGGAAAGCGATCGTTTGATGGTTCTAGTACCAATTCTTCGGATATAGGCTAAGTCACTTGTTTCTTCTTTTTGTTTTCTTCATTTTGGTAGTTGTTGAGTATGTTTAACTCGTTTTACATTGTATAAATGGTTAGGGTCATAAGTTAAACATAGATTGTAATAGGGATTAACGTATTATTTATAAAAATGTAGTTTTGGTTGAATTTGTATTTCGTTCTTGGTTGTTCTTCGTATGTTGATTGTGTTGTCGTATTTTCTATGATTATATGCTAGTTTAGATATATTGAGAATACGGGGTTTGACACTCGGGAGAGGTAGGATTCGGACTAGGGTTAACACAACACGACAATCTAACGACCCGGGAGGGCGTTAGAAAATGTGCAATCGATGACATTGGGGTGAGACTCACGTAACCTAGAGTCGTTAAGACGTTGAGGGGGACTTCGGCGTTAACACAAAGTCACGTATTCTCCTGTCTTACACTCGGAAGAGGTGGCGAGGGAGTTTCCGAACCGAGATTGTCGGATACACCGAACGCCGTTAATGTTAACTAAAACAAAATCAAACGTATTTAAGTAAATAAAGTTAATCCCTAAGCAATCTACTCCCCTGAACAATCTTAAATTAGTATTTATAGTATAGTTAACTTAATTAGTATTTTAGTTTAGTATTAGTATTAAATCAAATTCCATTTTTAGCGCCCAGATAAAATGAAGTTATGACAATCGTGATACTTGATAGTAACAACACTAATCCCTGTGGATACGATACCTGACCGAAAGGTTCACTATACTAAAACTTGATCCATATGCTTGCAGTGAAAGTGGCAGCGCTTATTTAGCGGCCACTAATGTACCTTGAAAGTTTTATGAAATGTTACGTTGAACCATTATATTTAATATAAGGGTAATACAGTCATTTTACTTAGTCAACAAATTAGACTTTTGACTTTCAAATGGTATTTTCGGAATAAAAAATGAACAGATGGTCTTAATGTCCTTTAACCAAATAGTTCAATAGGTCTTCTATGTAGTTTTTAAAGTCGATGGGATTCACGTGATTTCGGTAATAGTTGAGGGAGTGTAGGTGGTATTAACCCATTTTCATTGTTAAAGGGTATTTATGCCTTTTCTGTATTACTTAGGGTTTCCTATACGGTTTAGTGTTTATTGTATGATTTCCTAATTCTTATTATAAATTGTGCGAGAGGCTAACACAATAGTTAAGCATTCTCATTCATTTCTCTCTTTAACATGGTATCGAGAGTAGGTTATAGGATACTAATCTTGTAATATTGTTCAAACTATGATTTAATTTATTTATTTTTTCAATTCTCTCATTCCCTTCATTAAAAAAAAAAAAAAAAAAAACCCTAGCCACATCTCCCAACTGCCGCAACCCCTACATCTCCCAGCCGCCACAACCCTAGCACGTCACCGGAGGTTCGCAGGGCTTCGCCGGCCATCGCTTGCCCAGATTTGCGACTCACAGCCGTCGATTTGCAAATTTGATTTTCCGCAACCACTGTCCGACCTTCGCCAGCCATCACCGGACCTTCGTCGACCTTCGCCGGACCTTCACTGGCCTTTGCCGACCTTTGATTGCTCTGACTTGAGACTCACGGCCTTTGCCGCTGTTGCTTCTGTCCAAATCTGTCGGTAACACAAGGGTTATTGTTTGTGAGAAAGCCCTACAAATGTTCATGAGTATTGTTCTGATTCTCATGTTCTTTGTTTAAGCCCTACAATTGTTTGTGCTATTGGTTTGTTTCCCTTGTGCACGTTGTTTGTTAGTTGTATTAGCGGACACTAATGTCGACAGCTACCCTCCAACCGTTAACAACCTGCAAGTTAAATTAGACCAATTATTTAAATTGGTCTAAGGCTGTGAAAATAGCCCTTACTGAATAAGAGAAACACCGTCATCTCATGGAATCTGCCCCGGCAGAAGATGATAAGAAGTATGAGGAATGGAAGCTGATGCGCAGATTGTAGCATCATTGTGGAATTCGATGGAGCCTCAAGTAACTGATCTCTGTACTCATCTAGATATGTGTAAAGCCATATGGAAGTATCTTCATATATTATATTCCAGTAATCTTACTAGGATGTATGATTTATTGGTCGAGTACTTTCAACTTCAGCAAGGCACGAAATCCATTATAGATTTTTTTACCACATTTAACAGCCTTTATGAAGAGTTAAATACTATTCTACCGATGACTATCGATCTGAAAGAAATGCAAAAGTAACGTGAGCAGATGACTGTCATGAAGTTCTTAGTTGGATTGTGCCCAAAATTTGAACCGGTCCGATCTCAGATTCTTTCTAGTGCTACTCTCCCCACTATCACTGAAATGTATTCTTGTGTCTCGCGTTGCACTACCAAGGACAATATTCCTGGCTCAAGTTCGTCTGCGCCATCTGAGCATTTGGCGCTTGTTGTGTAGATTCCTACACGAAATCGAGGTGATCAACTTAGTGGTGGTCATGGTGGTTTCTCTCGTGGTAGTCGTGGTAGTGGCTCTCAGGGTGGACATAGTGGCCGTGGTCATGGCTCACCTCGTCAGTGCTCCTTTTGTGGAAAGGATAATCATACTAGAGAAACATGTTGGGATTTAGTTGGTCGTCCACCCAAATTCGCCAATGCAGTGACATCTGATCCAAATAATCCTACTATTCCAGAATCTCAGACGACTAAGAACATCTCTGATGAGGAATATGCTCAATTCCTTCAGTACAAGGCATCCCAACAGGCATCTCTTCCCATTGCTTCTTTAGCTCAACGATGTATTTTTTCTACTTGTCTTTCCATTCGCCCTTTCCCTCCCATACCCTAGGTCATAGATTCTGCTGTCACTAATCACATGTTAGGTACATCTTCTTTATTTACACATATTCAGTAATCTTCTTCATTGCCTCCTGTTACAGTTGTTGATGGTTCTACTGTCCCTATTCGTGGCATTGGTACAATGGAACTCTCACCCTCTTTAGCTCTCTTATCTGTCTTGTATATTCCTTCATTTTCTCTTAATTTGATATTAGTCAATAAGCTTACCAAACATCTTAATTGTTATGTCTCATTTTTTCCTGATTCTGTCATTCTCCATGATTTGAAGACGCAGAAGACGATTAGCACAGGGGGTGAGAAAAATAGCCTTTATTACCTTAATGATCATGACGAGAGTCCTGCTAACCCACCTACTGCCTGACCTGCTATTGCATCTGCTTACCAGATCTATTGTTGCCTTGGTCATCCCTTCCTTGGCAACCTCAAGTTACTTGTTGCTAATTTTCGTCATTTGTCTTCATTAGAGTGTGAGTCTTGTCAATTGGGTAAGTATCATCGTATTTCATTTGCTTTCCCAGCTCATGTTCGAGTATCGAGTCCTTTTAGTTTAGTTCATTCAGATGTTTGGGGTCTGATAGGTTGAAAATATATATCTACTTCTAAGCCAAATTTAGTAGTTTTCGACTGTTCTAGAAATATTTTATTGCATTTTTGTTTATTTTTATGTAAATCAAGTGTAGGGACGTAAACAAACGATAAACAATCAAAAATGTGGGAAAGCGGTGGAAAAACGATGAAAAGAATAAGGTTTCAAAATAGCAAAATCACCGCCGCAGCGGTGAAAATGCTGGGAGTGCAGAAATCTCACCGCCGCGGTGGTGAAAGTCTAGAGAATTTGGATATTCTTCACTGCCACAGTGGTCATTCACCGTTGCAGCGGTGAAGTTAGCCGACATACCCACTGCCGCAGCGATGAATCCACCGTCACAGCGGTTACTCTGCACAGATTTTAGATATTTTTTACATATTTTGGAGCCTTGTATTTAATCCACTTGTTCTCCCATTTGCATAAGAGGTTCCACACATGATCTTAAACCTATTTTGGAGAGCTTGAAGAGGAGATTCACATTTTGGAGAAGTAGAAATACTTCTGGATCGATCTTTGTCGATAGTGGACCACTCCACTCTAAAATTTGATCTTTCTTTCTTTGTTTCTATCTTTGTAACTTAACGTTTCATTGTGAATGATGATTAATTCTTTTTGTTTTAATGTTTCAATGGTTGTGATCATGGTAGGCTAGATAGATATTATCTAGGGATCGATATAGTTCATGTAAATACATGTTTGATTGAATATATGTTTCTTTAACTGTTGTTTGTCTAAATCTGATTGTGTTTACCGTTTTATTACAATCATAATATGCTTGTTAAGGTATTAAGGTTGGTTTTGAGAATACGGGGTTTGACATTCGAGAGAGGTAACCCCAGATTCGAACCAAGGTTAAACATATCACGACGATCTAACGACCCAGGAGGGCATTAAAAAGTGTGCAATCCATGAGGTTGGGTCAAGTCTCATGTGACTAAGGGTTGTATGGACGTTGAGAGGGACTTCAGCGTTGACGCGAAGTCACATATTCGCTCACTTTACACTCAGGAGAGGTAGTGAACGAGTTTACGATACCTAAATTGTTGAATAGGATAAACACCGTTATTGTTAACTAAATGAAGTAAAAAATATATTAAGTGAATGAAATCAATCCTTAGGTAATCCATTTAATTAGAATTAACCCAATAGTTTTTTGTTTAACTTAGTTTTTAATTATTCAAACTCAAACATTTCTTGAACCGTCGAGATAATATAAGACTATGCAAATTGTGGTATTCAATTAATCAAACACGTTTTCCAGAGGATGATATCCGATCGAAAGGTCCACTATATTAAAACTTGAACTCGTGCACTTGCGAGTAAATGAAAGCGTGAAAAAAGTCGCTTTCAAGTTTTTGGCGCCGTTGCCGAGGAACAGTGTTTTGATTTGGTTGATATTGTGACTAAATGATTAAATATTAATTCTGACAATTCTTTTATTTTATTTTCTTTCAAATTATTTTTAATTTATTTCATTTGTTGTGATCGAGCAGTGCATGCGACGTAGTAGAAGCTTGGAATTCTTTACATGCCTCAACAACCGCCGGTACCGCAGTAGCCTCCTGAACCTGAAGTTCCACAAAGGGTCCTTAGGGACTACTATCGACCAATTATATTTGATAACTACTCAGGAATTCAGAGGCAGCCGATCCAGGCTAACAACTTCGAGCTGAAACCCGCATTGATTAATATGATGCAACAAAACCAATATGATGGGAATCTGCACGAGAACCCCAATGTCCATCTGGCTACATTTCTTGAGATCTGTGACACGGTAAAAATCAACGGTGTTGCTGAGGATGTAATACGGTCGAGGTTATTTCCGTTCTCACTTCGTGACCGAGCACATGGTTGGTTCTAATCAATCCAACTAGGAAGTATCAATACTTGGGAGGACCTTGCTCAAAGGTTCCTTACTAAGTTTTTTCCGCATTCAAAGACTTCATAAGTAAGAAGTGAAATTGCACAATTTTGGCAAAGGGACTTCGAGCCATTATTTGAAGCGTGGGAGAGGTTCAAGGATCTATTGTGTCGGTGCTCCCAACACGGATATCAAGATTGGTTTCAAACTCAACTCTTCTACAACGGGTTGGATGGCCAAACAAGAACCATAGTTGATGCGGCCTTAGAAGGAACATTGTTGTCAAAGACCCTGGAGCAGGCAATTGCATTACTGGAGGAAATGGCGGCTAATAATTACCAATGGCCAAACGAGAGGAACACGGGACGAAATGTAGCTTCAATTCACAAGGCCAATCCTCTAGCTACCTTGTCGGCCCAAGTGTCAAAGCTCATGGATCAATTGGTTGTCTTTTCTTCTAAAGATGAAACGTCAAGTCGTGAAGCGAAAAACGTTGCAAGCAGTTCTCAACTAGGAATGGATAGTGAGTTTGAAGAATGTCATTTCATCAACAATTGGGCCTATACTTTCAGGCCCGCCGCCAATATTCTGACTCACTATCATCCGGGACTTTGCAATCATGAAAATATTTCATATGCGAATAATCAGAACACGTTGCGGCCACCTTCCGGTTATGAATCACAAGCTCAAGGTTATCAGTCCATGCAACAAAACCGCCAAATGCAACAACCTCCGATGCAAAATCAAAAGTCGAGCTTGGAAGACATGCTTGGTTCATTTATGAAGGAGACTCAAACGATTATACGCGAGACGCATAACCGACTCAAGAAGCACGAGACGAGGCTTGACTCGATTGAGACCACATATACAAACACAAATGCCACTGTGAAATCGTTGGAAACTCAAATCGGGAAACTTGCAAACGCGATCCAAGAGCAAACCAAGGGAAAGTTTCCAAGTAATACGGAAACTAACCCGAGAAAATACAAGACTTTAACGTTGAGAAGCAGAAAAAAAATTGAAACAAGTAAGCCGATAGAAGAAGAGCCGGGAGTTAATCATGATGTTGACTATGATGAACCAAGGAAAAATGTTGAGAAAGAAGTTGTTGAGGGAAAGGAGGAGAAGAATGAAGACAAGAAAGAGAAGAAAAAGCAAGCCGTCCTGGTTGAAGAAACGAGAGAAGATCAAAGGGTGATTCCGGGGAGAATTACATTCCAGGACAATCTACCGATTCTTACCACAATTTTACCTTATCCGCAAAGATTCCAAAAGAAGAAGTTGGATTCTCAATTCACAAAATTTCTTGACATCTTTAAGAAAATATAAATCAATATACATTTTGCAGATGCGTTAGAACAAATGCCTAACTATGGAAAGCTTTTGAAATACATAATGACGAAGAAGAAGAAGTTGGAGGAATACTAGACAGTATAAATGACGAAGGAATGTAGTGCTATACTGTAAAGGAAATTGCCTGAAAAGTTGAAGGATCCCAGGAGTTTCACGATTTCATGTATGATAGGGAAATCTCATTTTGACAAAGCGCTATATGATCTTGGTGCTAGTATCAACCTGATGCCATCTTCCATCTACCGGAAGTTGGGACTTGGTAATGCAAAGCCAACTACAATTTTTCTTCAAATGGCGGACCAATCGTTGACCTATCCAAAAGGTATTATTGAAGATGTCTTGGTAAAAGTGGACAAATTTATTTTCCCGGTGGACTTTGTTGTGTTAGAAATGGAGGAAGATAGGGAGATTTCAATCATTCTTGGGAGGCCTTTCTTGCAACGGGAAACGCTTTAATTGATGTGCATAATAGCAATTTGACGTTATGAGTGAACGAAGATAGGTAAAGTTCAACATTTTCAAAACTATGAACTTTTCGGATGAATGCTCTAAATACAACCGAGTAGAAGTGGTGGACTCGAGCGTTAGCCAATTCTTTCATGAAAATGTGAATCGGGATCCAATTGAGCATACTATTCCAAATTCCCTATCTATGGGGAGATTTTGGTGAAAAATGTTTAACCACGCAAGAAGGTATTGTGGACTACATCCTATCTATGGAAGCTGTACCAAAGGACGTACCAAAAGTCGTACCTAAAGCTGGCACACCTTTTGCAGATCTCCCTCATTGACTACTGATCTTGGAATTCGCTAAGTCCAGTTGGGGACGGTAAATCAAGCACACTTTTTGATGTGAAACCGAGGGTATGATGTTTGTCCGTCTTTTGGTATTATTTATTTTTTGAAGGCCGAAATGGTCTCAGAGTGTGTTTGGATATGAATTGAGGAGTTTGAATGCTCAGGGTAGTGTTTCGTACTTAAAACCGTTGAAGTCGTGAAGTGGAAACGAGTGGTGTGGAACCTTGTTGTGAAAAAATGAAGAAAACAAGAAAAACCAGCAGGGAGCCCACCGCTGCCACGGTGAAACTCCAATGAGCAAAATTTAAAAGAAAAAGACGCTTCACCGCCGCAACGGTGATCCCACCACCGCGGCGGTGAAGCCCCTGTTCGAATTAAATAGGCGTCACTTCAGAGAACATCCGAAAAAATCACCCAAAATTCCCATAAACTCTCCATTTTCATCTTCCAAACCGTTGCCAAATCCAAAAATACATCATTGCATTTTCCAAATTAAAGATTTCCACCATTTTCATTCACCAAAAACTCAATTGTCAACCCATTTTCGGAATCTCAGGTTTGAGCAACCGAATTGGCGATTTCTTCCATTCTCAACCCGTTTAACCTATTTTTTTTTTTTTTTGACAAGTGTTCTTGATCTTATATTTCATGTTTATGTTGAAATCATGGGTTGATTAGCATATAAATTTCAAGAATGATTGAATTTGGATTATTCCCTAAACCCTTGAACCCCATTTTTGCGATTTTCTTTATCACTTTGGGGTTTCGGATTGATTTTTGGTGATGAACATTATTTCTATGGCTAGTTGCATTGTCTGATACAAGATTACATGCTACATTGTTGAAATTTTGTTGAATCCATTGTGATTGGTGTGTGCCCTTTGCGATTGCTTCGTGTTCTTGACGGTTTTGATTCGTGGGATTGCTTTACATTGTTCATATGTGACTGGGTTGTCGTGTTTGTAATTGTGATTGATAGGGATAAAGCCAAAACGTGCTGCATTGAAACGACCAAGGGGAGAAGGATCCGGTTCTCAAGCCGGGGTCTCCGCTAGCAACTTTGACTCAAGCCGCTTTGTTTCAAAACTAGTTAATGAGCACTTTAATCGATTCGAGCATAAGGGGACTTGCATTAGGCAACGGGGCTTTGGGCCATTGGAAGATCTTCCGGCAGAGTTCTTAAGTGTCATACGAAGCCAAGGTTGGGAGAAATTTTGCCAATCACCACTCCGGGGGGAGGTGGCTCTAGTTAGGGAATTTTATGCGAACATTGTTGAAGCCCAAAACAATCGGACAAGGGTCCGTACTTGTCCCATCCTCTTTAGTCCCGAAATGATAAATGAAGTATTGGGGTTGGTTGTGCCGAAACGATCTCAAGACACGTACGGAGATAGTGACCCAAGCATGAATACGGTGATTCGGGCCCTAACCGCTAGAAATGTCTAATGGACTCATACAGGGCCGGGTCTAGCCATCTTGGCCAAGTTCCTGAATCCAATTCCAAAGATATGACATCATTTCGTTTGTGTGAGCCTTCTCCCGACATCTCACTTGTTCGGCGTCTCGAAAGGACGAACTATGACGCTATATGCTATCCAGGAAATTTGGCTGGAGCAGTACAACATCATAAATGAGAATGCCGAGCTCCAAATTTTCCTGGACCATTATACTCGCCAACAAGATCAGGTCCAGCAGCTCCTTGGCACGCACATTGGTTTCGATATGAGCACTTATCCGCCAATGCCGCAATTCCAGCCACACCAATTGCAACTGCTACACAATCCTTTCCAACGAAATGGTGGTGGTGATGACATTCTCCCCGATGGATGGTAAGAGGTGAGGCTTCTATATCTCACCTCCTAGGTATGTGTTCGAAACCATTTTTTATCGTGATTGCTATATAATGCTATTGGGTTCACTACCCAGTCAGTGTAGACACTGCCTATTTTAAGTTTGGGGGAGATTCTCATCCAATTTTGTTTTTGTTGAAGAATGATGAAATTTTTCTATGTGTTATATTGGCCTAGATATGTTTAGTACGTATGCTTAGTTTTATGCCTTGTAGACATTTTGATGTATGTTGTAGACTTTAAGTTATAGTTAAGTTTTAATTTAATTTTTTGTTTATGCATGTGTAATGCTTAGTTTAGTGTATGTATGCTAGTGTTTAGATTTAATGTAGATATGTTTATGTATGGAGTAGTAATTGCGTGTTGAGTTGTTGAGTTCATTTGAGCCATTACCCGATGATGAAAATTATCCCATAATTGTATATCGAGGTCGGGGCTGATGCTCATTCATGTGTGTTCTGTGTGCTTAGCATGTTGATTAGGTAAAAATCATTTTGATCCTAAAATCGCACGATAGCATCGACTCATTGTATAATTATTCGAACGATTTGACACCGATTATTCAGTAATAAGTTCATAACAAATTTGAGGAATCTAGAACTTGATTGGGAAAAACATGAGGCGAAATCCTAGATAAGGTAGTTCAGGAGGCATGATTGAGACCTTCATTTTTATCGCTTGAGCCTTTGAAGCTAACCTTGTAAAATTTTATCACTCGTTACCCTGTCGAAGCCGATAACCTATTCAATTCTGAACACGTATCAATACCCTATCCAATTAAATTTTTTCCAAACCACTGTCCCTAAGCCAAACGCACAAATTAAGTGAAATCAAGTTAACATTAGTTTATGCTACTTGAAGTGAGCGGTCGGGTTTCGGACGAACTTTTTATTGGTTTAGTTTTAGTATATTCACTTGTCATTTTTCGATTTTATTTTCATGCCCCTTTAATTGTACAAAATCGAATAAATTTGGGGTTGTGTTATGTTGTTCTAAAAAAAAAAAAAAAAACTATGTGATTATAGTTTTATTTTCGCTTCTTTTGACAAGTGAATACATAGTTCTTAAATTCTTATTCAGGGTTGTGTTTTAAATGTATGGGGTTACGAGAGTGAAATAGCGACAAACGTTTGTGCCTCGGGTATCGTTGAATGATAACGATTACATGTTTTCTATTCTTGAGATATCCTTGGCCATTCTCCAAAGCCGAACCAAGCCCTATTGATCTCTGTGAATTTCTGAATCTACATTAGTAGATTGTCGAGTCCAGTCAAGCATATGGTTTTCCTAATCCTTTACGATTTAAGTCATGAGCTTAGTTATTGAATAATCCAATGCGGTGTTTGGATAGTTATATATTTGAGTTCTCACATACACACTTTGAATGGATTTAGAATGGTTTTTACCGACATTGAGTGTTGAAATTCTAGAACACTACGTGGTGTGTTTTATTCTTGAACTTGATTTGATTAGGGGCTGTTGAGGAAAGAACAACTTAGTTTCTTCGATTGAGCTTGGAACTTGCATGTGTTTACTTCTTATTTATTAATGTTTTTTTTTTTTTTTTTTTTTTTTTTTTTTTTCATTTTTAGTTTAGTAGTTAGTTAATTAGTATAATTAGTTTATTTTAGTGTTAGGCTGTTTTGCTTGAGGACTAAAATTCCAACTTTGGGGGTATTTGATAGGTTGAAAATACCTATTTACTTCTAAGCCGAATTTGGTAGTTTTTTAGTGTTTTAGTAATATTTTAATACGTTTTTGTTTGTTTTTATGTAAATCAGGTGTAAGGATGTAAACAAACGATAAACAAGCAAAACGGTGGAAAAGAGGTGGAAAAACGATGAAAAGAATAAGGTTTCAAAGCAGCAAACCCATCGCCGCGGTGGTGAAAATGTTGGGAGTGCAAAAATCTTACCGCCGCGACGGTGAAAGTCCAGAGAGTTTGGATATTCTTCACCACTGCAGCGGTGAAGTTAACCGACATACCCATCGCCGCAGCGGTGAATTCACCGCCGCGGCGATCACTCTGCACAGATTTTAGATATTTTTACAAATTTTGGAGTCTTGTAATTAATCCACTAGTTCTCCCATTTACATAAAAGGTTCCACACATGATCTTAAACCTATTTTGGAGAGCTTGAAGATGAGATTCACATTTTGGAGAAGAGGAAACACTTCTGGATCGATCTTTAACGACAGTGGACCACTCCATTCTAAGATTTGATTTTTCTTTCTTTGTTTCTATCTTTGTAACTTAACGTTTTATTGTGAATGATAATGAATTCTTCTTGTTTTAATATTTCAATGGTTGTGATCATGGTAGGCAAGATAGATATTATCTAGGGATCGATGTAATTCATGTAAATACATGTTTGATTGAATATATATTTCTTTAACGGTTGTTTGTCTAATTCCGATTGTGTTTACCATTTTATTACAATCTTGATATGCTTATTAAGGCATTAAGGTTGGTTTTGAGAATATAGGGTTTGACACTCGGGAAAGGTAACACATCACGATGATCTAACGACCCGGGAGGGCGTTAGAAAGTGTGTAGTCCATGAGGTTGGGTCAAGACTCATGTGACTAAGGGTCATATAAACGTTGAGGGGGATTTCGGTGTTGATGCGAAGTCACATATTCTGTCACTTTACACGCGGGAGAAGTAGTGAGCGAGTTTACGATACCTAGATTATCGGATAGGATAAATATCGTTATTGTTAATTAAATGAAATCAAACATGTATTAAGTGAATGAAATCAATCCTTAGGTAAATCCATTTAATTAGAATTAATCCAATAGTTTTTAGTTTAACTTAATTTTTAATTATCCAAACTCAAACATTTCTTGAACCGTCAAGATAATATAAGACTATGCAAATTGCGTATTCAATTAATGAAACACTTTTCCTAGAGGATGATATCCGATCGAAAGGTCCATTATATTAAAACTTGACCTCATGCACTTGCGAGTAAATTAAGGCGTGAAAAAAGTCGCGTTCAGGGTCCTTCTCGTGTTACTTCTACATTAGGTTTTCATTATTTTTTCACATTTGTAGATGATTTTTCTGGAGTTACTTGGTTTTATTTAATGAAAGATCGTTCATAATTATTCTCTATTTTTCGTGCGTTTTGTGCTGAAATTAAAATTCAATTTAATGTACTAATGCATATTATTCGTAGTGATAATGCTTGAGAATACTTTTCTCAACCATTCAGTTCCTTTATATCATACTCTGGTATCTTGCATCAGTCTTCTTGTCCTCACACAGTATAGAAAAATAGAGTTGTTGAGCGTAAGAATCGACATCTCCTAGAAGTGGCCCATACTCTTCTTTTTGAGATGAACGTTCCCAAACACTTCTGGGGCGATACGGTTCTTACAGCCTGCTTCCTAATCAACCGGATGTCGTCCTCTATCCTAAATGGCAAGGTTTCCCATTCCATTTTTTTTTTCTCGTTCACCCTTGTTTAGTTTACCTTTTCAAATATTTGGGTATGTTTGTTTTGTTCATCAGTTGACTGCCGGCAGGGACAAGTTAGATCCCCATGCTTTAAAATGTGTCTTCCTCGGCTATTCTCGCACACAAAAGGTTTATCGATGTTATAGTTCATCATTACGTCGCTCATTTTTGTGTGCAGATGTTACATTCTTTGAGTCCACCCCTTACTTTTTTGCCCTATCCTCTCAAGATGATCTGGATGTTACACTTTCTTTTCCAAGTGAACCAAACCCTACACTATCTTCCTCTACTCCAGATCTTATCCCATTTAGTAATTCTTCAGCCCCTTTGCAGGTATACTCTCGTCGCCAGAAGGTAGCCTCCGCTGTTGTGCCCATCAATTCTGTGCCATCAGATTCTTCTCCAGCAGACCCACCCATGTCTGACCTGGACATGCCCATTTCCATTCGGAAGAGTAAGCGCACCTGTATTAATCATCATATTTCTAATTTTGTCTCATATGCACACCTATCTCTTTCATACTCCTATTTTGTTTCTTCTTTGTCCTTTATTTCTATTCCTAAGTCTATTTCAGAGGCCCTCACTCACCCTGGTTGGGCAAAAGCAATGGAAGAAGAAATGTTTGTCTTATATCAGAATGGTATTTGGGATCTCGTCTCGCTTCCGCCTGACAAAACTATAATTGGATGTAAATGGGTGATGTAAATGGGTGTACACTGTCAAAGTTCATCTGGATGGCACCACTGATCGACTCAAGGCTCGCTTAGTTGCCAAAGGTTATACTCAGATATATGGTCTTGATTACTATGAGACCTTTTCTCCTATTTCCAAGCTCGCTTCTATTCGTTTGTTCATCTCTCTAGCTGCCACTTTTCGTTGGCCATTGCATCAGCTTGATATCAAGAATGCCTTCTTAAATGGCGATTTGACTAAGGAAATATATATGGAGCAACCTCTTGGGTTTGTTGCTCAGGAGTTGTCTGATTTGGTATGTCGTTTGAAGAATCTATTTATGGCCTCAAGTAGTCTCCTAGAGCATGGTTCGGAAGATTTAGCGAAGTGGTAATTGAATTTGGTCTTCGGCGTTGTGAGTCGATCATTCTGTCTTCTACAAGTATAGTAAAGTCGGGAGAATATTGTTGATTGTATATGTGGATGACAACGTGATTAATGAGGATGATCAAGGTGGTATTCAAGAACTCAAAAAGTGTTTGCATAGTAAGTTCTAAACCAAAGATTTGGGGCACCTAAAGTATTTCTTGGGGATTGAAGTTACTCGATTAAGTCAAGGCATTTACCTGTCTTAGAGAAAATATGTCATTGACCTATTAAGCGAAACAGGAATGCTAGGAGCAAAACCGATTGACTCGCCTATGGATTCAAACACCAAATTATTGTCAGATCAGGGTATACCACTGACAGATTTAGCGCAATATAGACGGTTAGTTGAGAAGTTGAACTACCTGATAGTTACCATACCAGATATCTCCTTTTCTATTAGCGTTATCAGTCAGTTCTTGGATCGTCCAATGACTTGTCACTGGGATGCAGTGATCTGTATTCTTCGATATCTGAAAGGTGCTCCTGGTTGCAGTTTGCTATACCAAAATTTCGGTCATATTCAAATAAAGGGCTACACAGATGCAGACTGGGCCGGATCACCCTTAGATAGAAAATCTACTATTGGGTATTGTTTGTTTGTTGGTGGTAACCTTGTCTCTTGGAAGAGTAAAAAGTAGACGGTAGTGACGCGGTCAAGTGCAGAATCGGAATACAGGACAATGACCCATACTACTTGTGAGTTAACTTGGTTGAAACATTTGTTGGAAGAGCTTGGATTTGAACACACTTCACCAATGGACCTGGTATGTGATAATCAAGTAGCACTTCACATTGCATCCCACCCAGTCTTCCATGAGAAAAAAAAACACATTGAAGTTAACTGTCACTTTATTCGAGAAAAATTGTTGCAAAAATAGATTGAGACTGAACATGTAAATTCAGTTGATCAGTTAGTTGATATATTTACTAAACTGTTGGGGGCTTCAAGGATAAAGTACATTTGTAACAAGTTAAGAGCATACAATATATATGCTTCAGCTTGAGGGGGAGTGTTAAAGGGTATTTATGTTTTTTTAGTATTACTTAGGGTTTCTTGTACAGTTTAGGGTTTACTGTATGGTTTTCTAATTCTTATTATAAATAATGGGAAAGGCTAACCAATAGTTAAGCATTCTCATTCATTTATCTCTTTAACAATATAAATAGACGATTCGGATGGTGTGGTGGGTGATAATGTCGGGGCAATGGTTGTTGTTATAGAGAAACCAAATATAGTGACGATGACAATGATGATTCTGGTGGTGTGTAGAGGTGCGTGAGGCGGTGGCGTTGCAAATGAAATACAAACTAAAATTCTAGGGAATAACAAATTTCGTTGAACTTGAACAAGTTATTCTCGAATAAAGGTATAATAGCATCAATACTTCCATCCTCCATGAATGACGGTTGAAGAAACATCATCCCCTCTGTTGGAAAATAAGACGGCATAAAAAGGAAAGGGCATCCACCTCCAAAATCCAACTCAGAGAATTGAAATCGTAGCCAGCTATCAACCTCCAAGTTAGGGCATAAGACAGACTTATTCATGTCCGCAGTAGGCGTGAGCTCTTCTTTCTTGGCGTCGTTATTGGAAAAGTCGATAAATGATCTAAAATAGTCATTATTGACATTAACAATAGCATCATGAATTACTTTGGCTGCATAATGAATAGGTTTGTGCAAGAGATCCTCCACCTTCGCCGTTGGGAATGCCCAAAGAACCAAGTTCCCAAGGTATTCATTGGGAACTGGAGGGTTCAACCTCATGCGCCCATTAACAGAGACTCTAACCTTAGTGGTTTCAAATCTGTCGAGTCCACGAGCCTTTGTGATGGCCCTCCATAGATGAGCAAGAAGACTCTCGAACGTACTAAACGACCGACCACTACCATTGTTTGAGGATGCCTTCATTTTCAATTTGGATAGAAAATTTGTTGTGAAGTGAACTTTTTGAACCACAATGTTCTTTGAAGTATCGTTATCGTAACTAATGTAAGTATTTTCATCTCTTTTGCTCATGAACTCTACTCCTCTATGCTCGAACTTGACTAAAGGTGGATCCCGTGGGGAGAAAATATGGCGATCATGAATAGGAATTGGGCCCATGCCAAGACCGCGGCAAGTCCGCCCCCACGCTATCAGGAAATTACAGTGTGTAAGGCCATCGCCGACAAGGTGGTGTCCTGTGAAGCCAATCACAAGAGAGCCACAAGTGAACCTGGTGAGTTGGACTTGGACAAGCTCTGCCACCCCCTTCAAGCTTGGGTGAAGACTCAACAAAGACGCCGATGGCTTAAAGGGCATGTTCTCGTCAAGGGTACCATCAACTGATGCCTCCACGAACCTCACACCTTCATCATTCACAAAAATGACAGGATCACCTTTGTCATTTTTACCCAATCTTCCAGCAAACTCCCTATACACTGCTAATACCTTTTGAATCCCCAATTCTAATGTGACATTGGATGGGGTTGGGGGACGATAGGCATAAATGACTGCAATATGAGTATCATAAGTGACCTTATCAAAGACAGTGAGGGGAACATAGTCCGTGGTTATGGGAGGGGTACCTTCATAGGTCGGTTTGATGATTCTTGAGCTCTCAATTTTCACCTTCATGGTTAAGTGTCTATTGGTTGATATTGGCTTTGGCTAATTATGAATGCTTGTTGGAGATTCAACAAGGCATTATAAAGGGTTTATATACTAAATTCCTACACACCACCTTCACATTTGCCCATAAATGTAGATTCATGGCTTGCATTTTGGCACATAAGGAAATAAACAAATGACAAATTCATTTAACAAACGGTAGTTCTTGGCTTTGCATATAATGGGTTGAGCTGTTATTAACCAAGTAATCTTGAATAACATTGAATTTAATTAATTAGATTCTATGAACATACCCATTTTTTCGTTAATAAATTGCTTGATGCATCTACAGAATTTGAACTAAATTAATTATTTGGCCATGCGAATTTCATTCTAATTTATCTTTTATTATTTTTCTAACCCAAGTGGTAATTGTGAATCTAACTAGTTTTAGGTCTGCGAATTGTGCGGCCTTAGGAAAAAAATATAATAAATTCGTAAAATAAAGCATGAAACACAGGTATTATTTTGTTATTTTGGTAGCAATATCCGTAAGCAAATGCATAAATTTTAGTAAGTAATGACGTTTTATAAATATCGAAAATAAATATAATATAAAAAATCACATAAATAATCATAAAAGTGAAATAATATTTCTACAAAGTAACTTTTACTAATATACTATAAAATAATAAACAAATAAAAACATAAATTAAGATTAATTTTATCAATTTTTACAAGTTAACAAATTCTAATTTAATTAATTTAAACCGTATATTTTTACATTAATTAAAAAAATTAAATATAGTGAAAAAAAAATTAATGGGACCACTCATTACTTTATATATAAAAAATAAAAAAAATAAAAACTAGAACCTATCAAAAAACTTGAAAAATGTATTATTTAACCTCATTAAAACTGTATATCTCCTTCTACTTTTAAGTATTAGAGATAGATTTTGAATCTCTATTTTTCAGGAAATTACATATCAAGTGGTTGTAGGGATAAATTTGACCAAATAATCATAAAAGACTATTTGGTAACCTTTAAAAAAAAAGTTTTGTTCGGTAGTTTTGGTTCCTTAATAAAGACTCGTTGTAACCGCCCTTTGAGTATAAAGTTAGTTTTTCTGGAAGTAAATTTTATAAGATAAAATAAAGTAGGAGCAGAAAAAAGCTTAATGTTTCGTATTCTATAATACTAGTTATAGTCTGCGCAATGTGCAGGTTTAGACAAAAAAAAAAAAACATATTAGGTTTATTTATAATAATACGACATAGTTGATTACTATTTGGATACTAAATCGATAGAAATTGTATTTTCTTCCTCATGACGTTTGCATTTGATATTCTTACTAAAATTGATCGAATACCTAAGATTTTTGTAGCAAGACCCGTTACAAAAAAAAACATAACAGAAGTTAGAAGTTATAAAATATAAATAAACAAAAAAAAAATTAAAAAAAAAAATGGAATGGAAAAATTAGTTTGACTTTGGAGCCAAAAAAAAAATCAATATATTACGTGTTTTCAACTTTTGTAAAATTACTATAAACTAGTAGACTGTATAGATATATATTTTGAAGTTTGTTTTTAAAAGTATACAAACTTAAAATTTTAGTCAATGTATTCCAAGTCGGTATAATAATTTTTTTATGAATCTAAAATTATTATACTTCTTTAAAATAACTACAATTTTCATATAAAAGTTATAATAAATTTTGTGGCGTACAATCTTTTAACTTTTGAGAGAATTATTGATTTTTCTTAAAAAAAATCACTGCAAAAAGTGAATTCAATAAATAGTGAATCGTAAAATTCCGATTAAAAAAATTATTTTAAATTTATGAAATGCTCATCAGGAATCCATTTTTTTTTAATAATGAGGAAAAATATATTTATTTAAAATAAGATTAATACTAAAATAAATTATTGGAGAAAAGAATGTCTTTGAAGACCATTATTTTTAGGCCACATAATTAATCCCTATTTTGAATGAAAAATAATTTATTTATTTTTTAAATCCAATATTATGAATATATATATATATATATATATATATATATATATATATATATATATATATATATATTGTAAAAAAGGAATGAAAGTTCGAATTGATAATAATAACAAAATAAAAATAAATAAATAGAATTGTTGATTAAAAAATATTTTTATTTGAATGAAAATTAATTTGAGTTTTTTTAAAAAATCCAATATTATGAATATAACTTTTTTTTTAAAAAGATTGAAATTTGGAATTGATAATAAAAAACAACAAAAAATAATTATTAATCAAAAAATAATTTATTTTATTATGCATATATATATATATATATATAGTTGGAATTGAAAGTAATTTTCTATTCATTTTCAGTGTTATTAATTTGAATTAAAAGTAGTTTTCTATTCATTTAATGTTATTACTAATGGAAGAGAAAATATTGGTCATTGATTTAATAAGGGTAAAGAGACCGAAAAGATTAACCATACCTCATTGTAAAGGCTTGTCTTCCACTTTTAATATTATAATATAATAAAATTATTTATACTCTATATCAAAGAGAGTAAATGGGTGGTTATTTTTTGTGCAACAATAAGTATCTCATTAGGTTTGACCCCTTTTTTAATCTTATTTAAATTATGATTAAAAATATTCAAAAAAAAAATAGAGTTATTTATTGTTTAAACCTTTTCTAAGAGACACTGTAGGGAAAAAAAAAAAAAAAAAAAACTTTTAAATAGTCTTGTTGTAATTTAGATCCTTTTCAAAAGCTTCTTAACAAATAGTTCTCGATGGTTAACAAAAAATGGTAGATGGACATTCTTAGTCTTGCGTATATCACAAAGATTAATATATTTATAATTATTTTTAGAAATCGCTCACTTCCTTTACCGACTCACGAAGCATTCAATTCTTTCACCCAAGTCTTCACCTCAGAAACCCTATTGTGATTTACCTGATTATATATTGATATTTATCTATATATTTCTGTACGAATTTTGTAGTTTTTGAATGTTTCATTAGTGTTTTTAATCATTTTTAATTGTTTTTATGCAGATAAGGTGATTTGGGTAAAACCTGTTGAAAATCAGGCCCGTTGGTGGAATTTCGATGAAGAAACGAGTGCTTTGACCCATTTTTGGTTTCTGCCCTAAGCGCGCTGCAGCGCACTCCTTACGCACTGTAGCGCGTCCATTTTTTGTTCTGTCCATAGCGTGTTGCAGCGTGCTCAGTGTTGCCATCCTTTTTGCTCATTACGCGCTGCAACGCGCTCTTTACGTGTTGCAGTGCCATTGCATCACTAATAACGTGTTTTCAACCATTTTAGGGTTTGGAGAGGTGACCTATAAATACAACATGATAGCTCTTTTAATAAGGACGTTTTGGGGAACTCATTTTCAGACCAAACCAAAGAGGTCACCATTGGAGAGAGAGGAGCGGCTTAGAGTGGTTCTTGTGGAAGTGGATTCTGTTGGCCCAGTAGAATACCTAAGAGGGGGGTTAATTGGGTAATTAAAAAAATAATTAGAATAAAATAAAATAAATCAAATAATTAATTTTATACCTAAATTAATTATTATCTTTATAATACAGCGGAATAATATTATCAATCTAAGTGCACACCCAAACAACAAAAATAGCAAAGTAGTAATGCAACACACAAAAGATTTATATTAGTTCACCAAGTTACTCTTAACTAATCCAGTCCCCCGAGTTCTACAGAGGTTGCACCCACTAAAACCAAAATCCTTTTAAAGGTAGAAATCAAACATGTACACCGATTCTTTTACAGGCTCATAATCAACCTTTACAATATCATTTTCCTAAGTTAAGGAAGAACCTCTACTTTTTACAGGTTAAAGAATAACCTAATTCTTTTTAACATTAAGGAACAAGAATCAAAACATCTTGAAATACTCCAACTATCATTTTCACAGGTAAGAATGGAATATTTACAAATCACTCACAACGCAATTCTTATCCAAGAAGAATCACTACCTCAATATCTTTATAGTAAGAGACTGAAACTCAACTATCCTTGATTAAATACCCCAACCGGTATTTAACCCGTCACAACTGACCAATACAAAAATTGATAAGAAGTAAATCTCACTCGAAACTTCTACAACCCCAGATAAATAATAACTCAATTAATATTCCAACTAGTGATAAAAAATGTGAGATATAAAAATCTAATTTTAACAAGAATATGGGTAGCAAATTGGAGCACATAATCAGATTCAAGAAATTAGTTGTAAAAATATTTTCTTCAAAAATCAAAAATAATTTCTAAGATCAATTTCCAAATATAGAATAAAAAGCAAATAATAAGCAATATGAAAAGATCTCACCCGAAATCCACAGAAATAATGATTAGAACAATGTAGATTCAAATTCGGTATTAGCAAAAATTGATTGCAATTGATTATCAAAACCACTCTTAAAAAAACTCACAATATCGTAAAATGATAACTCTTATAAAAGCTCACAAATGATATAAAATCTTTTAGCTCTCTCAATGAATGATTAATTATATCAGAAATTCGCAGGTCTATATATAGGAATATGAAATCAGACTTCTAACGGCTAGTTTACAAATGTCATAACAATTAAAAGCTCTTATAGACCCCTTATATTATAAAGACTTCATTTTGGTTCAATTTCCACTTAAAAACAGCTTTCAAACCTCTCAATTAAACCCCCAAAGTATTTTTTAATCTTAATTAATAAGAATAGAATCTATTTCAAGTACTAAATTGAGAAACATTAATATTTGATGAACCATATTAATAGGATTTAATTAATATATGAACCATATCTTAAATATAGAGAATATCCCCAAAATCTCTCTCAAATCTCAACCAAAATCGGCTACTATTGGATTTAATATCGGATAAAACAATATCCTGAAACAGTGCATTCAGTCGACTGCCTAGTCGATTGGGAGATTCAGGATGTAGTGAAGTTCATCGGTCGACCACCCGGTCGACTTGTAGATTCAGAGAGTTTGTCTTTCTTTCACCGGTCGACCTATCGGTCGACTTGTTGATTCAGAGAGTACAGCCCTTCTTGGCCGGTCGACCTGTCGGTCGACTTAGAGATACAGGATGTTACAACTACTTGGTCCGGTCGACTTACCAGTCGACTGTTGTCTTCTGGATCTCTTCTCTGAATACGTTTTTAACTCATCATTTTCTTTTACGTTTTTACCCCTTTAACAAGTTTCTCTCTTAAATAACCTCCACTAATATTCTCAATTCACATAGGAGCAAATAATTTAACTTAATCAATACACACAAAAATGAAAAAATACATTTTGTGCCATGTGCGTGTTCCTAAATGGGATATTAAGAGTTGAAATTTACCTGAGTTATTTTTCCTAATTTCTTCAAACTCTTAAATCTTCAATATCTTCAATTTCATCATTTAGTATCCATTTAATTTGTCATCTTCATCACTTGGAACTTTAAATCACTGAAACACTCAATTAAAATATTAGTTTCACCAAAACATCAATACTTAATTGTTCATCAAAATCTTAGGATCAACAATCTCTCCATTTTTTATGATGACAATTAATTTTGATGTTTTCTTCAAAATAAAATATAACCATATTCCCCCTGAATCCGAGGATGGATTCTTTAACTCATTATAGCATCATAATGAAGATTTCAATAATGCACAAATTAAAATACTCATTAAAGTAAACATTACTAATTTCTCCCCCTTTTTCATAAATAAAAAATACTTCATTAAAACGTTAAAATACTTCCCTTTAATGAAATATCACTAATTTCTCCCCCTTTGTCATCTACAAAAACAAAATTTAGGGAGGGGGGAACACATGTAACTCACTTTAGGCAAATATCATTATGCCTAACCATACCCAAACCGCGAATGATTTTCACAAACTAATCTTTTGCTAGTGATTTGGTAAAAAGATCAGCAAGCTGGTCAGCGGTATAAATATATTCAATAACAATATCTATTTTCTTAATGTGATCACGAATAAAGTAATGTCTAATCTCTAGTGCTCAGTTTGTGAGTGTTGTGTAGGATTCTTACTTAGACAAATAACACTTTTATTATCACAAAAGATCAAGACTTCCTCCATACAAACTCCAAAATCATTTAACTGTTACTTAATATATAAAATTTGAGCACAACAGTTACCAGCTACCATGTATTCAACCTCAGTAGTAGATAAGGCTATAGAATTCGGTTTCTTGCTTGACCAAGAAATCAAAGCATGTCCTAACAAATGACATGAACCACTTATGATTTTTCACTTAACTTTGCAACCAGCAAAATAATCGTCGGAGTAACTTACCAATTTAAAATCACTCCCCCTAAGATACTATAATCCCATATCAGTCATCCCCTTTAAATAACGAAAGATTCGCTTAACCGCAGTCAAGTGCGATTCTTTAGGACAAGACTGAAATCTAGCACAAAGACAAACACTATACATAATGTTAGGTTTACTAGCAGTTAAATACAATAGGCTACCAATCATACCTCGATACATTTTTTCATTAACGTTTTTGCCTGTATCGTGTTTTTCTATCTTTGTAGCCGTTGCCATGAGAGTTTTGTACTCTTTAATGCCTTCCAAGCCATATTTCTTTAGTAGCTCTATGGTGTATTTAGTTTGGTTTATAAATATCTCATCTTTGGTTTGCTTAATTTGCAATCCAAGAAAGAAATTCAGCTCTCCCATCATGCTCATTTCAAATTCATCCTGCATTATCTTAGAAAACTTTTGGCAAAGATCCTTATTAGTAGATTCAAAAATGATATCATCAACATATACTTGTACTAATAGGATATCAGAATCAGTTTACTTTACAAATCGTATAATATTACAAATACCTATTCGAAAACCATTTTCGATCAAATATCGGCTAAGTCTTTCATACCAAGCTCTTGGAGCTTGTTTGAACCCATACAAAACCTTACGAATTTTAACTACATGATCAGGAAATTTTTCACTTTCAAATCCCAGGGGTTGTTCCACATAAATTTCTTCAGCTAGAAAGGCATTTAGAAATGCACTATTTACATCTATTTGATATAACTTAAAATTACGTGAACATGCAAAGACGAGTAGCATTCTAATTGCTTCTAATCTAGCAACAGGAGTATAAGTTTTATCATAATCAATTCATTCTTCTTGATTATAGCCCTGTGCCACTAATCTTGCTTTATTTCCAATTATCATACCAGATTCATCATTTTTGTTTCTAAATACCCATTTAGTTCCAATAACCGGATGAAAATTCAGTCTCAGAACAAGACACCACACTTTGTTCCACTCAAATTGAACTAATTCATTTTGCATTGCGAAAATCTAAGATTCATCAATGAACGCCTCATTTATATTTTTAGGCTCAATTTGAAATAAGAAAGATTAATTATATCCCTAAGAGAAGATAGAGTACTTACACCTTTTTCAAAATTACAGATGATTTCTTTAATTGAATGCCCTGATACTTTCTTTATAACTCTTGGTAAAGTCAAATCCTTCTCCTTAGGTTTCTCCTCTTGTTGAGACTTCTTTGGTACATCATTACCTTGGTTTTGGTTATTTAAGATACCTGCATCATCATCATCTCAAACCTTTCTTGACAAGAATGGATTAGCTTCCTCAAAAATAACATGCATTGTTCTTCTACTACTAAAGTGCGTTTATTATAAACTCTATAAGTCTTACTGTTAGTAGCATATCTAAGGAAAATCCCATAATCAGATTTAGCATCAAATTTACTAAGATTATCCTTGTCATTCAAAATAAAATATTTGCATCCAAAGACTTTAAAATAGAAAATATTAGGAGTCTTACCATTCCAAATTTCATATGGGGTTTTGTTAAACACTCTACGAATTGATACAGGGTTTATCACATGACAAGCTGTACTTACTGCTTCGGCCCAGAAGTAGGTTGGTAAGAGATTTTCATTTAGCATTGTTCTGGCTATCTCTTGAAGTATTTTGTTCTTCTTTTTCACTACACCATTTTGTTGCGTTGATCTTGGTGCAGAAAAATTGTGAGCATAACCATGCTCATCACAATAACTTACCACTTTATCATTCTTAAATTCTCTTCCTCTGTCACTACAAATGTTAATAACAGAGCATTACTTCTCATTTTGAACACATTTACAAAATTTAGCAAGATCCGAAGCAACCTCACTTTTCTTAGCAAGAAAATATACCCAAGTAAGTCTAGAATAATCATCAACTATGACAAATGCATAAAACTTACCACCAAAAGTAGCAACAGAGTTAGGCCTAAACAAATCAAGATGCAATAATTCAAGACATCTACACGTGGATGTGTGCATCTTTTTCTTAAATGGTGATCTAACTTGCTTGCCTAATTGACATGTATCACATACTTTATCCTTCACATATTTCAAATCAGGTAGGCCACGTATAAGACTCTTCTTAGATAAATCAGAAATTAACTCCATACTAGCATGCCCAAGTCTTCTATGTCATAACCAGCTATTTTCAGATAAAGTGTTCAAATAAAATAAATTTTGAGAATTAAAATCATCAAAAGAGAAAGTATACACATTCTTAAAACATGATGTAATTAGCAAGATACTACTATCATGACTATTCTTAATGATGCATCAATCATGATCAAATATAACATTATAGCCCTTGTCACATAGTTGACTAATACTAAGTAAATTATGTTTAAGTCCATCAACTAGTAACACATCTTTAATCATAGTAGTACCATTATCGATATTACCTATACCGATAATTTCACCCTTTGCGTTGTCTCCGAAAGTCACATGACCTCCATCTTTAGGTATCAAAGATGTAAATTTTTCTTTATCTCTCGTCATGTGTTGAGAACAACCACTATTCAGGAACCATTTGTCCTTGCTTATTTATGCTTTTAGAATAGCCTGCAAGGAGCACCTCAAATAGTTCATAAGTGGTACCCAACCTACGTAGGTCCGATCTTGTTAGTCGGGAGAATTTTAATTCTTTTTGGAACCCAAACTTATCTATAGTTAGATATTTTAGCAAAATATCTATGAATAGTATGCCCCACAATGTTACATTTAAAACATTTCACAAGATCCTTGATTTCAGAGAAGAATTTATGAAAGTTTTTTTGTTTAAGATTTTTCTTAAAACTAACACCGGCTTTATAAAAAACTCCACGTGAACTTCCCAAAAGCATTTTCAAATTATTTTCACCCCCAGTGAATTTGAGAACAATTGATTGCAAATCCATCAATTTAGATTTTAACCCATTATTTTCAAATTCGTAATCCACCACTTGCTCGTTTAATATGTTAATTGTACTTTGAAGGGCATTTATTTTAGAACACTGATTTTTATAATCATGTGAAAATCCTTGATAAATATCAAACAATTCATCAAAATTTAAAGGACAAGAACTTGAATAATCGGTTACCTCACCACCAGTGGCCATTAATGCAAGAATGGACGTATCCTTACTATCTGATTCTCCCGAGCTACTTGAATTTGTATCATCCCAAGTAGCTTTCATTGATTTCTTCTTATTCTTCTTTGCTTTCTTCTTTTCTTTCTTCTTCTTCTCCTTTTCTTTATCCTTCTTCGATTCGGGACAATCATTTTGAAAATGATCGGTTTTACGACAGTTGTAGCATTCCACTTTAGACATGCTGAGATTTCTTTTCCCATGAAATGTGCCCCGAGTCATTCTTCTAAAGTTGTTTGTGAGAAGTGATACATTATTCTCTTACTCACTATCAAGACTTTCATCATCACTGTCATCCTCTTCTTTAATTTTTTGAATTTTTAGTGCCAAGGATTTCCTCTTACCATTTTTGGTATCATCCTTAGAACCTTTAATTGCCGATTCATGAGTCATCAAATTACCAATGAGATCATCAATATCATATTTTTCAAGATCCTTGGCTTCCTCGATTGCCGTCACCTTTGACTCTCATATTTTTGTCAAGGACCTTAGGACCTTTTGTACTTTATCTTCCATAGAATATGGCTTTCCGAGTTAACTCATATTGTTGCATATATTGTTGAAGCGAGTGTACATCTCATGAATCGATTCATTCTCCTCCATCACGAATAACTCAAATTTTCTCATAAGTGCATTGATTTTTTATTGCTTCACTTAACTTGTCCCTTAGTAAGTGACGTGTAGCTTATCCCTCATCTGCTTTATAGATTTACAACCTGAAACTCTAAAATACTCATTAGCATCTAAAGAACAAAAAAGAATATTGATAGCTTGAGAGTTAATGGAGAGTTTCTTCTTATCGGAAGCCGTGAGTTGTTCCTTTTTCTTCTCAACTCCGTTTTCCATTGGAATGAATGGACCATCCTTGATTGTTAGCCAAACATCGTAAATTGTAGCCTGAAGAAAGACTATCATCCTATATTTCCAAAACGAGTAACTTTCACCTGGAAATAAGGGTGGTCGGTGCATATATTGCCCTTCAGCTAGTGTGCCTACTATGTGTTCCATGTGATCTTTATTAGCTAATAAATTCGAGCTAAACCAATTCTGATACTAATTGTTGGCCCAGTAGAATACCAAAAAGATGGGTGAATTGGATAATTAAAAACATAATCAGAATAAAATTAAATAAATCAAATAATTAATTTTATACCTAAATTAATTATTATCTTTATAACACAGTGGAATAATATTATCGATCTAAGTACATACTCAAACAACAAAAACAACAAAATAGTAATGCAGCACACAAAAGATTTATACTGGTTCACCAAACTACTCTTGGTTAATCCAGTCCCCTGAACTCCACAGAGGTCGCACCACTAAAACCAAGATCTTTATAAAGGTAGAAACCAAATCCGCACACCGATTCTTTTACAGGCTCAGAATCAACCTTTACAATATATTTTTCCCCGGCTAAGGAATAACCTCTACTTTTTACAAACTCAAGAATAACCTAATTATTTTTAACACTAAGGCATAAGAATCAAAACCTCTTAAAACACTTCAACTATCCTTTTCACAGGTAAGGATGAAACATTTACAAATCACTCACAACGCAATTTTTATCTAAAAAAAATCACCACCGCAATCTCTTTACATGAAGATATTGAAATCCAGCTACCTTTTATTAAATACCCCAAATGATATTTAACCCATCACAACTCACCAATACAAAAATTGATAAGAAGTTAATCTCACTCGGAACTTCTACCACCCTAGATAAATAATAACTCAATTAATATCCCAACTAATGATAGAAAAACGTGGGATACAAAAATATAATTTTAACAAGAATATGGGTAGCAAATTGGAGTACGTAATCAGATTCAAGAAATTGTTTGTAAAAATATTTTTTTCAAATATCATAAATAATTTCTAAGATCAATTTCCAAATATAGAATAAAAAATAAATAATAAGCAATGTGGAAAGATCTCACCCGGAATCCACAGAAATAATGATTAGAACAATGTAGCTTCAAATTTGGTATCGCAAAAATTGATCGCAATTGATTCTCAAAATCACTCTTAGAAAAGCTCATAATATCGTAGAATGATAACTCTTATCAAAGCTCACAAATGATATAAACTCTTTTAGCTCTCTCAATGAATGATTAATTATATCATAAATTCGCAGGTTTATATATAAGAATATGAAATCAGACTTCTAAAGGCTAGTTTACATATGTTATGACAATTAAAAGCTCTTATAGACCCCTTATATCATAAGGACTTCATTTTGGTTCAATTTTCACTTAAAAACAGCTTTCAAATCTCTCAATTAAACCCCTAAAGTATTTTTCAATCTTAATTAATAAGAATAGAATTTATTTCAAGTACTAAATTGAGAAACATTAATATTTGATTAACCATATTAATAGGATTTAATTAATATATGAATCATATCTTAAATATAGAGAATATCCCCGAAATCTCTCTCAAATCTCAACCAAAATTAGCTACTATTGGATTTAATATCAGATAAAACAATATCCTGAAACAGTGTATCCAGTCGACTGCCTAGTCGACTGGGAGATTCAGGATGTAGTGTAGTTCATCAGTCGACCACCCAGTCGACTTGTAGATTCAGAGAGTCAGTCTTTCTTTCACCGGTCAACCTATCAGTCGACTTGTTGATTCAGAGAGTTCAGTCCTTCTTGGCCGGTCGACCTGTCGGTTGACTTAGAGATACAGGATGTTACAACTACTTGGTCCGGTCGACTTACTAGTCGATTGTTGTCTTCTGGATCTCTTCTCTGAATACGTTTTTAACTCATCATTTTCTTTTACGTTTTTACCCCTTTAATAATTTTCTCTCTTAAATATGCTCCACTAATATTTTTATATTTCATTTTAGGCATTCAAAATTATTTCTTCTCAATTTACATAGGAGCAAATAATTTAACTTAATCAATACACATAAAAATGAGAAAATACATTTTGTGTTATGTGTGTGTTCCTAAATGGGATATTAATAGTTAAAATTTACCTGAGTTATTTTTCCTAATTTCTTCAAATTGTTAAATCTTCAATAATATCTTCAACTTCATCATTTAGTATCTATTTAATTTGTCATCTTCATCACTTGGAACTTTAAATCATTGAAACACTCAATTAAAATATTAGTTCCACTAAAATATCAATACTTAATTATTCATCAAAATCTTAGGATCAACAGATTCATTCCACCTATTAGATTTGGATCTGTACCTTCTCAATCTATCTCTCATTTTTAGATTTTGATTTGTTGTTTTGATTATATATTCCTCATTTGATGTTGGATATTTGGAAATGACAATGTATAGCTAAACTTATTTTGTCTAGGGATTAATGTAGTTCACTAGTTCTATGTTTGATTGAATCTATGTTTTGCTAATGGGTATTCTTCTCTATTCAATTATGTTTATAGCTCTATTACCTCCATTGTATGCTAGTATATGATATTGTGATTGATTTGAGAATACGAGGTTTAATGCTCGGGCGAGGTAACCCTGGATTCGAACTAAGATTAACAACAACAAAAGTTTAGTATATCGGGAGATTATTAAAATTTGTGCAATCCATGAGATTGGGGCGAGACGTATGTAATCACCTAAACTCTTGAAAAGGATATCGGTTTCAAAGTGATTACATATTCGCTCACTTTACACTCGGGAGAGGTAGTGAAAGAGCTTAAGAAATCTTGATTGTTGAATAGGAAGATAACCATTAGTGTAAACTAGAATAAATCAAGAAAACGTACGAGTAAACGAAATTAATCTCTAGATAATCTATTCTCATTGAATTTATTCCAATTCTTGTAAAAAAAATTGTTTTAATATTTCAAACACCATTCAAATCATCAATCGTCTAGATAAAATTGATTTAGTCTAATAGTGGTACTTTGCTTGTTCTAACGGTAATCCCAGTGAACAATACTTGATCTTCGGATCACTTTATTACTTGTTGACCTCGTGCACTTGCGAATATTCCTAATACATAATTTATTGCAACAAGTTTTTGGTGCCGTTGTCAGGGATTTAAAGTTAGAAATCAAGATGATATTACTACCAAGTAACTCAATATTAATTTAGACCCTCTTTTGTTTTATTTGTTTTTGGTTGATATTTTTCGTTGGTTGTGGTGATTGATAGTGTAAGACGTAGCCGTAGCTTGGAATTTCTTGATCCTGATCCAGAAATTGAATGCACATTAAGGAGACTAAGTAGAAAAATAAAAAACCAAGCTCAGGAAATAGCCGACAGTGATAATGACCTTGTACCACAACAACCGTCAGTGCGTCAAGCACTACTGCAACAACCACCGGAACCTGAAATACAACAACAACGAGTCCTTCGGGATTACTACAGACCTATTGTGTTCGATAATTATTCGAGGATCCGGAGGCAATCAATCTACGCCAATAATTTTGAGTTGAAGTTCGCCCTGATCAACAAAGTTCAACAGAACCAATATGGCGAGAATCTACATGAGGATCCCAATATCCATTTAGCGATGTTCTTGGAGATATGGGACACCGTAAAGATCAACGGAGTCTCGGAGGATGTCATTCGGTTAAAGCTATTGTCACAACCCGTCCCGGACACCCGTCATCCCTAGGTTGGCGTGACTACAACATAACATCACCAAAATCCCAAATAAACTAATGAAATAAACTATACACACACTTAATAATACAAACATCTATTATGGGGGACACATCCGTCCCGAATTTTATGAACTAAAAGTATTTATCCATGAACCTTTTATAGGTTCGCCTTTGACAACTTCTATCGATCGCCTATATGACTCCATCACATAGCTCTATCTAGTGCTAGTAGAGGACCGACTCCTAACTGTTGTACCTGCAAGTGTACTGCCTTCTTAGTAAAATATTTTTAAAATAATGACACATTCTAAATATCACCATAATTAAATATGAATCAAGCGTAAGTATATAAGTAGTGAAAATTAAGCGATATAGATAAGTTCTATCTAGTATAAAATCATACCGATCACCATAATAAATAATAAATCATCCAATATAAGTAAAATACAACATCTCAAACACACACCTCATACACACTTCTCAAACACACCACTCCACCACAACACACACACTGGCTAGCCATAGTGATCATTTTAACCTCACGATCGGGAGTTGCAACGGTACCGTAACATCCGTAGGAATGCCTTCCTATGAAATATCCACACCCCTTCTGGGGAGAAATATAATCCACACCCCTTGAAAGGAAAAACATCCACATCCCATGAGAAGAATCCACACCCCTTTTGGGGAGAAAAATAATTTACACCCCTTTCGGGGAGAACAACTAAGACATCGTCAAAATCATTAGTATAATTAAAAATCCACATCCCTTACAAGAAGAAATACATTTCCATACCGTATCGTCAAATTAATAACATCATCAGCTCACACATTCATCTCTATTTTCCAAAATCGACTTTTTAGTCCAAAAATCATATTTTCCCACTTTCGTTTGAAGACCGTCTAATTTCAACAAAAATCATTTTTTGTTTACCTTTATTTTTAGAAAATTAGATATTTTTCATTCTCTTTTTAAAAACCACCAAATTGCACAAAAATCTATTGCCCTCAACTCACCCCAAAATCCAACGAAAATTATTTTAAATCTATCTTTTTAGAAACCAACACAATTCCCCAAGAATTCATTCTACTAACCCACCCCAAAACCTGCTTAATCCTTATCATTTATAAAATGGTACAGTTTCAGTAATCACACATTTCGTCATATATATATACATAGAAAAATAATTTGGTAAGAAGACAGTACACTCACCTGGCTATCCGTTCCGAACAGTTTTTACTGACTATCTTCTACCGATATCTAAGTGCCTGCGAACCTAATAGTGACATGGCCTAAATTAATATTTTATGTAAAATAACCAAATCATGCAATACAGACCCTAAATTCCGTAATTTCCCCTGTACTCACTTTTTATTATGAAAAATTGTTATTCGGTAAATTTCATTTCGTTAATAATTACTATACGCATTTGTTAATATGGACGGCGACGAAATTATCAAAATTAACGATTCCAAATTATAATCCTGTTTGCTAATAATTCAATTTAACAACAATGGTAATCGATTTAGATTTTACTTGCTCCGAAACGTCCGTCGGCCGCGAGATGAATTTTGGATTATTTTGGGGTGGTTTGTGTATTTTTCCTTATTATTATTATTTATTTATTTTTTCCTTCTTCCTTCTTCCTTTCTCCCGCTTCTTTTTCCTTGCTTCTGTTTTGTGTTTCTGTTTTCCTTCCAGACGACACACACCAGCAGCACACCACCGAAGGAGCCACACACACACACCCCACCAACAAGGACCCATCCCTCCGGCTACCAAAAACACACAAACAACCTATACCCAGAACACCTACACACAACGGCAATACCGTCGCCGGCGAACTCTCTCTCTCTAACTCTCCACTGCCGGTGACGCTTAATTCACACACACCCTCAACAAAACCCACACCGTTGGCGATCTAATACACACACCAAACCTACACACCCAGTCAACAGAAAAAGCTAAACACCCACATCCGTACCTAACTCGCCGGAAAGAAACGAACACTACGCACCCACGTCAACATGCCAAACGACGGGGACACACATGTACATACACCGAAACACGCACATACACACACGCGACAACATCACCGGCGATAGAACAGGGACATTCACATGCCACCGACGAGTTTTCTCTCTCTAACCCATTGCCGGCGATGCCTCGCCGGAGTGAACGACTGCACCGTCGCATGGACGGACAACACACATACCTCATACACACAATGAAACACACACCTATATACATATAGTAGCACACACCCCACTTACCGTCTGGACAATGACGATCGGCCGACCACCAAACCACGGACAACCGGAACCCACACCAGCCAACCCCTCTCTCTATTCCCTTCTCGATTCTTCTCCCATTTTCTCTATATTTTTGTATGTATATATGTGTGTGTGTGTGTGTGTGTGTGTGTGTATGCATGTCCTAGAAGCCGGCCACCTGGCCTTTCTCCTCACCACCGTTTGCCACCGCTTCTCTCTCTAAACATATATAGTATATAATTGCACTTAAGCCCCCTTTATTTTAGTTAAACATCAAGTTTTATTTTAATGTTATAAACATTTGCAATTTGGTCCCCTAACTTTTAAATCACATCTTAAATTTTGAAATCCGCCCCGCTATTTTTGAAATATTATAAAAATGCAACTAAAATTATTTGTATTTTAAAAAAAATCGGGGTCTCACAGCTATTCCCATTCTCGCTTCGAGACCGAGCCAGGGGTTGGTTTCAATTTATCTAACCTGGGAGTATCTCGACTTGGGAGGAACTAGCTTAACTGTTCCTCATTAAGTTCTTTCCCCCATCGAAGACGTCAAAATTGAGAAGTGAGATTGCTTAAATTTGCCAAAAATATTATAAACCACTCTTTCAGGCATGGGACAAATTCAAGGACTTGTTTAGAAGATTCCTCCAACACATATATCAAGATTGGTTTCAAACCCAACTCTTCTAGAATGAGTTGGATTGACATACGAGAACAATTGTGGATGCCACATCTGGAGGTTTTCTATCATCTAAAACTCCTGACGAAGCTCAAGCACTATTGGAGGAGATGGCGGCCAATAATGTTCAATAGGCCAATAACATAGTTTGGGACGAAAGGTAGCTGGTATTCATGAGGTCGATCATCTAGCTACCTTGTTGGCCCAAGTTTCGAAACTCACGGAACAGCTTGTTGCCTTCACCACCAGAAATGCCTCATCAAGTCAGGAGATGAAAAATGTTGCAAGTGTTTCCCAATCGAGGATTGATAATGAGTTTGAGAAATGTTACTCCGTCAACAACCGAGCCTATACCTTTAGGTCCACCAATAACATCTCAACTCACTATCATCCTAGGATTCAGAATCACGAAATTTTTTCTTATGCGAATACACATAATGCCTTGTGACCTTCTCCCGGGTATTCTTTGTAAACACAAAGTTTTCTGCCATAGTAGCCAAGTCGTTCCGTGCAACAACCTGTAGATAGAAATAAGCTACTCTTAGAAGAATTGTTCAGTTCATTTATTAAGGAGACGCAAAATATCATGCGAGAAACGCATACTCGTCTCAACAAACATGAGACGCATCTTGATAACATCGAGACAACATGCCCCGACACCAATTCGACCGTGAAGTCTCTGAAAACGTAAATTGGCCAACTTGTTTGCGCCATCAAAGGGCAAACCTCAGGGAAGTTCCCAAGTGATACAGAAACTAACCTAAGGTATTGCAAAGCTATCATATTGAGAATTAAAAAGGAAATCGAAGTAACAAAGCCAAAGGAAGACGAGTCCAAGAAAAAAATAAACTACAAAAAATAACCCATGTCGAATGAGAAGAAAAAGGAAGTTCCAAAGGCGAATCTGGGTTTTATCTCGTTTTCGGGCAATCCACCGATGATCACTCTGCCATTGCCATATCCGCAGCGATTTCAGAAGAAGAAATTATATAGCCAATTTACAAAGTTTCTTGAAATTTTTAAGAAGATCCATATCAATATCCCGTTTGCCGATGCATTAGAGCAAATGCCCGATTATGGGAAATTTTTTAAAGATATAATAACTAAGAAGAAGAAGTTGGAAGAGTATGAGACCGTCAAGCTCATGGAGGAGTGTAGTGCAATTATTCAACAGAAATTGTCGCAAAAGCTAAAGGATCCCAGAAATTTCCCCATCCCATGCACTATTGGGAAGTCTCATTTTTAGAAAACACTTTGCGATCTTGGAGTGAGTATTAATCTTATGTCGTCATCCATTTTTTGAAAATTGGGGTTTAGAGAAGCAAAACCCATTACTATTTCTCTACAAACGGCAGACTGTTCCTTGACTTATCCAAAGGGCATTATTGAAGATGTGCTCCTGAAGGTAAACAAATTCATCTTTCTTGTTGATTTTGTTGTGTTGGAGATGGAGTAAGACTGGGAAATTCTTATTATTTTTGGGAGACCTTTTCTCGCAATCGGGAAGGCGTTGATCGATGTGCATAACGGAAACTTTACCTTAAGGGTCAATAATGAGGAAGTGAAGTTCAACATCTTCAACACCATGAAGTTTCCAAAAGAGTTTGTGACTTGAAATTGGATAGAATTGGTGGACTCGTGTGTTAAGGAGTTCTTTCGTGAAATCGTGCACCAAGATCCTTTGGAGCACAATCTCAAAAATTCCCTACCTATGGTGAATTTTGGTGAGAAAAGATCTATTAAAGATGAAAGTGTTGTGGACTGCATTTTATCTCTCGAAGTTGTGCCTAGCGATGAGGTAAATTTGGTACTAGTGTAGACTCTTGATGGATATGAGAGTTGGCCAAATCCCTTAAATCTACCTCACGGTGGGTTGGTTCTCAAGCAATTACCGGAGCACCTTTGGTATACATTTTTTGGGGAGAACTCTACCGATCCAGTGATTATTTCATCCTCATTGAGTCAAGAAGAAGAAGAAAAGCTTCTCATTATCCTGAAAAGGCACAAGTCCACGTTCACTTGGTGTATTTTCGACATCAAGGGAATAAGCCAAACCATTTGCATGCACAAAATTCTGATGGAGGATTCATTTAAGCCCTCAATTAAGCATCAAAGAAGGCTAAAGCCTGAAATGAAGGAAGTGGTTCATGCTGAAGTTCTAAAGTTATTGAATGTTGGAATCATTTATGCGATATCGGATAGTGAGTGGGTAAGCCCTGTGCAAATGGTTCCAAAGAAAAGTGGCAAAATCCCAGTGAAAAACAAGATGAATGATCTAATTCCCACATGAACCATCACAGAATGGAGAGTGTTCATTGATTATCGGAAGTTGAATAAGGCCACAAGGAAGGATCATTTTTTCCTCCCGTTCATCGACCAATTGCTGGGCCGGCTAGCTGGTTATGACCATTACTGCTTTCTTGATGAGTATTCAGGTTATAATCAAATAACCATTGCACCGGATGATCAAGAAAAGACAACATTCACTTGCTTGTACGATACTTTTGCATACCGTCGTATGCCGTTTGAACTATGCAATGCTCTGGCAACTTTTCAATGGTTTATGATAGCGATCTTTTCAGATATGGTGAAAGATATTATGGAAGTGTTCATGGACGATTTATTAGTCTTTGGTTCATATTTTGACCATTGCCTCCACAATCTATCACTTGTGCTAAAGCGATGTGAAGAGAAAAATGTTGTTCTCAATTGGGAGAATTGTCATTTTATGGTTAAGAAGGGTATCGTTTTAGGCCATCAAATCTCTTCCAAGGGACTTGAGGTGGATCGAGCAAAGATTGAGACAATTGAGAAACTTCCCCTACCAATCAATGTAAATGGGGTACGGAGTTTTCTAGACCATGCTGGCTTCTATCGGAGATTCATCAAGGATTTTTTGAAAATGTGAAGTTGTTGTGCAATTTTCTTAAAAAAGACTCCTCATTCGTTTTTTATGATTCTTGTTTGGAGGATTTTAATGCAATGAATGAAAAATTGATCTTGGCTCCGATTATAGTCGCACTCAATTGGAATGAGCCATTTGAAATTATGTGTAACTCTAATGACTATGCGGTTGGGGTTGTTCTGGGCCAATAGAAGGAGAATTTTTTTTGGGCGATTTACTATGCAAGCAAAACTCTCAATAATGCACAGGAGAATTACACCACCACGGAAAATGAGATGTTAGCGGTGATCTTTGCTTGTGATAAGTTTCGATCATACATTATTGGGTGCAGGGAGATCATCTATACGGACCACGCAACCATCTGATACTTATTCGCAAAGAAAGACACAAAGCCTCATTTAATCCGATGGATTCCCTTGCTTCAAGAATTTGACGTCGAGATTCGCGACAAAAATGGTAGTGAAAATATTGTCGCTGATCATCTTTCAAGACGCGTATTAGAAGATATTTGTGATGATTCGTGTATTATAAAAGTTTTTTTGGACGAACAATTATTCAATATCAAAGTAAAACTTCTATGGTTTGCGAATATAGTCAATTATCTCGCGTGCAAGGTGTTTCCCCCGGACCTATCTAGTGCTCAAAAGAAGAAGTTCCTATTTGATATGAATAGTTACATGTGGGATGACCCTATGTTGTTCAAGAAGTGCGCTGATCAAGTCATTTGGTGATGTATTCTGGAAGACGAAATTGCGAGCATTCTCCATCATTGTCACTTATCGCCGTGTAAAAGGCACTTTGGTGCAACACGGATATCCGTAAAGGTGCTTCAATCAGATTTTTACTAGCTGACTCTTTTTCGTGACTCTTATACTGCTGTGAAAACTTGTGATCGGTGCTAGACGGTCAACAATATCTCGAGGTGGCATGAGTTACCTTTAACAAATATTCTCGAGCTGAAACTTTTTAATGTATGGGGAATAGATTTCATGGGACCGTTTCCTCCATACTTTGGTCAGGAGTACATTTTGTTGGTAGTGGATTACGTGTCAAAATGGATAGAAGCTGTAGCCACACTGACCAATGATGTAAAAATGGTTCTAAAATTTCTTCAAAAGAATGTATTGACAAGGTTCGGGACTTCTCGAGCAGTCATTAGCGATGAAAGAATCTATTTTTACAACATAATTTGCAATACTCTACTGACCAAGTACGAAGTTCGGCACAAAGTAGCACTAGCTTACCATCCCCAAACAAACAGTCAAGTTGAAGTTTTCAATCAGGATATCAAACAGATTCTGGAGAAGACAGTTCACTCCAACTGAAAAGTTTGGGCGGTGAAACTCGACGATGCATTGTGGGCCACCGCACGGCGTTTAAAATATCGATCAGAATGTCTCCATATCGGTTGGTGTTTAGAAAAAGCATGCCACTTGTCAGTTGAGTTGGAACACTGTGCCTATTGGGCAATTAAGAAGTTAAATTTCGATCTCAATGCTTCAGGACAACAATGTCTCCTACAGCTCAATGAGCTAAAGGAATTTTGTAACGAGACATATGAGAATGCTAAGTTATACAAGAAGAAAACCAAAAGATGGCTTGACAAGAACATCATTAGGAGAGAATTTGGCTCGGGACAACAAGTGTTACTTTTCAACTCTCGGTTGAGACTTTTTCCCAAAAAATTGAAGTCCCGGTAGTCTGGACCATTCTGGATTAAACAAGTATTTCCATTTGGTGCTGTTGAATTGAAAGGTTATGATGATCGGATTTTTAGAATTAACAGGAAAAGAATCAAGCAATATTATGAAAATGAAAAGCGAGTTGTAGAGAGTATCTCCCTCGTTGATAACTGATGCAGGTCGTTGTTGAGTCCGACTAGGGACGTTAAATTTATCGTCTTTTTTGAAATACAACACGGGAATGGTTCTTACCTAGTTTGAAAAGAAAAAAAAAAGGCTTTCAGTGATCATTGTGCGAGTTTGTTATGTAAATGGAGGAGCACAGACATTCAGGGATGTTGAGTAAATCTAGAACGAGAAGAAATAGCGGTACGACAACAAAACGGTAACCTACAGTTCAAAAATCCAAGCAAAAAGAGCTAAGGCCTAGTGGCCTTAGCGCGCTGCAACGCGTTCTCCATCGCGCTGCAGCGCGCACACCCCTGTTGCAATAAAATGACGCGATTCTTCATTTTTCACCAATTTCTAACCCTAGTTTTGAAATTTCTCTCCTCTATTCTCTCCCAAACCGTGAACCTACCTCCAAATTCATATCTTCTCCTCAAGAATCTATATCCCCACCACAAATCCACCATTTTTCCCCTCATTCTTAAACAACCGTTTGTTAAAAAAATGATTCAAGCAGTCAAATGCAATGAGGACTTCATCTCCAGCGATTTGGGTACCCAAAAATCATCAAGTAAGTTGTTTCAAGAATGAATTTTCATTTGTGTGCTTTTATTTCCTCGTTGGTGGCTCGCTGGCTTGGGGTTTGCTTGTGAAATCATAGTTTTGTTTGAAAACCGTGACTCTGGTGTTGCATTTGGGATTTTCTTAACTAATGTGGTCGTGGGTTATTTTTTTGTGAAGTCCAAATTGTGTTGGCAAGGGTTTGTTGTGTTTTGGCTTAAAAATCATGTTGCCGAAATCAGTTTCGAAGTGACAAAGGGGAGAGGGGTCTGGTCCGAGAGCCCCGAATCTAGCCTTGGATTTTGATTCGAGTTGTTTCGTTTCCAAGCAGGCTGAGCAGCATTTCAATAAGCATAAAAAAACCAGAAATTGCATTCGTGAACGAGGTTTCGCCGATATCGAAGATCTTCAAGTTGAGATCCCAAATGTGATAAGAGAGAGGAAATGACAGTACTTTTATAGACAACCAGACCCGGGTGCTGTCACCTTGGTTCGTGAAGTTTATGCCAACTCCATGGGATGCGAGAACCACAAGACCAGGGTTCAAAATCGTTGGGTGAAATTCGATCTTGAAATGATTAACCAACACTTGGGGTTACCTAATGATGCATTTGATGAGGACGAGATGAAACAAAATCTAGATGAAGTCATTAAGGCGTTATGTTCGGAAGTTGTTATGTTCAGAACGTGCACGTTGGACACCTATAAAGAATGACCAGGCTGTTTTTGAGTCCAAGCACTTGAAGAAGTTCCCAAAAATCTGGTTCCGCTTCGTCAATGCTAGATTATTTTCGACAGCTTGTAAGACCCAGATTTTAGCACGTGCATAATTTTAGTTGCATTTTAGAGTATTTAGAAAATAACAGGGTGGAATGCGTCATTTCTAATTTAAATTAAAAGTTTAGGGGTCAATTAGCAATTTTAGAAATATTCATTTTAAATTTTGGGATTTAAATGACAACTTAAAGAAATTAGGGGGGGGTTAATGTAATTTGAGAGAAAAAATTAATACACACACACTCTGACGGGATCAAATGAAAAAAAAAAAAGGATCTCGACGTGGCAACGCAGGAGATTAGGAAAAAAACCACTAGAATCATGCATATGTATATATATTCATCCATGCATGTGGTGATGATGAATCTCAAAAGAAGGAAATAGAAGGAAAAAAAAAAGGTTCGACTAGTGGGGTGGTTCGCCTTCGGTGTGTGGGTATCATGTGTGCAGTTGGCCGGATAGGGATCACCGACGATAGGGGTGATCAGTGATCATCGTTCGTGTACCAATGGTTGTCGTCAGTCTGAGTGGGTGTTGTTCCGTTGTCAGTCCAGCGTAGGGATGGGTGTTTTGTTGACGATGACTGATGTGGTGGTGTGTGTCTCTGACTGTTCATCCGGCGATTGTGTGTGGGTGTATTTGAGTAGACTATAAGTGTGTGTGTTCAGTCAACAACGGTTGTGTATGTGTGTGTTGATCCGGTCCAGTGGGTGTGTGTGTGTTGTATGTGTATGTTTCTCCAGCGTGCATGTGTGTGGGTGTGTTTATCTAGTGTGTGGGCAGGTGATTGGCAGCCATGTGTGGGTGTGTGGTGTCGTTTGGTCAGCCGGCTTTGACAGGGTGTAAGAGTATGTATGTGCGTAGTCGTTGCTTAGTCGTCGCTAGTATGAGAGGGTGATTGTATGTGTGTTTGCGATCAAACTGTGTGTGTGTATTGCCAACGGTGTGTTCCGTTGTGGGGTGGTTTGATCCGACCTGTGGGGGGGTGTTGTTGGTAGAACGGGTTGCTCTGTGTGTGTATGATCGGTGTAACGTGGCCGACGGTGAGTGATGAGTAGGAAGGAAAGAGCGTCGCCGACAGTAGGAGTTAGAGAGAGAGTTCCAGGCGCCAAAAACAGAAAATAGAAAAAGAGAAAAAAAAAATGAAATGATTTCTGATAGGTGTGATCTATCTACATATTTCCAAACTGAATTAAGTTAATTTTTTAGCTTTTATATAATATTTTATTATGTTTTAATTAGTTTTCATATTTTTTGTATAAATCAGGTGTGTGGGGCAAAAAGATAAAAAACTGGAGCGAAAATGATGAGATCGAACCAAAAGCGGTTGAAGTTACGGTGGATAAACAAGCTCGGAGGCAAAATTGTGAAACAGGCCCACCGCCTAGGCGGTGAAGAAGTTGAGAAATGACCAAAGGCTACTAACAGCCCACCGCCTAGGCGGTGAATCCCATTGCCTAGGCAGAAACCCAGCAAAAAGATTTCTATGTCCACTGCCTACTTCTTCGCCTAGGTGATCAGCAAAACCGACCTACCTTCGCCCAGGCGGTGGAACCCTTCGCCTAGGCGGAGAGCCTCTGCACAACCTAGATATTTATTAGATTTTTTGTAGATTTTTTGCCTATAAATACCATTCCCTCTCCCCTCCTTTGAGACCCCCCACCCCCCCCCCCCCCCAGCCATTTGGGCACCTTAGGCCATACTTAAGCTTAGGTTTAGGAGTTTTAGAGGTAGAGCTCACATACCGAAGTGGAGAAGACGGCGAAGCGATTGTTGAGCATTCTTAGCAGCTAATGTTCAGACGAGGCTAAGTTCTTCAATTATTTTCCTTATTTCTTTAACTTAAGATTATGTGAGCATGTTTAGCTTGTTCTTTCATTATACATACGGTTATGGCCGTAGTTAAACATGGATTGTATAGGGATTAGCAATAAATTTATGAATATGTGTTGGGATGATTTCGGTGTTGTGTTTATGTTTGTTCTTCGTAGTTTGATTGTATTTATCATATTGTTTATTTATCATGTTTAGTTAGATACATGGAGAATACGGGGTTTGACAAATCTCGGATTCGGATTAGGGTAAACAAACACCACGATTTTATAACCCGGTCGGGATTTAAATTGTGGACAATCGATGACATTGGGGCAAGACTCACGCGACCTAGGGTCGTTAAGATGTTGAGGGGGACTTTTTCGTTGACTCGAAGTTGCGTTATATCCCTTATCCTACACTGGGGAGAGGTAGCGAGGGAGTTTTAAAATGGAGATAGGGTAAATACAACGCACAATCCAATGAACCGGTCGGGAGTTGGATTGTGTGCAATCAATGACGCTGGGCGAGACTCACGTGACCTAGGGTTGTTAAGACGTTGAGGGGGACTTATTCGTTGACTCGAAGTCATATATTCCACCGTCTTATACTCGGGAGAGGTGGCGGTGGAGTTTACGTACCGAGATTATCAAATAAGTCGAACACTGTAAACGTGAGTAAATCGAAATCGAATACATATTTGTAAACACGTTAATCCCTAAGCACATTAAAGTGAATCAAGTTAGCAATTGCAAATGCTACTTGATGTGAGCAGTTGGGTTTAGGGCGAACTTCAGATTGGTTCGGTATTCGAGTACTCACTTGTAGTTTTCTTTTGTTTTAACCACACCCGTGAAATAATACTAATCGAATAAGTTTGGGGGTGTGGTTAGTTATAAAAAAAAAAAAAAAAAAAAAAAAAAAAAAAAAAAAAAAAAAAAACATACATATGTAAATATAAGTTTAATTCCGTTTGTTTTTTACAAATGAGTATGTCGGTCTTAAATGCATGTTCGGGATTGTTTCCAATCTAAGTATGGGGCTTCGAGAGTGAATGTGTCAAGCTTTGAGCCCTGGATAACGTTAAGTTAACAATGTTAACCTGTTTTCAATTCCGAAATACCCTTGGCCAAATATTCCTTAACCGTACCAAGTTCTAATGATCTCTATGAATTTCTGAACTTACATTAGTGGAGAGTGGACCCTAATCCGGCCTATGGAAATCCTAGTCCTTCACGATCTAAATCATGAATTTCGTTGGGGGATAATCCATTCCGGTCATTATATAGTATATTATTGAGTCTTATACTAACACGTATACAGGATCTAGAATGGTGTTCACCATTATTGCATGTCAAAATTCTAGAATATTACATGATGTGTATTATTGCCTAAACTCAATATGACTGACGGTTGTTGAGGGAATAATGACTTGGCTGTTAGCAGAATTTAAAACTCGCATGTTGTTATGTTTAGATTGTTTTAGGATGTTGGTTATTTCATTTAGTTGTGTTTTTTATTTTCGTGTGTGTGTTTGGCTCGAGAACTAGCCAAATTCCAAGTTTGGGGGTATTTGATAGGTGTGATCTACCTACGTATTTTCAAACCGAATTAAATTAGTTTTTGAGCGTTTATATAATATTTTATTACGTTTTAATTAGTTTTCATACTTTTTGTATAAATCATGTATATGGGGCAAAAAGATAGAAAACTGGAGCGAAAAGGATGAGATCGAACCAAAAACGGTCGAAGTTACAATGGATAAACAAGTTCAGAGGCAAAATTATGAAACAGGCCTACCACCTAGGTGTCCAGACCACCGTCTAAGCGGTGAAGAAGCTGAGAAATGACCAAAGGCTACTGAGAGCCCACCGTCTAGGCGGTGAATCCCACCGCCTAGGCGGAAACCCAGCAAAAAGATTTCCAAATCCATTACCTACTTTTTCGCCTAGGCGATCAGCCAAACCGACCTATGTTCGCCTAGGCGGTAGAGTGAAAATTGAAAATTTTAAAAGTAGCATATTGAATATAATATGAATGTGAAAACTGAAAATTCTGAAAATATCATGTTGAATGTAATATGAATGTACAAATTTGAAACTAATAAAAAAAATAATAAATGTAATTTCATTTTAAAAATCTTATTAAGATGAATTTGAATATATAATTAGATAGTGAAAAAAATGTGTACAACAATAATTATTTTGATTTTAATAAAATAATTTTGTGTGAAACTTAAATATGAAAATTTTAATCCCACAAATCACACAATGACAAATTAGGGTACCAATTTTCGCACTTTCTGAAATTGGAACTAAATGTTTCGAAATTTTCTAGACAAAGGGATCATTTGGTTCAAATTTAAACACTTGGAATCAATTAATAATTATGTTTTTAATTTAGTTCCACTTTCTAATTTTTCCTAAATAAGATGTGCCTTTTTAAGTGCCGAATTTGGAGGTCTTGTCATTCACCATGTGTTTTCATTATCTTGACCTTTGCAAGTTGAGGTATGTTCCTGCATTCGTGACTAAAATTAGCTTCACCCGGAGCGAATCACACCAAAGGGTAAAGAGCAACGGACAAAATCAATTCAACTCATGATGGGTGGCTGACGAATGGCGAAGGCAAGACACTCCTTGAGATTAGGATTTAGAGAGATGTTAAAGAGGATGAAGAGAGGAGATTGAACGGTAGTGGAGAAAAAATTACAGGAGAAAGAGAGAGACTGAATGGAGATAGAGTTAGGATTTTGTTCATTATATATTGAGGGGAATATTTGTTTATCTATGGTTCTTTTTTTAAATGTAAAGAATAAAAAACTATATTACTTGAATGGAGGGGTTCGGTTAAAAAGTTACAATTTACACTTTTATACTTTTGAATAAAATCAAAAAGTAATTTTTTTTTTAAATTAATAAAATATGTTTAAAAAATAGACGAAATTGTCTCTTTATTATAATTTTAATTTTTTTTTAATATAAATATTTTTTAAAAATAAATTAAAATTAAAATAAAGGGACATTTCATCTATTTCATTAAAATTAGATGGAAAATTTAATTCCATCTATTTTTAAACATATTCCATTTTAATTTAAAGAGAAAAAAATAGTTTTGCACTTTGTTCAAAAGTAAAAGTAGGTAAAGTGTGCATTTTTTAAGTGCAGGGGACAAGGATTTATGTATCGGCCGCTACGTAGCGTAACGAGCAATTCATAACGGCTTTTTGGCACTCCGTTACCGTTACAGGTCGATAAATCGATTGTTGACTGATTCACGCCCGTAACAGATAAACGGCCGTTACGGCCAATTATGCATATTTGTGTCCAAATGACTCATTTTGGTCACTTTTCTCCTTACACCCAATTCTTTCTCATTCATCCTCCAACCCAGTCATCCAAGTTTCAGCCAAATCCAAACTTTCCATCCCTCTTCCACTCCATTTTTTTGCCAAATTCAAGTCTTCCATTCCATTTTCGGCCAAATCCAAGTATTTCTAGTAGAATTTCTTAATCAAATGTAACGGTCTGGTTTTCCAGGGTCGCCATGTAGTTTCTCACTTCAGGGAATTAATACTAAAGTCAAATAACCAATATTTTATTTATTAAAAATCTAAAAAAATTTATAACCTACGTCGATATTATAATTATCGATCTATTGAGTCGATTTTACAACAATAAATAATAAATATAATTATTACCCTTTTTTATCCAGACTTTCTATACATGTTCGAGCCAAAACTGAATACAAATACATCTATTTGTATTTGTAATCATTCACGAATTTCCCACACCAATTTAACCGTGTCTTTTCTAACCACATCTTGCTAAGTATCACCATAACGTCCATGTGTCATGTAGGGTCCTGTTCTTATATTTCACAATAGCCACAGTTGACAAATAACACGAAAACAAATTTTAAATAGCAAATTAATGAAACAAAATTTGCAGGACACGTCCAATTGTCTTATACTTATAAATAATAAATATAATTATTACATAGAAATTCAAATAAAATTTCAGGCGCAGTTTTATTCTCACCGATCCTACAATCAAAACTGTGGAGTTATGAGTTAGCACTCAGTAGAATTTTAACCTCTTTAATACGTATATCTAATCGAATCTAAAATAAACACATAAATGTGTATCTCATATAATATGTACTCATAAATATTTTATGAAAAATAACAATTATAATATTAATAACATAAATCATACGATACACGCAAAGATTATATATATATATGTATGAATATATGTGCATATCGATAGTTAAGTGCTGATCTCTCATTAATATTCATATGTGCTTTATGCATATGCAGACAAGTCTCCTTATTATTATTATTATTATAATCAACATGCACACACCCGTGTGCTCAATTATCTACCCACATATATATTGATATTAGTTTATTTCTTTAACAAGAAAATTAATATCAACCCTTTATTTATTTATTTACATAAAAGTCTCTTTAAAATAAAAATAAATATTAATTATATCTCAAAACTCTTAACAGTATATTTTAAATAACACAATAGTCCCAATTTTTTTAAAAGTCAATTTAAAATTAACATTTAACCTTAAAAAATTATCAAATATTTATTTATACCATAAATTTTCATAATATATAAAACAATCCAAAAAAATTAAATTTATATAAAATATAATTTTCAAAATATAATTTTTCTAGGTATTACATCAAAACAACAAGATTTCTTCAATTCTGACAGATTTGTAAGTTTTTTATATATTTTTTAAAATTTTGCCACCATATTGGGTTTAATTTCAGTCCTACAAAATATATGCCTATAATTGGTTTACTCTATTATAGTTTTATTATGTTTGTCTAACATATTTTCTTTAAATGTTGTGTATCATTTTATTTTTTTAAGATTATTTAGTACGACCGTTCTTAATTTTTATTTTTTGTCTTTTTATATTTTAAATGTGTTGTATATATAGTTAAATATCATAATATCTATTAAAATATATTTATTAAGGGTTAAATGAGTAGAACAATTACAATTATTGTGTTTTTAAGGATTTTATGGTGATTTTAAAAAAATTACTATTGTTATAACCGATCCCCGTTATAAATAAGTCGATATTCTCGATACCGTTACACGGCGACCGTTACCGTTACACAACCCAGTATAGCGATTCAAAACTTTGAGGGGGGTAAAGTGATAATTAGGTAAGGTAGAGGAGGTAAAAGACAATTTATCTTTTTATTTTTACATTTTCTTGCCATTCTTCCTTCCTCTTTCTCCTCCCACGAATAACGCGCCGATGCCAAATCTCTCTCTCTCTCAACGCCATCCACACTCACACCCTGCCCGTTTTGTCCAACCCACAACCGTGCCACTTATTATGATGCCCCTTCTCTTCTTCTTCTCACTCTGATTTCTCTCTCTATACACACACACATACACATATAGGGCTTGAATTTGAAAATTCGAGCCTATTATACGAGTGTGTGTATATATACAAACATGTACATATATTATCTAGAGAGAGAGAAAAAAAAAAAGTAAGGATGAGAAAAATAAGAAGAGGAGGGAGAAGAGGACGAGGAGTAGGGATGCCACTAGTTTGATTTCGGTCTGGTTTCATATAAAACCAAAATCAAAATTAAAACCATTAGAAATATATCAAATTAACCAAAATCGCCGATTTTTTTTTAAACGGTTTTAAAATCAAAGTATTTAAATTTATACAAAACTAAAACCAAAATAGTGAAACCATGAAACCATTTAAGATTTTTTCATTTTTTTAAAAACTAAAAACAAAAACAAAATCGCGAAATGATGGACCGCTATTTTTTATATATAAATAAAAGCATAACTAAAATATTAAACATAAATTCTAAAAAAACAAAACTAAACCACAAAATAACCATAATTAAAATTTCTTACCAGTAAACATAATTAAAAAATTTGACCAGTAATCATAATTAAAAGAATGGGAGAATGGCTATGAAATCACTAATCAGAAATGAACCCCCGAGTCCCTTTACACACATATATATAGGATGAAAGTGTAAATAAATATATATATATATATATATATATATATATATATATATATATATATATATATATATATATTAGGGTTAAGTTGTAAATATAAAAAAAATAAGGATATATATGTAATAAAAATATATCTAAAATATCTATTTCGTATTTCGATTTTGTGGTACGGTTTCGCGATTTCTATCCCAAAACTAAAACCAAAACCTCTTCGATTATTAATTTCTAAACCAAAATTGCAAGCAAACCATTTAGTCGATTTTAAAACTAAACTATTCGGTTCGATTTTTCACAGTTACCCATTAGTTCGATTTTTTGTGGCATCCCTAACAAGGAAGAGGAAGGGCACGCATGATAGATGACGGGAGCAAGGGTGGGTAGTAGACTGCGATTTGCAGGGGTATTTGGGGGAGAAGGGGGAGGTAAGTGATTTTTTTTAGATAAATAAAAGGGTAAAACAAGTAATATCTAAAATTATTCTAACAAGGGCAAAATAATAATTTCAAAATTGTTTAGATTTTTATTTTTTAAATAGGGGCATACATTTAGGGAAAAAAAAAAACCTGTAAATTTACAATTGCTCTTAAATTACTCGTAGAAATAAAATACACCTTTATCTTATTTTTCATTTTTCTTTATATATATATATATATATATATATATATATATATATATATTTCGTTTATTTTAATTATTTAATTTAATTTTTTATTCCACTAGTAAAAGAAAAACAACTTATTTTGTTTATTTAATTTTTTAGAAAGAAAATCAAGGGTATAAGTGTCAATAGAGTTGTTTTTTTTTTTTTTGTTTGTTTTTTTTTTTTTTTTTTTAATACAAAATCACCTTGACTGTCAAATTTAATGAAAAACATAATTGTTAATCTTCACAAATCCATGTGAAGACAAAGTAGTGACCAAAATACTACATGGAATATACACAACTATTTTTTTTTTTTTTTTTTTTTTTTTTTTTTTTTTTTTTAATGTAATAGAAATTATTTTAATTTTTAAAGATATTTTTAATAATAATTTAAATAAAATGAAAACATAAAAATATAGTTATTAATGCTACACAAAAAATAACTACCTACGCATTGCGTTCTCCCTTTAATCCTTTAAATGTGTATGCATTATGTATTTTTCAGTATAATAAAAATTATATTATTTTTCAGGAAAATTTATTAGCTAGTCTTCTAATCTATTTAAAAGATATTCAACTACTATAATTAAGTATTTGGTTCCTAAAGATATTTTAAAAACGACCATCGCTTTCCTCTATTTATCTATTATGCAATTCTATACAATGTGAACGTTTACAGTGTTAAAAAATAAGGGGTGGTGACCGAGCACTTCCTTTTTGAGGTTTTAATAGTTCTTGTTTTAATTTGCACCGATCACTACTTTTAGCGATTCATGGACTAATATTCCCATCATTAATAAGCTGTTACAATTCTCGTACTACTTTCAGTATTTATTACTTCTAAAACCAAAAATAAATATAGTAAGTTCCAATAAAAAAAAAATTGAACATGAAACATGCGATTTTATCATAAACTTATTGTTGAAAAATTAATTTTTTTTCACAATAATTATCGGGGAATCATCCTCTTTAAAATGAGATATTAATCATTTTTTTTGGAAATATGAATCGTATTTTATGTAAATGTTACATGTAAAATCTTATAGTTCGTATGGTATCAAATGTTGAATGTAACAATCGATGATTTATATTAATTTTTTTTTGGAGTTCTAAATTAAGATGCATGTAGATGTTATATATAAATTTAAAACCACTACATTATGTGTTCCCTGTGAATATTGAATATAACATCCAATGTAATAGAAAATAATATTAATTAATGTTTATAGAAAGAAATAAGAGGAAAAAATATCTTATTCATTGATACAATTACAAGGGAACAAACACCTTCAAATAGGAAAAGAATAGCACACAGTTGTTAACCCTAGAATCCATACAATGAATGAGTTTCCTAATTTATTCAAATTTCTAATCCGTCAAATCCATACCAAAATAGGAACCCTAATTTGCCGACACTCCCTCTCAAGTTGGTGCAAAGATATCCATCGTGCCCAACTTGTTCACTTGAAGCTCGAAAGACTGTCTCAACAGTCCCTTTATCAAAACATCTGCAACTTGCTGTGTGGTGGGTACAAATAGAGTACAAATTATTCATTCTTCAAGTTTTTCTTTTATAAAATGTTTGACAATCTCAACATGTTTCGTCCTGTCGTGTAGAATCGAATTATGAGCAACGGTGATAGCTGCGTTGTTGTCACAATACAACTTCATAGGAAAACTTATTGGTCTTTTAAGTTCTTCCAGAACCCGTTTTAGCTAAAGAATCTCGCACACTCCTTGTGCCATTGATCTGAATTCCGCCTCAGCACTACTTCTTGCAACAACACTTTGCTTCTTGCTCCTCCAAGTGATTAGATTACCCTATAGAAATGTACAGTATCCCGATGTTGACCTTCTATCAGTGACCGAACCTGCCCAATCAACATCCGTATACACCTCAATCCCTCTCTTCTCATTTTTCCTTGAAGAAAAGTCCTTTTCCTAGTGTGCTTTTAAGATGATGAAGAATTCGATACACAACTTCTATATGTTCTTTGTACGGAGAATGCATAAATTGACTTACCATGCTCACAGTGAAAGCAATGTCAGGAAGTATATGTGACAAGTAGATCAGTCTTCCAACCAGTCTTTGGTATCTTTTCGTGTCTAATGGAACGCTATTTTTTACATCTCCAAGTTTAGCATTAGCTTCTATTGGAGTGTCAGAAGGTGTGCAACCACTCATTCCAGTTTCTCTCAAGACATCTAGAATGTACTTCTGCTGCGAAACTACAATGCCTTTTTTTAACCTTGCCACTTCCATTCCATGAAAATATTTTAGTTGACCCAAATCTTTAATCTCGAATTCCTTGTCTAAGCTCTGCTTCAATCTACTTATCTCTTCTAAATTATCTCCAGTCAGAATTATATCATTCACATAGATAATCAAGATAGAGATCTTGTCTTTGGTAGAGAGTATGATCAGATTGTCCTTGTGTATATCCTTAGCTCTTAACGAACTTTGTAAATCTCTTAAACCAAACTCTGAGAGACTGTTTAAAACCATATAGAGACTTCTTTAATTTACATACCTTGGTACCAAACTTCTCAGTAAAACCAGATGGAGGATCCATATAGACTTCTAAGTCTATATTCAAAAAGGCATTCTTTACATCTAGCTGATTGGGAGGCCAATCAAGATTAGCAGCAACAGACAAGAATACTCGAACTGTATTTAGCTTTACCATTGGAGAAAAAGTCTCAGAGTAGTCCACTCTATATGTCTAAGTGAAGCCTTTAGATACAAGATAAGCCTTATATCTTTCCAACGATCCATCTGAGTTGTACGTTATAGTAAATACCCATTTGCAACCAACAACAGTCTTCCCATTAGGCAGATCCATTTTGTCCCAAGTAGCATTATTCTCTAGAGCTCTCATCTCCTAAAAAATCGTTTCTTTCCACTTAGGAACATTTAGAGCTTCCTGGACACTATTAGGAATAACCACACTAGTCATTTGTGAAATGAAGGTACAATATGAAGATGAAATATCTTTTTAAGATACAAAATTTAACAAAGTGTGTTTGGTACAAGACATAATACCTTTCTTGAGAGCAATGAGAAGATCCAGCTGACTAAAAGAATTGAACTCATAATTATCTAGAGGAATCTTTGAAGAGTCATCAAGTATTTCATGATCCAACCTCTGATTAGATTCTCCTTGGTGATGTGGGATAGTGCCCTTTTTTGTGTTAGATACTACTTTGAATATACAAGACCTTTATACCGTTTCGCACACATCTTTGTAGTTTCAATGTGTTGGTCCAAAGAGTTACCCAAGAGAGAGTGAATTGGGTAGCTCCAAAATTTAAACAAATAAATTCTTTAAATACTTAATATCAAATAATCAATTTTTCTAAAGTAATTATTATCTTAATTACCGAACGGATAAGTGTTTAATACTAAGTGCACACCCAAACACAATATAAAGAGTATAAACAATGCATCACACCAAAATATATCCTGGTTCAGTAAGCTAGTCTTACTTAATCTAGTCCCCTGAGCTCTACGGAGATTTGTAACCACCAAACCCCTAATTTTTTTACCAGTAGGAACCAAACCCTTACAATGATTCTTTTACAGACAAAGAATCAATCTTTATAAATTTATCATTTTTTCCAAATCAAGGATGAACCCTATCTTTTTACCAGACTAAAGACTAACCTAACCACTCTCTCACTTATTTTCATAGGTTTAGGAAAAACCTTTGCAAATTACTCAAATGGTATATGTCATTGGCCTTTCCTATCATTTTGCACTATACCAAATACATCCCTTGTCATTTTTCAATTACCAGAGACATCTCTTGTTTTTTTTTTCTTCTTAAACACTACTTACCTTCATTTGGACATCTTAGGTTATTTTTTTAAAAAAATTCATTAGCATTCCTATATTTTTAAAATTATATTTTTTACCCTTAACTTTTTAAATATATATTTTTTAAAATAGGGGTGGGTAGTGGCAGTAAGAGGTGGTGGGTGGTAGGTGGTGGCGGGGGTAGGAAGTAGCAGAGGGTGGTGGTAGGAGGTGGTGGTGGCGGCAGCGGGTGGTGGGCGACGGTGGTGGGAGGTGGTGTTGGGGGATAGTGGCGGTGGGAGGTAGTGGGGGGTGGTGGGTTGTGGTGGCGGTAGAAGGTGGTGGCGACGGTAAGAGATAGTGGAAGCAGTGGGTAAAGTGGTAGGATGTGGCGATGAATATATATAAATTAAAAGGGTTATTTATGTATTTTAATTTTTTATTATTTAATTATTTTTTAAATAGTCAAGGGTAAAATTGATATTATAATAAAGATTTTATTATTTTTAATCAATAAGGAATGTAAGTAGTACTTGAGCAAAATGACAAGGGAGGTCTCTAGTATTTGCAAAATGACTAGGGAGGTATCTGATATAGTGCAAAATGATAAGGGAAGTCAATGACATATACCCATTACTCAAATGTAGCAATTCAATTGCATGGAGAATCAAAACCTAATTTTTTCAAGGGAAAAGAATAATCTAACTTTTTTGCAGGATAAAGATAAAACCATAATATTTTTTACAGGAAAACGATCGAAACCTAGCTACCCTGACTAGACACCGTTCCAAACGTGTCTAATTTGCTCAAACTCACAAATACAAAAAATATGAATTTTTTCCCACAATGAGCTTCTACCACCTCAATACCAAATATACTCAATTAATGTCTAGAAAATTACTGCATGATAGAATGTGAGGCAAACAATATATGATTAAATAAATAAGTGGGTAGCACAATTTAGAGTATGTAATCAGATAAACAAACAAAATCGTTTTAAAAAGAGTTTCAGGATTTTAAGATTAAAAACGATTTTCTAATCAATCTTATAACCAAACAATCAATAAATATGTGAATTCAAAATAAATAACCAAAGCTTGAAAAGATCTTACCAGGAAACACCGAAGATAATAGCAAAATCGCAATATAGCACAAATCGTTGATGCCAAATCAACAGCTTTTTATATCAAGAACGTAGAATAAATCTCTCACAAAAATCTCAAAGAAAATATATCTCTTAGAAAAACTTTGAACTATTAGTTTTTTGTGTAATTTAACTGATTCCCGTAGGCCTATTTTTATAGACATGTATCAAGCCCTCCAACGGCTAGTTTTCAGAAGAATGGCTCTAAAAGATACTATTAAACCCCCTATAATAATATCTTCCATTTCAGATGTATACCACTTTAAAATATCTTTTAAATCTCTCAAATGAGTCCATAAAAAAATTCTCTATTTAAAACCATAAAGATAGAAAGTATTAATCCACTTAAATTATGAGAATTACAAAATATGTGAATCAAATCAATAGAGATATTAGAATAGATGTACCATATCTTAAGTAAGTTCAAATCCCCTAAATCCCTTTCTTGGAATCCTAAAAAACGGATAGTTTTTTGCCAAGAGACCAAGTCACACGAAATCACAACTGACGTTGTCGGTTGACTGATAAACATAATTCATTTGACTGATTGATACAAGGTTAAAACATAGTCTAAACGTTTAGGCCAATCGGTTGATCGATTGATACAAGATAGTTCACTTTCGCATCAAAAAACACACTGACTCAAATGGTTAGACGATTTTTTTTTTAATCAGTTGACCAACTACTTCAGGTTGTCCACTTCTTTTACCAATTCATCCAATGTATCAAACGATTAACCAACTTCTTTAATTCGGTTGACCAATTGGATCAGTAGTACCTCATTTCTGCTCAAAAACTCATTGTTTGATTCAGTTAACTAATTGTTTTTCTCGATTAACTGAATTGACTCAAAAATACAATTTTTTATACTTTAAACCATGCATGTTTTCCAATTAGGTTAATTATCAATTTCATTTCACATAAGAAGCACATAAATGATCTCATTTTAGGATATTGAATTTATCATTTCTTACCATGACACACTTAAAAATAACTCTTTTATAGTGTCGTGTGTAATCCTAATTCAAATTGTATTAAGAGTATAAAAGTAGAGAGTTGTTTTCACCTAATTTTCTTTAATGTATTCAAAACTCTTCATTGCGTCCATCTTGCACCCTTTATATTTTCTTCATGATATTTTCTTATTAAACTACTATATGGAACTCTTTTTTGAAACAATCAATAAACACATTAATTCCACAAAAAATATTAATACTTAATTGTTCATCAAAATCTAGGGTTCAACGCAGAATTTTAATTCTGAGATGGCATTACCAAAGGTCATTCATTGGTAGGTTCAATATTTTCAACATTTAATTCATTCGTTTCCCCAGATTTTGTATTTTCCATATCATTTTCTTTCGGTAACTGGTTGTGAGAAACATCATCTTGAACAAACCCAAAAAATGAACCATCTAAAAAATCATCTTCACAAGTGCTCTCCCCTTGAAGATGGGCATTGCTGTAGTAGGATTGTCCTTCAAAGAATGTAAAATCCATAGGCACAAACATTTTTTTGGAAACAGGATCAAAACATTTATCCTCTCTAATTTGTAGGATAGCCTACAAAAATACATTTATGTGCCTTTGGATCAAGCTTAGAATGTCTAGGATCATGATTATGAACAAAGGCCACACTTCCAAAAAACTTTTAAGGGAATATCTGTTGTGAGCCGAGTGATGAGAAAACATTTGGTGTAAAGTTTTATAGGTATTTTAAAGTTCAAAATTCTTGTAGGTAATCTATTAATCAAATAAGTGGATGTTAAAATAACTTCTCCCCAAAGATACTTAGGAATCTTAGTTTAAAAACTTATAACTCTAGCAACTTCAAGGAAATGTCTATTTTTTTTTAGCCACCCCCATTTTGTTGAGGTATTATTACAAGAACTTTGGTGAACAATTCCTTTTTGGGTAAAAACATTCTCTAACATAGTGTTAAAAAATTCTTTCCCATTATCACTTCGAAATTTTTTAATTTGAGTCTGAAATAGTGTTTGAATCATATTATAAAAATTGTTAAACACAATTTCACAATCAGATTTTTCTTCTAAAAGGAAGGCCTAAATGACTCTAGTATGATCATCAATGAAAGTAATAAACCAGCATTTTTCAGAAAAAGTTAGCACTCTAGAAGGACCCAAAACGTCACTATGAATCATGGTAAATGGTTTTAATTTCATATATACTTGAGGTGGAAAAACAACCCGATGATATTTTGCTAACTCACAAGATTCACACCGAAAAACAAAATGATTTTTATTCATGATTAACTTGGGAAACAAATGTTTTAAACATTGAAAATTTGAATGTCCTAATCGATAATGCCATAACATAATCTTACTGTCACTAGAAACATAAATAAAATTGAAACAAGTCTACTAATCTTGCTTTTCAAAGGTTGATCCATTATTAAAAAAGTAAAGGCCACCATCTTGTTTAGCACCCTCAATCATCTTCCCTGAGGTTAAATCCTGAAATTCAAGATAAGAAGACCAAAAATTAACTTGACAATTATGATCAAGGGCTAATTTGCTAACAGACATGAGATTATATGACAAATGAGGAACCTGCAGAACATTTTTAAGAATTAGAGAAAGGGAAATGGTAATTGTTCCTTTCCCATCAACAATAGCAAAAGAGCCATCAACAATTTTAACTTCTTGATTCCCTACACAAGGTGTATATGAAGAAAACAATTGCAAAGTGCCGGTTATATGATTGGTAGCACCTGAATCTAATATCCAGGAGCCATTAGTCTTGGTACAAGCGATAGCAGCAGGGAAAGAGTTACTTGATTGTACTAGAGAACAAGATGGGTTAGAATTTCCTAACGATTGAGACTGAAACATTCTATATAGGTCCTCTATCTGTTCCTTTGTAAACGGAAGCGATTATGAGGAAGATTGTTACTTTGGATCTGAGCTGCTAGCTTAAAATGTGTGAACATCTCCCCTTAACCTGGTGTCACTGCCTGGTTTCTTATTCCAATTTGCCGGTTTCCCGTGCAGTTTCTAATAACTTTCCCGGGTATGCTACAACTTTCTACAATGGTCACACCAAGGCCTCTACTTTCCTCCTCGCCTATCTCCTTCTGAATTTGCACCTTGGGCCACAAAAGCAGATCCTTTGCCATCTATTTTTGGTTCATCACTTGCCACTGTACTTCTTCTCTACATACTTCGGAAAAAACCTTCCTTATCGTCGGTAATGGTAGCTTTCCTAAAACACATCCTCGAACCTCATCAAGTTCTTTGTTTAGACCAACCAAGAACATAAATACTCGACTTCTCTCAACCTTCTTTTTGTGCCGAGCACTATCATTTATATTCTCCCACTATTCAACTTCAAACATATCCAATTCCTGCCAAACTGTCATCATATCATTATAGTAGGTTGTTACCTCACGATTTCCTTGTTGCATCTTTTATATTCGGGTGTTTAATTTGAACAATTATGAGTGTTTGCCAAAATTTGAATAGGTTTCTTGAGCTGCTTCCCAAACATCGCGAGTTATTGGTAGGTACAAGAAGGGTTTTCAACAATTGGTTCAATAGAATTAATTAGCCGGACAATTACCATTGAGTTTTTCGAACGCCATTGCCTGTATCTTGAATTATCGGTGGTTGGCGGTATGACTTCGCTATTCAAGTGCCCGAGTTTCTCTTTGCCGTCAATCACTAACCACACGAACGGAGACCCCTCAAGGTAATTCTTTCCATTCAATTTGTGAATAGTGATTTGAAGAAAATTTTCAGAGAAAGAGGCAACAGAAAAAGGGGGCTGCAAAGAAATAGCCGATGGCGGCGCAACTCTCGAAGACATTGCCGAAAACGGTAACTGCGAACCCCCCCAACAACATCGCCGAAAAGGGCAACTGCGAATCCCTCAACAGTTGCGAACCCCCCGACGCCATTACCCCTCTGCTGCTGTTCGATGATCCTGAGCTGGAGCCAACCATGGCGGCCTTGAAATTCATGATCGAACCCTAAGGCCTTGATACCATATGAAAAGAAATGAGGGGAAAGAAATTCTCTTATTCATTAATACAATTAGAAGGGAGCAAACACTTTTAAATATAAAAGAATAACATACGGTTGCTAACCCTAGAATCCATACAATGAATGAGTTTCCTAATTTATTCAAATCACTACTTTCTTAAATTATTCAAATTTCTAATCAATCAAATCCATACCAAAATAGGAACCCTAATTTATCGACAATGTTCATAATAGAACAAATTATATGCGTGTTGAATGTAACATGACGTACTGATAAATGTGATTTTGATGTTAAATGTAACACGTGAAAACTGGAAATTCTAGAAGTACCATGTTGAATACAACATGAAATGTGAAAACTAAAAATTCTAAAAGTACTAAGTTGAATGTAACATGAATGTGAAAACTAAAATTAATTAAAAAAATAAATTTAATATTGTTTTGTAGATCTTATTTAGACGATTTCGTATATATAATTATATTGTGAAACAAAAATGTATACAACAATAGTTATTTTGATTTTAATAAAATAACTTTGTTGAATATAGAAATTCTCAATTCCCATAAACTTGTGAAGGGCAAATTTGTAATCTGGCAACCGAAGATTTTTGAATCTATGGTCATATGGTTCATGAAAACTACTCAATGAGAGTTCTTGGTTTATTAAATACTAATTGGCATTTATTGGCAATAGGTAATTACTTTTAGGCTTATTAGGTAATTTTTACAAAAAATAAAATAAAAAAAATAAAAAAAAAATCTCATTTTAATGTATAGTTTATGCTCTTCATATATATATATGAAGAGCATAAACTATACATTAAAATGAGATTTTTTTTTTTTTTTAAATAAAATACAGTCTTGTGAATGTTCATACCATTGTCGAAATTAGCACGGTTTTTTTGTAAATTCCTACAACATTTGAAAGCCATGAGTCCCCCTCAACGTCTTAACGACCTTAGGTCACATGAGTCTCGCCCAGCGTCATTGATTGCATACAATCTAACTCTTGACCGGGTCATTGGATCATGCGTTGTATTTACTCTATCGACAATCTCCGTTCTAAAACTCCATTGTCACCTCTCCCAAGTGTATAAAAAAAATAATCATTGAATAACAATCATAATTTAGTGAAATTATAAATTTCGTTTTCAGTTTCATTGGTAGTTTATTACCATATTTTGTTATGTGTTTTTAAGGATAACAATACATATGTAAGGTACATATTTATTAATAGGGTTAAATCGTAAGATATAGAATGTAATCGCTCATTTAATATGAACATATTAGTTTGCAAATTATTAGAAAAATTAATTGGTGCAAATTAAACTTTTTGGGTTCATTCGATAGTTTTTATTACAAAACAAAGCAGGATTGCTCTGTTACTATTATTTAAGTGTTGTATTTTTTTGTACTTATGAAGTGACAAAATGATGATCAAAATATTAGGAGTAAAGTGTAAATAATGCGAATCTCTGACTCTCTCTCCTCATCAGCTCTCACTCACTCCACCAACCAAACTTGGATGCATGTATAAATCCCCATCTCTGTGTGTTTGTGATCAACCATGGCGTTACAGAGAACCCTTCTGAAAAGAAACCTCGAAGTTTTCAAGGAGAGGTGCCTTTGTGCGATATCGCGCCGGGGCTTCTCGTCGACGGCCGCTGCCGATTCGGTTTCGGCTCCGCCGGAGATTCCTCCCTTCGACTACGAGCCGAATTCGTACGAAGGGCCGGCAGCCGATGAAGTCCTTGCCAAGCGGAAGAAGTACTTAGGCTCTTCCCTCTTCTACTACTATCAAAAGCCTGTAAGTCTCTGTTTTTACACGCAAATGTGTGTGTGTGTGTGTTTCAGATCACAAATTTTACATTTGGTTGTGCTTTATTTCTGAATTCGATCGTTCTTTGATGTTGAATTGATTGTTTAATAATCATTTTATTTAATAATATGATCATTACTAGATTCTGGCTAACCCTTTCCTTAATCAAGAATTTCAGACCTCTTTATTTTTCCAACAGCCTATAGAAATGCAGCAGTATTTAGGATTGGGCAAACGGTGAAATAGAGAAAAGTGAAGATCACTTCATTAAGAGAAAACAGGAGAATAAAATCTAAGCACCTTTACTAACGCTTCTTTTTTTATTAAGTTCTTTTTATAATATAAAAAAAGTTAATTTTACAAAAAGTGTTTTTTCTTAAAATCAAAAGTGTTTTTGAGAAAGTAGGATAAAATCTTAGTATAAATAATCTCTTAATCCAAAAGAATGTCTTAGACTATTGAGAAATATTGGGTACAGCGATCCAATTCCATCAATCTCTTAAAATATGAATATCGACAAAAACTGAGAAACAAATTGCTTTTGTTTTCAATAGAAATACATGTACTTTTTCTTTAAAGTATTTTTTAGAAGCAAAAAATAATGCTACTTTTATTTTGAAGTATTTAAAAAATGTTATAAAACGTGCCTAAATTTCTTTTTGTTCATTTCTTATATATTGGTTATTCAGAGTAACTTTATCTCGAATTAAGCGATCCTTGCAAACATTAAGTCAAATAATATCCAATATATGGTGGAAAACGTGGATTTGGTATGGCTTCCATTTACACAAGTTTAGACACCAAGTAGTTGAGCAATTTTCAGTTTTAGAAAATTGATGTTCTTTCTAACTAATTGTATTTTCAAGTAAATATGTTTCATTAAAATATTGTTTGTACCTAATTTGCATGACATCCTCTTGTACCTTAGGTGTAAAATATCATCTAGCGTTTGTACCTCTTGAACTTTTGATTTTCTCTTTACAACATGAGGAGAAATAATTTGAAGTATGAGAAGAAGTAGACAAATACCATTCAATAGCATTATTTTTTTTTTCTTTTTGATTTATTTATTATATTATTTTTCTAAGTTTTAAATTATGTCCACAGCTCAATATCGTGGAAGGGAAGATGCAATATTTGTTTGACGAAACCGGAAGGAGGTATCTTGATGCGTTTGCTGGAATAGTTACAGTGTCTTGTGGTCATTGTCATCCTGAAATTTTGGATGCTATCTTCGAGCAAAGCAAACTTCTTCAACACGCTACAACCATATACCTGCACCATGCAATAGCTGATTTTGCAGAGGCATTAGCTTCTAAAATGCCTGGAAATCTTAAGGTTGTTTCTAGATTTCTATCTCGAAAATTAAAAGCTCTTTCTATGAGATGTTGCAATGCTTAGCAAACTATAGGATTCTTACATTTCATTTAAGAATATGGATGACGGAAAAGCATTCATGCATTCCTTCTCTTTTTCTTTTTCTATGTACCAAACACACTTTTTTGCATTTAAGTGAAAGAAGTTTTTTTGTTTAATTAACTTTTTTAATGATAAAAGTAATTAATGATAGTGATACCAAATGGTGCCTTAGTTTTATGATACTACTCATTTTTTTTAATGTTTTCTGTGGAAATACCTTTGACCGACTCTTAGAACTGCAGGTTGTATATTTTGTAAATTCTGGAACTGAAGCAAATGAATTAGCAATGCTGATGGCACGCTTGTACAGTGGGAACCTCAACATGATCGCATTACGAAATGCATATCATGGGGGAAGTTCAAACACAATTGGACTTACAGCACTTAATACATGGAAATATCCAATACCACAGGTTTGTTTTATCTATATGGATTACATGAATATCTATACCTTTGCTACTGCTGATTAGTCATTGCATATCCGAGTTAATAATTATTTTATTTCGAGAAGGTTCAATTATCCGAAATGAATTTCTAGACTCACGGATTTATTGGCGCTTGATATGCCCCCCAATTTCAAGTATATGACTTTCATAAGACTACTATAATCATTCACCATTTAGAATTATGAGTTGGTGGTTAACTATTAGGTGGAAAGGTTTCTAGAATTGTACGCATATGGTCCTAAAAAAATCTCCAGTTCTAAATGTCAATGTCCCAGTTCTTGTTGATGCGTCAACTATTGTGTTTACTTTTTGGCTGGTTGTTTCTTTTAGATGTGTAAGCCGCTTTAAGGTTTTTGTCTAGTTTAAAAGGATATAGGGAAAGAAGAGAATAATTATTGTATATATGAGTAGACTCTATTCTCCCAACTATATAGGCACAGTAGTCGGCTAAATTAAGAAGGATATCACCGGATTCACTACAGTAAATGGGCCAATACAAAGATTTAAATGGTAACTAAATAAATGCATATTCCAACATTCCCCCTCAAGTTGAGGCGAAGATGTTGATGAGTCCTACCTTGCCAATAGCAGACTAAAGAAGAGACGATCATGTAGATTTGGTGAACATATCAGCAACCTGCTCGAAAGATGGGATAAAGGTAGGTGTGACAATTCCTTATCGAACTTTCTCACAAATGAAGTGGATATTAACTTCGATGTGTTTCGTTCTTTCATGAAGTACTGAATTAGAAGATAACATTATGGCGGACTTATCACAAAATAATGTAGAGTTTGTCATAGGAAGTCCCAGTTTAGTGAGAAGAGAACGAAGCCAAAGAAGTTCACGCATGTTTCCTGAGCCATGGCGCGATACTTAGCGTCAAAAGAAGATCGAGAGATAACGGATTGCTTCTTACTCTTCCATGAGATTAGGTGTCTTTCATGAAAGGTGCACAGACCAGAAGTCGAACGTCTATCATCCTTCGACCCTTCATAGTTGGCAACTTGGCATCTATAAAGCAGGACAGCCCCTCCTATGCCTATCACATAAAAAAGACCAAGACTGTGGCATGTGTGATACTGAAGGATATGGTAGACTGTATCCAAGTGTGGTGTGTGTGGAGAGTGCATAAACTGTCTCACAACACTAACAACATATGTAAGGTCTGGCCTCGTATTAGTTAGATAGATAAGGCGTCCCAAAAGCTGCTGATATACCAATGACTCTGGTAATAATTCTCCCGAGTCTGCTGTTTACATCCAAGCATATCAGTATCCTTAAGAAGATCAAGAGCGCATTTTTGCTGGGATAGATATATATCCTATTGAGACTGACTAACCTTAATATCAAGAACGTATCAGAGATAACCCAAATCCTTAATGTCAAAAGTCTTTCGGAGATCCTTCTTTACCTGCTTAATGCCAGACATGTCATCTCCTGTGATGACAATGTCATCCATGTAAACAGGGATAATGATGCACAGTCTTTGGTGCGAACGGCGGATGAAGTAGGTATGGTCTGAATGGTACTGGGTGAATCTCATAGTAGGAATGGCATCATTGAATCGGCTGAACCATACATAAAGGGATTGTTTAAGTCCATAAAAGAATTTTCGGAGTCAATAGACTTTGCCGAATACTCCCCTCGAGTCGAAATCCTTGTGGAGGCTCCATATAGATAGTCTTAGTTAGATCGCCATTGAGAAATGCATTCTTGACATCCAACTGATGCAGAGGCCAAGAATACGGAACAACCAACGAAATAATGAGCCATACAGTAGTCAACTTCGCAACTGGGGAAAAGGTGGCACCGAAGTCTTTGGTTGGAATTTGTGTGAATCCCTTGACGACAAAGCGTGCCTTATATCGATCAATGAAACCATTTACTAGATATTTGACACTGAATATGCACTTACATCCAACCGTCCATTTGCCAAGTGACAAGTCAACCAATTCACACATCTGATTCTGCTATAGAGCATAATCCATTTCCGCTTTTATAGCGGCTACCCACTTTGGATTCTGGAGGGCCTCATGTATTGAGTGAGAAATAAAGACTGAATCAATCTGTCCAAGGAATAATTGATATTGATCTGAGAGACCCTAAAAATACATGTACTTGGAAATCGGATGATTAATACAACAGGAAAGGCGGTAGTTGGAGGGTGGACGACGTTCCTGAGTAGGGTAACGAGGGGGAACAGGATCAAAAACTATGGGAGATAGGGAGATACCTAATTTCGGAGAAGATGCCAGCAAATGATCGGGAACATGTGGACGATGAGAGTAAACATGTAATGGTGCGAATGAAGAGTCAGGTGGTAAGTGTGGCATGGGCAGTGGAGCTATATCTAGGATAAGAATAAGGCTTGGAAGTAAGGTATCAACCTTTGTAGAGCTTGCCTCGATAGGTGGGGCAAAGATAGTGCCTGAAAAGAAAGGAATAATTTTGAAGAATGTAACATCTAGGGAGGGATAAGTTTGACCAGTGACAAGATCATAGTGAAGGGTTCGGATATTAAAAACACAAAATTTACGCAGCGGAATAAAAAAAAAGGGAAAATTACATTTTAAACCCTCTAGGTATTGACATTTTTCTAAATGGTCCATTTCCGCTTGAGCGTTTTATTTTAAACCCTCTAAGTATAAGCACGTTTTTATTTGGTCCTTCCGTCAGAAATTACATCCAAACTAACAGGATTTTGAGGGTAAAACCGTCATTTTACATTTTTTAATCATTTTTTATTTTTCATTTTCTTATATTATTTGACCCATCTCTCTTTCTCCCGCTCAAGACTCTCTCTCTCTCTCTTCCTTCTTTCCTCTATCTCTCTATTCCTCCCTCTCCCCGCCGGCTGGAACCACCCCTTGTTACGGGGAGGAACCACCCCCTGTTAAAGGGGGTGTTACCACCCCCTGTTCGGGCCGGCGGGGAGAAGGAGGGAGGGACAGAGAGAAGAGGAGGGAAAGAGGAATAGAAAGAGAGAGAGGGAATGAGGGAGGAAGGGAAGGAGGAAGAAAGAGAGAGTGGAGCGGGAGTGAGAGAGAGAAATGTAGGAAAAAAAGAAGAAAAAATCATTAAAAAATAGAAAAATATGAATGACGGTTTTGCCCTTCTATTCTGTCAGTTTTAACAGAGTTTTTGACGAAAGGGTCGAATAAAAACGTGCTGATACCTAGAGGGTTTAAAATGAAACACTCAAACGGAGAGGGACCATTTAGGAAAATGTCAATACCTAGAGGGTTTAAAATGTAATTTTCCCTAAAAAAAACATCACATTTAATATCTAATTTCTCTAAGTCGAATATAACCGTATTAGCATTAAAGTAATAAATAGATAATATTAAATCGTATTTAATACATTAGTTACCTCTTCCGACGCTTCACCCTCAGAACTGGTAGTTCCCGAAACGTGGTCTGAGTAGGTTCTTCCGAGAGCGTCTGAACACGAACAACAATAGACAAATGAGGTTGATCCTCTCAGAAGTAACACAAATGTATTACCTCCAACAGTATGCACAAAAAATCTAGGATAGATAAGTGTTCTTGGGATTTCTAAGAATGAATCTAATCCCAAGACTCTAGAGTAGCTTTGATTTGGTTCAAGGGGGTAGTAAGATTCAAATCGGTAGGTGAAAACCGGAAAATGAAAATTTTCAGACAAAACAAGATAACTCTGGTCGAAAATCCAAGTGGGTGGTCCAAATTATCAAGGTTGGCGACCATATTGGTCTTCCTCACTTTATAAAGTCTGTCTAGGATTCAAAACTGTTGGATCTCACATCGCTTGTGTTACTTGATCCTGATCTATATATAAAGCCTAGGGCAATCCTCATCTTACAAGGCATCTTTCGTGAGTGAGTTAGGCCCATTGGATTTCTATATGGTATTAGATCCAATCCTTTTGGCTGATGTTAGGCATTTTGAATCTCACATTAATGTTGACACCTCCGATATCCATTCGCAATGGTTTGTCAAAGTCCATCTTGCGTGTGAGGGGGTGTGTGGAATTCCACATTGATGTTGGGTCCTCTGATATCCGTTCACACTGGTTTGTTAAAATTCACTTTGCGTATGAGGGGGTGTGTTGAATCCCACATCGCTTGTGTAACATGATCTTGAGTTTTATATAAAGCCTAGGGCAATCCTTATCGTACAAGGCATCTTTTGAGAATGAGTTAGACTCATTGGATTTCTACAAAAAACCATGTATCCCTTTTTTTTTCTGTATTTACACTTTGACCTTTGAATTTCTTAAGTTCACATTAATACCGTTCATTTTTTAAGGATTCTTTTAACTTCAATTCTCTATTTTGTGTAACCCATTTCCTACCAAAAGCTGGATGGTGAAAATAATTAATCAATTATTTACTAATCAATTAATCAATAAAAATTGGAAAAATTCCAATTTTGCAATTTTAGAAGAAAACACTTTTCCCTTAAGGCATTTTTTCCAACTGTGAATCACATTTACCCACATATCACAACCATGTCTAGTTGGTAGAAATTTAATCAAGAGAATCTCCACAGATATGATTAACGTATTATACGATTTCTCTATCTATGTACCTGAAAGGACCAATAGGGTATGGTTAAGTAAAAAACCCTAGTCCAATCATATATATTTTGATTGATAATATAATTCGTTGTGACACTGATTGAAATCTCATCTCAATTGTCACATTGCTCTGGCCAGAAGTTTGGGTAAGTTATATTAAATCGAATCACATAGGACATGTCTCTTTTGCTAAAAATGATAGATTTTATCTTACAAACTTGTATATTTACATGTATGTGCCAATATTGCCCAATGAATATTTTTGAAATCTCATGGTTAGAGAACGTTGTCTAATATTATCAAAGTATAGCAATTCATATATGTAATATATAACAGCTCAAGTCAGAGGATCACAAATACAATTGCACTTTAGATATCCAATTTTAACATTAAGCAAGCCCACCATGTAGGATACCAATGATGATCACGTTCGGTCCCATACTACACTCTTAAGTTCCCTTGTGGTTGTTCTAATAGCTTATACTAATGGTTTGAGATTAAACATTCTTAAAGAGAAAACATTGGAACAAGGTAGCCTAAATTGTTAAAGACCATTTTCAACAATCCAATACCGATTGAGAACAATTTAGAATATCAAGTTACCAAATGTTTTCAATCTCTTTCTTTTAATCATATTAAATAGTCAGGACACTTCAACTAATATCCAAGGTCTCCAACGATATTGATGTAATTAAAGAATAATATTAAAAACACATTTTATTAATTTACGTGAGATTACTACTAGAAATAAACTTGCTTAGGATTGTCCATTGGGCTTATCCCTAACATGTAACACCTATATCCTTTGGACATGGAGGAATATCCTAAAAAAAAGGTCGAATAGCTTTATTATCTTGCTTGGTTCGAGTAGGGCTCCAATTCCGTACAAAGCAAGTGCACCCAAAGATATGGGGTAAAATAGAGAAAATGGTGCTAGTAGGTTGGAGTATACGAAGAGGGGCCTTGCCTGTAAGGACGCGACTAGAGATACGATTATTGAGATAGGCAGCAGTAAGAATAGCCTTATGCGAAAAGGATTTGGGAACACTCATACCCTATAAGAGACAATTGAACCACAGACATAATGTCACAGTTTTTGTGTTCTGTCACACCATTTTGTTAAGGGGTGTAGGGACAAGTAATTTGCTGAAAAATACCTTGCTTATTAAGTTTAGCCCAAAATTCATCGGATATGTATTCCCTTCTGTTATCTGACTGGATATTGCACTCAACATTTTGTATTGGGTCTTTATTGTTTGAAGAAAATGATTAAAATGAGTATAAACTTTTGATTTTTTTCTTCATCAGATAAAGCCAAGTACATCGACTATAGTCATCTATGAATGTGACATAATAGCGATATTTGAAATAAACATAACAAGAGATGGTCCCTAAATATTAGAGTGAATGAGATCAAAGGCACTGGGTGCATGTGGTGCAAGTATGTTTAGACAATTCACAAACGACATATTGAAATTTAAAATCCTTGCAAATTTTATTAATAGAAGGAAGCAACCAACATAAATATTGAAAATTTGCATGTCCTGGACGGACATGCCACGAGTCTAAGGTTGCGTTTGGGTAAGAGATTTGTTAAATGATGGGATTTCAAAATCCTGAATTTTGAAATCTCATCATTTAGCAAATCCCTTATTTGGATAACTATTTGAGTTGAACTATTTGATTGTATAATTTACAATTCCCTTATTTGGATAGGTAAAGTATTTGTAAACAGAATTTATAGCTCCCTTCCCTTTTGATTTACCCTTCGACTCAATCCTCCTTGACCATCTCCTTCCTCCTCTTCCTCATCGTCGCTAGCTTCCCTCCATCGAAAACACTCCAGAAAAACCTCACTTTCTCCACGATTATGAACAAAACCCAAACTTTCTTGACGAAATCACACCAATTGAACTTCACTCCAAACTCTAATCCAAAATTCACTGAAAAAAATTAGGGTTCAGGGTAGCGATCTATGGTATATAAATCCAAATAGGAAGAATCGAACAAAAAAAGAAGACAGAATGGAAGAAAAACTTGCTGTGACAAACCCTAGATCGATAACTTTTGAGCTCTCCTCTCTCTCTGTGACGAACCCTAGATTGACGAAGGGAATCGGATTTGTTGGAGCTAAGCAAAAGCTTGCTTTCCCTCCCTTTTCGAGCTCTTCTCTCTCTCTGTGACGAACCCTAGATCGACGATGAAGACGAAGAAGAAGACGACGGAGATGAACCCTAGATTGATGATGGAGACGAAAAAGAAGGACGACGAGAAAAGGAAGGGCTCAGGTCGTCGGCGGTCATCGTGAAGGAGAAGGACGACAAGAAGAAAAAGATGGACGAAAGGGGCTCAGGTCGGAGATAGACGACGAGAAGAAGAAATGGACGATCTGTGAAATCCTCTCTTGGGTGGATTTCCCAGTGGATTTAGGAAATGACACATATTTCAACGTCATTTGTAAATCCCTCTTTTCACCATTTTTTTAAGATAAAAGGATTGACAAATTCTTTTTTATAAATACCCAAATAAGGTATTTGTTAAAAAAAGATTTTGAAATTCCTTACCCAAATAAAATCCCTCCCCCAAATCCCTTACCCAAACACATCCTAAATTTTTAAAAGAACAGATAAAAGGGTCAAAAACAGGTAAAACGGAGGCTCACATACTAGAAGGAGACACGTCGGGAGGTGAAGGGTCCCCAGAATAGTAGAGTCCATTATGCTCATATCCTTTGCCAAAAATTTTCTTCGAAGTTAGATCCTGCAAAAAACAATGGTCGAGTAAGAAAACAACAGCACAATTAAGATTTTTAGCAAAACGACTAACAGATAAAAGATTATAGGCAAATTTAGGGAAATAGTAAACAGAGTGAAGGGTGCTATTTGAGGACAAACATGCATCTCCCTAGCACCGAATTGGGATAGAGGTTCCATCAGCAATACAAACAGATTGATCGATAGACGAAACATGGGAGGTAAAGGTAGAGAGTTCACCAGTCATGTGATTATTAGCCCCGGAATCTAGAATCCAAGTTTGGTGACCAGACTTACTATGAAGCGCAGTAGGAGACTAGGAGTACTTGATGTAAGAGCAGCTGTGGGGACAGAAGATGATACCAAGTTGTGCAACTGGCCCTGAAGTTGAGCAATCTGGGCCTGAACTTGGTTAAAATTCAATTGAGTTGGTGGTGGATATGGCGTACCAGATGCTACGTTAGCTACAGTGCTAGCATGGGGCGCTCTTTTTCCTCGCCTATGTCCTTGATTCTGAGGTTTCAACTCAGGATGGAGGTCATAGCAGCAATCAATGTGGTGACCAGGCTTGCGGTAGTGTTGATAGGCTGAATGCGATCCTGTTGAGGGCCTCAAAGGCCATCTGCTCGAGGATTGAATGAGTGAATTTAAGTGGAAGGAGAAGTGGTCGTCGTGCATCTCCATCTAAAGTAGCGAATGTTCCTTATAGGCCAGGCATTTAAGATGTGTTTAAAATTTGAGTTCGAAGATTCTCATAATCAGGATTTAAACCATCAAAAAGTGGTATGTGTGACGGCGATTCTGGCACTTGGATTCAATCTCAGCAGCATTGTCAGGAAACTCGCCCGAAGGTTAATATTCTACTAGTTTCTCTCACCAAGTCTAAAGGTACCCAAAGTAGTCCGCAACGGACAACCTCAGGGATGCTTGGAAGGCTTGAGAGATCTCAAGATCGAGCTCGAAGATCCTTGATTCCTTGCGTGCATGGAAAGCATGTTATGTCTTTTAAATCACTCCAAAATAATATTTGTCTACATTGTTTCACAACTTGGTGATGAACCCTAGATTTAGAAATGAAGAAAATAACAAATTAAGAGGGAGGGATATGTGTTTTATTGAAATCAAAGGGAAAAATCAAACACCCAGGTAGTTCGAAAGATCTGGTTCTCCCCCAGAGTTAAAGCTCAATACAAAATAATTCTGGATATCCATACACACTCCCTTGTGCCCCTTTTATTGCTTACATGTTTCCATATAAAACTCCTCCCTATAAGGCTAATATAACTTTCCTATTCTAGCCCAAACAACTTTCCCAAAACCCTCATTAAATCAAGGTATTAGTAACTTTCCTTTCTAGCGTCGTTTCCTTTATTTTTTCGTGTATAGGTGTGCCTAATTGGTGGTCTATCATTATCTACCATCCAAACTTTCACCATGTCCTCAAGGGAAAATTGAGGAAACTGTTGCTGAATGGTTTTAAACTTCTTCCATGTGGCCTCAAACTATGGAAAATCTTTCCATTGGATCAGAACTTCAACAAGAGTAGTACCACCAATGTCCAGATTGTGCACTCCAGAACTTTAACTGACTCTACTAATAATTCCAGGTCAGGCGGCAATTGTGGTGGCAAGAGGGGGGATACAAGAAAGACTGGGTGGATGGATGAGCTGGGAGGTAAGGACAACTTGTACGCCACTGTGCCTACACGAGCTAGAACTTCAAATGGTCTATAGAAATGCAGAGCGAGTTTTTCGTTGTATCGTGTTGCCAAAGATTTCTATCGATAAGGTCGTAACTTCATGAAAACCTTCTCCCCCACCTCAAACTCTTCATCTCATCGTTTTGCATCGGCCATGGACTTCATCTTCTACTGAGCACGTAAGAGATGCATTTTGAGCTCGTCTAACTGGGCGTCGCGATCTTCTAAGAGCTGCTCTATTGAAGAGACCAAAGTACCCACTGTTGGGTGGCAGATCCCGCCCATAGAGTGCTTTGAAAGGAGTACAATTAATGGTGTTATGGTATGTGGTATTATACCAGCATTCCACCCAGGCTAACCATTTACACCAAATCCGCGGTTTCTCCGAGACGTAACATCGTAAATATGTCTATAAGCAGCGATTCACCACTTCAGATTGCCCACCCGTTTGAGGATGATAGGTTATACTACGACACAACTCTGATCCCTATAGGCGAAATAATTCTTTCCAAAAATGAGTCAGGAAAACTTTGTCGCGATCAGAGATGATAGTGTTAGGTATTCCATGCAGGCGCATGATTTCTTAAAGGAATAGCTTTGCCACTATCTGAGCTGTAAACGGGTGTTTTAAGGGCAAGAAGTGGGCATATTTGGTCAACCTGTCAACCACCACTAGTATCGTATCCATACCTTCTGATTTGGGTAGCTCTTTTATAAAATCCATGATTAAATCCTCCCATACCTAGTTAGGTTAAGCCAGGGGCTGTAGAAATCTTACCGACAACATAGACATATATTTGAATCTTTGACACACATCACACTGCTGCACCCACTTGGAAATGGCCCCGTGCATGCCTACCAATAAAAAATCAGCGGTTATTCTCTTATAAGTGCGTTTCTCCCTGGAATGGCCACTCGTAGGAGACGAGTGATACTCCTATAGAATAGAGGGTAGCAGGGTGGAATTTTTGGGCAACATTAAGCGCCCCTTATAGCAAACCCGATCATTTTCTAAGGAAAATCCTGTAGCTCGCACTCTTTCCTGCTGCAAGTCACCCTTAACTTTCGTTGAAAATTCATCTCTATCAATTTCTCGCTGCAATGTCACTCAATCTAACCATTGTATGCCAACAAGCTAGTTTAACTCTAGAGGAGGTAGCACTCTCGACAATGCGTCAGCCACCTTGTTGCTCGCACCTGGTTTATATTGAATTTCAAAGTTATATCCTAGTAGCTTGGCCGTCTATCTTTGATAGTCAGGTGCCACGATTCACAGCTCTAATAAGTGCTTCAAACTTTGTTGATCAGTGCGAACTAGGAATTTTCTCCCAAGCAAGTTTGGCTGCCATTTCTAAATGGCAAAGACAATAGTCATTAATTCTTTTTCATAAATCGAATGCAGCTTCGCTCGTTGCCTTAGCACTTGGCTATGGTAAGCCACAAGTCGTTCTTCTTGCATAAAAACGGCACCTAAGCCATACCCAGATGTATCGGTTTCAATGACGAATGACTTGGTGAAGTCTGGAAGGGCTAAAACAAGAACCCTGGTCATAGCTTTTTTAAGAGCCTCAAATGCCTCCATAGTCGCCGTATTCCACTCGAAGTGGTCTTTCTTCAATTGCTCTGTAAGAGGCCACGCAATCGACCCATACCCCTTGACAAACTTACGGTAATACCTCGTAAATCCCAGAAAGCCTCGCAACTCTCAATTAGACTGCGGTATTGGCTACTCGAGCATGACTTGTATTTTGGAATTGTCCACCTCTATGCTGTCTCATTGTTATTTAAGGCACGAGATGCACTGAGGCGCAGTGACCCCTGAGGAGGCGAGGCGCGGGCTTCTTTGAAGCGAGACACACATTTTAAATATGTGTTTTTCTATTATTATGGACGCGAAAAGTATTCAAATATCACCAAAATAAAATATATATTGCATGCTTAATAATAAAAAAACACTTCGAACAAGAATATTGCACTTAAAATTGAACTCCAATACTTGAAGGGAGGATTCATGTGTTAATTTTAATTTGATTTTAAAAAATTTGAGAGGGTCAATTGTTATTTTAAAATATATATTTTTTTAATTTTTATACTTAAATGACATATTAGATATTATTATAGAGTAGTTTATGTATTTTGTTAGATATTTTGTTCTCTCTCTTTTTCTTGTTAGTCACATGTGAACAAAATTAGAAAGCTTTGAACTTCGAACAGACCTGTGCGAACTACAAAATCAGCAAACAAACTTGTGTGAACTTCGAAATCAGCAAACCATCGAAAGCTTCAAAGGAGAAGCAGAAATCGAAAACTGAATTTGAAGCAGAAATCGAAGGAGAAGAAGCTTTCGATGAAGAGAAATAACCTTAACTTCAAGAGGAAACTGTGCGTGGGAGGCTGGGTAAGGGATCTAAGAGTTTATGGGCGGCAAATTTCTCAACTTCAATAAACTGTGACGGTTAAGTGGTGATTTTTATTTATTTTATTTTTTATCTTCAATGTTTCTTCTCAATTATATAGAGGCTTTCAGTGTTTTTTTTTTGGTTTCAACCTTTCAAACAAACAAAGGTAGCTCATATGGCAAAAAGTTGGAAAAAATATGCTTCAAAGAGGCACGCCTTAGCAGCGCCTTTCGCCTCATCTCCTCGGCTCTAAGGTGCGCGCCTCTTTGAAGTTGCCTCGCCTCACCACTGTGAGGTGTAATAGCTACGCCTCACCTTGAGCGCCTTGCTCGCCTCAGACGCGCCTTTCACAACACTGCGCCGTCTCCTGATATTACGTGTCCCAAATATTCCAAACGGGTACAAGCAACGGAGCACTTCTTGTGGTTTGCATATAGCCGGTGCTTGGCGAGAAGCTATAAGACCACCACCAAGTGGTGTGCATGTTCCGTCATACTACAACTGTACACTAAGATATCATCGAAAAAATACTAACACAAAATGATGAAGGTGTGGACGATAGACATGATTCACAAGTGCTTGAAATGTTGTGGGTGCATTAGTTAGCCCAAATGGCATGACTAAGAACTCGTAATGACCTTCATGGGTTCTAAAAGCCGTCTTGGGGACATCCTCGGGCCGTACTCGGATCTGATGGTACTCAGACTTCAAGTTAAGCTTGGAGAATACTGTCGCTCTATGTAACTCATCCAACAACTCATCGGTTACTGGTATGGGAAATTTGTCGGCCACTGTCTCCTTGTTCAGGGCAGGATAGTCCACACAGAATCTCCAGCTCCCGTCTTTTTTTTTTTTTACTAGTAAGATCGGGCTTGAAAATAGGCTCACACTGGGTTGTATGATCTTGGCCGCTAACATCTCTCGTACTAATCGCTCAATCTCCTCCTTTTGCACCTGTGGATAATGGTAAGGGCATACGCTGATAGGTGAGGTCCCTTCCTTTAAGGTTATGGCATGCTCCTTTCCATGGAAATGTGGTAATTCCATAGGCATCTCAAACACTTCCTTGGAATTTTCCAATATTACCTGGATTTCATGAGGAATAGCAACCTTCTCTTCTTTGACAATCCCTACTGCGCCAAGCTCCACTACATACTCACATCCTTCATGTCTAATGGTGCGAAACATGGCTTTGAGTGATACCCGTGTTTTGTGCATAGAGGGATCCCTTTGTAACATTGTTGTGAAAGGCGCGCCTGAGGCGTTGAGAAATCGCCTCTCGCTGGTGAGGCGAGGCCCCTTCAAAGAGGTGTGCGCCTCAGTAGTGAGGCGCTGAGGCACGAGGCACTGCTAAGGCGCGCCTCTTTGAAACCAACTTCGGATAGGCCTTCGATAGCATTATCCTTCTTCGAATCTTCTTCTCTCCTTCATCGAATCAAGGGTGCTCCTTCTGTTCGCCTAGTTTCTTCGCTCAGGTTAGTTATCTCCTTCGAATCTCATTCTCCTTCGACTTCGACTTCTCATTCGAATCCATTGTCCAGCTTCGTCTCCTCCAGTTCGTTGTTCGTCGACTTCGACTTCGAATCCTTCTCCTTTTCCTTCTACTTTTCTCTCCCTGTAAGTATCTTTTTTTCTTTCTTTTGCTTTTTTGTTATTGTTTTATTTATTTATTTGTTTAACTTTGACCAAAAAACTTTTGTTTAACTAAATGTTTATTTATTTAACTAAATTTAATTTTATTAGGATTTTAGATTTTAATTAACTTTTCTCATTCAATCTTCTTCTTCTACAATTTAAAAACTCCCTTGTTCAACAACTTAGGTTCTCTGTTTTCTGGGTATTTTGTTTCTTTTTCTGTTATTGTTTAGTTTTATTTAACAAAATTTAATTATATTAGGGTTTTAAATTTTATAAACAAGCAATATATATTTTATTTTGGTGAAATTTGAATATTTTCCGAGTCCTTGATAATAGAAAAGCACATATTTAATATGTGCGTCTCGCTTCAAAGAAGCCTGCTCCGCGCCTCATGCCTTACCGCCTCGGGGGTCATTGCGCCTTAGTGCGTCTCGCGTCTTAAATAACAATGCCTTGTAAACTTAATGGTGTATTTCCCACATTGAATTTCATAGAGTGAGTCTTCCAATTAATGTGAGTCACCCCCGAAGTCTCCAACCATTGAATTCCCAGGATAACGTCACTACTCCCCAAACCCAGAGGTAGAAAATCCTCTATTATCTCCATCCCTTGTAAAATTAGGCCTACTCCTCGGCATATCCCTTGAGTTTTGGTGGCTAAGCCTGTTCCCAAAATTACCCTGTAAGGTTCCATATTAGCAAGGGTTTAAATATCGGCCGTTACGTATTGGAAATAGGACCCCTCGATATCGATACAAGGCCAATACTCGTGTCTAGGGACGATTATACCGTATCGGGCCGTTATGGGCCGGTAACAGGCATTACGGTAGTTACAGAGAGGCGTAATGACCGTTACGCCGTTACAGTTGTTTTCCAGGTTTGCCAATGTCTGCTTTGTTCGGTGTTTGAAACCAAAACGTTACTGAAGATAAGGAAACCCAAAAGCTTGCCAATTCGGCAGAAATAGCCATCGCCAACATCGAAAATCGCCATCGCCACCGCGTGAAATCGCCATCGCCACCGGAAATCTCCATTGCCGAACGTTGAACGCCCAAAATCGCCATCCGCCAGAATAAATGATCAAATATTCACCATCGGAATTGGAATTGGAATGCCCCGGAATCGTCATCTCCATTACCGAACAAACAATCAAACATTCGCCATTTGCTTCGCAGCAAGATCACAGAGGAGAGAGATAGAGACCTTTGAGTTTTACAAGGACAAAAGTGACGGTGGAGTGCAACTGTGCAAATAGAGATCTTATCTTCTTATCTTAAAATACATAAATTACCCTATAAAATATTTACATATTCTTACAATTTGTTTTGGTAATACGATGGTGTTTCGTCTTTTTTCATATCTTTATTGTGTTGTGTATGTAGTTAAATATCATAATATATATTAGAATGTATTTATTAAGAGTTAAATGAGTAAAACAATTATTATTATTGAGTTTTTGAGAATGTTCTGGTGATTTTAAAAAATTCATGTCCGTTACTGCCGATTTCCGTTACAGACAAGCTAATACTCCTAATACCGTTACACCGCTACCGTTACCATTACGTATCCCGATATCGCGATTTAAAACCTTGCATATTAGTTATGGGGAGCTTTGAGACAAATATGAGCTTAGATAAAATTATGTGATGCCCCACTGTCGATAACTACAATCAACTTCTGGTTACTAATCTCGCCAATCAGTTTGAGCGTTTTGGGCAAGGTAAGTCCTACCTCTGTATTCAAGGACACCTTTACTACTTGATTTTCAGCTTCCTCCACTTCTACTAGCTTGGTCTCCTGTTCCTCTTCTGGAACCTCATCTTCTACCACTTGTGTCTCCACTTCATATTCTTGGAGCAGAACTAGGTTCTCGCTTCTTGCAACGATGTCCTGGTGAAAATTTTCGTCATATTTATAACAAAGGCTGCGATCTCCCTTATATTGCAATTCCGCCTCCGTTAATCTTCGAAATCCTCCCCCTTCGTAAGCCTTTGTTGGAACCATGGTCTCTATTGTCGTAGTGCTTCGTCCCGCCGGAGTTCTGATGGGTGGGTAATTAGAGTGCCTAGGCCCACGTGAATAATTGGGCCCAATTGAGGCCCGACTACCCTTGAGCACTAAGGCCCCGTTTGGTAACCATTTCCATTCCAGAAATTCTCATTCCATTCCCAGATTTTTGGAAATTCTGTTTGGAAATAGCGTTTGGTAATTTTTGTTTCCGTTTCCATTTCATTCCCATTTGAGAATTGTGCTCACTTTTTTCTTAAGAAATGAGAAACAAAAAAAAGTTGTTTCTCATTATTCTCATTCCATTCCCAAAACACATGGTCACTATTCATCTACCGGCCGACTACCGCCGCTGCCGCCGGCCATCGGCCACCGTCGCCTCCGGCCATCGGCCACCGTCGCCGCCGCCGGTCACCGTCCGGCCGGAATTTCTCGGCCACTTTCGACTGTCGCCGGCGACGGCGCCATTGTCTTCCGGCCGGCGTCGCCGGCGTCACTGCCGTCCGGTCATCGCCAGCGCCACCGCCGTCTCCAACGTCGGAGCACCGCCGGCGGCCGGGTGCCGGAGCACCGCCGTCATGCCAAAACAGAAAAAAAAAAAAAAAAAAAAAAAAAAAAAAAGAAAAAGAAAAAGAAAAAGAAAAAGAAAAACCAAACACAATTCTCTTCCCAAAACAAAAAAAAAATTATCGTTACCAAACGCGATTCTACTCCCAAAAAGAAAACAAAATTCCCATCCCATCCCATCCCATCCCACAGATGGAATGGAAACAGAAACGGTTATCAAACGCCACCTAAATTTTTCGCTTCAATTTTCATTGCTAGGTCCGTAGCACTTTCAAGCCCATTTGGGCCCAATTCCTTCAACTCAGCCCTAATGTCACTCCTTAGCCCATTTATGAATGTGGACTCCAACACTTGTTCAGAGAGGTCTTCTAATGTTGAGACCAATTGCTCAAATCTTCTTCTATAGTCCCTCATTGTTTCACTTTGCCTAAGAGTTAGGTACTCCTTATACCTTGAGCCATTAGGAAGAGATCGGAACCTCAGTAGGAGCTGCGATTTGAGTTCCTCCCAACTCAGGAATGGCCTTCTCTTGTTCTCACATCCAAACCAGACCAGGGCTTCTCCTTCAAAGCTGATGATGGCTGTCTCTAGCTTCTCTGCGTTGGTCAAGCGGTACAAGGATAAATATCTCTCTGCCTTTAGTATCCAGTCGTCGGGGTTCTCTTCATCAAAGGAGGAGAGCTCGATTCTTTTAGGTCAGAGGTCCCATTGCGCGGCCGGTGTCCAGTCCCTACCATGGCTGCCGTCGGCGGCGCCGCTTGGCTGTTCCAGTGCCCTCGTCGACGTTGTCCCGTAGCCTCACGACGTCGTTCACGCTTTTCGATCACCCAGATCTCGTTGGTGGCGTCGCTCGCCTGGTTCGGTGCCCTTGCCGACGTCATCGCACATCGTCCCGCCGCCTTGCGACGTCGTTCACGCTTCTCGATCGCCCAGATCTCGTCATCAACTCGATTCTGGCTTTGGGCTCTACGTTCTCACACCGCTTCATTCTAAACCTTTAGGAGCTGGTCGATTTTTCCAGCTAATGTCGCCTGCCCTTGTTCCAGGTTAGGTATTTTCATTATCTCTTTTCTTATTGCTCCTAACTCCTCCTGCACTGTGTTCACGGTTTCTTCTGCTATTTCAACCCTAACATCCATCCTTGTCACCATAGGCCCAACACCTGCTCTGATGTCAAATGATGAACCCTAGATCTAGAAATGACGAAAATAACAAATTAAGAGGGAAGAGATATGTGTTTTATTGAAATCAAAGGGAACAATCAAACACTCAAGTAGTTCGAGAGACCTGGTTCTCTCCCAGAGCCAAAGCTCAATACAAAATAATTCTGGATATCCATACACACTCTCTTGTGCTCTTTTTATTGCCTACATGTTTCTATATAAAACTCCTCCCAGTAAGGATAGTATAACTTTCTTATTCCCACCCAAACAACATTCCCAAAACTCTCCTTAAATCAAGGTAATTAGTAACTTTCCTTTCTTGTGTCGTTTCTTTTCTTATGTCGTGCATAAGTGTACCTAATTGGTGGTCTATCACTTGGTCATATCTCTTTCAAAATTAAGAAGAAATTTAAAAATAAAATAACATTAAAAGCATTGTGGATGATTTGATTGATTTCCTATAATTCTATTGATTTTATGCATATATTATAAGAAAGGCAGTTGGGATGGATGCAATAAATGATATGAAAGTGGTCAAATTCTCTTAAAAATTGTATTTATCTTTTCGTTTGCAGTGGAGAATTCTATTCACAAACTTAAATATGTGTGAGAGAGAGACTAGCACAATAGTGGTTACGTTGCACCATAGCGAATGGCAGGTGCTTTTTATAATGGCCATTAGATCTATATTTAATGGTACTGGTTTAAAAGTAAATCCTTTACACACACACATATGGTGCCTCCATTTTTTTGGCAGTTAAAACACTGAAGTACTTCTTGTTTATTGGGTAACTGAATTTGGTAGGACATGCTACCTATTCCTTTGATACCTACAAGGATATTGTAAGATATTTTACAGGGTGAAATTCATCATGTGCTGAATCCTAACCCATATCGTGGAGTATTTGGTGCCGACGCTAGTCGATATGCAGCAGAGGTACAAGACCACATCGACCATGGCACTTCAGGGAAGGTTGCAGGTTTTATTGCTGAAACCATTCAGGTTTATTTCTCTCTGACGTTGTGAAACTTCTAACATTTTAACCTAAGATTCTGATGATGACGTTTAACTCAACATTATCATGTTGTGAACTTCAGGGTGTTGGGGGAGCAGTTGAATTAGCCCCTGGATACTTGAAACTGGTTTATGACATTGTAAGGAAAGCCGGGGGTGTCTGCATTGCCGATGAAGTCCAAACTGGATTTGGACGCACCGGAAGCCATTACTGGGGTTTTGAGACACAGGGTGTGATTCCCGATATAGTGACAATGGCGAAGGTATCTCTCATTATTGTATTCGAATTTTTATCGTCTGGAAATTCCATAGGCGTTTGTTTGGGTGAAGGATTTGATTTCGATAAAGGATTTCTGAAATTCTTAAGTCAAAATTCCTTGTTAGGCTACTTCAAAAACGAATTTGTAAAACTCCTTGGAGTTTCAAAAGTGGGATTTAAGGGATAATAAAGTGACATATCCAAATACTTCCAAAAGTGGTGTTCTCTTATAAGTCCTTCCGTATGATGTATATGTCACCATCTCGATGAAATTATATGAATAAAATTTCAATTAAGAAAATACACCAAACAATGAATTTGCAAATGACACAACAATGACAAATCTTGTCCTACCTAAGTAAGAATGGCTATATGAATCCCCTTGTGCAATTGATGAGATTTTACAATTCAAAATTTGAAAATCCCATCATTTCTAAATTTCATGAATTTATCAAATTCGTTTTCCAAATACATTGTCGGTTGATGTATTTAAAGAAAAAATTTAATAATTACAAGAGGAAACGCTACAAATCCCTCTTCTAAATCAAATTCCTTATTCAGATACCTCACCCAAACACACTCGGAGAGTTAGTATTTTTAAGGACAAATCTAGAACTTCTACTTTGATTGGTTATTTTCAGTATCTTATAATTTTAAATGTTCCATTCCGTTGAATTTCAAATTAATAGGGCATTGGCAATGGTTTACCTATTGGAGCTGTTGTGACAACACCAGAAATTGCTAATGCAATGGCACAAAAAATACATTTTAACACCTTTGGTGGGAACCCGGTATGCTCTGCTGGTGGGCTTGCAGTTCTCAGGGTCATCGATAAGGAGCTGCGTCAAAAGCATTGTGCTGATGTTGGTGACCACTTGCTCGGACGTTTGAGAGATCTTCAGCAAAGACACGATAGTAAAAATCTCTTTACTTGACATCTAGTATAAATGTCTCTACTTCTTTTGTCATAGAGGAAGGAATGCATTCTTCTTATTGATGTTGTTTTTCTTGTTGTCCTCTCACTAATAACCTTGTTTGCATGTTTTGCCCGCACTAACTTTGGCACCATTTAATTACGCTTTAAGTAGCATTTGTTTTGCACTTTAAAAAAAATTAAAAATGAAAGTGTTTTTTTCAAGGCAATAAATAGTTAGCATCGTTTGGTAACACATGTTATAAATGTTGCAAAAAAGTTTTTAAAAGTAACTTTTGTTTTGCACTTAAAAAAAATATTTTCCGAAGGAAAAAAATTAAAAACATGATTTTAAGCACATTTTTTTTAAAATCGAAATAGTTGCTTTTTGTTTTTTTGATTTTTATATTATAAGAAATCGATGGGCTAGGACCTCTCCAACCATTTTTTTTAAAATCATCTATGATTTTTTTGGGATTAAGAGATCATTTATAGGGGTATCATTGACTTATTATCTTTCCACTATCCAACACACTTTTGATTTTTCTCTATTGCTTTCCAATAAAAGCACTTTTTGGCCAAATTAACCTTTTTTTTTTCGTTAAAAAAACTTAAAAAAAGCCTTATTTATCAAATGTTGCATTATATATTTTTTTTATATATTTTAACATATTGATGGACTAGCACTTCTCTATCTAAATATTTTCAACCCTCTACTAAATTCTTTAGATTAAGAGATCGTTTATATGGATAACACTAACATTTATCATCTTATGTTCAAACGCATTTTTGATTTTTCGCTTTTGCTTTTAAGTAAAAGTATTTTTTTGTTCAAATAATATTTTGATTGTAAAAGCACTTAAGAAACAGTGTTCCCAAACGTTGTCTTTGTTTTCATAGTCGTTTTACTCTTCTCAAGTCTTGGTAGTTTATAGATACACAGGAGTAGAGTTGACTATTCAATAACTCATATGCACTGTTCACTGCTTCACGTTCGGTAAGATGATTAGTTATTTGATCAATGAGATGCGCCATAGATAACAGTGTAGATTTCTGGGAAGTGATAGGGCATCTCCTAGTCCTAGGTTAGATACATGGCAAGGTATGTCCATGATCAGTTAAAACATATACTCTTAACTGCTTACACAAACCTGTTTCTAGAACAAGTAATTTTGTGGAAAACTAGTATATTATCCTCAAAATAACTCAGTTATCTTTTCTTTTTTTATTCTCATTTGTTTATCTGTTTGTAGTCCTACGAATAGTCATTTTCGTTAATAATGAATCTATCTACTTGATATCTATTTGATATTAAAATTAACTTCAACTCTAAAACGTTAGCAAGGACTAAAATATGAGTCGGCAAGGAAAAATAAATTTATTTAAAAACAGGATAAAAAAATAGCTCTTTTTTTTTTTTTTAAAAAAAAAACTCTGTATTGCTGTTGATATTAGTGTACATTTAAGTAATATTACTCTGGAAACTTATGTGAAATATTAAAACGGAAACGTACTTTTTTTATTTGGAAGACCTGTTTACAACCTGCTCTTTGTTTCTCTCTCGTTGGCAAGAAAACTACTACTACTAGAGTATTTTCTGATAATATCCACACACTCACTAACCAAGGTCACTCAAATTTTCTGTAATTTGATGGGATTAGAAACCTTAGAGGTATCAATGCCTATTTATAGAGAGAATCCCAAAGGGTGTGTGCTTTCCAATGGATGTCTACCGAATAGGTGCGATCCTTGAGACCAAGAGCTGCACCCATCACATAGTGACTATTCATGGAACTTGAGGCACATGGATGCTCCACGGGTTGACCTAACTTGCTCCATAATCCAACGTACACTAATTATTTGTATCTTGTTACCTATTGAGAGAAAATGTGACTATGAAGTAATCTTAACACATAAATTGATGTCTTTTTTTCGCCTCAGTAATTGGAGATGTGAGAGGCAGGGGACTAATGGTCGGGATAGAACTTGTGACTGATAGGAAAGAGAAAACGCCTGCGAAAGCAGAAACTGCAGTTCTGTTTGAGAAACTAAGAGGTTTGTAAATCTTCAATACAAACGTTTTCAATCACTGAACAATGATGTTCACATCAATGATTTTTGTCTTCTCTTTTCAAATTTTTTTTATCACCATCGCATCACTTTAACTTTTATTTTTCAACATTTTTTTTTGACCTCCCACACTGACTACATGGTATGTACTCGATTATTTGCGACCTTGTTCAAAGTTTTTTGCATCATATCAGTCAACACAACATCCGTACAACAAACAAAGACAAGCAGATACACAAAGAAAAGATTTCGTATTCATGAGTAAATCTTTACAAGTCGTGCCTATACATGGAGTAAAGAATGCGGAAAATCCCAATTTGGAAATGTATTACGCTTGAAGAAAAAAGGTTTTGTTGAAAAACAGTGTAACACGAGAAAACAAATTAATTTTAAAAAATCAAGATGATTAAGTTTTCACAATTTTCGAAAACTGTGTTTCAAAAACTATTTACACTTTCTAAGCCATACGTTCCTGTAATTTCCACGAAATTTGTTGCATGTGGGGACTAATGATCAAACTTCTGGAATGAAGAACTCGGTGTTTTAGTTGGGAAAGGTGGACTGCATGGAAACGTTTTCAGAATAAAGCCTCCCATGTGTTTCAACAAAGGTGATGCAGGTATGCTCATCAAAATCTTAATCCAATTATGCCTTTTCAAATATTTAATTCCACATTGTGGTTTTATGCATTGATGTTGTGATTTTTTCGAATGTTTCTTAAGAATATAAACAAACTATATGCAGATTTCTTGGTCGATGCATTCGATTATGCAATGGCGAAGTTGTGAAAGGAGTAGTTGTTGAACTCTTCAACTTATCTTGCAAGTATGTAGGCTGAAGATGTCAATGTTAAATGTGGGTCAAAATAGTCTCGTGTTGTTTTTCTATGGACTCAAAATTTCTCAATGATGAATAAAAGTTCTTGCATTTTAGATTCATATAAAGATTTAGGATCCGCTCGCATGGTATTTGATTTTGAGAAAGAATTTGTAGTTTTTCAAGTAAAAAAAAATAAAAATACAAATCCCTTCTTGAAATAAAATAACTTCTTCAAATACTTTATTCAAACGAATTCTTATGGCATGTTTGGTTTGAAGTAATGAAATATGAATAGAAATTAAAAAAGAATTAGTAGCTCATTCACTATTTTATTCTAGAGTTGACACTTTGTATCCCTGAAGTTTGATTGAAATCTCACTTTGGTTCCCATGGTTTCAATATGAATATATAACACGGTTGAAATACGATATTTATGTATTTGTTATTTTTTGTATCTTGATTGTAGGGTATTATTAACCTATTTATTCCGGTGATATATTTTCTAATTTAGTTTACTCTTGTCATTATGTAATTAGGGATATAGAACACATTCTAAATATACGAAATACAATATAATATATTCTTTTTTTTTGTTTTGTTTTCTTATATCCTTTTTGCGGAAACCCTAATCGCTGCCGCACTACCACAAACCAGTCGAACCCCTACCAGATCGAAACTTCATCCAGTTGCCAAAACCCTAGCTTGCGACCAGCAAACTCGCAAAAACCCTAGCCACCACCAAAACCCTAGCCGTCATCGTACTACCTTAAACCATCGAAACCCTAACAACCATTGCCAGATCGTGAAACCCTAACCTCAGCCTCGTTGTATCTTTCATTTGATGTTGTAGCCACCACGAACCAACTGAACTACTACCAGATTGAAACTTCATCCAACTGTTGAAACCCTAGCCTAAGACCAGAAACTCAAGAAAACCCTAGCCACCACCGAAACCCTAGCTGTCGCTGTACCACTGTGAACTACCAAAACCCTAACAACCAACAGAGTCGCTACTAGATCGTGAAACCCTAACCTCAACCTTGTCACAACTTTCATCAACTGTTGCTATTTTTGATAACCCTAGTTTCGCCAACCAGTTTCTTGGCGAAAACCCAACCAGATTGGAACCTTAACCAGCAACAGTTGCACCCCAACGAACCAGATCGCGAAACCATAGCCATTGCCAGACCTACTTGCTTCGCAAACCCTAGTTTTGCAAAACTAGCCCGTTGAAGGCTGTTGTCAAGCACCTGTCTTGTGCTATTGATAGTCGCACGTTGTGGGTTGTCTACTGCCACAATTTGCAGATCATTCATCATCTGTAAATCCTTGCTGCTCATCTCTATTGTTCTCTATCCATTGGTGTTCTGGATGTTTTAAATACATGGCCGTCTCTTCTCTTTATTGTATAGTAAGGTAACCAAGTCTCTGGTTACCTTTCTCATATTGTGACATTTTTTTTGGAGCTCGATCAGTCTTCCGTAGCATTTGTCCGATTATTTCATTGCTACGATCTCATCTCATTTGTCTCCATGGCATCTAGAAAAGAAGGTGGCGTCTTATCTTAGATTGTTTCTTGCTCTACAACTACCTACCCACTCAGATTCTACCTGTGCAACTGAGGCCACAGTCCAATGTGCTATCACCATCTTACGCAATGAAGCGAATTTTCCTGTTTGGTCTCGCTCTCTCTGTCTTTACCTTGGTGGAAAATGTAAGACCAGATAGCTCAATGACACTAAGCCAGTGCTAGATATTAATGATCCCAAGTTTGCTCAGTGGGATGCTGATAGCTGTACCATTCTCTGGTGGATTTTTAACTTTATGGAGAAACAAATCTATAATATGTTCATGTTCCACAAGATTGTTAGAGGGTTGTGGTCTGCTCTTATGAAAATATATGCCACTATTGCAACGAATCATGGATCTTTGAGCTCTATCGTGAGATTTCCTATGCCTTCCAGGCATTCTTGGGACTTTCAGTTGTTAATTACTTCAGGTACCTTCAATCTCGGTAGGAGTAACTTGTACAGTATGAACCTCTTATTGAATTCCCTGAGAATGCTACTGAGATCGAAACCAAACGTCAGGATCATCGTTATAAATACAATTTCTTGATGGGTTTAAATCCGGAGTGTGAGAATCTTCACACTCAAATTTTAAACACATTACCGATGCCAGATCTATATACTGCATTCTCTACTGTCGACAACGATTCAAAATGTTGGTTCCTTCTCCCACTTGAAGTTACTCCTTCTGTCCCTGAGCATATGGCATTTTCTCCTCCGGTCCTCATCCATCAGGAATGTGACTATACTATCAGCATTGCCAAAATCCTAGTCATCACATTGATCACTGCTATAATCTCTATATTCAGTTGAAACCTCAAAACCTAGAAGGGAAGAAATAAAAAGGAGCACCATGTACTGGTGCTATTGCTGATATTGTCCCTAGTTCGACAAATCCACCACCAGCTTCCCTGGATATTTCTTACGTCCAAGTTCAAATTGCCCAGCTTCAGGCTCAGTTAACCACTTTGGTATCATCTTTTGGCCCTATGACTACTTTTGCCTCGGGTACTCCTATTGCGTTTCATGGTAAGTTTGGTCGTCTTACTTGGATTTTGAACTCTTGGACTAACAATCACATGACTGGTAAGTTTTCTACCTATACCACTCATGTTTCGCTTATAAACCAATCTGTGTGCATTGCAGATGGTACTTTTATCCCTATTCGTTGTAAGGGAGATAATTGTTTGTTCCTTGATATTACTCTTCACTTTGTTTACGACGTTCCTAAATTTACCTATAATATTTTTTCGGTTAATGCCTTGCTAAAAATCTTAATTGCGTTGTTGTTTTCTTACCTGACTGTTGCTTTTCGCAAGACTTGACTACGAGGAAGATTTTTTGAGGGAGATATGAATGCGATGGTCTCTACTACTTTGGAAGTCCTCTACCTCTAGTCGTTCTACCTTTTAGTATGTAAGCTTTTGTATTACCTATTTTTAATTTTTCTATTTGTTTGTTAAAAAATTTAAACTTGTGACATGCCTGTCTAGGACTAGGGATGCTAATGGTCCGGGTTCGGTTTGGTTTCATACAAAACCAAAATCAAAGTTGTTTAACATATATAAAACCAAAATCAAAATCAAAATTGCCATTTTTTTAAACGGTTTTAAAATCGGACTATTTAATTTTAACCAAAATCAAAACCAAAACCGTGAAACCGTTTAAGATTTTAAAATTTTATAAAAAACCAAAACCAAAACCGTGGACCATTGTTTCTTATATATGAATAAAAATATAATAAAAATATAAAACATAAATTCTCAAAACAAAAACCAAATCACAAAACTATTAATTGTAAATATTTCTAACGATAAATAAAATACAACAATGAAATCATAGATAACAGTCACAAATAATACAAACAATCTTCAAATCATTCTCATACATGAATCAAATAGGCGAATCGAGGAGCAATTGATGGTCGAGAGATGAGAGGAAGAGAAGAGGAAGATGAAGAAAAGAACTGAAGAGTGGAGAAAAAATTTGAGAACGGATGGAGCGAATAAAATAACCATAGCAGCCGCTCGCCTATAAGCGCGCGCGCTCGCGTACACACACACACATACTAGAGTTAGAGGGTAAAAGGGTTAAAAATATAAATAAATAAAAAAGGGAATTAAACTATAAATACTAGATAAGTAAAATGTATATGTATATATTATATATATCGGTTACACGGTTACACGACTCGGCTCACGGTTTGGTCACATGGTTCAGTTACATGGTTCGATTATGCGGTTACTATACCAAAAACCAAAACGGCTTCGGTTACTAAATTTAAAACCAAAACCAAAACCAAAACCATTTTAGTTGGTTTCAACCCAGACCATTCGGTTCAGTTTTTTTTGCCATCCCTATTTGCCATTCGAATTTTTAGTATTTATATTGGTTGTTTCCCTCTATTAATAAAACTTGCAAGTAATTTAAATTTCAATGTTTGGTTTGTGAACTGTCTAAACACACACACACACTTCTTATATTCCTCGCATGTACCATGTATCCTAAGCATTTAATCTTATCCATTCCGATATTTGGGCACCCTTTCCTATTACAGCCATTTCCAAACACCGCTACTATGTCACATTCATAAAATGATTATAGTTAGTGTACTTAGGTTTATTTGATGAAGCACAAATCAGAAATTTACACTCACTTTATCCACTTTCTTCAAATGATAAAAAATCCAATATAAAATCATCGTGTGCAATATCCGGTCAGATAATGGCCGTGAATACTTATTCGATGAATTTCAGGTTGAGCTTAATAAGCAAGACATCATTCAACAACTTACCTGTCCCTATGCCCCTGAACAGAATGGTGTGGCGAAACGTAAGAATTGTCACATCATGTCTGTAGTCCATCGTCTTTTGCGAGGAATAAATGTTACCAAATCTTTTAGCACACGACATTTCTTATTGTTGCCTATCTCATCGCACACCAAGTCGTGCCCTTATCGGCAAAATCCCCTTCATATACTACAACCCACTAGCACCATTTTTCCTATCTTACCCCGTGTCTTTGGCTATACGTGTTTTGTCTAGAATTAGAGCCCTACTCGAATCACGTTCGATGATAAATATATTCGGTGTGCTTTCCTCAACTATTCTTCCATATCGAAATGATATAGGTGCCATGATTCAGTTACTCATCATACTCACCACTGTCTCGATGTTACGTTCCTTGAAACTGTACCCTATTTTTTTGGTCCTAAAATTCTCCACCTATTGAGGCAACTACTACCGAGGATTATACCTCACTTTTACGCCCTATTCCTGTATTTGATATATCATTTCTGCCCACATTACACCCACCACCTGACTCCTCAGTTACTCTTTTATGGGTTTACTCTTGGCACTCACATGTCCCACATCCTCTGCCGACATCTTTTCCGAACTCAAGTGTATCTCTATTTCCCATTATTTCTGACTCTACTGGCCCACGTTACTTGACTCGGGAATGTCGCTCACCATTGTGCTACCTTATTTCATATTCTACGAATCATCTCATTTCCACGTATTTGTCTTTGCAGGATCTCTTTAATCAATATAAATCCTTCCTTGGACAAATTATTCAGTTATTATTCCTCGATTTGTTCATGGAGGCTCCAGAATCCAAAGTGGGTAACCGCTATGCAAGTAGAGTTGAATGCCCTACAGCGGAATCAGACATAGGAATTGGTTGACTTGCCAACTGGTGAACGGGTGGTTGGTTATAAGTGGGTCTTCAGTATCAAATATCTGGTTGATGGATCGATTGATTGATATAAGACATAACTTGTTGCTAAGAGCTTCACACAAATTCTGGACAATGACTTTGGTACCACCTTTGCCCCGGTTATTAGGCCTCGTTTGGTAACCACTCCTATTCCAAAAATTTCCATCTCATTCTCACTTTTTTGGGATTTATTTTTGGGCATAGCGTTTGGTAATCCATCCTACTTTTTTGTTTCCGTTCCCATTCGAGAATCCATCCCACTTTTTGTAAAGAATTGAGAAACAAATATTTTTTGTTTCTACCTATTCCCATCCCATTCCCAACCAAAAAAAAAATAACGATCTTGCTCAACCGTGTTCTTCGCCTTCATGATCACCTCCATCACCTTCACCTTCGTCATCCTCCATGATCACCTCCATCATCTTCACCTACGTCGTCGTCTTCTTCAACCATTCTCCTATGGTTCATTGTTTTCTTCAACGGTCAAGTTCGTCGTCGTCGTCTCCATCACGTTTGTCGTCATCGTCTTTTTCGCGTCCTCCGTCGTCATCTTCGTTTGTCGATCTGCCATCGTCCGTCGTCATCTTCGTTCGGTGCTTATAGGGTTTCGATTTCGATCTCAAAATCGAAACCCTATTTTGATTTTGATTTCGAAATCGATTTCGAAATCGAAACAAGAAATAAGGTTTCAGAATCGATTTCGAAATCGAAATCGAAACCCTGTCAATCGAACGGTTTTGATTTCCAGAAATGACGTCCGACTTTCTCATCAATCGAACCCTTTCGCTTTCAATTTCGTTTTCGAAATTGAAATTGAAATCAAACAACATGTTCGATTTGTATTTTGAAATCGGATTTCGATTTCTATTTCGAAACCTAAATCGGATTTCGATTGTCGAAATGGTTTTGATTTCGATTTCGATTTCAATTAGATTTTAAGATTTCGATTTTGATTGGGGTTTAGAATTTCAATTTCGATTTCGATTAGATTTTAGGATTTCGATTTCGATTGGGGTTTAGGGTTTGATTGCACGATGATTTTTTGATTGTGGTTTAGGGTTTATTCTTGATTTCTTGGATAAAATTGTTACCAAACACGATTATGTTCCCAGATTCAAAAAAAAATTGTCGTTACCAAACGCAATTCTGTTCTCAAGAAGGAAACAAAATTCCCATCTCATTCCATCCCATTCACATCCTACTGCATGGGATGTGCACGAAACGGTTACCAAATGCCACCTAAATTGACTACTGTCCGGCTCATTATTTTATTGGTTGCCTCAGATTCTTAGCCTCTACACTAGTTAGATATCAAGAATGTCTTTCTTAATGTTGATCTGATTGAAGACTATTTATATGGAGCCTCCACTAGTTAGATATCAAGAATGTCTTTCTCAGTCTATGGATGACATTATTATTACAGGAGACGAAATGCCTAGCATTAAGCAGATAAAGAAGGATCTCAAACATATTTTTGATATCAAGGATTTTGGTAATCTCCGCTACTTTCTTGGTATTGATGTTGCTCGGTCTTAGCAAGGTATCTTTCTATCCCAGTGGAAATATGCCCTTGATTTTCTTCAAGACATTGAGATGCTTGGATGTAGACCCTCTTCCACTCTCATGGATCCAAACCTTAAGTCAACACCAGACTCAGGAGAATTATTATTAGATCCATCAGTATATTATCGACTTGTGGGTCGTCTCATCTATCTGATTAATACAAGGCCAAATCTTACGTATGCTGTCAGTGTTGTGAGCCACTGTCTGAACTCACCACATACACCTGGATGCCGTGTACCATATCATTCGGTACCTCAAAACATGCCCCGATTTTGGTTTCTTTCATATGAAAGAGACATATGAGGGACTCTCTTACTTTACAGATGTTGACTATATAGGATCGAAGGACGATAAACGTCCGACCTCTAGGCAGTGCACTTTTCATGAAAGACATCTAATCTCCTAGAAGAGTAAGTAGTAATAAGTCGTCTCCCGATCTTTTGTTGAAGCTGAGTATCGCGCCATTGCTCCGAGAACGTGTGAACTACTTTGGCTTCGTTCCCTTTTGACCGAGCTGGGACTTCCCTTTAGGAACTCATCTAAGCTATTCGGTGATTACAAATTCTCCATAATGTTATCCTCGGACTCAATCCTCCATAAAAGGACGAAACACATCGAGGTGGATATCCACTTCATTCGTGAGAAAGTCCGATTAGGAATCATCACACCTATCTTTATCCCATCTTTCGAACAAGCTGCTAATATTTTCATCAAGTCCACAGAACCATCTCTTCTTTAGTCAGCAATTGGCAAGTAGGACTCATCAATATTTTTGCCCCAGTTTGAGGGGGAGTATTGAAATGCAATATTTATGTATTTATTATTTTTAGTATCTTGATTGTAGGGTATTATTATCTCATTTATTCCGGTGATATATTTCCTAATTTAACCTGTTCCTACGGCTATGTAATTAGGGATATAGAACTCATTTTGAATATACGAAATATGACACAATATATTTTTTCTTCTATTTTCCTATATCCTTTTAACACATTTAAATTTCATAATCATCTCATTATACTCCAAATCATTATCCCAATGACAATTTGGACATAAAACAGTCATCTACTGCGTACTTGACTATTTTTAAAGGACTTTGTTGGGATTTCGAAACTATTTTTAAAGGATTTTATGGAAATTATGAACACTAAATTTACGAAAATTTTAGAAATAATATATCGGATATTAAATTTATGAAAATATTAGATATAATATAAGGATATTAAATTTAGTAATAATAGAAATATTAAATTTATGAAAATTATGGAAATAATATATACACATTGAATTTAATAATAATACTGAAAAATTAAATTTATGAAAATTAAATTAAAAAATATGAAAGAAAAAATATAATATACCAAAATCTCGAATAAAAAATTATAGAAATAATTTATGGACATTTTAGTATAATATTGAAATATTAAATTTATAAAAATTAAACTAAAGAAATAATATAAAAGAGAAAATATAATTTACAAAAATTATGGACTTTAATTTACAAAAATTATAGAACTAATATGTGAGCGTTAAATTTAGGAATAATGCAAAAACATTAAATTTATGAAATTAAATTAAAAATAATAATATAAAAGATAAAATATAATATACGAAAATTATGGACACTAACTTTCCAAAATTATAGAAACAATATAGGCACATTAAATTTAGAACTAATACTGAAGTATTAAATTTATAGAAATTAAATTAAAAAAAAAAATCTATTAATAAATCAGGACTGTTTGTGCTGACTAAGATATTTCCACGGTCAGGATCAAATCTCACAAAATGGATGGCTAGGATTATTGCTTGGTTGGCTATTGATGAGTGGTTTATTTACCAACAAATTAAGTACTTTTAGATTTAAATATTTGTGTATTTTTAAGTAGTTTTGTTGTTTTAATATGTTTTTGTGTTGTTTGGTAGGTTTTTGAATAAAATGGTGAAATTGTGCAAAACCAGTACTTGTGCTGTAACTTCAAAACCAATTTTGAACACGATGCAATTTGATTTTGGAACAACTCAAAACATGGAAGTTATAGATATTTTTCTTAGCTTTCCATAGGATTTTGAATTATCACAATTGGAGTTCGGACGAAGAAGTTACAACCAAAATACCAAAAGGTGTCACCGCCGCAGCGATGACACCACCGCCGCGGCTGTAAAAATATAGGATGGGCAGCATTTTCTCTGCATTCCCACCGCCACGGCCGTGATTCCATCGCTGTGGCCGTCACCTCTACGCTAGTTTAGATATTATTTTAGATATTTTAGGATATTTTGATCCCTATTTTCTCATCCTCTCCTCTCCATTTGGCCAAGACACCTCCATAGACTTTAGGAGGTTAGATTGAGAGGTTTTGGGAGTGCTCATTCAAATCCTAAGGAGAATATCACGTTGTAACGAAGGAGGAGTGATCTCAGAACGTTTTTAGCGATAAATCTTCGGACTAGGCTAAGTTTCTCTTGTTCCTTCTTTTCTTTCTGAACTTAGGTTTGTTGTTTGAGCATGTTTAGCTTAGTTTTCATTGTATAATCGGCTATGGCCATGAGCTAAACGGGTTTTTGTTTAGGGATAAATATATTTATGAAAATGTTGTTTTGTTGAGTTTGTGTTTGGTTAGCAGTTGTTCTTCGTTATTTTGATTGTGTTTGCTGTATTGTTTGTTTATTATGCTTAGAATGATATATGGAGAATACGAGGTTTGACAAACTCCGGATTCGGGTTAGGATAAACAAACACCACGATCCAATAACCCGGTCGGGGTTTGGATTGTGGACAATCGATGATGTTGGGGCAAGACTCACGGACCTAGGATCGTTAAGACGTTGAGGGGGACTTCTTCGTTGACTCGAAGTCATGTATTCCCCCGTCTAACACTTGGGAGAGGTGGCGGTGGAGTTTTAGAACTGAGATTGTCGATAGGGTAAACACGACACAATGATCCAATGACCTGGTCGGGAGTTGGATTGTGTGCAATCAATGACGTTGGGGCGAAACTCATGCGACCTAGGGTCGTTAAGACGTTGAGAGGGACTTATTCATTAACATGAAATTGCGTTATATTCCTCGTCTTACACTCGGGAGAGATGGCGATAGAGTTTACGAATTGGGATTGTCGGATAAGTCGAACGCCATTAACGTAAACTAAAATGAGACCAAACACGTTTTTGTAAACAAAAATTAATCCCTAGGCATAACTTTCCCTAAACATGTTATAGTAATATTAGTCTAGTTAATTTAATTAGATTAATTAATTTAGTATAAGAATAATAAATTTTATTCAATTTATCTTTGCCTAGATAAAATTAGGTCATGATAGATGCGGTACTCAATAATAGTCAAAATCAATCCATGTGGACACAATAACCCTCACTCTCCCGATCTATACTAAAACTTGATCTCGTATACTTGCGAGTGAAAGTAGCGGCATATTTACGGGCTACCAAGTTTTTGACACTGTTGCTGGAGAATTGGTTTGTTGGTTATTTTTGATATTGTGAGTAAAATGACTCGATTTTACTTTAGACATTTCTTTTATGTATAATTTTTTCTTTATAGTTTTTGTTTTTCTTTTCCTACAGGGTGCTTGAAGATGCTAGATCAATAGGTGCTCTTGCGTTTCTTTCAACGGGATTCCAAGCCAGATTATTGTGTTTGGGATCGTTTCAAGGATTTACTACTCCGGTTTTCGAATCACGGATTCTCGAGGGAGTGTCAACTACTGAACTTCCTCGATGGGTTACAAGCCGCAACCAGAATGTGGGTTGAAAGAGGAAACGGTACCACCTCTTTCGACCAACTAACCGCAGACGAAGCCCATTGGATGTTGGAAGACATGGCGACTTTTGATTATTAGAGTTTCAATTCTACGGCACCATGGATTGACACCCCGGACCAATACGTTGAGTCTTCCCCCAGCCTGGAGGAAATACTCACTGATTTTATTGGAGAAACTCAGACGTTTTGGAGGGAGACGAATGACTGGCTAAATGAGCACGAGGATCGTCTCGACAACATTGACACGATTTGCACTGAAATCGAAACGATCGAAATGTCTTTTCAGACGCAAATCGATCAGCTAATCTGCTTGATTGAGGTTGAGTCAGACGTGGTGGCACCCGGAGATTTACAAGCCACATTCAGTGAAAGTCACCGTGAGGAGCCGGAAACGAGCGGAAAGAGCTTAGGAGAGTTTAACTATGCATATTCGAATGAGCCAGGAACCCAAGCATGCATCGACGATTGTGACTCGTCACCATTGGAGATCCAAATTGTGATGCCACCATCAATTCCAGACGATTACATTTACGAGGATCCGATGTGGCTAACATGTCCCTCATCGCCATTAGCAACGTTCTTTCATGCCTACCAAGTACATGAGCCGGTGAGGCATGCTGTTGAAAGCTTGAGCCATCGAATACCAAATCTCGCCAATCTTGAGGGCGTTGATAACCAAGACCCATTTGTAGTGTTATTTGACAAGTACTACGGGCGGAAACCGCTCTTTGACGAGCACTTCGGCGTGTCAGGCTGACGACCATAAACCAAGCGTTTCTTGGGAGACAACCCAAGGAAAATAATAAATTAGATCCGTCATAACCGATTTGATTCGGAGGCAAGAGTCTCTGACCTCCCAGGTACGTGTTCTAAACCCTAGTCTTCATTATAATGCTTTATCATATCATTGGGATTGCTAACTAGGTTATTATGGGCATTTTCTATTTGAGTCGGGTGTAATTGAGATTGCTGACTAGATTATTATGGGTATTTTCTATTTCAGTCTGGTTTGATGTATTAGTATGTTTAGTTATAGTTTATGTTTTACTGTTTTTATGTGTGCATGTTTGTTTAGGGTAGTTTTTGTGCATGTGTTGAGTTTTGATGTCATTTGGGCCATTACCCGATGATGAGTCTGTCCCTTGGTTGTTTATTGAGGTTGGGCGTAAAACTCATGCATGTATGTTCTATGTGCTCAACATTATGTTTTAGTAATAGTTATTATAAATCCTACTTGCATGAACACGTAAACTCATTATATAACTGTCTAATTGATTTGAAAACGATTATCTGTCACCTAAATTCATGACATTAGGGTTTCTAGAACTTTATTTGGGGGAAATTCGAGATGAAATCCTAGGCGAGGTAGTTCAGAAGACATGATTTAGGCATTCATTTTCTTGCTTGAGCCTTTTTAAACTTATCTTGATATATTATTATCCTTCGTTACCCTGTCGAAGCTTAAACACCGTTTCAATTCTGAACACTTAACAAATACCATAGCCGATTGAACTTTTTCCAAACCTTTATCGCTTAACCGAAGACACAATGTAAGTGAATCAAGCTAGCAGTTGCAAATGCTACTTGATGTGAGTGGTTGGGTTTTGGGCGAGCTATTAATTGGTTCGGTATTCGAGTACTCATTTGTCGTTTTTCGTTCATATTTCCCACACCCCTTAAATTGTACGAAACAAATAAGTTTGGAGGTGTGTTCGTTGAAAAGAAAAGAAAAATAAAATAAAAAAAGAATCAAATGAAAATACGGTTTTTATTTCCGTTTTTTTTTTACAAGTGAGTACGTCATTCTTAATATATGTTCGGGATTGTTTCCAATCTATCTATGGGGTTTCGAGTGTGAGAGTGTCAAGCGATGTGCCTTGGGTAACGTCAAGTTAACGACGTTAACCCATTTTCACTTTCAAAATTACCCTTAGCCATTTGTCCTAAACCGAACCAAGCCCTAATGATCTTTTTGTACTTTCAAGCCTACATTAGTAGAGAAAAGATCCCGGGTCAAGCCTATGGATTCCCTATACCTTCGGGGTTTTTTTTTTTGTCATGCGCTTATATGGTGGATAATCCAATCCGATTAACGGACAGTTATATATTTGAGTTTTAAACACACACACACATACACTTTAGTAGGATCTATAATGGCATTTACTATTATAAATGTTGAAATTCTAGAACATTACATGGTGTGTCTTTATGCCTGAACTCGATAGGATTGGGAGCCGATGAGGGATATTTCATTTGGTCGGTAGATGATACTCAAAACTTGCACATATTTGTTTTTTGTTTTTTTCAATTTCGTAATTAGTTTTTATATTTTCTTGTACTGTGTGGGTGTTTCGCTTGAGGACAAACAAATGTTTGAGTTTGAGGGTATTTGATGAGTGGTTTATTTATCAACAAATTAAGTACTTTTAGATTCAAATATTTGTGTATTTTTAAGCACTTTTTTTTTGTTTTAATATGTTTTTGTGTTGTTTGGTAGGTTTTTAAATAAAATGGTGAAATTGTGCAAAATCAGTATAGATGCTGTAACTTCAAGGCCAATTTTGAACATGATGCAATCCGATTTTGGAACAACTAAAAACATGTAAGTTATAGATCTTTTTCTTATCTTTCCACAGGTTTTTGAATTACCACAATCGGAGTTCGGACAAAGAAGTTACAGCCAAAATACCAAAAGGTGTCACCGCAGCGGTAAAAATATAGGATGGGCAGCATTTTCTCTGCATTTCCACTGCCACGGCCATGATCCCATCGCCACTTTAGATATTATTTTAGATATTTTAGGATATTTTGATCCCTATTTTCTCCTCCTCTCCTTTCCATTCGGCCAAGACACCTTCGTAGACTTTAGGAGGTTAGATTGAGAGGTTTTGGGAGTGCTCATTCAAATCCTAAGGAGAAGATCATGTTACAGCGAAGGAGGAGCGATCTCGGAATGTTTTTAGCGATAAATCTTCGGACTAGGCTAAGTTTCTCTTGTTCCTTCTTTTATTTCTTAACTTAGGATTGTTGTTTGAGTATGTTTAACTTAGTTTTCATTGTATAATCGGCTATGGCGATGAGCTAAACGGGTTTTTGTCTAGGGATTAATATATTTATGAAAATGTTGTTTTGTTGAGTTTGTGTTTGGTTAGCGGTTGTTCTTCGTTATTTTGATTGTGTTTGCCGTATTGTTTGTTTATTATGCTTAGAATGATATATGGAGAATACAGGGTTTGACAAACTCCGGATTCGGGTTAGGGTAAACAAACGCCACGATCCAATAACCCGGTCGGGGATTGGATTGTGGACAATCGATGACATTGGGGTAAGACTCACGTGACCTAGGGTCGTTAAGTCATTGAGGGGGACTTCTTCGTTTACTCGAAGTCATGTATTCCCCCGTCTAACACTCGGGAGAGGTGGCGGTGGAGTTTTAGAACTGACATTGTCGATAGGATAAACACGACACAACGATCTAATGACCCGGTCGGGAGTTGGATTGTGTGCAATCAATGACGTTGGGGCGAGATTCACGCGACCTAGAGTCATTAAGACGTTGAGGGGGACTTATTCGTTGACACAAAGTCGCGTTCTATCCCTCGTCTTACACTCGGGAGAGGCGACGCGGGAGTTTACGAACTAAAATTGTCGGATAAGTCGAATGCCGTTAATGTAAACTAAAACGAGATAATCCCTAGGCAATACTTTCCCTAAACATCTCATAGTAATATTAGTATAATAAATTTTATTCAATTTATCCTCGCCTAGATAAAATTAGGTCATGATAGACGTGGTACTCAATAATAGTCAAAACTAATCCTTGTGGACACGATAACCCTCACTCTCCCGATCTTTACTAAAACTTGACCTCGTATACTTGCGAGTGAAAGTAGCAGCGTATTTACGCGCTACCAGTTGTGGCAGAGTTGGTATTTTCAGTGCCTAGTGGCTTGAAATCGAGACTCACCCTTATTTTCTTTTTTATCCCTTTATTTTTTTCTCATGTTTATCAACCCTACCCCCACAGGCCATAGCCAACGATCAGTTCTTCCACTCCCACCTCCCACCCTTCCACGATCTGTTCTTCCAGTCCCATGATCCCACTTCCATTGTAGTACTATCTCCTCTCATATCCTCATCTAGATCTACTACTTGTTCTTGGAGATTGGAGTCTTCTCACTTTCTCACACACACACACTCTCTCTCTCTCTTATACCTGATCTTGCGGTGTCGTCTTTCTCCATCGCCATCGTCATTTTTCTCCATCGTATCGCCATCGCTATTTTCCATCCATCGCCGTTACATCTCCATCACCTCTAGCCGAAGGTAATAGGTCTCCCCTCTTTCTCTTTCGCATTTTCTTCTCTCTCTCTTTTGCTATCTTCTTGTGGCCACCACCATCGCAGCCAATGATCAGCCCTCCCACCCTCCCACGATCTGTCTTCCAGTCTCATGATCCCACCTCTTTTGTTGTACCACCACCTCCGCCCACCTCCATTGTCGTACCCACCTTCTCCACTTTTCCCCTATTTCTTTCCCCCGATCCAGCCTTAACTTTCATTTCCTATCCCCCATTTTAAGCCCTAACCTTAATTTTCTCAATTCTTCTCTAACATCTCTCTCTTTCAAATCTCCCAACCGACGTCGTCTCCTCAGCTTGAGCACCACCGATCCGTCACCATCTCCATTCCCATCACCATCGTGGCTACATCCGAGGCACCACCGCTCCATTGCCATCGCCATCGCCAACGACTACCTTGACAACTCCACCTTCTCTCTTTACCCATCGACGATAAACATTCCTCCAAGAAGTGTATGCATTATGCCAACCCATGAATTATCGTCGTCCAGCTACTACAGCCAACGCCTCTCAGTACACAGTAAGCCCATCTATCTTCTCTTTTCATTTTCTTATTTTGATTCTTGATTTCCATTCAAGATTTTATGTATTGTTTATATTTGTTCAAATCAATTGATTCATGCAATTATTGGTTTTTGTATGATGCTTGAATCGATTTTGGGGATTTCAGGTAGGTTGAACTTCATCATTCAAATTCGTTTTGAGGTATGTTGAACTTCACCATTCAATTTCTTTCTAAGATTTGAAATTTCTGTGAAAAGATCATTCTCTTTTCATTTTCTTTTTGTTTTCTTCTTATTTAAGTCTACTCCTCTATTCCCATTCCACATCTCCCATGCCTGAAGATGGCGTTTGTTTAGTGTTTATTTACATGGCCTTTGTTTGTTTAGATAGCATTTGTTTGTTTAGAACAAAAATAGAAACCTAAGAACAATTTCGCTTTTCTCCCCAATAATTTGTTGTATAAATCTGAGAACACAACAGAAACATTTTTTTAACTAATAAATTTCTATTTTTTTTCCTAATATTTTGTGAACGGAAACAGAAATAGAGAGCGAGATGTGGGCAGAGCTTATATGTGGTCCTATAAAATTACCTGAGCTTCCAAACCTCTGATTCCAATGCCTTATTCTCTGTGCCGAAAGGTATCTTCGATTTCTTCCTTCATTTTTTCATGTTTTCATCATCATCTGTTTGGTTGCTTTCGAAATTGAGATTAATCAAAAGCATTACTTCGTTTAGCTCTCTCAAATCTCTATTGAACCTTAGTTGAGTTGCTTTTCGATGAATCGTGTTTGAATCGTGTCTGGATGTATGTGCTCATGCTTAGCTTTTTATTTCAGTTAAGCACTTCAATCTTTATTGTCTTAGTATTCATTTGACTTTTAATTGTATATTGTCCATGAAATATTTTACACTATTCATTCGACATTCTTTTCAGCCTAGCTATACTTAAAAAAATTTAAAACACAATTCTGGATCACCCTTTGATGCTTTACCAATTACCAGCTATTTTGATTCTATATAAATGCAGGTTGAGAATCTTGCTGAAAGACTGAAACCATTAGTTTGGTAACCAAAAGCGAAAAAACAACGCAACCCACTACCAGGAACCTAGATTTTATAGGAGGGTATTTATTCTATTCTATCTAATGATTTTTTTTTATTTTTTTTTGCCACATGTGCTCTTATGATGCACTTTTTGCTAAAATATGACATGTTATAGTGTATGAACTTTTTGCCGAATCTTGATCTTTTTTTTATTTGATTTCTGAAAGACCAAGCTAAAATATGACTGAAACCCATTAATGGTGGGACGCGAGCTCGCTCGATGTCTCTATTCTTTAGACTTGATATCTGCATCTGGATGGCGAGGGATTCAGAGAAGAAGATGTATGTAACGGCGATGAGGAGGAAGCGGAGGAGGAGAATCAGGCCATGGAGGGGGCTATCGGCTTCGATCGTTGCAACCAAAAGCGTTCGGTCGAGGTCCACCGCAATTAAGCGATGGTTCAAGGCAGGTCACACATCTCAATTTACGGGAAGATGGGACTAGTGGCTAGGGGAGGTCATGGGCCCGGGGACCTGCCCAACCCGAACGGCCCGACCCTATTTTTTTAGGACTTGGGCTTTGGCTTTGAGCCCATGGGCCTAGGTATTAGGGCCCGATCAATTTTAGGGCTAGGCTTGGGCAAGGCCAAAATATTTTAGGCCCGGCCCGAAGAATAATTAAAAAATAATTATATATATACACACACACACATACACATTCAACCATAGGGCTTTGGGCTTAGATTTTTTTTTTTTAGGGCTTTGAGCTTAGGTTTTTTTTTTCAGGGCTTTGGGCTTATTTTTCTTATTTTTAGAGCTTATTTTTCTAGGGCTTAGATTTTTTGTATAGGGCCGGGCTTTGGGTTTAGGTTTTTTTTATAGGGTCGGGCTCAGGCATGGAATTAAAGCCCGACTATAGGGCCGGGCTTTGGGTTTGGGTTTTTTTTATAGGGTCGGGCTCAGCCTGGCTCAGCCCATGACCACCCCTACTAGTGGTTGTTCCGTTCTCGAACTGCTCTAGATCAACTCCAAGTTCTATGAGAGAGAGACTGAAATGGGTGAAGAAATTGGGTTTTATTTATTTATTTGTTTATATGGTGTGGGTTTTTGTTTGGGTGTACATCGGGGGGGTTTGTTTGGGTGTACAACAGGAGGGTTTGTTTTGGTGGAGGGTAGGGTGTAGGTTTGAGTGTACAACATGGGGGTGTACAACAGAGGGGGTGTTTGGTTTGAGAGCAACGACAGAGGGGTTTGTTTTAATGTTTTACTTAAAAAAATCTGAATATGGTATTAGTTTAATTTCTTTTAGTTAAAACTTTTGATATTGTTTTAGAAATTGTATAGGAAGATGTTTTTTGGCATAAGAGTTTTAAATGTTGTTAACAAATTTTAACGTATGAGAAATATATACATAAAAAAGGTTTATTATTCATGTTGTAATTAATTGTGATCGAATTATATACGAAAATCATGGAGATTAAATTTAGCAAAATTATAAATATAATCTATGGACATTAAATTTAGTAATAGTACAAAAACATTAAATTTACAGAAATCATAGTAATAGTACAAAATATTAAATTTACAAAAATTAAATTATAGAAATAATATAAAACAGAAAATATAATGCGTAGGGCTTATAGGTATTTAAATTTATAAAAATTATAGAAATAATATATTAATTTTAAATTTAATAATAATACTGACATATTATATTTATGAAATTAAATTAATATATATATATATATATATATATATATATATATATATATATATATATATATATATATATATATATATATATATATATATAAGAGAAAACATAATAGGCGTAAATTATAGACAATAAATTTTTGAAAAATATAAAAATAATATACGAACATTAAACATTATAATAATAATGAAACATTAAATTTATGAATATTAAATTAACGAAATAAAAGAGGAAATATAATATACAAAAATTATGAATATTAAATTTACGAAAAAATTAGAAATAATATGTCACACCCCATCCCGGGCCCTAACGCTTGAGGTTAGGCGTGATCTCTACTTGATGTTACTCAACCAACCACAAACATATATTACTATCAATTGATATAGATTTCTCAAAATATTTACCAACTCAAAATTCAATGATTATACACAACCAATTATTCAGCAATAAAACTACAAAAAGTTCAAACCACTCACTCTCCACAATTATCCTAACAACTTCTAAAATAAAACCTACTACATCTTTTGACTCTATCTAGCGCTAATAGTGGATCTGTCACGAATTGAGGCACCTGAGATAAAATATTTTATCAGTGTATTGTCTTCATAATATAAAATCAATTTATGGATCAAGCATAATTATTAAACACCACTTTCCAAACAAAATATAAATATAACCGCACAACATGCCGAAATAAAATTCCATAACTATCATCACAGTAAAACAAATTCATTTAAATCAACTAATTAAATTACTTGGAATATAATAAAATATCACACATATATTTCCCTACTAACCATATGATCGTTTTACCTTACGATCGATGTACTGTCTTTATCATATAACGGTATCGTAACCTGTATAACTGTGTCATCTAAAGTTGTCATCAGTATCAGGGCCATTCAATATCTCTAATGGTAGGAACCAATATATGGTATAAACCATCATATCAACAATATATTTAATTCCACCACATTATATTGTCAATACTATATTCAACTCCATCATATTGATCATCAGTACCATATTCGACTCCACCATATTAACAGTTAACAACGCATGGTAAAAACTACCAGATCATATTGATAATCATCATCGTCAACAACAATAATAATAATAACTACCTGTAGGATTTGTCTTCCTATCAGGTTATAACACAAACGTCTTACAAGACATTCCCTTCTGTCAAGACCAACAACATGGCATCGTAGTATAATAATAAAAGCCAATTTCCACATGTAACATTTTACTTGATCCATTTAACATTATAAAACAATCTATTTTAATAAACCTTTTCTTTTCATAATTTAGTACGAAAATATAATTTGACAATTTACATAGAAGACAATACACTCACCTCGATAATTATGTTGCTTTTCCCACTACTATTGTAACACTGATGGGGTCGGCCTCACTTGTGAACCTGGGTCAATGTCTGTCCAAAAGAGAAGAGAGAAAGAGAGAGAGAGAGTTTGAAGAGTGCACAACAAGAGGTGAATAAAATGGTGAAAATGAGCAATTTGATTAATATACATTGAGAGAGAGAGAGGTGGTTCATGGCTTCTAATTAATTAATTTTTTTTGTAATAATTACACGTGTTGTACCCAAAGGGTACAACACTACCAATATAATGTGTAGTGAAGACAACACATTGATCTCTTCGTTTATTTATTTATTACACTAATTACCCTTCCTAAAATAAGAATAAAAAAATCATTATATTCCAAAACTCTTAAAATTATAATTTAAATAACTTAATAATCCCTAAACTTTTAAAAGTAAAAAAATTTAAAGTTAATACTTAACCCCCAAAGTTTTTTAAAGTCAACTTTTAAATATCATAATAACTCCTTAAAATTTTAAATTAAAATTTAAATGATACAATGGATCCTATTATTTTCAAAATGATCTAAAATGTAAACAAAATTATGTAAATGTAAAAAGATTAGGGCTTATAATTCTTCTCTCCTAAAAGAAATTTCGTCCCGAAATTTAGTTACCTTAAATGAATAAATGTAGATATTTATTCTTCATCTCCTCTTCTCTTTCCCACATGCACTCTTCTACAGAGTGGCTGTATCGTAGCACTTTGACCAACAAAATCATTTTTGTTCGCAATACTTGATTTTTACGATTTAAAATATGCACTGGTTCTTCAACGTACAACAAATCGTTTTTCAATTCAATTGGTTGAAAGTTACCACATGTGAAGGGTCTGACACATATTTCCTGAGCTTCGATAGGTGAAAGACATCATGCAATCTAGATAACTCTGGCAGTAGGGCTAATCGATAGGCAGTTGTACCGACCTTTTCTAGAATCTTGTACGATCTGATATACCACGGACTTAACTTTAATTTTTTTCCAAATCTCACGATGCCTTTCCACAAAGATATACGTAGAAACCCGTAATCACCCATTTCAAATTCTAACTCACGTCTATGCTTGTCGGCATAGTCTTTTTGTCAAAACTTGAGCAATTTTCAGCATTTCTTGAATCACTTTCACCTTTTTTGAGCTATGTCAGGCATTAATAATTTTTATCCTCTATCAGTGCAACAGACTGATCATCTCAGCTACCAGGAATGGTAGCTATTGTTATAGGCAAACTCTATCATCGTCAAATGATCATCCTAGCTACTAGGAAATTCTAGAACGCAACCCCTCAACATATCCTCTAATGTTTGAATTGTATGCTCTAATTGGCCGTCAGTTTGAGAATGAAAAACAATATTGAATTTTAACTTGATACCTAAAACAGCTTGAAGACTTGGTCAGAATTTCAACGTAAATTTTGGATCTCTATCCGACACTATAAAAATTGATGTACCATGCAGTCTGACAATCTCGTCAATATACAATTTTGCATACTTGTCCATGGAGTATGTGATTTTCACGGCCAGAAAATGAGCAAAGTTTGTAAGTCTATCAACAATCACCCAAATAGAATTATGTCCCTTTGAGTACGGGGCAATCCGGACACAAAATCCATTGTAATGTGTTCTTACTTCCATTTTGGGATGGGCAAAGACTGTAGTAACCCTCCTTGATGTTGGTGTTTGATCTTGACTTACTGACAGACAAGACACCAGGTAACAAATTTTGTAATTTCTTATTTCATTCCACTCCACCAATAGTGTTCTCGTAAGTTCTGATACATTTTGGTACTGTTTGGATGCATTGCATATGTTGAGTTGTGCACTTCTTCCAAGATATCTTTCTTCAAATCAACATTATTAGGCATACACAGTCTATTTACAAACATCAAGGCTTCATCATTATCTCTAACACGATAGTCGATTTTCTGACCATTTTTCACTTAATCTCTGTTCCTTCTTAATTGGGCATCCGACTTTTGTGCTTTTATAATACGGTCAATTAATGTCGATCTTAAGTTCAAAGTTGCAAGCAACGATGCAGTCTGACCCACTTCCAATTAGACTTGTAGATATCTCCACTCGGCATATAGGTTATTATGAATAACTCGAAGGTGTACAACCAAACTTGCTGATTTTCGACTTAATGCATCTACTACTGCATTAACCTTTCTAGGATGGTAATGGATAGTACAATCATAATTCTTGATTAATTCTATCCAATGCCTCTGTCGCAGATTCAATTCCTTCTTAGTAAACAAATATTTTAAACTCTGATGATTAGTATATATCTCATAGGCCTCACCATACAGATAATGTCTCCAAAGTTTCAAGGTAAACACAATCTCTACCAGTTCTAAATCATGCATTGGGTAGTTATGCTCATGATTTTTTTAATAGCTGAGAGTCATATACAATCATATGGCCATATTGCATCAGTACAGGACCTTGTTCAGTTGCCGATAATCGATGCACATCCTCAGAGTGTCATCCTTCTTTCTTACGAACAACGTTGGAGCTCCCTACGGAGAAACACTAGGTCTGATAAACCCGCAGTCTAACAAATCTTGCAATTAAATCTTCAGTTCCTTCAACTCGGTAGGTGTCATATGATTGGGTGGAATTGATATAGGAGAAGTACCTAGAAGTAATTCGATAGTGAATTCAATTTCCCTATCCACTGGTAGCCTTGACAATTTTTCTTGAAGCACATCGGTATAATCCCCGACCATTGGGATATCTGTCAATTGTACCTTATTCTAGTTGGTGTCAATCACATGCACGAGGTATCCCTAACATCCATTCTTTAATAATTTTCTAGCATCTAGAACTGAAATCAACCTGATATGGATAATGAGTCTATCCTCTGAAAATACAAACTCTGACTCACCTTGGACTCAAAAATTAACTTCATTTTTAAAACAATCGACTGGGGTATGATAGTCAGAGAACAAATCCATACTCAGTATCACATCAAAATCGTGAATACTCAAGGGTAATAGATCCATTGACAATTCTCTATCACCAATGCGAAGTAGACTATTTTTGTACACACTACCTATCTACACTGACTCTCCCACAGGGGTATAGATAATAATGTTATATGACAGAGAAGTAAGAAATTTCCCTAAATGCATCATAAAGGTTGTCGAAACAAATGAATGTGTAGAAGCTGGATTGATAAGTATATGTACATCTCTATCATATAAAGACATGATTCTTGTAACAACATCTAGGGTAGCCTGAGTATCCTGTTGGGTAATAGTAAATACACACCCCCGAGTTGGAGGTCTACTGGCTAATCCTCTACATCGCCCCTGAACACTACTAGGGCCAACACTGCCCATGCTGTTTGTAGAAAGTGTAAGTATAGCAGCAGGTTTCAAGCAATGTGAAGACGTGTGACCTGGCTTATGATAACCAAAATATATTGGGCCTGCTATAAGACAGTCTTTGATAAAGTGATCCGGTGATCCACATTGATAGTATACGACTGTCCCGCTTCGACTAACTGTTTGGCTCCTACTCTACCTTTGCTAACCTGAACTCTATCCAGGTATAATATGTCATCGCCCTGAATATGACTGTCGTGGGCCTAGACTCCTAGCCGACTGATCGACTGTCGGAGCCCAAGGAAGTTTCGGTCGAGGGACATATCCCTGAGAGGTGCCATCTAGATGGTTCGAATCTACTCTTCTTGTACTGTTCACGGTTCTTAGCGGTTTCCCGCACATTTTTCTCTATTAATTTTGTCGTGTTCACCAGTTCCGCATAAATTTTGATCCACCGGGTAGTTAACCTTGAATGTATTTGCAAATCTAGCCCTTTTTGGAATCGTCTACATCTTATTTCCTCGGTTTTAACCAAATCAGGAGCAAATCGGGATAAGACATCAAATTTAATTTCATATTGTAGAAATGACATCTTCTCTTGTTTCAATAATATGAATTCCTCCTCCATCTCGACTGATAGGATTCAGGAAAATATTTTCATTAAATACTGCAATAAATTGATCTTAGGTGATCTCCTGGTTTGGAATTGAAATTAACCTCTTCCTTTTCTCCCACCAATGTTTGGCTTCCCCCTTTAGCTGGAAGGTGACAAGACGAACTCGGTTGTTATCAGTAATGCCCATCGTCTCGAATGTGTACCCTATGCTCCTTAACCAATTCTCAGCATCTGCAGGACCCGCAATTCTCGTAAAAATTGGAGGGTCCAACTCATTGAATTTTTTCAAGAGTACAGTCTGAGGATTGGCTATTTCGATTTGGGTCCTTTGGCATTCCATCATTTTTTCTTGTTGTTCTTTCAGTTGCGCAGTAACCTATAATATTTGTTCAACAACATCCAAGCTTTCCCGCGCCCTACCCCTTTTCTTTAGGGGCCAGAATTCCCACTACATTTATTTACATGATCCAATACAAGATCTGAAATAAAATTTAATAAATAAAAGGCCAACAATGCAATAAACAGTGCATGATGCAAATATACTATTTAATCAAATGAAATAACTATAATTTACGTGCCGAACCAACTTATCAACACTCGTACGGTCTACTACTGACAAGACAACCTAACAAGTCTACAGAACCTATAACCTAGGCTCTGATACCAAAAACTATCATACCCCACCCCATGCCCCAACGCCCGAGGTCAGTCGTGACCTCGACTTGATGTTACTTAACCAACCACAAACATATACTACTATTAATTGATATAGATTTCTCAAAATATTTACCAACTCAAAATTCAACGGTTATACACAACCAACTATTCGATAACAAAACTACAAAAAGTTTAAACCATTCACTCCCCACAACTATCTTAACAACCTCCAAAATAAAACCCACCACATCCTCTGACTCTACCTAGCGCCAGTAGTGGATCTGTCCACAGTTGAAGTACTTGAGATAAAATATTTTATTAGTGTATTGTCTTCATAATATAAAACCAATTTATGGATCAAACATAATTATCAAACACTACTTTCAAACAAAATATAAATATAACCGTACATTGTGTCGAAATAAAATTCTACAGCTATCATTACACTAAAACAAATGCATTTAAATCAACTAATCAAATTACTTGAATATCTAATAAAATACCATACACATATTTTCCTACAAGTCATAGGATCGTTTCACCTCACGATCAGGAGTTATAACGGTATCGTAACCTGTACAACTGTGCTATCTAAGGTTGTCATCGATTTCAGGGCCATTTAACATCTGCAATGGTTAAAGCTAACACATAGTATAAACTACCATATCATTAACATATTTAACTCCACCACATTATATTGTTAATGCCATATTTAATTCCATCATATTGATCATCAATACCATATTTGACTCCATCATATTAATAGTCAACAAAACGTGGTAAAAACTATCATATCATATTGATAATCGTCATTGTCAACAACAACAACCATCTACATGATTTGCCCTCCTATCAGATCACAACACAAACGTCCTACAATATATGTCCTCCTGTCTGGATCAACATCATGGCATCGTAGTATAATAATAAAAATCAATTTCCACATGTAATATTTTACTTGGTCCATTTAACGTTATAAAACAATCTATTTTAATGAACATTTTCTTTTCACAATTTAGTACGAAAATATAATTTAATAATTTACATAAAAGACAATACACTCACCTCGATAATTATGTTGTTTTTTCCCACTAGTGTTGCAACACTAACGGGGTTGGCCTCGCTTGTGAACCTGGGTCAATATCCGTCTAAAAGAAAAGAGAGAGAGTGTGTTTGAAGAGTGCACAACAAGAGGTGAAAAACAAAGGTAAAAATGAGCAATTTGATCAATATACATTGAGAGAGAGGTTCATGGCTTTTTATTAATTAATTTTACACTATCAAAATATAATGTGTTGTCTTCACTTTTGTGAAGACAACACATTGATCTCTTTGTTAATTAATTTATTTATTAATTACACTAATTTATTTATCAACACATCAATTATATCCAAGAGTTGCGGACATGGTGGGAGGGTCACGCGATAGGAACAAAGTCGACTACCAACACAGAACTTGGAATCTGCTCCAAGCGGTAATCGACGATCACATTAGAGACGCTACCACTACGAATCTTGAGCAAATCGCGGTGGAACTCTTCGCGAAGAACACAATCAGAGGAAAGGGCTTGTTCTGCGCGTCTTGTATGAAGTACCAATTGTTCCCCGATAAAACTATCGTCTATGCAGCCCTAGCTTGCATCGTCAACAGTCGCTTCCCTGCCGTCGGTAACTTTCTCGTTCGGCGTCTTTGTGTGCAATTCAATGGATTATTTATCGGCAATAGTGATCATGATGCAATGATTGCTACTGCTAAGTTTATTACACATCTTGCTAACGTCCACATCGTCACTTTTTGGTATCCGCACACAATTTTAATATGCTGACTGGAAAAAAACACATCTGAGAGTATATCAAGTGTGCAATTAAGTTTTTCAGAGAGTTAAGCTGAACAAAAGAAGATTTTCGCATTTATGAGAAAATGTTAAAAGGAGTCCGTGAGTACTTCTGTGAAATGGTTTGCAAAAGAGCAGTGGATCGAGATATTCGTCGAGTGATTAAGGGGCTTCTTGTCAACTGGGATTCCAAATTCAAGGAGCACCCATCTGAATTGGATTCCCCAAAAAAATACCCACTCGTCGGCATAATATGCAACTGAATTCTAAGCTAATTAAGAAAAGCACTGCCATATTTAACGATAATTTCAAGCCTAACGCATTATTTGTGGAGTATGAGACTACTTTTGAGACTTCTAGGACATTGATCCTCCTTGATAGATATTGGGGAATTCATCAATTGGAGGACATCAATCCTGAATGGAAAAGATGGTTTCAGGGTCCCTGGACTGGTAATTATCCATTAATATGTGGTGACCAAATATTACAAATTGTTCAACCTGGGGAAGAGACGCCCTTCAACTTATTAATGTTACGACAGTGCGGTCTCTTCTCGAAAATTCGCTTTCATGTTCCACTGGCTGAATATTAATGTGCAAATAGTCCATCATTCAAGGCAAGCCTGGGCGAGTGCTTTCACCTTAGTTGGTTGATGATTCCCGGTTTACTTGCTGCCTACTCTTATGCATCAGCCAGGTTCTTCTCACAAGTGTCATTTAAGGATATCATCTCCTGGCATGTTCTAGCTAGGTTACGGTTTGATCCACAGGATATGACTATAGAGCAATATACATTCTTGAAGGATTTGTTCGAGTATTTAAAGGAAAAGATGACTCGAGAAGGACTACTGAAAAAGCTTTTCGGATCCTAACCTAAAGGATGCTGTCAGAGCACTCTATCCAGTGGATGACCCGAACACTCTTAGGTTTGTCCGTAAGCTTTAGGAGAAACTGAAAATTTTGAAAGGCTTTAAGGGACTCTGACTTTCTTGCGACATCACGCTTTAATTTTGCGATGCAAAACTTGGGATTTCTTCTTGTTATGTCGTTTTAGTTATTTGAAAATTGTTCTGCAAATACTGTTTTGCTTGAAATTATCCTTTTTCAAAAGGAGTAAATTCTTATGTACCGGCATTATTATGTTCTTTTGGGTTTTTTATTATTTAGACCAAATTTAGCTCTCTCTTTCTTCAATTAACCTTTTAAACAAAAAGGTTATTATTTAGTCTTCCATCAAAGCATTGCTAATATTTAATCCTTCGTAGTTAATGAATGAACATATTTATTCTTTTATATATACATAACAAACCCACTCTAATTCCTCTTTCTATTTTTCATTTTCAGCTGCCGATCTCTATTTTTCATTTTCAACCCTATTTCATAACAATCATAGTCGCCGTCAGCTACAGCTTCGCTCACTATCGCCGATCTCTATTTTTTAACTTCAACCCTATTTCTGTCAATGACGCTCTCTCTCTCTACCACCATCAGCCAAACCATCTCCAGCGGCGCTCACTATCACCACCACCAACCTTTCTCTCAACCAAACCATCACCACCACTGCCCATTTGCCCTTCACCGCAGCTCACGTATTCGATTGTATTTTTATCTCTCTCCATCAGCCATCAACCGTCCCCCCCCCCCCCCCCCTCTTTCTTTCCCTCTCTAATGATGACGATGACGTCGGACGCCGGTCGTTCCTTCTCTCTCTATCTCTCTTTCAGATCTGGCCGATTGATGGCGTTCCATATCTACCTTTTGATGTTCTGGAAGCTTGGTTTGAGATCTCGACTGGCGACGTTAGACGTGGCTGGAAGCTTGGTTTGAGTTCTGGATTGGCGACGAATTGGAATTGAAATGCGACTTTCGTTTAATGGCATTCCAAATCTGGCTTTTGGTGTTCTTTTTGATGTGGTTTTTTATGTTCATTTTGATGGTAGAACGTGGCCACTAGAGAAAATTCCAGATTTTCCTTTTGATGTTTGTTTGCTACTGCTTCGGTTGGGAATTTTTTTTTTTAATGTTCATACTGGTTTATTCACCTTCATCGCTATTCGTCTGATAGTTGAATGTTCACATGATTTGGTGAAATATTCACACCGGTTTGTATTTTTTGTCAATGTTTTTTATTCAGTTTTGGTGTTTGGTGAATATTCACACTAGTTTTTTTTTTTTTTTTTTTGTTGATCTTAGAGGTTATTTTAAAGTTTTGTGAATGTTGATTTATATATTTTTTTTCAATGTTTTATTTTGTTGTTCGCATTTGATTTCTAAACATTTGGTGATTGTTCTTGTTTAATCGGTTTGTTTTTTGTAACCGTTCATACTAGGTGATTTGGTGGTGTTTTTGTTGATATTAAGGGGGAATGTTCATACTATGTTGTGTTGATTTTGTTTCGATGGTTTTCAGTGAATGTTTGTGGTCTTTAGTGAACATTCATATCAGTTCAAATTTGTTTGGTTTTTTGTGATTTTGGTAGAGTTATTTATTCATTTGTGAATTTTTTTTTTTGTTGATTTTTCTTGTTGTTTGGGAATATTTATATCAATTTTTTTTGGATGAATATTCGTTGTGATTTGGTGAAATTCATATCAGATTTTTTCTGTTTTGATTTGGCGATTCTGTGGTTTTCGTATTCTTTGCGAATGTTCATCTCAAATTTTTCTGTTTTTATTTGTTTTGGATTTTGTGGAGTTGTTTATGTAGTGCCTCAGACACAACTACTCATTCTAAAGCCAATTGGTGTTAGGAAAGACATATTGTAGCCTTATAGTGCATTTAGCAAACACAAGTGCTTACGACATTTGAGTATGACTTGACCCACACCCTGGCCTCTACCATGGGCTAATTGCTGCCAAAACCTAGCCAACAATCTCCCCATCAGCAATTGCTTCCGATGGGAATCGAAACCATAATCTTGGCTCTGATACCACTTGTAGGATCTCAGGCGCAACCACTCATCCTAAAACCAATTGGTGTTAAGAAAGACATATTCCAGCCTTATAGTGCATTCAATATACACAAACGCTCACGACATTCAACCTATGATTGACCTACACCGGGGCCTCCCCATAGGATAATTACTGCCAATACCTGGCTAACAGTTTATTCATTGTGAATGTTCTTTTTTTTGTTAATTTTTTGTTATTCTTTGTAAATATTATCTATTTTTTTGGTGAAAGTTTGTTGTGGTTTGGTAACGTAAAATAGAGAGAACGTTTGAATATAACAAAAAATATATTTGTTCACATAAAATTATGAACATTTACCACAGCAAAATCAACTCCACCATGTATTAAGATATTTTAAAAATAGTAAAATTTTAAAAATGTGAATATTCATTTCTTGTTATAATTTACAAAATAGTATTTTGTGTAAATTATTGGCAAAATATGGTCAAATAACAGGTGACTATTTTTTAAGAACCAAAAATTTTATTATAATAGTGGAAGGTGCATTTTCTGATTTCTATATTTTTTAAAGACCAAATATTAAATTTCCCTATAAAAATTTCAATAAAAAAAAATATCAGATATAAAATTATGCACATAAATTATACATTTTTTTTTTTCATCCTTGATAACCTCACTTTGGCTATTTAACATTCTAAATATTTAAAACAACCCTTATTCACAAACTCATAAAAAAAAAAAAAAAAGGAAAATTTAATATTTGGTCTTCAAAAGATATAGAAATTAGAAAATGAATCTTCTACTATTATAATAAAAATTTTAATTCTTAGAAAATAGTCCCATGTTATTTGACCATCTTCTGCCCATAATTTACACAAAAAAAGTCATTTTATAGAATATAACAAGAAATGGATATTCATATTTTTTAAATTTTGTTATTTTTAAAATATTTTAATACATGGTGGGGCTGATTTTGCTGCAGTAAATGTTCACAATTTTATGTGAACAAATATATTTTTTATTATGTTCATACATTCTCTCTATTTTACATTATCAAACCACAACAAACTTTCACCAAAAATAAAAATATTCATAGAGAACAACAAAAATAAGAACATTCACAATGAATAAATAAGTCTACCAAAATCCAAAACGAATAAAAACAAAAAAACACGATATGAACATTCGCAAAGAATAAAAAACCACAGAATCGCCAAATCAAAACAAAAAAATCTAATATGAACTTCACCAAATCACAACGAATATTCAACCAAAAACACTGATATAAACATTTGCAAAGAACAAGAAAAATCAACAAAAATAACATTCACAAATGAATAAACAACTCCATTAAAATCATCAAAAACCAAACAAATTAAACAGATCTGAATCGATATGAACATTCACTAAACAACACGAACATTCATAAAAAACCACCGAAACAAAATTAACACAGCACAATATGAATATTCTCCCTTAAAATCAATAAAAACACCTAAAAATCACCCGGTATAGATGGTTACAAAAAAAATAAACCGAACAAATAAGAACAATCACCAAATGGTCACAAATCAAACGAGAACAACAAAATCAAACATTGAAAAAAAATATATCATAAATCAACATTCACAAAACGTTAAAATAACCTCTAAGATTAACAAAAAAGAAACTTATGTGAATATTCACCAAACACCGAAACAGAATAAAAAACATTGATAAAAAATATAAATCGGTGTGAATATTTCACAAAATCACGTTACTATTTAGACATCAAATGAATAGAGATGAAGGTGAACAAACCGTTATGAACATTAAGAAAAAAAAAACAAAAAAAACTCACAACTAAGGCAGTGGCGAACAAACATCAAAAGGCAAATCTAGAATTTTTGCTAGTGGTCACATTCCAAATCAAAATGAACATCAAAAGGCAGATCTGGAATACCATCAAACGAAAGTGGCATTTCAATTCCAGTTCATCGCTAATCCAAATCCCAAACCAAGCTTCTAGCCATGTCCGACGTTACCAGTCCAGATCTCAAACCAAGCTTCCAGAACATAAAAAGGCAGATCTGAAACGCCATCAATCGATCAGATCTGAAAGAGAGATAGAGATAGGGAACGACTGGCGTCTAGTGTCGTCGTGATCATTGGAGAGGGAGAGAGATAGAGAGGGAAGAAGAGAGCATCTGATGGCTGATGGAGAGAGAGAGAGAGAGAGAGAGAGAGAGAGAGAGAAAGAAAGAAAACAATCGAACGCACGAGTTGCGGTGAGGGGTGAACGGGCGGTGGTGATGTGGCAGAATGATGGTTCGGCTGAGAGAGAGGTTGATGGCGGCGATAGTAAGTGTCACTGGGGATGGTTTGGCTGATGGTGGTAGAGAGAGAAAGCGTTATTGATAAAGATAGGGTTGAAAATGAAAAATAGAGATCGGCGGCTAAAAAAGAAATAGAATGAGGAATTAGGGTGAGTTTCTTATGTATACATAAAAGGGTAAATATGTTTATTCATTAACTACGAATGATTAAATACTACCAAATAATGTTTTGATGGAAAATTAAATAATAATCTTTTTGTTTAAAATATTAATTGAGGAGAGAGAGAGAGTCAAATTAAGTCTAAACAATAAAAAACCCATTTTATATCCAGATATGTTCTCTCTATATTTTTCTGCCAGATAATCAATTTATACACTCTTTAAAAAATATTTATAAATATTTATCTCAAAATATTATTCAGAAGGCGTAAGTGTCATTTTACTCTGTGACGCAAAAAATGTCATTCCTTCATTTTTTTTTATTTCTTTCCATTATTTAACCAAAAGAGAGAATGAAAATTAATGGTGGAATTGTAATTCCATACCACCTTGATTTCAACCAACCAAATAGGCCGTTAGAGCGAAAATCATCAGGTTGCATTTGATTTCTTTAGTGCCTAAAAATTGAAATTAGAAATGAACGTTAAAAACTTACATGTAAACATTTACAATTTCAATTTCAAAACTTGAATTCCAAGCTACCAACCACTACCTCATCAATAATGAAATTCCAATCTGGAGGAAGAAGATTATGCCTCTGTTCTTGAGCTATAAATTGAAATAAAGAGTCGATAGACCAATGAAACCATAAAATACACAATGCCCTGTTTGGGATTCTGTAAATAGGAGCACTCAAAAAATAGGGGGAGTGTAGCCACAAGCCACGGAATTGGAATTCAAAATGAAAGCATGTAAATTTTTAGATTTTTACAAAACCGTTCATTTTAATTCTAATTCTAATTCTAATTCCAAGGCTCTAATTGCATGCAACCAAACACAACCTAAGGGATCATATTTACAGCTTTCCGAGTGTGGAATGGGATGCTGCTCGAAAACTGGCCAGCAGATGAGTAACATTTTTTCATATGTTTATCTTCACACAATTGATGATGCAGCATAATCTTTGGCAGTGAATTTTCCCATAAAATCTGCACTTTTTTTTTTTCCACTAGGCAGGTTCACGGTGACGAGTAGCCCATAGAGAACTCAGAGCACGAAGGCGTTGGAAGTACTCTCCTAACGCCAACAAAGCTCGAGCCGCTTGTCTCGGGGTTAGGATCCGACACATCTGTTGTAGGGTTTCTTGGCGGAGATGATCTGCCTATTTTTGTAGTAGAAAAAATAATGTCAAAGTCTCGGACAATGTTTAAGTTAAATATTGTAACTAGTAATTATGTGTGTGCCCTGAAGGCACTATCTCAATTTCAACTGTAAAATGATAGAAAATCAATAGTCAACTAAATCAAAAATTGACTGCAAAGTCTTTTTGACAGTAATTATAACCATTAAAATGTATACGTTTGAAATGAAAATTGATCAGACCTAGTCAATAAAGTAAAGAAATGTTTTAATTAAAGTGCAAAGTGTAATAAACTATATACTTCAAGGGTGCAAAGTTCAATTTACTTAAATTTAGGTGCATTTGGACAGGAACTTTCCCTCCAAAATTTTCATAAAGCAATGTCAAGATGCGTTTAGGTAAGATATTTGCAGAAAACATTTAATTTCAAGAAGAGATGCGTAAATATTTCTTATCAAAATTTCACAAGTTTCTTTTCAAAATTAAATGCTTCCTCCAAATACCTCACCGAAACTGACCTTTGTCTACTATTTTTGCCAAATAAATCTCAATCCACATTTTCAAAAACTATCTTAAGTTATTATAAAATTTTGAAACAAACTACAGCCTTTCTGTCAGAAATGAGACAAGCAAATGCAAATACCATTTACGTGTTTAAAATATGAAAAAACGAAGAACAGGAACATAAAGATTACTCGACAGGAAAGAACATAAAAAATCCACAGCTCAATTAAGAAAACATAGAAATTCAACATAGATAGATTGGAAAACTAATCGTAATAGAAAACACAATATTACCTGATTCACAAAGCCAATCAGAGATTCCAACTTCTTCATCGCAGTGGTCACCTGAGCGACATACTTTCCTTCTCCTAGCTGACCATCCGCCACTGCTTCAACTAATATGTTCTGAAGTTTATCCATTCCTTGTGATAGAGCATCTTCTGCCTGCTGACACGATTGTTTGAGATCATATACATTGAAAAGTTGCGGATCTGTCAAGGGATCGAGCTGCGGCAAAAGAACCTGCACTCAAACCATTTTTATTTTATTGATTTCAGTGATTGAATCTCAAAAACAAGAAATTCAAATCACAATTTTGAAACCCCCCCCAAAAAACAGGCATCACCGTTAGAAGCTCTGAAGGACGAAATCCTCCAATCCACAGGAAAAAACGCTCAGCTAATGTTTTCCACATGCCAGACATGAGATAGAAAACGTCGGCCTTCGCCGCTGCTGCTTTCATGCGGAAGAGGTCAAAATAGTGGCCCATGCCAGCATCAACGAGTAATTGAAGCTCCGTATCACTTGCATGAGAATGTAAAGCAATCCTCAATCCACAGATTTGTCTATTCTGTTCTTCCAACCAGTGTCCGTATTCCATCTCGAATGCAGCAATGCCTGTATGGATTAACAAAGGACTAGTTGAAGATTTATTTTGTGATGCGTGTATAGTGAAGTGACTTGCATAGTGAAGTGACTTGCATGCAACGAGAAGTGTATGTTTTCGAAAACATTTTAGCTAGATTCAAATTGTTGGGACACGAGAATCGCATGTTCTTAGAAATGATGGAATCAGTTATACATACACAGTTCCACCTGGCATCAATTTCGTTGTATTACCTCAAAATCACCAAGATATGGTGCCAGGAAAGTAATCATTTGTGTTAAAGATAATTGAAACGTGAGAGAATGAATCATATATATTGATATTATGAAAAAAGAGATACAAATTTATAAACACCATATACACAAGTATATATAGGGAAAGAGGGGCTTAGGGTTTGCCCTAATGGGCCTAAGTGGGCTTAAGCCCATTATTACATTAACATCCCTCATCAAACTCAAGACGGTAAGTGGGAGGTGAATTTGAGTTTGGAAACCACAAAGTTAAAACGTCCGGGTAGATGAGCCTTAGTGAAAATGTCTGCTATCTGATCGGTTGAACTGACGGATTGTAAACGAACTATATTCTGGAGAATATGATGATGGATGAAGTGGCAATCAGTCTCAATGTGTTTTGTACGCTCATAGAATACATCATTGTGAGCGATCTGAATAGCACTCCTGTTGTCACAGTGTAGGGTAGCAGAAGAAGAGATGCCTATGTTAGCGAGTAGCCATCGAAGCCAGAGAAGTTCTTGAGTTGCATCAGCCATGGCACGATATTCAGTTTCAGTATTGGAGCGAGCAACCATAGTTTGTTTCTTGTTACGCCAGGAAATAAGAGAATTGCCCAAAAAGAAACAGTAACCAGTGGTTGAACGTCTGTCGGTGGGATCTCCGGCCCAATCGGCATCAGAATAAGCTTATAAGATGGGAGCAGATTGAGCTGAGAAATGAAGCCTATGAAATAAAGTACCCTTGACATACCCAAGAATGCGAAGAACAACTGAGTAATGGGTGGTTCGAGGAGCGGACAAGAACTGGCTGACCTGATGAACGGCATAGGCAATGTTAGGGCGGGTGACAGTAAGATATACAAGACTTCCAACTAATTGGTGATATAAAGTGACATCTTGAAGAGGTGAACCATCAAGTGGGGTAAGTCTGACGTTTGGCTCGAGAGGAGTAGTGACAGTGGTTGAATCAGTGATCCTAACCTTAGAAATGAGATCCGAGGCATACTTGGCCTGAGAGAGAAAATATCCATCAGAACTAGATGAGACTTTGAGACCAAGAAAGTAGGTGAGCACGCCAAAATCTTTCATCTCGAATTGGCCACTGAGGAATTTTTTGAGTTCAAAAATACCACGTAGATCATTTCCAGTAATAACCATATTATCCACATACAGTAAGAGAAGGATAATACTGTTGGCAGTATGGCGAATAAATGGAGCCGAATCATGAGCACTAGGTGTGAACCCAAACTGATGAATAGTAGTGCTGAATTTGGCAAACCAGGCGCGCAGAGCCTTTTTCAAACTATATAGGGCATGACAAATGAGACACTTTATTTCGAGGAGCAGCCAGGCCGGGAGGAGTATGTATATAAACTTCCTCAAGAAGATCTCTATTGAAAAATGCATTTTTGACATCCATTTGAAAGAAAGTCCATTTTCGAATGGTGGCGATAGCAAGAAGTGTACGGACAGATGTTAGCCTCGCCACTGGAGCAAATGTCTATTCATAGTCAATGCCATATTCTTGAGCAAATCCCTTGGCAACAAGTCGGTTTTATATCGTTCAACAGATCCATCAAAAAGCGTCTTGATCTTAAATACCCATTTACACCAATAGGAGTTTTTCCAGGGGCAGATCAACAATATCCCAGGTATGAGTTTTGGCGAGAGCCTGAAGTTCTTCGTCTATTTTTTTCTGCCAAAGAGGATTAGTACTAGCCTCTTTATAGGATTGAGGCTCATGCAGATGAAGTATAGTAGAAAAACAATGAAAATCATAAAGATAATGTGGAGGATGAGTTACCTTGGTAGATCGGCGAAGGTAATCTGGGGCACGAGTTTCCGAGAAAGGCGATACAAGATCATTGACCACAGGAGAAATCTCAGTCATGGTCGCTAGAGTTGGAAGGGTGCGATCAGCTAGTGGTTCTAGAGTGGGTTCAACTGGTGGGTCTGAGGTAGACTCAACATAAGGTGTAGGGCTAGGCTCAACTGGTGGTGCTGGAGTGAACTCAATAGTTCTTGTAACTGTATCCTCTAGAAATAACTCAATGGATGGATCAGTGAAGTATTTGGAGTTGAGGGTGGACATGTCAAATGATTGTAAGGAAGAAAATATTTGATGTTCCCAAAAAACGACATGTCGCGAGATACGAAGGGTTTTAAAAATGGGATTCCAACACCAATTCCCTTTGTGTTCGATGTCATATCCAATAAAACAACACAGACGAGCCCTTGGTTCCAGTTTGTTGTGTTCATGTGGTTTGAGAAGAACAAAACAGGCGCAACCAAAGACTCGGAATTCAGAGTAATCGGGAGGTTTACCGAAAAGGCGCTCAAATGGAGACTGGTTTTGGATTGTAGCGGAAAAGGCACGATTTATTGTGTAAACGGCTGTGAAGGCAGCATCACCCCAAAAACGCTCAGAGGATGATGAAGAAATGAGGAGAGCACTAACTGTGTCAAGAATATGCCTATGTTTGCGTTCGACTCGTCCATTTTGTTGGGATGTACTAGGACATGAGCGATGGGGGAGCGTGACATTTTTGCGAAGCAGGTTAAGGAAAGTACGATCCTTGTATTCCATTGCATTATCTGAGAGAAAAACTTTGATATTTCTAAAAAATTGGGTTTGAACCATAGAAGAAAACTCAGAATATATTTGGAATAGTTCGGATCTATGTTTCATAAGAAATAACCATATATATCGAGAGTAGTCGTCCACAAAGATAACAAAGTAACAACAACCACCCATCGAGGCATGGGAAGAAGGCCCCCAAATATTAGAATGAATTAGATCAAAGGGTGCAAGGGAAATAGACTAACTCTCTTTGAAAGGTAGGGCTGGTTGTTTTGCAAGTTGGCAATGGATATATTTGAAGGACTCATGGTGAACAGAACCTAACTGACCGCTAGAAATAAGCGATTTGAGTCGGTTAGATAAAGTGTGACCTAAACGAGCATGCCAAATTTGGGATAGTGAGAGAAACACTGGTGGTTGTGGAGATGAGGATGAGGATGAGGAAGAGGAAGAAGATACTGGCGGTGGTGATGAGGTTGCACAGGTTGATGAAAGGATATATGGTGGTGGTGGTGGTGGAGTTGGAGATTAAATATGCAAACTGATAAGTTCAAATAGGCATCTAACCTTACGACCAGTCCCAAGAGTTTCTCCTGTCCGAGGATCCTCTACACGACAACCACTATTAGAAAATATGACTTCAAATCCCAATTCACAAAGTTGCCCAACAGACAAGAGATTTAAGGTGAGTTTTGGAATCAAATACGTGTCAAGAATAGAAAGCAAGGGAGTAAAAACCTGACCAGTATAGGTAACATACATATGAGAACCATCAACAGTATGAATACAAGGGATATTCATCGCGAATAGTTTGGTTGAAAAAATATTGGGATCAGATGTCATGTGATTACAACAAGCAGAATTAAAGAACCAAGAAGAGTTACCTGTAGTAAGTAAAAGAGCAGGAGAAAGGTTTGTACAATTTTTAGAGAAGATATGAAGCAGGAGTAAAGCCAAATCTGTATAGGTAACAGTGGTGGAGGCAGAATTTGAACCCTCTTTGGCATTGATAATGAGCGAAGAATCCATAGACATCGCTATTGAACTCGTGAAGAACCGATTGAGAGCTCCTTGAACCGATCAAATCTCCGTGATGAACCGAATCAACAATATAAAGAGAACTATATTGTATGATCTGAATTTGATGAAACGAAGATCACAGATAAATCTGTAATACTAAAATTGTTGAGGAACCGATATTGAATCTTCAAGAACCGAGTGGAAAACGGGTGAACCGGTGTAGGAACCACACGGATATAACAAAAAGTATATTCTGTGAGTCTCAAACCACAAAACGGAGGCTAGAAACAAAATCAGAACGTCGAAAAACCTCAGGAGCCGGTCCAAGTTTTAAGAAAACCGGTTAAAAAATGCTTGAACCGGCCCCAAGAATATTATTCAATGAACCGGTGACATGGCGAGGACAGAGACGCTGACGTGGAAGTCAACGATGACGTGGCAAGCGGTCAACACTGATGTGGCGTCGATCAACGATGACGTAGCACCAAAAGTACCAATGATGCTAACGTGTCAGATGACGTGGGGCTGACATGGCTGACGAGTGCCGGCTGACGTGGCTTGGTCAATGCTGATGTGGCTAGTCAGTGCTGACGTAGCGCTTGCATAGCAGCTGGCATGGCGGAGGAATGAAGGTGGCACGTGGATCTAATGCGCAGGTACTGAGGCCACGCATGTGGGCGTGTGACGTGTCCTCTAGAGCTGATTTTTGCGTCGTTGGAATCGTCTTGTCGAGACGATTTCAATGGTATATTGTAAGGTGGATTTGGAGCCCTGGTTGAGATGGTAGAGCCCAAAATCCAAGACGGCGCAGTTAGGGGGTACTGCAGGCTGTTGGTGGCGCATGTGAGTGCGTCAATACTTCGATGGTGGTGATTTTGGTGGCGTTGTGTTCGTCTCTGCAAGACGAAAACGGTAGTGTGGTAGGTGGTTGTTTATACCGAAGGGGTAATGAAGCCTATAACAGTGACGAAAACTGTGGGAGAAAAGAGACGGCGTCGGCGGAAGCTTTAGGGTTTCAAAAAAAAAATATTTAGATAGAATAGGTCGAGGAAAGACTTGCTCTTGATACGATGTTAAGATAATTGAAACGTGGGAGAATAAATCATATATATTGATATTATGAGAAAGAGATACAAATTTATAAATACCATATACACAAGTATATATTGGGGAAGAAGGGGTTAGGGTTTGCTCTAATGGACCTATATGGACTTAAGCCCATTATTACATTAACAATCTGAATGGACAGATAATAAGAACCCATAGGATTTTGAACAGCATTCACATGAGAAATGTTATTTGTTCTGATACTGGCAGCTAATAATAAGCAATAACCATTTCTTCTCTCAGGCTAGCTTTTGGTAGCACGAAATTGAAGGAATTGGAATTAGAAAAAACACATGCCGAGTCTCCAATTCCATTGAACTGAACGGTACCTTACTAAAATCTTCATACGCATCAACCATCAAAGGGAAAGTTCACTTGTCAAAGCAATATCTAAGCGTTGATGTTCCCTTTAAACAAAAAAAGGGGGAAGCATATCAACCAACAAACCTGGGTTTGCTGTTCCACCGTAACCTAGATGACTCGTATCTAGTCCACCTCCTATATATGCACCCTGCATACAAGTACTTGAAAATTCACTAGTTTTCCTACATGGAGGCAGAAAAAGGAAAAATACTCTTCTAATGAGTCGAGCAATGCCTTAATTAAGATTCAACAAAATTACCATTTTTACCCTCAAATGGTCTCACCTGTTTTCTGGCTCGATCAAGCTCTTGTTCCAATTGAACCAGTTTCAACCGACTTTCTTCCAACTGTTGAATATAAGCCTATAAAGTAGAACTCACTTCAGGAAAGTACATCAACAATCTAATATTTGAGACTACATTTTTTTTCTTTTTGCATAATTATATCTGACAAACTGGTGATCCAGCTTTCACACAAAGAAGCACTTATCCAAATGGTACTTCCTCACTACCTTTTTCCTCAAACGACTTTTACGTGCAGCTGCACGGTTTTGTGCAAGACGTCTCAGCACCTGAACATTAGGCTTGCATCTTAGTCACCTTGATGGAAAAAATTCAAATACAAGCACTAGAATGTAGAAATAGTAGTTAAAATAGGAAGAAACTATAGATAACAATAAGAATAGGCTGTCATTGACTATGGCAAATAAGCATATTAATAAATGAAAGGATAGGTTGAGACAAGATGATGCAATAATTTTACCTTATCAATAGTTTTGCTTTCTTGGTCATATTTGCCAGATGGTCCAAGCGATCCGTGTGAAGTATCCTCTGACTACAAACATTACATTATATAAGAAGGTTCTCGGCATACGCATGAAAAGAATACCATATATATATATATATATATATATATATGAGGAAAAAAATAACCCAAAATTTTGCACCTGGTCGTCTAGTTTTGCATCGGCTCCTCTAATGGTGGATGCAGATGTATTTAGATTACCGTCGCCTTTGAAATCGCCCCACGTTCCAATCTGGTGAATTGGCTCAAATATACCCATCCTCCTTGAGGCGACAAACTGGGTGGAAGGAATCATTTTCTGACTAAGAAAATAATGCAAATCAATCATCTTTAAATACAATACAGCGATAGCCTATATCACATAACCTACACATCCTGAGTAGAAAAAATAATAAATTCATAGGAATTAGAGAACATAGTTGTCAATTCACTTAAGGTGTGTTTGGGTGATGTATTTCATGTTTGATTTGGAGAAGGGATTTGTAAATTTTCATCTTAAGAAAAATTTACCAAACCTTTCATTAAGAAACAGATTCAAGCATTCACAAGGTTAACCAAAATAATCTTCATCCATGTTGAAATGAATGGATTTCTGTAATCTCTTTATCAACAGTTAAATATTCAAAACAAGTAAAGACTACAACAAGCAATTCAGCGAAACCTCTGTTTGGTCGTTTTATCCAAACAAACGAGTTGAAAGATTACTCAATTCGCAGGAAATTAACTTCGAATTGCTGATTTCAACCTAAAATTTTCTATTCTCTTTTTGTTGATAACCAAACTGAAATTATACGAAGAAAGAAACCGAAGCTCTGACCTCCGATGAACTCGATCTCCAACTCTCCAAACACGAACTCAAAATCCTCGGCTCGGCGAAAGTATTGCAATCATCTTCCGATTGCAGAGAAGAATCGATTGCGAATCCAACGCAACATCTTTCTGGAAACGTAAACAAATGGAATAAGAATTATATATTCGTGCATAGTTTATTTATACCAGTTGAGAATATTATAAGTTCGGTGTGTGTTATCGTGAGCTACAGTCAGAGAAGATTAAAGCGTTTCGTCATATTCCCACTATCAAACAACACGCCCACACACACGCACACAGTTGTACACTTGGCTTGGAATATGCGCACCAGGTCAATTCACCATGCCTCTTAACCTGCTGGCCATAATTGGCGTTTGACGTGCGCATCAGCGTAGGCGAGCTGTGATGACGCCATTTCCCGGCCGGTGGAGAACTGCGAAGGACTTTCGCGGTACACGCGCGAGGAGAGAGCGTGAAGTAGACAGTTGGAAAATCGGGTTGTCAATGGCGGGAAATGACACATTGGTCCCTCCGCAACTAGTTACAATAGCAGTAACACCCCTTATCTTATATCAAATGCCCCCATTGAATTCTCTCCTTAGGGGATTTGGAGAGACTTAGGTGGCATTTGGTCAGTGTTCCTACTTTTTTCAACCCAATTGGGATGAATTGGATTGAGAATTCTGTTTTCTACTGGGAATAGAATTGCGCTTGATAACGACTTCTTCTTTTTTTTTTTTTTTTTTTTTGCTGGAAACAGAATCGTGTTTGGTAACGATATTATACTAAAATTATTTCCTTATAAATGTTTTTTTTTTCTTTTTTCTTCTATTTTTCCTTTGTCTTCATCATCTTCACTGTCAATGAACAACGAACCACCACCTTCACTGTGAATGAACAACGAACCAGCACAACGAACAACGATTGTGAATGAACAACAAACAACGAACCAGCATAACGAACAACGATTGTGAATGAACAACGAACAACAACAAACAAGTGATTACATGAACAACGAACAAGCGATTTCTCAAGAACCAAACCCTAAATCAATTTCAGTAACGAAATCGAAATCGATTTCGTGTTCGAACCCTAAATCGATTTCAAAAACCAAATCGAAATCAGTGATGAAATAAAAAACAAAATTGATTTGGATTTCAAAATCAAAAATCAAAATAAAAATCGAACGACAATCGAAATCGAAAATCGAACGACAATCAAAATCGATATCGATTTTGCTTTTCGATTTCGAAATCGAAAAGCGAAATCGATTTGGATTTCGTGATGACGGCAAGATGAAGATGGCGAAGATGACAGCAAGACGAGATTGTGTGCTCAGAAACTTTGGCGACGACGATAGCCGACTTGGAGCAGAGAGAAGACGTCGACAATAGCCAGCTTGGATCGACAATGGCATGGTCGACAATGGAGTTCAATCTGTTTAGATGAAGAAAGCAGAAGATGGTCGGTCGAATAGCTTCTCATTAAGAATTAAAAAAATACCAAGCATGTCCTTCAGTTTGGGTTGAGTTTTTTTAGCAAAAAAAAAAAAAAAGTTTTTTTTGTTTCTCATTTCCTTAGTATTTTAATAATCAATTCTCATTTTTTGGATTGGGTTGGGTTGAGTTTTGTGTTTGCCAAATGCGTTCCCAGAAATCAATTACAGAATTTTTGGGTTGGGTTGACTTGGAAACACTAACCAAACGGAGCCTTATTTCCTCTGTTACCGAACTTGCAGAGAACGTTATCCTAAATAACATTTTCTGCAAGTAGAAGCTATCCTAAATAGCGTCATGTTTTTCGGTTTTTCAGGGTATTCCTGCACCATAGCCAGTAGAGACTAATCCTTCGAAGTACTGTCATACGTAAAAAATGGGGACCTCTTCCAACATAGCACTTTTTATACATAACTCCCTATGGTTCGATCCCGAGATAGTTGCTTAAGGAGCCCAAGTCCCTTCCGCATGGACCAACTTATGTTAGTATCATAAATAGCATCTTTAGCTTAGTAAAGGCGCTATTTGCAATAGCTTTTTAATATGCCTGAACCGCCTGAGTTGAATGGCTGATGGATACGCTATCCCTAATACCATTTTTGTTGTAAAACTCCAATTGGAATACCGTCTTTAATAAAAAGGTGTTGCCCACCTTTTCTTTCTTCCATTAAACACTATCTCAGATGTTAAAAATGAACTAGACGTCGACGAAGCGTTTTTACCGAAGAACTCTTTTTCTTGTGTCTCATTTCTTTTATATCATTTTTTTTGTCTGTTTTCATATATATATATAGATAGATAGATAGATAGATTTTTGTTTTAAAATCTCATATCTATATAATAAAAAAAAAATAACGAGTTCGAAGATTTTGTCATTTGTCATTTGTCATTTTGTTAATTAAGTAATGTATTTAATTTTTTTCAATGGTTTACCTTTTAATATATTTTGAACATATTAATTTCAATAGTAGGACTAAAATTTTAAGGATTTTGAAGTGACAAGCTTAAGGAAAAATCCATATTAATATTGAATGGGATACAATTGAACTACTTAGAAAAACCATACAAGGTAGTGAAAAAAAAAAAAAAAAAAAAAAACTGAAAACACATAACCAAATATTGAATTTTTCTAAGTAGGTAATTAAATAATTTTATCAAATAATGAATAACTCCAGTTTCGTAAACGGATAATGTTGGGTCATCTGTGTACCATGAATCAGTAAAATATTCAATCATCTGCTCATCTGCATTAAGAGCGTTGCTTTATGAATCTTGTGAAATTGTTGTTACACATAAAGTATTTTATCCATTTGATTTATTTCTCATTTCAATGCGTGATATATTTTATCGATGTTATGTGGTTCATTTTTCAAAATTTCGAGAGAGTGTAATTTGGAATCCTTAGGAACTATAGGTGACACCTTGCCTCATACAGGTTTTTCTTAGCCATTAGTGTTAGCCATCGTAAATTCTTAGCTTCTTTACTATCCTTGCCCCATGGCATGTAGTTGTAAATCTCGTGAAAACGATAATTGACCTAGTGAATAGTTGTAAATCTTGTGGAAACGACAATTGACCTAGCGAACAGTGTGTTTGAAAGTATCACCATGAATTAAGAAAGTTCGTTTTCTAGTGATAGGATTTAGGCATGCGTCAGAGATATCAAGTTGTCATTGAACACCTTGTCATAATGTAACAACATCATATGGACTGCGCAGTGCATTAGAGGTACATCTTATCTTGATCGCCATACGAAACAAGTGGGCCCATAGTTCGTATTCACTCCAAATCATCACATTTGAGGTATCTAAATTCCATACCATGTACCTATCTCATTTTGGTACTTATCATAGTCCTTTATCCTTGAACCCTCCCAAGTGAAACGGATCTTATTGAACTTAAGATCTACCCAAGAGAAGGGGTGAATTGGGTAGTTAAAAATTTAAACAAATAACTTTAACAAATCAAACCACTTCAATTTCTCTAACCAGTTATTATCTTGATATTAGGCAAAAACGTGTTTAACAGAATGGATAACCAATCAGATAAGGATAGAGAAATTGACATAAAGATTATAGAGATTTGACAAGCTACTCTTGCATATGTCCTCTTTCCTGAGCTCCTGGACTAGGAATCAAACATTTACAATCATTTTTCATAAGTGCATGATTAACCTAATTCTTTTTTCAGGTTCAGAATCGAACCTATTTTTTTTTTCCTAGGCTTAAGATTAATTCTATATTTTTCTCAAGCTTAGGATTAACTATGATTAGGCAACATCCCTCTATGTCTAATCCACTCTCACTTATACCAGTTACGTTTAGATCTAAGCTACAACTCACAAAAATAGAAAATAATAAGTTTATTCTCACAAGAGTTTCTACCGTTTCAATTCAAAATTTAGCTAAATTAATGTCTCGGTAAGCTAGTGATAGAAATGTGTGAGATAATAAATTTGATTTGTAACAATTAAAGTACAAATATTTTCGCAATAAGATTTTCTGGAAAAAGTCATTTTATAATATTTTTAATGTATTTTATTCAATAATAAGACTGATTTTCGATCACAAGAATAACCAAATCAAATTCTCACGATATATATGAATCAAGTATCACACAATATATTGATCCTAAGATTTTGATAACAATTAATATGTTGATATTTTTTGTGGAACTAACGAGTATATTGAGTATTTCAATATAAAAGTTCTATTGATGATTTTATCATGAAGAAATGATTGAAGATAGTTAAGGATGCAAGAGACTGATGATAGGTGTAAATTACCTATATATTTCCAATTCGAATTTTTTAGTTTTTGAGTACGTTTATAGTTATTTTTATGTGTTTTAATATGTTTTTATTCTTTTTGTATTAAAACAGGTGCGTCGGGTGAAAATGTATGTAATCGGAGCGAAAACGATGTGATCGAACCAAAACGGACGAAGTTACGGTGGATAAATGAGCAAGGAGACAACATTGTGAAAGTAGCCTACCACCTAGGCGTCTATACCTCCGCCTAGGCTGTGAAGATGCTGAAAACATTTTCAAGTCCACCGCCTACTTCTTCGCCTAGGCGGTCACCAAACCTGCAAAGTCAGTACAGGTGCTATAACTTCAAGGCTATTTTGGACTACGATGAAATCTAATTTTTGGAAACACTCAAAAAGTAAAAGTTGTAGATGTTTTTCTTAAATTTCCATAGATTTTTGAATCATCTCAATCGGAGTTTGGATGAAGAAGTTACAGTAAAAACAATATACAAACCTACAGTTTCTCGGCCTAGGCGGAAAATTCCACTGCCTAGGCGGAAATCCGGCAAAAAGTTAACCAACCTAACTTTGCCTAGGCGAAAACCTCTGCACAGTGAGATATTTTTGAGATATTTTTGGGCCTATTTATACCCTTCTCTCTTCCTCTCTTCAATCTTCTTCAGCTCCTAAAGCTTTAGGCCATATTTTAGGGTTAGGATAAGGGATTTTTGAGGGAGAGCTCTCAACCTAAGGTGGAGGATCAACGAGGAAGCGATCGATCGATGTTTCTAGCGGCAAATCTTCGGATATCGGCTAAGTCGCTCATTTTTTCTCTTTGTTTTCTTCATTTTGGTAGTTATTGAGCATGTTTAGCTCGTTTTACATTGTATAAATGGTTAGGGCCATGAGTTAAAGATGGATTGTAATAGGGATTAATATATTATTTATGAAAATGTAGTTTTGGTTGAATTTGTATTTCGTTTATGGTTGTTCCTTATAATTTTGATTGTGTTGCAGTGTTTTCTATGATTATATGCTAGTTTAGATATATTGAGGATACGGGGTTTGACACTCGGGAGAGGTAACCCCGGATTCGGACTAGGGTTAACACGACAATACAATCTAACGATCCAGGAGGGCGTTAGAAAGTGTGCAATCGATGACGTTGGGGCAAGACTCACGTGACCTAGAGTCGTTAAGACGTTGAGGGGGATTTCGACGTTGACACGAAGTTATGTATTCCCCCGTCTTACACTCGGAAGAGGTGGTGAGAGAGTTTACGAACCGAGATTGTCGGATACACCAAACGCCGTTAATGTTAGTTAAAACAAAATCAAACGCATTTAAGTAAATAATGTTGATCCCTAGGCAATCTACTCCCCTAAACAATCTCAAATTAGTATTTATAGTATAGTTAACTTAATTAGTATTTTAGTTTAATATTAGTATCAAATTAAATTCTATTTTTAGCGCCTAGATAAAATTAGGTTATGACAATTGCAATACTTGATAGCAATCTCAACCAATCTCTGTGGATACGATACCCGATCGAAAGGTCTACTATACTAAAACTTGATCCGTACGCTTGCGGTGAAAGTGACAGTACTTTATTTGCGGCCACCAACTGACAAGGAGACAAGTATTAAAAGACTGAAGACTTTGAAGAATTTAGGAAAAAAACAACTCAGGTTAATTTTAACTCTTAATGTATTCCGATTAGGATCACACAGGACACAAAAATGAATTTATGTTTGTGTGTGTTGTTATTAAGATCTTAATTAGTTAAACATATTTGCTCCTATGTGAAATTGAAAAAGAAATATTGACTTAAGAAAGATTAGTAATTAAAATTGATTTAAAGTGTCAATTAAGTTAACTGAGAAAAGAAATCAGTTAAAGGGACAAAAACGTTGAAGATCGGAGTTAAAATTAATTGAGGAAAAAGTGTTCTAGTAGGATCGGTCAACCGATGAATAAGTGGCTAGGAATAGTGCAGTCTCTGGATCGATCGGTTAACCAACCGAAGAGAGATCGGTTGACCGAGGCCAAAATCTGAACTCTCTGAATCGATCGATCGATAGATCATGTGGGATCGATCGACGTAAGGCCAATGCTTGAACTCTCTGAATCGATCAGTCGACAAACCTAAGATAATTAATTGACCGACCAAAGCTGAAAATTGACCTAAGGAGCATCCTGAATCGATCGGTCGACAGACCATGGAGTAGCGGTCGACTGATTGGCGAGAAGTTTTGGCTTGGGCTACAACCTGAATCGATCAGTCGACCTATGGACTTTGGTCGGTCAACCGATAGGACTGTTTCAAGTTTAGAGGATTTCGTGGATTTTTAAAAAAAAAAAAGTAGTTACTAGCCGTTTTATGGTTAAAATCTGAGAGATATCTTAGGGATTTGATGTTTTGAAATATGCGATTGATATTTTGTTATCCCTAGAGATATGGTTAATATAATTTGATTATTTCTCAAATTGGTACGTTTAATTCTTTCTATATTATCTAATTGAGATTGAGAAATATTTGATGGATTAAATTGAATATTTTAAAAGTTATAATTGAGTAAATTAAATCAGGATTGAGTCATATTGATATAAAGGGTCTATAAGAGCAATTAAGTGTCATGAAAAGTGGAAACTAGTCGTTGGAGGGTTTGTTTTAAATCCATATAAATATAAATGCGTTTTTTTCACTTATGAGAGATCCCAATCAATAAATTTTCAAGAGTTATTCAGTCCCTGAGCTTTCTGAGAGTGATTATTTTGAATTCATTCTGAGAGTATTATGAGATTTTTCTTGAGAATTGTTCTTGAAAAATTTGTTTTTGTTGTCACCGATCTAGAGTTTCACTGCGATTCATTTTTATTCATTTCGGTGGTATCTTGGTGAGATCATTCCAAGTCTTTGTTCTTAATTGATATTTGATATTATTATTTATTACTTGGAATTTTGATCTTTGAAATTGTTTTTTTGAATTTTAAATTGCTTGAAAAATATGTTGAAACGGTTTCCCGTGAAAAACTAATTACGTGCTAAATTGTGTGCTATCCGCTTTCATTAAAATCAATTTTTTGAAATTCTCACTTTCTATCACTAGTATCGGGAAATTAATTGAGTTAAAATTAGTCTGGGGTGGTAGAAGTTTCGAGTGAAAAAAAAAAATTATCAATTTTGTAATTGGTAAATTGTGTGCAGATTAGATATTATTGGGAATATTTAATCCGGGTTAGCTGAATTTCAATCTCTTATAGTAAAGATATTGATATTTTATCTTTACCTAGAGTATAAAAATATTAGGTTACTCTTTTTTCGGGAAAAGAGATAGGTATTAATTCTTCCTAAATATAATTAGATTTTGAGTGAATTTGTAAAGTTTCCATCCTTACCTGGGAAAATGGTACTCGAAGTGTTTTTCTGAGGTTTGATTTTTATCCTAAGGTATAAAAGAATTAGGTTTGATCCTTAGCCTATGAAAAGATTAGGTTAGTCTTGACCTTGAGAAAATGATAAGGTTATTCCTAAGCTTAGAAAAAGAAATTGTAAAGGTTAATTCTGAGCCTGTAAAAAGAATCATTGTGTAAAGGTTTGGTTCCTACCTGTTTAAAGGAATTTAGTGATTTAGTGGGTGCAAATCTCCGTAGGGCTCGGAGGACTAGATTAACTAAGAGTAACTTGGTGAATTAGGATATATCCTTGTGTACTACTTTGTTTAATTTATTTAATTTCTGTTGTTTGGGTATGCACCTAGCTAATAACACTTATTATCCATTGCGATATAAAGATAAATAATTAATTTAGGATTAAATTAATTATTTAATTAATTAAGTGTTAAAAGATAAGAATTTGGTTTTAATTTTATAACTACTCAATTCACCCCCCTTTTGGGTAGATCACTGGGCCAACACAATAAATTTGACTAAGAAAAAATAAATAGAGTGATCGCACTGGGATTTCCTTGAAAAAGATGTATATAATAACAACGTAGAATCAAACTCGGAGTTTTCGCAAAGAAAACCTTTTTTCGTGATCAAGAATTTCTTAAAAAATTATCTCACAAATATTTCAAAAAAGTATGCGCTCTTTCTTATAAAATTTGATTTGATTTGTACTCTTGATAATATAAAAATGAAATTCGCTTGTCTATATATAAATAATTTAAACAATGCCTATAAAAGGCTATATTTTGAAAGATATGCTAAAAATTGCATATATAGACCCCCAATATATAAGATCAATCTAAATTAACTTTATTTGATCAAGAATATAATTTTTTAAAACACTCAATTTAGTTCCAAAAGGATTTTGATTTAAAATCCCAAAAGGATATAAAGAAGTTTATCCAGTATAAATCATCAAATCGAGAAATATGTGGACTAAATCAAAAGATCTTCAAAATATGCTATATATCTTTGAAATACACTCAAAATCCATTAAAATAATATATTCAAACGTTCGAATGCTTGAAAATGGGTGGAAGATCTTTGAAAATTGTTTTGATAAAAAACTTAATTTTATCTAGTCGGTTAACTGGCGCATCATGCAGTTGACCAGGTGGCCTCTAACGGCTATAATTCTAGCCGTTACACTAAGTCGGTTGACTAGGCAATCGACCATTTTACACTCTTAAACAACTATTCTACTTCTTGGTTGACTGAATAGCTTAAAACTTCAAAAATCACCTCCTGAATAAAGCGATTGACCGATCTACCGGGCAGTTGATCGTCTAGAGCAAAAACCCTTTTTTTTTTTTTTTTTTTTTTTTTTTTTTTAAAATATTTTCTTGTTTGAGTACTTAGAAAAATCATTTGATCACATAAATTTATCACTTCTGACCACTTCAAAAATATTTCTTATTAATTTCAAGTGTTGTGCGTAATCCAAATCGAGTTGCATTAAGAGATTAAGAAGAATTGAGCTGTTTATCTAAAAAAAAACTACATGCTCAAAAGTTCTTGAATATCTTCTTATTCAAATACCATACTCGATAACCACATTAGTTCATCAAAATATCAATATTAATTGGTTCGTAAAAACATTTAGGATCAACAATTTCTCATTTTTTTATAATGATAATTAATTTTGATGTTTTTTCAATATATGTATATAACCACACTCCCCTGATTACAAGGACGGATTTTGTTTAATTTAAAAATTATAATGAGAAAGTTTTTATAAGATTATGCAATAAGATTTAAGAACTTTTCAAAATATGCAAAGTATTTCATTTCTCCCCTAGTCATCGCAAGCATAAAATTATCATTTTTTCTCTCCATTTATTGTTTTAAAAAGTGGGGAGGAGGAATCAAAATATGGTCATATAATGAAAATCATGAAATTCTTACTTGATCCAATCATGGGATTTAACATTAACTTTGAAGTACAATGATTTTAACAGGAATATATACTATTAAGTACAAAACAAACATATTTTCAAGAAGGCTTAAGAAAAATATCAACTCAATCATATAATTAACGACGAGAAATCCCTATGATTTTATAAAATGGTACAAGCACACCCCAATCATCTACCCGCTATGAAATGTCCTATAAAGTACACATAAGAGTAGGATCCACGCGCTAACAAAAATATTTTATTGAATAATATCGATATTGCTAATAGTAACAGATACTTGTGATGAACACGAGGAAACTCGACTCCTTTTATTTGTCAAACATAGTTCAATTTTTATGAAAAACATTTTAATTATTAAATTTTGAATTTAATCATGAATGCATCAAGTTAATGTGGAAAAATGCGTTCTTAAGATCGTCCGAAAAAATGATTAGTCGAGATATACGTAAGTTGATCCGTACAACATTTTATGGTAAAAATAAAAAAAAAACAAAAAAAACAAAAAAAAAACTACAAATTAATAAGACGAAATCAAGTTGTATATCTAAAAAAATTGGGTGGTTTGAAGATTGACTTACTGGTGATAGAAAACAAGAAAGTTTTTTGTTTTGTTGCGTCAAAATGTAATAGTTTGTGTATGCTATTTTGGTTACGTAAAGGTTGTAAAAAATGTACCCACACATGGTGCTACCCACCAAAGTCTTTGTACTTTCGTTTCTAGCCATTTGACTTGATGGGAGAAAGATCACCAAGATATTAAAGGGTGACGACATTAACGTCAAACATATTCCGTCACTTTCTTACACTTTAGTCCGTCCTTCCATCCATGAAGAAAAGAAAGAAGAATCACGCACCCCCACCCCCCCACCCCCCCCCCCCCCCCACCCCCCAATAAAAATTAGAGAAAATTACCGTTTAAGCCCCCCAAAAAATTACTATTCACCATTTAAACCCACTTTTTTTTTTTTTTTTGGCGCCGAAAACTCCCATGTCCGGCAATTTTTTGCACCGATTAGTTCCTTTTTCAAAAACGATCGGCGACGAGATTACCAAAATGCCCCTCCCTTGATTCGTGCGAATGAAGACTATCTTATTTAGCTACGAGTTTCCTTTCGCAACAGTACATTCGTTCGGAAATCAGAGCAGGTTGTTGTCATTAGGTTTTCAAGATTTCAAATTCAAGAGAGAGAAAATACATCACCGATGCAGATTGAGTATTTTACGATCATAAAACCGAAGTAGGTAAGAATAAAGTTTTAGGTTCTTGATGTGAATTTGTTGAATTCACGCATCAATTCATTTTTGCAAATTCGATCAAATGCATTAAGATAGATCTCATATTCAAGAGAGAGAAGATACATCGTCGACGCATACTGAGTATTTTATGATCATCAAACCGAAGCAGGTAACAATAAAGTTTAGGTTTTTTATGTGAATTTGTCGAATTCACGCATCAATTCATTTTTACAGATTTGATCAAGTTCATTAAGATAGATTTTCTCAAAATTCTTATTTTTTACACGTAACGAGCGTAGTGCATGAAGAAAATCATAATTTTTGATACATTTCGTTTATTTCATTCAACACGCACACTGATTTGATGAATCAATATCAATATGTGTCTTTGTATGCAACATATGTACGAATTGTATCGATCTAGTTCAACTCACGTGTTGAACATGTTATATTCAATATTTGCATGAGTTTTGTTTTTTGTTTAGACAATGAGTATGTATTTTTTAATGATAACTGTGATGTTACATTCAACATTCACAAAAACACACAATTTATTGAGATGTTGAATATAACATATTAAACCAGTATCTTTTTGGTGGAACAAAGAGTGTTACATTCAACAAGACCACATCAAAATTGATAATTAGATAAGAAACAATAATGTTACGTTTAACATGCACATAATCGCATCATATAGTTGGTTATATTCCACATGAACATAACACAACTAATGTTTCATGTGAATGATATTCACATAAATGACGTCATCCATTGCATTAATGTGCAAATATGAGAACGTGACAATGGTTTTGAGGATGAAGAGCGACAGCAATTTGGTTGAGTTGATTGAGAAAATAATAAATAAATTGTTAAATCTATGTAATGCCAAATTTGAGTTGTTATACTCACTCTCGGGAAATCCAAAGTGCATGCTTGATGATCAGTATGATTACAACGAAATGTTTTTGTTGACTGCCCATATGAAGATTGAATTTTGAGAGGTGTGTGTACAAAAAAAGGGGTGAGCGATTCAAGTGGATCCACGAAGTGCTTCTTCATGTGCAATCATACTTGCAAACAATTGTGTCAGTGGTGACAGCGACGGGAAAATGGATTATATAGGTAGCTATGGTAGTATGTTACAGTTAAGCAATGACAAATTTCTACTTTCCGTAAGATGGGTTGATGGTATTCAAAAGGAAGGGCAGTAATTCAGGGGGGGGACAAGTGAATTTCGTATGGTTTTAAAGGAATTCGTTGTAGAAGTTGGGTTTAATTTTCGTTATCTCATGAATGATAAAACATGTGTGACGGCTGCATGCTCGCTACGGGAGGACAAAAAATTCCCGTGGTTCATGCTTGGACGGGTAAGAAAAGGAAACGGTATATTTTATATTCGAAATCATGTAAAAGAACACACATGCGGAGCTATATTTCGCACAAACAAGAACAAACGATTGACTTCGGAAGTTATTTCGTCATGTTTGGTTGATGAGGTGCACGCCAAACCTAAAACTCACCCGGTTGATGTTGTTGACACTTCTAGGAAATAATACAGCCTAAAAATAACATATTGGAATGCGTGGCTGGGGTAAAAAAGGTCAGGAATAATGTCTTCGGCGATTAATCGTCATATTACGACCAATTAAGATGGTACGTTAATAAATGTAGGGAGATAAACCCGGGCAGTTAGGTTGCATTAGAATACAATATGGACACAAGACATTTTAAGAGAATATTCATTGTGTTTCAAACGTGCATACAAATGTTTAGGTTCTGCCGCCCCATGGTGTTTCTTAACGGCACTTTCCTAACTTGTCGGTACAAAATGAATTTATTAGCGGCAACAATGAAGGATGGGAATCAAGGTACAATCGTAATTTCTGTTTGTTACATGTAACAATGTTACTTTCAACATGAAATGATGAGAACACTTGATGTTATATTCAACATCTACACGTGTTGGATATAATATCATATGGTTTTTACTCGTGCATACATAAAATAAGAGAACACTTGATGTTATATTTAACACCCATAGGTGTTGAATGTAACATCATATGGATTTTACTTTTGCATACATAAACGGTGTGGTAGATGTGGGAAAATGGGGAGACACAATAGGAAATCATGCAAAAGCAACTCTAAATGAAGGATCATCGGGTGAATGTTGATTTTTTTTTTTCTATTTTTCTTTTCAAATAATAATGTTCTATTCCTTATAAATTTTTTAAAAACAATAAAAAATAAAAAAGAATCAGTGCATTTTCGTTTAGATTATGATTGGTACTCGTCTTACATTTAACACGTGAACTCTATAAAGGAAATAAATAGTAGTGATTCATATTTCATGTGTGTTACATTGTTTACCATGTTACATTCAACAACGTCATACATTTTTTGTGTTACATTCAACACTGTAACAAGCCAGTTTGTGTTACATTCAACATTGTCATAGGATTTTTTTTTCTTCATACATTCAACATTGTCATAGGCTTGTTTGTGTTACATTCAACACTCTCATTGGCTTGCTTGTCATTCAATTTGTTATGGGTGTGTTACATTCAACATGATCATAGACCATATGCCGTGTCATCACCAATGGTATAATATTTTTATGAGTGTTACATTCATCACGTACAAAAAAATGACAGCAAAAAGTGTGTATGATAGTATATGCATATATATTCAATGTATTATATACATGTGTTGGTGTATAAAACTGGTACACACCTCGAGTATGGTCCAGTCAGATGACAGGTGGGTCCTTTTGCTGAGGTAGAGTCGTCGGTTGAAAAGTCCTCGCGTGAGCTGTGCTGGGTCTTGGGAGGACTGACTTGCTATGTCCAGAGTCCTGCTCCTCAGGGAGTGTACCTGTAGAAGGCTCAAACCGGGATATGTCCCGATAAAGCCACTCCGGCATGGTAATCAATGCTTAGAGAGAAAATGTACAAAATATAGTAAGCAAACAAATGAACTCGCGTGTAATGTAAGTCATTCAAGCATACCTCGGGCTTACATAGCCCCTGATATATATAGGCGTTGGAGATGATTAGTCGGGCCTAAACACGATTAACTAGTCAAAACCCTGTGTTTAGCCGATAATTCAGAGCATTTAGGAGATAATCATTGGGCTTGGACTTTTGGGCCCATTTAGCGAAGCCCGCGAGCCTTTGTCAGACCTGCGACAGTGAGCTGGTGGAGGAGAGCGAAGATCCGTGGAGTCCTAGAGAAAAAATAAGGTGAAAATGAGAGCCGGTCAAGGTGAACGGCTATGTCACTGAAATTGATCGTTGAGGGCATGGCGCAGAGCTCAGAGCGGCACGTCCCTGCGGGGCTCCTTACTCCTCCCTAGGTGCAAATGAGATTCCAGGGAGAAGCCGTAGTCGGTGTACGCTCCAGCATGGAGTTGTGGATTCTGGAATACGTCCCTGTCATTGCGAGGGTTGACATGTGGCTGGGTCCCATGTGCTGACTCAAAGGTGCCCAAAATACCCTCATCAGTTGCCCCCCTAGCCCTGTGTTGCGAGAGAAGTGAGACAGTCAGGGATATTAATTCCTGGCTGAAAAGGACATCCTGGAGACTTCGAAGCGCAAGAAACACCTCTGATTGACACTTTTTTAAGAGTTAGTTTTTTCTTGAGGAGCTTATTCGAAATAGGCCTCCATACAGTCGAGGTTCGGGGTCAGGTAGCACAGCAGAGCAGTCCCGAATTTCTCCGATTTTCAGGACGACAATTTTTTAGGAGTTGGAGTTTTTTAGAGGAGCTAATTTGAAATATGCTCCCCTACGGTCGAGGTCCGGGGTCAGGTAGCACAGTAGGGCGACCCCGAATTTTTTTGGTTTCATGGCGACGATTTTTCAAGAGTTGAACTTTTTTAGATGAGCTAAATTGAAATACACTCCCATACCGCCGAAGTCCGGGGTCAAGTAGCATGGCAGGGCGGCCCCGAATTTTTTTAATTTTCAGGGCGACACACATTCATTGTGAACAGGCCCTGAGCACGGACTGGCCATCACTGTGGAAAAAATTAATGCAAGCCCCAAGAGAGTGTGTGTTGCGAACGGGCAGGAAGGCGAGGGGTTGTGCCCTCCACTTAAAATTTAAGGGGGCAAAATTGCCCCCTAAATTAAAATGAAACAAAAGGAGGGAGAAGGGGGCAGCCCCCCTCCCCCCTCACACTGGCCTTGCAGCCAGCATATGCTGGCCCCTCATACCAACGCCCCACTTGGGGCCAGCATGCTGGCCCCAAGTGGGGCTGGTATGAGGGGGGAGGGGGCAGCGCCCCTCCCCCTTATTTTATATATATATATATATATATTTTATTATTTATTTTTTTTAAACTCATAAATTCTTTTGAGGGGAGAATTTGAGATAGACTATCATCTGCGCCCAGCCAGCCTCAGGCAGCACGGTAGGACATGGGGAGCTGGATTAGACGATGCCGGGCCGAGGAGATGTGGTGAAATTTCTGGACGACGTTTGGAGAAGGTCGTTACTGGACCCTGTCGGCTAGGAGTGACACGGAAGGGCGGTGTTTGTCGCACCTGGTAGTTCCGGTTACGAAGCACTGAGGCTGAACCTCAAGATGGTGCCACGCACAAAGACGCCGAGGCGGACAATACTGACGAGGGCCCTCCTAGGAGGGTAAGATTAAATCCATTTACCCTCGCACGAACACCCCTCACAACAAGGGTAAAGAGGACTAAGCTCAGACCATCGCCTTTTCAAGACTTAGGATTTTGTAGACTCTTTTTCGCTTATTCTTGTTTTTCTGCGCGCAAGTGTGTAAGCTTTTAAGCGACATTACCAGGGTACTTCAGAGTCTACTCCTTTCTCTCAATGTTTTCGCCAAGTCATTCTTTGCCTAGCATGGTTTTTAGAGTTGTAAAATTTTGAAAAGTTTACAAAAACTTCAAGAACTTCTCGTCTCTGTCCAGGACCATAGTCCATTAGCCCCCCAGTTCGAGACACGAGCTAATTACAAGGAAATCGTGTCGTGAACTTAGGAGTAGGGTTTCCCAGGGTAGCTAATCCTCTCAGTCCACAGGGGCACAACACGGTGGTTGGACCCCTATGGATGGTCATCGGGGAGTTCTCTGTAGTCAGGCTCATTCAAAAACCCTTTCAGGTTATTTCCATTTAGTCCATGCAGGAGCATCTTCCCTTTTAGAATGTCAGACTAATAGTCGATTGGTAGGGAGAAGTACTTAGCTGCAGGCCCTCAGACCCAATCAATGCCTCGCCCTTGGTGGATGACCTTAGTTTATCCCCGGGTACGGACTATTGACTTCCGGAGAGGGTCTGGTTGTCACCCTCAATGCTGAGCGTCAGGATGAGACTGTGGAAAGTTACTCACGACGTCGAGAGTCGGGATGTTGGGTGGAGAATTATCCGCAACTTAGGGGGCCAAAATACAACCATGGAAAATCACTCGCGACGCCGAGAGCCGGGATGTGACTTAGGGGGTCGGAATGCAGCCGTGGAAAATCACTTGTGACGCCGAGAGCCGAGATGCGACTCAGGGGGTCAGAATGTAACCGTGGAGAATAACTCGCGACGCTGAGAGCCGGGATGCAACTCAGGGGGTCGGAATGCAGCCGTTGACTGGAGAGAGCACAAGGCATATTACACAAAACACATTCTTTATTTGGATAAGAAAAACTACCATACTTTGTATACACTGGAAGTTGTTCACAAAAGTGGATCATCCCTACAGAAGTTGTACTTCAACTAGTCAGCATTCTGCGGGCGCCTGAGCGACACATTCTTTTCTATTTCAAAATCGTATGTGCTCGGACGTGTGACCCTAGGTGGCGTTTGGTTAGTGTTCTCACTTTTCTGAACCCAACTGGAATGGGTTGGGTTGAGTTGAATTGAGTTGGGTTGAGAATTTTGGGAACATAATTACATTTGGTAACAACAATTTTTGTTTTGTGCTGAGAACAGAATGTGTTTGGTAACGATTTTATCCTAAAACTAATTTTTTTTTTGTTTGGTGGCGGCCGAATGGCGGCGACGGCGGCGGAGGTGGCCAGCGGCAGCGGAAGGTCGCCGGAGGTGGCCGGAGACGGCAGTCGGTCGTCGGACGGCGGCCAATGGTGGCGGGTGGTGGTAGTCGGCCGACAGATGAAGTCGGAAGTTGAGAACTTTTGGTTGAGTTTTTTGGGCACAAAAAGAAATAATTTTGTTTTTGTTTCTGGTTTCTTTAGGATTTTGAGAATCAATTCTTATTTTTTGGGTTGGGTTGGGTTGAGTTTTGTGTTTGCCAAACGCGTTCCCAAAAATCAAACCCAAAATTTTTGGGTTGGGTTGGGTTGGGTTTGGTTGGGAACACTAACCAAACGGGGCCTTAGTGACTCTATATGTCTCCAGAGTTGAATCTACTGTGGATGTGGTTGATTTCACTATCCACGCGTTGGTGACTCTCTCCGGCCTCAGCGCCCCGGGGTGGTGGACAGTTGCGGTTCCCTCTTCTTCTCTAGGCCCGGAGCTCTCCCTGTGGTTCATCCCCATCAGGCTGTTCCTGATTTCCTCCCTGGACGTAGTTCCGGAGATAGCCTCTTTGGACAAGAGTTTCAATCTCCTACCGAAGTTGGAAACAGTTATCTGTGGAGTGACCTTGGTCTTGGTGGAACTCACAGTATTGGGTTATCGATCTCTCGACCGGCCTTCCCCTCAGGGGCGGCGGAGGAGGAAAGAAGTCTTGCCCTGAGTTTTCTGCGAAGACGGTGGCCACTAAGGCCGTGAGCGGGGTGAACTCTGGTTGGTGACGCCCTGGAGAAGGAAGTGGCCTCCTATTTCCGGGAAGGGGTCTAAACCTCCCTTCAGCTCGTAATCTTCTCAAGCCTTGGGCTTGATTCAAACCTTTATTTCCTGATTCCCTTGGCTTGTTTGCTCTTGCCTGCCCTCTCTTGGTTGCAGCACGGAGGTCAGCACCATGGAATCTAGTCCCACGGTCTAGAGCTTGATCGAGTGTGAGAGCAGGGTTAGAGCAGAGATCGTAGGATACTCTTTGATGCTGGAGCCCATCAATAAAGGCATTTAGCGCAACAGCGTCCGGGAGGTCATCGCATAAATTTGCTTCTCGATTGAAACGCTCAACGTAATCACCCAAAGATTCAGTGGGCTCTTGTCGAATAGTGAAAATATGAGCCACAGTCCTTGGCTTACACCGAGAACGACTGAAACGAGCCAGGAACAATTGCTCAAGTTCTTTGAAGGTGGAGATAGATGTTAGCCTCAAACCTAGGAACCACGATCTTGCAACACCTATAAGAGTGATGGGAAAGGCTCTGCACCTCAAAGCTACAGAGGACACCTGCATGTCCATATGAGACTTGAACATAGAAAGGTGGTCAACAGGATCTGAAGTCCCATCATACGGACTCATCTGGGGTTGGGTGAAGTGTCTCGATGTTACTTTCTCTAGAACCTCAGCCACAAAAGGAGAATTCACCTCCGGAATAACACCCAGTCCAACCCGGCCTCCTTGTACCTCTTGGAGAAGGGCTTCTACATTAGCCAGACGACGCTCCACAACCTCCCATGCTCGGGGCTCTCCCTGGATCTGACTGTCCGCAACCCGGGCATTAGGGTGATGGGAGGGAGGTGAGTAAGAGTCAACCTCACGATCACGCCGACCTCTATGATTGGACCTGGCAGGACGATGAATATTACGACCATTAGGGGACACCGACATAACCCTTGTCACAAATTTGTGTGGCAGAGGAGGTGGAGATCTCGGCATTATAGGGAGGGCCCTCTCTTGTCCCGCAAACTCAGGGTTGTGAGGTAGAGGGCCGCCCTCGGGCTGATGCCCATTCGAAGTATCCATAAAAGCATCACGATTTCGGGGTAGCTCCTCAAGCATTACGGGCTGGAGGGTTGGTCCACCCTGAACAAGGGGTGGTAGCAAGCGCGCGAGGAGTAGTTGTATACTTGACTTGAACTCTTGAATTTGGCATTCAAGGAGAGCAAACCGAGATGCGTCCACAGCTCCTGAGGTTTGTCCCGCAGTTCCAGGTGGTAGAGTAGATGGTCTTGCCTAACCATGGAGGGGGCAGTTATCCTCGTTGGTGGGAGCTGGTGGGTATGCGCTTGGATTTTTTGACATGTTTTCTCGTTCTTTAGTTTTATATCTATCTAACTAGACCTTGTGATCACTCAAGCTCAACTGAGTAGAGAGCAGTGATTAGGAAAAGGCTTTTTGTTTGGTTCCCATAGACGGCGCCAAACTGTTGGTGCATAAAACTGGTACACACCTCGAGTATGGTCCAGTCAGATGACAGGTGAGTCCTCTTGCTGAGGTGGAGTCGTCGGTTGAAAAGTCCTCACGTGAGTTGTGTTGGGTCCTGGGAGGACTAACTTGCTATGTCCAGAGTCCTGTTCCTCAGGAAGTATACCTGTAGAAGGCTCAGACCAGGGTTTGTCCCGGTAAAGCCCTTCCGACGTGGTAATCAGTGCTCAGAGAGAAAATGTACAGAATATAGTTAGCAAACAAATGAACTCGCATGTAATGTAAGTCATTCAAGCGTACTTCGGGCTTATATAGCCCTTGATATATATAGGCGTTAGAGATGATTAGTCGGGCCTAAACACGATTAACTAGTCGAAACCCTATGTTTAGCCGATAATCCGAAGCGTTTAGGAGATAATCGTTGGGCTTGGGCTTTTGGGCCCATTTAGCGAAGCCCGAGGGCCTTTGTCAGACCTGCGGCGGTGAGCTGGTGGAGGAGAGCGGAGATCCTTGGAATCCTGGAGAAGAAACAAGGTGAAAATGGGAGCCGGTCGAGGTAAACGACTGAGTCCCTGAAATTGATCGTCGAGGGCACGGCGCAGAGCTCAGAGCGGCACATCCCTGCGGGGCTCCTCGCTCCTCCCTAGGTGTAAATGAGATTCCAGGGAAAAGCCGTAGTCGGTGTACGCTCCAGTGGGGAGTTGTGGATTCTGGAATACATCCCTATCATTGTGAGGGTTGACACATGGCTGGGTCTCATGTGCTGACTCAAAGGTGCCCAAAAATACCCTCATCAACATGTAACATCAAAAGGTAGTTTTCTAACATTCGGCGAATGGGACGAGGGCAATTGTAGTATTTTTGCACGTGTTAGTATATTAATCAAAAACTAAATCAAAAGAATACCCCCAAGCACCAAACAATGTACGAAAAAAACCAAAAAATATTGTAGAAATTTAGAAGTTCAAGAGCATTGTCCTTTTTCAGTTAGGTTGGGAGGAGGGGTAGAGGAATTCATTTGTTTGGGTTCATTCGCTGTCCGAGTGTGATATAAATCAAGTGTCCATCTTCTTAGTGTATCATTTAAGAAGTCATGAATGATAGCAACTCATTCCTTGCGAAACCCGTGTAAACCCATATTGATAAGGATCTTCTCATTTCTAAAGGTCTACTTCATTACATGGATGACGTATACTCCACAATCAACCCTGTACATTCAATATCACCAACATTCAAAAACTGATCTGTACTGAAGGATTTATGACTTAAATTATTAAGATTTATACGCGGTATTTACGTTGATGAACCTTGATTTGGTACGTCACCAACATTCAACACCCAATCTTCCAAAGGATTAGCCCAGTCATGCTCCACATAATTTTCGATGAGTAGTTGGTCTACGTATGCAATTTGTAGGTGGACAATACTGTCAATTATTGTCAGTTATAATAGCAACAAAAAACGATTTTATGAAAATACAAGCTTACAAGTTTTTTCACATTTTGGAAAAAAAGGGATAACTATGCCTCTTCGTTTCAAATTAACAAAATTGTAATGACGCCATTTTGACTCTTACTTTTCGCACACAAACAAGGTCCAATGGCCACTTGTTGGAGTAGGCCTAGCAGTGTTTATGGGAAAATGGACATAACTGCATTCAGATGTGAAGGCACAGATTATCTCAAGGTTCAATTTTTTTTAAGCGTGAGTTTATCCCGTTAAACAATTTATGTCTGTAGACAACAATTTTAACATATATCAAAATAAATTTTGTTAGATGTATAACAGTCAAAGGGGTAAGAAGCAAATGTTCTCACCCAACAAGTACTATTTATAAAAAAAAATGATTGATCGGGAAGAATATCGCCAAACTTTTTTAAATCACTTGCCATCTTCGTCTGTTCAAGCCACATGAGCTCTATAACACCATTGATGACTTGATTGGATAAACATCAACACATTTAGAATATCCATCGTAATGTGTAAGGTACAATATAATGCCAATACATGTTACATTCAACATCCACAAGTATTGAATGTAACATTATCTAGATTTTACTCATGCATACATAATACAAGGAAACACTTAGTGTTACATTTAATATTCACAGGTGTTGAATATATCATCATATGGTTTTTACCCGTGCATACATAAATAAGAAAACACTTGATATTACATTCAACATCCACAATTGTTGAATGTAATATCATATAGATTTTACTTGTGTATACATAAAACAAGACAACAATTGATATTATATTCAACATTCACAGGTGTTGAATGTAACATCATATGGATTTTACTCATGCATATATAAAACAAGAGCACAATTGATATTACATTCAACATCCATAAGTATTGTATATAACATCATATAGATTTTACTAGGTCAAGGAACAATTGATGTTACATTCAATCAATGTTACACTTCAATAACACATACAAAGAACACTATACAACTTAACTCACAATGTTTGTCAGCTATTTTTCCTATAATAGACCAATAATGTCAACAATGGAGACTTGTGCAAATATCTAAGGTGGTATATCTGAGGTTAGCTCATGAATGAAGCAACATGATGAACAACATAAACAATGTCTGGTTTGGTGAAAGTGAAATATTGCAAGGAGCCAACCAACTGGCTATACTTAGTGGCATTTGACAAAAGATCCCCATTTTAAGGTGACAACTGAGTTTTAGCACATATAAGGGTGTTGCAAGATTTTCGGTCTGTCATTGAGAAACGTGCAAATAGATCGATAGTATACTTGAGCTGAGATAGACGTAAGCCAGTAGCGGAGGAAGTTGCTTCAAGGCCCAGAAAGCAACATAGGAAACTAAGGTCACTAAGCTCAAACTTTTTGCCAAGAGTGGTGATGAACAATAAAACTAGAGACGACTGATTTCCAGTGAATATAATGTTATCAACATATAAAAGAAGAATCATCACAATAGAGTTCAAGCGATTGATAAACATGGAATGATCAACTTGACTCTGGGTAAAACCATATTTCAAGAGGAATATGTTGAGACATTGAACCAAGCTCTAGGCGCTTGTTTGAGACCATAGATAGCCTCTTGTAGATGATAGATATGATAAGGATGAGTCAGATCTATGAAACCAAGTAGTTGTGTCATATAGACAATTTCATTTAACATAATGTCCTACCAAAGCATACAGCAAAGTTGAGCACAGTACAAACTGTGGAAGGTTTGATTATAGGATTAAATGTCTCATCAAAGTCAATACCTTCTTATTGATGAAATTCCTTGGCAACTAGGCGAGCTTTGTATCGCTCAATGGAACCATCTACTTTGCGCTTGAGTTTGAAGACCCACAACATGTTGATGTGGGGAAGGGGGGGAGATAAGAACTCAAGTTTTTTTCTTCAATAAGGCATTAAATTCATTGGTCATGGGTTTACGCCTTTAAGGGATAGAAATAGCCTGAGTACAACTGTTACACTCGTCAATGCGAGAAGGAAGCTGAGCAAGTAGAACGTGTAGGAAAGGATATCAAGTTGTATACTTTGCCCGAACAAGAGGATGACAGGTGTCATCTCGATGATGTGTTATTTTTGAACGGTGTAGAGGAATTGAAGATTAAGAAGTCTCAGGGGTGGCAGTAGTAGAAAGATTAGTTTATAAGGGTCAAATTCATCGACGCTGATAATGCTACAGAAACGGTTGATGAATAAAAAGTGGAGCACTATTTTGTGTAGCCGATTGTAGAAGTAGAATGAAAGCTGGTGGTAGTATAAGAACAAAGGCCCTTGATGATGGGTCTGGTGGAGTGCTTCTGGTATTAGATGCAAATGGGAAGTGTTGTTCATTAAAACAAACATGCCGTGAAATGTACACTCTATAAGTTGTGCGGTCCAGACAACAATAGTCCTTGTGCTTCAAGCTGTAGCCTAAAAATACATATTCAACAACTCTTGAAAAAAATATTATTAGTGAAGTAAGCACCTAAATAAGAACAACATGGATAACGAAACACACGTAATTTAGAGTAGGAAGGAGTATGACCATAAATATGGGATAATAGTGAGGACCACTAAGGTTTAGAGAAGGGGAGACAATTGATTAGGTGAGTAACAGTAGAGACTACTTCAGGCCAGTGATGGAGAGGAATATGACTTGTGAGAAAGAGGGTACGGGCCATGTTAGCAATGTGGTGGCCTTTTCATTCAGAAAGGCCATTTTTGTTCTGGAGTGTAAGGACACGAGAGTCGATGATGAATACTTAGGGAATAACAAAACAATTTGAAGGGACCACTATCATATTCCCCACCATCATCAATCTGAATATGCTGGACTTGTATGGAAAATTGAGTTTGGACATAGTCTAATCTTTTTTTGGAAATGTTGGATAACTTCAAATTTTTGTTTCATGGAGTATAGCAAAATAAAATGAGTATAATTGTCAGTGAACAACACATGATATCTATAACCAGAGACACAAAGCACATGAGATTGTCATATATAAGAGAAAAACAATTTGTTATTCCATGTGAGCTTGAAAATAGGAGATGTGTGGATTTACCCAAAGCACACCCGGAGCAAAAGAAGGATTTAAATTTTAAAGGAGTAGATAATAATTTATTAGTACCCAAGTAAGACATAACTTTAGCAGATGGATGACCTAACCGATTGTGCCAAAGCCTGGACGATGTGACCAAGGTAGATAAAACGTATAGACGATGAGAGATAGTAAGTAACTTGCAAAGACCATCCTTACATAGGCCCTAATAGAGGAGAAAACCACAAGTAATATCAAAGATATAGAAATGGAAAGTATCAAAAGCACAAAGAACATGATTATCAGTGCAAAATTGAGCAATGTAGAGTAAATTTATACGCATTAAATGAACGACATAAATATTATTAAGAAGAAAGGAAGAAGAGCCAAGTGGTGGTGTCAAGTTATATGTATATGTTATTGGTAGATGATCACCATTGTCAAGTTGAATAGAGTTAGGCCCACTGTATGGTATGTATGGGGTTGCTCGTCATATAGGTGGATGCACCAGTATTAGGATACCAGCTGGGATCATTGTGTAACCAATGTAAAATTTGTTTATTTAGATGCACCTGAGATGGAGCAATATGTAGGCCTTTAAAGAGTTCAAGGATGGAGGAACGGATGGTTGTGCAATGAAGAGAGCCGATACCAATTGCAGGCAGAATAACCAATCTCAAAGTACAACTGACATTGAGACATGGATTTTGGAGTAGGGCCATGAATACCCGAGGGATTGGCACGATATATGGATGGACTATCAATGTTTTTGCGACTTTTGTAGTGAGAATTATTTCACGAAGCGCAACCAGAATAAGTCTGAGATGCAAGAAAAGCAGAAGGTGCAAGAGAGAAAACAATTTTTTTTTGGGCCTCATAGTTGAGTTGTCAAGTAAGCTTATTAGAGAATAGTGGTAGGGAGTCCAAACTCTCAATAACGGTGACTAACATGTCGAACTCAGAACCAAGACTGTTGAGAATGACATTAACCAAATCTTTATTGGAAATAGACTCGCCTATAACAGTAAAGGCATTAGAACTATGTTTGACTTCTTGTAGATATTCATATACAAATCGTGTGCCACACTCGAGAGTGGTGAGACATTTCCTATAAAGAGAGGAGTTGGCAACAGATTTCTAAGAGAACCAATCTAGAATGAGCATCCAAATGGTAGCGGAGCACTAACCGCGGAAGCTAATATAGGTTCGATAGTGTGACAGAAATGACACTCACTAGGGTTTTGTCAGCGCAGAGCCAAATGGAGCAGTGAGGTTCATCACTAAGGTAAGTATAGGAGCCATCAACAAATCTAAGAAGGTTTTGGTCATAAAAAAAGGTTTCCATTTAGTGAGATCACAAAAGAAAGTTGTCATCTGTAAAGTTTGATAGTAATAAGGTTTGTTATAGTAGGAATATATAGAGGGTTTGGGGTTATGTAGAAATGGTGGAATTGTTATTGGAATTAGTAGTCATGATTGAAATTGGGAGGCAAGTGAAATAGTAATTCGTGGATTTTTATTTTTTTTAATTTTTTTGGGTGCAAATAGGAATTTATAGAAAGTTAGAGAAAAAATATCGGTGAAATATGAAAAAGGTGGGACAGTTTTGGTAATTTTTGGAGTACCAGTGAGTTTTAGAAACTACTGTTATTTAAAAAATAAAAAAAGGACAGGGGGTTTAGAAGCGATCAGATTAGGGCAGGCCATAGAAAAGTAAAGATTAGTTTCTGGAAAGAGGCAGAGGACTGTAAAGTGGTATATTAGGGCAACAGCTTGAGAAGGAAGGCTAATCGCAGCAAGTCAGACAAGGAAGATGACCCAAAAACTCAACAACGGAGATAGCGGCTGAGCAGCGAGAGGCCGCCATGCTGGAGCAAAGAGGAAGCAACGACTTTGCCACCCACTAAGCCAACAGTGAAGCACGGAAGCGAGAAGAAGTCAGCAGCTAAGAGAAAGATCGACAAACAACGATAAGATTGTAAATCGCAGATCGAAGACACCGATAGTTGAAGGAAGATCGTGGATTGCAGATCGGGAAGGAAGAAAAGAAATTCTGAGGAGAGAGAAATATAAAATTATTACAATAATAAAGAGAGGTATAATAAATAGATGATTTATTTTATTTTATTTTTGTAGATAGCACTTTTTTGAAGAAAAAAATGTTCGAAAAAGAATATAAAAGAAAAAGTTTTTTTTTTAAAATTTTTGGAGATAGTTATTTTTTTAAGAAGAAAATAAACGAAAAAAAAAATTGAAAAATAATAGAAGAAGAAAAAGAAAGAGGATTTTTATTTATTTTTACCTTTTAAGATAACAAGGGTGGTTTGTGGTAGATGTTTAGGGGCAAAAGGAGAATTTTTGGTAAAATATATATAAAAAATAAACGGCGGAATTAATCAAGGGAACAATTTGATACAAAAACCTCAAATCTCAACGGTGGTTCTTGCTATTTTAAAAAAAAATAAGGATAGTATGTGATATTATGACAAACATGATCAAAGATTAATGATATTTACTCTAAATAATAAAATAACGAATGTGTCCAAAATTTTCATATATGCGTAACTACATACGCGTGCATGCACGAATATATTAAATAAGAGACAATAATCCAAAGATATCAAATATTATAATAAATCAAGAATATATGTTGAAAAAACACTAAGCAAGCAATAAGAGGAAAGTTCAATCAAGTACTCATGGTAGGGTTCATCAAATTAATAATAAAAACCATTTGATAAGGATTGGATTAAGTATTTTTAATTAGGAATAGTTGGTCCAAAGTGCTAATAATAACATTATTTTAATAAAAAAAATCTCAAAACAAATAACTATTTTACTTTTAATCTCATCTATTAGAATTTATGAAAGTACTAATATTTCAATTAGGATTGCATACTAAAGGTCGCCTCAGCGTCGCCTAATTTCAGCCACCGTCGGTCACGGAGACTCCGGTCACTAATTGCAAAAATTATTTTTAGTTACAACTACTTTTTAGTAACATTATAATATACATTTTAGTTAAAAAAAAAAAAAAAAAAATCATATTCAACTAATTTTTCTCAATTGTCTACTGTCGAAAAATTATAGAAATCTAACTAAAAATATATTAAATTATAATTAAAAATATAATTAAAAAATACATTAAAAAAACAATTACATACAACTGAAAAATATACTAAAAAAATAGTTATATGTAACTGAAAAAATCCAGCAGCCGGTGACTGCAATTTGACTACCAGAGTTCTAAAATCCAATGACAAACAATGACAGGTGACGACAGAGGGTGGCGCCAGACAATGCAAATCATAATAAAAACATTAAAATATAAGTCAAAATATAATTGAATAAATTATAGATTATAACACACAACTATTGATTTTAATTATTAGGTCATGGTGGTGATGATATGCCTTGCAACAAATAATCGTGGTGGGTACCTCCATATATGTGTGTGTTGTCTAGTTCCCAATTTTCCACCATAGTTGAACATACACATGTTTGAGGAAACATAATTTACGAATTAAAATGTTATTGCCCTCCAACGAATTCCATTTGGGCTTTTGACTTTTTTAAACTTCAAGTTGCAATTTACTACATTTGAAACGTGCGGGTGTAAATGGCTATGTAATATAAACTTTAGAGGTGCAAATTGCAATTTCAGACAGACGATGCGTCACACCCAACAGACATTTTGACATTAAATTTCTTTCCTGTTTGTAGTGCCACTTTTCTAAAGTGGATCGACACTAAGAGTGGCCAATATGGCGTCACCACGACAACAAGAAATATTTAGGATAAATTACTTTTTTAACTTCTTTTATTTTTTAAAATTATTATTTTACTTTTTTTTTTTTTTTAAATTCATATATATATTTTTCATTTAAATTATAATAGATGTAAAAATGAATGAAATTATATATATATATATATTTTTTTAATAAAATAGACGAAATTGTTCTTTTATATTAATTTTGATTTAATATTTTAAAACATTGTTAAATTAAAATTAAAATAAAGAGATAATTTCGTCAATTTCATTAAAAAATTGAATGAAAAATATAATTTCATTCATTTTAAGTATATTCTGTTAATTTAAACGAAAAAAAAAAAAAATAGTTTATTCAACATTAGAAATAAGTAAGCTGTATTTTTTAATTAGATAAAATAGAAGGGAGTAAAAGGTAATTTACTCAAATATTTAAGATTCAGAAAGAATCATTTTATAAGATTCTTCCATGAGCTCTTTTTGGGTGCTGCCTTCTTTGGAAATTTTGGTACACTAAAGTTGTGTGCCTTTTAGACCCAGTTTAGGGAAATGTACTGTGTTTAAAGCAAAAACTGCCTTTTGATTGCACTCATATGTTTGACATTCTGGTGAATTCCAAATGTAAATCCTTGTTGTTTTACATCTGAAGTATTTTTATTTTTATTTTGGTAGGAAATTACGTGGTAATTTCTATACATAATAGGATGTCAATGGAATTTTAAAATGAATTTTTTGAAAGTAAAAAGTAATTTTTTTTTTCTATACAGACTAATAATACAAGATTAGACTTCAATACATTCAGATAGTTTTGGGTGTATTTGAATGTATATACATTCAAATAATTCTAGCTATTCATGGCTATCGCACAATCTCCACCACTCATATCCCATTCAACTACTTTTTAAAAGTTAAATTAAATTTTAAATTCCTAGACAGTTTGTGGCAACAAATAGTTAGTAGAAAACAGGTCATCAAAAATTTGCAAATTCTTTAAAAGTTGCAAGAAAAAAAAAATTGTTAGTTTCTTGATCAATTATGACATTTTTAAAATATTATAGGATAGTTTATAAAAAATTAAGTTATTTAATCATTATTAATTTCAGTACATTTCTGATATCAAAATTTAATTTGAAATTGAAATGTTCAATTGGACAATTAAATAAATAGCACATAAATTGATTAAATGTTATCTATTATAAAAATGTTAGGACTAATTTGTAAAAAAGTAAATTATTCAATTGTTAAATTACATTTTTTATATCAAAATTCAATATGTAATTGAAAAATTGAAACTTTCAATTAGACGATTAAATAAGTAAAACATAAATTGAATAAATAATTTGTGAAACCCCTAAACCTTGATTTCAAAGTCATTCCTTCAACTAAAATAGGTTATTTGTATTAATTATGGTATGATTGAATATCTTCTCAAAAATTTAGCATTCACACTTCTATTCTGTGAATAATTCGGATCAAGTTGCAACTGGGAAGGAGAAAGATCTTTCTTTAGGCTCATTTCCAATATTGATTTCCTTTTCCATAGCTTCCAAATAATTTGGATGTTCATCTTACTTTCTTCTTCTGGCAATTCCATCTTCCTCTTCCGAGGATTTTTCAAGAGTTTGGAGTTTTCAAGATTTTTCAAAATATATATATATATATATATATATATATATATATATATATATATATATATTTATGTTCAAATTGGAGAATTTTTGAACAAAATTTTGAGAACAGAGCTATTACCAAATTTATATTCTAAATTTCTTGCAAATAAAAAGTATGAAACAAGAAATCCAAATCCTCCCGAGTGGCCAGAAAGGACGAGTTTTTGTCGTACTTTCTCACCAGGCGAAGAATGTGTCCAAGGTGCACAAAGGAATGTGCCCAAGGTGCACAAAGATTCGAAACATCAACCACAACCAAGGCAAAAAAATTAGAGAAAATTATATTTTAAACCTTCTAGGTATTGACAAATTTCTGAATGGTCCCTCTCCGTTTGAGCGTTTAATTTTAAACCCTTTATATATCAGTATGTTTTTAGATAGTCATTCTGCCAAAAAATCTGTCAAATCTAACGGAATAGAGGGACAAAATAATCTTTTTACATATTTTAAATTTTTTAATGTTCTTTTTTCTTTTCTTTTTTCTATTCATCTCTCCTGCTCAATTCTCTCTCTCTTTCTCTCTCTCTTCCCCTTCCCCTCTCCCTCCCTTTCCCCCTCTCTATCTCTTCCTTCCTCCCCCCCTCTCTCTCTATCCCGTTCAACTTTCTCTCCCTCCCTATGAAAACACCCATGTTGAAAGGGGTGTGAACTGTTTTCACACCCCCTTCTTTTCACAGGGGGTGAAACACTCTCCTGCAACGGGGAGTGTGAACACATGGGGGTGAACAAAGAAGGGCATCATGCCCACCACAGTGGCAAGGACTAAGTGGATCCACCGCCGACGCTGCTGCTGGACATGGCAGAGTTCAAGCTCTGGTCTTTTTACCGGGCCCTCATCGCCGAGTTCATCGCCACCCTACTCTTCCTCTACATCAACGTCGCCACTGTCATTGGCTACAAGAAGCAGATTGATCCATGCGCCAGCGTTGGCCTCTTTGGCATCGTCTAGGCCTTCGACGGCATGATCTTCATCCTCGTCTACTGCACCGCCAACATCTCCGATAATGCCCAAAATCCCACCTCCAAATCTCTTCCATTATTTTAATTTTTTTCTTCTTTTAGTGAATTCTTTCTGGGTTTGGTTTGGTTTTTCCGGTTAGGTGGTCATATCAATCCGGCGGTGACATTTGGCCTGTTTTTGGCGAGGAAGGTGTCATTGATTAGGGCAGTGGCTTACATGGTGGCGTAGTGTCTCAGCGCTATCTGCTGCGTCGGGTTAGTAAAAGCCTTCATGAAGAGCTTCTACAACTCCTTTAGCGGTGGCACCAATTCCGTAGCACAAGAATACAACAAGGGCACCGCCTTGGGCGCTGTGATCATTGGAACTTTCGTGCTTGTCTACACCATCTTCTCCACCACCGATCCCAAGAGAAGCGCGCGTGACTCCCACATTCCGGTACTCGAACAAAATTCCGGCAAAAAAATTTCAAGATCTCGATCTGGGTATTTGATTACTGAATCCCTTTCGGTGTTTTCGACATCAGGTTTTTGCTCCACTCCCGATTGGGTTCGCCGTTTTCATGGTGCATTTGGCCACCACACCCATCAACCCAGCTCGGAGCTTCGAAGCTACCTTTATCTTCAACAATGAGAAAGTCTGGGATGACCATGTAAGAGCTTCACTCCTTTCTCTCTCTCTTTACAACTTTAGCTTTCTCTCCCTAGAACTCTTTAATGGAGTCTTGAAATTTTTGGACATTGGATCTTTTGGGTTGGGCCATTTGTGGGAGCTTTAGCTCCAGCAACATATCACCAGTATATATTGAGAGCAGCCACCATTAAAGCTTTGGGATCATTCAGAAGCAACCCAACCAACTGATGAAATCGTAATATCCATTAATTACATAATTTCCGCCATTAAAGCTTTGAACTTTTCTATTTCTATTTTGTTTGTTTATGCATGAGAAGGTGATGGGGGTGTTTCACCCCCCTTAACAGGGGTGTTTTCACCTGATAGGGAGGGAGGGAGAGGGAGCTCAGCGGGAGAAAGAGAGGAGGAAGAGAGAGAGTTGAGCGGGAGAGAGAGTGGGAGAAGTCAAAGAAAAAACAAAAAGAAAAAATAATAATAAAAATATGATTAAAAAATAAAAAAATGTAAACATATAATTTTGCCCTCAAAATTCAATTAGTTTGGATGGAATTTCTGACGGAAGGACTAAATAAAAATATGCTTATACCTAAAGGGTTTAAAATAAAACGCGCTCAAACGGAGAGAGACCATTTAGAAATATGTCAATACCTAAAGGATTTAAAATGTAATTTTCCCTAAAAATTATATATATATATATATATATATATATGAATCTAATTCTTCCAGCTTTAATTTCTATCCTTTTCTTACCTTTGAAAAGGAGTGTTCCAATTTTCTTCCTTACCTAAAAAGTGGTCAGCAGAAAATTAGACCTTTCTACTGGGATACCATTATTACCCACAAATCAAGCATTCATGACCATCGGTCTCCCAAAGGGCAAACCCACAACAAAACAACTCAAACTGGTTAGTCACAATGGCAAAGGAAGATACTTTCTTTCCTTGTAAAACGGAGTTCGATTCTCATTGAGAGTACTTCAAGAATTAAATTTTAAAATTAATCCTGAATGAACCAGGCCAATGTGAAAGAGTGCGCCCTTAAAATCACCCGAGAAGGTGATTAGTCAAGATGGACGTAAGTTAGCCCAGACACATCTTACCATATACTCAAAAAAAAAAAAAAAAAATGACAAGAATTAATGAAGGGTGGGAAATTGAAATTACTAGTAAGTACTCACCTGTGAAGAAACATTTGGGGCCGTTCCTACACATGAATCCATTATTATTATAGAACAATATGGATAGAAGACAAAAATACTTGGCTACTGTCCTCTCCTGACAGACAACAAAGGCAAGGATCTCCACAACAAAACAATATCCCCTCGGACATCCCAAGTCCCATGAAATACACACGTTCCAACAAATACTCAAAACCCATACTACTATATGCTCATTTGGCACCCTGCTGGAAACCCTAAACTGTGATTTGAAAACCCAACTCAATTGATTTCTAAGACCATACTAACAAAACCTTAAAACAGCCCAATCATAAGCAAGGTCAGTAGATGCGGCCTTTTAGGCCAAAGAACAGAGGAACCTATAACTAAGGTCGAAAACACCGATTAGCTATAGATGCATATTCTATGTCCATGGCTAGCTCTATAAAAAGAAAAACGAAAAACAGAAGAGGATTAATGAAACTTCAGCAATAGACAACTTGTAACAAAGGCGGTTAGGAATTCAATTGCACAGGAACATCTAAAATTTGAAAATCAATTCTGCAATAATTCCCCCATAAAAGAAAAAATATAACGAATAATGCATTTTAACAAGAAAAAACATATATTTTCATCACAAATCAATGAAAGCCTGTAAGCAGCCCAACAATGAGGGAAAAAAAAAAAAGAGGAAATGTTCTTAAACCTAATAAAAGATAGATCAATACTATAACATATATAATTGTAAATCCCCTAAAATCAACCAAGTCTTCTAAAACCATATCATGAATGATGCCCTCCGAAAACAATAACATCAAAGATACCCCATTCACCAAAGGCAATTAATCATGACAATACGACGTCAATATATCATGCATTTATGAATCCCACCCATGAGCCATGAAATAAATTTGGAAAATAAGTCATCAATAATATCCACAAGAAATTGAAAACCCATTCCTAATCCACAAGAAATTGAAAACCCATTCCTAAACTATAACGAGTCACCTAATATGATCTTATAGAACATCAGAATATTTGGAGGAGGGTGTGGGGGAGAAAGAGATGTGCAGTACTCAAAACACTGAAAAAAATAAGCAAAACTGTGCAGCTAAACTGGAAGACACCCAAAAAAAAAAAAAAATTTGAATAAAAAATAACGGAAAAATCCAAATCCACAAAAAGACATTGAAGTATCATGTTAAAGATACATATCTGCCAAGTTCTACGGAACTTGGCCAATCAAGTAGTAAAAAGGACAATGAGAAATTAAAGCTGAGGAGCTTTGTTTTATAATACAACTGAAGCACAAGAAATTAAAAGAATGCCACCAAAGATAGTAGATGAAAAAATATGTAGCAGACCAGGGCTCCAAAGGGTTAAAAAACAACAAAGCAAAACACTTTCTCACTACAAATCGTAAAAGAAAAGCTGTTTAAATAGTCTTTTTCCAATACATCATACATCCTCAACATTAGCAAGCATCCTCCTTTAATCTGTAGTTTTCAACATTACACAAAAATATTACCATAAAACTTGACCAAAAAAAGTTATTTTAAGTATCTTCTCAGTTGGGGATGTGGTGCAAATAATCACAAAAGGAAAATATTTATATTTATTTTATTTTAGAACACAAAAAGAAAAAGAACAAGAAAAAAACAAATTTATAATTTTTTTGGGAAAACCAATAGCCTTGTCAAAACGCAGCAGACGATTAGCATAAAAAATCATTCAATTTTATTTTCAGAGAATGCAATAGAAATACGAAATAATACTTCCTTGAGGCTTGAGCTATAGACTAGAAACCAACCAAAATAAATAATTTAAAAATTATGTTATCCAAGTACATAAAAGTGAATTTGTACATTGTTAAACACTTCCATACATTCAAAACTAACAGAATCATTTCTTTTAATGCATAAACAATTAAAAAGGAGTAGCATATAGCCCACCACAAATACCTTGCTTCCACAATGAAAAATTACAAACGAAATTTAAAAGAAAACAAAATATCAAGTGGCCAGTAACTGTGATGCTGTTTTTTATCATAAAAACAAAAAATAAGGGGATTAAATCTAGACAAACCTCTCAAATTGACATTAAAGCTAACAGAGAATATAGAAAACAAAACAGAGGAATCTAAACTTACAGCAAAAACAAAAAACACTCAATGGCAATAGATGCATTCTAAGAGACTCGTGTCCGTACATGGCTTCAGCAAAAACAAAACAAAAAACAGATCAAGAGGATTAATGAAACTTCAGCAATATAGACAACTTGTAAAAGGAGGTTAGGAATTTAAATATCAAAGGAACCTCTTAAATTTGAAAATCAATTGTGCAATACACTGACGCATTTCAACAAGACTAAAATACATCTTCATCACCAATCGATGAAAGCCAGTAGGCAATCTAATTAAAAAAATAAAGAAAAAAGAAAAAAAATGTTCTTAAACCTAATAAAAGATACATCACTACTACAACATGTGTAGTTGTAATTCCCGTATAATCAACTAGGAGTCTAAAACTGTATCACAGAGAATTTTCCTCGGAAACAAAAATAAAATAAAATAAATCAAAGATTAACCCCCGTTCACCAAAGGCAATAAATCAGGATAATATGACATCAATACTCCACGCTTTTAAGAATCTCACCCATAAACCATTAAAAAAAATGGAAAACAAGTTATCATAATCCACAAGAAACTAAAAACCCATTCCTGAGACATAAGGAGTCACCTAATATGAGAACAACAGAAAAAGGGGGGGGGGGGGGGGGGGGGGGGGAAGAAAAAGTAAAAAGAGATGCGCACTATTCAAAACACTGAAAAAAGAAAAGAGGGAACAACACAACTAAACTGGAAGAATCCAAAGAGATAGAAAAAAAAAAATTCAAATCCATAAAAGGACGTCATTGAAGTAACATTTTAAATAAATATCGTCTGCCAAGTTCTATTGATCTTGGCCAATTCATATTAAAAATCAAGAACAATAAGAAACTAAAGCTGAAGCGCTTTGTTATATAATATAAAACTTCTACAATTAAGCAACTGAAGCAGAATAAGTCCTCAAACAAAGATCCCTCAATAGTGCACGAAATTGTCCCACAAGCTCAGCTCATACTTCATCTGCACATTTGGACTCAAGGATGTAAACGGAAAAACACAAAAAAGAAAAACACAAGAACAAAATCCAAGAAATTAAAAGATTCCTGTTGTTGATAGTAAATGAAGGAACATGTAACAAACTAGGGCTCCAAAGGGTTAAAAAATGACAAAGCAGAACGCTTCTCTCATTGCAAATTGTAAAAGAAAAGCTTCTTAAATAGTCTTTGCAATACATCATAAATCCAAAACAAAAAAGTTACTTTACTCAGTTGGGGATGTGGTGCAAATCATCCCAAAAGGCCAATATTTAAATCATAATTATGAGCTGTCGTAGCTTGTAAGAGAAATCTACATACATTTTCATATTTATAGTTACAAATTTAGTCTCGCCAAAGAATTAGAGAAAAGAAAATGGATTTTTGATGAACACAAAAAATTAAAATCGTTGCCCATGTAATCGACATGCTACAATATTTTTTTCCCTAAGTCCAAAGTTAATACACTATATTGAAAAAGTGACTTTGAACTTCTAACAAAATTATTGGACTTCTCAAAAAGTTACTATAGAGTGGGTGGGTTGAATGAATGGGGGCCATGGCAAGAAACCCAAAAGAAAAGGTATAAAAAAAAAAAAACACATACAATGGAAAAGACATATGACCAATCTCAAATACTAATAAAAGCTAAAATACGAGAGGAACAAAAATCCAATTGAATCAAGTGTGTTCTATGGAAGGTGTAAAACTTCATGTAACAAAAAGCATGGATAAAACATAAACTTGAGAAATCAATAAACCAAAAAGGAAAAAAACACAAGTGTAAAGTTAATCGTACCGTGAATAGTCATTGAAAGAGCCACTACTCCCCTGAAACTTAGCTGATGAAGTCTGTCCAAGATGGGAATTAGGGTAAGTATGCTGCAGACCCTGCAGTGCAGGGGAAGCAGCAGAACTAGACCCATTATATGCTCCGAACATAGAACTATTACCCGCTAAACTACCCATCCCAAGTGAACCCATCCCACCATACCCAACCAACCCCATCCCAGCCCCACCCATTTGCCCCACCTGACCCAATCCCCCCGCTGCAAAGGCATTCATCAACAACCCTGCGTTTGGATTCCCAATTAATCCACCGTAAAACGGATTCATACTTGGGTTCTGACCAAACAATGCCATATTATGCGCACCAGGAAATGCCCCTAGCATCTGAGCCTGCATGGGCTGTACCGCAGTGGTAATTGACGCTGCCTCTCCACCAACCTTACCCTTCCCCGTCCCTGACGTTGCCCTAGAGCAATTGAGTTGATGGCCGTCCAATATCTTGTGTGGCTCCTCCAAAGCCTTCTTAGCTCCGTCAAAAGTCTTGTACACAAACAACGCAAAGCCTCGTGATTTTCCAGTATGCATGTCGAACCCTATTGGCCCCGTCTCAATTTCCCCAAACTTCGAAAAGAAAGTCCTCAATTTATCAGGATCGATGTCGGGGTGAACGCCACCGACGTAAATTTTCCGTCCTGTGGTATCCTGGTTATTTGTCTGCTTCACCGAACCAATGGATGCCAACTGACACGAAATGAACCGGTCATTAATTTTCTTTCTCGGCTCTTTTAGGGCTTTCGAAGCCCCCGACCGATCCTTGAAAAACACGAATCCATAGCCTTTTGATTTACCTGTGTGATGATCAGCAATGACATTGCAGTCTTCGATTTCGCCGTATTGTTGAAAAGCCGAAGCTAGGGTTTCTTTCGTGGTGTCCCAGCCAAGGCCATAGACGAAGATCTTACGGTGGGAGACGTCCTTATCGGCGACATCGTGGATGCGTGCGAGAAGCGACGGGTCATTGAGGGCGGCGTCGATGACGAATTCGATAAGTTGGTCTTTTGGGTAGGGCTCGAGGAGGTTCTGGAGCTTCTCGGACTCGGTTTCGGAGTCTGAATCGCCGGGATTGGTGTTGACGGGTTCCTTCTTCGGAGTTTTCTGAAGAGGTTTCTTCCTTTTTTGTTTCTTGACGATTTTTGTGGGTGTGGCAGCGTTAGCGTCCGCATCCTTCACGACTTTTCGTTTCTTCGCTTTGTTCTGAACCATTGTAGCGTCGGCGCTGCTCGTCTAGCGAAGAGTTAGGGTTTCAGATCGAGTTGCAATGACTACCGCATCAGTCATCACGTCAAATAAGGGAGTTCCTCGCAAAAAAATAATAAAATAATAAAAAATAAATAAAATAAAATTCCCCGGTTAATTACGTTTTACTCCCCTCTACTATGACCATTTATCACTTTACTCCTTTTTAATGTTGGCCTCTAACAAAGTTGGCATAGGGAATGGCACGGACTTTGGTAGATTTCCTAGTCGGGCTTGGTGCTTGGGCACGCAGCAAGGCAACGGTACCAAAATGCATGAAGGATGGCCCGAGTAGGCGCAAGTGTTGGGTAAGTACATTATTTGGTTAGCCTAACATCGGCACAATGGAGGTCAGTGGTGTTAACTTAGCACAGGCGTTGGTTCTGCTAAGCAAATAATATAATTTTGACAATAATTTAAATAAACAAATTCAAAGCTATCACTAGAATATAAATTATAAACTTTTCTAAAATATAAATAATAAACTAAGTAAGAAAAATTAATTGGTCTGTGAGTTCAAGGAGACATGAATAATCTTTGTGCTAAAGTAATAATTACCTCCTTACAAGAAGGTTATGACGGAAACGGCTACTCCAAGATACAATCGTTGTTCACAAGCACGTCCTCTCGGGGTTCATGTCCACCTGAAGGCTAATAAATTGTCTTTATCGACTTGCCCTTGAATATATTATATAAATATAGACTAATAGGAGAATAACTCATGGGCTGTTTTTCTATATATTTAAAAAATTAGCAAACCCCTTTATATAGTGTAAAACTTATAGGAATTACAAAATAATAATTAAACACAATAAGTGACAATAAAAACAAAAATAAACACTAAAAATTAATAATAATTTTCAAATAAAACTGAAAAAATTTAATAAATTAAAATGGAGATTTTGAAATTTTAATTAATGGTTTAAAAAACTTATAAAATTTATAACAATCTCACACAAATTTCAAAACCCTTATTTAACATGTATAGAAAATATGAGCAACTGTATACTGTGCAATAAGAGAAGGTGTCTTCAAGACTTGAACCTCCCTTAGTGTTAATAGTTTTTCCTTTAAAGAATCATAGTGAACTATGTTTTGAACTAGACCTTTTAAGTCAAAGTTCAATTGTTACACATACAACATCGATATTTAGACATGATTTGCGGGTTAGTGCTATTAATGGCCATGCACTTTGATCTTGATTCTCATGAAAGTTCTTAGGGAATAACCCCATTCACATAATCGAGGCCTCAAGACAATTCTCACTTAGGTGAGTCATCCAAGGGTATATGTGACGTATACCCTGTAGGAGTTTTACTACTTTTGTCTCATTCAGGATTTAAATCCTTCCTTAACATCACACTTCATTAGCACTATTATCAAAGGAATGAGCAGGAGAATATCTCTTAAGAATATCTTCCTAATATTATGTGTTAGTAAATAAGTCACGTAGTATAGATTGTTTCTACCCATTGAACCTCCTTCCCAATTATAAAGATTGAATTACTTCCCTAGATGACTTCCTTGTGGGTTTAGGCCCATCCCCCTCAACAAATCTAGGACTACATTCCTAGATAGACCTTTGGTCAAATGATCAGCAATGTTACTTTCTGATCTCACAAAATCTACTAATATTATCTCTTTTCAACATACTCTTAACAGACTTGTATTTTACCTGTATGTGTCTATTTCTTTTTCTTATTTGTATTAGCTTGTTTGACTAAGTCAATAACAACTCTATTATCAAAATGAATGGATATAGCACCAATATGTTTACCAACTAAGGATAGATCTAAAAGTAAATTTTTGATCCATTCTGCTTCTGTACATGTAGTATTAAGTGTTATAAGTTCTGCCTCCATTGTACTCCTTGAAATAATAGTTTGTTTCTTAAAGCTCCAAGATATAACAACTCTCCTAATAAAAATAAAAACCCATTAGTGGATTTAAATATAGAATGTCAGAAATCCAATTTGCATCACTAAAACCTTCAACTATACAAGGAAAACCTTTATAGTATAAGGTGAAATCTAAAGTTCCTCTAAGATTCTTACAAACTCTTTCTAATGCTATCTAATGTTCTTTACTAAGATTGTGAGTATATCTACTCAATCTTCCAACAACATAAGAGATATAAGGTCTAGACTTATTAGGTCGGTATAAAAGTGATCTGATCATCTGAGAATACTTCAATTGAGATATTGGTTGACCTTCGTTCTTTTTCAAATGTATACTCGAATCATAAGGTGTGCTTACAGGTTATACATCAATATACTTCAACTTATTCAACATTTTGTCTACTGTACTTGATTGATCCAGGGATATACAACTAGAGGTTATCTCTAATTTCATTCCTAAAATCACAAACGCTTCGCCCAAATCTTTCATGTCAAAATTCTTAGGCAAATATGACCTAACATCCTCTACAATATTGAGATTAGTTCCAAAAATAAGTATATCATCTACATAAAGACACAAAATAATTCTACCCCCCATAATTCTCTTATTAATATAGACACTTGTTATGACCGTTAATTCTAAAACTATATTCTAAAATCACCTTATCAAAACTTATGTTCTTGACCCTTAACAATAAAAACCTCAGGTTAATTCATATAAATTTCCTTTCATTTAGAAAAAATAGTCTTTACATCCATTTGATGTATCACTAAGTTATGAATAGAAGCTAAAGTTATAGGATCCTAATAGTTGTAATGCTAGTTATAGGAGAACAAGTAACCAAAAAGTTAATCCCTTTCTTTTGTGTAATTTCTTTTGCTACCAATCTAGCCTTATACTTATCTATGCTTTTATCAGGTTTAACTTCTTCTTAAAAATCCACTTACAACCTATAGCTTTGTTTCCTGGAGGAAAATCTACTAAATCTTACCATTTATTGTCTCTTTCCAAAATTGTGCATCTATTGAAGATAACGCTTTCTTGTAAGTTTTCGAATCTTCTTCCACTAAGTATAGAAATCTTCCCCCAAATTCTTTCAATTCTATGTCTCTTACTTAGTCTTCGTTCTACAAAAAAAATTGATTCTTTCTCGATAGGAAGATTATTGCTTGTACAAGATATGTTTTGAGTTAGTATGAAATCCATGTTTACTAACTAATTATGAATTCTAGTTTTATAAGGAAATATAGCTTCAAAAAAATTTTGCATCTCTTGTCAACTATAGAATTTATGGAAATACTACTAATTGGAGATTCTATAACTAAAAATCTATTTGCACTATTGTGTTGTGAAAAACTAAGAAAATGGTGTCTATTGTCTTGGGTCCTATTTTCTTTCTTGTAGGTTCAGGTATAGCCACCTTTTCTAACAACCCCCACACTTTTAAGATTTCTCAAATTAGGCTTTCTATTCTCCTAAATTTTATACGGGGTTTTGTCATTATCTTTTATTGTAATGAAATTTAATGTGAAACATGCAGTAAGTACATCCTCTCCCCATAAAGTTTAAGATGAATCCAAACTTATCAACATTGAATCCACCATATCTATCAATGTTCTATTTTTTTTTCTACAATTCCATTTGATTGAGGTGAATATGGTGAAGTAAGGTCATGTATGATACCACACTCTTCACAAAAGGTCTTAAGATCTCCCAAAGTATACTCACCCCCTTTATCAGACCTAAGTTTCTTAATCTTCCGATCAAGTGGATTTTCTACTATTCTTATATATTATAAACTTATTGAACAACTCGTCTTTAGTCTTCAAAAGATAAATATAACAAAATCTTGAACAATCATCAACGAATGTCGAAAAATATTTATTCCCAGCTCTAGTTGATGAGCTATTTGAATTACACACATAACAATGTATAATCTCTAAGAGTGGTGCATTCCTATTAATGCTTCTAAAAGGCCTTCTAGATTGTTTTGCTTGCACAAATACCTCACATTTTTGTTTATACTCCACAAAAGATTTAGGAATAAGATCAAGATTGATGAGTGGGTTTTTTTACTAACAAATTAAGTACTTTTGACCTCAAATATTTGTGTGTTTTCAAGTATTTTTGTTAGTTTAATGTGTTTTTGTGTTGTTTAGTAGGAATATAAATAAATGAGAGAAAATGTGCAAAATAAGTGCAGGTGCTATAATTTCAAGGCCATGTTTGACCACGATGCAATCCGATTTTGGAAAATATCAAAACATATAAGTTGTAGATATACATCTTAACTTTCTATAGGTTTTTGAATCACCTCAATCGAAATTTGGTCGAGAAAATTACAACAAAAATACGAAATAGTGGTCTGTACTACCCAACACACGCTGCAACACGAAAACACGCTCAACAGCACGCTCCCGTTAGTGGGTTTCTGCCCTTGTCACGCTACAGTGTGCTAAAACGTGTGTTTCAGCACCGTCTGTCACATATGAACCCTAAAATAGGGTATTTAAGCTCATTTTGACCAAAGGGGAGAGAAAGATGAAAAGGAACAGAGGAAAGACGATTTTGGGAGCTATTGGAGGCGATTTTGGGTGAGAAAACACATGGTAATGGAGTTTTGATGTGAGATCGATGAAGAAAACATCATTGGTGGCACGTGTAGTTGAAGATCCGGAGCCCTAACCCACAATAAGCATTTTCTCTTTCTTTCTCTCTCCCTAATCTTTTGTTTTAAGTTTGTACTTATAATATTGTGTTGAACATACTACGTTTATGAATTTATTGAGAAGATTAGGTACGAATCTATCTATGTTGTGCTCGTAATCTAGATCTAGGGTTTGACGTAGTCTCGTTTGAACCGTGTTGTGAATATTTTATCAATTGTTAGATTTAATTCCATTTTGTGCATTCCTTAGGCTTAATGTGTTTGATTCATGTGGCCAATGAGTTAAACGAGTTTAGTTTGTGAATTTTATACTCAAAAGAGGTTGAATTTGTAACTAGAATTAGGGGTTCATAACTTCGGTTGTTGTGAATTCGAGTGGAAATCAACACCTAAGTATTCGAGTTGAGAATTTAGGATCTTGTAAAACTAGGAGGTAATCGATTTCTAGATTTATCAATTAGAATCGTCATTCAATTGTGTTTATCGTTATAATTGTTGATCCTAAGATTTTGTTAGACAATTAAATGTTGATATTTTTTGTGGAACTAACGATTTTATTGAATGTTTTAGTTTATTAGTTCCAGTGATGAAAATGATTATGAAAATATTGTGACAATACTAAAGATGATAACAAAGATGTTGGAAGATTAAGAGTTTGAAGAAATTGAAGAACCTAGGGAAAACAACTCAAGTTAAATTCTAACTCTTAATATATCCCGGTTATGATCACACACGACACAAAATATTTTTTCAAAATTATGTGTATTTTTATAGGATCCTAATTAGTTAAATTATTTGTTCCCATGTGTAATTGAAAAAGAAATGTTAATAAATTGATTAAAATTGAACTTAAGTATTTAGTGGAGTTAACCAAGAAAAGAAATTGGTTAAAGAAGTAAAAACTTTGATGAAATTGGATTTAAAACGAATTTAGGAGAGGATTCCAACATCTCTCAGTCGACAGGTAAGTCTACCGGTGATTAATCAATGAAGTTGTTGAATCTCTCAGTCGACAAGTAGGACGACCTGAGCTTAAAACAAGAAGTCTCTGAATCTCTTAGTCGACAGGTGAGTTGACTTGTGATCAAAGAATGAACTCTTTAAATCTCTAAGTCGACAGATAGGTCGACTTATGAAACTCTCTGAATCGTCCAGTCGACCGATGGGCGAAGAGTTTTTGGCTTGGCTACATCTTGAATTGGGTAGTCGACTGATGGAGCTGTTTCAGAATTTATGGAATTTCAGATTTTATTTAAAAAGTAGTCGTTACTAGCCATTTTATGGTTAAGATATGTGAGATATCTTAGGGATCTGATATGTTTTGAGTTAATTAATTAATATTTAATTATTCCTATAGATATGGTTCAAGTAGTTTTGATATTTCTCAATTTGATTCATGTAATTCTTTCAATTTTATCTAATTGAGTTTAAGTAAAAGTTTGAGGGACTTAATTGAATATTTTAAGAGATATTTTAAGTGAATTATACCAGGAATGAATCATTATGATATAGAGGGTCTATTGGTGTAATTAAATGTCATGATTTATGGGAACTAACCGTTATAGGGCTTATTTTATGAGGCTTTAAATAGACATGCGGATTTCATATGAAATTAATTAGAAATAAAAAGAATTCAAACTATTTTGAGTTATTCAGCTCTCGTTCTTTCTAAGAGTAATCTTACTAAGTGAATTGTGAGATATTTTCTAAAAGTTATTCTTGAGAAATATTTGATGTGGATTATTGCTACTACCGATCTGAAGTTTCATTGTTATTCTAATCATTATTTTTTCGGTAGAATCCTAGTGAGATATTTCCAAATTACTTACTATGAATTGTTGCTTATATTATTTATTATTTGGAATTTGATCTTTGAAATTGTTTTCCAGATTTTTTATTGAAAATTATTTTTAAAACAATTTCTTGAGAAAATCTGATTACGTGCTTAATTGCTTGCTACCCATCTTTATTTATTAGATTTTGAAATTCTCACTTTTCTATCATTAGTATCGGGACATTAATTGAGTTTGAATTTATTTGGGGTGGTAGAAGCTTCAAGTGAAAAAATCACTTATCAATTGTTTTTAATTAGTAAGTTGAGTATCAGATTAGATACTACTGGAAGTGTCTAATCAAGAGTAGCTAGTTTCAATCTCTTCCGGTAAAGAGATTGAGGTTTTGATCTTTGCCTAGAGTATAAAAAGATTAGGTGTTAATTCTTCCTTGATTAAATTGTGAGTGAATTGTAAAAGTTTTATTCTTACCTGGGAAAATGATACTTGGAGTGATTGTGAGATTTAATTCTTGAGTCTAAGGTATAAAAGAATTAGGTCATGATTCTCCCTATAATAGAATTAGGTTAATCTTTAACCTGTAAAAAGATAGGTTATTCTTGAGTCTGGGAAAAAGAAGAGATTATTCCTGAGCCTGTGAAAAGGGATTGTAAAGGTTGATTCTGAACCTGCGAAAAGAATCATTGTGAGGGTTTGATTCCTATCTGTAAAGGAATCTTGAGTTTAGTGGGTGTAAATCTTCGTAGGGCTCGGAGGACTGGATGAGCCAAGAGTAGCTTGGTGAACCAAGATATATCATGGTGCTCTACTTTATTTATTTATATTATTTATATTATGTTGTTTGGGTGTGCACCTAATTGATAATATATTTCCACTGCTATAAAGAGATAATAATTAATTTGGGATTAAATTGATTATTTGAATTTTTGAAATATTATTCTGATAATTTTTATCACTATCCAATTCGCCCTCCTCTTGGGTAGCTCACTAGGCTAACAATAATGCTTTCAATGTATGCTTTCACATGATATTTTGGTTGAATTGAGAACTTGGGATTTGACACTGGGGAGAGACAATCTCGGGTTTGAACTTAGGCTAAACACAACGTAAACTTTAATTGATCGGGAAATATTTAGAGTTTGCGTAATCTATAAAGTCGGGTATAGCGAATATTTTCACCTAAATACGGGATTGGGATATCGGTATTGAAGTGATTATATATTCTCTCACTTGACGCTTGGAGGAGGTAGTGAGAGAGCAATAGAACGAGGACCTTGATTATTGAATGAACAGAATTAACTAATAATTACTAAATAGGAAAACACGAGAATAATGAGATGAAATTAAACCCCTAAAACATTTGTGTATAGATAATCCATATTTTATTTTATTATTGTATTTATATTTATTTTAGTTGTTTTAGATTTATTAATTTAAAAACCAAAAAATTGATCGCCTAAATAAAGTTAGGTTACGATAATTGCTGTACTTAACGGCAATTGAAACCAATCATTGTGGATATGACAAACATACTTTCCCTATTCTATTAAACTTGATCCGTACACTTGTGGTATAGTTACGACGAAATAATTCGATGCCGAAGATCCATCAATCTCTTTACCTTTTTCAAAATTCTAATCTATTATGCCATATATTAGAAGTCTCAACATTCAAAACTTGATAACAACTTTTATTATCCTCTAAAGAAACATTTAATTTAAATAAACTTTTAGACACATAACCTTTCAGAACAAAAATATTATTCTTGGTTATAATAACTTTATTGGACCCCATAACAATTTTATAACCTTGCTAGACTAAGATTGACACACTAATTAGTTTTTTTTCTCACTTCGGGAACATGTCGTACTTCGATTAGACTTAGAGTCTTTCTAGATGTTATCTTCAAATCAATGTCTCCTATACCACATATTTGTGCGACAACAACATTTCCTAGAGTTACATTTCATCCACTTGATTTATGATAATTTTTTAAAATACCAAAATCAAAAGAAATATGTATATTAGCTCCAGAATCTGACCACCAATCTTTATTTTCACAAGTAAAATTGATTCTAGAAATATCATACCTAAAGGAAGGTTCGCCAAGGCTTTCATGATCTACAAGCATATTTACTTGATCTCTTGGACCATGTCAATTATTATTTTGATTGAGTTGAGTCTTGTAAGGCTCAATCTTCTTATAGAAACAATCTCTTGCCTTGTGGTTGATCCAACCGCAAACAAAACAATGCCTCTTTACTTTCTCTAAGCCTTTTGATCTATTAGCAAGATTGAGGTTGTTTGTTTGTTGACTTGAGCAATTGAAGGATCTATTAGGTTTAAAATTATTACACCTAAGATGAAAATTGTTCTTATTGTTGAAATTTTGAGTCTTGTCATTCTTGTCATTTTCTACCAAGTGTATATGAGGAGGTCTTTCATGTTGATGTCTAGAAGTTGAGAAACGATGTTTTCCTCAACCTTGACAGAGTTGATGGGTAGAGATTTTATAATTATTGAATATAGAGATATCAAATCTCTTAATTCCAACATCATTAATACCATACTCAACTTCTAAAATATTCCAAAATTCTTTAGCAAAAGATGTTGAATCTAGATAAATATCATAAAGATGATCAGATAAAGCACTAAGGATTCTATCAAGGCAATGGTAATTGATTTTTTCAGGTGTAATGAGCCAAGAAGAAGAAGATATTTTGATAATACTATGTGTTGTACTTTAGTTACGAGGCTTCAAAGGTATTAATTAGGTATAATAAAATATACGTACGATTATTCAAGTATGCAATAAATAATCTATCACCCTTTAGCATAAAAGGAAATTGTCCTTTACAATCAAGCTTGATTTGCATAAAGTATTTGCACAAAGTAGTATAATGATTAGAATAAAATTCTAATCGGTATCACAAATTAAATCAGCGATCTAAAAAATATGACCGAATAAGGGGTTTTGACTTTATCCCATCCTTGTTGGTTCTTTCATGACATAAAGATAGAGACATCAAATTACATGGCAATTACGAATGCGTGGTTCTTCGATTAAATTTTTATGAACCAGATGGAGATACAGTAAATAAGTGTTCCTTACATGAGGGAAAAATTAGTAATTGTTCCAATTTTAATTGTTTAAGTAATGAGTAAAATAAATAATCAATTAATTGTTTTAAACCGTCTAGCTTTTGAGAAGAATCTAATAGATCATACACAATGGACAATGAAGTTTGAATAGTTCTTGAAAAATGAATAAATAGTAATGTTGAACTGATTAAAAGTTCAGGGGTTAAAGTGAAAATAGAAAAAGAAGGGGTTCAGGGTTTTAAACCTTGGATAATATAAATAAGAGAAAATCCATAAGATGGCCGCCCATCTTGTAAAATTTGGCTATTCCTAGATAGTCTAGGAAAGACGTATTTTTCCTTCGACTGTGCTATCAATTTGATTCTTACTACCACCTGAAATCAAATCAAATTTACCCTAGATCTACAAATTTAGAATATGATTCTTAGAAAATCGATAGGAACCATTGACATAGAGTTCTTTATGTGGATATTGTTAGAGGCGGGACACTTGTGCCATTGCTCGGAGATCGCTACTCATAAGAGACTTGTTTTTGCTGCTCTTGGAAGAGCTTTCTCAAATTATGCATCGAAAACTATGGACTATGGGGCTAAAGCACTAGAGATGTATAAAGTTTAATCTTATTTAATGTGTATGTTTCTTTATTATTTCGTATTATCGCTTACTAATTCGGGCTTAGGTAATTATTTGTGAAATTTAATTCATTAAACTTTTTTGGAATTCCGTTGCGTTCACATAGATATAATTCACTACAAGTGGTATTAGAGTCTCGTCTATGAATATTACAAAATAATAAAATTGATTATTTTTATGGAAGCACAAATTAGATTTGGAGGATTGAGTCTCTAGGAATTAAGGGCAATAATTAATTATTATAAAACTTGGATTTAAATCGGGATCTTTATCATAGTGGGAGATTTATTTCCTAATACAATGAATATCAATTTTCGGGCTTCGCCTGCAAAGAAAGCAAAGCACACAATTTTATTTGTCTATCGAAGGATTTTAAAATTGATGAGATTGATTTTAAAAGTATTAAAATTGATGAGATTGATTTTAAAAGTATTAAAATTAATTAGATTAATTTTAATAAAAAATCGAGGCGTCGTTGGATAATGGAAGGGCATGGAGACGGAATAACCACCGTCGCTCTACGTGTTGGTGCATCTGTTAGGTAGTCGCGGTGCATGAATAACCTGGGGGATGTTCGTGTAATTTTTGGAATCAATGAAAGGGGCTACTTTCGTACAATCCCTGATCACGAATAAATAAATAAATAACAAAAAGAAAGTCAAGAAATTTGGCAGATGGTCGTTGTAGATCTCATGAATGGATTTCTATCCATAGTTTGAAAATTTTAATCTCATAGATCCCTTATATATCTATCTATAATAAGATAGGACGGAGATAAGCACAATCGTCAGATCAAAGACAAACCTATCTATATTTTCAGACCATTGGATCAAAATTAAATCACGTATTTATAGAATTAGGGTTAAACTATATAATTCTAATTATACAGTCGCTCAACTACCCTCGTTTCACTACCTTATGTCTCACCATCGACGACTACTTCACCATTGACGACTGCCTCACTATCGACGTAATGCCTCTCTCCCTTTTTACCTCACTATTGACATAATCTCCCACTATCGTCACCCAAATACCGTCATTTATCATCATCCACATACCATTGATGTAATCGCCCTCTTGTGTCACCGTCGCTTATCGTTTATTGTCATTGTTGTGCTGACCGTCGCAGCTCAGGTACTCACTTTCCTCTTATCTTTTCTCTTGATCACCAACTACGCATCACTATTACCCACCATTTTTTCCATTATCACGGTAAAGATTTGGCCATATCTACCAATGGTTTGGCCAGATCTCAATCTCTTTATTTTTTCCCTTCATTTTCTCATCCTCAATCATACCAACACACTCGATTTTTTTCTCTTTTTAACTGAAATGGATTGACACTCTCATCCAAATCATTGATCTCTCTCTCAAATATATGATATTCTCTCTCAAATCTGATTCCTCACAATCAATATGTTTTCTCCCACACGATCTACCTTGATTTCTTAATCTTCATAAATTCTCTTTTGTGTTCTATTTCAGAAGAGCAAAACTTTAGAATACAATAGTGAAAATTGTCAACAAAACCAATGCAATGCTTTTGATTTGTTTATGCAACTTGAACATTTAATAGAAATGAAGTTCATTTTTTTAACAAAGAAAAAAATTGAACGTAAACGTACCTGATGTAAAATATCTTTACTGCCACCAAGAAAAAATTGTTATGAACCATGTTCCTACCCATTCCTAGTTTTTTCTATTCTAGAATGTTGTTTCTGTTTCCAAATATCTATCTCTATTTAGTTTTGTTCCCAGCTTTTTGTACCCTAATTTAAAGGTGTTTACCATTATATTTGATTTAACCATACACTGTATCTATGATTATGGTTATCAATATGACTGATTGTATTAATGATTGTGATTACATAATATAAATTAAATCATTGAAATTAATGTATTTCTATAAATACCAATTATCATAATTGAATCCCAAACAGATAATTGTCATTTTTGTTTTTGTTATGTTCTCACCTCTTGCAGTGACACGTCATATCAGACCTTCATCTCCTGATGTCAGTGATTTGTTTAATTTTATAGTTCTTTGGTGATTTCTTTAGTTAGCTTTGATTATTTACTTATGTTGTTGATAATTTAGTTAATTAAAATCCTACTATTGTTTTGTGCTCATTATTTGTTAGTTAGATTTGATATGTTTGTTTCAGTTCCAAATTCTTTCTCTGTTTCAAATTGGTTTGTTTGGATCTATTAGTTACATGAAATCTTACTGTTGTATCACTTAGGAATATATATGATCGTTTGCCAAACTGAGTTTTAATTTCAACAGTAGGAGTATATATGAAATTGATTGTTTTTTGTTTTGTTTTTTTTGTTATGGATAAATTGATTATGTTTCGAATATTTTGCTTCTGTTCTGAATATTATGCTTATGTTTTGGATATTCTGTTTCTGGCCCCAAGTTTTTTCTTAATTTTGTTGATTCAATGTCTTATTTGTCTTTTATTTTTCTACGGAATTGGGATTGCATGTTAGATGCATTGGTTTCGTGGGTTATGTTCTTCAAGTAGCTAAAAATGAAAATCTGTTAAGATTGATCCATAAGGTATTTTTTTCTCTTTTACTCGTAAAATATATTAGTGTGCTTCTTAGGGTATAATTATTAACATTCTTTCCACTTAGCAATCAATTGTCAATTCATTTATTGATTATTTTTATTTATTTTGAATTTGTGTTTGTGTTTGCTCTGCTTAGTTATTTAGCTATTGGTGAAACTTCACATTTCAACTCTATTTTTATTTTGGGATTTTATTGTGTTTTGAAACATAATAAAAAAAAAAAAAGTAAATAAATTGTATCTTGAATTTGTATCTTTCTTTATGCAATATCTTTCAACACTTCTTTTCATCTAACAGGCACAATCCTATTCTTGAATCTGTTTTTTTCTTCTAGCAACTTTTGTACATTCATCTCTGTACGACCTGTTCGCCTTTATCCCAATGTTAGTCTTCATTTTCTTATTATTGGCTTGAATTTATTTGTTTTGTTAGGATTCTTTGACTAATCACCTTTTATTATTGATTTATTTTCGAGGTTTGTTAATTTACTCCATTACTAGATTATTTATAATACAAAAATAAGAGTTATGTTTTGCATTTGTCGTTATTATTATTGTGTAAAAATACATGGAGTACTTCACCAATTTTTTTACACAGACTTCCATGAAATTCCAACAAGACATTATTAAAGATTGCTAGTACACTTGATTTTGATTAGTATTCCAAGTACGATAAACTTTTATATTTATTATTGTAGTATTCATGTTTGTTCTAGAATATTAGGTCTAATGATTTTTTGCGTTTTTATTATTTTTATTTATATATTAGGTAATAGTTAAATGATTTTGGAGTTTGTATGGAGGAGGTTCCGATCTTTTGTGATAATAAAAGTGCTATATGTCTAAGTAAAAATCATACATAGCACTCACGAATTAAACACATAGAGATTAGACATCACTTTATTCGTGATCACATTCAGAAAAGGAATATTGTTATTGAGTATATTAATACCTCTGACTAGCTTGCTGATGTTTTTACCAAACCACTAGCGGAAGATCAGTTTGTGAAAATTATTCGCGATTTGGGTATGGTTAGGCATAGTGATGTTTGCCTAGAGTGAGTTACTTGAGTTGGTTCCCCCCTCCCTAAATTTTGTTTTTGAAGATGACAAAGGGGGATAAATTAGATGATGTTTTATTAATGGTGAGAATTAGTTGATGTGTGATTAAGGGGAGTATATTTAAAATGTTTGCCTTAATGAGTATTTTAAGTTGTGCATGCCTTAATGAGTATTTTAATTTGTGCATTATTGAAATCTTCATTATGATGCTTTAATGAATTAAAGAACATGTCCTTGGATTTAGGAGGAGTGTGGTTATATTTTATTTTGAAGAAAATATTAAAGTTAATTGTCATCATAAAAAATAGGAAGATTGTTGATCTAAAGATTTTGATGAACAATTAAATATTGATATTTTGATGGAACTAATATTTAATTGAGTGTTTCAGTGATTTAAAGTTCCAGTAATGAAGACGTTAAATTGAATGGATGAGAAACAAAGATGTCAAGATGATGAAGAAGAATTAAGAGTTTGAAGAAATTAGGGAAAACAACCCAGGTGAATCTTAACTCTTAATATCCCATTTAGGAACACACACATGACACAAAATGTATTTTATCTTTTATGTGTGTTTTGATTAAGTTAAATTATTTGTTCCTATGTGAAATAAGGAGAAATAATTTTGAATGACTAAAATGAAATATAATAATATTAGTTAAGCTAATCAAGAAAAGAAAATGGTTAAAGAGGCGAAAATGTAAAAGAAAATAAGTTAAAAATGTATTTAGAAAAGAGATTCAAGCACAGCAGTCAACTGGTGAGTCGACCAGATATGGAAGCTGCAACATCTTGTATCTCTAAGTCGACCGATAGGTCGATCGGCCTTCTGAACTCTCCAAATCAACAAGTTGACCGATAGGTCGACCGGTGAAGTAGTACTGAACTCTCTGAATCTGTAAGTCAACTAGGCGGCCGACCTATGCACGCCGTGGTGATGGATTAGATGCAACTTGAGTAGGGCAGTCGATTGGGCAGTCGATCGAACGCGTTGCTTCAGGATATAGTTTGATCCGAGATTATATCCAAAAATAGCCGTTTTTGGTTGAGATTTGAGAGAGATTTGTAGGATATTATCTATATTTAAGATATGGTTCATATACTAATTAAATCCTATTAATATGGTTAATTAAATATTAATGTTTCTCAATTTAGTAGTTGAAATAGATTCTATACTTATTTATTAAGATTGAGAAATACTTTGGGGTTTTAATTAAGAGATTTGAAAGACATTTTTAAGTGAAATTGGACCTAAATGAAGTTCTTATGATATAAGGGGTCTATAAGAGTTTTTAATTGTCATGATACTTGTAAACTAGCCGTTAGAAAGTTGATTACATGTTCCTTTAAATAGGCTTGCGAATTTCACTAGAAAAGTTAATCATTCTAAGAGAGTTAATAATTCTATATCATTTTGAGAAAACTTTTATAAGAGTTATTAGTCTACGATATTGTGTGTTATTCTAAGAGTGATTCTGAGAATCAATTGCAATCAATTTTTGCTGATACCGAATTTGAAACTATATTGTTCTAATCATTATTTATGTGGATTCCGGGTGTGATATTTCCATATTGCTTATTTCTTGTTTATTATTTTATATTTGGAAATTGATCTTAGAAGTTGTTTTTGATTTTTGAAGAAAATATTTTTTACAAACAATTTCTTGAATTTGATTACGTGCTCCAATTTGCTACCCATATTCTTGTTAAAATTAGATTTTTTGTATCTCATATATTTCTATCACTAGTTGGGATATTAATAGAAGTTCCGAGTGAGATTTACTTCTTATCAATTTTTATATTGGTAAGTTGTGACGGGTTAAATATTATTGGGAATATTTAATTAAGGGTAGTTGGGTTTCAGTCTCTTCTTGTAAAGATATTGAGGTAGTGATTCTTCCTGAATAAGAATTATGTATTGAGTGTTTCGTAAAGGTTTCATCCTTACCTGTGAAAATGATAGTTGGAGTGTTTTGTGAGGTTTTGATTCTTGTACCTTAGTGTTAAAAAGAATTAGATTATTCTTTAACCTGTAAAAAGTAGAGGTTCTTCCTTAGTCTGAGAAAAAGATATTGTAAAGGTTGATTCTGAGCCTGTAAAAGAATCAGTGTGCGGGTTTGGTTCCTACCTTTAAAGGGATCTTGGTTTTAGTGGGTGCGACTTCCGTGGAGCTCGGAAGATTGGATTAGCCAATAGTAGCTTGGTGAACCAGTATAAATATTTTGTGTGCTGCATTATTACTTTGCTATTTTTGTTGTTTGAGTGTGCACATAAATTGATAATATTATTCCGCTGTGTTATAAAGATAATAATTAATTTAGGCTAAAGATAATGACATTAATATTAGGAAAAAAATTTGAGAGGTCCTATTTGTTCAAAAAATAATTTTCTAGGTCCCATGCTTTTTAGACTACTTCGAAAAGTACAATCATATTTATTCTTCCTAAATTACCCTCAATAGCTACAAAATTTACAACAATTCCATTTTGATCATTTTTTTTTTCAAAACTCCTAAAATTTATATATATATATATATATATATATATATATATATATAATTTCACTTGTTTTTAAATTTTTCTCAATTTTATTTTTTAATAAAAAATTTCAATTAATTTTATTTTTCTTAAAAATAATTTTTTTATAAAATATAAAAAATACTCTAATTATATTTCACTTAATTTTATTTTAAATTTTTTTTTAATATTCTATAAACATTTTAAAATATAAAAAATCAAATATTAAATTCTATTTAAATTAAATATTCTTTTTAAAATATTTAAAAATCAATTAAGTAGATATCTACTTAAATATCCATTAAGTAGATATCCACTTACATGATTTTTTAGTTAATTTATTTTCAATTTTAATTTTTTTTTTAAATATTTGATGAACATTTTAAAATATAAAGAATTAGAAAAATCAAAAAATAAAAAATTTCACTGAATATTAATTTTCAATTACATTCCACTAGAAATTACATAAATCCACCTATTCCCTAAGTGGAAATCCAAAAAAAGAAAAAGAAATTAAAGTGAAAATCTGCTAAAAATTAAGACGATTGACGTCCGTTGTCTTCGCCAATCATCACACCGTTGCGTTCCCTCCATCTTCATTGGTCTTTAATAAGTAGATAGGTGTATATCTACTAAAAATCAATAAGTAGATATCCACTAAAAATAATTAGTGGATATCAACTGAACTAAAACATAACATAAACATTTAAACATCAGTAAATATCCACTTAACTAAAAAAATAACACTAACATTTAAACAATCAAATTAAACAATTCAGTAGATATCAACTGAACTAAAAAATAACACAAACATTTAAACAATCAGTAGATATCCACTGAACTAAAAAAATAACACAAACATTTAAACACTCAAATTAAATAATTCAGTAGATATCAACTGAACTAAAACATAACACAAACATTTAAACAATCAGTAGATATCCACTGAACTAAAAAATTAACACAAATATTTAAACAATCAGTAGATATCCATTGAACTAAAAAAATAGCACAAACATTTAAACAATCAAATTAAACAATTCAGTAGATATCAACTGAACTAAAAAATAACATAAACATTTAAACAATCAGTAGATATCTATTGAACTAAAAAAATAACACAAACATTTAAACAATCAAATTAAACAATTCAGTAGCTATCAACTGAACTAAAAAAATAACACAAACATCTATACACAAATGATAAAAATGACAAATAAATTAAGAAATCGTTATAACTTAAGTTGAATCTAATTGGGCTATCCTAAATAATATCAAAATTTTAATTCAATTTCATTTATCATCCTTCACCTATCAAGTAAGTAAATTAGTGGATATCCAATCAGTGTATCAAGTAAATAAATTAGTGGATATTCATCTTTCATCTAATTGGGATACCCACACAAAATCAGTAAGTAAATATCCACACCAATCAATAAGTGGATATCCACTTACTTATAGTTGTTGAATCAAAACACAAGCACCCAAACAACAACCATGGAGATGAAAAATACAACACCCAAATAGCAACCAAAAATAAAAAGAAACCAGCAACCAAAAAATACAACCATGGAGAAAAACAGCAGCAAAAAAAATACAACCACATGGTTCAGCACATCTCAATACAACAGCCAAACAGTAGCAAAAAAAAAAAAAAAAAAGGAGAAAAATACCTCAAATCGGGCGGCGGTGGTGGTGAAAACTACCCAGATCTAGCTGGATCTGAGTAGATCTACCCAGATCTGGCCAGATCTGAGTATATCTAAGCAATGAACGACAACCATTGGTGAGCAGCGACGGCGGGAACAACGAGCATCAGCAGCGAGCACTGAACGACGAGCAGCAAATGGAGGCGACGAATAACGGCGACAACGAACCGTCGCCACCGCCATCGACGCCATCTCCTGGCCGACCTCCCTCGATTTGGCCATATCTGGCCAAATCAGAGTTCTCTCTCTCCATCCCTCGATTCGGCGACGCCACCATCCAACCCATCGTCGCTCTCCGTCACACCTTGCTGTCGCCACACCTCGCCGTCCAAATGCCGCCGCGCCTCGCCGTTGGATGAGAGAGGGCAGAGGTTGGCTGTGCTCCTGTAGGATGAGAGAGTGAGAGAGAGGAGGAAGGATGAGAGAGGGTTGGGGTATCATTATAGGGTTAAGGTTTAAAATGAGGAAGGGTATTTTTGTCATACAATTTATGTTGTAGGGGTTGTGCCATTTTTTTTTCAAAAGAGGATCTAAAAAGTTGTTTTTAATTGTATAGGACCTAAAAAATTGTCCCATTCTAAAATAGGATCTTTAGAGGAAAAATCCTTTATATTATTGTTTTTCTTGAAATGAGATACTTTGAAAATGTGGGGCTTATGTACGGACCTATATTTAGAAAAAAAATAAAATTTATTTTCATTTAAAAAATAAATGTACTATTATAGTTTATATGATGAAAATCAAGTATTTCTATTTTTGAAATGTGATAGTATTTGTTACATAAATAAAATGTTTGAGATTCTTAAATATTATTTTAATATTTTGCTATGCATCAAACTAAAATAAATTTTAATAATTGGTAATATTTATAAATTGAGGGTGTTTATATAGATTGAATTACAAGAATTAAACTTTTTGAGAATAAAATATTTTTACTCTTTTAATAACGGAAAACTAAATATTTTTCATTTTGTGAAGACATAAAATTATTTATTTTAAAGTTGAATATGTTCTTTATTTAAAAAAAAAAAAACATGAACGTTTTTAGTATTTATGAAAAGAGCAAAAAATATATGAAATATTTTTATTCTTTGAAAAAAAAATATCATTATATATTATTAATAGTGATAGGTTTCTCGTTTGAAAATTGATTCCTAGTATTTATTAGATTACTGAGCATTTTCTCATTTTAAAATGGTTCCTAGTATGTAATAACACTGCTGGCCATTACGATTAAATAGCTCCTAGTAGTAGGCTATTGGTCACAAATTAAATTTGTAATTTCTAGTCGTAAGACTATTGACTATTAAAATAGTAAGCGAGATTTTTAAACTGTAATTAAATTTTAATTGCGTGATAACATATTGATAATTTTATTGTCATCATATAAAATTATTAAATTTCTTTGAAAGAGAAAATTGAATTATTGAAAATTAAAATTTAATTATTGGAATTATCATGAAGTTTCAAGAAAGTCAAAAATTCTCTAAATAGAATAATATTTCACATCGATAAATCGGCATTTCTATTGTGTTTAAGATATAATGGTTCCTAGATAATTTTCATTATTCGATTGTCCCGAAATATTGATCAAATATTTTTCCTAGATATAGATGTTTCAAAAATTGACAGAAAATGATGTGAAATTAAATTCGATTTTCATGGAATTACTTTTATAGTTTCCTATTGTGTTGGAAGAAAATATTTGTTGGTTGCTTTGAATTATATTCTTAGAAGGTTTATATGATGATAAACTAGGAATCTGATGTATTAATAAATATGTTGTCTAAATATAAGGCCCCTAATTGATTACTTCGTGAATTCCAAAGTATTTATATAATTTCGAAATTGTGAATATAAACTGTCTTGGAAATTACTACTTTTGTACATGTCCCATATCAGTTTACATGATGAAATATGAGACTGTACATAATGTTGGTTCGATAAAAAAAAGTTGCGTTTAATATGTTCCTAATAAATTTATTTGATAGTATGATTGGAACTAAAAAATTTCAAATGTTGCTAAAAAAAAAAATGATGTTCTAAGTGCCAAAATATTTATTGGTACTAAAATGAGAATTGATGGAATAGATAATTTTTAAAAAAAAATAAAAAAATGAGGCTTAATATTCATGCATTATATTCCCACAAGGTGGGACAATCGTACATTATATTTCCATGAGGTGGGTCAAATTGCCTCAAAGACTAGTAGTGGCTAGGTCTTAAAATTATCGAGGGAGATGGGTGTTAACCTATAAGAAAGTCACCTAGGGAGGTAACCTAACCTTTGTGATTGGGAACCCTATGAAAGAAGTTCAATAGGTAGCAACAATCCATATTGCGTGAATTATAAAAACAACACCATATAATTTAGAGAAATCATTTAAAAGATTCTCTGGCGCATCCCTAAAGCACTAGTGTTGTATAATATTGTGATGTTAAGGATGAGTTTAACCCTTAATGAGACCAATGTGAAAAAATCCTTGCAGGATATAGGTCACATATACTCTTGGAGGACTTACTTAAGTGAGAGTTGTTACGAAGCTGCGAGTATGAGATTGAGCTTTCCCTAGTAAGTCTCATGAGAATCAAGATATATGCGCATGGCCATAAAAGTGCAAAACCGCGAACATGATCTAATACCCATACTCTGTGTGTGTGTGGATGAAAGAAAATATATAGATATAGAAGATATATTGAGAAATATAGAGAGATATAAAATAATATGGAGAGATATAGAGAAGTAGAGAAAAAAGTGTTATACTATATAAAATAGTGAGTGTGTTGTTATGAGATATAAAGATAGAGATAAATTATATTTTATGATATTTCATGTATATTATATACTTGATGATTTATGGGCAATAGAGTTTGCAATCGGTTCAATATAGGGATGTCATGCTTGCACCTTGACTCCCTGGATCGTTGTATCTTGGGAAGGGGTCGCTATTCAACCCTGTGCATAGAGGGGGGGGGGCGTATCTTTTTTTAGGACAATGTTTACACGCTTCGATCCACCAAATATGTATTTTCTTTTTATCCTATGCTTTATTTTATTTATTTAATTGTTGATGTTCTTTATTATTTAAAGATATTGCAATTGTATGTGAGATTTAATTATTTATTTAATTTGAATTTATATAATTATATAAATTTCCCCAATACTTATTACATGCAAACTCTTGGAGTCTTGGTTTAATTGGTTGGTTTATTACATGCAAACTCTTGGAGTCTTGGTTTAATTGGTTGGTTTTATGCTTGGATCAATGGAGATCCTATTTTAAAGAATGACAAGAGTTGAAATACCTTTTGCTAGAATATTAGTTTTTTTTTTTTTTTTTTTAACCCAATTGAATAAATTAAATTATCAGAATAAGTAGTTTATTACAAATATATTTGATTGTATTATGTTATTGGAATAAGTGGATTACTACAAGTATTTTTTATTGTAGCTTTTTTTTTTTTTTTTTTTTTATTTTTTATCTTCTTTTCTATTTTTTATTTAAATTTGAATTGTATTTATTTGTCATTGTATATGAAAATATTTAAAGTTAGTACTTTTGAATATAATGATATGAAAATAATTATTTAAATATTAAAATTTGTAATTGTTGGTATTTTTTGTTATAATTATTAAATCCATTCAATATGAGTTCAACTTTTGTATAGATTTTAATTTGATTTTTATAGTTTTTAATAATTTTTTTTTTGATTTTTTAAAATTTTTTCAATTTAAAATATACAGTGCCTTTAGTCACAGGTACACTCTGATATACATATATGTTATAATATATATTGTTTGAAAGTTTCAAACTATATTATTATAATAATATATATGTTAAAGTTTTAATATTTTATTATAATTCATAGTTAATTATTTTATTATGTTAAAAATTTTAGGTGTGATGGTATATGATTACGGTGATAGAAATTTTAGGCAACTAAGGCGATGTTAATTTTAGAAGTTTGACTTTCAATGATTTAACTACATTAATTAATTGTGTTGGATTCCAAATTAAATTTAATTATAATAACTTAGTTTTAATTTAAATTATATTTTAATCATTATTAGATAATAATTAATAGATATATAATTTAAATTTAAATAAGTTGTTATAAATTTAAACTTTAAATTGATCTCCAAATTTAAATTAAATTTCAATTGTTGAATTTGATTTTGAAAGCCAGCATAAGGATTTGAATTTTATTTTGATTATTATTTGATAATAATTGATAGATAAAAAATTTAAATTCAAAATGCTTAAATAGATTTGCTATTTTAAATTAAGATTCTATATTTTTTAATTATGATTAATAAATACAGAATTTTAAATTAAAATAACGTATATTCCAGTTTAATTAAGAATCCATTTTAATTATTATTTGATAATAATACATAGAATTTTAATTAATAAATATGAAATTATTAAATCTTAATTTTTAATTAAAGGTCGATCTTAATTATTATTTGTTAATGATTAATAAACATAATTTTTTTTAATGAAAAGGTAGATTCCAATTTAAATAATAGATCTATTTTAATTATTCTTGGATAAATAATAGTAGTATAATTTTTATTTTAAGAATTGATTAAATTCGTGGTTTGTAAAATTTTATTTTATTATTTTGAGATAATTTTAAAAGATATGAGATTGATAAAATTCAAAATTGAATTACAATTTTTTTATTAATTATACGATAATTGTTAATAGATATTAAATATAGTTTAAATTCAAATTTATAATTTTAATTACCTTAGAATTAAAATAATATTCCTTATAAGATTAGGATAGATTATTAGTGTTCCTAATTGGATTATGAGATTGTCGTCACTATTTTTTTATTAAATAGATAATTTTTAATTTTTCATAAATAAAAATTGTAGTGATCCTTTCATAAATCGTATAATCAAATGTATTTAATATGTTAGTTTATTTGCATATGTATCTTAAATTTGTGGATTGATCATGAACTTAAAATCGTTTGACCTATGTGATTGGTTTTGTTTGGTTGTATATCAAAGTTAAATAGTATTTATCATTAGATTATTTAATTTGCCTATAATTCTAGATTCAATTCAGTGGATTGGATTTATCCGAATTAAAAGTACATATCATCTTAGGGCAATTTATATGCACGTCTAGGGTTATTACATATTTATGTTGCATTTGAGCTCATTTCGCATGCCCGTATAAAGCATTATTTATTTTCTTATATATATGTATATGATGTATGTTAAACAAACTAAATAAATAAATAAAAAAAAGCGATGAGATTTTAAATCCAAATCCTTCAAAGCAAATATAAAGTTGAAAACGGAAGCATATGAGATATGCGTCTTTGTGGTTTTCCATTAGGGAATTTGTTCGAGTAGGGGTTCCATAAGCCTAAAGTCGATCCTTAGCTGTAGAGTGAGACTGTATGTTGGAAATCGAGCTCATGATGAACTTATCTTTATTTATAACATGGAAAGAGTAGACTAGTGTATTCTATTCATTGTCGGGTGGGGTGCACATGAAAGGCTAACTTGGACTATGCTGGGAGGATGTAACTTAACTAGTGAGATATATTCTTAGCTGATATGCAGACTATGATCAAACTAGAGACCAAACATGAATTCAATCCCACATAAAAGGTAAGAGGCAAGAGTTTCCTATCCCCAAGAGCGATACTTCCTTAGTTGTCGGGTGGGCTCTATGATTAGAGATTATTCAATTACCTATAAGGTAAACTTGGAATGTACTTGCTTCTCCTGATAAATGCGAGATTCAAAAAATTTAGTGAAAGTACATTTAGATTAATAAAAAAACCCTAATAAATCTAAAAATAATGTATAATACTTTTCTGTTTAATTTTATTAGTTATACTTCTTTATATAGATATTAATGAACTAAACCACTTATTAAAGTTCTTAAGAAAATCAATTTAACCAAACCCAATATCCCGGATTAATTTGATGAAATTAAAATTCATTTTAACTTCCAAAATGTTAGTCTATGTCCTATATGATCCAATTGTCTTACGAGAGATTATAACAAGAGGATTATAAGCAATCTCGATGCTATTAGATAATATCAAGTAACGAATTTTAGATATAGTATGAAATTTTGTTAACTCGATGTAACAGTAAATGCCTAGAGTCTATCTATAGCAAGCACAATTGTACTGTAAGATATAACACCTCAAAATGAGTTCTTTTGTAAAACCCTGATTTTTATTCTACGCACAATTTGAGTCGCATTTGAGCACATTCGAAAATATCGGGGTGGATAACGCTATTAATTGTGTGATTCAAAATATTAGGGGTCGAATTGTAATTTTCACAACATTTAAAATTAGAATTGGGTTTAATTACTATCCTAACCTAATTGGAGGGGAGGTAAGTGCAAAATATATATTATATATGTTATATATATAGAGAGAGATGAGAGTTGATGAAATGAAGAATGGGATGGCCACTTGATCGGCCATTGGATCACGCACACATATACACATATATACATATGTATACATACATATATTCATACATATCCATACACCTCGGGAAAGAGGAAGGAAAACCGACGAGAGAGAGAAAAGAAGAGAGAGAATCGGAGGTGGGTTCGCCGGTGAGTGTCGGTGATCGGTGATCGTTGCGGTCGTCGATGGGGAGTGTGGCGTCGTTAAATTTAGAGAGAGAGAGAGAGGGAGGTTAGCTCCGGTGGGTGTGGGATCGCCGTTCGTCCGGTGGCGACGGTGATCGGTGATCGAGTATGTGTGTTTGGTTCGGAGTGTGTCCGTGTGTCGTTTGTGTGTGTGTTTCATTGTGCGCAGGTGATCGGAGTGTGGGTATGCGTGTTTGTTCGCCGTCATGGTTGGAGGGGAGAGGGTGATCGGAGTTTGCCGGCGGTAAGTTAGAGAGAGAGAGTAGTGGGTGTGTGTGTGTTTTGCGTCTGCTGTGTGTGTGTGCTCAACGGTTGCGGTGTGGGTGTGTCGATCAGTTGTTCGGTGGTCAGTGTTTCATGTGGTGTGTGTGTGTATTCGGACCGGTGATGAAGGTGGTGGTTCGGTCGGTTCGGTGGTGGCGGCGTGAGTTTGGTCCGACAGTGGTGGCGGTGATCGTGAGTGTGTGGGTGTGTTTGGCGTCGTTGATGGTGTGGGTAGCTGCGGGTGTGTGTGTATGGACGTTTAGATGGCGGCGAGGGAGATCGCCGGAGTTGGGAGAAGAGAGAGAGACGTCGGCGGCTGAACGAGGAGCGCAAACAGGAAACAGGAACAGAAAAAGAAAAAAGGAAGAAAGAAGAAGAAAAAGGAAAAAAAAAAAGAAGAAGAGAAATTACATGAACCACCCCAATAAAACTTAAAATTCATCTCGCGGACCGGTGGAAAATCCGGGAAAGGTAAAATTCTTGACTTTTTTCATATATGCATTTAATTGTTGTATTTTGTGGAATTTTACTTGTTGAAATTATATGAAATATGTGGGACGATGCAGAATTTACGTGACGAGCATGTTTACGTGGCTTTGTGTTAAATTTGGACGATGCAAAATTTATGTGATGAGCATGCATACGTGGTTTGTGTTATATAAATTAAATGCACGTATTAGAGGGGTTGGAGTTCTACTGAGCGTTGGCTCACAACCCCCACAGTGTTTGGATTGTAGGATCGGCTGGGAGAAATGCGAGAGAAGAGATAAATATTCTATTTGAATTTCGTGTTGTAAATAATTTGTAATGAAATTATTTATTGTTATAATTGGAAGGAAACGGTAATTATAAATACTGTAGTGATTGTAAAATGTTTATTCCAATTTGAATATATTAAAATATATTGTTAATATAATTGGTTTGATTTTTATATAGGAAAATTTGGGACTTCAATTATAACTGGAAATCGGATGTTTAAATTATGAATTAGAAAGTACTAATTCCTATTGGATTTTAAATGGGAAGTATTCTTCTAATTTGAACTATTAATTAACCATCGTCGGCATAGTAAAAAATCTATTGAATTTTATAGATATGAAAAATCGATGTCGGTTATTCGAAATCTATAAATATTGGAATTTATTAAATATCCGATTTTTAAATAATAAATTATTAAATTAGAAGTTTTGGCGCCGTTTTGCAAAAGTGAAAGTTAATTATTATAGAACGAATTGGGTCGCCATGTTTTGAACAAATCCGCGGATTAACTCGAAATGCAACGTTGGATTAATTGGTGATATTTAAATGGTGATTATTATATGAAATGCATTCCCGTCATAAAAATCGGCAATTAGAATTATCGCTATGATTTATAAAAACTTACCGAATTTTGTAGTGTCACAGAAGTTGACTAGTCGGATAGTTGCTTTTAGGCTTAGGATTTTCTCTATAGGAGAAACCTTAGTCTCGTCCCTGGGAAACCGGGACGGGGCGTAACATCTTTTGAGTAGAATGGTGGTAGGATCATTTCCTAGTGGGCTTAGGCCCAAGATGATTGGCCATAGCAAAGACCTAAAAGATTTGGGACCATTTTAGATGCTGAAACTGGTTGTGGATTAATTTTTGTAGAAATACCGGACTCACTCTCTTATTTTTCAGTAAACTTCGACATAACCAATTTTGAAGTCTTTATTCATGTACTTCTAAATTTGTTGAAGATAATCATAGGATCTTGAGAAGCTAAAGTGATATTTTCTCATTTAGAATGAGACTTCTTCCTCCAAGAAGTAAGAGAGAAAAGTGTTTCCTCTCAAAGAACCAAGGGTTAGATTTTGAAAATGAAGAAATTCAAGAAAGGGAAGTGCTTTTACTACATTCAAATTGACCACTGGAAATAGAGATTTATAAGTTCCTGGTTTCCAAAGACATACGTTTAAAGAACGTCACTCGGTATATATAATCAAGAAATAAACCTAAAGGGTGCTCAATACATGCTAACGTGTGTGGGCTCATGGGATTTGGAAGCTCAAGATATTTTCAAACTTCTTAACCCTTATTTTAGCCTGGGGTTTATGTATTTATTAAGATACAAATTTGAATACTTGATTTAGATTACAAGTATAAAAACAAATGGAAAAATATTAAGACTCTATGATTAGATCGAGGAGGCAAAATATTTATCTATTTAGAATTATTTTGGGATCACCATATACTTTACAATAGGATAGTCTTGATAAATCATAATTTTTGTGTATTTGCTAAATAAGGTTACTACTATTTCTTTTCCAGAGACACCGTATGAGATATGGTGTAGTGAAAGCCGTGTCTCAAACTGTTGAGATTTGGTTGGTCAAGCTTTTAACTGACAAATTGAAATCTAGAACTCATAATTGTAGGTTTTAGAATGTACCTATGAAAATTGTGGTATATCACTTCTATCAATCAAGTAAACAAAATTTGTTTTCGAAAATGCTACATTCTAGAAAAATAGTTTCTCAAAGCTTTTAGGATTAATTGATGATGGAAATGGACTAGGTGTTGACACCATACAAACCGACAACAGAGTTTCTTGAGAACCTTTTATAGTAAATACACCTAGTACACAAATTATTTGTATAGATGGTAGGGAATCCTCATAATCTAATATATGTATTAGACATATCAATCAAGATGATGAGGATTTACTTCAAGTAGGAGTTAACAGACTTACCAGTTATAAAGGATACGATGTTGGACATCATAAAAGTAAAATGGCTGTAAAATTATTGATGGACTATATATACAACTAATCGATCTTCAGCTCAGATGGTAAAATGTACATCGATAACCATACTAAGGATTGTTAAGATTTTATTTGTCATTAATATAGACTTTGGATTATGAAACATGGCAGATTAATATAGAAATCTCAATGGCAACATTGTAAACGTTGGAGCTCAGTTTCCTAGCAATTTGTGGCAAGCTTATCATTCTTAGTTTTGTAACAAATTTCGCTCCTAAATCTATAACTTTCTCAGTCTTTCTATTGATTTTTAGTTAGTAATAATACAATTCATTATTTTTCTAGGCATAAATTCTGAAAAAAAGAAATGTCGAAAAATTAATAAAGAAAATAGCCAAATAAGATAAAAATGGAGGAAAAAAAGCTATAACCCGCGAACTAACTTGGTCCAAGACCTAAGCCAACCCAAAATGGATCAACACTTAGTCTCTGCCCAGGCACACATTACGCGACAGAAAATAGCTTGCGCTTACGGCCCAGGCATTGACCCAAGTTTTTTTACCCAGGCGTGCGCACAATGCATGCACGGCCTGGTCAGCAGTAACAATTCCTCACAAAAAAAGAAATGTTTGAGGAAAGAATTGGCTATAATGGCCATTTTAATAGGCATTTAATTAGACACAAAGGGGGAGGTTCGGCAGATGAGCTTGGTTGACTTATTTTTTTTCTTTTTCATTTTTTTTTGGGAATTTCATCATTCTTCGTTCATTATTTTCTTCACCAAAACAAGTCCATGGAAGATTGGGAGCCGAGGCAAAAACAAAGAGGAAATTCATGGCATTCGATAACTCCATGAGCAGCAAAGGCTTCCAAATCGGGTTAGGGATATATTCATTTTCTTAGATCTATGTAATGTAAATTTTATTTCTTTCCAATTTTCTTTTGTTCTTTTATATGTAAGGTTGTATACCAAGGAATATGATTTTAAACATTGTTCTTAATAAATTTATGTTCTAAATATTTTTGTAGAAGTTTGGATATGAATTTAATTGAAACTACATTGTTAGATCTATTACTTGTGGTTTATACCTAATAGTTATACAACTCGGTTTCTTAGGAATTGATACGATTTAGTTAGATGAATTATACTAAACGATTAATTCACTTAGATTAGTTAAAGTAAGAATTGAAACGTGAAGATAATCCATGCTCATTAAGTGATCGATTCGTCTTTCGCAATAAGTTCAGCTCGTAGCTAGAATTACTTAACTACATAAAGAAGTAAATTAGAAGAATGAAATTTATGATGTAGATTGAAGAACAGATACATGTCCCTAATCCGAATATTTTACCTATTTTATTTTAATTTAAATATTTTTCTACATTTTTATTATTTAAACTCTAAAAATCAATTTTATTAAACTCAATCGAAAAATAAGAGAAAAACTAATAGTTTCACTCCAAATCCTATGGTTCGATACTCCTATTCCGATTCTATATTACAAAGTTTTGTGCTTAAATACGAGTATTAAATTTGAGCGATAAAATTTTGGCGCAATTGCCGGGGATTAGCAACGGTAATTATTAATTCTTTTCTTGTTTTTCATTAATCTGTATACATCCATATTTTATTTTTTTCTTCTTTCTTTCTTTCTTTCTTACCTTATGAATATTTTTTGTTGAAGATCTGAATGTTTAACTGGGGCTCCTAAATTTAGATACGCTAAAATCAGGTTAAACATTCTGATTTGAATTTTATTTTTTATTTTCTTATTTATTTATTTATTAGTATTAATTTTGAAGTATTGGGTGATTCATGACTTATTCATTTGGGTGAAATCCATATCAATTCACCACTCAATTTTTACTCAATTGGCAATATCTTACATTTGATAATGAGCACGTTTATCTTGCTCCATCTTACCTGCCAATTGAGTATAATCAATATCTAAATACCTACCTATGGGAAGACTATTCTTGTTATAATGAGAACCCGAGACCAAACTTTTATCAAAATTATTATGAGTCTCCTCAAGCGTCGTGTTATTTACCCGATTTTGAGAAAAGGAAGTTAGCCATAATAGAATCCATAGAGGCACAAGCACTTCTCCCTCTTTCCTCTTCCAGTTTCATGATACTCATGTAGTTTTGAGAACAAAGGTATTAGACATGATAAAAACCATATAGTCCAACCTCCACTCCCAAGCTCAACATCTAGAGTCCTGATTAGGAGAACTTAATGATACCTTAACTAAGTTGGACTTAGGAACATTACCTAGTTTTCCCATGGCCAATCTTGATGGATAAATTTTGGTAGAAAATCATGGTGAATTTGGAACGACCTTTAGGGGTGGATATGATGTAAAAATATCAGGTAGATTATGAGAGTGATGATGAATGGGTGTACTTAGGATATAATAATATGGATGAAATCATGGTAGAAAACCATAAGGAAGATCAAATCCAAGCATTAGACACATATTTAGAGATCCGTCATTTGCATAAAACACCCATTACACCCGAGACATCGCATCTCAAAATTAAAGAAAATTTATTTGATGGGGTAGACCGATCACCAACCCAAATTGAGGTTAAATCTTGCCATTTAGATTGGGTTGGTGGTCATCATCTACTATTGGAAGTCCTACTGAAAGGACAACCAAAAAAGCCCCCCCTCCCCCCCTCTCTCTCCCCAAAGAAAAAGAATTGGGATTCATTCCCATAAAAATATTTATAGCCTTTAGTACTATTTATGGGTCACTTGTGATAGATTGGAGAGTGACCAAGAAAAATGTGAGGAAATGGTTGCTCCATTATGGATAGGTGTAACCCTCTCACGTCCAGTTGAAAACGTGAAACTTAGCGCTAAGCGGAAGACAACCCACTGAAAAAAAATACAAATAAAAGAAAAAAATGAATTTAAAAAAAGAAAATAAAAATAAAAAATTATAATGGAACAAAAGGACAGTCATACGATGCTTAATCTTCTATTGTTTGTTTCCATGTGTGCATATTTTACTGGTTTGGTGGCATTCCTAGAAATTTTTACAACGACTCCAAACAATTCCATCATTAGGTTGTCCTATTTCCTAATCTAAATTATTTCGTTCTTTACAATGAGGATAATTTTAGAACTAAGTATGGGGGAGGGTTACCAAATGTTGTAGTTAACAAAAATATGCATGTTACGTTATATTTGGGAATATTTTATTAGTGGACACGTGTATCTTTAGGGGTGAAATTGTTTTGTGTGAAAGTTGCAACCTAAGTTAGTTCCAAGTTGCACTATTGTTCATGCACCCTAATTTTATGTGTACTAATCTTATCTCATATTAGCAAATTGTGAATATCAACTAAAAACAGGAACTTGTGTTATTCTCTCTAATTAAAAAAATATAAAATAAAAGAAAAAAGAGAAAAAAAGACAATATATAAAATAACTAAATAATATCTATTTTAGCTTAAATATCGGGTTCTCATTAAGTAACAGGGCCTCTTGCCTTATCAAGCAGTGAGTGATCACGTCAAAAGGTGATAATCGAGTATAGGTAAAGTGATTGATCAATTAATCCTAATGTGTATAATGTTTGAGTAATTAAGTCTTTTAGAGTGTCTTTACACCTAATGTCCCAAACCCACTGGATTAGGATCATTGACTTAACACTCGTTACATGGACATTCTAGAAACTACAATAGGATTAACATTGCACATATCAATCTCTAAATAAATAAATAAAAGAGAGAAAAAAAAATTAACAAATAAAGTAATAAAAAAAATTAGAGAGAAGAATTAGATCTTTTTGAGGTTGTAGTTCATTAAGTTGTTAATCATCAGTGATTATACTACTTACACTTGAGATTGAGCTTCATGAACAAAGTAAAATTTAGAAACAAATTAAGTGTTTTCTAACATGAAAAATAATCATCCCATTCGATTCGTATGTACTTCAACTAATATATGTCCCTTGAATATATCGATAGTGCTTTATAGTTCATCTTGAGAGGTAGACATTTTTGTAAATATCATCACTGTAAACCTTCAAGAGACTAAAACTCGTCAACTAGAGATCACCTAGGGGTTTAAAGACTTATTGCATACGCTAAATGCAATCGTGTTCCCTTCAAAACTATTTTTTTTTTAGATTTTTGTTTCACTTGAGGACTAGTAAAATGTAAGTGTTGGAATGTGATCGTTCTTAATTTTGTACTAAATTTCTCCTCTAAATCTATATTTTTTTTAGTCTTTTTATTAATTTTTAGTAAGTAATAATACAATTTATTATTTTTGTAGGTATAAACTCCGAAATAAATGCCAAAAAAAGGATGAAGTATATATATATATATATATATATATATATACCAAATAAGATCGAAAATAGAGGAAAAAAGGCTACAACATGCGAACTGACCCAACCCCACCCGAGAACGAAGACCTGACCTGAATTGAATTAGCCTAGGATAGAGCCCTTGCGAGGAGAAAATATCCTGGACCTACAACCTAGGTGCTGGCCCAAGTTTTTTGGCCTAGGCGCTAGGCCAGCCCTTTGGCCCAATGCCTCTGGCCTAGGCGCATGGGCATTGGTCAGCAATAACGGTTCCTCACAAAAAAGAGAAGTAATTTAGGAAAGATCAATGGCCACAATGGCCATTTTAATGGGCATTTAATTTTCCATTTAGGGGGAACTTCGGCAGATGAGCTTGGTTGACTTATTTATTTTATTTTTTCAGGAATTATAATCCATCTTTTTCTTCTATTGTTTTATTCACCAAAAAAATGTTCCATGGAATATTAGAAGCTGAGGGCAAAAAAACAAAGATAAAATTCATAGCATTCGACAACTCCATGAGTGACTAAGGCTTCCAATTTGGGTTAGGGATCTATTTATTTCTTAGATCTATCTAATGTAAAGTTAATTTTTTTTTTTCTGGTTCTATTTTGTTCTTCTGTATGTAAGGTTGTATAACATGGATTTTGGTTTTAAAAATTTTTATTAATAAATTTATGTTCTAAATATTCTTGTAGAAGTTTGGATTTGAATTTGTTTTCAATTGTAGTGCTAGATCTAGTACTTGTAGTTTAGACCTAACATATACACAACCCAGTTTCTTGAGAATTGATACAACTTAATTGGATGGATTAGGCTAAAGGATTAATTTGCTTAGATTAGTTAACATATGAATTAAATCGTGAAGATAATCCATACCCATTAAGTGATCGATTCATCTTTTGAAGTAAGTTCATTTTGTAGCTAGAATTACTTAACTACATAAAAAAGTAAATTAAAAGAATGAAATTTGTAATATAGATCGAAGAACAAATACATATCTCTAACCAAAATCTTTTACCTATTTTATTTTAATTTAAATATTTTTTATATACTTTTATTATTAAAACTCCAAAAACCAATTTTATTAAACTCAATTGAAAACTAAGAGAAAACTTAATAGTTACAATCCAATTCCTGTGGTTCGACACTCTTACTTCAATTCTATATTACAAAGTTTTGCGTTTAATACGAGTATTAAATTTGAGCAATCACCTTGCATAAACTATGTCTGACCTGATCTTTCAAACATGCATGCCAAGGTACGTAGGCAACCCCGTGAAGGTTCGGTCACAATTTTTCTAACGCTTTTCCCTTAGCCATGGTTTGGGATCGTGTTCTATTTTCAAAGTTCTTTGTCTCCCTGTTCCAACCTGTTCGAATCGAGGGAAGTCGCCTAGACTCTTCCTCGTCCATTTTATTTTTATTTGTATCCCTGTTCCGACCATGAACATGAGCTACTCGTATCGAGAAAAATTGCCAAGGCTTTTCCTCATTTACTGTTTTTCTTTGTCTTTCTGTTCTGATCATGAACATGGTTTATTCGTATTGAGAAAAGTCATCGAAACTCTTCCTTACCAATTTTTTTTTCATGTTCCACCACGAACATAAGTTGTTCGCATCAAGGAAAGTCACTGAGAATTCTCCTCAAAATACACTTTTCACTTTCCTCACTATTAAATCGTGGATCTTCCAGTGTTTCAGGACCCATGTGCCCTGGTAGTACCATTTTAATTTTCTTCCCTTAAGAGGCCAACCTAATGCAACTAGGTTCGACATTGTTTTGTTTTGTTCGTCTTAGCAAAATAAAATGATGTGTGTCTTCTATCTTTGTCATTCGGAGTAAACTTACATGACAAAAAGGGTCAGTTGTAGACACTATATTTTGTAACGCCTAACTTTTTATTTTTAAAAGTTACGTGTCTAAATTGAAATTTTGAAAAACTTTAAATTAGTATTTAAAGGGATGATTTTTTCCAAATTGTTTTTGCTTTAAAAATTATCCAAAATCGGAGCTCCAATTAGAATCCGAAAATATTTTAGAAAGTTAAGGTGTCAAAATTGGAACTTTTAAAAAATTGTCCAAATTGATCAAATTAAGAGTGTATCTCAAGAGTATAGCACTTCTTAAATTTTTTATTTTGGTTCCCAATTGACAATTTTAAAAAATTGTGCACTTTGCACATATTTTCATTTTTGACCTTGAAAACATTGTTTTTCGCCCATTTCATCAAATTAACTATCAATTTCATTTTTGTTTTTCAAATTAACCATACCAATCATATATTGGATTCTTTAGTTTTATGTTTTTAATTTAATTTTAATAAATGTCAAAGGCAAAGAAAGGGAAGAGTAGCAAGAATCCTATGGTTGATCAGTCCAACTTGTCTAAGTTAAGGTGTTGTTCCTTGTTTCGTCTAGTTAAAGTCGTACGCTTTCGTTTAGCATCACCTACGGTAATTTGCCTGTCCGATTTCATTATGCTTATCTAATTATTAATAAAAAGTGCCAATAACACCCAAATTTCATCATGTGTATTTCCAGGGAATAAGACGATACCTAGGATTCTCCTAGAAAGTAGAAATAGTGTTTTTTTTGGGAGGGTATGGGGGTTCTCTATAGTCATTTTCTAATCTGAAAAGACTTAAGGAGGTGAATTGTGAATCCTAAAGACGCAATACCATTAATAGGGGGATTGAGTGTGTAGACATGGGGAGACTGCCTATAAAAGGCAACCTCTCCTCCCCCAAAATTACACAACCAAATTCTTAGTATTTTTTTTTTTGAATTGCCAAGCTACTTTTCTCTATAAAGATCCTCAAAACACCTTACATCCTACATCCATCGTTCTCACACCTTGATCTAGACACACTAAACACTTTGTTCATTTTCTCTTACTTTAAAAAATAAGAAGAAAAAGAAAAAGAATAAGAAGAATGAGAGGAAGGAAAGAAGACTTCCTCCCCAAGGTAAGGTAAGTTAAACCCGCTCTCCAAAACACACTTTATTTTTTTAAAATAGCCCGAAAGAATGGACTAAAAACCAAGAAAAAAAAAAAAAACTAAGAGGACGTTCCTAAGGGAAAACTTAAAAAATAGTTTACTTTCTTGCATTTACATTTCAACATTTACTTTTCAGTTATTTACTTTTTAGTTTTGCGCTTTCCCGTGCCTCTAATTTCAATTATTTAGGTGGCATTTGGTTAGTGTTTCCACTTTTTTCAACCTAACTGGAATGGGTTGGGTTGAGTTGAGAATTATGTTTTCAACTGGATACAGAATTGTGTTTGGTAACGACAAAATTTTGTTTTTGTGCTTGGAATAGAATCGCGTTCGGTAACACACAATTCTATTTTCTTATGGGAACAAAATTGTATTTGGTAATGAATAATTCTAGAATTGTTTCCTCAATTATTTTACAAGGTTATATTTTAATTAAGAATTTAAACTGTTTTTAATTTTGTTGGGATATATATAATTATATCAATTATTCCATAAGTTAGGGTATATATAATTATATATATCCCAACTTCCAATACTCCAAGATTATAAAGTTGACAAATAAAGTTGCAATAGCAGCAATCCAGACAAATAACTCGGATTAAACAAATGAAAGAAATGCCAGATAGCCAGACAAGAAGGCAATATTAGTCGATTTATCCCATGATTTTACTAATAATTTCCTTCAAGACAACAGTAACTTGTCAAAACTTACATAAAAAAAAACAAATAATATGATGGACAAAAGCATATCCTTAATTTTTTTTTTCTAAATTAAAAAATTTACAACTAGAACTTTCACAAAAACATTAACGGCTCAATTAGAACTTTCCATTGGGCTCATTACTGCTAAAAAAAAAAAAGAAAAAGAATAAAAGAGTGTTAAAAGTTCATAGATAAATTTGTTGTAATTTAAATAAAGAAAATATTTAAACTTATTTAATTTATACACACCGGATTTGATTCATGCCAAATCCATTCGACAATTAAATCCCTATTTAATCCCATTTCGATGACACTTTGATTACTCATTCTGATCTTGACTGGAGCAGGTTGTTGGTGTTGTCCCTCTTCCTCTTCTGCATATCCCTCCCTACTCCATCGTTCGAAGAGATTGTCATTTAAATCATGCAATCTTATTTCACACTTTACTTTCACTTCTGCGACTTTCCTTGCTATTTACTTTTCTTGTTATGTGCTTTTTCGCACTTTAAAATTATTGCGTTATGATTTTTTCTGCATTTTATGCACTATTCTCAATGGAAAAAACAAATAAAGAATTGTCTTAACTAAAAGTTGGAAGGGAGAAAGTTGCCCATACCGCCTTTTAGGTTTTTTGACTTTGTACAAAACTTTAAGTGGTGGGTTAAGGGAGGCACTTCCCCAAAGTAATTTTTTTAGTTGAGGGTAATTTGGCAAACAAGATACTGCATTTCATCCAAATTGTTTTTACTTTTTCCGAGGGTCTCTTCATTATAAGAATTCTCAAAATTGCTTTTAATTTAATTTTGATTTTTTTTTTTCAATAAGCCTTTCCTAATATCTATTTTACTTTCTGGAGGATTTAAAGGATCATCAACACTATGTTAATTTTACTTCAAGAACTTCTTTAGTAAGCTTTCCTAAAAGAACACGTTTGACTTTTCTGAGGATTCCAAGAATCCTCTCAAATTGTCTTTCCAAATTTAATGTCGGGAATTTCTTCAGTAAATTTTTTCAAAAATCTGTTTTACTTTCCAGAGAATTCCAAGGATCCTCACAAATTGTTTTTTTAATGTCGAGAATTTCTTCAGTATGTTTTTCGCAAAAATCTGTTTTACTTTCTTAAGGATTCTAAGGATCCTCACAAACTGCTTTTCTAATTTAATGTCGAGAATTTCTTCAATAAGACTTTCCTAAAAACCTGTTTTACTTTCCTGAGCATTTCAAGAATCCTTAAAACTATTTTTAATTCCAGGAATTTTTTTAGTAAGAATTTCCAAAAATGTTTCTTTACTTTATTAAAAAATAAAAATGGATTTCTTCACTAAGGATTCCCAAAAAAAATATTTTAGCCTTTTTTTTTTTTTAGTTTTTTTTACTCTTTCTGTCAAGGAAAGCTTTTGCATAAATTTTAATATTTCTTATTTCCAAAATAAACCGAACTAAAAAATTAAATAAAACTCTCCAGGGGCCAAACTTGTTGATTCCCTTTATAATCGATCGGCAGTCTAAATGGGGGCCTTTTTATTTTCTTTCTTCTTTTTTTTTTTTTTTTTTTTTTGAAGTCTTCTAAATAAAAAGAGAATAAGAGGAATAACTCTAACCAAACGAAAAAATCTCTTAGACTTAATTTAATTCAAAGTATTTGGATGAATGTACCATTTTCGGACGTGTATCTTGGATTGCATAACCGACTCTTAAACTTTAAGAATTCTCTAGTTAGGCCAAATTTGTTTCTGAGTTAAATTTGGGTTATCTCAAAATTAAACATTTTTAAAAATCCTAGTGATGTAACGCATCATTTAAACTCAATACTAGGCGGTGACACAATTTTTTAAGAAAAATCAATCCAAAAGATTATTTTAAAAACCGACGCCTAGAAAAGCCCCTTGAACTTTATTTTATTTTAAATAAAGTTCAAAATAAGCTTATCCAAAAGCAATTTAAAAAATAAGCGTTCTTTCAAAAATTGAACTGTTGAACACTTAGTGCTCTTTTAAGCGACGACGCTTTATATATATATATATTCCCGAGTGAGTAACATGTGTATATAAACATAATATCTAAAGATCCTAAGAGAATCACATGTATCACATATGCATGAATCACATATAATGGTATTTTATGTATGATATAGATAATCACATTAGATACAGGTAGGCATATAGACATGATATAGGTTAACCGATGTATATGGTTCTATTTTAAAATCGATCCAAAAATCAACTTGGATGATGAATTGAAAGTTAAATTTATTTAAAATTGTTTTAAGCTTTAATGAAACACTTTTTTCCTATTGTTTGAATATAAAATTTTAAATTATGAAACAAGACCACAGGGTCAATCGTGTGTTTAAATATTTCTACATTTTGAACCCTAAAATGTAGTCTTTTTTGGTTCATCATTTCTCCCAATTAATTCTTTCCTGGTTTGGACAAATTGGAATGTTATAACACTCGGATATTAATCGGAGTACATGTCTATAATACTCATATCGTTACATACAGCGGGATTAAAGCCAAATCAAAGGCAACAACTAGTTTTCAAGCCTATATATATCCCTATACTGTACACTTTTGAGATAAGAGAGAACAAGTGGAAAGTTTCGACACACCTTAGCACTTGTACAGAAAAACTAAATCCTTTGCTTACACTCCCTTATACTTCATTGAGTGAAATAGTGAGAAAAACGACTTAATGCTGAAATTTTAAGTGCTGAAAATTTAAGAAGGTTGTTTGATAAAATTGTGTTGAAAATTTAAGTGGTGAATTTTTTTTATTTGTTCGATAAGTACAAAATTTATATGCTGAAAATTGTTTAATTTACATAACTATTTTTGAATCAAGATAATGTAAAAAATAAAAAATTGAGAACAAAACAATAAAATCAGGTGCCATTAAAAAAAAAATTATATTAAAATTAAAAGTAGAAATTAACCAAAAAATATGTAAATATTATGTATTTTTTTTATGTAATTTGATTGCTTAAATTAAATTATAGTAATAATTTAAATATAAAATAAAATTAAAACCATAAAATAATCCAAAATTAATTCAATTCTCATTAATTCTAATTCTAATTAAACCCTAATAGGGAATCAAGGGTAAAATAGTCAAAATATAAATTTTTTTAAGTGAAAAATAATGGATTGCATTAAGTAAAATGAAATAAGTGAATGGACTTTAACTTAATTTTTTACTCACATTTTGACTTAATTTTTAAGTTAACTTAATTAATTAAGTGATATTAATTATATTTATCAAACAAACTTAATTAATTAAGTATTTAATATATTCAGTTTTAAGCACTTAACTTTTTTATCAAACATGTCCTGAGTGATTGATTGAAATTGAGATAAATGTTTTAAAGGTCTGAACAATCAATTCGCTATAACTTCTGATCAAATTGAAAGAGATTCCAAACTCAGTTCTGGTTCTTCACACGAGTGCAAATTCTAAGAATTATAGGTGAGTCTGTTCTACACTTTATTTGTTCTAATCGTTCATATTTCTCTAAGTGTGGCTATTTGACTATTGTGATTAATTGTTATATTCATTTAGAATTGCATTCTCTTGATCATACATCTATTTCAGATACTTGTGAAATACGTGTTTGCATATTAACAATTAAAGATTTCATCTTGTAAATGTTAACCAAATTCTAGCTTTTAAAATCAATCGTTTTGAAAACCTATGACTATTTTTTTTTTTTTTTTTTTTAAATAATTACAAAATGGTTTTCAAAGATAAATTCACAAATTCATTGGATATGGTATATTGGACACATGAAGAACTCACACCGCTAACGAGATTAACTTCCTTTACGAGGTCTTAAATCCCCTGCGTACCGTTTATAATATAATGTATCAACATTTTTAAGAGACATTATTATCTATTGTATTTAAAAATAAATGGCACAGATGAAAGCTGAATTTGAGAAAAAAATTTAGATTCATACCCAAATAAAAATAAGGCTGGCCTTGTCCTTCTCTATCTCTTCATCCTTATCGAACAAGCATGCAAGTCCTCCTATTCTCTCTTACTTAATTTATAAGGGTTTTTTTTTTTTAAATATTTTTTTTCTATTTTTTTAATTTTTTAAAATAAAAATAAAATATTTTGGAGGATTGTTCCGTGATGGCGTGTGGCGGTGTTGATTATAGGTATTATAAATTGTTATAGAAAACAAAGAGAATAGTTAATAAATTAAACATTTCCGGTGAACCTCTCTAAGAACTCTATCTTTTTCTCTATCCAAAGATTCAAGATAATTTACTTTTAAGAAAATAAGATGAAATATTCCTTCATTTCTATGAAACAAACACACGTATATATGAAACACACATGAATACAAAAGAAAACAATAATATGTGATTTCTAAATAATATGTTATTATTCATCATAAAAATAATCACATATTCTCTTTTCAACCAAACACGAAAATATAACAATTCATATATTGATTAAGTATAACTTGTGGAAGCATAAACACTAAACAAATACTTTAGATGCTAAACACATACATTATTTCTAGATGAAAAAAATGAAATTATCAAGAATCACATCCAAAATGAATCTATTTCCAATAAAGTGTCTTTTTAAGTATTATTTTTCAACAAATAGACTTAGTAAACTGTTATCTTTGTCTAAGCCTCTAGGTTTCCTGAAATTAAGCCTTTTCCTTGTATTACACCTCTATTTATTTTCTACTGTTAGAAATGTTTTCAGTTTCTACTGTTACAAAACTTTAGTCATTATTCTTCTTTATATTCTACTGTTACAAAATCTGTTATTATTTCATAATAATTTAGGAACAGTTATAAAATCTGTATTTTTGTATAAATATGATCATTCTGTGTAATGGAAATATATTGAGTTTTGACTTCTTACATGGTATCAACCTAATCACGTTCTTGAGTAAAATTTCTTTTTCAGATCAATAATTGATGAATTGAGAAATGGTTGTTCATCCTCAGTTAGCAGTTGCTAACCTCTATTTATTAATCGAAACCTCTTTCTATTGATCTCGAACTCCTTGAGATACACCGCTATTGGCCGCGATCGTTGGTCTGAAGCCTTTAGATCCAACGTTGTTTGTTAGATCTGCTTTCACTGTTGATTTACAATGTTTCGCTGACTTCAGATCTCCTTGTCTTGTCGTCGCTGCCGCTTCATTCACAAACCTTAGCCTTTGTTGTTTTGCCAAAGCCATCGTTGCCTCTGATTTTTTTATCGAGCTCTATTCTCTTGATCATTGCCTCTACAATTTCTTTGCCGTCGAACAATAGACCAGCAACTGCCACCCATCTTCGGCCTTCGTTCAGTTATCATTGATCAGCGAAGAAGCCTCCGACGTTCTCCACACAGTTGCAAACAAGTATTTATTCACTAAGCCAATTTGATTTTCTAAGGGATAAAGAACTTTTTGGTCCTTGACAAATGCCCCGGGTGTCTAATTGGCCTTTAACTTTTGCAACTCGACAATTTGGCCCTTGACATTTCAAAATCGTTCCAAATTGGCCCCTGAGGCAGATTTCGTTAAGTCAACTAATGGTCAACGTTTCATTAAGGGTATTTTAGTCTTTTTATTCAATGGGGTTAATTTTGAAAAGTCATCTAAACTTAAGGGGTCAAAATATTTTTTTTTCCTATTTTCCCATATTTTATATGAATTCAAATAACATTTGTCTATTATTATTTTTTACTTTTTGCTTCAGTTCATAAAAATCTTAGAAAAGAAACAAAAATTTAGGAACAAATCTAGAACAAATCTTTATTGAAACACAAATCTGGGAATAAATCTAGAACACAAATAGGACCCTCCCATATTGAAACAAAAATCTTGGAACAAATTTTGAAGCTGGCGAATAGAACCCTCTCATATTCAAACAAAGAAATTTCGTCGTCGTCTTCTTCATTGGCAAATGTAAATATTGCTAAATTTGAACGTGTAATTTCAACAACAAATTTATGGGAACTAAACAGAATTTATGGGAACAAAATAACATTTTTTTTTAGAAATATTATTTGATTTTTTTTTTCATTGAAAGAGGAATTAAAAACCTCAAGGAATACAAAAAGAATGACATATTCAACCAAACCAAATACAAACCTTTATGAAAGAGGAAATAGGAGCAAAACTAAAGGATAATGCCATTGTATTCTAAGAAGTTTGTGCTAAAGTAAGGGAGTAGAACATAATCATATATATATTTTTTTCGCTCCCATATTAAAACACAACATCAACACTAAAATGAACATCAACATCAAAATGAACACCATCACCAAAACGAACATCAACACCAACGAACACCATCACCAAAACGAACAATACTACCGACGAACAATGAAATCGAAAACGAAAAACATCGCCGAAATCGAACCTTGGGGTTTCGATTTCAATTTCGATTTCAAAATCGAAACAGGAAATCAAAATCGATTTTGATTTCGAAATCAAAACCGAAGAACATCGCACGAAGAACACCGCCGAACACCACTACCAAAACAACGAATACCGCCGAAATTGAACCTTAGGGTTTCGATTTCTATTTTGAAATCGAAACAGGAAATCGATTTCGATTTCGATTTCGAAATCGAAATCGAAATCGAAGAACACCGCCAAACATAGCCACCAAAACGATGAACACTATTGAAATCGAACCTAGGGATTTCGATTTCATAATCGAAATGGAAATAGGGTTTCAATTTAGGTTTCGATTTCGAAATCAAAATCGAAACCTAAATTGAAACCATGTTCGAAATCAAAATCGATTTGGGATTCGATTTCGAAATCGAAACCCACGAAACCCAAATCAAACCACGGTTTCGATTTCGAAATTGAAGAACACTACTGAACATCACCACCAAAACGATGAACACCACCGAAATCGAACCTTAGGGTTTTGATTTCTATTTTGAAATCAAAACAGGAAATCGATTTCGATTTCGATTTCGAAATTGAAATCGAAGAACACCGCCGAACATCCGCCACCAAAACGACAAACACCATCGAAAGCGAACCTAGGGGTTTCGATTTTGAAATCGAAATCGAAACCTAAATCGAAACCCTATTCGAAATCGAAGAAAATACATCATGCATAAACACAAGGGAAAAAAATGGAAATCCATGAACTGAATCACAACTTTACAGGAGATGAGAAAACAAGAATGAAAGAACAAGAACACTAAATAAACACCTATTAACTGAGATGAGGGAAATCAAACGGATGAAAATAAAATTAATCTAGAAAAAAATTCAAATCTTACTATAAAAGCAACGGATTTGGGACCGGAGGGGTGGAGGTTATCGTTCTCGTAGATCTAGGACCGGAAGAAAGGCGCGATGGATCTGGGACCAGAGGGAGGGGGCGCCGTCTCAACTCCAGGAAGAGATTCCCCATTTTCAATCTGAATCTCTGAGCGTTTAGACGAGGACATTATCTGGATGTATTTTTTTTTATTTTTTTTATTATTTATTTTGTTTACAAATTCATAAAGAAAAAATAAGTCATCTGATGATCCGATGAAAACGTCGGGGTAGGTTTCTTGTGCTTGAACTTAATCCCCAAGCATTAGGTCAAGGATGTTTTTGATTATTTATTTTTCTGTATTTTTTATTTATTTTATTTTTATTCTTGTCATCAAAACCCTAAAAAATAAAAAAAAATATGAAAAAAAAATAATAATAAAATTTTTATTTTGTAGAAATTAATCCTTACGAACCTTAAGGTGAGTCCGACGATTCGATGAATCATGGGAGAGTTTTCCATAACCTCGTTTCCATTCCCCAGCTTGAGTAGAATTTAAAAACATTTAGTTTTAGGAAATCTCTTCCCTCGGTAAATCTTTTCGTGGGATCTCGCTTAAGTTTTGAAAATATTAATTTCAACAAAATTGTTTCTGCAAACCTCCCTCGATTCTCACATCCATAGAATTTGAGATAATTTGAAATCGTGATTTCTTTAAATTAATCGGGCAAACTTAGAATATACATTGTTTTTGCATATCTATTTCTTATATTATTTAGACGACATGTTTATGATACTTTCACCACTTAGACTTTTTATACATATAGTTTTTATTTATATTTTTTTTAACTTTTTTATATATTTATTTATTTATTTTTCACGAATCCACGTTACTTTTTTATATCTAGTCACGATATGTGCACCACATATATTTTTTAATGAAATAATTGTCATGCATAATCACGTTAATTCCGGTAATGCTCCCTATTTAATTCCCGTATTCATATTAGTTTGCATTGACATATTTAAATAAAATACTTTAGTTCTTTATTAGTAACTTTTACATATAAATAAATAAAATTCATTTAGATGTTAGTTTTGCATTAATATTTCCAATCTTATTCATCTATTTTAGTTTGCCTATTTAAATTAAAGAAATCTCTTGGAAACATACATAAAATCCCCCGAGGACCATCCTTATCGAATCCTTAATATTTGATAAGAGGTTATACCGGGGGAACATTCCAAAAAATCCCAAAACTTGTCCCACCTTATTCGTGAAAATACCAAAAAGATTTTATAAGAAGAAAATGATTTCAAAATAAAATAAAACACTCAAACTAAACTAATTGGACATAAGGTTTCATTTTCGGATGGGCGTCTTGGGGTGTCTAACACCTTCCCTGAGTATAATCGACACCTGTGCCTTTAAATGAATATTTGGTTTGACCGTATTTTTTTGGAGTCAATTTTTACTTAGGCCTTTTAAATTATTTTCTAAAAATTCGGTGATCTAACACACCATTTAAATCTAATACTAGGTGGCGACTCCTTATTTTTTTAAAAATGACCTAAGTATTTTTTTGAAAACTGGCGCTTTAAAAACCGCTCCCCTTAAGCCTAATTATTATTTAATATTATTTCCTTTTCGAAAAAACGGGGCGTGGCAATGTCTATGTTATTTCATTAATGCATAAAAATTACTCTCCATTACTCAATTTTGCATGAATAATAATGTTCGTTGCGCTTTTGATACTCACCACTTCTATATCTTTGATCTCACCTCTGGTTCTCTCCTCTATAAGAGCCTATATAAGGATGGTCTCTGCAAATTTCCTACATTTTCTCCCCGCCTATACGCTTTATCTGCCTCGGTCAACTTATCCACCGTTTGGCACAATCGGCTAGGTCATCCATCTACTAAATTAATGTCTTACTTGGGTTCAAATAAATTATTATCTACTCCTTTTAAATTTAAATCCTCCTTCTACTCTGGGTATGCATTGTGTAAATCCACGCATCTCTCGTTACTAAGCTCACATCAAATAAAAACTTCTTTTCCTTTTACTTTAGTTTACTCTAATGTATGGAAATCTCATGTGCTTTCTATCTTTAGCTATAAATATTATGTGTTGTTCACTAATGACTACACTCGTTTTACTTGGATATACTTCATGAAACAAAAATATGAAGTTATCCAACATTTCAAAAACGTTTTAGCTTATGTCCAAACTCAATTTGCGACATATGTCTAAAAATTTCAGAGTGATGTTAATGGGGAATATGATAGTGGTCCCTTGAAATCTGTTTGTTCCTCCCTAGAGATTCATCATAGACTCTCTTGTCCTTATACTCACGAACAAAATGGTCTTGTCGAACGAAAACACCGCTACATTGTTGACATGGCCCGTATCCTCATTCTCACAAGTCATGTTCCCCTCCATCACTGACTCGAAGTGTTCTCAACTACTATTCACCTTATCAATTGTCTCTCATCCTCTAAACTACAGTGGTCCTCATCATTCTACCGTCTTTATGGCCATACTTCTTCCTACTCTGAGCTACGTATGTTTGGTTGTGCATGTTATCCACATTTAGGTGCTTACTTAACTAATAAACTTTTACCAAGAACTATTGAATGTGTGTTTTTATGCTACAGCTTGTAGTACAAGGGCTGTCGTTGTCTGGACCGCACAACTGAAATAGTATACATTACTCAACATGTTCGTTTTAATGAACAACACATCCTGTTTGCATCTAACATCAGAAGCACTCTGCCAGACTCTTTATCAGGGGCCTTTATTCTTCTACTAGCACCAACTCTTACTTAACCTCTGCAATCAGCTGCACAAAAATAGTGTTCTATTTTTTCTTCATCAACCATTTCTATTTCATTATCAGCGGCGACAAAATCAATCCTCACAACCTAATTCTTATGTTGCTGCCACCCTAAGGATCCTCTAGTTCCTTTGCCTAATCCTTCTGTTCTTGCCACTCTTGTGGCTCCTCTAGTTCATCTACCTAATCCTTCTGCTACTGCTGCTGCACTTGAGGCTCCTCCAGTTCCTCCGCAACATTCCATAATCACACGTCATTGTGATGGCACACGCATTTCTCTTATCTGGATAGATGGTACAATTCGATATCCTCTCCCACGGACTCTACTTGCTTAGCTTCCATCTCCCACTGACGAGCCTACCTGCTATACTCAAGCTATTCATATCCTTGAATGGCGTCAAGCCATAACCAGTGAATTTATTGCCTTACTGAAGAACAAAACTTAGGTTCTTGCCCCTCCTTCCCCACATCAACATGTTGTGGGATGTAAGTGGGTCTTTAAACTCAAGCGCAAAGCAGACGATTCCATTGAGCGATACAAAGGTTGCCTAGTTGCCAAGGGCTTCCATCAACAAGAGAGTGCTGACTTTGACACGACATTTAGTCTTATAATCGATCCTACGACTGTTCGTATTGTGCTTAGCCTTGCTATATCATTTAGTTGGACATTACGACAACTTGACATGAAGAATGCCTTTCTTCATGGTGTTTTGAATGAAATTAACTATATGTCACAACCACTTGGTTTCATAGATCCGACTCATCCTCATCATGTCTGTCATCTACAAAAGGCTATCTATGGCCTCAAACAAGCGCATTGCTCTTAGTTCCAACGTCTCAGCACATTTCTTGTATGATTCTCGATGACACATTGCAAACCTTGAAACACCCTTATATGTGCTAAGACTGAGTTGTTGTCTCAAAGCGAGAATATTTTGTCAGATGCCACTAAGTGTCAGCAATTAGTTGGCTCTTTACAGTATTTCACTTTCACTAGACCAGACATTACCTATGCTACTTATGATGTTGCTCAATTCATGAGCCAACCTCAGGCGCACCATCTTATAGCCACTAAACGAATCTTTCGATACTTAAAAGGGACTTTGAACTTTGGCATCTTCTTTCAGCGTAGTGCTACTCTCTTGACCCTCAAGGCTTATTCTGATGCTGATTAGGCAGGTTGTCCTGACTCTCGTCACTCTACCATTGGCTTCTATGTTTTCTTAGGCTCCAATTTGATCTTTTTGACCGTAAAAAAATAACCCACTATTTCTTGATCAAGCGCTGAAGTTGAGTACCAATCCCTTGGCCACATTTGTGCTGAAACTAGTTCGGTACGTCATCTTCTCTAGGAGTTGAAAATTCCCATATCTACACCCATTACTTTACTTTATGATAATCTCAGCACTACATATATGGCCTCAATCCTGTGTTCCATGCTTGTACTCAGCATATTGAACTGCATTATCATTTCATACGAAAATGCATTCTTACTGGCACACACCGAATCCAATTTGTTCATTCTCCTAACCAGCTCAAAGACATATTCACTAAGGGACTTCACAAGACACGGTTTCATCTTCTACGAGCCAACCTCGTCTCTCTAGGCTAGCCGAGTTTGCGGGGGAGTATTCAATCTCTCTTTATTTTCTATTGTTAAAAATCTTCTTCAGTTTCTACTATTACAAAACTCTAGCCTTTATTCTTCTTTATTTTCTACTGTTATAAAATCTATAATCATTTCATATTAATTTAGGAACAATTATAAAATTTGTATTCTTGTACAAATAGGATCATTCTATGTAATGGAAATATATTGAGTTTTGACTTCTTACAATATGAGATTCCTAAAATACAGAACCACAAATTGATTATGTATAATATGATTTTTCACAAATTGAAAGACAAACAAACATAAACTAAAAGACCTTAGGGACAAGAAAATTAGTTTGTTTTGTTGGATGGGGACTTCATTAAAAAAATGACATACAAAAATAAGTTTTTAGTAATGAGAATTAAACTTACATGCAAAGGAAAAACATGATAGGCACCAAATTTTGAGAACGGGTTTAGAAACCTTTTCAAACTTGAGGGACTAGTTTTCCGTCCTCAAATTATAAGAAAGGGTTTAGGAGTTCAGAGAGAACAAAAACTCAATGGAAAAGTAAAAAGGCAACCAATGACTTCCCATGTTCAGAGACTTTTCATGTTCAGATGATTCCCTTTTGAGTTCGACGACCAATGTCAACCTTCAGTAGGCGACCAACAGTGACCTTGCATAGTTTGAGATGGGAGAGATGGATGATGTTCTAAAGATATTAAGAGGATTTTAATAGACTTTATTTGTTTCCCTACTTCGACCCTAAGTACTTGCTATTAAAGATAAATTACATCAATATTAAATTTACTTGTAGTAATTTCCTGTAGTTATTCATTAAAACTTAGGCAAAATTAAAATTAAAGAGAAAATAATTTTCATTAATACTAAATGTACTTGTATTTATTTCTTAAAATCATTACTTAAAATATGCACGGAAAACTCAAATTGAAGAGTAAAAATAATTTTCATTAATACAAAGGCCATAAAAATAATTTTGATTAATACCAAGGTCATGTTTGATAACCGAATCAAGTGCTGAAATTTTCAACCAATGGACGTTTACCTTTTTTTTTTTGTCACTTAATGGGTTTGACATTTTTTTTTTAAAAGTTGAGACATTTTTACTCTCAGTAGACCCCCCCCCCCTTTTTTTTTTTTTTTTTTTTTAATTTTTTTCCGTTGAACGTTATGTTATTGGTATTTTTATTTTATTGTTTTGTTCTCGAAATTTTTTCCCGCATTATCTTCATTTAAAATTTTTATTTTAGAGGTTTGTAATGTAATTGAAATAATTGAGTCTTCAATTTTCGTACTTATTAAATAAATAAAAAGAATTCAACACTTGAAAATCAGCACTAAAATTTTTAATTTTATTAAATAAGCCTATGCTCTTTTTAGCACTTAAAATTGCAACACTTCAAATTTGTAGTATTTAAAATTTAAGCGTTATCAAACATGGTCTAAATTTACTAGTGATAATTTTCTTTTGTATTTCTTAAAATATGAAGACAAAATATGTCTTCAAAAAATATATTATGAGTTGTTTCATAATAATTTGGATATTTGATGGCATCAAAAATCATAATTTCAAAAATCCTAAATCAAAGATAAAATTCGAGAGAACTTACCTGGCATACTTCCCTAAGAACTTGAGCTGAAAAAGAAAGCAATATGAATTCAATAGCTGAAGTAACTACTTTTGAAAACAAATATAAACAGATATCTTTCATGGATGGCAGAAATTAGACATCAATGTCTGGGTGGTGTAGTTGGTTATCACGCTAGTCTCACACACTAGAGGTCCCCGGTTCGAACCCGGGCTCAGACACTTGGTGTGATTTTGTTGATTTTTATTTTAATTTTTTTTAAGTTATTTTATTTTTGTCCTTAATCTTTTTTTTTTTTTTTTTTTTTTTTTTTTTTTTTTTTTTTTTATGCCATAATGATATTATGATTTCATTAGATTTTATGTTTGCTTGCTGTTTTCTTTTATTACAAAAATAGAAAGGAGAAAGAAATATATTTTTATTCCTTTTATAATTTTATAGCATACAAGTTCTTTCTATTTTTCGTTTAATGTTTTCAGACATAGACTTTCTTCTTTAACCAACATTTGTTTCCCCTTATATTCTTGTTTTTTATGCCACCATAGTAATGTGTTGGTATCAAAACATAGTGAACACCTTGAGTATGGTTCGGTCAAATTCCACCAGTGAATTTCTTGCTGAGGTGAGGTTGCTGAGTTGGAGTTCTAAAACCCTAAAGAGTTGGAGTGCCTCGCGGTCAACAGTCAAGTCCCTTTTGAATTTTGAGCTGAAATCTAGAGAATTGAAGGCCAACGGATATCTACACAAGGACTTACTAGGGTTTAGCCTAGTAAAGTCCCTCCTGCGTGAGAATAAGCGCTCAGGGGAAAAGAACATATATGCTTCAAATTAGAGATTGGGAGTTACCTTGGGCATTGGATGTCTGGGTATTTATAGGAGTAAAGTGCAATTGACATTGCTTAGTCGAGGTCGTGAGTACGGTTAATTAGTGGAAACCTTGTGCTTGACCAATAGGAGAATGGTTGAGGAGATTACCCAATGGGCCTGGATTATTGACCCATAAGACAGGCCCACGGGCCAAAGTACTTGACTTTGAGGAAAATTGTTGATGAAGAATTTGTTCCCAAAAGACCTAAGGAGGTGGATATCTTTTCAACAAAGCACAAACAAAAATGAAGAAGAGATGAGTTGATGAGCTAACCTTCTTTGGGAGAGAGAGATGAACTGATGAGCTAACCTCCCTTGGGTGAGAGACTTGAACCAACGAGCTGACCTCCATTGGGAGGGAGAGCTGAGCCGACGAGCTGACCCTCTTTAGGAGGGAGAGTTGAACCAACAAGCTGACTTTCTTCGAGAGGGGAGAGTTGAATTGCTGAGTTGACCTCATTCTTTCATTTTCTTTTGAAAATCCTATTGGGTCCATCTTTTGGTGGATGTCGACCAGAGGTAGCACAACAGGTCGATGCTCGGACGATTATCATGATGTGGTCTCCATTAAGGGCCCCTTATGCATAGGTGTACATAGTTCCTGCCTAGGTGGATCTTTGAACAAAATCCCCTACACTTGTATGGTTTGATTGGATTTTCTATTTTTTTTATTTTATTTTTATTTTTTTTATGATTTTTTTTTTGGGATCTTGACACTTTGCACCCTTAAGTTTGACCGTTATTTTACTTTGGCTCCTATATTTTTAATTTGAACACATAACACCATGATGTTTCTTAATGATCCTACTTCTGTTCAAATCAATAGTTACATTACGATTTTTTTATGACAAACCATCACTTTCTGTGCATCAAACTATATTTCAGAGGACCTTAAGGGCATTATAATCCTCTTATTTTACCCTTTACAAATTTTATATAAAACCTATACACACACACACATACGCGCGCGCGCGCGCGCACACACACATATATAGATTATAATATATCTATCTTTTAACCAACACATATTTATGTAGGCTCCTCTTGAGTTAAGTAAATTTCCTTAGACTTTTTCGCCAAACCGCTTGACAAACCCATGAAGTTGTGGTTGGAAAAATTCACCAATTACTTATATCTTATTTTCCCTCTTTATGTAATTAAAATGGGATTACCGATTTCAATACCAAAAAATATTAATAAAGATAAAAGCAAATAATCAATAAAGCGTGATACACGATTTTTACGTGGAAAAGCCAGGGCGGAGAAAAAACCACGAGACCAAAGTCCAACCTCAACTTGTACTATCACAAAATAATAGGATTACAATCGTTCATACCTTTAAGAGAAAAACTCTTGAATCACCACATAAACATCACTGAAACGGTGGATACAACAAGAAACAATAACAACGGGTTTAGAGAAAAATACCGAAACACCAATTGGACGAGGGTTACTTGAGATCAAGATTAATAGAAACGAAGTACTTGATGTAGTGAACGAGCCCCAGAATTTCAGCCCAATCGGAGTCCAAATCATGGTCCAATCATCAAGCTGAAGTAGTTCTTTCTCTCTCTCTCTCTTTTTTTTTTTTTTTTTTTTTTTTTCTCTCTCTGCCCAGTGTTGCACAGTATTTTCTACTCTACTGCAGCTGAATTTTGTTAGTGCCCCAAATCCCCTTGTTTCTTGTATTCACCGTAACCATATAATGGATATATATATTTATGTCCCAAAGTTGACGCCCAACAATTTTGAAAAGGCCACTGCCGCCCAATTTTAATTTGATCATTAATGCCCTAATGGGCTAGGCTCTTTTTAATATTTTTTTCTTTTATTTGTTTTATTAAGAAAATCTAAATAAGCCCCCATTTTTATTTTCTCACTTAATTTAAGCACAATTAAACTTTAGGCTAGGTCTATCCCTTTATGGGTTGGACCAACCCAAAAAACCTCCTCTTCCAGTTCATGTGGGAAAATGCATGAGACCTGTTCTCTCTCAACAACTCTTAAGCTTCTATCCCAGAAAAACTTTTGTCATCACATCTAAACCATTCTTATTTGTGTGTAGCAATTTCATATCCAACACATTACAAATCCAATGGTACCACGGACTTGAGTTATTATCTTCAATTTTCAAATTATAAACTCATTTACTCTTCAAAATTCTCTTGCCTTTAAGAAGTTGTACTAAGTTATAAGTGCAGTTCTAATGCAAAGACTACATCTCTTCTTGCATGTTTTTACACCATTCATTTCTATTTTCGCTCGACACAAGTTTTTCATTGCTTTTCGGTTCTCCCCATCTGTAAGCATCACATACTCATTAGAAATGATATTTTGTAGAAGTCCTTCGATCCCTGTTGGATCTTCTCAACTGAACATCAACTGGAGAAGGTGGAGGTTGTTGTTCGTCCACTATTTCATCACTGACATTGATGCACCCTGAATTTTGATAGCGGAGGAAGTAGAGAATCAGGAAAAGAATAAAAACAAGTTTCACCTCTTCCTCTCTAAGTTGTCCAAATTCGTTCATTTTGAAAATAGTTTTTCAAGGGTTTTCTAGGCGTCGGTTTTGAAAAACCTCTTGAGCCGAGATTTTTGTTAAAAACGAATTTACCACCTAGCATGGTGTTAAATGGTGTGCTAGGTCACCATAATTTTGGAAATTCATTTATTTTTTGAAATGACTCGTGTTTTGACTTCCGTAGTCAATGAACCAGAGATATTCTTTAAGTTCGAGAGTCGGTTATGCTCGGAAAAAGTGTTAGACAGCGCAAAACACCCATCTAAGGACGGTACCTCAATCTAAATAGATATTCACTGTTAAACACTATCCAAACAGTTTTCATTGATTCACTTAAACAAGAATAATTCCCCCTTTTAAAGTTTTATTCTTTTTATGTATTTTTGATATGATTTAATGGAAAGCACAACTCATTGTGTAATAGTAGTTTTGTTCAAATTCTCACGTGTTCTTAAAACGTTGTTAGATGATTTGACGTTTTGGAATTTCTTGGCATGTTCTTGAATGCTCTTGAATATTTTTTTGAATGTTCTTGAGATGCTTGGACTGATTTTTGTATGATTTTCCCTAGTTTGGTTATAGTTAAGATTAGGTGTTTGTTTAATGTTCTTGACAAAATCAAAAACTTGTTTGTGTTTTTTTTTATGGGTTTTATGTATTATGTACAAGAGAATAAGTGTATTATCTACATGATCCTACTATATACAAAGCAATCTACACAAAATCAACCAAGAATCATAGGGGGTTTGATAGAAACATACCCACTTAGGGGATGTGGTCTTCTCCAAGTTTTTATCTCCTTTTCTTCCTTGATCGTCTTGGTCAGTGGTTGATTAGTGGTTGCTGTTCTTTGAGTTCTTAACCAAGAACCCAAGAACAACAACCTACTTAAGGGAAGTGGTCATCCCTAAGTAGCTAACCTCGTTTCCTCCTTAATCCTCTTAGCTCGGTGTTGATCGGTGATCGTCGATCCTTGAAGTTCTTATTCTAAGAACTTCAAAAACACGTTCCATGACTAGATTTTGGCAATATAATGAATTTTTTGAGACATTTTCTTGACAAGACTAGGACCCGAGAGAGTTGCTAGAGTTTAGAGAGAGAAGCCAGACATTCAAGACTCAAAAAATGGGAACCCCAGCAGCCCTATTTATAGGTTGGGGGACTATGCATTGGGCAATGCGCAGGCTAATCCAGCCTCTTCCTTGGGGGATTTTAGACTAGGGGACTTGTTGCTTTGTCTTGGTTTGATTTATATTGGAACGAATTTATAGAAAAAGGCTAGATTCTCAAAGATTTGGTAATCATTGGCAATCATTACCAATGAATGCCAATGATTGCCAATCATTACATCTCCACCAATGATATTTCTTGTACATGGGTGCATTTATCAATTGATGGGATGGATAAATAATGGTTAGATCCACTATTTCAATTTGGTTGTCACAAATTCTCCCAAGGTGCATCGTATCTAGTCCCTAGGTGTCACTTTGAATTTAGTTCAAAGTGATGAGTCATGACCTGTGTTGGCCCAATAGAATACCCAAGAGGGCGGGGAGAGGGGGTGAATTGGGTAATAAAAAATAATCATAATAAAAATCAATAAATCAAATAATTAATTTTAAGCCTAAATTAATTATTACCTTTATAACACAGCGGAATTAATCAATCAACTAGGTGCACACACAAATAGTAAAAATAGATAAATCAAGAAAGCAGCACACTAGAGATTTATATTAGTTCACCAAACTACTCTTGGCTAATCCAATCCCCCGAGCTCTACGGAGGTCGCACCCACCAAAACCAAGATTCCTTTAAAGGTAGGAACCAAACCTGCACATTGATTCTTTTACAGGCTCAGAATCAACCTTTACAATTTTCTTTTCAAAGGCTAAAGAATAACCTCTACTTTTTACAGGCTAAAGAATAACCTAATTCTTTTTAATATTTAGGCTCAAGAATCAAAATCTCACCAAAACACTCCAAATATCCTTTTACCCGGTAAGGATTGAACCGTTACAAAATCACTCACAAACACACAATTCTTATCCAAGAAGAATCACTACCTTAATCTCTTTATAGGAAGAGACTGAAACCCTACTACCATTGATTAAATATCCCCAATGATATTTAACCCATCACAACTCACCAATACAAAAATTGATAAGTAAATCTTACTCAGAGGTTCTACCACCCTAGATATATATAAACTCAATTAATATCCCAACTAGTGATAGAATTATGTGAGATGCAGAAATATGATTTTAACAATATATAGGTAGCAAATTTGAGCACGTAATCAGATTCAAGAAATTGTTTAAAATAATATTTTTTTTAAAGAATCAAAAATAATTTCTAAGATCAATTTCTAAAGACAATAATAAATAATCAATATGCAAAGATCTTACCCAGAATCCACAGAATTAATGATGAAAACAATATAGCTTCAATTCCGGAATCAACACAAACTTGATCACAGTTGATTATAAGAATCACTCTTAGAACAGCTCAAAGTATAGTTGAATGATCACTCTTATAAAAGTTCTCTCAAATATAGACTGATTTTATCTCTTAGAATGAATAGAATTATTAGCTTTCTTAAAAAATTCGCAGGTCTATATAAGGGCACATGTAATCAGCCTTTTAACGGCTAGTTTACAAGTGTCATGACAATAAAATACTCTTATAGACCCTTAATAACATAAGGACTTCATTTAGGTTCAATTTCACTTAATAACAACTTTTAAATCTCTTAATTAAATCCCCAAAATATTTCTCAATTAAAACAAATAAGTATAGAATTCATTTTATGTACCAAATTGAGGAACTTTAATAATTAATGAACCATATTGAAAGGATTTAATATGCATATGAGCCATATTTCAAATGTTAAGAATATCCTCGAAATCTCTATCAAATCTTAACCAAAAATGGCTACTTTTGAATTTAGAATCGGATCAACCAATATCCAGAAACTTTGTGTTCAGTCGATTGCCCAGTCGACTAAAGAATACTGGAAGCAGCCTATGCACTTGATCGATCGACTCCTCAGTCGACTCGCAGATTCAGAGAGTTTGCTAAGCTTTTATCGGTCGACTGCTCACTTAACTCGCAGATTCAGAGAGTTCACCAAGCATCCATTAGTCGACCGCCTACTCAACTCGTAGATTCAGAGAGTTTATCTACTTTCTCCGGTTGACTTCTCAATCGACTGGCCTCTTCTGAATCTCTTCTTTGATCTCGTTTTTAACTTACTTTCTTTTACAATTTTACCCCTTTATCCACATTTATATTCAAATGAACTCCACTAATATTTTTATATTCTATTTTAGTTATTCAAAAATATTTCTTTTTAATTCACATAGGAGCAAATAAATATACTCAACCAAAACACACATAAAAGATGAAATTCATTTTGTGACGTGTGTGTGTTCCTAAATGGGATATTAAGAGTTTATATTTACCTGTGTTGTTTTCCGAGGATGGGTTATTTAACTCATTTAAACACCATAATAAATATTTCAATAATGCACAATTTAAAAATACTCAATAAAGCATAATTTTTTTAAATTTCTCCCTTTTGATTCAAACTCACATTTTTAGAATTCTCCCCCTAAATAAAACATCACTCATTTCTCCCCCTTTGTCATCTTCAAAAAACAATTTAGGTAGGGAAGGAGAAAACAACAAACATGTAAGTCACTCTAGGTAAACATCATTATGCCTACCCATTCCCAAACCACGAATGATTTTCACAAACTGATCTTCCACTAGTGGTTTGGTAAAGACATCAGCAAGCTGGTCGGAGGTATCAATATACTCAATAATAATATCACTTTTTCTGAATGTGATCACGAATAAAGTGATGTTTAATCTCTATGTGCTTAGTTCGTGAAGGTTGTATAGGATTCTTACTTAGACATATAAAATTTTTATTATCACAAAAGATCGGGACCTCCTCTATACATACTCCAAAATCATTTAACTATTGCTTAATATATAAAAGTTGTGCACAACAGTTACCAGCTGCCATGTATTTAGCCTCAGTAGTGGATAAGACTATTGAATTCTGTTTCCTGACCAAGAAACCAAAGCATGTCCTAACAAATGACATGATCCGCTTGTGCTTTTTCACTCAACTTTGCAACCGGAAAAGTTAGCGTCGGAGTAACTTACCAATTTAAAATCACTCCCCTTAGGATACCATAATCCTAGGTCAGTCGTCCCCTTTAAATAACAAAAAATTCACTTAACCACAGTCAAGTGCGATTCTTTAGGACAAGATTGAAATCTTGCATAAAGATAAACACTATACATAATGTCAAGTCTACTAGCAGTTAAATACAACAAGTTACCAATCATATCTCGATACATCTTTTCATTAACGCTTTTGCCCGTATCGTCTTTTTCAATTTTTGTAGCCATTGCCATGGGAGTTTTGTACTCTTTAGCTCCTTCCAAGTCATATTTCTTTAACAGCTCCTTGATGTATTTAACTTGGTTCACAAATATTCCTTCTTTGGTTTTCTTAATATGCAATCCAAGAAATAAATTCAGCTCTCCCATTATACTTATTTCAAATTCAACTTGCATTATCTTAGCAAACTCTTGGCAAAGATCCTCATTAGTAGATCCAAAAATGATATCATCAACATATATTTGTACTAATAGAATATCAGAATCAGTTTATATTACAAATAGTGTTATATCACAAATACCCCTTCGAAAACCATTTTCGATCGAATATCGGTTAAGTCTCTCATATCAAGCTCTCGGAGCTTGTTTGAGCCCATACAAAACCTTGCAAACTTTAAATACATGATTGGGAAATTTGTCATTTTCAAATCCTGGGGGTTATTCCACATAAACTTCTTCATCTAGAAAGCCTTTTAGAAATGCACTCTTTACATTCATTTGATATAACTTAAAATTACGCGAACATGCAAAGGCGAGTAGCATTCTAATTGCTTCTAGTCTAGTAACAGGAGTATAAGTTTGATCATAATCAATTCCTTCCTCTTGATTATAGCCCTGTGCTACTAATCTTGCTTTATTTCTAATTACCATACCAGATTCATCCTTTTTGTTTCTAAATACCCATTTAGTACCAATAACAGGATGAAAATCCAGTCTCGGAACAAGACACCATACTTTGTTCCACTCAAATTGAACTAATTCATCTTGCATTGCGGAAATCCATGATTCATTAATTAGCACCTCATTTATATTTTTAGGCTCAATTTGAGATAAGAAAGTAAGATTAATTATATCCCTAAGAGAAGATTGAGTACTTACACTTTTTTCGAAATTACCAATGATTTCTTTAATTGAATGCCTTGGTACTTTCTTTATAGCTCTTGGTAAAGTCGAATCCTTCTCCTTAGGTTCCTCCTCTTGTTGAGACTCCTTTGTTGCATCATTACCTTGGTTTTGGTTATTTAAGATACCTGCATCATCATCATCCAAAATATTTCTCGACAAATATGGATCAGCTTTCTCAAAAATGACATGCATAGTTTCTTCTACTACTAAAGTACGTTTATTATAGACTTTATAAGTCTTACTGTTAGTAGCATATCCAAGGAAAATCCCATAATTAGATTTAGCATCAAATTTATCAAGATTATCCTTGTCATTCAAAATAAAACATTTGCATCCAAAGACTTTAAAATATGAGATATTTGGAGTCTTATCATTCCAGATTTCATATGAGGTTTTGTTAAACCCTCTACGAATTGATACCTGATTTACCACGTGACAAGCGGTACTTACGGCTTCAACCCAGAAGTAGGTTGGTAAAAGATTTTCATTTAGCATTGTTCTGACCATCTCTTGAAGCGTTCTGTTATTTCTTTCCACTACACCATTTTGTTGCGGTGATCTTGGTACAGAAAAGTTGTAAGCATAACCATACTCATCACAATAACTTATCACTTCATCATTCTTAAATTCTCTTCCTCTGTTACTACGAATGTTAATAATAGAACATTGCTTCTCATTTTGAATACGTTTACAAAATTTAGTAAGAACGGAAGCAACTTCACTTTTCTTAGCAAGAAAGTATACACAAGTAAGTCTAGAATAATCATCAACAATAGCAAATGCATAGAACTTACCACTGAAACTAGCAACAGAGTTATGCCCAAATAAATCAAGATGCAATAATTCAAGACATTTAGATATGGACGTGTGCATCTTTTTCTTAAATGATGATCTAACTTGCTTGCCTAATTGACATGCATCACATACTTTATCCTTCACATATTTCAAATCAGGTAGGCTACGTACAAGACTTTTCTTAGATAAGTTAGAAATTAACTCCATACTAACATGCCGAAGTCTTCTATGCCATAACCAACTATTCTCAGATAATGCATTTAAACAAGATAAATTTTAAGAATTAAAATCATCAAAAGAACAAGTATAAACATTCTCAAAATGTGATGCAACTAACAAAATACTACTATCATGACTATTCTTAATGATGCATCTATCATAATCAAATATAACATTGTATCCATTGTCACACAGTTGACTAATGCTAAGTAAATTATGTTTAAGTTCATCAACTAATAACACATCTTTAATCATAGTAGTATCATTACCGTTATTACCTATACCGATAATTTTACTCTTTCCGTTGTCTCCGAAAGTCACATGACCTCCATCTTTAGGTGTCAAAGATGTAAATTTACTTTTATCTCCCGTCATATGTCGAGAACAACCACTATCCAGGAACTATTTGTCCTTACGTATTGATTCTTTTAGAATAACCTATAAGGAGCACCTTAAATAGTTTCTAAGTGGTACCCAGCCTACATGGGTCCAATCTTGTTAGTCGGGATAATTTTGTTCCTTTTGGAACCCAAACTTGTCTACAATTAGATAGTTTTGCAAAACATCTTCGAATAGTATGCCCCACAACGTTATATTTAAAACATCTAACAAGATCCTTAATTTCAGAAAAGAATTTAAGAAAGCGTTTTTGTTTAAGATTTTTCTGAAATCCAACATCGGCCTTATCAAAAACTCCACATAAACTTCCCAAAAGTATTTACAAATTGTTTTCACCGGTGGTAAATTTGAGAACAATTGATTGCAAATCCATCAATTTAGATTTCAACTCATTGTTTTCAAATTCATAATCCACTACTTGCTTGTTTAATGTGTTAATTGTACTTTGAAGGACATTTGTTTTTGAACACTAGTTTTTATAATCATGTGAAAGTTCTTGATAAACATCAAATAAGTCTTCAAAATTTAAAGGACAAGAACTTGAACAATCGGTTACCTTACCACCATTGGCCATTAAAGCAAGCATTGATGAATCCTTACTATTTGATTCTTCCGAGCTACTTAAATCGGTATCATCCCAAGTAGCCTTCTTTGATTTCTTCTTTTTCTCTTTTTTTTTTCCTTCTTCGGTTCAGGGCAATCATTTTGAAAATGACCAGTTTTACGACAGTTATAGCATTCCACTTTGGACATGTTGAGATTTCTTTTCCCACGGAATGTGCACCGAGTCATTCTTCTAAATTTTTTTGTGAGGAGTGATACATTCTTCTCTTGCTCACTTTCAAGGCTTTTATCATCACTGTCATCATCTTCTTCAATTTTTTTTAACTTTTAGTGCTAAGAATTTCCTCTTTCTATTTCTGGTATCATCCTCATCCTCATAGCCTTTGATCGTCGATTCATGAGTCATCAAATTACCAATTAGATCATCGATGTCTTATTTGCCAAGATCCTTGGCTTCCTCAATTGCCGTCACTTTTGACTCCCATATTTTTGTCAAGGACCTTAGGACCTTTCGTACTCTATCCTCCATGGAGTATGATTTTTTGAGTTGATTCATACTGTTGCATATGTTGTTGAGGCGAGTGTACATCTCATGAATCGATTCATTTTCTTCCATCCTAAACAACTCAAATTTTCTCATAAGCGCATTAATTTTTGACTGCTTCACTTGACTTGTTCCTTCGTGGGTGACTTATAGCTTATCCCACATCTCCTTTGCGGACTTACAACCTGAAACTCTAGAACACTCATTAGCATTTAAAGAACAAAAGAGAATACTGATAGCTTGAGAATTAATAGAGAGTTTCTGCTTATCGGAAGCAGTGAGTTGTTCATTCTTCTTCTCAACTCCGTTTTCCATTGGAATAAATGAACCATCCTTAATTGTTAGCCACAAGTCATAATTTGTAGTATGAAGAAAGGCTATCATCCTGTCTTTCTAAAACGAGTAACTTTCACCTGCAAACAAAGGTGGTCGGTGCATAAACTGCCCCTTACCTAGTGTGCCTACTATGTGTGCCATGTGATCTTTGTTAGCAAAATAAATTCGAGCTAAACCAGCTCCGATACCAATTGTTGGCCCAGTAGAATACCCAAGAGGGCGGGGCGGGGGGGGGGGGGGGGGGTGGGGTGAATTGGGTAATAAAAAATAATCAGAATAAAAATCAATAAATCAGATAATTAATTTTAAGCCTAAATTAATTATTATCTTTATAAAACAGCAGAATTAATCAATCAATTAGGTGCACACACAAACAACAAAAATAGACAAATCAAGAAAGCAGTACACCAGAGATTTATACTGGTTCACCAAGTTACTCTTGGCTAATCTAGTCCCCCGAGCTCTACGAAGGTCGCACCCACTAAAACCAAGATTCTTTTAAAGGTAGGAACCAAACTCGCACACTCATTCTTTTACAGGCTCAGAATCAACCTTTATAATTTTCTTTTCAAATGCTAAGGAATAACCTCTACTTTTTACAGGTTAAAGAATAACCTAATTCTTTTTAACACTTAGACTCAAGAATCAAAACCTCACCAAAACACTCCAAATATTCTTTTACTCGGTAAGGATTGAACTGTTACAAAATCACTCACAAACACGTAATTTTTATCCAGGAAGAATCACTACCTCAATCTCTTTACAGGAAGAGACTGAAGACCTACTACCATTGATTAAATATCCCCGATGATATTTAACCCGTCACAACTTACCAATACAAAAATTGATAAGTAAATCTCACTCAGAGCTTCTACCACCCCAGATATATATAAACTCAATTAATATCCCAACTAGTGATAGAATTATGTGAGATACAGAAATCTGATTTTAACAATATATGGGTAACAAATTTGAGCACGTAGTCAGATTCAAGAAATTGTTTAAAATAATATTTTCTTTAAAGAATCAAAAGAAATTTCTAAGATCAATTTCCAAAGACAATAATAAACAATCAATATGGAAAGATCTCACCCGGAATCCACATAATTAATGATGAAAACAATATAGCTTCAATTTCGGAATCAGCACAAATTTGATCGCAGTTGATTATCAGAATCACTCTTAGAACAGCTCAAAGTATAGTTGAATGATCACTCTTATAAAAGCTCTCTCAAATATAGACTGATTTTATCTCTTAGAATGAATATAATTATTAGCTTTCTTAGAAAATTCGCAGGTCTATATAAGGGCACATGTAATTAGCCTCCTAACGGCTAATTTACAAGTGTCATGACAATAAAATACTCTTATAGACACTTCATAACATGAGGACTTCATTTAGGTTCAATTTCACTTAATAACAACTTTTAAATCTCTCAATTAAATCTCCAAAGTATTTATCAATTAAAACAAATAAGTATAGAATTCATTTTATGTACCAAATTGAGAACCATATCTCAAATGTTAAGAATATCCCTGAAATCTCTCTCAAATCTTAACCAAAAACGGATACTTTTGGATTTAGAATCGGATCAACCAATATCTAGAAACTTTGCGTTCAGTCGATTGCCCAGTCGACTAAAGGATACTGGAAGCAGCCTATGCACTTGATCGGTCGACTCCTCAGTCGACTCGCAGATTCAAAGAGTTTGCTAAGATTACATTGGTCGACTGCTCACTAAACTCGCAGATTCAGAGAGTTCACCAAGCATCCATCGGTCGACCGCCTACTCAACTCGTAGATTTAGAGAGTTCATCTACTTTCTCCGGTCGACTCCTCAGTCGACTGGCCTCTCCTGAATCTCTTCTCTGATCTCGTTTTTAACTTACTTTCTTTTACAATTTTGCCTCTTTATCCACATTTATATTCAAATGAACTCCACTAATATTCTTATATTCTATTTTAGTCATTCAGAAATATTTCTTTTTAGTTCACATAAGAGTAAATAAATATACTCAACCAAAACACACATAAAAGATGAAGTTCATTTTGTGTCGTGTGTGTGTTCCTAAATGGGATATTAAGAGTTTAGATTTACTTGGGTTGTTTCCCTAATATCTTCAAACTCTTAATACTTCTTCTTGATATCTTCATTTAGCATCCATTCACTTTGAGATCTTCATTATTGGAACTTTAAATCACTAAAACACTTGATCAAACATTAGTTCCACCAAAACATGAATACTTAATTATTCATCAAAATCTTGGGATCGACAATATACCACTTGTAGGACCTCAGACGCAACCACTTATTCTAAAATCAATTGGTGTTAGGAAAAACATATACCCTAACCTTATAATGCATTCAGCACACACAAGCAGCCATGGCATCCCATACTCGGGCCTCTGCTACGGGACAATTGTTGCCAAAACCCTGACCAACAACTTGGATGCCACACAATCGGTTTATGTCAGATAGAATCGGGTGAACTTTCCTTGTAACCGTCGGTTGATTTCCAAGTTGCCTAGTTACCCTTAGATATTTTTGTGAAAATATCTAGATCCTTTGAATCTAGCCATGCCATGTTATACCAATGTTTTAATGATTGATGGGATGTGAATTTATTGCATTGCTTGGAGGCTACTCATCCAGTTTGATTTCGGTAATGGGTCGTCCCGATTCAAGACTTTCAGTTGGTTTCTAAGACATTTTGCTTAAAATATATAGATACCTTGAATGTGGTATTGGAATGTCACCCCAAGCATTTAAATCCTTATGGGATAGGAATTCAATTCTCATTGAATGCCTTACTTAGGTAGCGAACTAAATTAGTTTAGTTTCGATAACGGTTAGTTGTACTGTAAGTATCTTGCCCCATTCGTTTGCCATTTGGTGGGAAACTTCTAGGACGGATCCTTAGTCATTATAAGGCTTGGTTTGTGGTTCTTAAATGATGTATAGGCCTCTTTATTTCTTGGGCCTAGGGTGGTTTTTCAAGACTACTTGGATTTGGTGAAAATCCAAGTTAAGCCCAATCTTTAAATCACATTGTGATTTAGTGCTTTGTCATGACCTTTCCAAGCCTTGATTAAGGTGTCTTGGATTATTTATTGGTGGTATGTAATGTGGCATCCATGAGATGAAGAATTGTTTTTGGTGTTAAATTTGACAAGATTTAGTGAAAAGTAAATGTTCCAAAGTGGAGATGGGGTATCCAAGTTAATTGTTTGAAATGTCCTATAATTTAAGGGTAGTGACTAAGATTTACCTATAATAAAGATGATTTTATGAAAATAAACCTTAGTAAAGTCATTTTAGACCTCCTTAATTCATGAGAATTTTGATTTTGACTCGAAACCCTTAATTAGTTGTATTTTGTTAAATTCAATATTTTTTTGCGTTTTTGTCCTGTGTTTGGTTGTTTTTGTATATTGCATAGTATGATATTAGGTAGAAATTCATTTCCTTTAAATTTGAGTTTAAAGTTTATCTAAACTTGTACTAGATTCAATACTGACTGTGCGTAGCAAAATGCGTTGTCTACAACTGTCCCTTTTTGTCATGCGAGTTTAATTGTAATGACTAAGAAGGAGACACTAACATTTTTTTCCTCTAAACATGAAATTTAATGACAAGTATTTGAAGCTATCCTAAAGGATGATGACATACCTGATCTTGGAGGATTAACAATTATTGAAACGATGACGACGACATACTTGATTCTGCCGATCTACTACTCCTAAAGGACGACGACATACCTGATCCTAGAGGACTTTTACTACTATTGAAATGAGGATGGAGACATAACTGATCTTGCTGATCTACTACTCCTAAAGGACAACGACATACCTGATCCTAGAGGATTACTACTACTATTAAAGCAAGGACGACGACATACCTGATCCTGCTGATCTACTACTCCAAAAGGATGGAGACATACCTGATCCTAGAGGATTACTATTTATACTAAAGCAATAACGACATATACTTGATCCTGCTGATCTATTACTCCTAAAGGGCAGTGACATACTTGATCCTAGAAGATTACTACTTCTATTGAAGCGAGGACAACGACATACCTGATCCTACTGATCTACTAATCCTAAAGGACGGCGACATACCAGATCCTATAGGATTACTACAATACCTAAGGATGACACGCGGTCTATCCTATAGGGTATAGAAAAGATGATGCTCAGACAATCGACTCCTAGTTGTGGAAAAGATGATGCTTGGGTCAATCGACTCCTATTTGTGATGGTACCGAAAGGGTTCTCCAACATATCTCAAATTAATGAGAATCAGGTCACATGTAGTTCTAGCATGTAGAGTAAATTCTACTACTACACTATACTATTGTCCAAAATCTGTAAAATACAAATAGCTACTGGTTGTGGCCATACCCTAAACGGTTTTCCTACATATTTCAAATTAATAAGAATTACGTCACATATAGTTCTAACATGTAAATTAAATCAAGATTGGGTTGAATGGATCTGGGTTAGAGAAACTAATTTCGAGCTGTTTAGTCAGTCTGAGACTAAGGTCAATGATTGATCTTTGCGAGCTGGCTTGATGTGCCCCATCACAGATCCTCAACGTAGAAATCATTTATAATGTGCCCCAACTCTAGATAGGGTTCGGGACTATCGCCTGATTGTTCCAAGGATGTGGCAGAGCCTACATGGGTTACTTCTATTTTCTGAACTGAGCGTGCAATTTATGGTGTTTGTTTTAGTCTGGAAACCCATGTTAGGTTGTTCACGTATTATTGGTATTACTGGTTCTGGATGGTAATTGTTAGATGACCAAAACCCACCTGGGCTACCTACATACACTGAGTTTCTAGGTCAAGAATCTAGTCAAAATATAGTTTGTCCCTCACTATGCTATTTCATATTGTCAACCGTACTCGCAAGGGATTTTTACGTACCTTGGTAATCTATTGAGGATCAGGTCAATACATAGTTCGAGCATAGGTATCATTTGTTGTCTGCTTAACAAAAGGATTGGTAGTCGGCTTCTCAAGAAAGTCAACGAATTTCTCGGAAGATGCTCCCTGAAACAGGGCTGAAAAAATATCGTGATTGCTGAGATCTCTCTAGTTTCGGCCAGAATGACATTGGGTCTCCTATGTACCTTGGTAGTTTACCAAGGATAGGTCGAGGCATAGTCTATTGGGGATTGATGAATTTTGTTTAAGGTAACGACCTATCCCGTAAAGGTTTCGCGTATCCTGGTGCTTACCAAGACATAGGTTGACACCTAATTCTTCCTTGTCTAGTTTAGTTTAGTATGGTTAGATCTGGATTGGTGGGTCATTATCATGTTTGGTACAATTCAATCCCAGTAGATTGGGGGATTTGTTATTGAGCACCTCTGTGGGGATTCCATTGTTAATGTGACTCTATGGGGATTTTTAGTGTTATTAGGGGTGTGCACGGGTCGAGTAACCATATTTTATGGTGGGTCTGAGACCCGACCTGAATGAGATCGGGTTTTGAATTTCACACCCACTGTCGACTGATTTATGAAGACAACCGATGTTTTGCGGGTTTGTCAGATTCCGGTCGGATTCTGTTGGGTTGACAGTCATTGATCAAAGACCAATTTTAGAAATTAGAACTTAGAACTTAGAACATAAACAAAAAGAAACCTAGAGATATAACGGAAACAAGAAACAAATTAAACTCACCGTCGCAGCATGCCAGCATCGCTTAATGTCTTCATCTATTCGACATCTTCATCTGCCATTATGACAAGCTCACATCTACACAGGCATGCACAATGATGTATATTGAAAATTTATATATATTTTTGGATAAGAAAAGAAAGTGGCAGATGAAGTGAAAGAGAATAATAAAGAGGGAAGAAGAGTCGAAGACGAAGTGAAGACAAAACGAGATGGATGAAGACGAGAACTCTAGAAAATAGAGGAGGGTAGAAGAGAACTCTGGATAATGGAGGATACGACATGAACAACTACTACAAAGAGAAGTGATGAGAACCCTAATTTGAAGCGAATTTTACTATTTATATCAAAGAGGTGGGTGGGTCGGATTTAAGAGGGTTATATTGAACCCACCTGCTACCCGACCGTATACCCCAAAAAAATAGACTGTTTGACCCGCGTTTTGACCCGTAGAGCTTACACCTGATTTATATTGGGGTGGGCAGTTCGGTTTTCGCGGGTGGGTCAGGCTAATTGGTTATTTGCACAAACATAGTGTTGATGATGTGATTTAATCCCGATTGACATGGGATTTTTGTTAGTGGCAACTGGAGAAGGTTTCGTATGTGTCTCAGGTTTTGTCAGGAGTTAGGCTGGACGTAGTTTCTTGGTTAAGCATCATCTTTTGTTTGGTAAACAAATAGAGTGCATATATATTTTCTCAGGAGAGTCAACAGACTATTCCTAGAGATGCACCCTGGTCTAGGACTAAGAGAGTGTCATAAATAATATATTTGTCTTTCATTTTTATTTTGATCGAACCCACTTGGTTTTCTTATGTTACTTGGTGATCTAACAAGGATCTAGTCGAAATGCTACAAGGTATTCTTGTTTTGCATAGGGAATCTAAATGGCACTTAGTTTAATGCACATGAATAGTTGTAACGTAAAGGACACGACCAAACCTTGTAAAGGTTGCCTACATATCTTAGATAACTAAGAATCAGGTCGGCATATAGTTCATCGCACATTATTGGGCTTAAGCTTATCAACCAAACCAGCAAGGGTTTCCTATGTATCCCCAGCATTGCCAGAAATCTAGTTGACACGTAGTTCTTGTGTCTTTGATGAGTTTAGACTTGTCAACCAAACCCGTAGGGTTTCCTATATATCTCGGATATTGCCAGGAATCAAGCTGACACATAGTTCTGATGTCTTTGATGAGTTTGAATTTGTCAACCGAACCTGTAAGGGTTTTCTATGTATCTCAGGCATTGCTGGGAATCACATTGACACGTAGTTCCCAGGTTTCTGATGAGTTTGAATTTTGTCAACCAAATCTGCAAGAGTTTCCTATGTATCTCAGGTATTACCAAGAATTAGGCTGACATATAGTTCCTATGTATTTTGGCGAGTCTAAATTTGTCAACTGAACCTGTGAGGGTTTCCTACATATCCCAGACTCTGTTGGAACTCAGGTTGATGCGTAGTTCTTGAGTATTTGATTTAGTGAGATTAGTTAAGTTCATTATGATTGAGGCATTTCATTCCATATTGTGAGATGAAATGGATGTTGTTTCCATCAGAAAAACATAGACATAATTAAATGTGCCCTAGTTGTAGACTTGGGCGGTGACTAGATAAGTTCCGTTGGGGAAACTAATCCAATATTTTCGATTGTACGATTCATGATTATTGATAGTGTAAAGTATGTTCCAGGCTAAAGGCTGGGGAGGATACTGATTAGCTACAGGATTGCAAAGCTAAATCAGCCTGTCTCACTTTTTGTCAGCGTGATGAATTCGGGATTTTATTGATCAAATCCCAAAATATACCTTGTTGACGGGTTTATTATTGTCTAGTTTGTGAAGTGACTATCTTAGGAGTTTGTCAGTTGGCGCAACCTCCTGGGCCATGTAGTTTTGTGAATTGTATCTAGTCATGATTTGATAAGAGTGATTACCTATATCATTAAGGCTTGTAGATTGTTTGTTATTTTTTAGAGAGCCTTGGATATCATCTTTCATTACACTGGATTCATACTGTAACTTAATTAGTCTATCTCTTAGATATCATTGTTTGTTCTTATAGTGGTGTATTGGTTTATCATTTTGATGTTTCTCCAACATGAGATGGGTTTGCAAATATTTGGTATATCACACTTGTAGGGGTGAGAGTTTTATACTTGGTTTTCCCGATTATGCCTAGTCTTAAGTAGTGAAGAATGCGCATGGTCGTAACCGTTGTTCTTGGAGAGGTAAACTCAATCCTTTACCCTTAGTGCTCAGTTAGCGATAGATCGTTAAATATTAGTTATGGCCATTCGCGATTGTTTTTTGTAGAATAATGGTAGTGGTGAGTCTGTCATGTCCTTCAAATGTCACGTATAAATCTTAGCTATTGGCCTAGTGAGCTACTCAAGAGAGGGGGTGAATTGAGTAGTTATAAAAAATTTAAACAAATAAATCTTTCAACACTTAATTATCAAATAATTAATTTTTTTAAATCAATTATTATCTTCGTTACGCAGCGGATAAGTGTTTAATTCTGGGTGCACACTGATAAGTTGAAAATACCTATCTACTTCTAAGCCGAATTTGCCAATTTTCGAGTGTTTGATTAATATTTAATTGCGTTTTAGTTTGTTTTTAAGTAAAACAGGTGTTAGGATGTTAACGAGCTATAAACGAGCGTAACGGTAGAAAAACGGTGAAAAAACGATGAAAAAATAAAGTTTCAGGACAACAAGCTACTGCTGCAGAGGTTGAGCCATCGCCGCGGCAGTGAAAATACAGAGAAGGGTGAATTCTGCTCAAGTTCAATCGCCATGGCGGTGGAGATACAGGGAAGATTGTGGAAACGTTACCGCCGTAGTGGTCACTAAGGCGATGAAAGTGTAGTGAACCAAATGCCAGTCTCACCGCCTCAGCGGTGATCTCATCGCCTAAGCGGTGAAAGTCCAGAGAATTTAGATTTTAGCTCACCACCATAGCGGTCTGCCACCGCCTCCGCAATGTTATGAACTGACTTACTCACCGCCATAGCAGTGATTCCCACTGCTGCGACGGTGACTCTGCAAAAAATATCTAATTTTTAGATATTTTGAAACCTTCTATTTAATCCTTTTTCTCCCCCATTTGTTAAGTGTGGTTCCTAGGTGCTGAACGTTCCTAACATTAGCATAGTGTTCCTTAGCCATTCTTGAGAGACCAAAGAAGCGGTTTATCATTTGAAGAAGACGAAGCATTTGTGGAGCGATCTTTAGCGACAGTGGACCATTCCACTCTCAAATTTGATCGTTCTTCCTTCGTTTTTATCATTGTAATTACTTTTCATTATCTAATGATATTGAATCCTTCTTATTTTGTATGGTTATATGGCTAAGATCATGTAGTTTAAATAAATATTATCTAGGTGTGGTTGTAAGTCATGTAAATACTAGTTTGATTGAATATCTGTTACTTTAATCGTTGTTTGTCTAATTCCGATTGTGTTTACCATTATTATTGATATTATGCTAGTTTAGATAATTAGAGAATACGGGGTTTGACACTCGAGAGAGGTAACCCCGAATTCGAACTAGGGTCAAACACAACATGATGATCCAATAACCCGGGAGAGAGTTGGAGAGTGTGCAATCCATGACGTTGGTTCAAGACTCATGTGACTATGTGTTCAAAACGATGTTCGATGGGGACTTCGGTGTCAACGCGAAGTTATATATTCACTCGTCTTATACTCGGAAGAGGGGGTGAGTAAGTTATAAATACAGTGATTGTCAGAGAGGATAAACACCGTAATTATTAACTAAACGAAGTCAAATATGTATTAAGTGAAAGAAATGAATACCTAGGTAATGAATATAGTTAGAACTAATCTAATACTTATAATTTATCTTAGTGGTTAATTAAATTACAAATAATTTTTGAAAAGTCGAGATAATATAAGACTATACAAATTACAGTATTAAAATGATATCCGATCTCAAGATCCATTATACTAAAACTTGACCTCGTGCGCTTGCGAGTAAAGTCAAATGTGAGCATCTTAAATGGCCGCGTCCAAGTTTTTGGCACCGTTATCGGGGATGTGTTTTAATTTGGTTGCTATTGTAACCAAGTGGTTGAATATTAATCTAGATAATTCTTTTGCTTTATTTTCATTCAATTCATTTGTTTATCTGATTTATTTGTTGTGACTGAGCAGTGCATGCGACGTAGTAAGAGCTTGGAGTCTTTCACTCTGGATCCCGAGATTGAGAAAACTTTATGATGGATAAGGATAGAGAGAAGAAACCAAGTCGAAACTATGACCGGTGGAGAAGAGTCTATGCAAAACGTGCCACAACAACCGCCGGTACCGCAGGAACTTCCTCAGTAGCCCCTGGTACGGGGAATCAACGACGAGTCCTCAGAGATTATTATCGGCCGATGATACTGGATAATTATTCTGAAATTCGAAGGCAACCGGTACAGTCTAATAACTTCGAGTTGAAGCCCTCCCTGATCAACATAGTACAACATAACCAATATGGCGGGAATCTTCACGAAAACCCCAACATTCATTTGGCAACCTTTCTTGAGATCCGTGATACTGTTAAAATCAATGGATTTACGGAGGACATAATTCGGTTGAGACTATTTCTATTTTCTTTTCGTCATCGAGTAAGGGACTGGTTTCAATCAATCCAACTGGGTAGTATCAATTCATGGGAGGACCTTACTCAAAGATTCCTTACCAAATTTTTCCCGCCATCGAAGACCTCACAATTGAGAAGCGAGATTGTGTAGTTTCGCCAACGTGACTTCGAGCCACTCTTTGAGGTGTGGGACAGGTTCAAGGACTTGTTGCGAAAGTGCCCCCAACGCGGGTATTAAGATTGGTTTCAAACCCAACTCTTTTACAATGGGTTGGACGGCCAAACTAGAACCACAATTGATGCTACCTCGGGCGAATCATTGTTATTAAAGACTCCGACTGAAGCAACCGCGTTATTGGAGGAGATGGCGGCCAATAATTATCAATGGCCGAATGAGAGAAATATGGGACGAAGGGTCACTACAATCCAAGAGGCCGATCAAATCGCGACCTTATCGGCCCAAGTCACCAAACTCTCGGAACAATTGGTCGCCTTGTCTACTAAGGGTACTTCATCAAGTTGTGGAAAGGAGAATTTTGCAAGCGGTTCTCAACCCGGTTTGGATAGTAATTTTGAACAATGCCATTTCATAAATAATTGGGCCTATACTTTCAGGCCCGCTACAAACATTCCAACTTACTGCAATCCGGGTCTTTGCAATCATGAAAACTTCTCAAATGCGAACAATTAGAACACACTGAGGCCACCGACCGGATATGGAACTCAAGCTCAAGGATTTCCAATGCATCAAAATCGTCAAATGCAACAACCCCCAATGCATAATCCAAAACCAAACTTAGATGAAGTATTGTGTTCTTTTATGAAGGAAACTTAGACCATTTTGCGTGAGACGCAAATCCGGCTTAACCAACATGAGGCGAGGCTTGACGCGATTGAGACTACATGTACGAACACGAATGCAACCATGAAATCTTTGGAAACTCAAATCGGTTAAATTGCAAGTGCTGTCAAGGATCAATCCATAGGAAAGTTTCCAAGTAATACGAAAACTAACCCGAGGGAATGGAAGTCTAGTTAGGGATGTTAAATCAAGCAAATCAGGTCCAGCTAGAGACGTTAAATCAAGTAAATCTTTTTGATATGTCTCCGAGGGTATGAAATTTGCCCAACTTTTGTATTAATTATATTTTGGAGGCCAGAATGGTGTCAAAACATGTTTGGTGGTGAATCTAGGAGTATAGATATTCAGGGTTGTGTTTTGTACTTAAAATCGTTGAAATAGCGAAGTGAAAGCAAGTGGTGAGGAGTTTTGTTGAGAAAAATAAAGAGAATCAACAGAAGCCAACCTTCGCGGCGAGAAGATCACCGTCGCGGTGGTGAAAATACAGGATGCTATGCAATTTCAATATATCGTGTCACACCCCACCCTGGGCACACGTCACCCTAGGCCGGGTGTGACGTCGACCTGACGTTACCAGACCAATTCACGAATATCTAAACATTTTAAATACACATACACACTCGCGCTACTGTAAATTTTTCCTCAAAAATATATACACCTGTTCTCAGAATTTGGGAGCACACCTGTCCCGAATATCCACAACCAAAGACACTAAAATACCTGAACCTTCTACCGATCACGTCCGACCAACTTACCTCCAACCCAACACTACCTCTAGACTGTCCCTAGTACTAGTAGTGGACCAACTCCTAGGCGCAGTATCTAAAACCAAAAATTCTTATCAGTATACTGTCTTCATAATAAAAATATTTCATGAATCAAGTATAAATAATAAATACCCAATACAAATATAATATAATCACATACCGTACGGAAATCCAATTTCCCTGTCACCATATGAAATAAACCAATATATATTTAAAATATCAAATCCAAACATTTTAAACCAACCAACTCGATTATTTTAGATCAATCAATCCAAATATTTTAAATCAATCAGTTCAAATATTTTAAATCGACCCGTCTAAATATCTCGTCATGTAATAAAATACCCCACACCACTCTCCTACTACCCATAGGATCATTTTTACCTCACGATTGGGAGTTGCAACGGTACCGTATCACCCGCCAGGTTTGCACTCCTGACGTGTTAAAGTACTCTATAGGACTTATCTAGCAGGTAATTCACATCTCGTAGGTCATATTCTCCTGACGAGAAAAAAATTCACATCTCGTAGGTCATATATGCCTAACGAGAAGAAAATCTACATCTCGTAGGTCATATCCGCCTAACGAGAAGAAAATCCATATCCCGTAGATCATATCCACCTAACGGGAAGAAATCCACATCTCGTAGGTCATACTGCCTAATGAGAAAAAAATCCATATCTCGCAGGCCACATTTGCCTGGCGAGAAGAAAAACTATGGCATAGTCGACAAAAATCACCTTTTCCTTTAAAATCTACTTGATCCACAAATAATTTTCCACCCTTTTAGAAACCAACTAGATTCAACAAATCATTTTCCACCCTTTTAGAAATCAACTAGATCCAACAAATTATTTTCCACTTTTAAAACCGAAACCAACTTGATCCATATAAGTTGCAAAATCGTCCATTTTCTTTTTAAAATAAACATATTTCCTATAATTTATACGAAAGTAAAATTTGTAGATTTATATAGAAGACAGTACACTCACCTCGTTTTTCGTACTGCAAAAATATCACCGTCCAAAACCTACCGGGACTCTGGCGCTTGCGAACCTAATAGCGATAGAGCCTAATTAATTATTTTTTCAAAACAACCCTAATATGGAATGCATGACCCTAAATTATATAATTTCCCATTCCCTGAATTTAATTATGCAGAATTATTATTTACACTATTCCGTTATGTTAATATTTACGATACAAAATTATTAAAATTAATCGTTCCAAAAATTGTCGTTACGATTACGAAAATTTAATGCCAATAATTTAATTTGACGAAAATCATAATCGACCCAAATTTTACTAGATTCGAATTTGCCGTCCGCCGAGAAGTTGGTTTTCGGATTTTGGGTTTTTATTTGGGGTTTTTGGTGTAATATTGTTTTTTTTTTTCCTTCCTTTGTTTTCTGTTTTGGAGTCAGCCCCGCCTCTTTTCTCTCTCTTCACTAATTTCGACACGCACACACTCACGTCTACTCATTCCTTGTCGGCCACCCTACGTCGTCGCTTACCCACACACTACGCATGCACACTATCTGACCAAACGACACACACATGCACACAATCGTCCGACGATCAACGCACGCAACTGAGGATGACACACACACACACACACACCCCCACGGTCAGCAAAAACAGAGCACACATACACACATACACAATTGACAATAGAATACATACTTGCACAACACACGCCGGTCAAACGACGGCGACGATCCCACACATACCTACACGACGAACTCGACGACTCACACACATGCACCGAAACACACACACTTTAACGTCCATACCCATGCACATCGTCGGACCGAACAACATACCCACACACGATCGCCCATCAATAGTAACACCGCCGCCACCGAGTTCCCCCGGCGATCACTGCTCCGATCACGCCCACATACCCACGATGGATGAACGGATAACCAACCCATATGAAACACTCACCGCCAGACGAATCCCACATCTCTGACGACGATGAACGGAAAGCAGAACACACATATAGTCACACACTGATCGGCCGACTAAATTACTCCCACTCATTGGACGAATGATGATGCACACCAGTGACGACAATACGCACATGCAATTTGCCAGACGAACGCACCCACATCGTCGGCGATCACAAGATAACACCGACGCTCCAATCCTCTCTCTCTCTCTTCTCTATTTTCTCGTTTCTTCTTTTGAGGGTGATGATCAAATTATGCATGGACGAATTTATATGCATGAATATGGTGGTAGTTCGTGAACCCTTGCATTGACACGTCAAAGGCCTTTTCTGTTTTGGTTTTTGTTTAGATTCCACAACCGTAGTGAATGTATTGATGTGTATATATATATAATAACCTTTTTCTAAATTACACTGACCTCCCCTCAATTTTCCTTTAGGTTATTATTTAAACCCCTTTTGAATTTTAATATTCTTAAAATCCCAAATTCAGCCCTTAAAATTTTAAATTGGATAATGAATGACACATTCTACCCCATTACTTTCTAAATGTTCTAAAATACAGCTAAATCTTGCACGTGCTAAAATTAGGGTCTTATAATCCTTCCATCCTAAAAGAAATTTTATCCCAAAATTTTAGTTACATTAACCGAATACGTGCGGATATTTATCTCTCATCTCGTCTTCTCGCTCCCACGTCGCTTTCTCTACAGGATGACTACGCCATAACATTTTTACTAATGGAAACGTTTTTGTTCGCAACACTTGATCTTACGACTTGAAATTCGGACCGGCTTCTCAACGTACGTCAAATCTTTTTTCCAACTCGATTGGCTGTGAAATCAACACATGTGAAGGATCTGGCATATATTTCCTAAGTATCGACACGTGGAAAACGTCGTGTAATCTACATAGTTCTGGCGGTAGGCCAAGTCGATAAGCTGTCGCACCGACCCGTTCCAGGACCTCGAATGGCCCGATATATCTCAGACTTAGCTTTTTTTTCTTCCTGAACCTCATTATGCCCTTCCACAGGGATATACGTAAAAATACATGATCGCCCACTTCAAATTCCAATTCTCGTCTACGTTTGTCAGCATAACTCTTTTGTCAACTCTGAGCAATTTTCAATCTTTCCTGAATCACCTTTACTTTGTCAGCTGTCATTTGGGCGATATCCGACATCAACAATTTTTTTTCTCCCACTTCGGTTCAGTTTGTTGGACTGGAGTCCTGCATATCTTTCCATACAATGCTTCATACGGTGTCATCTCGGTTGCCGAATGACAGCTGTTATTGTAGGCAAATTCCATCAGCGTCAAATGATCATCTCAGCTACCAAGAAATTCTAGAACATAACCCCTTAACATATCCTCCAACATCTGAATTGTACGCTCTGATTAATCATTAATTTGCCGATAAAAAGTGGTACTAGATTTCAGTTTAGTACCTAAAGCAGTTTGAAGACTTGGCCAAAACTTCGAAGTAAACCTCGAATTTCTGTCCGACACTATAGAAACCAGTGCACCATGTAACCGAACAATCTCGTCAATATACAGTTGGGCATACTTATCAAGAGAGTACGTCGTCTTTGCAGTTAGAAAATGACTAGATTTAGTAAGCCTATCAACAATTACCCAGATGAGATTATGCCCCCTTTTTGATTACGGGGTAATCCCGAAACGAAATTCGTCGTGATATGCTCCCATCTCCACTCTGGAATAGGTAGAGGCTACAATAACCCACCTGGACATTAGTGCTCAATCTTAACTTGCTGATAAACGAAACACTAGGCAACAAATTCAAGAATTTCCCGCTTCATTCCATTCCACCAATAGTGTTCTTGCAGATCCCGATACATTTTGGTACTGCCTGGGTGCATCGCGTATGCTGAGCTATGCGCTTCCTCCAAGATATCCTTGTTCAAATCGACATCATCAGGCACACATAGTCTATCTCCAACCATCAATGCCTCATCGTTATTCCTGACACGGTAGTCAACTCGGTGACAATTTTTCACTTCATTTTGGTTTTTCTCTAATTGGGCATCTATTTTCTGCACTTCAATGATACGGTCGATTAATGTCGGTCTCAAAGTCAAAGTCCCAAGCAATGCTGCCGTCTGACTAACCGCTGAACTCGCAAAGATCTCAACTTGGCATACAGATTAGTACGAACAACTTGAATGTGTGCAATTGAGCCCGCCGATTTCCAACTCAACACATCTGCCACAACATTAGGCCTTCAAGTTGATAATGTACTAGTACAATCATAATCCTTGATAAACTCTATTCAACGCCTTTGCCTCAGATTTAGTTCCTTTTGGGTAAACAAGTATTTCCAACCTTGGTGGTCGATATATATCCCACACGTCTCACCATACCGATAATGTCTCTAGATTTCCAAGGCAAATACAATTGCTGCCAATTCCAAATCATGCGTCGGGTAATCATGCTCATGATTCTTTAATCATTAAGAGGCATATGCAATCACGTGCCCATGTTGCATCAACACACCCTAGCCCTTGGTGTGACGCATTACTGTAGATTACAAAGCCACCACTTTCTATCAAAAGAGGAAATATTGGTGCCGATATCAGTCTACTCTTCAACTCTTGGAAACTCTACTCACATTTGTCAGTCCACTCGAATTTAGATTCCTCGCGGGTTATTAGGTCAATGGGGCAGCTATAACAGAAAATATCTGCACAAACTGACGATAATAACCTGCCAATCCCAAGAAACTTTGAACTTCAGTCACACTTTTCGACCTCTCCCATTGCACCACAGCTTCGACTTTCTTTGGATCCACCTGAATACCATCTTCTGAGATAACATGCCCCAAGAATACCACCTAATCCAACCAGAACTCACATTTACTGAATCTGACATACAACTACTTCTCTCGCAAGGTCTGCAATACAATTTTGAGATACTCCGCATGCTTTTCTTTATTTTGGGAGTAGATAAGTATATCATCAATGAACACGATAATAAATCGATCTAGTTAAGGTTGGAAAATCTGATTCATAGAATCCATAAAAGCAGTAGGGGCCTTCGTCAACCTGAATGGCATAACTCAAAATTCATAATGCCCATACCTCGTACAAAATACCGTTTTCGCCATGTCACTGTCTCTAACTTCCAGCTAATGATATCCTGATCGAAGATCTATTTTGGAAAACAGCCTAACCTTCTATAGCTGGTCGAACAGATCATCAGTCCTAGGCAATGGGTATTTATTATGAACCGTCACCTTATTCGACTGCCGATAATCTATACACATCCTTAATGTGCCGTCTTTCTTCTTCATGAATAACACCGAGGCTTCTCACGGAGAAACACCAGGTCTGATGAACCCACGAGTTAACAGATCTTGCAACTGTATTTCAACTCCTTTAACTTAGTAGGTGCCATAAAATACGGTGGAATTGATATTGGAGTAGTTCTTGGAGGTAACTCAATGGCGAATTCTATTTTCCTATCCACTGGCAATTCTTCTGGAAAGACATCGGGAAAATCCCTAATCACTGGAATATCTGCCACCTGAACTTCATTCTGACTGGCGTCAATCACATGCGCGAGGTACTTCTGACATCTCTTCTTTAGTAACTTCCTAGCCTCTAGAACTAAAATCAAATTGATTGGGGGTAATGATTCTGTCTCCCGAAAATACAAATTTTGGCTCGCCTGAGACCCGAAGTGTAACTTTTTTTTTTTTTCTTTCTTTAAACAATCCACCGTGGCATGAAAACTGAATAGTAAATCCATACCCAGTATCACATCAAAATCATGAATACTCAGGGATAATAGATCTACCAATAATTCTCTATCACCGACCCCAAGTGGACTGTCTGCATACACACTATTTATCAACACTGACTCATAGTTCTTGGCTGTTTCCTGCTCATCATTCTCTATTAATTTACGTTATGTTTACTAATTCCTCATAACTTTTGATTTGCCTGCCCGCCAAACTGAAACGTATTTCTAAATTAAATTTTTTCTAGAATCATCTACCTTTTGTCTCTTTCGTTTTTATCAAATCAAAAACAAATCGGGACAGGACATCAAATTTAATTTCATACTGCTGAACAATCAACTTCTCCTGTTTCAATTATATGAACTCCTCCTCTAATAAGGTTACAATGTGGCCTTAGTATTGCTTAGAAAGCAATTTTATACACACCCTTGGATGTTGTTTAATAATCCAACTTAAGTGTGCTTTACCACACTATTGTTTTAACAACTAAAATATTAGGTGCAACCGATAGTGAACCCCAACGTCAAGTAATACGAATATGATGGTTTATCAGTTATAATTTAATATTTAAAACTATTAGCACCCCCACAATCGTAATCCATTCATCACTACTACCGACAGTACTACCCAATCCACTGACTAGTAGTATCACCATTTCATCGCACCCACTAATTGCCAACGGACAAATAACAATGCATGATGCCAATGTGTTATGTAATGCAATACAATAACTATCACTCACGTGTTGGACCCACCTATCGACACCCTATCTCATGGTCCACCACTGGCTCGTCACCACCTATCGACACCTTATCTCATGGTCCACCACTGGCTCATCACCACCTATCGATACTCTATCTCATGTTCCACCACTGACTCGACAAACTGACATGTCTACAGAACCAATAACCTAGGCTGTGATACCACAAATTTCACACCCTACCCCAGGCACCCATTACCTGAGGCTGGGCGTGACGTTGACTTGACGTTACCGGACTAATCCACGAATATCCAAACATTTTAAATACATATCCACACTCGCGCTACTGTAAATTTTTCCTCAAAAATATATACACATGTTCTCAGAATTTGGGAGCACACCTGTCCCAAATATCCACAACCAAAAACACTAAAATATCTGAACCTTCCACAGATCACGTCCGACCGACTTATATCCAACCCGACACTATCTCTGGACTCTCCCTAGTGCTAGTAGTGGACCAATTTCTAGGTACGGCACCTGAAACCAAAAATTCGTATCGGTGTTCTGTCTTCATAATAAAAATATTTTATGGATCAAGTATAAATAATAAACACATAATACAAATATATTATAATTATATACCGTGCGGAAATCCAGTTCCCCTGTTACTAGTAAAATAAACCAATATATATTTAAAATATCCAATCCAAACATTTTAAACAAATCAACCCGATTATTTTAAATCAATCAATCCAAATATTTTAAATCAATTAGTCCAAATATTTTAAATCGACCCGTCCAAACATCTCGTCACGGAATAAAATACCCCACACCACTCTCTTGCTAACCATAGGATCATTTTTACCTTACGATCGGGAGTTGCAACGGTACCGTACCACCCGCCAGGTTTACACTCCTAACAGGTCAAACCACCCTGTAGGACTTGCCTAGCAGGAAATCCACATCTTGTAGGTCATTTCATCCCAACGAGAGGAAAATTCACATCTCGTAGGTCATATCTGCCTAACGAGAAGAAAATCCACATCCCGTAGGTCATATCCTCCTAACGAGAAGAAAATCCACATCCCGTAGGTCATATCTGCCTAACGGGAAGAAAATTCACATCTCATAAGTTATACCGCCTAACGACAAGAAAATCCATATCTCACAGGTCACATTTACTTGGCGAGAAGAAAAACTATGGAATAGTCGGACAAAAATCACCTTTCCCTTTAAAATCTACTCGATCCACAAATCATTTTCCACCATTTTAGAAACCAACTAGATTCAATAAATCATTTTCCACCCTTTTAGAAACCAACTAGATCCAACAAATCATTTTCCACTTTTAAAACCCAAACCAACTTGATCTATATAAGTTGCAAAATCGTCCATTTGTTTTTAAAATAAACATATTTCCCATAATTTGTATGAAAGTAAAATTTGTAAATTTGTATAGAAGATAGTACACTCATCTAGTTTTTCGCACTGCAAAAATATCGTTGTCCAAAACCTACCGGACGCTGGCTCCTGCGAACCTAATAGCGATAGAGCCTAATTAATATTTTTTTCAAAACAACCCTAATATGGAATGCATGGCCCTAAATTATATAATTTTCCATTCCCTGAATTTAATTATGTAGAATTATTATTTAGCCCATTCTGTTATGTTAATATTCACAGTACAAAATTATTAAATTAATCGTTACAAAACTTATCGTTACGATTACGAAAATTGAATGCCAATAATTTAATTTGACGAAAATCATAATAAACCCAAATTTTACCTGATTCGAATTTTTCGTAAGCTGAGAAGTTGGTTTCCGAATTTTGGGTTTTTGTTTGGGATTTTTAGTCTAATATTTTTTTTTCTTTTCCATTCTTTTTTTTTTCTTTTTTTTTTCTTCCTCTGTTTTCTATTTTAGAGTCAGCCTCGGCTCTTCTCTTTCTCCTCACCAACTCCGACACCCACACATACACGTCTGCTCATTTCCCATCGGCCACCCTACGTCGATGCTCACCCACATACTACGCACACACACTATCCGACCAAACGACACACACATGCACACAATCATCTGACAATCGACGCACGCAACTGACGACGACACACACACACACCCCCACGGTCGGCAAAAACAAAGCACACATACACACATACACAACTGACAATAGAATACATACTCGCACACACACACATGTCGTCCGAACGATGGTGACGATCCCGTACATACCCATACGATGAACTCGATGGCTCACATACATGCACCGAAACACACATACTTCAACGTCTACACCCATGCACATCGTTGGACTGAACAACATAACCACACACGATCACCGGTGAACCGTAACACCGCTGCCAATGAGTTCCCCCGCCAATCACTGCTCCGATCACGCCCATACACCCACAACAGACGAACGAACAACACACGCACACGAAACACTCACTGCCGGACGACTCCCACATCGCCGACGACGATGAATGGAAAACAGAACACACACAGTCATACACTGATCGGCCGACCAAATTACTCCCACTCACCAAACGAATAACGACGCACACCGGCGACGATAACACGTATATGCAATTCGCCGGACAAACGCACCCACACCGCTGGCGATCACAAGACAACACCGACGCTCTGATCCCCTCTCTCTCTCTTTTCTATTTTCTCGTTTCTTCTTTTGAGGTTAATGATCAAATTATGCATAGACAAATTTATATGCATGAATATGGTGGTGGTTCGTGAACCCTTGCATTGCCACATCAAAGGCCTTTTCTGTTTTGGTTTTCGTTTGGATTCCACTACCGTAGTGAATGTGTTGATGTGTATATATATATATGTATAATAACCTTTTCCCAAATTACACTGACCTTACCTCAATTTTCCTTTAGATTATTATTTAAAGCCCTTTTGAATTTTAATATTCTTAAAATCCCAAATTCACCCCTTAAAATTTTAAATTGGATAATCAATGACACTTTCTACCCCATTAATTTCTAAATGTTCTAAAATAATGCTAAAATCATGCACGTGCTAAAATTAGTGTCTTACATATCGCTTTACCGCCGCGGCGGTGAAAATACCGGATGACCCATTTTCAGCAAAACACTTCACCGCCGCAGCGGTGAAACTTTTGGATGTTATGATTTTAAAAAAGGCTCTTCACCACCACAGCGGTGATCCCACGCTGCGGCGATGAATCCATCTATTTAATTAAAATACTATACTCGCTTCATTTAACCGAATTCCAACCCCTAATACTCCAAAATTTTTCTAATTTCTTCCTACCAAACCATTCCAAAATCCAAAATCGCACCTTTCTCATTCCATATTAAATATTTTCACCTCAAATCATCCTCCAAGTTTGAGATTCAAGCCCCATTTTCGGATTTTTAGGGTTTACGAACCAAAAGGGCACTTTCTTCGAATTTCCAGCCGTTTGATCCGATTTGTTCTATCAAGTAAGTGTTTTTCAACTTATATTTCATGTTTATGATGAAATTATAGGATGATTTGTATCTACATTGTAAAAATGGTTGAATTTGGTTTATGTCCTGAACCGTAGGCCCCATTTTCGTGATTTTTCTTTTTATTTTGGGGTTTTTGCTTGAATTTTGGTAATGAATATTATTTCTATGGAGTGTTGCATTGTGTGGAGATAGATTACATTGCTACATTGTTGAATTTGTGTTGAAACAATTGTGGTTGGTCTGTGCGGATTGCAAATGAGTGGTGTTCTTGACGGTTTGGTTTCGTGATATTGGTTTGCGTTGTTCGGATTTGATTGCTTTGTTCTATTCTATGATTGTGATTGCTAGAAACCATGCCAAAAAAAGGTGCTTCAAAAATGGCACGAGGAGAAGCATCGGGGTCGATTCTGAATTTCAATTCCACCCCGTTTGTGTCGAAAGTGGCGGAAGAATGTTTTAACTATCATAAGAAAAATAGGGCATGCAGTAAACAGAGGGGTTTCGGGCCTTTGGACACTATTCCACCATTATTCAGAAATGTCATCCGAGGTAGGGGATGGGAACGATTCTACAGATCGCCTCCCCTGGGTGAGGTATCATTAGTCCGGGAGTTTTATGCTAATATAACTGAAGAAACTGACACCTATACAAGAGTCTAAGGCCGCCAAAGCGATTTCAATCCTGAGCAATTTAATCAATTATTGTAATTAGCACTGTTGACACCGATTTTCGAGCTAGGTGGAGGTTATGCAGAGAACATGGAAACCGTTATCTAGGCCCTGACAACAGGCAACGTCCGATGGACTATCACAGGGCCGGATCAAGCAACCTTCCCGGCCAAATTCCTTGATCCAGTTTTGAAGATCTGGCACTACTTTATTTGTGGGAGCCTTCTTCCCACTTCTCATCATTCCAATGTTTCAAAGAAGAGGGCCATAATGCTCTATGCCATCCATTCTGAGAAGCCGCTTAATGTGGGATTCTTGATATACTTGTCGATTCTCCAAGCTGTCAAGACGACGAAGGTCGACCTTTCCTTCCCCTCTTTCTTAATCGAGCTTTTCCGACAAGCCGACGTCGTAATCATAGGAGATAACTCGTTGCCCCTTGTCTCAACTTGATTAAGCAACGATAAGAAGAATATGGAAAGGGGCAGCGCTGGGGCAAGAAGTAGAACAAGCAGAAGAGGAGGCAAGGCCATCAGAAGCCCGCGAGGAGGTCACTTTAGAGAGGATCTATAGGAAGCTCCAAGAGGTTCTCCAAGGGTAATCCAAGCTCAGAACTTACCCAGATCAATGCACGAGGCACCACGATCAAGTGCACCGGCTAATTTTCAAGGGCCTCGGCATTGAGATGAACGCCTATCCGCCTATACCGCAAATGCCACCTCACCTTTTGTAACCGCCACAATTTCCATTCCGACACGATAGTGGTGGCGATAGTGTTTGTACGACAAGCGTTTGTTACATGCTCGCGTATTGACTACTCACAAGTATACGAGATCAAAGTTTTAGTATAATATGATCTTTAAGATCGGGTATCGTATCCACAGGGATTGGTTGTCGTTATTATCGAGTACTGTGTTTATCATAACCTAATTTTATCTAGGCGATAAAAGAAATGTATTTAATTAATTAATACTAATACTAATATAACCTAATTTAATCTATACTAATTATACTAATACGAGATAGTTAGGGGATGGATTATCTAGGGATTAACATTATTTACTTAAACGCGTTTGATTTCATTTAGTTTACAATAATGGTGTTCGACCTATTCGACAATCTCAGTTTGTAAACTTACTTGCCACTTCTCTCGAGTGTAAGACGAGGGAATACGCGACTTCGTGTCAATGAAAAAGTACACACATGCATGGGTATTCCCTTGACCTCAAAAACAACCAGGAGGTAATATCATTATCGGGTAACGGCCCAGATGAACGCAAAACTCAGCATACACACAACAACAACAAATAAACACAAGCTAACCTAAACAAACATGCAATACAAGAAAACAATAAAACATTTAACATACTATACTACACATTACTTCCGAACTTCAAACGGACAGTGTTCTCAGTAGCCCAATCATCATTCTTAACATATGAAATTAAAACATACAGACAAAGGGGGTTTATAACACGTACCTTCTCTCGCCTTCGAATAAATTTGGATGTGACGAATTTAATTTATTTTTGACCTTGTGTTGCCTCCCAAGAAGTACGTGATTTAATGTCCCCGGCCCGACACATTCTCTCAAGACTGGCGAGATGTTGCAATGAAAGAAACGTAAGAGTACCTGTCGATCTAACATCTTCAAGCACCCTATAGGAAAACAAAAACAAAACTACATAACAAAAATTATATACAAAATAAATACCTAAAGTAAAATTGGGTCATTTACTCACAATATCAATAATAAATGACAAACACAATCCCCGGCAATGACGCCAAAAACTTATACGACGAGCGTTTGTTACACGCTCGTGTATTGACTACTGGTAAGTGTACGAGGTCAAAGTTTTAGTATAATGTGATCTTTAAGATCGAGTATCGTATCCACAGGGATTGGTTATCGTTATTATCAAGTACCGTGTTTATCATAACCTAATTTTATCTAGGCGATAAAAAAAATGTATTTAATTAATTAATACTAATACTAATATAATCTAATTTAATCTATACTAGTTATACTAATACGAGATAGTTAGGGGATGGATTATCTAGGGATTAACTTTATTTACTTAAATGCGTCTGATTTTATTTAGTTTATCATAATGGTGTTCGACCTATTCGACAATCTCAGTTCATAAACTCCCCCGCCACCTCTCCCAAGTGTAAGACGAGGGAATACATGACTTGGTGTCAACGAAAAAGTCCTCCTCAACATCTTAACGACCTTAGGTCACGTGAGTCTCTCCCCAACGTCATTGATTGCACACAATCCAACTCCCTCCCGGGTTATTGGATCGTCACGTTGTGTTTACCCTATCGACAATCTCAGTTCGTAAACTTCCTTATAACCTCTCCCGGGTGTAAGACGAGGGAATACATGACTTCATGTTAATGAAGAAGTCCCCCTCAACGTCTTAACGACCCTAGGTCACGTGAGTTTTGCCCCAACATCATTGATTGCCCACAATCCAACTCCCTCCTGGGTTATTGGATCGTCGCGTTTTTTACCCTAGTCCAAATCCAGGGTTACCTCTTTCTAGTGTCAAACCCCAAATTATCGATATATCTATCTAAGCATAATAAACAAACAATATGGCAAACACAATAAAAAATAGCGAAGAACAATCATTAAAGAAACACAGCTCAAACAAAACTATATTTCATAAATAATATTAATCCCATATATAATCCACGTTTAACTCATGGTCATAATTGTTTATACAATTAAAATCGAGCTAAACATGCTCAAACAATTATTGAAGTTAAGAAATAAAAGGAAAAACGGATGAACTTAGCCGATATCCGAAGACTAGCCGCTAGAATCGTCCATCGATCGCTTCTCCTTCTCCGCGTGGTAATATTCTCCTTCGAAATTGTTTGAGCATTCCCCATACTTTCTTTCTAGTCTATACTAAGCCCTAAGGGCTCTAATGGATGGATTCTTTAAGGAGAGGAGAGGAGAAAGGATTAAATAGAGAAAATATCTCAAAAAATATCTAAATCTGTGCAGAGGTCACTGCCTAAGTGGTAGGTATGTCGGTTCATTGATCGCCGCAGCGGTCGATTTGGTGACCATCCTACAGTTTTACCGCCTAGGCGGTGAACTTCCAGCAGATTTAGGCCCTCTTTCTATTTTCACCGCCTAGGCGGTGGTCTGGACGCCTAGGCAGTGGGCTGTTGTTTTGATTATTGCCTCCGTGATTTGTTTTTCCACCATTCTTGGTTCAATCTAATCGTTTATGCTCCAATTTCATACTTTTTCACTCCACAAACCTGATTTATACAAAAAGAATAAAAACTAATTAAAAGGTAATAAAATACTATAAAAATACTCAAAAACTAACTTAGTTTAGTTTGGAAATAGATAGGTAGATCACACCTATCAATGTTCCCCCAGAAAGACAGTAAGAGATGAGACTTCTATGTCTTATCTCCTAGGTATGTGTTCCAACCCAGTATTTTTCAATGAATGCTATATATTACAATTGGGTTCGCTGCTTAGACAGTGTGGACACTGCCTTGTTTAAGTTTGGGGGGGTGTTAATCCATTTTTGTTTTTTGAAGAAAAGGATGAACAATTATTTTGATGTATTATATTTGGATGTTTTATGTATGCGTAGTTACGCTTTGTAGACGTTTTAATATATAATGTAGATTTCAATTTCTATCTAAGTTGTATTTTAATCTTTGTCTATGCATGTGTAATTTTTAGTTAGTGTATGTATGTTAGTATATAGATTTAGAATAGATATGTTAATGAATGAAGTCGTTTTTGCATGTGAGTTGTTGAGTTCATCTGGGCCATTTCCCGATGATGAAAATTATCCTCCAATTGTATATCGAGGTCGGGGGTAATGCTAGTCATGTATGTTGTGTATGCTTAGTATGTCGATTAGGTAAACATTATTTTGATCCTAAATTGCACGATCATAAAGACTCATTTTATAATTATTTGAACAATTTGACGCCGATTATTCAGTAATAAGTTCATGACAGAAATGAGAAATTTAGAACTTGATTAGGGGAGGCTTGAGGCAAAATTATAGGTGAGGTAATTCTGGAGGCATAATTAGGCCTTTAATTTTTTCGCTTGAACCTTTTGAAATTAACCTGAAAAGTTTATTCCCTTGTTACCCTGTCGAAGCTGATAAACTTTCAATTCTGAACTTGTTTCTATACTCTGCCAATTAATTTTTTCCAAACTATTGTCGCTAAGCCTAAAAGTCAAAATTGAGTGAAATCAAGTAGCATAGACTAATTCTAACTTGAAGTGAGCAGGTGGGGTTTTGGACGAATTTTTATTGGTTCAGTATTAAGGTATTTACTTGTCAGTCTTTTAGTTCTTTTTGCATTCCCCTAAAATTGTACAAATTCGAATAAGTTTCGGGGTATGCTTGTCTAAAAAAAAAAAAAAAAAAAACACTATGTGAATATAGTTTTTAATTCCGTTTCTTGTGACAAGTGAATACAAGGTTCCTAAATTCTTGTTCAGGGTTGTATTTTCAATGTTTGGGGTTACGAGAGAGATTTAACAACAAGCATTTGTGCCTCGGGTATCGTTGAATTACAACGATTTTCTGTTTTCTTTTACTATGATGCCCTTGGCCGTTCTCAAAGATAACCAAGCCCTATTGATCTCTGTGAGCTTCCAAACCAACATTAGTGGATAGTCGAGCCCAGTCAAGCATATGATTTTGATTTTCCAAATCCCTTATGGTTTAAATCATGAACTTCGCTATTGAATAATCTAATTCGGTGTTTGAATGATTATATACTTGAGTAATCATACACACACATTTCAAATGGATCTGGAATGGTTTTAATTGATATTAAGTGTTAAAATTCTAGAACACCACGTGGTGTGTGGTGTGTGTTATTTCTGAACTTGGTCTGATCAGGGGCTGTTGAGGGAAAAACTACTTGGTTTCTTCGATTGAACTTGAAACTTGCGTGCCTTTACTTATTGTTTGTTAATGTTTATTCATTTTTAGATCAGTGGTAAGTTAATTAGTGTAGTTAGTTTGATTTAGTGTTAGGGTGTTTTGCTCGAGGACTAGTAAAATTCCAAGTTTGGGGTATTTGATAAGTTGAAAATACCTATCTACTTCTACGCCAAATTTTCCAGTTTTTGAGTGTTTTATTAATATTTAATTGTGTTTTAGTTTGTTTTTAAGTAAAATAGGTGTAGGGACATTAACGAGCTATAAACGAGCGAAACAGTGAAAAAGCAAGGTTTTAGGACAGTAAGCCACCGTTGCAGCGGTGAAAATGCAGAGAAGGGTGAATTCTGCTTAAGTCCTATCGCCACAGCGGTGGAGATGCAGGGAAGATTATGGAAACGTTACCGCCAAGGCGATGAAAGTGCAATGAACCAAAAGCTAGTCTCACCGCCTAGGCGGTGAAAGTCCAGGGAATTCAGATTTTAGCTCACCGCCTCTGCAGTGTTATGAACTGACTTACTAACCGCCACAGAAGTGATTCCCACCGCCGCGATGGTGACTCTGCAGAAAATATCTAATTTTTAGATATTTTGAAACCTTCTATTTAATACCCTTTCTCTCCCATTTGTCAAGTGTGGTTCCTAGGTGCTGAATATTCCTAACCTTAGCATAGTGTTCCTTTGCCATTCTTGAGAGATCAAAGAAGAGGTTTATCATTTGAAGAAGATGAATCATTTGCAGAGCGATCCTTAGCGACAGTGGACCATTCTACTCTCATATTTGATCATTCTTCCTTTGTTTTTTTATCTTTGTAATTACTTTTCATTATCTAATTATGTTGAATCCTTCTTGTTTTATATGTTTATATGGCTAAGATCATGTAGTTTAGATAAATATTATCTAGGTGTTGTTTTAAGTCATGTAAATAATAATTTGATTGAATATATGTTACTTTAATGGTTGTTTGTCTAAATCCGATTGTGTTTACCGTTATTCTTGACATTATGCTAGTTTAGATAATTAGAGAATACGGGGTTTGACACTCGGGAGAGGTAACCTCGGATTCGAATTAGGGTCACACAACGTGACGATCCAATAACCCGGGAGGGAGTTGGAGAGTGTGCAATCCATAACGTTGGTTCAAGACTCATGTGACTATATGTTTGAAAAGACGTTCGAGGGGGACTTCTACGTCAACGCGAAGTTATATATTCGCTAGCTTTACGCTCGGAAAAGAGAGAGAGTGAGCGAGTTATAGATACAGAGATTGTCGGATATAATAAATACCGTTATTGTTAACTAAACGAAGTCAAATATATATTAAGTGAAAGAAATCAATACCTAGGTAATCAATATAGTTAGAATTAACCCAATAGTTATAATTTATCTTAGTTGTTAATTAAAATACAAATAATTCTTGAAAAGTCCAGATAATATAAGACTATGCAAATTACAGTATTCAACTAATTTACACTATCCCTAGTAGAACGATATCCGATCTCAAGATCCATTATACTAAAACTTGACCTCGTGCGCTTACGAGTAAAGTCAGACGTAAGCGTCTTAAATGGCCGCGTCCACACACCCAAACAAAATATAAAGAAAATAAATAATATAACACACCAGGATATATCCTGATTCAGCAAGCTAGTCTTACCTAATCCATTTCCCCGAGTTCCATAGAGATTCAAAACCTCTGAACCCCTGATTCCTTTAACGATAGGAATTAAATCCTCATAACGATTCTTTTCCCAAACTCAGAATCAACCTTTACAATTTCTCTTTTCTCAGGCTAAGGAAGAATTTTGTCTTTTTACCAGGCTAAGGACTAACCTAATTCTGTTATAGGAAGAATCACAACCTTACAACTCTCACAAGTATTGTTTTCCTAGGTAAAGATTGAATATTTACAATTCACTCAAAGTTAATTCAATTCAGGAAGAATGAAAACCTAGTTCTTTTCAAGGAAAAGAATAACCTAACCTTTTTATACCTTAGGATAAAGATTAAACCTCAATCCTTTTCACTAGAAAAGATTGAAACCTAGCTACCCTGACTAGACACTGATCCAACCGTGTCTAATTCACTCAAATTCGCAAATACAAAAAATAATCTTCCCACAATGAGCTTTTATCACCTCGATACAGTTACACTTGATTAATGTCCTAAAATTTACTACATAATAGATTCAATGTGAGACAAATTAATATCTGATTAATAACAAGTGCGTGGTAGCACAAATTAAAGTATGTAATCAGATAATCACACTAAATATTTTTAAAAAGATTTTTACGCTCTTAAATTTGAAAACGATTTTCTAATGATTTTAAATCCAAGCAATCAATAATAATATGAAATCTAAATTAAGAACAATAAATTAGAAAGATCTTACCAGGAAAACACCAAAAAATGAAAATAGAACTACAAGATAGCCTAACTTGGTGACAGCAAATCAATCAACGCTTTAAATTAAGAACTTTAACACAAAATCTCTCTTGAAAAATCTCAGCAGAATGATAACTCTTAAAAAAGCATAGGAATAGATTGTTCTAGATATATTTCATCCAAGTTTCGTAGGTCTATATATATAGATTGATATCAAGCCCTCTAACAACTACTTTTCAAAAGATATGCCTTTAAAAGGCACTCTTAGACCCCATATAATATAATCATTCAATTAAGGTGTATTTCAATTAAAAATATATTTTAAAACTCTCAAAAGAGTCCATAAAATATTTCTTAATTATCAATAAAAAAGATAGGTAGTATTTAGCTACTTTAATTGAGAGAATCATTAATTACATGGACCAAATCAATAGAGATATTAAAATACATGTACCATATCTTCAATAGGTTCAAATTTCCCAAATCTCTCACTTGGAATCAGAACAAATGGATAGTTTTTGACCAATAGATCAAGTCCCACGAAATCATAACCAAAACAGTCAGTTGACCGATCCTTAGGATTCGATTGACTAATTAGTTGCAGGTGCAGCAACTTCAAACCCAATTTTAACTATGATGCAATTTGATTCTAGAAAAACTCCAAACATGAAAGTTATATCTCTCTTTCTAATATTTCCATATCATCTTGAATCAACTCAATCGGAGTTTTAACGAGAAAATTATAGCCAAGATACAAATAAGTCCACAAACTCAGTCGGTTGACCGATCAAAATAGCCCCGAAACCAAGCCAAAACTCAATTCCAATTGGTTAACTAATTGCTTCAAAGCCTCACCTAGTCAAATCCTGAAATCTAATCGGTTAACCAATTTCCTTCCATCGGTTGACCGATCGATGCAGGGACATATCATTTTGCTCCAAAAACCTCACTGATTCAAACGGTTAACCGATTGCTAATCAATTAACTGATTGAACCTAGGTAGTCCTGTCCTAAACTAATTTCTACTCCAAAACACATTGTTCAACTTAGTTAACTGATTACATTTCTCGATTGACTAAATTAACCCTAAAATTCAATTTTTTTACATTTGAATCCTTATTTTCAATTAGATCAATTTTCATTTTCAATTCACATAAGGAACACATATCAAATCAATAATTAGGATCGTAAATTTTATCTTATCAATATCAAAACACACATAAGATAACTCATTTTATAGTGTCGTGTGTGATCCTAATTTGGGTTGCAATAAGAGTATAAGAGTATTGAATTGTTTTCAACTAATTTCTTCAAGATCTTCAACAATCTTCATTTCTTCATTGCATTCATATTTGTACCCTTTACTTGTTCTTCATGATGTCTTCATCATAATTAAATAAATGGAATTATTTTCTTGAAATACTTAACAAACACATTAGTTCCACAAAAAATATCAACATTTAATTGTCCATCAAAACTTAGGGATCAACATTAGAAATTTTAACTTTTCCTTCAAGTCAAAACCCTAATGATAAAACCCTTGACTTTTTTTCTAGACGACGCTGTATTAGCCGTTATTTTTTTGGGGGACAGTGGCCGTCGTCCTTCCCGTTCTCATGGAAAGGGCAAGGCCTCTGAGACCTTTATTAAAGGGAGTACTTCAAAACGCTCTCGAGGTGGACCCAAGACGTTGGCACTTAATATTTCTAATGATGTGGCTATCCTTTCCACTTCTACTGCTGAGGAGACCTTTAGAGAGTCTAGATTTGATGACTCGATGATGGCCAACTCTTCGAGTTATATACTAGCAGAGGTGAGAAGTGGAGTGTGTATTCGACATAGCAGTTTAGTGCCCAAGTCGACCTTCACCGTTGCAACTCCAAAGGACCTAGAGTTGAAGGATCAGTGTTATCGCATCATATTGTTTCTATTCTTTGGTAGGTCTACTATGACTTCTTTTTTCAGAAGTTGGGAAATCTTATGGTCTTTTTCTCTTGTCAAAAAGTCAATCCTGGGGGTAACTTTATAGTGTACCACACTCATTTTGTGGTCGAAAGCTTGACATCCTATGGTGCATGGTGGTTTTCTGGTTCTATTACTTTTTAATGAATTTGGATCACAGGGATGGTATCTGATAAGACTGTATTCTTAGTGGTAAGGGTCATGGGAAATTGAGGTATTGTGTATAGTTGGTTTAGTGATAATTGTAGGCATACCAAAATGGTTTCGAAATTAACTATCGTTTATCAGGATTGTAAGTTATCGTGAAGGTATGATGGTATGGTATAACCTTTAATCATTTGCAGTAGAATGGTATGGTAGAATCATCGACTATTTAGGTAGAATGGTATGGTTGGATCGTTGACTGCTTAGGTAGGATGGTACTGTTGAATCAGCAACTGCTCAGGTAAGATGGTTTTGCTGAATCATTGACTGCTTAAGGTAGTGTGGTATGGCTGAATCATTGAGGTATTCTTTTCCAACCATTTAAGGTTGGATGGTATTTTTCTTACTCTTCATTTCTTATGTTGTTTGTTCTTTTTATTATCTTCCCAGAGATGAAGGAAGAACATCGACAATCAGTAGTAATAGCTTGTTGTGTAGGTTTGCTAGGTTTTATTCGTTTTGGACCTTCACTTCTTTTAATTTTGAAGAAATATGTATTACTAGTCAGATTCTGGATTTTTTAAACCGATTTCAGAATTGTTGTCTTTAGGTGAACCTAAGACTTTCCTCAGCAACTGAAATTGAATGACTAATTTTCTGTATTTGTTTATCATTTTTACCCCCTAGCACCTTTTACTAGGGAGTGACAATGCAAACCTTGTCTCTTATTGCTTGGTCTTATTGCTTGGTAGAGAACGTATAATGGATTTTATTAATTCCAGTCTATGTATGATGATGAAAACTCTGAGGACACGCTCTAGCCCATGGTAGGGAGTTCCTACAGTTGGATGACCAAACCTCAATGGGTTTCCTACGTACATTGGCAATGTTTCCAAGGGTCAGGTCAAGCGTAGTTCTGGTTTAGTTATTCCCTATTTGTTTAGATAGCAAGGAATGTGTCAAAGGACTGTTCCAGATATGTGCCCTGGTATAGGGCTGAGTGAATATCATGAAGTTGATACCTCTCTTTCTTTTTCATTTCGGCCAAGCCTGCTTAGGTTTCCTATGTACCTTGGTCATCTTTCAAGGATTAGGTCGAACGTAGTTCTAGGCTGGAATGATTCTAAGAATCGCACCTATCGCAGATAGCTACATTTGTTGACAACAATCTTGTCCTAGCCTAACGAATAGAGTCTTTTGCCTGAGCATTATCTAGTTAATACTCAATTGTTATTTTTGATTGGTAGTTTCTTTAAATCTTTGAATTATTCTATTTTGATTTCTTTTATTGGAGGCTTAGAACTTGGAGTATTTTGAACGATTCTAGGGTTTACTCAATTCTGAGAAGATAGCGTTAGATCCTAACAAGGTCAGACTTCTAAAGACACTCTAGTACACCCCTATGTTTCATAGTAATGGGCATGGTCTATCAAGACACACCTTCGGTGAGTTTGACTCATTGCCTAACTTTTGAGTTAGTTGGACCTATTATTTGAGACAGACACTAGTACGGTGACTTAGTGAGGTAACTTGACCTGATTACATGTCCAAGGATTGCTTACTAGCCTACTAGATTTCTCAAATAAAATGTATGGGTGCAAGTGTCATGTCAATAATGGCTTATTGATGCTAAATTATATGCAGGATGCCATAGGCTTTTGTGAAGTATGATGCCTAAGTTTCCTCATGTGTATGAAGGTTATGCATGCCTAAGGAACTTGTGATGCATAGTGTATGTGTAGTACTTTGGTACTGACTTTTTGTATTGTGCAATTTTTTTAAAGCCCAATTATAGATTTGTTTTACTAGGGAATACATCGTTTGTATGGAGATTTAGTCTTTTCCGAGAAAGCTGCCTAGAATGCTTGCACTAGGTACCTTTTTCTATGACCCTCCTCCCCTATTGTTTTTACATGTCGTTTCTGATATAGAAAGCTGACTAGTGCTTCTCAGAGGCTTCCTGCTCCGTTGCTCCTTCTTGCATTGCAACTAGAATTTTGATCGGGATTTTTTCTTCGAACAGTCTCGGACATGAATAGAGGATGGTTACTTCATGTCTCGCTTGGTTGATATCGGGATTTCCTAGAATGGGAACATTTGGATCGAAATAGAGATCACTGTTAATTTGGCTCAGGCTTTGAATGACTTTTTGGATGAGTTTTGGGAGAGGGTTCGAACGAATAGATTATTTGGCAAGACTTCTTCTCTTCCTTTCCTATATTTTCCTAAATTTATTTATAATGATTTAAGCATTAGCTCATACACCATGTATATTTTCCTTTTCATTTTACACAAGATTATTTTGACTAGAGTATACTCAGATGATCAAATTCAAACGTTCAATTATCTCAATGATTGTCGCGATTTTTGTATCGGATTAATCTAAATTGTGATGAAGATAAGGCCAATAGTATTTTAGACCAAATATCCATAGTTATTTAGTTAACAAGGTTGTCTAGTTTCAATTCCATCAAGTTCTGATATTGTTATTTTCTAAGATTGTTATCGAGATTACCTAGGCCTTATATGTTACCCAAGGCTTCATCGATGGCTTTTTCTTCACTTATTCTATCTTGGAATGAGGGTATATGGAATAGGCTTTCTCGAGATAACTCAGAGGAGGGATAGAAGTGATGGAGAAACAAGTGTTAGTTATTGACTACTAACAAATGTTTTGTTTTAATTTATTTTTTGTCTTGGTAGTGTTAAGAGAGTTTTCAATTATTTTTCTTCACTCAAGCAAGTAGGGAGTCATACTTTTTATATAATCCATGTAGCAAGCTTTGGGTAGTGATCTCGGTACAGTTAGCCCAAGTCACTAGGTGTTGAGACACCCCTACGACTTAATACTTGGATTGTATAGAGAGTGTGACTCACCTAAAGGCCTTCGTGTGAGCACTCGGTGTTTAGAAACTTTTTGAGACCCTTTTTTTTCTTTTTCTCTTAACACCTACTATCAGGATTTTTACATTTTTTAGAGGATTAGGGTAATTTAAGTCAATCTTGAGGTCTTTGTTGGTTCTGCCTTTATCCTGACTACTTTTCCCATTTGTCTGATTTGGCTTATCATCTTCTTCTAGTCTTAAATGTCTTCAGTTATGCAAGGTTCTTTGTGTTTTTGGTTTTTTAAGTAGGTTTTCACGGCGTCTCTAAATTGGTTATGTATAGATAAAGGCTTAGCTTATATTAGTCATACTTCATTTGTTCAGCAACCGAATCGTTCAAGAATTTTACGCGGACGGGCTTAGGCTCTAAGCTTTTATCTATCATTCTTCGTGTTGCAAGTCTTTGGGATGTTTCTTCCTTCATTCCGATTTGAGGAAGTCTTTTGTATTTCTTCAAGGTTACTAGGATACTCCTAGGTTGGAACATGTGTAGCGATTCCATAACAGGGATCCTAGGTTTTCCTCCTAACTTTTCAGATTTTTTTTTTTGGTCAATATCTCACCATCATTTGGTTGAAACAAGACATTTCTTCTAACATTTTTTTTTCTTTCGATAATGGTCTAATTTAGTATTGAAATTATGTTATCATTATTTTTTACCATTCGTGGTGTATATATTTGTGACAAGCAAATGGATTTATGAAAGCTAAAGTATAAAGACCTGAGTTGACTGTAGATAAAATTAGCTTGCATTTAGTGATTTGTAGATGTAGCACATAGGCATATAGGATAATACCTAGTTTACTGGAAAGTAGTTAAAAAACTAAAGGAAATGAAGACAGAGATGTTTATCCCCCTATTCTTTGATGGTCAGGATTTTTCTTGAGATACTTATGATCCCTTCCTAAATGAGATCCTCAACATGGTTCTCGAGGTCCTAGCACTGATTGGTGTGGTGACCAGTCATTCCGGAATGATATTGACAGAAAGTACGATGGTTGAACCTCGGATCCTGAGGGTTTTCTATGTTAGGGATAATAGGTAATATCAACTTATTCTTGAAGCAATAGCAGTAAAATTGAGAGAGTGGCATATCGAATGAGGAGAATCATGTCTTGAATCGAGTAAACTTGGAGGTTTGATGAGGCAATTGAATTGAGGTTGGTAATTGACTATGGTTTAGTGAGGAACTATTGGGATATGGAGTAGAGATGAAAGGTTGGTGTTTTAGGTAAGTAAGGGTCTTGTATTATGTAGTCCAACTGCTTCCATATCTTCGAACTATCCCCTAGGATTAGATTTTCCTTGGGTGTGAGGCTCTTCTCCCAGCTGGGCAGGTCTTGACTTGCGGTGGTAGCACGAATGAAGTTTTCGGGTTTAGCAAAACTGTTGTGATTTTTAGTAGCAATCTACTTTTTGTAAGGGAGCCTATAAATTTGTAATTCATCCCAATATTTTATTATGCTAAGGGCATTTCTAGGTAATGGTACTTAGTCATCTTCTTGGGACAGTGAGGCTAGGCTCATATGGTTCAGCATCTGTGTTAAGGAGGTAATGTCTTCATACAACATTGGGATCTTGGAGTTGTTCTAAATACTTCCAATATAGAAAGGGATCGGGTCCATCTTACAATCTTGCAGGCTGCTCCTGGATGGATTTTAGTGAAAGTTACCTAAAGCAGATTTCCTAGGTTTATTAAGTGACTAACTAACCTAGACCTCTACTAATGAACTTTTTTAGGATGCAAATTACCCTACCTTTATGCGTGGTTATATTCTTGACTATATATGAGTATTTCTATTAGATGATAATGTTTGTGCTGTGCATATGGAATCCTAGGAAAATGTAGCTCTGGTAGGCAATTCTCAAATATGTTGTGGACAGACCCTGGTTTGGACCTGACTTTCGTAAGACCAGGGTAACTTGCAAATTTTTGTTCATCTTTAGGTTTAAAGTTACAGTCATCTTAGGACTAGGGCATGATTGACCTTTTATCCTCAAGGCATAAATCATTCTTCTTAGGACTCTAGGGTACAAACGTTATTTCTTTCCTTAAGACATGGACCAGGGCTCATAGGAATTAATGATAGAAATATCCCTCATTTTTTCTTTTCAAAGTAGGGATACATTTATCCTAGAACTTGGTGATAGACTCGTCTTTTCCTTTCAATTTGGTTACCGTTCTTAATTCCTAATGACCGAATTGTCCTAGATTCTTCCTATGGATTACTTTTCTTAGGACTTAGTGATAGGGTTGTCCTACTTTCTCCTCAAGCATATATTATGGCTCCTAGGACTTGATGATAGGATTATCCCAATGTTTTATTTTCAAAGTAGGGCTAATTGCTCCTAGGACTTGATGACAGACACATTTTTTTTTTCATAAATGGATTACTATTCTTAGGACCTAATGATAGAATTATCCTATATTGTTCCTCAAAACATGGATCATTTTCCCTAAGACCTAATAGCGTCTCTATCACTTTTCTTTCTCAAGCAATGGATTTTCATTCTTAGGGCTTGAGGAAGAATCGAAGAAGACTTTGATTTCATGATGTCTATGGAGGGTGAATTTATTTTGACAGTATGATTCTAAGTGGCCTCTTATCAGGATAGATTTTGACTGGCTTGAGGCATTTTGAACCTAGACAAAATGTCTTCTTAATGGTGCATACTTCCTAAGGTATAGGCTTTATGAGAAAGGATGTTATGCTTAGGACTTGACATGAATCTCCTAGGAAAAAGTAACCCAAGATATGTTTACGATTTGGATTACATAATCCTAATTTGACTGGGTGACGACACTTTCTTATGTTTTGGTAGTTTAATGTGATTTTGCACAATCGAGGTAGATTTTTTCACCTTGTCTTTAGTGGACAAATTTTAGACAGGCTTATTTAGTAAAACTATGATTATTTGGTTATTCTGAGATGGACTTTTTTTTCTTTTTCTTTTTTTTTTTATATATATATAAAGCTTTTGTTTATTTAAAAAGCAAAGATATTGGTGATTTTGTTAAGGTATGTTTTAACTGAATTATTATGGAGGCAATGGGCATTATTAGTTTGATGATTTATTGGGTTAAGTGAAGTAAGGATTCTTGTTCTTTCCTACAGCTTACTCCGTATTCAAATCTTTGTGGACATTTTCGGTACTGAGCAAGCTAGCCATGGGATAGAACAAGAATTCTTACATGGATTATTATGCCCCTACTTGTCCTAGAAGGTTATTCTATATTCTTAATACAACAACAGTGTAAATAATTGTACAATAAATAAAAATAATGTCTCACTTCAAGATAAGTGTCCTACATAGAACAGGGTTTTGGTTATTCCTTTATCCTAGGCTCATAATATGTGATTTTAGCTTTTCTTTTAGCATATCCTAAAAACAGCTTGGTTCCCAAACCTTCAAACCTCCAGCATCCCCCTCCTCAGGGGAACATCCATCTTTGGTTGGTGGTTCGAGCGAGAAGAAATTCGTAGTTAGATCCCGGGGAATGCAACCCTTGTCCTTGCTTCTATTAACTTATCTTTCTAACTTAAGGTTTTTTAGGGCTTAGATCGATTTGATAAAACCACCGACGAAAGCCCCTACTACTGGCCTCTCTATCCCTAAGAGGGTTATGGCTTGGGTTTTTCGTCGATGATATGCAACGCAAAGTGAGTGCTCGTTCTTTAGAGAGATTATATAGTAATGTAAAGAAAGTATTTAAATGAGATAATGCAAAGATAATAAATGTAAATACAATAAATGAAGATAGTAAATATGTGTGCATGCTGATATATACATATGAAATTATATGCTTAGTATTGTTTTGTTATTATTGTTATTGTTACTATTATGTTTTTGGTAGGGAATTATTTATGCTTGAAATAAAAAACGTAATGTTTGGATTTTATTAAACAATAAATATGGATTTAGTCTCCAACTAGGCCTGACTCTCTTATGAAGTCTCCATTGGAGTCGCAACCTATCGCACTCTGGATCGATAGCAGAAAAAGTAGAGAATCGGGAAGAGGATAAAAACAAGTTTCATTTCTTCCTCTCTAAGTCATCCAAATCCGTTCATTTTGAAAATGGTTTTTCAAGGGATTTTCTAGACGTCGATTTTGAAAAATTTCTTGGGCCGAGATTTTTGTTAAAAACGTAGTCACCACCTAGCATAGGGTTAAATGGTGTGCTAAGTCACCAGGATTTTGGAAATTCATTTTTCCTTTTGAAATGACCCATGTTTTAACTTCCATAGGTCTATGTACCAGAGATATTATTTAAGTTCGGGAGTTGGTGTGCTTGAGAAAGGTGTTAGACACTCAAGACACCCATCTGAGGACGGTACCTCAGTCTAAATAGATAATCAATGTTAAACACTATCCAAGCAATTTTCTTTGATTCACTTAAACAAGAATAATTCCCCTTTTTAAAGTTTTTGTTCTTTTTAATATTTTTTACATGATTTAATGTCTTGGCATGTTTTTGAATGCTCTTGAGATGCTTGGAATTATTTTTTTATGATTTAACCCTAATTTTCTTATTATAGTTAAAATTAGGTGTTTGCTTGATGTTCTTGACAAAATCAAAAGCTTGTTAGGTTGTTTTGGTGTTCGTTTGATTCTTTTGTGGGTTTTATATGCTATGAACATGAAAGTAAGTATATTATTTACATGATCCTACTATATACAAAGTAATATACACAAAATCAACCAAGAATCATAGGGATTTGATAGAAACATGCTTACTTAGTGGATGTGGTCTTCCTTAAGTGTTTATCACATTCTCCTCCTTGATTGTCATAGTTGGTGGTTGATCGGTGGTTGCAGTTCTTTGAGTTCTTAGCCAAGAACCCAAGAACAACAACCTACTTAGGGGAAGTAGTCGTCCCTAAGTAGCTAACCTCATTTCTTCCTTGATCCTATTAGCTCGGTGTTGATCGGTGATCGTCGATCCTTGAAGTTCTTGTTCTAAGAACTTCAAGAACAACTTTCATGACTAGTTTCTAAGATCTTTTGCTTACGATATCTAAATACCTTGAATGTGGTCTTTACATGTCATACCAACCATTTAATTCTTGATGGGATGGGCATTCAATTCTCATTGAATGCCTTATTTAGGTGGCGAACCGAATCAGTTTAGTTTCGATAACGATTGGTTGTACAGTAAGTGTCTTGGTTCCCTTCCTTTGCCATTTGGTAGGAAGCTTCTCAAAAGGCTCCTGGGTTATTATAACACTTGGTTTTTGGGACTTAAATGATAGTTAGGCCTCTCGATTGCTTGGGCCTAGGGTGGTTTGTCAAGACTACTTGGATTTGGTGTAAATCCAAGTAGGGCTTTGTCCTGACCCTTCCAAGCCTTGATTAAGGTGTCTTGGATTGTTTCTTGGTTGTATGTGATGTGGTATGCATGATAGAAAGAATTTTTTTGGGTGTTAAATTTGACAAGATTCAGTGAAAAGTAAATGTTTCAAAGTTAGGGTGGGGTAATCAAGTTAATTGTTTGAAATGTCCTATGATTTAAGGGTTGTGACTAAGATTTATCTATACTAAATATGATTTAATGAAAAAACAAAATCTTAGTAAAGTCATTTTAGACCTGCTTAAGTCATTCGAATTTTGATTTTGACCTGAAATTTTTACTTAGCTGTATTTTGTCAAATTCAACATTTTTGAGTGTGTTTTTTTTTTTTTTTTTTTTGTGATCTCAAATAGAAATTCATTACATTTAAACATGAGTTTAGAGTTTATCTGAACTTATACTTGATTTAACACTGACTAAGAGAGTCAAAATGTAGTGTTTACAGACATGTAATTCATCGATAGTCTCACAGGACTGCTCTTCTGGTAGATCTACCACGAGTACTGGAACTGTATCTTTGTTGACTAGATACTTGGTAGAGGATTTAGTTTTTACACATTTCTCAACATTCTCGATAGTCTAATTTTCAGGAATAATATGTCTTTTCTACGAATTACTTTCCTGTCAATTGGATCCCACAATCTTTAGCCAAATTCCTAGTGCCATAGCCTAAGAATATAAACTTATTTGTTTTTTCATCAAGATTGGACCTCTTATCATTTGGAACATGAATAATTGACCGGCATCCAAATACTCTCAAATGCTTGTAGGAGATGTCTTTTTCGATCCACACACTTTCTGAGATATCGTCATTCAAAGAAACTAATGGAGACTAATTGATCAAGTCAACTGCGATCCTCATTGCCTCCCCCCAAAATGATTTAGGCAACTTTGTGTGGGAAAGCATACACTTGATTCATTCAAAAATAGTCCGGTTCATTCTCTCGGCAACTCCATTATGCTGAGGAGTTTTAGACACACTTTTCTCAAGTCTGATGTCATATTTCCTGCAGTATTTCTCAAATTAGCCACTGTATTCACTACTATTATCTAGACGTACACACTTGAGATGCCTTAATGTTTCTCTTTTAACCTTGGCATGGATATGCTTGAACACCTCCAATACCTAGTCTTTAATTTTCAAAGAATTAACAAACATTTTTAAAAAAAAATCATTAATAAATGTAACAAAATATGAAGCACCACCAAGTGTTTTATCTTTCATGAAATAAACATCTGTATGCAACAAATCCAAATGGTGATGTCTTCTCTATGGATTAAAATTTCAAAATATAACTCTATGTTGTTGATAAAAAAAACAATGCGTGCAAATTTTAAGAGATGTACTTTTTATACCTGTTAGGAGTAGGTTTTTCTGAGCATGTGAAGGTTGTTTTCACTTAGATGACCACATCGTCGATTCCATAACTCCATAGAAGAATTCCCAATTGCATTAATGTCTCCTTAGCCAATCTCACTTGCATCACATACAAGTTGCTTAGTTTATTGCATCTGGCCACCAAAGAACCTTTGGTGAGTTTTCATTTTCCTTAACCTAAATAACTACTATAACATTCGTTGTCTAGCTTTCCAGTGGAGATCAAATTGAGTAGAATATGTGGAACATGTCTGACATCTTTAAGTACCAATTTGCAGCCAATATCAGTTTCTAGATAAATGTCTCCCTTTCAATTGATCCTGGATGCACCGTCATTGCCATATTTACATAGTCAAAGTCACAGCTAGTTTAAGATGAGAAAAAATCGCCACTAGAAGTAACATGAAATGAGGCACCTTAATCAATCATCCAATTGTCATCCTGGCATGCAAGGCTGACACAACCATCTTCATAAATAGTCACAATATCTCCATTAGTAATACCTGCATTAGTCTCCTCATCTTTTTTGTCCTTGACAATTCGGTCTTTCGATTGTTCTCATTTCAATATTCTGCAATCTCAGATCACGTGTCTTGGATTGTTGTAGGGGAATCACCTGAAGTCCTCTTTACCTTTCAATCTACATCTCGGTTTGTCAAACCACCCATTATTGTGAGGATTCTCACTTTTGCTTCTCCCCCATCTTTCTTGATATTTAGTAACTAGTGCGTACCCCTCTGAGTATGAGCCCTAGTCTTTTCTCCTTACCTCTTCATTAATGAGACGGTCTTTGACTATATCCATCGTTAACTATCTGTGTGGAACTGAATTGCAAAGTACTATTCTGAGCATTTCTTAGTTGTCAGGTTATGTGCTGAGAAGTGGTAATTTTAGTACTTCATCTTCCGAAACAAGTTTCAAATTAATCAACTAATTAATAAGGTCTCAAAAATTATTCATGTGATCAACTATATTTTTCCAATCCCTATAGGTTAAGTGAATAATTATCTTAATCAAATTAGTTTTATTCAATCCAACTTTCTGCTCATAAAAGGACTCTAATGTTTTCTACAACTTATCAGCCTTAGTTTCATTAATGTTGGTACATACTCTGATCAATCCATTGTTGAATGTAATCAACTATTTTCCTATGCATTATCTCCTATTATTCATTCCTTTTGTCACTTGGTTTATCCTTATTACCTTTTAAAGGCAAATACAAATCCTTATTGTTGATCATAAGATTTTGATAAACAATTAAAGGTTGATATTTTTTGTGGAATTAACGGTTTAATTAAGTGTTTCAGTTTATTAGTTCCAATGATGAAGATATGATGGCAAGTAATGAATGAATGCTAAAAGATGATGACAAAGATAATGAATGATTAAGAGGTTGAAGAATTTGAAGAACCTAGAGAAAACAACTCAGGTTAAATTTCAACTCTTAATATCCCAATTAGAATCACACAGGACACAAAATGATTTTTATAAATATATGTGTTTTTTATAGGATCCTAATTAGTTAAATTATATGCTCTTATGTGTAATTGAAAAAGAAACAAAGATAATTGACTAAAATGGAATTTGAGAATGTAGTGGAGCTAACCGAAAAAACAAATTGGTTAAAGAGGCAAAAACGTTGAAGAAAATAATTAAGAATAAGAGTTTCAGCATGGGCAATCGACAGGTAAGTCGACTTGTGCTTAAAAGAAGAAGTCTTTGAATCTCCCGGTTGATAGGTAGGTCGACTTATACTTAAAAGATGAACTCTCTGTATCTCTAGGTCGATAGGTAAGTCGACATATGACAATGGAATTTTGGCTTCAGCTACATCCTGAATTAGGCGGTCGACCGATGGATGTGTGTTTGTCGACTGATGGCCAGTTTCGAATTTTGAGAATTTTGTGGATTTTGATTTAAATACTAATTGTTAAACTAGACGTTATTTATTTACTTGATTAAGAGATTTTAGGGATATGGATATTTCAAAGATTTGATACTCCTATTTAAATGTCCCTATAGATATGGTTCATCAAGGTTGAATATTTTTCAATTTGGTACATGTAATTATTTTTATCCTATTTAATTGTGATTGAGAAATATTTGGGGGACTTAATTAAGAAGTTTAAAAGACATAATTAAGTGATTTGAACCAGGATGAAGTCTTAATGATATAAGGGGTCTATAAGAGCAATTAAATGTCATCCCAAGTGGAAACTAACCGTTGGAGAGCTTGTTTTATTCCTTTATAAATAGACCTGCGTTTTTCACTTTAAAAAGTGATGAGATATCAATCATTCTGAGCTAGTTAGCTCTCGTTCTTTCTAAGAGTTATCATATTGAGAGTCTTGTGAGAATTGTCTTGAAAATTATTCTTGAGATATTGAAGAAAATTATTGTTGATCACCGATTTAAAGTTGCATTGCTAATCATTATTTATTTGGTGGAATCCTGGTGAGATAATTTTAAATTACTTGTCATTAATTGTTGCTTGATTCTATTATTTATTTTTTGGAATCTGATCTTTGAAATTGTTTTTCGGATTTTTTATTGAAAAATATTTTGAAACAATTTCTTGAGAAATCTGATTACGTGCTCAATTACGTGCTACCCAATTTTTGTTTAAAATAAGATTTTGAATATCTCATTTTTCTATCACTGATGTTAGGATATTAATTGAGTTCTAATTTATCTGGAGTGGTGGAAGCTCCGAGTTGAAAAATCTCTTATCAATTATTTGTAATTGGTGAGTTGAGTGTCGCATTAGATACTACTAGGAGTGTCAAATCAAGGGTAGTTGGTTTCAATCTCTTCCGGTAAAGAGATTGAGATTTTGATCTTAAAGAGATTGAGATTTTGATCTTTGCCTAAGGTATAAAAAGATTAGGTGTTAATTCTTCCTTGATTGAATTTATGAGTGAATTGTAACGGTTCAATCCTTACCGGGTAAAAAGATATTTGGAGTGTTTGTGAGGTTTTGATTCTTTAGCCTAAGGTACAAAAAGAATTAGGTTATTCTTGAACTTGTAAAAAGTAGAAGTTATTCCTAAGCTTGGGAAAAATAATTTGTAAAGGTTGATTCTGAGCCTACGAAAAGAATCATTGTGAGGGTTTGGTTCTCACCTGTAAAGGAATCTTGAGTTTAGTGGGTGCAAATCTCCGTAGAGTTCGGAGGACTAGATTAGCTAAGAGTAGCTTGGTGAACTAGGATATATCGGTGTGTACTGTATTGTTTATTTTCTTTATTTTATCTTGTGTTATTTGGGTGTGCACTCAGAGCTTATTACACTTATTCGCTGCTATAAAGATAATAATTAATTTTAGGATAAAATTAATTGTTTGATTTTTGACGTGTTATTATTCTGATAATTTTTTAATACTACCCAATTCATCTCCCCTCTTGGATAGCTTAGTGGACCAACACTTAAAATAAAGGATATCCATCATTCTAAATTTTCAAATAGCATAATTAGTCAAAATCAATTTTACCATGGCCCTACCACTATTTTCCAATTTAAATCACACAAATAAATCTATCCCCAATAATTTGAAGCTCTTGATACCACTTTGTTGGGAACATTCACCAAATATTTAAATTTTATTTTCTCTCTTTATCTAATTAAAATGGTATTATTGATTTCAATACTCACAAATATTAACCAAGATAAAAGCAAAGAATAAATAAAGCGGAAGACATGATTTTTACGTGGAAAATCCCAAGGCAGGAAAACAATCACAAGACCGAAGTTTGATCTCAACTTCTACTATAACAAAATAATGACATTATAATCGTTCACACCTTCAAGAGAAAAATGCTTGGATCACCACATAAATATCACCGAAAATGGTGGATACAACAAAAAGTGATAACTACCAGTTTAGAGAGGAATACCGAAATACCAATTAGAATAGAGTTACCGAAGATCAAGATCGATAGAAATGAAGTACTTGATGCTGATAACATGCCACTTAAAATTTTAGCCCGATCAGAGTCCGAATCTCTATCCGATCATCAAGTTGAAGTAGTTCTCTTCTCTCTCTTCCTTTTATCTCTTTCTACCCACTGTGGCACAGTATTTTCCTACTCTAATGCCGCTGGATTTTGCTGCTGCCTAAAATTCTATTGTTTCTTGTATTCACCATAACCGCATAATGGATATATATATATGTTCCCAAAGTTGATGCCCAACAATTTAGAAAAGGCCACTACTGCCTTATTTTAATTTGATCATTAAGCCCCAATGGGCTCGGGTTTTTTAATATTTTTTTCTTGTATTTGTTTTATGAAAAAAATTCAAATTCCCCCACTTTTATTTTTTCACCTAAATTAAGCCCAATTGGACTTTAGGCTAGGTTCATCACCACATGTGTTGGACCTACCCAACAGTGGTTGCAACGTACTCAGCTTTACAAGTAGAAAATGTAACAACTGGTTGATTCTTCGAACTCCATGTGACAACCTGATTTCTTAGAGTCGCCACTCAGCTTCTTCCTTTTTATTCTAATGGAGAAATAAAAGACAAACCATTCCACCCACTACAACAAAAAAGGCCTATAGTGAGAATTATTTTAGTGGCAGTTAAAAAATAGCCACTAATGATATATTTTTAGGGGTTATTTATTTAATTGCCGCTAATTTATACAAATTGCCACTAAATGTTATAATTTTAGTTCTGATAAAGATTTTTTTAATTAAAAAATAATAATTAAAATCAAAAAATAAAAATAAATCAATTATTTCATTAAAAAATAATTCTTTGGCAAAGCATACACCCTGATTAAAGAGAGAAAATGGAGAACTTCAAACCTGCCGTGGAGAACTTCAAACCAGATCAACTGAGATACAAGGATGAAATCATGCGAGACGCTCATCTTCCTTGCCCCCATTGCTCGTGTTAAAGATCGTGATCCTCATTCTTTAATCGATACTGCGAGTGGTACAAAGTTGGTGTTTTCCTAAACTCTCTCTCAATCACGTCGCACCCATTGTTCTCTTAATTGAAGAAGACGCAACTACCGAAGTCTGATCGTGTTTTTCCAATCTACACTCAATCACTTCGACTTCTCTCTCAATCACTGCAGCGCCTTCGTTATCTACATACCGCTGGCCAAAGATTTGTCAATATCTTCTTTCTTAATCTTTGTTCTCCCAGTCAACGAAGACGTTGCACTCTCAATCGCGTACCTGTTTGATCAGTATGTTTTGTTGGTTGATTTCGAAAATTACTTAATTGATTTCATTTTTATTTGTTATTTTCTGTTATTAATTCTTAATTATTGCATTAGATTGTATATTAGGGCCTTGTATGTTCAAAGTTTTTATTCCCAGTTCGGCTCGTTTTGTTTGGTGTTCTTTGTTCCCAAATTTCTGTTACTATTCCTATTTTTAGAGTTCTTTTTTATTCTGCTCCCATATGTTAAGAACAAAATTTTAAGAAAAGAAAAAAGTTGTTCCCATACTTCTATTTTTGTTCCCACACTCCTTATTTGTGTACCAACCACACCAACCAATGATCGGTGTGTTTTCTTTCCTCTCACATTGTCTGCTTAAGTTTCTGAATTTGTATTTGATTTTTAATTTATGTTCTCTTTTAATTCGCTTGAATTTAGATTTATAATCATGCATTTAGGGTTTGTGAAATTGATTTTTCTATGTTTATATTTTTCTCCTACTCTCTCTTATCTCTGGTATTGGCACAGTGAACTACCCAAGAGGGGGTAAATTGGGTAAATAAAAAATTATCAAATAAAAAATACTTTAATAATCTAAATAATTAATTTTAATCATAAATTAATTATTATCTTCATATCACAGCAAAAATATAAAATCAACTAGGTGCACACCAATCAACAAAAATAAATAATGTAAAGATAGTAGCACACCAGAAATTTATATTGGTTCACCAAGTTACTCTTGGTTAATCCAATCCTTCGAGCCTCATAGAGAGTCACACCTACTAAACTCAAGATTCCTTTAAAAGTAGAAACGAAACCCCCACAAATATTCTTTTACAAGCTCATAATTAACCTTTACAAATTTCTTTTCACAAGCTTAGGAATAACCTCTACTTTTTATAAGATTAAGAATAACCTAATTCTTTTTTAAACTAGGGCTAAAGAATCAAAACTACACAAACACTCCAAATATCTTTTTACCCAGTAAGGATTGAACCGTTACAAAATTGCTCACAAAATAATTCAATTCAGGAAGAATTACTACCTCAATCTCTTTATAGGAAGACACTAAAACTAGTTACCCTTAGATTAAATACTCTCAATGGTTTTTAATCTGTCACTCAACTCACTAATTAAAAATTGATAAGTGATTTTTCTCACTCAGAGCTTTTACCACCTCAGATAAATTAAAACTCAATTAATATCCCAAAACTAGTGATAGAAAAGTAAGATATTCAAAATCTAATTTTAAACCAAAAAAAAAAATGGGTAGCACGTAATAAGATTTATTCAAGAAATTGTTTCAAAAATATTTTTCAATAAAAAAATATCAAAAAACAATTTCTAAAGATCAAATTCCAAATATAATCAAGCAATACTAAATAGAAATTAATTTGGAAAGTTCTCACCCATAATCCACCGAAAGAATAATTATATCAATGTCACTTTAGATTCAGTAGTAGGAATGATCCACAGTAAATAATTCTCAAGAATAACTCTTACAAAATCTCTCACAATTCACAATATAATTTCTCTTAGAAAAGCTCAGTATAATACTCTTGATCTCTCTCTCTAATATGAAAAACATAGGTCTATATAAATGGAAATAAAATAAGTTCTCTAACGGCTAGTTCCCACTTGTTATGACATTTAATTGCTATTATAGACTCCTCATATCATTAAGACTTCATCCTGATTCAAATCACTTAATTATAACTTTTAAACTTCTCAATTAAGTCCCATAAATATTTCTCAATCATAATTAAATAGGATAGAAAGAATTACATGTACCAAATTGAAAAATATTCAAACTTAATGAACCAAATCTATAGGAATATTATAATATATGTTGCATATCTCAAATAAAATTAAATCCCTAAAATATCTCATGAATCTTAACTATAAAATGGCTAGTAACAACTACTTTTAGAATAAAATCCGGAATTCCATAATATCCTGAAACAGTCCCATAAGTCGACCGACCAAGATCACCTGTTGACCGATCGATTCAAGATGTAGCCAAGCTAAAAATTTTGTGCCCATCAGTCGACCTAGAAATTCAAAGAGTTACATTTCTTGTCACAGGTCGATCACCTGGCCGACTTATCAATTCAGAGAGTTCAAATTTAAGCGTCAGTCGACCTACCTGCCGACTTAGAGATTTAGAGACTTTTTCTTCTATGCTCCGGTCGACTTACCTGTCGACTTACTAATGCTAGAACATTTCTCTCAATTTTTTTAATCCATTTTCATTGATGTTTTCACCCCTTTAATCGATTTTTTTTCTCAGTTAGCTCTACTAAATACTTAAATTCAATTTTAATCAATTATTAATATTTCTTTTTCAATTACATATAGGAACAAATAATTTAGCTAATTAGGATCCTATTAAAAATACACATATTTATAAAAGTCATTTAAAAATCTTTTTGTGTCGTGTGTGATCCTAATTGGGATATTAAAAGTTGAAATTTAACTTGAGTTGTTTTCTCTAGGTTCTTCAAATTCTTTAACCTCTTAATCCTATATCATCTTTGTCATCATATCTTCATCATTTGGAACTAATAAACTGAAACACTTAATCAAACCGTTAGTTCCACCAAAAACATCAACCTTTAATTGTCCATCAAAATCTTAGGATCAACATATGGAATTGAAACATTTGGCTTCCATGTCATATGAATGCGACTAAATCATTTGTGAATATTACGCGTTTGATGAAATGTCCATATGAATATACTCTTTCATATTATGTTTTTTTTCCCGGATTTGCAATTTCAATTCCTTTGAATGTTATGTGTTCGATGAAATACTCATATGAATCAACTCTTTCATATTTGTTTAATTTGTGAGATGGTAACAGAAATAGAAATATGGTAACAGAAACACTAAACAAATGATGCCTATTCTTACAATTGAGAGGGGTGTAATTGGCTAGTTTAATTCGTGCACCAACCGATAGTGTGCGGTTTGGGCCTAGCAACAAGTACCTGATCTGGTAAAACAAATACACTGGTCTTGTAATCAGACCAGACCAAACCAATGCAGAAATCGAAGGCACCAGATAAAAAATATGGTGTTGCAGAAAATCTACATAATAAATCAGGATTTTGTTATTTTTGTTTGTTGGGTAGTTTGAGAAAACAGGAACACAAAAAAAAAAGTGGGTTGTGACAATTCAATTAAAGGTAGATTCGTCCAAATTTTGATTTATTTAAGTAAACATACCTATTCGATATGTTTTAGAACTTGAATGATCAATTCATATTCTAATATTATAAGGTTGGTGCAGCAAAATAGGGTCCTCTTATATGTATGAAATTTTATAAAATAATTACATAATTATTGTTCCAATTAGTAATTATTGTACTGGACACATGGTTATACTTCAGGTTCTAAAGGTTGTGAAGATCATGAAACACATAGGCAAGACATTTCAATTTTCCCTCTCTTTACATGTTGTTCATTTTGCCTTTAACTCTTTGTTTCTTTTGATTGATGGAATTGAGAGAGAATGATCTTGATTATAGTACTTTCCATGATTCAAGTGATTCAATTTGAACTACTCATTTAAGTGATTAATGGACTACTCCATATAGTTCTCTGCATTTTATTCAAGTTAGGTTTTCTGAATTAGTGTTTGGATTTCAACTAAATTTTGAGGATTTCAAAAAAAAAAAAAAAAATTGATTGCATTTGATTGTACTAAATCAATTTTGAATTCATGCAATGACATTTGGTATTTGATTGACTCATCCACTACGATTCCTTTTTCAAAATTGAGGATTTCAAGCTTTCGGTGTCTGTAACGTTTTATTGTGTGTTAATTACTTCCTGCATTTTTTTTTATCGACGATTTCTAAGTATTTGTTTCGAATTCTATTTTTTGCTCACTTTTTTTATATCACATCAGGTTTCTCAATGAATATTGCAAAGGTTAAGCTTTTGTAGTTGATTTTTTTTTAATCCATTCATGGTGTAGAGGGTTTTTTGAGTGTTAAATACCTATTTACTGTTTTGAGTGTGTTGATTTGTTTGTTAAATTTTGTGGTCTTTTTTTTTTTTTTGGTTGTTGCTGTTGTTGTTGTATGTGTGAAATACTTGGAACAAAAACACTAAACTAACAGTAACATTTTCCTCTTCTTCGTCGTAGCTTTTATTGTCGTCTCCTTCGTCTTCAAGTTATTCGCCTTTGTTGTTGCCTTGTGCAGGTATTCTCTCTCTCTTGCTTTCTCTCTCTCTATCTCTCCAACCTTTTCCATTTATTCATATTTGAATATAAACCATGTGTTTTGTTTTGCCTTCTTCCAAGAATAATTGAAAAATAATGAAAAAAATATTTTATTATGTTATCAGACTTTAGAGTAAATGTTTTGGGATACGAATATTTAAGTCTTTTTGTTTCTGTTCTAGATTTGTTACAACGAATAGTAGAAACAAATAGATATGCAATTATCTGTCTATGCATAAAGAGTGTTGATTAGGCTACAAATGATGAAGTTAGGTTTCCTGGAATGTCTTTTCACCATCATGTTTCTTTCTTGTTGGAATGAAAATTGTGTTAACTAATCTTTACTTTTTCTCTTTTGAAAGTTCTTGCGCGAAGGCTCCAAGCTTTAAAGCCTCTGACCTACGCTCCTTCTACCAACACTAACATTTTGTCCAATTGTACGAAATTGTGTTTGGCATTCTTGATAAGGTTTATCCTCTGTAAAAATTTAACTTTTAAGATTCTCCTATCTTAACTAGCTGATACCAATCGTATTTTAGTTTATTGTGTATGTTCTTGTTTTGCTTTTGCTCCTCATATCTGACAGCATATTTCTTTTACTGAATGTGATATGAATAGTTCAATTTCTGGTGTGTTCTTTTACAGTATGCTTGGTTGGAGATGAATGGAATCACATTCTTACCTAATGATATGTATTGTGATATGGGATTTGTCAGAACATGCCAATGGAAATGAATTAGAATAAAGATGTATTACAGCATGAATACATATATCAACAAATCTAGATTGACTGAGTGTTTATGCATTGTAACATGATGAATAGACTAACCATTCTAAAAATTGTGCTAAGTATTGATGAGAATTTTATAGCATGTTTGGTTGAGGATTTTATAATTTGTTTTTTTCTTGAGAAATAAAAAAATTATTTGATTTTAATTTTTACTTTTGTTGAAATGAAATTCGCAAACTTTGCCATTGCAAAAATTGGTGTATTATATGTGTTAACGTTGATCGTATGTGTTAAATTTACAATATAAATTTAGAATTGTATACCAACAAATTACATTCATGCCTTTAGGCACGGGATATAACTAATTAATTCATAAATGGAAATGTGTGTGAAGAATTAATTCATTAAGTAAAAGAGATGAAAATACTCTTATTTTTAACAAATTGTAGTTATATCTATTTTATGAGAAAGAGTTGGTTGTATAATTATATTTTCGTCATCTCTCCAATTTGTTGTTGCTGCTCCTCCAGCTCGTTGCTCTACTTCAGATTTCAACTCTCATGTATGTTCTCTGTTTGGTGTTATTATTTGTTTAATTGTTTATTTAGTTTATTTCTGTTATTATTTTTGTCTATTTAATTGTTTATTTACTTTATTTCCATTTCCATTATTATTATTATTGTTTAATTGTTTATTTAGCTTATTTCTGTTATAATTTGTTTGTATAATTGATTATTTAGTTTATTCGTATTATTATTTGTTTGTTTAATCATTTGTTTAGTTTATTAGAGTTTCAGATTTTAATATAATTTTCTTTTTTTTTTTGCCAAGGTGTTTATTAGGACTCAAATTAAATGGCTAGTGAAGAATAAAAAATTGGTTATGGCAAAAAGTATTGACCATTGAAAAGATTGGTTTTTCTCTTTATTTAATAGAAATTTGATTGAAGTAAATGTCACGAGGGTTGGAAATGAACTCCAAAAATATTTTATATTTTCTTGCAATTGTATTATTGAGTTTGGCAGTTGCACTATATCCAATGATGAACTCTTTTGATTAAAATTATATTAATTTATCTCTGCATATTAATTTAAAATGATGAAATTATAAACATACAAACTAATTGATGGAGAATATATACTTGGGATAGGTTGTTAGTTTTATATAGATATTATATGACAAAAGATTATAAGAGTTGAAATATTGTTGGATCTAGACTTTTAAAATGTCTTTCCTTCTTGATTTATTAATAAATATTCTCTAAGTTATTTATTTATTTTCACAAATATATAGACTGTATCATACATTTAAATTCATGATTAAAATTAATGGATAAAAGTTAGATATACAAATCTTGGTGTAACAATGAATTCATTATTAGGGTGGATCAGTTTCTTGATTTTGCTTTCGAAAAATCATCGAATGAGGGGAAGATATTATACCCATGTATTAAATGTGTTAATGTCTTAAGAAAGAGTAGAGAATATGTAAAACACCAATTAATATGTGATGGTTTCTCTAAAGGTTACATGGAGTGGGTATTCCATGGAGAATTTGTAACAAATTATGATTCGTCAAATCATGCTCGAATGAGGGGAAGATATTATACCCATGTATTAAATGTGTTAATGTCTTAAGAAAGAGTAGAGAATATGTAAAACACCAATTAATATGAGATGGTTTCTCTAAAGGTTACATGGAGTGAGTATTCCATGGAGAATTTGTAATAAATTATGATTCGTCAAATTATACTCGTTTGAGGAGATGTTTCGATGGGAATGATGATATTCATGATTTATTATTTGAAACGTTTGGAAGAACTGAGCAATATGAATGTGAAGTTGGAGAAAAGTCAATTAGGGAAGCAACACAGTCTACAGAGGAGCCTAATGATAAAGCTAAGAAATTTTATAAATTGCTTCAAGAGGCAGACGAGGAGCTATATCCAGGATGCAAAAAAATATACCACTTTTTTTTTTTATTCGTCTATTTCATATAAAATGTCTATCTGGTTGGAGCAACAAATCATTTACTATGACACTTGAATTGCTTAAAGATGTACTACCAGAAGGAGAAAAGATGTTGAAATCGTTTTATGATACCAACAAAATTATCAAAGAATTAGGACTCAATTATAAAAAAATTCACGCATGCGCTCATGATTGTATGTTGTACTGGAAAGAAAATGAGAAACTTCAAACATGCACTGAATGTCGCGTATCTAGATGGAAGTCAGATAGACGTGAAAATCAAGATTGTTCAATAGTTTCCTCTGTAAAAAGTCATCTTGTTCTTTCTAAAGTATTGCAATACTTCTCATTAAATCCTAGGCTACAAAGGCTCTTTATGTCATCGAAGATGGCTTCGTTGATGAGATGGCATGATGAACACCGTACAAAGGATGGGCTTTTAAGGCATCCTACAGATTCAATAGTGTGGAAATATATTGATTCAACATATCCGTCATTCTCCTCTGATCCCTGTAATGTGAGACTAGGATTGGCAAGTGATGGCTTTAATCCTTATAAAACTATGAGCATAAAGCACAATACTTGGTCTGTTATTTTAATGCCTTATAACTTGTAGTCTTGGTTATGCATGAAACAACCTTTATTCATATTATCTCTACTTATACCAGGTCCTACTACTCCTAAAAATATGATTGATGTGTATTTACAACCCTCGATAGATGAGCTCAACTAGTTGTGGGAATGTGGATTTCGCACTTATGACATCTCAACTAAGCAAAATTTTTAGATGCAGGCAACATTACTATGGACAATAAATGATTTTCCATGTTATGGAAATTTATCTGGGTGGAGCACTAAGGGTGAAATGGCATGTCCTACTTGTAACAAATATACTTGGTCCAAATGCCAATAAAATAGTAAGAGACATTGTTACATGGGTCATCGTCGTTTTCTAGGTATCAACCACAAGTATAGATATGACAAGAGGTCTTTTGATGGAAAGCAAGAACAAAGTTTAGCCCTTGTTCTTCCATGTGGGTCCGAAGTATTGGCTCAGTTGCAGGATTTTGTTTGTACTCTTGGAAAAATATATTCTATCCCAAAGAAAAGTAAAAGAAAAAGAGGAGAAACCGAAACCAACACAAATAGAAGTCCACCTTATAATTGGAAGAAGAAAAGTATATTTTTTGAATTCTATATTGGGAGAATAACTTATTGCGTCATAATTTCGTTGTCATGCACATAGAGAAGAATATATGTGACAACATATTGAGGACGCTTCTAAATATTGAAGGAAAAACAAAGGATGGTGTAAAAGCTCGTCTTGACATGGTGGATATGAAAATTAGAGATGATCAACCCACAACAAATAGGAAATAAAATTTATTTGCCGCCTACTTGTTTCTCAATGACGCCAAGTAAGAAGGATAGATTTTGTAAAGTGTTGAAAAATGTCAAGGATCCAGATGGATATTCAAGAAATATATCAAGATGTGTGCAAGAAAAGCAACATAAAATAGTTGGGCTTAAGAGTCACGACAATCACATTTTGATGGAACTACTTCCTCTGGCTTTGCATAGAACACTACCAAAAGAACTGAGTTCTGTTTTGATAGAATTTTGTGATTTTTTCAGAATATTATAATGCAAAATGATAAGCTTACCCAATATGGAACAACTAAAACACAAGATTGCATTGATTTTATCAAATTTGGAAAGGATTTTTCCCCTATTTTTTTTTTATGTAATGGTTCATTTACCATTAAAGGCAAAGGTTGTTGGGTCTATACATTATCGATGGATGTATAGAGACATCTAATATGCAATGAATTTTTGTGGATCTTCAGGTTCCTTTTTACCATAAAATCATATGTGCAGAATAGGGATTATCTAGAGGGTTTTATTGCGAAATGATATTTGGTAGAAGAATGTTTGATTTTTTGTTCAAGATATCCCAATGGTGTAGAGTCAAAATTAAGTCGACCTACAAGAAATTATGAAGAAAATGATAGTGAAATACAACAAGTACAATCTATTTTTTCGCAAGTAGGTCGACCATTAGGGAAGTCAGAATTAGTTGTGTTGGATGAGATCACTAAGATACAAGAATATAGATATGTGCTTTTCAACTTTGATCTTGTTGCCCCATTTCTTGAGTAAGTGTTATTTTAATAATTGGATTAGTTTATATTCACAAATCAGTTACATGGTAATTGCTTATGCAGGGAACACCTTACGGTTATTAAGAGAAATAATCATATTTAAGACTACGAGAAAGAGAGATTGAGTGGATTCGAAATGAAAGTTTTCATGATTGGTTTAAATCCCACGTACGTATCAAATTTGCAATGTTTAACACTTTCATATATAATTTTAATATTTTTGAATTTATTAGTTTTAAATTATTTGATATGAGCAGGTTGCTATGTTGGACTTGGAATGAAATGATCAAATAAGTAAAGAAATTAAATGGTTTTCTCGTGGTCCACTTAATATGGCTAGGAGGTACAAAGGGTTTCTTGTGAATGGGTTTAGATTCCACACAAGAGATGGAGAAAAAAAAAAGAGAAAAACTCAAAATAGTGGTGTTGTTCTAACTGCTAAGACGCTTAATTTTGCAAGTACAAGAGATATTAATCTTGTTGATGGAGATGTCACTTATTACGGTGTAATAAAAGAAATCATTGAGTTGAACTATTATGAGGAATTGAAAGTGATATTGTTTAAGTGTGATTGGGTTGACGTTCTCCAAGGTAGAGGAATAAAACAGGACGAACTTGGGTTTACTCTAGTGAATCTAAGTTAATAGGGTCTGGTGAGCAACTAGGAGACGAACCTTTCATTTTAGCATCACAAGTTCAACAAGCATTCTACGTGCAAGACCCATTGGATAAAGATTGGTACACTGTAATAAATACAACTCCTAGGTACTTGTTTGATATGGGTGATGAACAACTTGATAAGGAAATAGACCCGATTTGGCAAGTTGAAGCATACAACAATGAAGCTATAAGTAATTCAATGGATGATAATGAAACATTGAGATGGGCCAGAGAAGATATGATTGGAGCTGGGATAGAAAACCCTTTTGTTCATGACAAGAATACTAGGAGAAGAGAGTTTATAGACGATTCTGAAGATGATTCGACTGAATATGACATGATGTTTGATTCTTTCCTAGAATACATTTTTTTTATTTAATTAGTATATTAATTGTTTTGGTTTTGAATGAGAAGAAAATCCTTAGTCCTTTCAATAAATTTTTGGTTGTTGATAGGTGTGATCTACCTATCTATTTTCAAACCGAAATTGTTAGTTTTTTGGTATGTTTATTACATTTTTAATAAGTTTTAATATGTTTTTATTCTTTTGTATTAAAACAGGTGTGTGTGGTAAAAATGTAGGAAAACGGAACATAAACAATCAAATTGTATCGAGAACGGTGGAAGAACGATGGAAAAACAGGCAAGGTGGCAATATTCTTAAAGAAGCCCACCGTCGTGGTGGTGAAAATACAGAGAATGGCCATATATTACTGAACATCCATCGCCGCGGCACAAGACCCACTGTCGTGGCATTGAGAATATAGGATGGTCACCCAAATCCACCGCCGACTCTACCGCCTCGGCGAACATCAAACCGACCTACCACCGCCATAGCGGTGAATCCCACCGCCGCAGCGGTTAGCTCTACACTAGAATAGATATTTGTTTAGGATATAGGAGAGCCCTTAGGGTTCCTATGATTTTGAGAGTGTTTAGGGGTGTGCTCAACCAATTCCGATGGAGAATAACGCTTTGCAATAAAGGAGAAGCGATCGTTGGACAGTTTTAGTGTCGAATCTTCAGACTACAGCTAAGTTCTTCCGTTTCTCTCCTTATTTTTGTTACTTTGGTAGATTTTTGAGCATGTTTAGCTTGATTTTTAATGTATAACTGGTTAAGATCATGAGTTAAACATGGATTGTAATAGGGATTAACATATTATTTATAAAAATGTGATTTGGTTGAGTTTGTATTTCATTTATGGTTGTTTCTTATAATTTCGATTGTGTTTCCGTGTTTTCTATGATTATATGCTAGTTTAGATATATTGAGAATACGGAGTTTGACACTCGGGAGAGGTAACCCCGGATTCGGACTAGAGTAAACACAAACGACAATCTAACGACCCAGGAGGGCGTTAGAAAGTGTGCAATTGATGACATTGGGGCAAGACTCACGTGACCTAGAGTCATTAAGACATTGAGAGGGACTTCTTCGTTGACACGAAGTCACGTATTCCCCCGTCATACAACTGGGAGAGATGCCGAGAGAGTTTACGAACCGAGATTGTCGGATACGCCGAACACCGTTAATGTTAACTAAAACGAAATCAAATGCATTTCAGTAAATAAAGTTAATCCCTAGGAAATCTACTCCCCTAAAAAATCTTAATATAGTATTTATAGTATAGTTAACTTAATTAGTATTTTAGTTTAGTATTAGTATTAATTAATTAAATTCAATTTTTAAGCGCCTACATAAAATTAGGTTATGACAATCGTGGTACTTGATAGTAATCTCAGCCAATACCTGTGGATACAATACCCGACCGAAAGGTCTATTATTCTAAAACTTGATCTGTACACTTGCTGCCACCAAGTTTTTGGCGCCGTTGCCGAGGATTAGTTTATCGAATTCAGTTTTTGGCGATCACCACCAAGTGTTTGATAACAATTGCTGGGGATTGTGTTTTAGATTATTGTTGATATTGTGAGTAAATAACTTGATTTTAATTTAGGCATTTTTTAGTATATATAATTTTTCTTTGTAGTTTTGTTTTTGTATTTTTTATACAGGGTACTTGGCGATGTTAGATCAATAGGTATTGATGCATCTCTTTCAATGGGATTCCGAACCATTTATAGTCCGTGGCCACACACATAAGCCGGTGAGGTGTGTCGTTGAAATATCGAGTCGAACAAAGTAGTATCTCACCAAGCTTGAGGGCGTTCTGAATGTGTCGGGCTAACGACCATAAACCAAGTGCTTCTTGGGAGTCAACCCAAGGAAAAAAATAAAGTAGATCCATCTTAGTCGACTTGAGTCGGATGCGAGATTCTCTCGCCTTCCAGGTACGTGTTCTAACCCCCCCCATCTTCAATATCATGCTATATACTGTCGTTGGGATTGCTGACGGGTCGTTTTGGCAATGCCTGTGTTAAGTTGGTGGTGATGTGTAGTACGTTTTTAGTATGTGTTTATGTTATTAGTAAAGTTTTACTATTTTTAATCGTATGCATGCTTGTTTAGGATTAGTTGTTTAGTTAAGTTGTTGTTTTGTGCTAAGTTTTGACGTCATCTAGGCCTTTACCCGATGATAAGTCTGTCCCCTGATTGCTTATTGAGGTCGAGCGTAAAGATCACTTATGTGTGTTCTGTGTGCTTAACGTATCGTCTTAGTAAAAGTTATTGTAGATCCTAAATACACGAGCACGTAAACTCCATATAGCACTATCTAAGTGATTTGAAACCGATTATCCTTCACTCAATTTCATGACAATAAGGATTCTAGAACTTGATTTGGGGGAAATGCAAGGTGAAATCCTAGGCGAGGTTGTTTAGGAGATATGATTTAGGCATTCATTTGATCGCTTGAGCCTTTCGAAGCCTACCGTGCAATATCATTATCACTCATTATCCTATCAAAGCCTAAATGCCAATTCAATTATGAACATATGAACAAATTCCCTAGCCAATTGATTTTTGTCCAAACCTATATCGCCGAATTAAAGGCACATTTGAGCGAATCAAGTTAGCATTCATATATGCTACTTGATGTGAGCGGTTGGGTTTAGGGCGAACTTTGGATTGGTTCGGTATTAGTGTATTCACTTGTTATTTTCTTAATCATTTTTGCACACTTCTAAAACAGTAGAAATTCGAATACATTTGGGGGTGTATTACTTAATCATTTTTTGCACACTCCTTAAATTGTAGAAATTCAAATGAGTTTGGGGGTGTGTTTGAAAAAAAAAAATACGTTTCTTTTGACAAGTGAATAAGTTGGTCTAAAATGATTGTTTGGGATTGTTTACAATTTTTCTATGGGGGTTCGAGTGTGAGAGTGCTAGCGATGTGCCTTGGGTAACTTTAACCCATTTTCTATTCAAATTTACCCTTGGCCATTTTCCCAAAACTGATCCAAGCCCTATTGATCTTTTTGAACCTCCGAGCCTACATTAGTAGAGAATAGATCCTGAGTCAGGCCTATGAATTTCCTATACCTTAATGGTTTTAGTCATGAACTATATTGAGGGATAATCTCATCTAATCAATGGATAGTTGTATATTTGAGTTTAATCACACACACGCACTTAAACAAGATCTAGAATGACGCTTACTATTTTTAACGTTGAAATTCTAGAACACCACATAGTGTGATTTATACTTGAACTTGATAGGATTGGGGGCCGATGAGGGAAAATATTTCGGCCGGTAGATGATAATCAAAGCCTCCACATTTTGTTTTTGTTTTTAGTGTTTTTCGTTTTTAGTTTTCAATTTTGTAATTAGTATTTATATTTTCTTGTATTATGTGGGTGTTTTGCTCGAGGACTAGTAAAATTTCGAGTTTGGGGATATTTGATAGGTGTGATCTACCTATCTATTTCTAAATCAAAATTGTTAGTTTTTCAGTACGTTTATTACTTTTTTAATACGTTTTAATATATTTTTATTCTTTTTGTATTAAAAAATGTGTGTGGGGTGAAAAAGGTAGGAAAACGGAGCATAAATGATCAAATCGTATCGATAACGGTGGAAAAATGAGCAAGGCAGCAATATTCAGAAAGAAGCCTACCGTCGCGGCGATGAAAATACAGAGAATGGCCATATCCTACTGAACATCCATCACCGTGGCGTGAGACCTACCGCCGCAGTGCTGAGAATACAGAATGGTCACCCAAATCCACCGTCGACTCCACCACCTCGGCGAACATCAAACCGACCTACCACTGCCGCAACGGTGAATCCCACCACCACGGCTATCAGCTCTACACCAGAATAGATATGTTTTTAGGATATTTTACTTATTTAATCCCCTTTCTTTTCCTCACCTTTTCAAAAATCCCGGCTATAGGAGACCCCTTAGGGTTCCTATGATTTTGAGAGTGTTTGGGGGTATGCTCAACCAATTTCGAAGGAGAAGAATGCATTACAATAAAGGAGAAGCGATCGTTGGACAGTTTTAGTGCCGAATCTAAGGACTACGGTTAAGTTCTTCCATTTTTCTCTTTATTTTCTTAACTTTGGTAGATTGTTGAGCATGTTTAGCTCGGTTTTTAATGTATAACTGGTTAAGACCATGAGTTAAACATGGATTGTAATAGGGATTAACATATTATTTATAAAAATATGATTTGGTTGAGTTTGTGTTTCGTTTATGGTTGTTCCTTATAATTTCGATTGTGTTTCCGTGTTTTCTATGATTATATGCTAGTTTAGATATATTGAGAATACAGAGTTTGACACTTGGGAGAGGTAACCCCGGATTCGGATTAGGGTAAACACAACATGACAATCTAACAACCTAGGAGGGCATTAGAAAGTGTGCAATCGATGACGTTGGGGCGAGACTTATGTGACCTAGAGTCGTTAAGACGTTGAGGAGGACTTTTTCGTTGGCACGAAGTCACGTATTCCCCCATCTTACACTCGGGAGAGGTGGCGAGGGAGTTTACAAACTGAGATTGTCGAATACGCTGAACGCCGTTAATGTTAACTAAAACAAAATCATACATATTTAAGTAAATAAAGTTAATCCCTAGGAAATCTACTCCCCTAAACAATCTCAATATAGTATTTATGGTATAGTTAACTTAATTAGTATTTTAGTTTAGTATTAGTATTAATTAATTAAATTCAATTTTTAAGCGCCTAGATAAAATTATGTTATGACAATCGCGGTACTCAATAGTAATCTCAACCAATCCCTATGAATACGATACCCAACCGAAAGGTCCATTATATTAAAACTTGACCCGTACGCTTGCGGTGAAAGTGGATACCCTTAAATTGTGGCCACCAAGTTCTTGGCGCCGTTGCCGAGGATTAGTTTGTCGAATTCAATTTTCGGTGATCACCACCAAGTTTTTAGAGATTTGTACCAGGAAAGAGTAAGGATGAGATGTGGGCATTAATTGATGTAGTACAACTTATATTATTATTATTATTATTTTAATGTAATTATTTATTATGTTGTCATTGGTATGAAATTATAAGCATTTTGTTGTAGAAAATATTTATGGTTGATCTGTGTGGTAAGAGATAGGTAATGAAATCATTAGGGAAAAAGTAGAAGGAATGGAATGGAAACTTGAAATCTAAATATTTTGATGTGAGCAATGTTCCTAAATGTTTCGAAAATCCATCCGAAAGGGTGTTACGATCTCAATTGGAGAAACTGGTTCTGTATTGGAACACAGATGAAGCTAAGGTAATTACAAAAGTTTGTAAATTGTAGAATTATTACTTACTTTTTTTTATGTCAGGTTACATTTGATCATAAAAAACTATTTACTTGAATTGTAGAAGCGAAGTGCTACTTATATGAAAAATCGCTCGAAACAAAAGATTGCTTACACTGCTGGCACAAAAAAGTTCGCTTAAGTACGCGAAGAGGAGGTAACTATGTATATATTGAAGTATTTTAATTATTTTTTCTTGAAAGTTCTATTTATTTAGACTTAAAATTATTTGATCATAATAGATTGCAAGACGTTGTGATGGTTCTTTACCAACTCGAGCTGACATTTTTTTAGCTACTCATAAACAAAATCCAAATAAATGGACAAATACAGAAATATCAAATGCAATTGTATGTAAGAGTTTTTAATAGTTACGTAATATATAAGTAAAATGAAGTATATACTCTAATTATTGCACATTGGGTTACAGGCAAACATTGAGAGTATGATGTCTCCGCAAACATAAATGTTAGAAGATAATTTAGTAGATGATGTTGTAGCTCGAGCAATTGGAAACGAACGATATAGTCATGTGCGTATATATAGCTTAGAGCCCACTCGTTCAGTTATATGTGGCAAACAATCTAATATAGTAGATAATATTGTAATATCGAATAATGCGATTAACGAAGAAAATGAAAAATTGCGAAAAGAGCTAGACGAAATAAAACATAACCATACAAAGATGGAATAAAAAATGGACAATTGTTTGTAATTGTTTAAAAATTTTGTTTCAAGTTAACAAGGACCAGGAGTGCAAGGTGACATCACGTTAGATACAACTGAGGTAAGTGTTTGTACTTATTTTATTTGTCCTACTTTTTTATTGTAGATTATTCTATAATATTATATGTTTGTATATGTATTGGTGGGATATGTGTATTATACGGAGATAGATTCCAGTCACTTCTAACTCTTGGAGTACCTCAAATCAAAATTCCAAAAATCTGCAAGCTAATATCATGTTAGGGACACCTAAGGTAAGTGTTTGTACTTATTTTATTTTTCTTATTTTTTCATTGTGAATTGTTTTATAATGTTTGTATATGTATCATGTGGGATATGTGAATTATACGGTGATATGTTCAAGTCACTTCTAACTCTCGGGATGCCTTAAATCAAAATTCCAAAAAGTTGTCATCCTGGAATTGTAAGTCTCAAATGGAGAAGGTAATAATACGATTAATTCAAATAGTATTTTATATGTCAATGTTTGATTTTACCATTATCAATGTATTATGTTATTCATATTAACCAATGCATATATGTAAATTTATTTGATAGGTTGATAGGATTTCACAAAATACAGATACCTCAAATCAGTCTTGAACAAATTTGTCTGAGTATCAAATTGAGCAGGTAATGAAATAGTCAGGTTTGACATCATCAAATTATGGGTCTCAAACGAGAAAAGTAACAAACTAATTAACTTGTATTTATTTCGTTACCTTATTGGTGTAATTGTCGTGCGTTTATGTTATTTTATCTTTATAGGTTCAAGCTATTTATACTTTGAATGACTCAACTGAATCTCGCAAAAATTGATCAGCATAAAACTATAGGTCTCAATTAAAGAATGTAATAAAGTCATTAACTCTTATCTTATCTATTACGTTATGCTGTAATTATCATGTGCATTTTTTTTTACTTAATCTTGATAGGTTCAAGCTACTTATATTCCGAATGATCCAACTTACCTTCCAAAAATCTCGTAAGTAATTTTTACTTTGTCCTATAAGTTCAATCGGTAAATTATCGTTCAATTAGGTGATACAAAAAATTGTGTTGAAATCGTTGTGTTAAATTTTGATTGTTTGCGGAAATCATTATGCTGAATTGGGTGATAAAGAAATTTTTCAGAAATGTTATGTTTCCTATCGAAATTGTTCTAGAAGTTTTGTTCTATTTTGAAAAAAAAAAAAAAAAAGAATAGAACAGGGTGTTTTGTTAAAACAGCACAGAAACATAACAGAATGTTATGTTTTGCGGACAAAAATAGAACAGAACATCTGTTCTGTTCTGATGTTCTGTTCTATTTTGTTCTCTGTTCTATTCTGTTTTGAATATAAAAAATTGTTGCTGATAATTTTATATTCTGGATTTTTAAATATTTTTCGTATCTATAACTTAGTTTGAGGTTTAATTATATCATTTTGTGGAAATGAAAATGAGTTTTCATATTCAAGAAAAGAAATTTTAAGGAATACAAGGTAAAACAAGCAAGTGTTCTAAACAATTGAGTGATATTTTATTGATAAAACATTATTATTTTCACAATCTTTATGGATTTGCGATTTTATTTCATTTTGAATTGTAGATCGAAAAGGTGAAGAAAAGAAGACCAGTGCTTCATAAGTGATATAAGAGTGATCATATGGTTTTGACAATCCATACTCAAGGTATGTTCTAGTAGCCTTGGGTGGTGAGATCCAGTGTCCTGAGTGGTGGATTTATATATCGTTTATCTTGTTAATTTCGAAAATAATTGTTAAACACCACTTTGATAATTGTGGTTGTGTTGATTATTGTCTTATTTGGTGTTGGTTATATTTGATAGTGTTACTTAGCGGACAAGTATTTGAGGATGTTAGATAAACATAGGGAATTATGTCAAAAATTTTGCGTGAACTCCATTTTAATATTTATGTTGTTTCTGTTTTTTTTTTTTTTTTTGATGATGTTTCTATTTTCGTATACATGCAGGTTTTTTTTTTTTGGCTAATTAGGTGTTTGATGTTCATTACACTCTTCCAAGGAATTCTAGAGATTATTAGTTTAGATGATTGATTTATGTTAAATTAATAGTTCAATTTAATAGATTAATAGATGATTATTAATCTACGTTTTCATTTATTTGTATATATTTTCATTCGGATTTTTGTTGGTGATTAATACTAAAGTTTATCTTATTTCATTGAGATTATCGTTTAAATATTTAGCGGCTAAATCGTTAAGTGTCACTAAATATAAAAATGCGGCATTTAAATTTGCCGCTATACGAAATCTAAGTTAGTCGTTAAATATCTTGTATATTTAGCGTCTAAATTATTTTTTCCACTAAATATAAAAATAAATATTTAATATTTTTTATGTATTTTTAGTGGCAAATAAATTTGTTGCTATACAAAATTTAGATAGCCGTTAAATCTTTTTATATTAGTGGCTAAATCGTTATTTACTACTAAATATGTAAATAAATATTTAATGTTGACTTATTTATTTAATTTTAGTAACATTTAAATTTGCCGCTATATGAAATCTAAATAGCCGTTAAATCGTTTCTATTTAACGGCTAATTCTTAGTGGCAATTATAAATTAGCCATTATAACCTATAACGACTGCAGTATTAGCAGCAGTTGTATAAATTGTCGCTATAACTTTTAGCGGCTAATAAAATTGCCGCTAAAGCTCGTTTTTGTTGTAGTGACCCCACGCTTCCGCTGCTCTACTATGATAAAAATAAAAATAGACGTTACCTCGACTTGGTATTATCCAACCAATAATAAATATTCACTAACTGTCAAATAACACAGATATTAAAATTTACTAATTTATAATTCAACTATACCTATCAAACTTTTCTGTAATACTACAAAAATTCGAACCACCGATTACCAACTGTTACCTTGACAGGCTCAAAAGTCACACCAGCCTCTAACTCTACCTAGCGTTAGTAGTGGACCTATCTCTACTTGGAATACTTGAGGCAAAATATATTATCGGTTTACTGTCTTCATACTATAAAAATAATTAATGAATCAAGTATATTTATCAAATACCACTTTTCAAAATATAAATATAACCACATAATGAGCAATAACAAAATCCCACAATTATCATTATGATAAAACAGTTGGTTTTAACTCAACTGGTCAAATTACTTTGATATATAATAAAATGCGATAATACTTTCCAGAACGTAATATAATCACACACTGAGCAGTATCAAATCCACATATATCGTCAAGATATAGCAACTTAATATAAATCAACCAACCAAATCACTTTTATATAATAAAATACTATAAACATACTTCTCTACTAGCCATAGAATTGTTTCACCTCACGATCGGGAGCTATAACAGTATCGTAACCTATACAACTGTGTAATCTAAGGTTTACATCAGTGTCGGGGCCATCTAATATATATCTCCAAAAGTAGGGGCCAACACGTAATAAAAACTATCATATCATAATAATAATCATCATCGTCAACAATAACAATAACCACATGAAGAACTTGCACTCCTATCAAGTCACAACACAATGTCCTACAAGACATACTTTTCTGTTAGGATCAACAATATCACACAGGACATACCCTCATATCGAGATCACACTATAGCATAGTAGTTTATTAATAAAAACTACTTTTCCACAATCAATTTTTTACTTGATCCGTCTAAAGTTATAAAATTATCCATTTTAATAAATATTTTATTTTTCACAATTTAATACGAAAATATAATTTGACAATTTACATAGAAAATAGTACACTCATCTCGATAATTGCACATCTATTACGCTATCCCCCTAAGACTGACATTGTTTGTGCCACTTATGAAACCTAACAACGATAGGATCTAAATTAAGAATTTATCTAAATAAATCTAATATGATGTAAAATATGTGAAATGTATGATACTTGATGAGGGTATTTTTTAGCACCTTTGAGTCAATACTTGGGACCTAGCCATGTGTCCGTCCTCATAGTGACAGGGATACATTCCAGAATCCACAACGCCATGCTGAAGCATACGCCGACCACAACTCCTCTCTAGAATCTCATTTTCACCAAATGAGGAGCCCTGCAGGGATGTGCCGCTCTGAGCTCTATGCCGTGTCCTAGACTATCAATTTTAGGGACTTAACTGTTTACCTCGATCGGCTCCTCTTTCCAGCTTGTTTCTTTTCCAAGACTCCACGGATCTCCGCTTTCCTCCACTAGCTTACCATCACAAGTTTGACAAAGGCCCGTAGACTTCGCCAAATAGACCCAAAAACCCAAGCCTAATAGTTATCTCCTAAATGCCCCGGATTATCAGCTAAACACAGAGTTTTGACTAATTAACCATGTTTAGGCCCGACTAATCATCTCCAACTCCTATATATATTGGGGGCTATGCAAGCTTGAGGTACGCTTTACATTACACGCGAGTTCATTTGTTTACTTGTTGCATTATTGTATATTTTCTCTCTGAGCACTTATTACCATATCGGTAAGGCTTCATCGGTATAAATCCCGGTTTGAGCCATCTGTAGGTACACTTGATAGGTGTGATCTACCTAGCTATTTTCAAACTGAATTAAGTTAGTTTTTTAGCGTTTATATAGTATTTTATTATGTTTTAATTAATTTTTATACTTTTTGTATAAATTAGGTGTGTGGGGCAAAAAAGATAAGAAACTGGAGCGAAAACGATGAGATCGAATAAAAAACGGTCGAAGAACAGTGAAAAAACAAGCTCGGAGGCAAAATTGTGAAAGAAGCCCACCGCCGTAGTGTCCAAACCTTCGCTACGGCGGTGAAAATGCTGAGAATACCAATATCTTGCTAAACTTCTACCGCCGCGGTGTAAGAGATGCAGAATGTTCTTCCTATTCCACCGCCTACTTCATCTCCTAGGCGATCAACCAACTGACCTACCCACCACCGTGGCGGTGATCCCACGGCCGTAGCGGTGGCCTCTCCATAGCCTAAGATATTTTTTTAGATATTTTTTAGATATTTTGCTTATAAATACCCACTCCTCTCTCCTCCTCTTGCATGTTCCGGCCACTAGATCCCCTTGGGCTATACTTAGGGTTGGATTTAGGAGTTTTAGAGGGAGAGCTCACATCTCGAAGTGGAGGAAAACGGAGAAGCGATCGTTGAACGTTCTTAGCGGCTAAACTTCGGACAAGGCTAAGTTTTTCGATTTCTTCCCTTATTTCTTTAACTTAGGAATATGTGAGCATGTTTAGCTCGATTTTAATGTTTATACGGTTATGACCACGAGTTAAATATGGATTGTATGGGGATTAACAATAAATTTATAAATATGTGTTTTAATGATTTCGATGTTGTGTTTATGTTTGTTCTTTGTAGTTTGATTATATTTATCGTATTGTTTGTTTATCATGCTTAGATAGATAAATGGAGAATACGGGGTTTGACAAACCCCAGATTTAGATTAATGTAAACAAATTCCACGATCCAATAACCTGGTTGGGGTTAGTGATAGGTGTAAATTACCTATATATTTTCATACCGAATTTGTTAGTTATCGAGTATATTTATTACATTTTAATACATTTTAATGTGTTTTTATTCTTTTTGTATTAAAACATGTGTATGGGGTAAAAAGGTATGAAATTGGAGCATAAAAGATCAAATCATATCAAGAATGGTCGGAGAACGGTGGAAAAATAAGCAAGGCAGCAAAATTCTGAAAGAAGACTACCACCGCGATGTCCAAACCACAGTCGAGGCCGTGAAGATGGGGAGAGTTGATTTCTTGCTGAACATCCACCGCTGCGGCGCTGAGATCCATGGATGCGGCGGTGAACCAGTAGAAACTTTTCCTAATCCATCGCCTCGGCGAGCCGTTCACCAACATACCTACCGATGCGGTGGTGAATCCCACCGCCACGGCGGTGGCCTCTGCAAAGTGTTAGATATTTATTTTAGATATTTTGTCTATTTATACCATTTTTTATCCTCTCTCATTTGCACTCCCCGACCTTTACAGCCCTTAAGACTTAGTTTAGGATACAAGAGAGTATGGGGAGTGCTCAAACATATCCGAAGGAAAAGATCAATACATGGAGAAGGAGAATCGTTCGGTGGATGATTTTACCGGCTAATCTTCGGATATTGACTAAGTTCATATGTTTTTCCTTTTATTTATTGTCTTCAATATATGTTTGAGCATGTTTAGCCTAGTTTTAATTGTATAAACGACTATGGCCATAGGTTAAACATGGATTATGTATGGGATTAATATCGTTTATAAAGACGTAGTTTTGGTTGAATTGTGTTTCTTTGATTATTGTTACTCAATGTTTGAGTGTGTTTATCATATTGTTTGCTTATTATGCTTAGAATGATATATTGAGAATATGAGGTTTGACAAATCCCAGATTCGGATTAGAATAAACAAATGCCACGATCTGATAGCCCGGTCAGGGTTAGGATTGTGGACAATAAATGACGTTGGGGAAAGACTCACGTGACCTAGGGTCATTAAGACGTTGAGGGGGACTTCTTCGTTGACTTGAAGTCATGTATTCCCTCGTCTTACACTCGAGAGAGGTGGCAGTGGAGTTTTAGAACTGAGATTGTTGATAGGGTAAACACAACGCATGAAATCACTGATGTTGGGGCGAGACTCTCATGACCTAGAGTCGTTAAGATGTTAAGAGGGACTTATTTGTTGACATGAAGTCACGTTATATCCCTCATCTTACATTTGAGAGAGGTGGCAAGGGAGTTTACGAACTGAGATTTTGTGTGCAATCAATGAGGTTAGGCAAGACTCACGCAACCTAAGGTCAATAAGATGTTGAAGAGGGACTTTTTCGTTGACATAAAGTTGCGTTATATCCCCCGTCTTACACTTGGGAGAGGTGGCGGTGGAGTTTTAGAACTGAGATTGTCGATAGGGTAAACACAACGCATGAAATCAATGATGTTGAGGTGAGAATCACGTGACCTAAAGTCGTTAAGACGTTGAGGAGGACTTCTTCGTTGACATGAAGTCACGTTATATCCCTCGTCTTACACTCGGGAGATATGGCGAGGGAGTTTACGAACTGAGGTTTTGTTTGCAATCAATGAGGTTAGGGCAAGACTCACGCAACCTAGGGTCATTAAGACATTAAGGGAGACTTCTTTGTTAACACGAAGTTGTGTTATATCCCATATCTTACACTCAGGAGAGATGGCAGAAGAGTTTTAGATACTGAGATAGTCAAATAGGTCGAACACTATTATTATAAACTAAACGAAATCAAACGCGTTTAAGTAAATAGAGTTAATCCCTAGATAATCCATCTCGATCTTTCAACGACACGCCTCATCGGCTTATGTGCGTGGCCACGCACTATAAATGGTTAGGAATTCCGTCAAAAAAATGCATCAATACCTGTCAATCTTACATCGCCAAGTACCCTGCATAAGAAATACAAAAACAAAACTACAAACGAAAATTATATACAAAAGATATGCCTAGATTAAAATTGAGTTATTTACTCACAATATTAATAATAATCCAAAACACAATCCCAACAATCGTTACCAAAAACTTGGTCGCGATCGCCGAAAAATATATTCGACAAACCAATCCCCGGCAAGCTTGAGGGCGTTCTGAATGTGTTGGGTTGATGACCTTAAACCAAGCGCTTCTTGGGAGGAAACCCAAGGAAACAAATAAATTAAATCCATCTCCGCCGACATAAAATGGAGGGGAGATCCTCTCGCCTCCCAGGTACGTGTTCTAAACCCCCGTCTTCAATATCATGCTATAAATTGTCATTGGGATCGCTGACGGGTTGTTTGGATATCACTTGTGTTAAGTTGGTGGTGATGTGTTAGTATTTTTTAGTATGTGTTTATGTTTTTAGTTAAGTTTTACTATTTTTATCATGTGCATACTTGTTTAGGATTAGTTTGTTTAGTTTAGCTGTTATTTTGTGCTGAGTTTTGACGTCATCTGGGCCATTACCCGATGATGAGTCTGTCACCTAGTTGTTTATTAAGGTCGAGCGTAAAACTCATGCATGTATGTTCTGTGTGCTCAACGTTACATTTTAGTAAAAGTTATTATAGATCCTACATGAACGAGCACGGAAACTCATTATATAACTATCTAATTAATTTGAAAACGATTATCTGTCACCTAAATTCATGACATTAAGGTTTCTAGAACTTGATTCAGGGGAAATTCGAGGCGAAATCCTAGGCGAGGTAGTTCAGAAGACATGATTTAGGTATTCATTTTTCTTGCTTGTGCCTTTTTAAGCCAACCTTGTTAAATCATTACCCCCTCGTTACCCTGTTGAAGCCTAAATGCCATTTTAATTTTGAGCACTTAACTAATACCATAGCCAATTAAACTTTTTCCAAACCTTTATCGCTTAAACGAAGGCACAAATTTGAGTGAGTCAAGCTAGCAGTTGCAAATGCTACTTGATGTAAGCGGTTGGGTTTTGGGTGAGCTATTAATTGGTTCGGTATTCGAGTACTCACTTGTCATTTTTCGTTCATATTTCACACACTCGTCAAATTGTACAAATCAAATAAGTTTGGAGGTGTGTTTTATATATATATTGAAAAAAAAAAAAAAAAAAAAAAAAGAATCAAATGTAAATACAGCTTTTATTTCCGTGTCTTTTTGACAACTGAGTACGTTATTCTTAATATATGTTCAGGGTTGTTTCAAATTTATCTATGGGGTTTCGAGTGTGAGAGTGTCAAGCGATATACCTCGGGTATCATCAAAAGTTAACAAAGTTAACCTGATTTCTATTTCCAATATACCTTTAGCCATATTCCTAAACCGAACCAAGACCTATTGATTTTTTTGAACTTCCAAGCCTATATTGGTAAAGAATAGATCCCGGGTCAAGCCTATAGATTCCCTATACCTTCGGGGGTTTTTTTTTCTGTCATGCGCTTATATGGTGGATAAATGTTGAAAATCTAGAACATTACATGGTGTATTTTTATGCCGAAACTTGATAGGATTGGGGGTCGATGAGGGATAATTCGTTTGGCCGGTAGATGATACTCAAAACTTGCACATATTTGTTTTTCGTGTTTTTCAATTTCACAATTAGTATTTATATTTTCTTGTACTGTGTGGGTGTTTTGCTCGAAGACTAGCAAAATTCCAAGTTTGGAGATATTTGATAGGTGTAAATTACCTATATATTTTCATACCGAATTTGTTAGTTTTCGAGTATGTTTATTATGTTTTAATACATTTTAATGTGTTTCTATTCTTTTTGTATTAAAAAAGGTGAATGTGGTGAAAAGGTATGAAATCAGAGTATAAACTATCAAATCGTATCAAGAACGGTTGGAGAACGGTGGAAAAATGAGCAAGGCGGCAAAATTCTAAAAGAAGTCCACCGCTGCGGTGTCTAGACCACTGCCGTGATGGTAAAGATGCAGAGAGTTGATTTCTTGTTGAACATCAACCGCTGCGGCACTGAGATCCATGGCCGCAGCAATGAACCAGCAGAAACTTTTCCTAATCCATCACCTTCTCCATCGCCTCGGCAACCCCTTAACCGACATACCCACCGCCACGGCGGTGGCCTCTGTGCAGTATTAGATATTTATTTTATATATTTTGTCTATTTATACCCTTTTTCTCCCTCTTCTTTGCATTCCCTAGCCTTTACAGCCCTTAAGGCTTAGTTTAGGATATAGAGAGAGTACGGGGAGTGCTCAAACATATCTGAAGGAAAAGATCAACACGCGGAGAAGGAGAATCGTTCGGTGGACGATTTTAGCGGCTAATCTTTGGATATTGGCTAAGTTCATCTGTTTTTCCTTTTATTTATTGTCTTCAATATATGTTTGAGCATGTTTAGCCTAGTTTTAATTGTATAAAGGGTTATGGCCATAGGTTAAACGTGGTATGTATGGGATTAATATCATTTATAAAATGGTAGTTTTGGTTGAATTGTGTTTCTTTGATGATTGTTTTTCAATGTTTGAGTGTGTTTATCATATTATTTGTTTATCATTCTTAGAATGATATATTGAGAATACGGGGTTTGACAAATCCCAGATTCGGATTAGAATAAACAAAATCCATGATCCGATAACCCGGTCGGGGTTAGTATTGTGGACAATCAATGACGTTGGGGAAAAACCCACGTGACCTAGGATCGTTAAGACGTTGAGGGGGACTTCTTCGTTGACTCGAAGTCATGTATTCCCTCGATTTACACTCGGGAGATGTGGCGGTGGAGTTTTAGAACTAAGATTGTCGATAGGGTAAACACAACGCATGAAATCAATGACATTGGGGCGAGACTCACGTGACCTAGAGTCATTAAGACGTTGAGGAAGACTTCTTCGTTGACACGAAGTCACGTTATATCCCTCGTCTTACACTCGAGAGAGGTAGTGATGGAGTTTACAAACTGAGGTTTTGTATGCAATCAATGAGGTTGGGGCAAGACTCACTCAACCTAGGGTTGTTAAGACGTTGAGGGGGACTTCTTTGTTGACACGAAGTTGCGTTATATCCCTCATCTTACACTCGGGATAGGTGGCGGAGGAGTTTTAGATATCGAGATTGTCAAATAGGTCGAACACCATTATTGTAAACTAAACGAAATCAAATGCATTTAGGTAAATAGATTTAATCCCTAGATAATCCATCCCATAACTATCTCGTATTAGTAATTAGTATAGTTAAAGTAGTATTTTAGTATTAGTATTAATTAATTAATTAAATTCTATTTTTGTCGCCTAGATAAAGTCAAGTTATGACAATCGCGGTACTTGATAGTAATCTCAACTAATCTCTGTGGATACGATACCCGACCGAAAGGTTCACTATACTAAAACTTGATTTGTACGCTTGCGGTGAAAGTGGCAGCGCATAAATTGCAGCCACCAGTTAAGATTGTGGACAATCGATGACATTGGGACAAGACTCACGTGACCTAGGGTCGTTAAGACATTGAGAGAGACTTCTACGTTGACTTGAAGTCATGTATTCCCCTGTCTTACACTCGGGAGGGGTGGCGAGTGAGTTTACGAACTGAGATTGTCGGATACCCGAATGCCATTAACATAAACTAAAACAAGACCAAACACGTTTTTGTAAACAAAGTTAATCTGTAGGCAATATTTTCCCTAAATCATCTCATAGTAATATTGGTATAGTTAATTTAATTAGATTAATTAACTTAGTAGTAGTATTAATTAATTATAACTACAATTTATTTTCACCTAGATAAAATTAAGTCATGACAAATACGGTACTCAATAATAGTCACAACCAATTCCTGTGGACACGATAACTCTAACTCTCCCAATCTATACTAAAACTTGACCTCGTATACTTGAAAGTGAAAGTAGCGGCGTATTTACGCGCTACCAACACTCCCTGAGGAGCAATACTCTAAGCACAGCAGGTCTGCCCTCCCAAGACACAACACAGCTCCCGTGAAGAATTTTCAACCGACGACTCCACCTTATCAAGAAGATCCACCTGTCATCCGACTGGATCATACTCAAGGTGTATACCAATTTTATACACCAACAATGCTAATGCAATTTTTCTATTCCCAAATTTTATTGATTACATGAAACTTATTAAAATTAAACACCCTATTTTTTTTTTTAAATTAGTAATAATTGTAAAAAATACAATATACATATATTGGCAAAATTTACCAGTTAATAATTTTATTACTGAAAAATATTAGCTAACAGTTATTAATATTACTAGTTAATGAAATACTTAAAATATTATTCTAAATAAATTTATAATTTTTACTTTAATTTAAATTCTTCGCAAATTAGATTATAAACCACTATATTTTTCAAACCTATATATATATATCATTTTCGCATATATAATTTTGCATATAAACATATATAAATATAAGTAGTTAAAATTTTATTCTCTCTATATATATGTACATAAAAATAAAAAAAATAAAAAAAAAAAAAAAAAAAAAAAAAAAAAACTAGTTAAAATTTACTTATACATATATATTAGAATAAGAAATAATAAATAAATAAACAAACAAATAACTAAACTTATTTTAGGAAGAACCGAAAAAGACACAAAAGAGAGAATTAGTGAGAGAGTATATAATTAAAACAAGACTTACATATATATGAGGTTCTCTTCTTTCTTTTTCCTTTTTTTCTTTTTTTGCTTATCCATGAAAAGCCACATGGCTTCTTGCTTTTTTGTTGGCCTTTGGAATAAATTCCACGTTTTTCACCTCTTCCTCTTTTGTTTATCTAGTTATTTATTTCTTAGCCTTATCTAATTATGCAAAATAAATTACACAAAATCACCATATGAATATCTAAACTACCATTTAAACCCCAAAAGTCAAAATTAACCATTTAAAATAGTAATTGACCCCTAAAAATCTATAGTTTAAATTAAAATAACACATTAAACCCAAATATTTTCTAAATGTTATAAAAATACAAATAAAAATATGCACATGTAAAATCGGGTCTTACAATCCTTCCTCCCCAAAAGAAATTTCGTCCCAAAATTCAATTATCTTAAACAAACCAACTAACAACAAAACCCACTAATAAGATAATATGAACACCAATATATCTAATGCAATGCCTAATGCATATGTACTATCATCATGTCAAGTAAAATGATTTCAAACTTAGTTCTGAACCAACCTCACAAATTAACAACCTATCATATACCACTTGTAACGACCCAGTTTCCTAGGGTCGCCACTCGATTTCTGCCTTTTTATTCAGACGGAAAAATAAAAGACAAACCACTCCACCCAAGCTTCCATTGCGCCACTATGATAAAAACAAAAATAAACGTTACCTCGACTTGGTATTATCCAACCAATAATAAATATTCACTAACTGTCAACTGACACAAATATTACAATTTAATAATTTAAAATTCAACTATACTTTTCTAACTTTTCTGCAATATTACAAAAAATTGAACCACCGATTACCAATAGTTGCCCTGACATCAAAAGTCACACCTTAGAGTACCTAAGACAAAATATTTCATCAGCGTACTGTCTTCATACTATAAAAATAATTTATGAATCAAGTATATTTATCAAGCACCACTTTTCAAAATATAAATATAACCACATAACGAGCAGTAACAAATCCAAAGATATCATCAAGATGTAGCAACTGAATATAAATCAATCAACCAAATCATTTTTATATACAATACCAGAAACATACTTCCTTACTAGCTATAGGATAGTTTCACCTCACGATCGAGTGTTATAACGGTACCGTAACCTGTACAATTGTGTAATGTAAGGTTGCTATCAGTGTTAGGATCATTCAATATCTCTAATAGTACGATCCAACATATGGTAAAAACTACCATATCATAATTATAATCATCATCATCAACAACAACCACCTGCAGGACTTGCCCTCTTATCAGGTTACAACACAACGTCCTGCAAGACATGCCCTCTTGTTAGAACCAATAACATCCCACAAGACATGCCCTCCTGTCGGGATCACAATATGATATAGTAGTATAATAATAAAAATAATTTTTCCACAATCAACTTTTTACTTGATTCGTCTAAATAAAACTGTCTATTTTAATAAATATTTTATTTTTCACAATTTAGTATGAAAATATAACTTTTCAATTTACGTTGAAGACATTACACTCACCTCAATAATTGCACTGCTATTATGCTATCCCCTAATACTGACATTGTCAGTGTCACTTGTGAAATCTAACGACGATAGCGTCTAAACTAAAAATTTATCTAAATAGATCTAATACGACGTAAAATACGCGAAATGTATGATGCTAAATACAATTTCCCTATTCCCAATTTTTATTGATTACATTTATTAAATTTAAACGGTCTATTTTTTTTTTTTTAAATGAGTATTAATCGTATAAACTACAATATAAATATATTGACAAAATTTACCAATTAATAATTTTATTACTGAAAAATATTAACTGACTGCTATCAATATTACTAGTCAATGAAATACTTAAAATATTATTCTAAATAAATTTACAATTTTTACTTTAATTTAAATTCTTCTCAAATTAGGGTATAAACCCACTATATTTTTCTAACCTATATATATACCATATTCGCATATTTAATTGTGCATATAAACATATATAAATATAGGTAGTTAAAATTTTACTCTTTCTCTCTATATATACATATATAAATAAACTAGTTAAAATTTATGTATACATATATATTAGAATAAGAAATAATAAATAAATAAACAAATAAATAAATAAACTTATATATATATGAGGTTCTCTTCTTTTTTCTTTTTTTTTTTGGCTTATCCATGAAAAGCCACAAGGCTTCTTGCTTTTTTGTTGGCCTCTGGAATAAATTCCATGTTTTTTACCTCCTCCTCTTTTATTTATCTAGTTATTTATTTCTTAACCTTATCCAATTATGCAAAATAAATTACACAAACCCACCATATGAATCTCTAAACTACCATTTAAACCCAAAAGTCAATATTAACTATTTAAAATAGTAATTGACCCCTAAAAATCTAAAGTTGGAATTAAAATAACACATTAAACCCTAATATTTTCTAAATGTTATAAAAATACAAATAAAAATATGCACATATAAAATTGGGTCTTATAGAATACAAATCCAATGGTACTTTTTTGATCATCCACATCTCCTGCCTGCCCAGTCACTATCATTGTCTCCAACAAGTTTGAAATTGTTAGAAATGAAGTAAAATAATCCAAAATCAAGTGTACATTTGATGTATTGAAGAATTCTCTTTGGCAATTTCAAATGATTCATTGTAGAAGCTTCCATATAACGACTAACTAGTTTAACACCAAGGAGAATATGCAGCCTTGTACACGTCAAGTATCTCAAACTTCCAACAAGTCTTCTAAAAGAGGTTGGATTATCCTCTTCTTGAATCCCATACTTGGATAATTTAATTCCACATTCCACGAGCATATTTACCAGCTTGTAATATTATCTTGAATTTCTTAAGAAGTTCTTTGCATAACCCTCTTGAGAAATAAAAATACCTCCTACCATTTTCTTCATATCAATACCAAGATAGTAGGACATAAGTCTTATTTTGGTCATTTAAAATTCCCGATTCATTACCTTTGTGAAATCTTGGTACATACTTGGACTATTTCCTATAAAAATCAAGTCATCCACATACAAACAAACAAGCAACATATCTCTATTTTTATTCACCATTGCATAAAGAGAATGTTCATGAGGGCATTTATAAAAATTATTTGCTTGAAAATATTTATCTAGTCTACTATTCCAAGCACTCGGTGCTTGTTTCAACCCGTACAAAGCCTTTTTCCATTTCAAGACTCTATCTTTTTCATCTTTCACATATAACCGGTAGGTTGTTCCACATACACCTCTTCTTCCAGAACACCATTTAAGAATGCAGATTTCATATCCATTTGATTAATTTGCTATCCATTTATTATCAACCAGAGAAATAATAAATCGAATAGTTTCCAAACGAGCTACCAGTGCAAGTACCTCATCACAATCAATGTCGAGTCTTTGGTTGTGGCCTTTAACCACCAACCTTTCTTTGTATCTCTCTACTTCACCATTTTTATTTGCACTCAATTCACCTTTTTGATTTGCGCTTAAGGTGGTTTCATCTTACAGCTCCGTATATCCCTTCTCTACCACCTCCTATGAGTCTTGTGACCCAAGAAATGCTTTCATGCAAATACACTAATTCGCATATTTATATTAGGTGAATCAGGGGGACTTAAAATAGAAGCAAATTGTTGTTTGACATCTCTCTCTCATTCAATCTCAATACAGGCACTTGATACCACTTTATTGAAACAAGAAAACTATATGAAAAACACTCCAAAATATAAGTTAACTCACAAGAATGGAGAAGAGAATGTCAAAAACTCAATACGCTTCATACTTATCTCGAATGAAAAATACATGGACTATATATACTACTACAAACTAATAACTCGTGCATTTTCATCTTCCACTACTAATTATCTAATTATTTCCCGCTAATACACTGACCCACTAACATAACAATTTATTATAATAAAACTACACTATAAAACTCACACTACATAAAATATTAACTAAAGATATTAATAAAAATAAAATTTATTATTTTTTTTCTCAACACTGTCCACCTCAAAAAAATAAATAAATACAAAATCAGAACAATCTAGGAGTTTCTAATTGATTGTTTTAACATTTAATTTTGTTAAGGAAAAATATGCTTGTATTAACAAAACTTTTAAACTTGTTAATATTCTAATTGAGTTAATATCTAAGACAACCCTATTATTTTGAAAAATACCAAGATTATCCCAAAGTTTTCAAAATACCTTAAACACCCTTTATCATAATTTGTTGATAAAAATGCTCTTACAACATATTTTGTTCTTATTCTTTTGTTTTCTATTTTTTTAATTTATAATTTTTACTTTCTTCCTTATACTTATTTTATTTTATTTATATTTACTATTTTATTCTTTGTATGTGGTGTTTATGGAGAAATTAAAAACAAAAAATTAAAAAACAAATTTAAAAATTTAAAAATTTAAAAATTTAAAAAGAAAAATGAAAAAAATTGTTTTTGTTTTTGTTTTTATTTTTATTTTTACTTTTTTTAAATCCCATTTTGTTTTTTGTTTTTTTTGGTTGCATTCTATTTTTCTTGTTTTTTAGTTTAGTTTTTTTTTTTTTTTTCTACAAATACCATACCAAAAAAAAACAAAATTAAATATATATAGAATGAAAAATGAAAAAAAAAATGAGAGAGAGCGAGACAATAAAAAATAAAATTAAAAAAATTTGAGATAAGCATAAAAAATATTATGTAGCGAGGGTATTTTTGTCAATAAAATATAATGGAGGGTGTCCTAGGAAACAAAACTTAAAGTATAAAAGTTGTCTCATGTATTATGAAAATCATAGGCATATTTTTTATATTTGTCAAAATGAGAAAGGGCGTCTTAGGTTTAACCTTGATGTTGCTAGAAAATCAACGATAAACGTAGCTTTAAACACATTGATCAACACCTGCAAAACTTAAGAAAATACTTGGGATACCAACTCGGAAAAATACTCTTTGACATGAGAATAAGTTAATCTAGAATTGAATGGAATTAGAATTGTTACTAGCATGCATATATATAAGTAAATTTATACCTAATTTCCCTTGATTTGTTGAGAATGAATTAAACAGAATCTGATTGTCAATTGACCATTTCAATTATTATACCATTATGGGTCGCAGTTTCTCGGTCCAAATTAATAATTACTTATTCATCACACTTTAGACGACATGGATTATTCCCATTTAGGCCTATTTTGGCATTGACCCACTAGGCTTTATATATGATTTTACTATGACTTTTACCCTTATCATTCATCCCTTTGACTCATTAGCTTGTCTAAACTTTAAAGACAATTAATGAGCCAATTTTTTTAGAGTTTGAACAACGTCTTCTTTTCGTTGTTTGCTTTATCTCTTTTCTATTTTTTGCACGTTTTCTTTACAATTCTTCTCTAACTACCCCATTGTTAGAGCTTCACTATAGAAAACCCTAAATAATATAGGAAAGACATAAAGAACCCTTTAACACTCCTCTTCAAACTGGAGCGTATATATTGTATACTCCTAACTTGTAAAAAATGTACTTTATCCTTTAATCTTGTAGCGGTTCAGTAAATATATTAGCTAACTGATAAACGGATTTCACATGTTTAGTCTCAATCGACTTTTACAACATTTTTTCTCGAATAAAGTGACAATTAACTCCAATGTGTTTTGTTCTCTCTTGGAAGACTGGGCTGGATACAATGTGAAGTGTTGATTGATTATCACATACCAGGTCCATCGATGAAGAGTATTTAAATCCAAGTTCTTCCAACACATGTTTCAACCAAGTTAACTCACAAGTACAATGGGTCATTACCTTGTATTCTGATTCTGCACTTGACTAGGCCACTATGGTTTGCTTTTTACTCGTCTAAGAGATAAGGTTACCTCCAACAAACACACAATACGCTCTAGTAGATTTCCTATCCAAGGGTGATTTGGTCCAATCTACATTTGTATAGCCATTTCTTTGAGTTTGACCGAAGTTCAGATATAGTAAAGCACAACTAGAAGCCCCTTTTAGATATTAGAGAATACGAATTACAGAATTAGAGTGATAAGTTGCGGGATAATTCAAGAACTAACAAATAACACTAACAACAAAGGAAATATCTAGTCTAGTGACCATCGAGTAGTTCAACTTCTCAACTAATCTTCTATATTTCATTAAATCTTTAGTGGTACACCTTGATTTGCCAATAGTTTGGTGTTTGGATCTACAATTGAATCAATCAGTTTAGCTCCTAGTATTAATACTTCGCTTAACAAATCAAGAACATATTTTCTCTAAGATAGGTAAATACCTTGGCTCGATCGAGAAACTTTAATCTCCAAGAAATGCTTCAATTAACCCAAATCTTTAGTTTGAAACTTGTTACTCAAAAATGTTTTGAGTTCTTGAATACCATAGTCGTCTTCCCCACTAATCATGATGTTATCTACAAACATAATCAATAATATGTTTTCAACTTTACCATGCCTGCAGAATACAAAATGATTGACTTCATAACAATGAAGACTAAATTCAGTAACCTCTTCACTGAATCTCTGAAACCATTCTTGAGTCCATAAATGAATTTATTCAAGCGACATACCAAACTAGACTCTCCCTGAGCAACAAACCCAGGAGGTTACTCCATGTATATTTCCTCAATGAAATCACCATTTAAGAAATCATTCTTGATATCAAGTTTATGTAATAGCCAACGAAAGGTGTCAGCCATATAAATGAACAAGCAAACAGAAACGAGCTTGACAACGAGAGAAAAAGTCATAGAGTAATCAAGACTGTATACATGAGTGTAACTTTTGGTAACTAAATGAGCCTTAAGTCGATCAATGGTTCCATTTTGATGAACTTTGACTGTACACAACCATTTATTTCCAACTATTGTTTTATCAAGCGGAAGTTATACGAGATCCCAAGTACCAATATGATGTAAAGCTAACATTTTCTCTTCCATTGCAATCGTCCAATCAGGGAAAGTGAGATCCTATGAGATAACATTAGGAATATAAACAGATGATAGAGAAGTAACAAAAGATGAATATACATGAGATAGGTGTGCATACGAGACAAAATTAGGAATATGATGTTCAATATATGTGCGCTTACTCTTTCGGACAGTAATAGGCATGTCCAAGTCAGACGCGGATGGATGAATTAGAGAAGAATCTAAAGACACAAAGACGATGAGCTCGATGATAGAATCTACCTTCTGGGAACGAGAGTATACCTACAAAGGTGGTAAAAAAACAACTAGGTGGGATAGGTTTTGGAGTAGAAGGAGATGGTGTTAGGTCTGGGAGGCTTAGTAAAGGAAGGGTGACATCCAGATCATCCTGAGAGAAAGAGACAAAAAAGTAAGAGGATGACTCAAAAAATATGACATATGTGTAAGTGAAAGAGCGTCGTAAAGAAGGACTATAACATCTATAGCTCTTTTTTGTACGAGAATAACCAATGAAGACATATTTTATGGCACGAGGATTTAAATTATCCTTATCATGAGTCAACTAGTGGACAAACCAGACACATCCGAAGATACAAGGAGGTAAAGTGATAGGTGTAAAATACCTATCTACTTCTAAACCGAATTTGGTAGTTTTCGAGTAAATTAGTAATATTTAATTGTGTTTTTATAGTTTTTTTTATGTAATTCAGGTAAAGGGACGCAAACAAGCGACAAACAAGCAAAAAATATGGGAAAACGGTGAAGAAACATTGAAGAAACAAGGTTTCAAGATCACAAGAGCCACCACCGCGGCGAGAAAGCCACCGCCGTGATGGTAAGAATGCATAAAAGGGGTTTTTCAGCACAAGTCCCACCATCACAACGGTAGGACACCGCCGCAACGGTGAAAGATCAGAGAGTTTGGAAAGTTGGCCGACATACCCACCGCCGCGGCGCTGATACCCACCACCGCAGCGGTCAACTCTGCACAACATAGAAGATATTTTTAGATATTTTGAAGCCTTGCACCTATAAATACCTATTCTCCTACTTCTATTAAAAAGTCTTGGAGAGGTTGGACACTCTTGGACGCCCCTAACCTTAGGAGGTCATCCTTGGCCATTTTTTAAGAAGAGATTCATCATCTGGAGAAGAAGAAAAATTGGTGGATCGATCTTTGGCGATAGTGGATCACTCCACTTTATGATTTGATATTTTTCTCTTTATTTCTCTCTTTGTAATTTAATGTTTTATTGTAAATGATGATGAATACCCCTTAATTTGTAGTTCCAATGGCCAAGATCATGTTATATTAGATAAATATTAGTTAGGGATAGATGTAGTTGTGCAAATATTTATTTGGTTTAATATATGTTTCTTTAATAGTTGTTTGCTTTTAATTCCGATTGTGCTTATCATTTTATGACAATCTTAATATGCATGTTAAGGTATTAGGGTTGGATTTGAGAATGCGGGGTTTGACACTCGGAAGAGGTAACCCCGGATTTGGATTAGGGTAAACACATCGTTACGATCTAACAACCCGAAAGGGCATTAGTGAGTGTGAAATCGATGACGTTGGGGCAAAACTCACGTGACCTAGCATCGTTAAGATGTTGAGGGGGACCTCTTCATTGACGCGAAGTCACATATTCACTCGTCTTATATTCGGGAGAGATGGCGAGTGAGTTTACGAACCGAGATTGTGGGATACCTAAACTCCGTTATTGTTAACTAAATGAAATCAAACATGTATTAAGTGAACGAAATAAATCCCTAGGTAATCAACTTAGTTAGGATTAACCCACTAATTGTAGTTTAGCTTAATTTTAATTAGTTTAATTTTAAAATAATTCTTGAACCATCTGGATAATATGAGACTATGCAAATTGCTATATTCAATTATTCAGACCGTCCCTGTAGGAACGATATCCGATCTTAAAGATCCACTATATTAAAACTAAACCTTGTGCACTTGCGAGTAGTCAATACGCGAGCGTGTAAAAAACCTCGTCATACATAAATCAAACTAGGGCAATCAGGAAAAAATAATAGAATGAGAAACTTTGTATTTTAGGGTAAAATATGGCATTCTATTCATCAAGAAGCAAACTGTAAGAACTACATCTGCCCAAAAGTATTTAGGATTATTCATCTTAAATATTAGAGTTCGAGTCTCTTTTAGGAGATGTCGATTCTTACGCTCAACAACTCCATTTTGCTACAGTGTGTGTGGACAAGAAGACTAATGCAGTATACCAAAGTGTGACATAAAGGAAGTAAAGGGTTGAGAAAAATATTCTCTAGCATTATCACTGCGAAGTATACGCACGGGCTATTTTTTTCAAAAACTCCATTTTACTGTGAGCACTAGGAGCATAAAAATTATGAGAGTATCCGTGTTCATCACAATAACTAGAAATTTTCTCATTAATGAACTCTGTATCTCTATTGTTACGAATGTTAATGATACAAGACTATTGTCATTTTAAACACGTTTACAAAATTTTATGAATACAGATGCCACATCGCTCCTCTTTGTCATGAAGAAAACCCATGTATATTTAGAAAAAAAAAAAATCAATGATAACAAATACATAAAAACTTACCTCCCAAGCTAGCGTAAACTTAAATGCAATATCTCAAGAGACTCAGATGTAAATGTATACATTTTCTTCTTAAAAGATGATTTTGCTTGTTTACCTAGTTGACATTCATCACAAATTTTGTCCTTAACATATTTAATATTAGGGAGACCTCTGACAATACTCTTTTTAGGAAAACCAGAAACTAACCCCATGTTAGCATGCCCTAATCATCTATCCTACAACCAACTATTTTTGGACTATACATTGAGAAATGATAAATTTTGAGACGTAAAATCATCAAATGAACATGTATAGATATTTTGAAACCAAGATGCAACAAGTAATATGCCAAAATCTTTTGGATCGTTAATAGTACAATTGTTACTATAGAAAATAACATTGTAACCTCTATCATATAACTTACTTATAATAAGAAAATTATGATTAATGCTATCAACTAAAAGAACATCATCAATAATAGTACAAAAGTTACGAATATTACCTATACTAATTATCTTACCCTTGGCCTTTTCTCTAAACGTATACTAATTATCAAATGACGAATCGAAATTTAAAGGACAAAAACTAGAACAATTAGATATCTCATCTCCCTTAGCCATTAGGGCAAACATCGTAGATTCTTCATCACTGGTTGATGTTTTAGAGTTGCTTGAATCCAAATCATCCCATGTTGCTTTCGTGGATTTCTTTTTTCTCTTATTGATTTCCTTTTGTCATTGTGTTTATTCTCATTTTTCGGTTCAGGACAATGCGATTGAAAATATCCCATCTTGTGATAATTGAAATACTCAATGTTTTTTACATTAAAGTTTCTCCTTCCATGGAAAGTACTATGAGCCATAATCTTGAAGTTATTTGTAATAAGATCTAGATCTCGTTCTTGATCATTTTCTAAGATCAAGTCATTATCATCATCATCGTCTTTTTGTGCCTTAAGTGCCAACGATTTTCGTTTGCTAGAGCTTGGCTCGTTTTTGTATCCCCGAATAGAAGGCTCGTGAATTATCAAGTTTCCAATAAACTCATCAATGGTGTATGTGTTCAAGTCGTTGGCTTCCTGCATTGCAGTCACCTTGGGATCCCCATGCTTTAGACATACACCTAAGGATTTTTTGGACTTTATCCAACATTGACTATGATTTTCCAAGTGCATTGAAACTATTACAGATGTTGGTGAATCTCATGTAAATACCCTCAATTGTCTTTGATTCGCCTATTTTGAAAAGCTCGAATTGGTGAACCAAGGCACTGATTTTATATTCTTTACCGAATTCGTCCCCTTGTGTGTAACTTGTAGGGTATCCCACATTCTCTTTGTCAACTCACAATTAACCTGATATCTTGTTAAATTCATTCACATCTAATCGACAAAATAACATGTTAATGAATTGGGCATTTATAGACAGTTTTTTAAAATCATCCTCATCTTTTTGTTTTTTTTTTAGGAACACCATGAGCCGAAGGAATATATGGATCATTTTTAATAACTAACAATACATCATAATTAGTAGCTTTTAAAAATGCAATCATTTTACCTTTCCAGAAAACATAATTATTACCAGTGAAAATTGGAGATCAGTGCATAGATTACCCCTCAGCTAGTGTATTGCTCATGTGATGTGTCATGTGATTGTTTAGCTAGGATATGAAGTCAATTCAGCTAATTTAGCTTTGATACCAATTATTGGCCCAAAGATCTACCTAAGAGGGGGTTGAATTAGGTAGTTAAAAATTTAAACCAATTAATTAACCTTAGTTGATTTTTATTTTGTTAATATGCCAAAACATACTTAAATACGCACATAAAGAGTAGAGATAAAGAAACTTTACACGCATAAGTTTTTAAAGTAGTTTGGCAAACTACTCTTGCCACATCTACTCCCCTGAGCTCTCGCAGAGAATTCGATCATTTCTCTAGGTAAGAATCAAACTTTTACACTAAATCTTTTTTAAGGTAAGAATTATACCTTTACAAACCTTGATTAGGTATGCTTCTTTTATACCTAATCTCACTCTTACCTAGACCAATTATCCTTAGTTCTAAGTTATAACTCACAAATAAAAAAAAATGGTTTGTTCTCACAAGAGCTTCTACCCACTCAATTCAATATAAAGTCAATTAATATATAAATAGAGTGATATAAGTATTTATACAATATGTGAGAAACTAATTAATCTAAATTTTACGAATAAGCACAAAAACAATTAAGGATATTCAATGATTTTTGAAATAATGATTTTTATCACAAAATAAAGCAGGCTCATAAATTAAAATATATATAACAATTAAGGCACAATATTTCAAACACATAAAAGTAATCAGAAAGATCCCACCAAGATTGTTTCAAAAGATTATGACAAGAGCAAGAACGTAGTACACTCGATTTTTTTTTTAAAAAAATGGCCTTTTTCCAACGATCAATAATTTCATCAAATTTTACCTAAAAAATACTTTTCAGAAAATATATGATTTCTCAGTTTTCAAACTTATATTTCCTGATAATTCTTGATGTTAATTTTTTTAAATTCATAGATTTATTTAAAAGGTTTTAAAAGATAACCTATAACGACTAGTTTTCGAAAGATATAGCCAAAAAAATTACACTTATAGACCCGTTAACGACTAGTTTTCGAAAAATATAGAGAAACAATAACACTTATAGACCCATTAAATAAATTTATTTTATAACAGCTAGTTTGACTGAAAATCTAACTTTTAAAACATTCAATTTAGCCCTAGAAAATAATTAAATCTTAGTCCCAAAAGTGTGGAAATAAGTTTTCCCAGAAAGATCACAAAATTAGAAAATAAAGGGACCAAATAATAGTTTTCAATAAAATATTTAAAATATATTCAATATCTTTGCAAAACAATTTTTAGCAAATAAATACTGAAAATAAAATTGGAAGATCTTTTAAAAACGTGTAGGTCAACGAAAAATTCCAATATTATCAGTCGATCGGTTCTACCATCGATCGATTGGTATAACTTCATGTTAAAAAATCTAGCCGTTATCAAGATGATTTGGTCGACCTATTTGCTTGGTCAGTCGACAAGTTTAGTCTCAGTATCTCCCATTAGATCTGTTAGTCGACCGGAATATCTCAAACTCACCTTTTCTGGAACCTTATTTGGCAGTCGACTGGTCTCATATTCAATTGACCAAAACAAGTGTCTTTTTTACTATTTTTATCCTTTTTCAAAACCATGGTTGATCATTTACTTAGAAAACTATTTCTAAATTATAATTTATCACTTCTGACCATGATAAAAAAAAATACATATAAACTTATTAAATAGTTTTAAGTGTAGTGTGTGATCCTAGTCGCATTGCATTAAGAGTTTAAAAGGAATTTAAGTTGTTTTTACCTATGAATACAAAAAATATTCTTTTTGAACAAGTATTCAACAACTTCCATTGCAACCGACTTGAACTTCAAATAAACTTCATCATTTCTCCTCATTAAATATTGAAACTAAGGTTTGTAAATAATTCTCAATTAAACTATTAGTCTCATAAAAAAAAAATTATTTCATCGAAATATCAAATAATTTCAAAATAGAAAATTTTTGATCATATACCAACACATGACAATAAGTGTTCAATAAATACATATAAATGAATAAGATATTTTTTTCATCGAATAGAAGTTAATATAATTTTGGTGATTCTATAACAAAGTCATCTATCTAAATTTTCACGTCTTTTTCCTATTTTAGAGCAATTTATTTTTTAGCCATTTTCAAATTAATTTATTGTCCCACTTGACATTAACTATATGAATTTAACATTTAATTAATATTAATTAAAAAGTTAAACAATTAGTTTATACTAAGTTAAAGACTAAAAAAAGAAACTAAAAAATTATGAGACTTATTTCAGCTTCTAGGGTAGATGGGGGTTAGGTTTTTCTTCTTCTTAAGGGAATGTTTTGAATGGAAAAAATATAAAATGGGGTTTTCTTCAATCTTTATATATATATATATGATTTACTTTCTTTAACTTTTTATTTTGAATGGAAAAAATATAAAATGGGGTTTCTTCAATCTTTTTATATATATAATTTCCTTTCTTGAACTTTTTATTTTGGTCATTTGTATTTCATTGTTAAAAGTGAGGTTATCTCTAAAAATGTCTTTACTATATTAGTGTATTACCCTTGCCTAGAGACACTTAGAGAGAGAAAAAATAGTTGTAATTTAAAAAAAAAAAACATTAAACGATGAAGCAAAATAATCATTGAGTTACAAAAGATAACAAAATTCAAACATAGATCTTGCAAAATGTAGTTGAGGTTCATATTTGTCGATTGGAACTTGTGAAAATTTTCTCAATTTTTCTCCCCAAACCTACTATATCTACAAAAGATATGTTCTTTTTCTTCCTATCCAAAATTGTTCTAACTATTACAAGAACAATAAATTAAATAAAAACAAATAACAAATAAAGGTTCGATAAACTGAACATAAATCTTAAACAAAAATAAAACAAAAACCAAATTAAAAATAAACCAAGACAAATCTATTAGGGTTAATACTACTTACCTTTCCTGTCATTTTGTTCAAAACTACAGATCTCCCTTATCATTTTAAAAATACCAATTACCCCCTTTGACAAACTTTTTCTTATGAAAAGATATGAATATCCTTATTTTATTTTTAAAAAAAAATTATTCTTTATTTTTGTAAAAATTCACTTACACCCCAATTTTTCAAAATATATTAGATTAATTACATTTCGCACCAGGATCTAAGTAGAAAGTAATCTAAAATTTTAAGGGTCAAAATATGTTTTCGACTATTGATTATCACATCTTCTTCAACACCTGGGTATCTTCCTCAACTCGAAACTTTCATAGAGAAAATCTCACATCTTTTTCAATCTGACTATTGATTCTCACCATGGATTTGTTTCTTAGAGAAAATATCACAGCTTTTGTGTAGCTACCGGAGTGCCGTCACGATGACCAGCAACGCAAGCGGAACCAGAGTGCAAATTAGCTTCTTCTTCTTCTACTACTACTCTCTTTATCTCTCTCTCCTGCGAAAAACCATCGAAACCCGAATATTGGGGTGGCATAGATCTATGGGGGATATATACCCGTAGCACAAATCCACTACCATAGATATGTGCTCGCAATACAAATCCATGGAGAATCTGTGCCCGCAGCCTAGATCCGCTACCATGGATTTGTGTTGGTGAGCACATATCCATGGCGAGGAGAGAGAAAGATAGCGCAGGAGGGAGAAAAGAGAGAGACAAAGAAAGAAAAGAGGAAGAACATTTGATGGTGGGGAGAGAGATGGGGGAGGAACAAAAAGAAGAAGAAGACCAATTCTTCTTGTTTTCTTAATTTGTTTTTTAATTTTTTTTAATTTTATATTTTGTTAAAAATAAGGGTTAAAAAAGTATATATATTTTTTTAAATAGAGATATTAGTGTAAAAAAATATTAGATGAAAATGCATATATAAAAAATTTAAAAGGTTATTTATGTATTTTACTTTTTAAATATTTAATTATTTTTAAATGCCTAAGGTAAAATTGTCATTACAATAAAAGTTTTACTAATTTTTTATCTACAGGGGAACTAAGTGATATTTAACTAAAATGATAAGGGAGCTGACCGGTATTTATAAAATAATAAGGGAGGTATCTGGTTAACGACAAAATGATAGGAGATGCAAATGGTATAAACCCAATCTATTATGCAAACAATTTTATTTTTTTTTTAAATAATAAAAAAAAAAAAATCCTTTAATCAAACAAACAAATGAAACCAAAACCATTGTGGGTAGACAAGTACAAAATAATGAACAAGATGTACTTGGAGGCAAGAGAGCAAGAGCAAATGTACTTGAGAGAGAAGGTAAGAGAGAGTAAGCAAAACATTTTAATGAGAGTGAGAATTTTTTATTAGGGATATGGTTGGGCTTTATTGAGAGCAATGTTTTAAAAACCGGACCGGACATCGAACCGGACAAGTCACCGAGTCACGGGTCACCGGTTCAACCAGTAGGCAAATTGCAGTTGAACCGTGATGTTATAATTATGTCATTAATAATTTAATATATATATATATTAAAAAATACAAAAAGCCTAATACGCCTGAAATACTAAGTCCCAAAACTCCCAACAAGTCTAATTGCATGCAATAGGCATGGCCTACAATCCCAAGTCCCAACAAGCTAATGCCCTCAACTTTTCATTTTTTTTAGAGAAAAGCATTGCCATCAAAGCAAAATACCAAGTCCCAAGACTCCCAACAAAGTCTATTGGCATGCAATAGGCATAGCCTACAATCCCAAGTCCCAACAAGCTAATGCCTGCAACCTTTTATTTTTTCGAAAGAAAAGCATTGCCATCAAAGTAAAAAGAGATCCCAAACCCTAATGGCCTGCAATCTTCCATTTTTCCCTGAATTTTTTTTCTTTCTCTCTATCAAATTCTCACGCTCCGATCTCTATTTCTATCTTTCTAAAATTTTCTATGAATATTTTTCGACTTTAAAATATATGTATTACGTCTGTCGATCCTTCCTGTGCCATTGCCGTCGAAAGCTGCCTTTGCGAGTCTGGAGACTTCATGTAGCTGTACATGGAAGAGGAGCGAGGTGCTCGTCGTCGTCTTAAGTTTTGCCATCCGCCGTATGCCGTCGTCGAAGGTTGCAATTGTGGAGGACACTAGGGTTTTTCTTTGGGCAGTATTTATATGGATAGGAAATGGTGAAAACCCAGCCGGGTTGTCGAAACCCGGAACGGTTCAACGGGTCATGGTCGAACAGGTTCGAACTGGCCGGTCTAACAATTTAACCGTATAAACGGTTTTTAGTGTATTTCTGGACCAAAAACAGTGCCAGTCGACGGTTCAACCGGTTTGACCGTCTGGTCCGGTCTGGTTTTTAAAACATTGATTGAGAGAAAGATAGGAATTAGAATTGAAGTGTCTTTTTTTACCTTGATTTTTGTATGGAGTCGTGAAATTTAAAATATATACATAATATATTTATAAAGGGATGACATTTGAGCTATTTTGAATTAAAAACAAAAAAAAAGATAAGTTTAAAAAAAATAATAGAGAAGTAGAGAGTTTAGATACATCTTCATTGAAAATAGTTTGAGGTTCGGAGAGAAAGAAAAGTTATGGAAAATGGAAAGAATAGAGAGGCATATTCTTTCCTAAATTTTTGAATAAAACATGTAACAAAATATATGTTTTAAATATGTCCCATAAAATGTATAACAAGTTGTTTTATAAACTAGAGCAAACCTCGTATTCGAAAGCACAAATATTTATTTAAATAATAATAAAAAGTAAGATAAACATCAATGTGATGGTGAAGATGGTGATTGTTCAATGAATGGATGGAGAGAAAAGGGGTTTGATGAGGGAATATGGGCAGAGAGAGATGCGCTTAAGTAGAGAGAGATGAGAGCGAGCATGAACAACGATGACGATACATAAAGTCATGTGTGTGTATGTGTATGTGTATGTGTATATGTATGTGTATGTGTGTACTGTTAATTATTTCTCATAATCACAATATTACAAAAATTAATTAAAGATCTTAATAATACATGATTAAAAGGACAACAATTTTAAGAACAGTTCCCGAAAGCATATATGTTTGAGCTATTGTAGATGATTGATCGTCGTAGCGGATTACACACTAGGTTTGTCTCTCTATGATCTAGACTGACAGTTATGATGGCTCTCAATGGGGAGAAAATCTTAAATCTAGACTAGAGAAGGGACCTGACATTTATACATAATAATGGTTTCTCATGGGGCCCTTCCATAACAGGCTTCAATGAGGCCCAAAACCTACACTTGTCACTTAACTGGGTTTCTATACAAAAGACGCCACAACCCAAATTAAAATGTGATCACTATTTAATTAGACTGCTTATATAATAAACTATCCGTTAACCTATTTGTATAAAAACAATTAATTTAATTAATGTTAGGCCATATTTAATAAAAAAAAAAAAAATATCAACATTATCCCACTTGGGCTACATTAATTGAATTTTAAGTACTTATAAATTTAATTTTGAAAACAAGACTCTCAGGTTAATAGCAAAAAAAAATTATTTTATGTGGCCACACCTTTTAAAGAAATGATAGTTTATAAGTAGCATCTTGATAAACTTATCTAATTCAACAAGATCTTAATATTGGACTATGATGGTCTATATGTTAATCTCAACATATATAATACATTTCATAGTCACAAATACTTATAACTATATCAATATGGATCGTAAACCTAGCAGTGTAGTAAGAAACCAATGCCAACATGTGATCGTCCTTTATATAATTTCTCAACAAATTGAAATTGCTTGACTTTAACAAGTCATATGTCACTAACAGTTCACTAGGAGATCTCAATATAGTGTTTTGTGACAACCAAAAATGTACAACTGTAATTCTTAAGACATAATATCTTAAGACACTATATTATATATTCAATTCAAATAATATAGCATGCAATAAAATATATAATTGTAATTCTTAAAGCTCACAATATCATAAGATACCATATTGTATATTCAATTCAAATAATAAGACATGCAATAATATAATACGCAATAATAATGATCATAAAAAATATTTCAATTTTGTAAATCGCATAATAATATTGATCAATGTTTACATGACACAACCATCGAAATAAAAGAAATTACAAAAGCTCCCACTAAACCAAATAATCAAAAGATTCAATGACACTCATATTCACAATATATTCCTTGAACGCTATGGGCCTTAAACCTTTGGTTAGAGGATCATCTAGTTTGGACTCAGTTCTTATATGCTCAATCATGATATCCCATTTCTTTACTAAGTCCTTGACTGTGAGGTACTTGATTTCCATATGCTTGGAACCCATACTGATCTTATTGTTCTTGGAGTAGAACACAGCTGCATTATTGTCACAATAAACCACAATGGGTTGAGAGATGGAATCAATAATTTGCAGCTCCGAGATAAGATTTCTTAGCCTAACAGGTTGAGATGATACACCTTTACAAGCGACAAACTCAGCATACATAGTTGCGAATGCAATTAGGCTCTGCTTGACACTTTTTTATAAAATGGATCCACCGGCTAGCATAAAAATGTATCATGAAGTAGATTTACAATCGTCTAAACAACCACCAAAATCATAATTTGAGTATCCAACTACCTCAAGATTATCAATCCTCTTATACACAAGCATAAAGTCTTTCATTATTTGTAGATATCTCATGACCTGTTTTGCAGCAACCCAATGATCATGCCTAGGGTTCGACAAATATCTACCAAAAACATTAACAATGAAGGCGATACCAGGTCTCGTGCATACTTATGTATACATCAGGCTACCAATTGCACTAGCATAAAGAACAGTCTTCATGGCATTCTTTTCCAAATCATTCTTCCAACATTGTTCATTGTTGAGTTTATCTTTCTTCATAATAGGTGCATCACTAGCTTTGCACGTCTGCGTATTAAACCTTTTAAGCACACGATCGATATAAGCTCTCTAAGATATCCCAAGGAGGTTTCGAGATCTATCACAATGAATCTCAATACCCAAGATAAAAGATACTTCTCCGAGATCCTTCATGTCAAAATTAGCAAACAAAAGACGTTTAGTATCTTTTAGGAGATTCATATTACTATTAGCAAGCAGGATGTCATCGACGTAGAGAACCATGAGAATGAACTTGCTCCCACTGATTTTCATGTAAACGCATTGATCAAACTTGTTTTCGAAAGAAACAAAAGATGTCACAATCTTGTCAAATTTCAAGTACCACTGACGAGAAGCTTCCTTGGGAGTATAGATGAACGTTTTCAATCTGCATACCATGTTCTCTTTTCCATTTTTCTTAAATCCTTTAAGTTGTGACATGTAGACCTCCACACTTAAATCTTCATTGAGAAAAGTTGTCTTGACATCCATTTGGTGAAGTTGTAAGTCAAAATAAGCTACCAACGCCATAATTACCCTAAAGAAATCTTTGGTGGAAACTGGTGAAAAAGTCTCTGTGAAATCAATGTCTTTTCGTTGTGTATACCCTTTAGCAACCAATCTGGCCTTGAATCTTTCAACATTCTCTTTGTTATCTGTCTTCATCTTGAATACCCATTTGTTTCCAATGGGTTTATAACCAATAGGAATATCAACAAGTCCCCAAACATCATTATTAAACATAGATTGCATCTCATCTCCTATGGCAATTAGCCATTCATTTGCCTCATCAATATTGAGAGCTTCACGATAAGTAGTCGGGTCCATTTCTTCTCCAATGTCATACTCTCCCTTTCCAAGGTAAATATAGTAGTCGTTACAAGTGGAAGCCCTTCTAGTTCTTTGCGATTTCCTCACTTGTACTTCAAAAAAAGACTCATTAGCAGGCTCATTAGTCAAAGGAATCTTATCTGTAATAGGCGTTACTTCAGCAATAGAGGGAATACCAATATATATTCTTTGTTGAATCCCTCGATCAATGGTTCTATCATAAGATATGACATCTAAGGTTGGCAAAGATAAAGAAACAATATCAATGGGTTCCACTCTTTCATTGAAGTAAGAGAGAATAACATCAACAACATCTAACTCCAAAAACTTTGCCACTTGAGATTCAACAACTCTAGTGCCGCGAGTCGTACAATAAAACCTATATCCTTTTGAGTAACTAGGATACCTTATAAAGTATCATATAGTAGTTCTCAAATATGACTTTTTCATAGAAGAATCGTAGATCTATAACTCAGCTGGACACCCCAATACTCTGAAATGGTTTAAACTAGGTTTTCTGTTCGTCCACAATTCAAAGGGTGTTTTAGGCATTGACTTACTAGGACCATAGTTCAGAATCTAGGATGTTGTTTTGATGGCTTCACCCTACAAGTATTTTGGTAAATTCGATTTGTCATCACGTTCCTCTTTATTTCCATAAGAGTGTAGTTTCCCCTTTATGCCACGCCATTCTATTCAAGACTTCTAGGCATAGTAACTGAGAAACAATACCATTATCCTATGTACCTTACAAAAGGTCCCTTCTGTTATCTAGCATAACCATGATTCCCATAATACTTATCACCTTTATAAGATCTCACAATCTTGATAACTTTTCCCAGTTGTTTCTCAACTTCATTTCAGAAGATTTTGAACGTTTCAAGAGCATTTGTCTTTTCTTTGATCAAATAAACATAGCCTTATCCAGAGAAATCATCAATAAATGTAATGAAGTACTTGTTTTCACACAAAGTAGTCGAGTAAGGCCCACTGATGTCTGTATGAATAATCTCCAATAAATTCTGACTACGAGTGACATCCTTTTTCTTGGTCTTTGGCAATTTTCCTCCCACACAATCAACATAAACTCCCAAGTCATCATAATAAAAAGGAGGAAGAATTGCATAACCAATTAAGCATCCTACTCATTCCTTAGAAATATGCCCCAAACGCTTATGCCACAACAACGAAGATCATTCCTTAGTCATAGATCTTTTAGCAGTAGTATTTTCAACATTATAAAAACAAGCAGATAAAAATGACAATCTATAAAGCCCGTAAGATAAAACACAGTTTTCAATCACTTTAGAGTTATAAATAATCCCAACTCTTTTATTTGAAAAAGTGAAATAATATCCAGCTTTGTCAAGTACTGAAAGGGAAATCAAATTCTTTCTAAACGAAGGTACACAGAACACATTGTCCAAAACAAATTGAAAACTAGAATCTAATTCTAAAATAGAAGACCTAATATGCTCAACACCAATCTCGATGTCACTGCCAACTTTAATCATTGACTCTTTCTCACTTAGCTTCCTCAGATTTCTTATCCCCTGTAAAGAGGTTGCAACATGAACAGTAACACTAATGTCAAGCCATCATGAATCTAAAGGAACATAAACTAAATTGGATTCAAAACAAAAATAGGCAGATAACATACCATGCTTCTTCTTCTTCTTCTTCTTCTCTAGCCAATTCTTAAATTTAAAGCAATCAACCCTCTTATGACCCTTCTTGTTGTAGTGATAGCACTTAAGGAATGCGTTCTTGGACTCTCCATTTTTCTTCTTCTCACTTCCACTTTTCTTGAAATTCTTACTTTTCTTATGACCGTGGAAGTTGGGCTTTCTAGTATTTTCATCTCTCTTCTGATTATTCAGCTTTCCAAGAGCAACAAAATGAGCAGATTCATTTTTTTCTCTTTTCAACTTTTTTTCTTCAGCCACACAATTAGTGATCAGATCGTTTATACTTTAAGTCTGATTCAGGGTATTGTAGGCAGTCTTGATTTGGCTAAAAGAATATGACAGAGTGTTGAGAGTTTGATGAACAATGAACTTATTAGAAATGAGAATACCTTATCCTTCAATCTAGTTTGAAGATGCACCATTCTAATGATGAATTTGCAAACACCTTTTGTATCATCGTACCTCATTCATCAATCCATCCATAAAATACCCAACTTCGGTGTTGTTAGATGTCTCGTATATGTTTCCCACAATAACGAGAAATTCCTTAGTATTTTTACTCTCCGGTATTCCTCCAAGGAGCTGCTCAGTAATGGACCTCTTAATTAAAATGAGACTCAAATAGTTCAATCTTTCACATTTCATATAATGAGCTCTCTCAACTTCAAAGCTCTATCAGTAGGTCGAGGAGGTTTATCTTCACACAGAGTTATGTCCAAGTCTATTATTCCTATAGTGAACTCTGTGTCTGATCTCCATCACTTATAGTTTGACCTATTTAGAATTCCAATTGTGGCATTATTGTTATTCATAACAAAAGAAACTATCACAAAAAAAAAAAAAAAAATGTAACTAGATCAATTATGGGTAATAAGCATTTTTGCTCTCAGGTATTCCTCTAAGAAGATGCTCTGCAATGGACCTCTTAATTGAAATAGACTCAAACAGTTCAATCTTTTCCATTTCACATAGTGAGCTCTCTCAACTTCAAAGCTCTCATCAGTAGGTCGAGGAGGTTCATCTTCAGGTAGAGCCATGTCCAAGTCTATTATTCCTATAGTGAACTCTGTCTCTAATCTCCATCACTTATAGTTTAACCCATTTAGAATTCCAATTGTGACGTTATTGTTGTTCATAGCAAAAGAAACTATCACAAAAAAAAATGCAACTAGATCAATTATGGGTAATAAGCAAAATACTCAAATAAGTATAAGTAACACAATATAAAAATCAATTGCGTTATCATAAACTCCCATTTGGGTAGAGTATACAATAAACAACTATTCTCAAAACATGAAGATCAACAAAATAAGAAAAATTTATAGATTTAAAAATTCATACCATTTGGGCAGATTGATCTTTAAATCCATATATTTCCTTTCAAAAGATAATAAAACAAATAATCATTTACAATTCATTCCTTTTGAACAAACAAATTAATCAAATTATATATCTCATACAACATCCTTATGCGATTAAAAAAAATTCCATCAACAAAATATTAACTCAAAATCTTACAAACTTTGATAGTCAAATTACTTTGGTGAAATAACCTCAACAATTCACAAACAAACGTTCCAAATTGAAAAAATTAAACAATATTGTCCAACAACAACAATGCATATTAGCAACATATATGCATATGATCAAACAAGATAAAGTACATCACAAAATATATTTTCAGTGATCAATGATCAATTATAATTGTAAGAATTTGAACAATAATTTTTACTACACTTTTAAACTAATTATTAAACTAGCTTATGTGACTTAAAATTAAAGAGAGTACACAATAAAATTTTAATCTAGAGAGAGTGAGTACTGCACTCCTATTTCATATAAACAAACATAATTTCTGGTAAATTTTCAACAAAACAAATATACAAAAAAAATAATTTTAAGCTAATTAAATCAATAAATAAGTAATAATTAACAAAACATTAATTTTCATCCTCATAATATAAAATAAATTATCTAGAAAAATAGAGAATAGAAAAAAGAGTGCACAGGAAAAAAAAATACCCAAAATGGATCTCAATATAATATTTTTATGACAACCAAAAGTATACAACTGAAATTCTTAAAACACAATATCTTAAGATATCATATTGTATATTCAATTCAAATAATATAGCATACAATAAAATATATAACTTCAATTCTTAAGGCTCACAATATCTTAATATACTATATTATATATTTAATTCTAATAATAAGACATCCAATAATATAATACGCAATAATGATGATTATAAAAAATATTTCAATTTTGTAAATTGCATACCAATATTTATCAATGTTTACATGACATAACCATCGAAATAAAAGAAATTACAAAGGCTCCTACTAAACCAAATAATCAAAAGACTCAATGACACCCATATTCACAACATATTCTTTAAACGCTATGGGTTTTAAACCTTTGGTTAGAGAATCAGTTAGCATGGACTCAGTTCTTATATGCGCAATCACGGTATCTCCATTTTTCACTAAGTCCTTGATTGTGAGGTACTTGATTTCCATATGCTTGGAACCCGTACTGATCATATTGTTCTTGGAGTATAACATAACAACATTGTTGTCAAAATAAATCATAATGGGTTAAGTGATGGAATCAACAACTTGCAGCTTCGAGGTCAAATTTCTTAGCCAAGCAGCTTGAGATGATGTACTATAACAAGCTACAAACTCAACATACATAGTCGCAGATGCAATTAGGCTCTACTTGATACTTTTCAATGAAATGGATCTACCAGCTAGCACAAAAATGTATCATGAAGTAGATTTGCAATTGTCTAAACAACCACTAAAATCATAATTTGAGTATCTAACTACCTCAAGATTATCAATGCTCCTATACACAAGTATAAAGGCCTTCGTTCTTTATAGATATCTCATGACTTTCTTTGCAGAAACCCCATGATCATGCCCAGGGTTCGACGAATATCTCCCAAGAACATTAACAATGAAGACGATATCAGGTCTCGTACATATTTGTGCATACATCAGGCTACCAATTGCACTGGCATAAAGAATAGTCTTTATAACATCCTTTTCCAAATAATTCTTCCAACATTGTTCATTGTTGAGTTTATCTACCTTCAAAACAGGTACATCACCAGCTATGCACGTTTGCGTATTGAACCTTTTAAGCACACAATCGATATAGGCTCTTTAAGATAGCCCAAAGAGGTTTCGAGATCTATCACGATGAATCTCAACACCCAGAACAAAAGATACTTCTCCGAGATCCCTCATCTAAAAATTAGGAGACAAAAGACATTTAGTGTCCTTCAGGAGATTCGCATCACTATTAGCAAGTAGGATGTCATTGACATAAAGGACCATGAAAATGAACTTCCTCCCACTGATTTTCAAGTAGACGCACTAATCAAACTTGTTTTCTAAAAAACCAAAAAACGTCACAATCTTCTCAAATTTCAAGTACCACTAACGAGAAGTTTGCTTGAGACCATAAATGAACCTTTTCAATCTGCATACCATGTTCTCTTTTCCATTTTTCTTAAATCCTTTAGGTTATGACATGTAGACCTCCTCACTTAAATCTCTATTAAGAAAAGTTATCTTGACGTCTATGTGGTGAAGCTCTAAGTCAAAATGAGCTACCAACAGTATAATTAGCCTAAAAGAATCTTTGGTGGAAACTGGGGAAAAAGTCTCTGTGAAATCATTGTCTTTTCGCTGTGTATACTCTTTAGCAACCAATCAGGCTTTGAATCTTTCATCATTCCCTTTGTTGTTTCACTTCATCTTGAATATCTATTTGCATCCAATGGGTTTATATCTTTTAGGAAGATCAACAAGTTCCCAAACATCATTATTAGACATAGATTACATCTCATCTTCTATGGCGATTAACCATTTATTTGTCTGATCAATATTGAGAGCTTAACAATAAGTAGTTGAGTCCATTTCTTCTCCAATGTCATTCTCTCTCTCTCCAAGGTAAACATAGTAGTCATTAGAAATGGAAACTCTTCTAGTTCATTGTGATTTTCTCACTTGTAATTAATAAAAAAACTCATTCGCAAGCTCATTGGTCAGAGGAATCTCATTTGCAATAGGCATTACTTCAGTAGTAGAAGGAATGCCAATATCTACTCCTCGATGAATCTTTCGATCAATGGCTCCATCATAAGAGATAACATCTGAGGTAGGCAAAGATAAAGAAACAACATCAATGAGTTCTACTCTTTCATCGAACTGAGAGGGAATAACATCAGAAACATCTAACTCCAAAAACTTTACCACTTGAGATTCAACAACTCTAGTGCCACAAGTCGTATAATAAAAATTGTATCATTTTGAGTGACTAGGATACCCTATAAAATAGCATCTAGTAGTTTTTGAATCTGACTTCTTCATAGAAGGATCGTAGATCTTTACCTCACTTTGACACCCCTATACTTTGAAATGATTCAAATTGGGTTTTCTATTTGTCCACAGTTCAAAAGGTGTTTTAGGTACTGACTTGCTAGGACCATGGTTTGGACTGTAGGTTGTTGTTTTGATGGCTTCACCCCAAAAGTATTATGGTAAATTCGATCTGTCATCATGCTCTTTATTTCCATAAGAGTGCGATTATCCCTTTCTGTCACGCCATTCTATTCAAGACTTCTAGGCATAGTAACTAAGAAACAATACCATTATCCTATGTACCTTACAAAAGGTCCCTTCTGTTATCTAGCATAACCATGATTCCCATAATACTCATCACCTTGATAAGATCTCACAATCTTGATGACTTTCCCCAGTTGTCTCTCAACTTTATTTCAGAAGATTTTGAACGTTTCAAGAGCATTTGCCTTTTCTTTGATCAAACAAACATAGCCTTATCCAGAGATATCATCAATGAATGTAATGAAGTACTTATTTTCACACAAGGTAGTCGAGTAAGGCCCACTAATGTCTGTATGAATAATCTCCAATAAATTCTGACTACGAGTGACATTTTTTTTCTTGCTCTTTGGCAATTTTCCTCTTACACAACCAACACAAACTCCCAAGTTATCAAAATCAAAGGGAGAAAGAATTTCATAACCAATTAAGTGTTCTACTCATTCCTTAGAAATTTGCGCCAAACGCTTATACCACAACAACGAAGATCTTTTCTTAGTCAAAGATCTTTTAACAGCAGTGTTTTCAACATTGTAAAGACAAACAGATAACAATGACAGGTCATAAGATAAAACACAATTGCCAATCACTTTAGAGTCATAAATCATCTCAACTCTTTTATTTGCAAACGTGCAACAATATCCAGCTTTGTCAAGTACTGAAAGGGAAATCAAATTCCTTCTAAATGAAGGTACACAAAAAACATTATCCAAAACATATTGAAAACTAGAATCTAATTCTAAAACAGCAGTCCCAATGTGCTCAACTCCAATCCTGATATTACTGCCAACTTTAAGCTTTGACTCTTTCTCACTTGGTTTCCTTATATTTCTTATCTCCTGTAAAGAAGTTGCAACATGAATAATAGCACTACTGTCAAGCCACCATGAATCTAAAGGAATATCAACTAAATTGGATTCAAAACAAATATAGGCAGATAACATACCATGTTTTTTCTTCTTTTTCTCTATCCAATTCTTAAACTTAAAGCAATCATCCCTCTTATGACCCTTCTTGTTGTAATGATAGCACTTAAGGACTATGTTCTTAGCATCTCCATTTTTCTTCTTCTCACTCCCACTCCTCTTGAAATTCTTACTTTTCTTATAACCGTGGAAATTGGACTTTCTAGTCTTTTCATCTCTCTTATAATTATTCAGCTTTCCAAGAGTAACAAAATGAGCAGATTCATTCTTTTCTTTTTTCAACTTTTCTTCCTCAGTCACACACTTAGTGATCAGATCATTTACACTCCAAGTTTTGATTCAGGATGTTGTAGGCAGTCTTGATTTAGCTAAAAGAAGATGAAGGAGTGTTGAAAGCTTGATGAACAATGAACTTGTTGGGAATTAAAATGTCTTGTGCCTTCAATCTTTACGTAAAACCATGTCTAAATCCATTATTCCTAAAGCGAACTCTGTGTCTGATCTCTATCTCTTATAGTTCAACTCATTTAGAATTTCAATTGTGGCGTTATTGTTGTTCACAGCAAAAGAAATTGTTTTCACAAAAAAAAAAATGTACCTAGATGAATTGTAGGGCAATAGGCAAAATGTTCAAATAAGTACAAGTAACACAATATAAAAATCAATTGCATTATCATAAACTCTCATTTGGGCAGAGTCTACAATAAATAACTATTTTCAAAGCATGAAAATCAATAAAATAAGAAAAATTTATAGATTAAAAAATTGATCCCCTTTAGGTAGATTGACCTTTAAATCCACATATTTCCTTTCAAAAGATAATAAAACAAAAAATCTTTTAAAATTTATTTCTTTTGGACAAATAAATTTATCAAATTATTTATCTTATGCAACATCCTCATGCAATTAAATTAATTTGCACAATAACTCCCTTTGGGCAGGTGATTGTACAAATTAATCTAAAAAAAAATCCATCAACAAAATATGAACACAAAATCTTGCAAACTTTGATGGTTAAATCACTATGGTGAAATAACCTCAATAATTCACAAGCAAACGTTCCAAATTGAAAAAATTAAACAATATTGTCCAATAACGACAATGCATGTTAACGACATATATGCATATGATCAAACAAGATGAAGTAAGTCACAAAATTTATTTTTAGTGATCAACGATCAATTATCGTTGCAAGAATTTGAAAAACAATTTTTACTACATTTTAAAATAATTATTAAACTAATTTATGTGACTTAAAATTAAGAAGAAGAGTACACAATACAATTTTAATTTAGAGAGAGTGAATACTACACTCCTATTCTATATAAACAAACATAATTTCTAGTAAATTTTCAACAAAAAACATTTACCAAAAAAAGTAATTGTAAGCTAATTAAATCAATAAATAAGTAATAATTAACTAAAAATTATATTTCATCTTTAAAATATAAAATAAATTATCTAGAAAAATAGGGAATAGAAAAAAGCGTACATAGAAAAAAAAAGGGACCCAAAACGAATTCCAAATAGACTCTCACACTTCCCACGTGCTAAGCCACACGTGTGGGGTTTGCAAGACCCAGTTGGAGGTCATCTTCAACCTCCAGTTGGGTACCACACAGGTCTGAAACTAGGTTATGTGAACTGGTTGTGACCCGCGAAATTCAAACGCAAATTATAACGTTTTTCTTGCAATTTTCATATGTGTTTTGTTGCTTATCTAATTTATAATATGTCTATGACAATTAATTGCATAAAAACCAAATAAATCATCTCCAAAATTAAAAAAACAAAGTCCAGTTTTTATATCTCCATGGCCAAGAAAAAAAAAAAAAAACTACTCAAATTAAAGACCTATTTCTATCGAATTTTACATGGGTTTTTACCTAAAGAAATTTGAAAGCTTTCTACAATATTTAATTGAACCAAAAGCTTCTCAATCTTGCTCAATTTGGAAGGTAAAAATCAAATTTTCTGGGGTTCATGGCCAAATTTTTGAATTTGCAATTCTTCATCAAATTGACCCAAAATAATAAAAATGATGCTACAAATCAACTATAATATATGCAATCAACAAAACCCAATAGTTTAATTTGAGTAAAACACAATAATTTGAACGAATAAAAAATTTCTTGAAATTTTGAACAAAAAAATTATCTGAAATTTTGATATTGAATTACTTTCAGATTACACAACCAAATTACATTACATATATAATATATCGATTTGAAGCTTGAATCAAGAGAAACAAAAAACCTAAAGTTTTACAAGCAATCGAAACAAAAAAATCATACGAAATAATGGCTCAAAGATTCGGTTTCGAAAATAAATAAAAATAAAAAAATTATTTTCAATTTCCAATTGTAGATCCTAAATCATGTATGTTGGCTCTAATACCATATGTTGATTAATTCTCATAATTACAATATTACAAAAATTAATTAAAGATCTTAATAATACATGATTAAAATGACATAACAATTCCAAAAACGGTTACTGAAAACATGTTTGAGCTGTTTGAGATGATTGATTGTCGCAGTGGATTACACACTAACTCTTCCGCTCTATGATCTAGATTGACAATTATGGTGGCTCTCAAGGGGAAGAAAACTCTAAATCTAGACTAGAGATATGACCTATCATTTATACGTAATATTGGTTTCTCGTTGGACCTTCCTATAACGGGCTTCAATGAGACTCAAAATTTACACTTGTCACTCAACTAAGTTTCTATACAAAAGATGTCACAACTCAAATCAAAATATGATTACTATTTAATTGGACTGCTTATATAATAGATGATCCATTAACCTATTTTTATAAAATAATTAATTCAATTAATGTTAGCTCATATTTAATAAAAAAAAAAAATCCAACATGTACATGTGCATTGAGATCAAGAAAGAGAGAGAGAGAGAGAGAGACTGAAAAGAGATGAGGCGGTGACGACTCACCCTAATGTTAAAATATTGTTTAATCCCAACCATTGAATTCAAATTTGATCCAACGGCGTAAAATATCTCATGGGATACAAATTGGATTGTTTTTATTTTATAGATTAACGTATACCACATGCTTGAAGACATAGATTTAAGAAAAAAAACCTAAAAATATTTTTGAATTTTTTTTTGACATTTTTCAAAACCATCAAATGTTTCTCAATAATCTTGCTACAACCATTCAAGAATGCAAAAAATTACACCAAGAATGAGGGAGAGCACTGCATCAAACTAAATAAAATAAAATTAAAATGGATTGTAAAACTTACAACGGAAAAATTTTATATTTTAACAAATCAAATAGTAGGTTGAAAGATGCTAGTTTTTTTATGGCTCGTAGTAGTATTGATAGAGATGGGTGATGTACTGGTCCTCTGGTTTGACAGAGGATTAATTCACTAAAAATCGAGAGAGAAAAATAACATGAGTTTTTATAGAGAATATTTTTATAATTAGGTGTAAAGAGAAAAATGAAATTTTTGAAGAAATTAAAAGAATTGAGTGAGAAAGAGAAATTTACGTAAAAAGACATTTTCTTAAACATTCTCTTGAAATATGCAAACAAAATATACTGAAAGGACATCCCCAAAAATAGATGTACCAACCTGTTTTCTATTGATATCTAATTCTAATTAATAAATATAGTTGATTATAATTTAAAATTATTAAATATTTGTTTTTGGATTATTTTTAGTTATAATTAACTACAACACAAAAAAAAAATGTAAAATTCTTGGGACATAAATTTAGAACGTGTATAAAAAATGAAATAAAAAATAAAAGGAGACTGGACGCGGTCTTCTTTTGTTTGTGTTTTCTTTTGATCGTCGAATTATCACCGAAACCTCTCATCGACGATTGAATCTCTTCCCAGTAGAGGAGAGAGAGAGAGAGAGAGGGAGGGAGAGAAGTCAGTATGAGAGAAGTAGATACAATTACAGACATAGAAAATTAGGGTTTATCATTTATGTAAACGGGCTATCTGTGTTGAATTGATCACCGGAGGATAGCCCTGTAATTGTTAAATTCCTCCTTTCTTTTTTTATATCTAGAAGTCGATGGCCGATCGTGCTGAATCTTCTCCTCTTGTATCTCCCCCTCCGGTAATAGAACCCGATGAGATCGACCTGGAAGCCGGCCCTGGTGAGCAAATTCAGTGTCGAATTTGCCTCGAAACCGACGGTAAGTTCAGTTGGATACCCTCAGTTTTGATCGAGTCTTATTTAGGCTTTGCAAATTCTCACATTGCTTCATTCACTAATTATATAGGTTCTGCTCAGAATTCAGTGTTATTTGAAGGTTGTGAATTGTAACTGTCTCAAGCAGTACTTGCCTTAGTTCATCTGTTTCAATGTCGATCGTAGATCTTGTTATATGGAATGCATGCTAAAAACTATTAGTAATTGGGAATTGAAAATTAAAACAACCTTAAAATTTTAACTTCGTGCCTCTATAATTTGACTGAGGTGTATGCTTTTGTTATTTTTTTATAATCCACTAAATAGTGTAGTCCACTAAAAGCTGTGTTAATTTTTCAGCCTCAGAGCTTTGGAAATGAACTGGGTTCCCCCTTTTTTTCTGTGTTTTCATTATTTTACATGCTAAATAATGTAGTCTGCGCTTGTTTTTAGTTGGTTATAAGTATATCTAGGCTTGATTTAGGAATTCTTAGAGAGAGTGCCATCCGATTTTTGGTTATGAATGATTGTCATTCTTTTCACAGTTTCATCCTTTCTCAGGTAGGGATTTTATTGCACCTTGCAAGTGCAAAGGGACATCGAAGTATGTACACCGTGAATGCCTGGATCATTGGCGTGCTGTGAGGGTACAATAAGCATATTTAATGTATTTTTTGGTGAAATGATTGCGTCCTCGGCTCTTTAGTCTTCTGTATGACAATAACTTTCTCGGGATCTAGCCAACTGATTTCGAAGATCCTGCCATATGAATGCATTTATCTGACCTTTATCATAATTGTCAATTTCTTAGTTCTCTTCGAGCTTATAAAAAAGTGCATGAACAGTCTGTATGCTCTCAGATGGTGTCTATAAGTATATATGTAACTATTTTTTATTATGTTGATGAATAAGTCGTGCATGAACTTACCGAAGATAATTAAAAATTTAAGCAGCTCAAAGAATTTTCTGCATTTTGATACTAGGATACGTGTCTTGGGTTCTTTCTTACACTTTCATGCAAGCATTCTGCATTCTGATCCGAGTCCATATGACAATGCTGACACATGTCGTGCGCCAAATGTAGTAACCAACTGACGAGTTAATAACATGACACAAACTTGAATTTTGTGGTGTAACTCATTTTCATGCTTGGGATTGAGATGTCTCGGTGTTCCTTTTCATATTTCATAATCTTTCATTGGATTAGTATTGACTTAGAGTTAAAGTTATTTGTCCTTTCGAACTGAATTTTATTTGAAGATATTTGTCTATCTGATTTTAATGGGAATTACCTATTTTATAGGATTCCTGGTATTCTTGTATTTATCTTTATTTCTCCATTCATATTCTGAGCTATGCTCCTCTTTTCGAAATTGACGTGTCTGGATTGTTTGTTAGAGTTTAAATTCCTGTATGGAAAAATTAAAGGGAAAAATAATCCTGATATTAGATGACCTAAAGTGATTTCTTAGTTGACTATTTTTACTTATGTCATTATCTATTTATTCTTGATTCATTTGTTTTTCAGTTTTAGCTGACTGTCTATTTTCCCCCCTTTTTCCAGGAGGGTTTTGCATTTGCTCATTGCACCACCTGCAAGGCTCCTTATTATTTGAGAGTTCACGTTCTTGCTGATAGAAAATGGCGAACACTGAAATTTCGATTCTTCGTTACTAGAGACATTTTATCTATATTTCTCGCTGTTCAACTCGTAGGTCATCAAATCTCTCCTCCTGATTTTCCATTTTTAGTTTTAGTGTTCAAAATTTTACTTTAAAAAAAAAAAAAAAAAAAAAAAAAAAAAAAAAAAGCATGGGTACATTGTAAACCATAATCTCTTGGCGCTTTGTTTAAGTTATTATTTCATCATGTTCCTTGTGCAGATTATTGCTTCACTGGGGTATTTGGTGTTTCTTATTGATAATTACCAGAACTTCTGGCTTCGTCTGGCCTGGGGTTTCGATAGCCAACTTAGTTTCTACTACATATGTGGTAATACCTCTGGAACCTGAGCGGTTTGATTTTAATTTTCTGTTTCCATGGGTGGTTTAACTATCTAAGAAATTTATCCTTGAAAATGATTAGGCGATTGTCAGTTGAAATCTCCAATGTTGTTAATTAAACTGATGGATCCATGTGGCATTGTGATAGATATATTACACATATGTGTGTATCCATAGATATAGTTATTGATGAATCAATTGCTGTTTAAAAGGGAAACAAATTCCTTCCCCCTTAATCAAGTACATTGAACTCAAGTAATGATATTCCTTGAAGAACAGGGATCGGACACTGATTATTGGAAATGTGGGACATTAGCAATTTTTATTTTTTGTTCGTTCTTAAGTACTTTTTTCTTTCAAGCAAAAAAGCTGTACTTGAATTTAAATTTAGCTTTCGTTTTGCAATTAAGAAAGAAACTTCTAATTTTTTTTTAAAGTAAGTAAAATGATAAGTACATTTTTCAAAAAGTAAAAGATAATTGTTTTTCTTTTCTTTGAATTTTATATTATAAGAGATCAATGATGGTCGATGGACTAGGATATCTTCACCCACTTTTTTCAATCATTTATCATTTTTTTTTTTCGATTAAGAGATCATTTGTAGTGATAATACACTAAGATATTAAAAGGTACTTAAAAAAATGTTAGCAAACGGTGCCTTAGTTTAAGGGAACTTTATTTTGTCTCATGCCATGTGCTAATAAACTTTATTGTTCTTAACCTGGATTGGAGATGGTTCCCTGTTCTGGATTTGTTATTTCTGTAATTTGAAGCACTTTCTATTCACATTGGGTCTTTTCTGAGAAGAGAAGATTCCTGGTAGAGGCTGGTTGCTACATTTACTGCAGGGGAGGTCCTTGTTGCCCTTATAAGGGAAAATTTAAATATATACTCAACCTGTGAGAAGTAATTTGGGTCCATTTCTTAAGGAAAAGCTTTGGAGGTCATGCAAGTGGCTCATTTGAATTGTTATTTCCTACTTGTGCATCTGCATCAGCGACTTATTTTTTGTTTAGTAAAGTGCCTGGCTGGGACCCTTTTTTCTTTGACACTTATGCTTCTGCTAATGTTATTCCCTGTAATAACATGAATGCACATGCTGTTATTATTGGCACCTGCAGGGGCCTTGTTGTTCTTTGCTTTGCTGGGATTATCTGGGTGCTTCATAACCTGTTATGATCGGAGAGTGCGGAATGATCTGGCTCAGCCATGTCGAGAGCTGTGTCTTTGTTGCTGTCATCCAGGGTATAGATCTTTTATATGGTTTTACACATGACTTTGATGTCTTTGATGAGAATGATATACCAATTGTGTTCTACCATATCATTTTGGTTAACTTCTTACTTATTCTTTTATTTTGTTTTAACATTGTTTTAGATATAATATGGGGAAGATCTTCTTGATTTATCCCTTCCACCTCCCTCAAGAATTCTATTCATTAATCGTTGGCTAGAGCTGCTAGACCAACATTGCCTGAACATAGACATTTCTCTGAACTTGTCATTACCACTTACTGTAGAATTTGATATGAGCCCTCCTATGAGCTCTGGTATTGAACGTTAATATTAGACAGCTGGAGCACTTGACTGAAAAAAGAAAACTAGGAATGTGAGGGTCTTTTATGATGATAGTTTGTTTTGCTGGCAAAGAAAATTGGGTAAAATACAATATATAGGATTTGTTAAGGTGCAAGACTAGGGCATCACGCAATTTTAAAAATCTAAAATCTCTGATTAGAATTTGAGTTTGAGGAGACAGAATATATTTATATGACAAAGAAATTCTCGTAACGTGGCACTGATAAGTATCTCAAAGGTTAATCTTTCTGACGCCTTGCTTTTAGAGTCTCAATAGAAGGTCCATATCAAGGCATGTTGAACAATTGATCATCATTTGGAATGGTTTGCCCATGTGTTTGACAGTGTTGCATCATTTGGGAGGCATCATCACAAGATCTAGATGTCTCCTTACTGATTAACTATTTTGCTGCATCAACTTCATATTTTGCCATAGGAGCCCTAGGTTCATTTTTAAAAAATAAATCAATAAGAGAGCTATTTGAAATGCGTCCTGCCAATGAAAGATGCTTAGTCTTCTTGTATCTCCATATGAATATCTTGGATTCTAGATAGCATCATCAAGATATTTATCCAGCAAGGTTAATATTTTTGTTTTGTTGTCCTTCCAGGATGTGTGCAGACTGCCATCTACCTGGCACTCTTTGTATGTGGACCGACTGTACCACATGCTTCGAAAGTTGTGCTAGTGCTGCTGGCGAATGTGGTTGCTTAGGAGGTGCTGGTGAAGCTGGGTTACCATTGTTGTTTATAATGGCTTTGATTGTGCTGGGACTTTTTACTGTGATTGGGGTATTCTACAGCGTCTTGGTGGCTACAATGGTTGGACAAAGGATTTGGCAGAGGCACTATCACATACTTGCAAAACGAATGTTAACAAAAGTAAGACTTGAAATGGATTGTTTTACAGTAGTCTTTAGTGCATAAATCTAGTTCAATTTTAAATCAGTGATACAACAAAACCTTACCTAATCCATTAATCATGGTTGGTGGCTATACGATTTCAATTGCTTATAGGATGGGCAACTCGGAAACAATAACTATGTTCAATTGTGTTTAAGTGCACATATATTATGGCAGCTCGATTGGGTTTGGGATTGGGTGGGGTGGGGGGCTGCATTTCATAGAAACATGTGATATAGATATGAGTTTATACCTGAGACTCTCGCTTTCATTTCAACAAATATCAAGGTCATCGCCTGTAGTTTTTAAAGACACTCTTTATCATATTTTGTTAACAAAAATACCCTTGCAACATTTTTTTATTCTTTTATTTTTTAATTTTTAATTTTTATTCTTATTTTTATTTTCTATTTTTTACCTTCTATCTTTCTTCCGTGTTTTCTATTTTTATTTTTTATTTTTTATTTTTTATTTTTTATTTTTTATTTTTTATATTTTATATTTTTCCATATTTTTTATTTTATTTGTTTTATTTTTTGTATATTGGATAAAAATTGAAAGTAAAACAAAACAAAAAGAAATAAAACAAAAAGAAAACTTTAACTTTTTTATTTATCAAGTGATTCAGATCTTATTTTTTTATTTTTGTTTTTTGCCTTTTGTTTTCTAGATTTTATTTTTTTATACCAAAAAAAAAAAACAGAAGAAAATAAAAAATACGAAATAAAAGTAACAAATTTAAAAAATAAAAAATAGAAAACAAGATAGAGATTAAAGGGTATTAAAATAGAAAATATGAAATAAGCAACAAAAAAATATTATGTTGGAAGAATATTTTTATCAATAAAATGTGATAGAGAGTGTTTTAAGTAACTAAACTGAAAAGATAAGGATGGGGTCTCTTAGGTATTATGAAAATGATTAGGGAGTCTCCTTAATATTTGTTGAAATGGCCAGTGGTGTTTTAGGTTCAAACTCATAGATATCCACACTTATTACCCTCTCACCTTCTCGGCACTGTGGATCTAGGTCTTTTTAATAAAATTAGAATTGTTGAAACTGGTATGAGCTTGTTTAAGAGAGGTTATGACTAACACCCGCTAAGGATAAGGTACAAAAAAATCAGTTTAATTGGTTTGAATATGGGCATAGAAGATGTGCAAAAACTCTGTTTGCACACTGCTTATAAGTGATTTAATTCAAGTGGGAGGTGCTACAAAAAGGGAAAGGTATATTGAGAAAATTTTGAAAAAACAAATTTGGAATAATTTGATGACATTGAACTTAAAGTGATGAGATGACCCTAGAAAGATCTTCATGGTAGTAGATTGAAGTGGGATTGTTGTTGTAATTGCTTTTTACCTTCTTTGACCAAAATACAAGGTCCTTCCACTAAGATTGCTTGCTACCTGATATGAGGATGTGTATGAGATCAAATATCAGCATTCATCATCATTAGCCCATGTTCGGGTTCGCTGCACATGTATCTACCTGTTGTAGTTTTGTCTGCAATCATACATGCACGTACTCATTGATTCTTATTGTGTTTTTTTTTTTTTTTTTTTAAATCAATTTAGGAATATGTTGTGGAGGACGTTGATGGAGAGATGACGGGATCTGATTGGTCTCCCCCACCTCTCCCACCAGAGCACGTTCAGCAGCTCAAATCACTTGGCCTCCTTTGAAAAACCAACAACTCAAATACAATGTAAAAAAGACATAAAAAGGGACCGGCTCTTCATTTTCGGGGTAAGGCGTCTTTGGCATGTGGGTATTGATCCTCTAACAAGTAATTATGTGGGATATCTGAAAAAAATTCACTTGTTTTTATATATGTATACCTTGTGAAGCATAATCAAAGAATTTTTCCAAAATTGCTGACGTGTTTCTGGAAGTAGTTCATTGATTGGCAATACCGCTTTGTTGGTCTTTGTAATGTTGAACTTCTGGAAACACTATTGTAATCTTCAGGAAACTTTATGTTGCATCAAATGTGTATTTGTTAAATAATGCGCAATATCTTCTGTTGTTGAGGAGAATATATGTTCTGATAATGTTCTTTTTTACTTATTTCCTTCCTCCAATGCATCCACTAATGAACATTTTATTTAATTGAAGTTTTAACCTTTTTAGGCCCTTTAAAAGAAACAAATGAAAAATTAGTCCCCTATTCTCACCCTTAGGAAGGGTAAATCATGGGGAATTTTCATATTCCCTCGAAGAATGAACAAAAATTTCCGCCTCCCCTTCATAAAAGATTGAGGTAGGCCGTTTAATTTTGTTATTGTGAGAGTTGTAATGTATTGACAAATTTCTCATATATATCTATTGAGAAATTTCTCATATATATATATATATATATATATATATATATATATATATATATATATATATATATATATATATATTATTATTTTTTACACAGTAAGGTGTGTCCCAGTTAGTTTATGCGTGCGTACTTCTACTAATCACTCCACTAGGCAATCTTAAGGGCGCACTCTCTCAATCGGCTTGGTGCATTCAAGTTTAAATTCAAGATTTAATTTCTAGACTATTACTAGGAGAATCAAATCTAGATTGACAAGGAAATGGACACTTGCTTTGTCAATTAGACTAAAAATTTCTTAGTTTCTAATACATTTTCTTTTATATATCATTTTGTGTTTAAATTTAGGATTTATATTTTTTACCATAAATTTATGTATAAGATTTTAATTAAGATGAACCTACAAAGTTTCAACTGCGAAACCGATATTTTAGATATAAGTTTATCACATATATATATTCTCATTTTTTTATGTATTTACAACTTAATTCATATATATATATATGATTTTTTTTATTTATTTGCACTTTTGTCCTTCCTATATATATATATATATTTATACTTTGATTTATATTATTGTGACGACTATTTATTCTTGTATTTTAATTATGATTAAAAATGTGTATTGTAACAATTAATAGTTTTGTATTTTAGTTTTGTTTTTTGAAGTTCATATTTATATTTTTAGTTATATTTTTGTTTATATATAAAAACAACAGTCCATGTTTTAAAATTGAAATTTTTTAAATGATTTCGCTGTTTTGATTTTGATTTTATATAAATTTAAATGGTTCGGTTTTTAAAACTGTTAAATTTTTTTTTGATAGTTTTGGTTGCAATTTTGATTTAGTATATGTCTAACGGTTTTTGTTTTGTTTTTTATATGAAATTGGACCAAAACCAAACTATTAACATCCCTATAGTTATGGTGCCTTATTTACAATTGAGTATATGTATTTGTTGAAATAGTGAGTGTTTGGATTTTTGGAATTTTCATGAATTAATTTCTCATGCAAATTATATAGTAAGATTTTGGTTTGATTAATTTGATTAATTAATGGTAATGAGTAAAATTTAAGTATTTATAGATTTTTGGGCTCAAAATAACTTATCCTTAAATTTATTGGTTGACCTCTATTATTCTCTTACCCAAATATTATTATTATTATTATTATTATTATTATTATTATTATTATGTAGGAATTCTCCAGTTTGAAATTATGAGGGCCCAATACGAGGAAACTTCTGTGTGAATTTTCTTGGTGTTTAGTTTCTCACCACTTGATAAATATTGATGAAATTTCGCCCCCCCGCCCCCCCGCTTTCCGGGGCGAAATTTCTAATGGCATTAAAAACGAGATCTTTTAATACTGAAAAAGTTTGATTTTGATACTGATCTTGCATATCAAAATTGATCTCGAAGTTACAATTCTATAATACTAAAAATCAAGGAAAACATAATTAGATTATCGAAACACCTAAAATGAGATTAATTTGATCTTTTGAAAATATGATTCTTGATGTGAATGAATTTTTTTTTAACTTCCTAAAAAGGTTTTTACAATTTGGGGATGTTTGATTATGGAGCGGGTCGGGTCAACCCGTGGAGCGTCCACATGGGCTCCATATTTCATGGAGAGTCACCATGTGAATAGATATACCTCTTAGTTTTAAGGATCACGTCTTTTCGATAAACACCTATTGGAACGGACATACCCTTTTGGTATGTATCCATTGGAACGGACATATCCTATAAGATTTTCTCTATAAATATTCGTTGATACCTCTAAGGTCTCTAGCTCATCGGATTACAGATAATTTAAGTGGTCTTGGTTAGTGAGTGTGTGAATATTATTAAAAAAATATTTTAGTAGTATATTTCTTGTCGACGAGAGAATAAACGAGGAACGGGTTGTAAACAAGTCTTCCGAATCCGAAAGGTACGTTTTTGTTTTTTATGTTTCTGCATTTGTCTATATTAGTATCAGAATTTTATGGACTCGTTTCGCCAAATCATGTTGTCTGTGAAAGAAAAATTGTTTTTTTTCGTTCATGGCCGATTTATTTTTACTTTTTTGAAAAGTTTGATATTTTTGAAAAAAATTATATATAAAAAATCTACGTTCAATTATGAGTCGAACGATATAAATTTCATAAAATTTGGATTTACTGATTTTATATGATTTTTCAAGATGGAAAACGTAAAATTTGCTAAATACTGTTCATGGTTTCTGGTTTTGGAAAAGTGAGGAAGACGACGAAATAAAAAACGTCGTTTCGTTTGGTGATGAAATGATGTGTCAGTTTCGTTTAATATATATTTGCACACATTAGAATTGAAACATAGCGTTGGTTCATTGGCACCCGAATGGTGCAGCCTTTATTATCACGTGCAGGCGGGTCGAGAGTTCGAGTCGTGCCATGTAAATATTTTTTTTTTAATAACTTAATCCTTTAAATGGCGAAGGAAAAAAGAAAGACTGACTTTAATATTTAAGCTTAGTTGGATTCGAGAACCTATACCCTCCAGCCATATTAAATGCCTAATAACCACTATGACAATTCAACACTTTGATTTTATAGTGCATTTATTTGTTTATATATATCATGACAATGTTCTAGTTACATGCGTGACATGAAATTTGATTTCGTTACTACTTGTCAACATGAATTATATCTAAAATCTTTCATGTTATTTAATTTGATATTGATATGTTCATTTAGAAAAACATAAAATTAAAATTTTTGGACAATAATGAGTTAAAATATATTTTTCCTTATTTTTTTTAACGCATAATGTATCTAGAAATAATATTTAAATCTATAAATACAAGAGATGATTATGAGTATAGCGAATTTTTCGATCTTATACTATAGATATATGTATTATTTTTTAAATTTGATTATTGCAGCAAAATAATTAGTGTGTGCACTAATATCATAAATGTGCATAAAATGTAGTGAAATGGCTTTAACGAACATAGTAGCGGATCTTACTAAAATTGAGAAACTGAATGGAAATAACTACGATATTTGGCATCATAAGATCCAGCATCTCCTAAATGAGCAAGAGGTTTTAGAAACACTGACACATAGCATGAAATCACCTCTCGAAGGTAATTTTGCCCAATACCGGCGTGAGATGGAAACCTATAAAAATTTGACCAAGAAAGATCATAGTGCAAGATTCACTGAGCTATATGTACAATGATCTAATTGATGATTATGAAGGTTATGCCACTGCACTAAAGATGTGGAATGCCTTGAACTTGGCATTTCCCGGTACATCAGCAACTAGATTGCGAGCCTTGACACTTAAGTCTGAAACTTACAAGATGTCTCCCAAAACAAAGAAGGTTGAGCATCTTCGAAAAATGTCGGCTATAATACGCGACCTGAAGGCAACTAGTAATAACTTATCAGATGAGCAACATATCCTAGTTGTGTTTCGCTCTTTGCTTGATTCTTGGGAGCAAATGAAGCTCACAATGAAAATATCAAAACTTTTACCCAATTACAACGTCAATTAGAATTGGAGGCAGAGAGGTTGGAGACACAAGTCAATACTTCTATGTTTGTTGCTGAGTCTAGCCGTCACTAGACATTTGGGTCCAAGCGAAAGTGGCAGGACAAAGCACGACAAGGAAGAATAGGAGGATCTGGTTATAAAAAGAGAAAGGGCGGAAAATATCAAAAAGTGAAGTGTGGAGAAAAGAAGGACAAGTCTAAGCTGAAGTGTTACAATTGTGATAAACTTGGTTACTTTGCTTGTGAATGCACTGAGCCAAAGAAAGTACAAACTAACTCTATCTTTTAAAATGACGCCTATGTATGCAGTCATGTCTTGGTTGCTCATTCATTTCCTAATTGGATTGTAAATACTAGAGCAACAAGACACGTCGCAAAAGATTGAGTAAGGTTAATTGAGTATCGTAAAATTCCAATTAGGAGTCAACGTATTTACATGGGGAATAGCACTAGCAAAGATGTGATAGGAATTGAAATCTATCAGTTAAAGATACGTTCTGGACGCACTATGTTTCTCTATGATGTTCTTTATGCTCCTGTAGTTCAATGAAACTTGATGTCTGTTGCAACCATGGCCAGACTAGGTTTTTCTTTCAGTTTCACTATAGGCTCTGTTCAATTTTATTTAGACTGTTTTATGGTAGTGGACACATAGTAGATGGATTTTATGTACTAGATGTTGATGGTTTTTTATATTTTGATACATATTTAACTTCTAGTAATAATGATTCTATTACATCTACATCTGTTACATGTCATGCAAGACTTGGTCATATTGGGCAAGAAAGAATGACAATGTTAGCTTGAGAGGGACTTTTAGGTCTACTCTCTAGAGTTAATTTACCTATCTGTGAATCTTGTTTGGTTGGAAAGGCCACAAGAAAGCCTTTTGGTAAGGCTAAAAAGGGCTACATCTCTCTTAGAGTTAATCCATTCTGACATTTGCGGACTTTTGAATATTAGGGAACGACATGGTACTAATTATTTTATCACATTCATTGATGATTACTCATGTTTTGATTATGTTTATCTAATTTCTCTTAAATCAAAGGCATTAGATTGCTTCCAAAGATTTGTTCATTTAGTTGAGAATCAAAGAGGTAAAAATCTTAAGATTTTACGTACTGACCGAGGATGTAAGTACTTGTCTGAATAATTCAAGGACTTATGTGATAATAGAGGCATAATTTGACAATTGAAAATTCCCAATACTCCACAACAAAATGGAGTAGCTGAGTGTAGGAATCGAATTTTATTGGATATGGTTAGGTCAATGATGACACATGTTAATCTACCGATCAATTTCTGGGGAGATACTTTATTAACAACAACCTATATCCTTAATAGAATGCCCTCCAAGTCAGTACCATCTACACCATATGAGTTATGGACTGGTTTCAAACCAGAATTAGAACACTTGCAACTATGGGGATTTGCAGGTTATGCTCGTGTTACATCACATGCACATGGAAAATTGGGCCCTAGAGCTCAAAAGTGCACATTCGTTAGATATCCGGATCACTCCAAAGAATATCTGATGTTACATGAACGTTCTGATGGCATACTGACTGAAATTGAGTCACGCGATGTTAAATTTATGGAAAATGAATTTCCAAGCAGAGGTGAACTAAAAGGTAGTAAAGAACTTTATGAGCTAAATGAGTCAAATGATAACTCTACACAATCATTCGACGAGAGCGGGGAAATTAATTCTTCGTCTTCTACAAGTATGCCACTGATCGCCGAGAATAGTAGGAGAGATTTAGAGAATAGTAGGAGCATACCACAAAATAATTCTCAAACTCTTCAGTTGCGTAGAAGTCAACGTGGAAATATTCCTCGACATCTATTTCAGATTGATGAGGAATTTTTCATGTGTTCTTCACTAGAGGAAGACTCGTCTTCCTCTTATCAAGAGGCCTTATCATTGTCTACTGCTAAATAATGGATAACTGCAATGGAAGATGAGATTAGTTCTATGCAAAAGAATCAAGTATGGGAACTAGTTGATCTTCTGCCTGGAAGAAAATCTATTGAAAACAAATAGGTTTTAAAGATTAAACGTCAGGCAGATGGATCTATTGATAGGTACAAAGCACGTCTCGTGGCAAAAGGTTACACTAAAAAGGATAGTGTAGACTATGAGAAAACATTTTCAACTGTTGTTAGGTTTACATCTATTCGCCTAATCCTAGCTATTGTCACCCATTTGGATCTAGAACTTTTTCAAATGAATGTTAAGACTGTTTTTCTCAATGGAAAACTATATGAGGAGATCTATATAGATCAACCTATTGGTTTTGTGACCAAGGGACAAGAGCATAAAGTGTGCAAGCTAAAACGTTCCATTTATGACCTAAAACAATAATCTAGACAATGGTACCTCAAATCTCATCAAGCCATAATTACTTTTGTCTTTATCATGATTGAGGAAGATCATTGTGTTTATATAAAGCGGTCGGAGAAGGGTTTAATTATCCTTACTCTATATTTAGACGACTTTTTATTGGTAGGAAGTGACATAGGGATGATTGTCTCCACTAAAGATTGGTTGTCTTTTACTTTTGATATAAAGGACATGGGTGAAGCAAATTATGTACTTGGTGTAAAAATTATTTAAGACCGTTCTAAGAAACTTCTTGATTTGTCTTAAGAGACTTATATTAAGAAGGTACTTAAACGATTTTGAATGCATAATGCTAAGCTTATAGACACTCATGTTGAGAAGGATAGTTCCTTGAGTCTTGATCTTTGTCCTAGAACTAATGCTGAAAAAGAAAAGATGTTCCGTATACCATATGCAAGTGCAATTGGAAGCCTAATATATGCCATGATATGTACACCACCAAACATATGTTGTGCTATGGGGTTGGTTAGTCGTTTCTAGAGCAATCCAGGAATTGTTCATTGGAGAATAGTTAAAAGGATCTTGCGGTACCTTCGTGGAACCGTAGACTATATACTTTTCTATCATGGTGGAAATATATATTTGCAAGGATATAGTGATGCATATTGGAGTGGTGACTTGTACGGACGTAAGTCGACATTAGGATATGCTTTTATACTCAGTAATTGTGCTATTTCATTGTTTAGCAAAAAGCAATCCTGCATAACACTATCCATTATGGAAGAAAAATATATTGCTTATGCTTCAGCAGTTCAAGAGGTTGTTTAGTTAAATTTTTTTTTATAAAGTCTTGAAATAGTACCACATTCTGCAAATCCTGAAACCATACATTATGGTAGTATGGCTACCCTCGCATACAATAAAGATCCTAAGTATCACGATGCACCTTTACAATTTCATACTTTATTTGTATTCATTAAAAGTATGATGAATAATTAGGATATTTGTTATAGCACACATTTTACCATGATGGTAGATGTCATTAGGCTAAATGGTTGGCTACTCATACAGCAACCAGCCTCGACCCTGAGAAAGTGTGCGCGATGAGACTTTAGAATTCTGAAGATTGAGTTAGAGAATTCTTTACAATGTCACCTTGGATGACCCAAGATGAGATTTATGAAAAATCGAACATGAAAACTACATTTCATGTAGCCTGAGAATAGTCGAATGTGAGATTTCAAGTAGATACTCAAGGAGATACCAGTTTGAAGTTCTCAAGTCAATCATTTACGTAGTGATTGGACTTAGATTCGTACAGTAATTTAGAATAACATCCTCATTTTTTTATGAGTATAATACCGTAGCACGTAAATCATATTACATGTGCTTTAAGACAACCACATAGGGAGTGAGAAATGGATCCCTGCTTTCTTACTATATGAGCCCTATATATGTAGATCAATAATAATGATCTAATTGTGCCCTTATGACTTTGAACTATGTTATGATTCAAAAATTTGATGTTACTACTTTAGCTTGTTATCCTATGGATATGAATGATGCGGTCTAAAGGAACAAGTCTAGGAAAGTAGTCAAATAGAAGTTGAGTAACATGAAGATCAAAGAAAAACGATTTAGTAACACATCTTGTTAAAATTGCAGTGTATGGTGCTTAATGGTGGCCACCACATATAAAAAGCTATTTTTTCAAAATTATATTATATATATTATATTTTTTTGAAAATAAGCATGCTACTGCAAAGGAGATTAAGCATGTTTAGAGTTATAAACTCTAGAGAGTCTAGAAATGCTTAATTTAATATGATTGAATAGGTTTGGGGCATAGACGAGTATTTTTTTATTTTTTTTTACAGCAGGATGTTGCCATGTTGGTTTGATAGAAACTTAATATGGTGCTCCCACATTGTTTGAAGACACTCGTTGGCTGCACACACCACTAACCTATATGAAGAGGGTATAATGCATAAGTTTAAAGAGAGAAATGCATTTGGTGCCCATTGTGTCCGAGTGGGAGATGTTGGATTATGAAGTGAGTCGGGTCGACCTGTGGAGCTTCCACATGGGCTCCAAGTTTCATAAAGAGTCACCATGTGAATGGGTACACCTCTTGGTCTTAAGGATCGCGTCTTTTTGATAGACACCTATTAGAACGTACATACCCTTTTGGTATGTACCCATTAAAACAGACACATTCTTTGGGATTTTTTCTATAAATATGTGTTGATACCTCTAAGGTCTTTATCCCATCAGATTACAGATAATTTGAGTGGCCTTGGTTAGTGAGTGTGTGAATATTATCAAAAAAATACTCTAGTAGTATTTTTCTTGCCAACGAGAGAAGAAACGAGAAACGGGTTGTAAACGAGTATTCCGAATCCAAAAGGTATGCTTCTATTTTTATGTTCCTGTATTTGTCTACACATATTAATATATATTTTTTAAAATTAGTGATTTTAAATTGTAATACTATTTGAAACGAATTTATACATCCTTACTAAAATTCATTTGCGTAGTCAATTCATGTTTTTAGAATTTGTGATATATATTTGTTATGGAACATTTTAATATTTTTGTGTATATATTTCGGTTTGTCCAATATAAGGACACATGTACAAAGAAAGCTCATGTGCAACGCACATGAGCTATTGCACATGAGCTCAACTACAACTCATCCTATACTCACATGAAATGCATGTGAGTTTGATTATGACTTGGGGGTGCTTGAGGATCTTGGTCAGACCCCTGGTTGAATGCCAAGACTGCCTTCAATCTCAGTTGCAACCTCAAGTCAATCGAGGTGTGGGCACAGTATTACACAAAGTGTTCTAGCCTCCAGTTGACCGAGGAATTAGTTTGGGTCTACACATAAATGAATCGTCCTCGGAATAACCTAGGGTATCTCAAGTCCTGTCTCAAGCTTGGGTTGTGACCGCGATTCGAGAATGGTTACTGAATTCCACTATATAAAGAAAAGGTGTTCGACGATATCTTAGAGCGTCAGCTAGACATGAAGTTTGGTGTCTGCTCAGTCTATTTGTTATCGGGGCCCAAACTAAGACAGTAGATGTCAAAAAAGTCCACATAAGGGTAATTAATGAGGAAATGAGACTTTTTGTCCTCAAACCCAAAGAAGACAAATTCAGCTTTTAAATCCTTGACTAGGCCGTCGTAATCCTGGAAGCCTTCCACTTTCAGTGCCCGCCACCTCAATCTCAAGATCTTAGGCCTTCCTAGCTTCAAGATCAACCAAGGACTTTTTCTTGTTCTCCTTGGCCTGCTTGAGTATTTTTTGAGCCTCAATGAGGGCCAATTTTATACCTATGCTTCAAGATTGGTCAACAGACGAGTTCTCAGAATCGGCTTATTCGACCGAGCTTATTATATGTTCAAAAATTGATGTAAAAAATATGGAAAAACAAGTACAAGATGGTCAACAAATACCAAGAATCCTCCACCAATGAGGAATTAAGAAAATTTTATTCTTATTAGTTGGGAATTCTTACTTTTCATAAGGTAGCCGAGGATAAGCTTTTTTGGTTTGGTCGGGTGTGAAAATACTACTAGGTATTATTAGTCCTTGGGATTTGCTACACACGTAAAAATTAGAAAAAATGGGAATGGTCGGGGTGATATAATTTAGCCTATAGAGGATAATGAATTCAGTCATTATCCTCCAAGAATTCGGGGTCAACTTGGCGGGGCAAATGTGGAACCTATTCAAGAGATCCCTAAGAAAGATGAAGAGATGAAAATGGTCCCCCCAACTAAAGCATCTTTATAGAAGGATATTTTGCCTAAGATGTTACGATGAGCCTGGATGGTCACATTGACAGGTGTCATGGGTCGAGCCTTTCGAGACTGGAAAATGGACTATGCGACGCTAATAGGAGATCGCCTAGTAATAAGCTTGAAGATCAGAGAATTTTGAATAGCAGAAGCAGTTTTAATATCAATGAGTTTCACTACAAGAACACAGGCTGGCAACGTAGTGAGAATACAATTACAATAACACCAATGATTGTATTAATATCAAAGGTTACAAGGTGTGAAAGGTTTGAATGACTTAAAAAACATGTTCTCCCACATAGTACTTTAAGAAAAAAAAAATACAAATGACAACAATGGACATCATTATGCTCGAGGAGACACAATGAAATCCTTTTACAAGAAATAAATGAAATACAAGAAACTAAGTTAAACTAGTCTAGAATACAAACGAAAAGGGTCACAGAAAATCGGCGATATGCGAGAACAAGCACTGGATAAACTAAGATCGTGACATTCTCCCCCACTTGAGCAGTCGACGTCCTCATAGACTTTTTTTGATGATATTTCTAATTTTATCTGCGATTGTTGCGCCTTCTGCTTTCTTCCGGATAGATTAACTTTGTAGAGCCTATCCATTAAATGAGGGTACCGTGGCTGGTCTGCGATAATCTCACTAGAGCCCAAATTAACATCAAAGTACTTGTGTAGATTGAAGTGAGGATCAACACTCCTTGAAACATTCTACATTTGAGTATCATGTTTGAAAAACTTTGCGGAGGTGTCCCTAGAATAGAGGAATTGGAGTAATGGAGATAAGGTTGTAGAATTCAAAGTTTTATGCACCACAACAAAGGTTGTGCCTTTGTTCCCCAAAACTCCGACTCTCGGCACACAAAGTTGGTATCCCTATCTTTCTGAATGTAGTCCCACCAAAAGCAAGTGGACCTTTGTACCAATGGATAATATGAAAGCATATTGGCCCAATGGGAACTTGATTTTTGTCGATTTTTCCCTTTTCAGATGATGGGGAAACTCCTCTGTAAGTTCTCTTGGAGAAGTAATCCGAGCATAGTCAAACAACCCTTTTGCTGAAATCAAATGTGGCTCTTATAGGTTAGTCTCTCCCCCACTAAGCACTAGAAGGTCATCTTGATGTTCACCCATCTCAAGTTGTAGATCCGAAATAGATCTATCTTCAATAGGATAATGCATTGTAGGAATAACACACGATCGATCTCCCATCATACAAAGTGAATCTGCAAAGGGCATTGGGATTACCTTGGTTTCCACAAAACAATCCATCCCAATATCACTGGAAAATCATCCATGGGAACAACGGTGAAGTTAAGAAACCTATCCCATAGAGCAATCTTTGTGTATACCATGTTGGCGACTCCAACCACGGGACGCACTTCAAATTCACGGCTTTCAATCTACCTGAGTACTTCTCGACACGTAAGTCCAACTGAATAGTTTTCTTATCGGACATAAAATTGTGTGTGGTACCAGTGTCAACTAAAACACGAGAATTCAGCCCATTAATTCGAAGATCTACGAACATGAGATTCTTGTTTGTGACCTTATTTTTTGCGATTGGTTGTCGTTTCATGGCACTCAACAAAAGAATTGTTCCTATTTTATGGGTATCAAACTTATCTGAAGATTCCTCCTCCTGCTCTACAATACACTTTCCCTGACATTTTTTCTTTTCTTGAATCGATGCTTGTAAAGCGGACAAGGCATGTTTATGAGGACAATCGGATACATCATGATTCTTGTTGCACAAAAATCAAGGAATAGGATTTTTGTGGGCCTAGCTGCCCCAATGAGGCTTTGGGTTTGTTGAACCAAATGACGCCCTAGAATTGTTGAACGATCGGCTAGATTTTGAGTATTGGCCTCGGTGTGGACTCCTCAACAAACCCCTTGAAGCAGAATTTGAGTTGGAGTTTCTCTAATGTCTTGGGGGGGCTTCCCCTTGAAGATCGATCTCCACTTCCATTATTACGAGAGACATCTTTGTCTTTCCTCTTGTCATGGTTAGTGGTAGGTTCAAAAGAGTAATCATTTAGTCTTTCTATGGCAACAATGGCAGCAAAGAAATCAGTAGGTCTTTATCTTTGTATTTCCTGACGTACCCAATCTTTCAAGCTATCTAGGAATCAAAATAACTTATCCTCTTGAGACATTGTACAAATGTCTAGAATGAGGGAAATAAACGTCTTGAGATAGCCTCGGACGTATCCGGTCTATTTCAGCTCTCTCAATTGTCGTCAAGCCGTGTACTCAACATTTTCTGGAAAGAATTATACCTTGAGTTCACCCTTAAGGCCTTCCTGAGTGTTCATAATGCATCGTCCCATCAGGATGTCAACATATTTTATTCGCCACCATAATTTAGCATCACCGCTAAGATACATGAAAGTTGTTGTGACTTTTTCTTCCTCGGAGGTTACTTGGGTAACCCAAAAGTATTGCTCCATATCAAAGAGAAATTTTTCGATCTCGTTAGTGAGGATTGAGGTTCAAGACCGCGAACCCTCGAAGTCGGTTGTCAAGAGTCTTTAGCAAGAGATTAGTACACAATGTTCCTCAAGGCTCAACCTGGAGCTCAAGGAGTGACCTTTCCATTTGAGCATGATGGCCAATAAATGTCTCAGTAACTAGGCCTATCCGTTTGGTCGGGTAGTCAATTTGGGGGTTATGAGATGTCTCCTACCTATTAGCATCGGGGTTTTGCAGAAGAGCTATAGTAGTGTCTATGCGGGCAACATTTTGTTCAAGCATGTTGATACGATCTTTCGTCTACATGGTTTTCACCATTGTGGTCAGGCAATAGATCGATTCGTTGCTCTGATACCAACTGTCACGGGCTGAACCTTTCGATGCTAGAAAAATGGACCGTGCGACACTAACTAGTGTATCACTTAATAGCAGGCCTAAAGATTAAAGGATCTTAAATAGAAAAAGAGGTTTCAATAGAAACGTGTTTCACTACAATAACACATGCTGGCAATGTAGTAAGAATGCAATTACAATAACAACACCAATTGTATTAATATCAAAGGCTACAAGATGTGAAAAACTTGAATGAATTCAAGAGTATGTCCTCCCACATAGTACTTTAAGCAAAAAAAAATATAAGTGATAACAACAGATGTCATTATGCTGAAGAGACATAATGGGGTCCTTTTACAAGAAATAAAGGAAATAAACTAAATTAAGCTAAACTAATCTAAACTAGGCTAGAATACAAATGAAAAGGGTCACGGACAAGCGGCCATGTGCAAGAACAAGCACTGGACAAGATAATACCGTGACAACTAGCAAGGACAACTTGAGAAAAATGGGTATGGCATACGTCCCCTAGATCCCAGCAAGTTGGCAAAGAGTTAAGATGCTCTTAGCATCTTTTATGGCTTGTACCTTGGGCAAAGGGTAGAACACAACCCGAGCTGGAGTTATATTGACTCTCCCTCTCAAGTTGGGGACAAAGAATCACTGTCCCCCTCCTGAGCACGAGGCTGCTTGGTGACATCAATTGGATTAGACTTAATAAAAGGCTCGACCCCAACACTAACTGGGGAAGACAAGACAACTTTATTAAAAGGTCTAGTTTCATTACCAGTGATGTTGTCCAACCAATGTCTAAAACCAGAAGCGCTTGAATGCATGGGCATCATTGGAGATAGAAACAATAGACACACAAACACGCTAAAAAACTACAGAAGCAAATGATAACAAAGTAACAACACAAAACAAGAATAAAAATTGATAGACATGTAGGAAATTGAAAAGTGATAAAGGACTGATGGTTTTGAATTTATAAAAACTCCCCAAAATAAAGAAAATAGATGACCGGAATAAGGGATGGTTTTGAATTTATAAAAACTCCCCAAAATAAAGAAAATAGATGACCGGAATAAGGGACCTTGGTTTGCCTAAGGAGTGTTAAGAGAGGGAGACCTCAATGGCATGTTTGGTTGAACAAAATCAGGGTAGAATGGAAATTCCATTCCACTCACGATTCCAATTCCCATGTTTGGTTATCCAATGGAATCAACAAGTCGATCATATTGGAATGAAATAGTATGGAATTGAATTCCATTGAAGATGGGATGGAATTAAATCCAAGTTAATGGAATCAAATATTAAATTACACAAATGCCCATTACCAAAAGCCTACCTCAATATTCATCCCGGGTAAGCCCACTCAATATATACACACACGCACGCACGCACACACGCGCGCGCGCACACACACACATATACATACATATGTTGTATACATATAACAATAAATATATAATGTAAAAGCAAAACAGAGCAAACCATTATGATCTCATATGATACCCCCAGTACCAGAATAACCTAGATTTCCCAAAGAGCTGCCATCAGTATTAAGCTTCAAATAACTTAAGACAGGTTTGATCCATTTTAACAAAACAAATTTGAAGGAATAAGGTTTTTTAACAGGCTTGGCATGAATGATAAACTCAATTCTTCTAATCACAACAGGGAAGAAAGGAGCAATGTGATCAAATTTAGCCTGACATCTATATTTTTATAACTCACAACATATCAGCACAGGTATTCTAGCATTGAGGTGCTTATTATCCCACTAATTCAACAATCTAGACAGCAATGAACCATCATGAAATACACTACCAAAGTATGCCCACACTTTTTGAGCAAATTCACAAGCAGATAAAACATGATTCTGAGAATCAACAACCTGACCACAACAAGCACAAATAGAAGGCATATGGATTCCCAAAGTTTGAATTTTGGAATCAAAAGGCACAATTCCTTTAAGTACCTTCCACATAAAAATTAAAGCTTTGAGAGGAATGGATAAATGCCAGATGAACTTAAAATAAGGTGGGACTTCAGAACATTGCCTAAGAATCTGCTAGGCAGTAGCTACTGAGAAAAGACCATTAGCAATTGGCATCCAGCATATTTTATCAAAAACACCACAGGGAAGTTATGAAGTTGCATGATCTTTGATTTGAAATTAGGGAGAAACTGATCTACCCTATTCCAATTCCAAGTACCGTCAGCATTGAGCAAATGCTTAACTTGCAAATTAGCAAATTGATCCCGCACTAGCATGATTTCACCAAGAGGAAAATTGATGAGCCATTGATCCCAACAAATAGAAACATCAGCTTTGCCAACTTGGAAAAGGATAAAATCTTCAGCCAAAGACTTTCCTTTAATAACATTCCTTCATCTTATACTCTGGTGAAAAGAAGTAACACTGCATAAATAAGCATGTTTTCTGCTGCTATATTTCAGCTTCATGAAATTATCCCACAATGAATTACCAGCTCTAAAATTCTTCCAAAGTTTGGCTTTGAAAGCCAAAACCATGTCCTTTAGCTGTCTAAGACCTAAACTACCTTCATAAGTAGGTAAACACAAATCCTTCCAGCATTTCCAATGATGTTTCCCATTTCAAAATAAATTAGAAAATAGGCCTTCCAGTGTTTTAATAACTTTGACTGGGGGAAAGAGAGTCATGAATAAAAAGATGGTTTTGCCACCACTAGAAAGCAGCTTAAAATGCCAGCCTTGCAACTTCTGTCTGATTTTAGCAATCAGAGAATCAAAGAGGACCGCTTTTTTTTTTTTACCTGCAAAAATAGGACATCCCAAGTATTTCATTGGGAAAAAGCTCTTGATGAAGCCTGTTTTAGAGACCAACCAAGACAACTTGTTAGAAGTAATGTAAGGTTTTTGTGAAATTAATGAGTTGCCCAGAGTTAGCTTGATAGGAATTCAGAAAATCGAGCAACTTAATGATAGAAGTTTTAGAACCATTGACAAAAATGATCATATCATCAGCATAGGCAAGATGAGAAATAGGCAAAGAGGATTTAGGTTGAGAGAAAAAAAAGAATAGAATTGTTTTGAACTAGAGTTTTAAGAGCTCTAGAAAATGATTTAGCCATGATAATGAAAAGAAGAGGAGATAATAGATCACCTCTCCCATCATACCACCGTACTCTCCAATCTTCATGCCTTAATCTCCCCTTCTAGTTTTAGACATTGGTTGGACGATATCACTGGTAATGAAACTAGAACTTTTAATGAAGTTGGCTTGTCTTCCCCAGTTAGTGTTGGGGTCGAGCCTTTTATTAAGCCTAATCTAATTGATGTCACCGAGCAGCCTCATGCTCAGGAGGGGGACAGTGATTCTTTATCCCCAACTCAGGAGAAAGAATCAATATAACTCCTGCTCGGGTTGTGTTCCACACTTTGCCTAAGGTACAAGCCATAAAAGATGCTAAGAGCATCTTAACTCTTTGCCAGCTTGTTGGGCTCTAGGGGACGTATGCCATACCCATTTTTCTCAAGTTGAAGGATATGTGAGCCACTGGGGTGAGACTGCGAGATTGAGGGTGAGAGAAATCGCATGAAGGCTGGAGATTAAGGTATGGAGATTGGAGAGTACGGCGGCGGTTGTGAGATGACATAAGTTATTTTAAGATCATTCCGTAAGTTTATATTGATATATACAATTAGAGATATATTTATTGTAAATTGATTTTGTTAATTTTTCTAATGGTGATAGTTAGCCTTCCTTTGCATATAAGGTGGATCATTAAGCTTTCTTTTCTTTATTTTCATGTATTGACATTGATTTTTATTCAAAATTTTATGCATGAAGACAAGTCATTTATTTCCTAATTCAATATGTAGGGAGCTCAAGTTTGGTTTGAATAATATTTTAACAAATTCTCAATTTTTCGGTCCATTTTTTATGTAATGTTGTCACGTTATTTTAACTATCATAATGTTTTCAATCAATTTTTTGATTTTTTTTTTTGCCTTTTGGGAATTAGAATTAATCCCGATCAGTTTTATTAAATTAATGTTTGACAGCTTTATATTTATATTCATTTTCTTATAGACAGTTATGGTTAGATTTATGATAGTTCCTTTAAGAAGTGTTTGCATGTTTAGAATTGAAGGCAATCGTCACTCATTGTCTGAAAAATACTTTTTTTATTTAATCTTATAAAATAAGAGAAAAATATTTTTTTTGACTTTGTAGTAATACACAATTATTTAAAGATTTACAAACGGGTCTCAGTGGAGAGAGAAGGCACAGACAGACTTTGTAATGACACACGATTAATGGTTGTTTATCCAAAAGTATTATTATAATTGTAATTGTCTCAACTTATTGTATTTAAATTTCTATTGAAAAATCTCAAATTATTATAGATTAGTTGTCCATTATTTGTTTGATGTATGGGACGTCCTATTTTAGCAATGTTTGGGATGAGTTTTGTTATAAGATTTAAATATTATTAGATTATTGATATTCAATTGTTAATTATTATTGATATTCAAATTAAATAGGTGTAGAATGTTAGTCTCGATTGTTAGTTATTATAGATGTTATGATGAAATAAATGTTAAATGTTGTACATACAAAATATTATGTCAATTTTTCATTTTTGTTGTTTTACACCCGTGCTTTCAGGCATGAGTTATACACTAGTATTCTTATATGACAAGAATTCTTTTCTAATTTGATTAGGAAACGTCAAAGTTTATCGATCCAATTAGATTTCATAATCAGATAAATCAGTTTTTGTATGTTTTACATGCAATGTTTTATATATGTTAGTTACGATATGATAATGGACTAAAACCTTTGACCTATGTGATTGGTTTGTGGATTGGTTGTAATATTTTACATTACTTCCAATCAGGATCATAATTAATTTTTTTAAGATTCTTTAAGGGCTTGCATGCTCTACCTCACTTTTCTTTTCATCGTATTGATCACCTTATAAACGCCCCTTTCTCCCTCAGAAAAAGTATCTCATTCTTTGTATTATATTTCTTTGTATTTAAAATTTTAAGAAGACGATGAGGAGGCCCCACGATGATTAAAAAATCATGGAGCCTATGCTGGAGCATGAAGCGATAGAGGCTAAGAAAATAGAAGCCCAAGAAAGAGGCCTATTTGATGAGTTATTTTCATTTTAGTTAATTAAATAACTAAGTTAAACCTAAAAATTTAGCACAGTGGCTTGGTGAAAATCGAACTACAAATCCATGATCACCCTGATCCATTTATAGGCTTATATGGGTCAATTTATTTTATGGTGGTTTATTTTGGTCCAATTACCATACATGGGACATACCTGATTTTGTTTGAAAAAATAAAGAAAGTAGAGATTGAAAAGAAAAGGAAAAACAAGTTTCATTCCTCCCTCTCAAAATCCTCCAAATCTGTTCATTTTGAAAATAGTTTTTCAAGGGCTTCTAGGCGTCGATTTTGAAAGACTTCTTGGGCAGAGATTTTATGTTTGAAAATGAGTTTCTACCTAGCATGGGGTTAAATGGTGTAACAAGTCATCAGGATTTTAAAATTTTATTTTTTGTTTTGAAATGACCCGTGTTTTGACTCGTAAAGATCTTGTACCAGAAATTTCTTTAAGCTTAGGGGTTGTTTATGCTTGGGAAAGGTTTTACACACCCCCAAGATATCCTTTTACAAATAATACCTTAGTCCAAATGAATATTCACTTTTAAACAACACCCAAGTGGTTTTCTTTGATTTGCTTTAACAAAACAATTCCCTCTTTTAAAGTTTTTATCTTTTTTATGTATTTTTGACGTGATGTGGTGATAAAGCAGGAAAATACTTCGCTAGCTAGTCATCAACAACCCAATAGAAGTATGTAAAAAATAGAAATATTAACGATTGAACCTTAAAAACATTTCCTACATTTCCCTATTTGCACAGAGAATCAAGTCGACATGTAGTTCCAACATGAAAGCTATACGAAATGAAGTATTTTTTGTATTTTTTGAAGGCCAAACCTTATAAAGGTTGCCTACATATCCTTGTTTTCATAAGGAATCAGGTCGACATATAGTTCCAAGCATGCAAACTAAGATTAAATTAATTAAATAGGTGACCAAACTCGTACCTAGGTTGCCTACGTACTTTGGCGAGTAACCAAAGATCAGGTCATCACGTAGTTCGTTTAAGTTTTGTTTCATGTGTTCTTCATGGTCTGGATGTGTTCATGATGTTCTTGGATGTTTTTGACATAGTTGGATGATTTTGACATGTTTTCGACATTTTTTTGTCTTTATTACTTGTTATACATGTTTTGTATATGAAATTTAAGTATCAATACTACATGATCATGCTATGTACAAACATAATACAAATATTTAAGACAAAATCAAAGGGTGTTTCAAGAAGACATACCTACTTATAGGAAGTAGTATTCTCTAAGTGATTATCTTCCTTTCCTTCTTGATCTTCTTTGGTTGTCCTTGATCGGTTATCTTCAAATCCTCAAGTTCTTCCTTGAAGAACCTCAAGAACTTCCTCTAGGTATGAATTTCAATAGAATTTTGAGGTGTTATTGAAGATAAATTCTTGGAAACCCTAGAAACTGAGAGCTTTGCTCGAACCTAGAAAGAGAATGAATGGTTTCGAAGTGTTGAAAAATGAAAACAGGCCCCAATATATATAGACTTGGGGGTCTGTTTTCCTTGGAGATGATCTTGTTATGTCTTGATCTTGAATAGCTTTGGACGAATTTTGAAGATTTTGTAAGATTCTCCAAAGATTTAGTAATGATTACAAATATTTATAGGATCTTTGCAATCATTGGCAATCATTGATAATGATTCGTAATCATTGGCAATCATTACACAATCTCCAATATAATTGATTGCACATGGGTGCATTAATGGATTAATATGAAACTTTTGGTTTGGTTTGGTGGCTAAGTATCGGTTAGTTTTACTATTTCGGTTTAGTTGCCATTAATGCTTCCAAGGTTATTTGAATTTGGTCTTGAGGCATCAATTTACATTTAATGCTTGATGGTGACCTTGAATGTGATGGGCCCTAATTCAATTGGATTGGAATCGAATCAGCTCAGTTTGTCTTGTGATCAGTAGTTACATTTCAAGGATTTTGGTTAACCCTAAGATAATATGATAAAAATATCTTCATACTTTGAATCTACCCGATCCATGTCATACCAAGCATTACATTATTGATGGGATAGGCATTTAATTCTTATGAAATGCCTTACTTAGGCGGTGAACAAGATCGGTTTGATTACGATAACGGTAAGTTACTTTCCAAGTAACCTAGTTCATTTCCTAGATATTTGGGGTAGATAATATATTAGGGGTGTCTTGGTCATTCAATTGTCATTTTTGAGTCATTAAATGGTGGGTTGGGCCCTTGATTCAGTGGGCCTTTATGGCTTAGTCAAGATGACTTCGGTTTGATTGATTTCAAACCAAGTCCTAATCTTTAGTTACCTTGTGTAATTTGAATTTGTCATGAAATTTCCATGCCTTGATTTAGGTGTTTGGAATTGTTTCTTGATGGTATCTGATGTAACATGCATAAATGAAATAGTATTTTTGGTGTTAAACAGATAAAAATCAGTGATAGTAAATGTTTCAAGGTTAAAGTAGGTAACAAAGGTATTTGGTGAAATATCCTATAATTGATGGGTAGTGTCGAATTTTTATTCCTATTAAAGGTGATTTAATGAAAATCAACCTTTAATAATGTCATTTTAAACCCCCAATTTAACAGTTTTATGTTTTTCCTATGTTTTTTTTTTTTTTTTTTAAACTTATACTTTCAATTCGACACTGATTGAGCGGGACAAAATGCAGTGTCTGCAAGATGTATGGGGTATTTATTTATGTTTTTATGTGTATATGATGAATGTTAAACAAAATAAATAAATTTTAAAACAAATGAGATCGTAATAAATATCTCTTTAAAAAAAATATTAAGTTGTAAGCGATCTAGCATATGGGATATGCGTCTTCGTGGTTTTCCAACATGAGAATTTGTTAAGTTAGGGATTCTATAAGCCTAAAGTCAGTACATAACTATCGGGCAGTACCGTATCCTAGAAATCAAGCTCACGATAAATTATTTTTTATTTATAACATGCAAAGAGTAGACTAGTATGTTCCTATAGCTATCGGGTGGTGTGTACATTACAACTAGCTTGGAGTATGCTGGGTGGGTGTAACTTAGCTAGGGAAGTATATCCTTAGCTAGTAGGTGGTCTATGATCAAACCAAAGACCAAATCTGAATTGAATCTTACCCAAAAGGTAAAAGACAAAAGTTGCCTATTTCCAAGAGTAGAAGTTCCTTAGTTGTCATGCAGGCTTTATCAATGTGAAGTGATTATTAAATTTCCTACTTGGGGAATTTGGAATGTAACCGTTTCTCCAAAGATAAGTGAGATTTGAAAAATTTAGTGGGAGTATATTTAGATTCATAAAAGACCTTTAAACTAAAATTGAATATATAATAATTTTCTATTAATATTTGTTAGTTGGTTATACTTCTTTGTATAGATATTATTGAACTAAACCACAAGTAAAGTTCTTGAGAAAATTATTTAACCAGAGCTAAGTTCTCAAATTAATTTTGGAAATTAAAATGCGTTTTAACTTCTGAAAGGTTGGGCTAAGTTCTGATGGTCCACTTGTCTTACTGGACAAACATTGATGAGAAACATATAACTTCCATAGGATTATAAGTGAGCTAACAAGTTCTAGATACAGTACGAAAGTATATTGAACAATATGCAATAGTGAATACCTGGAGTTTCTCTATCGCAAGCGCAAGATATAACACTTCGAAATGAGTTTTTTCCAGATAGAATAGTGGTAGGATCATCTTCCCACAGGCTTCGCCCATGATGATTGGCCATAATTAAGACCTAAATGATTTGGAATCTTTTAGGACTCCGAAACTGATAGTGAATTAATTTTTACAAAAATGTAGGACTCATTCTCATGGCTTTTGGTGAAATTCGACATAAGCAATTTAGAATTCGTTCTTCTTGCACTTCTAAATTTTTTGAAGATAACAGTAGGATCTTGAAAAACCAAAGTGATTGTTTCTCGTTTTAAGAAATACTTCTTCCTCCAAGAAGAAGTAAGAGATGATTAAGCATAAATTTCTAATTTATAGACAACATTTCAATCTTGGATTATTATCTTTGGTTATAGTGTAGTTGTCACGACCTCTCCCGAAATCCCGACATCCCGGTGACGACATCATGACATCACCGAACAACCAACCAACCATCTATTACACGACCATATGCATATATATAAATAAACCATCATCTATATGAAGTTATAAATATTTCTGTTATGGGAACACACCATTTCCCCAAATATACTAACAGTAAAATATAATACCATGAACTCCTCACAGGTTCGCCTCAGAAAGCTCATCTCAACCCTCCACACGACTCCATCGTAGGACTCCACCTAGCGCAAGTAGAGGACCGACTCCTAGCTACTTCACCTGCGAGTGTACTACCTTCTTAGTAAAAATATCTTTAATAATAAAAACTCATTCTACAACATCTAAATGGATCAAGCATAAATTTATAAATACCACACAGCTCGTAAAATCCCCAGTATAAAAGCAAGGAAAATAAAGCGACATAATTAAGTTCCATTCAAATCCAACTAATATAAAAATCATACTAATCACCATGATAATAAATATCAAATCAGTCAATATACGTAAAACACCACATCTCAAGCACACATCTCAAACACACACTGGCCAGCCCTAGTGATCATTTTAACCTCATGATCGGGAGTTGCAACGGTACCATACCACCCGTAGGATTTGCCTTCCTAACAGACACTCATCACTCCGCCGAAACGGATAATCACTGCGCAGTATAAACATCTAACATCACTCTGCCGAAGCAGATAAACATCACTCCGCCGAAGTGGATAAATACTATGGCATCGTCAAATCAATAACATCGTCATATCAATACCATCACTCTGCCGAAGCAGATAATCATCACTTTGTCGAAATAGATAAATACTATAGTATCGTGAAGTCAATAATATCGTCAAATTACGAATCAATAGCATCGTCTAATCAACAACATCGTCAAATTAATAACATCATCATCAAATCACAATGTAATGATATCGTCTAATCAACATCTTCAGATCACACATCTACATCTCTTTTTCCAAAAACTGACTTTTTATCCGAAAATCATATTTCTCACTTTTTTTTTAAAAGGAAACGTCTGATTTTACCAAAACCACTTTTCCACTTTTTATTTTTCTTTAAAAACCATACATATGTAGAAAAATAGATATTTTTCACTCTCTTTCAAAATCACCAAATTTCAGTGAAAAACTATTTTCAACTTCCTTTCAAAACCAACACAAGTAATCGAAAATCCATTTTCTCAACTCACCTAGAAACCTGCTTGATCCATATCATTTTGAAATTCATTTAATTTAACTACAACTATTTTCCATCACACACACACACACACATATATATATAGTTTGGCAAGAAGATAGTACACTCACCTGGCTATCCGCTCTGCAAAACTTTTACTGACTACTCCCTACCGAGACTCCGGTGCCTGCGAACCTAATAGTGACATGGCCTAAATTAACATTTTATGTAAAATAATCTAATCATTCAATGCAGGCCCTAAGTTCCATGTTTTCCCATTCCCACATTTTATTTGTGAAAATTGTTATTCGGTTAATTTCGCTCCGTTACTAATTACTGTATAAAATTTATTCATGTGAACGGTCCCAAATTTATTATTCCAGTTACAATAATTTGATGCTAGAATTTAATTTAATAAACTAAAATAAACTTAACGAAAAACGTTACCCGTTCTGAATCGTCCGTTGGCCGCGAGATGGATTTTGAATTTTTATCGGGATTGTTCGTGCAAATTTTCCATTTCTTTTTTTTTTTTTTTTTTTTTTTTTTCTTTTGTTCTTTTCTATTTCTGGTTCCAGACCAGACGGCAGACCCTCTTTCTCTCTCTACTGCCGCCATCCACCGGCGACATCCCACGCTCAGCCGACCCTTACCAAAGATCCTGCATAATACCCACCACCACTCAACAACCACCACTAGCCACCCCACAACCGACCACGCATACCCACAAGATCATTGAGCTCACACACACACACTGACTGCAACACATACACACACCGTAGCGACCACCCACTCTCACGCCGAAATACCCACACTCCTCTTCATCTGATCGACTGGACACTCATATGCACACGACTACCTACACACACTCACCGAACGATGGCGACGAACGGCGACGATCCCACACCACCGACGATGAATCGAAGTCACACACACATACCCATACCGATCGGCCGACCAAAATACCCCCGATCACCAGACGAACGGAACACTCCCACAGTCACCTCGGAGCACCACTGATCGGGCAACCACATATCGCCGATGAACCGTAACACTGCCGACGACGACACGATTAACCTATCGCCACGCAGAATAAACACCCTGAACCCATGCACCACTCCGTTACACACATACTCTACCCAACATCTGAACAAAATAGCCCACAGCCGTCCCCCCTGCATCCTACCGTCGACGTTGCACCCACTCTCTCTCTCTCTCCTCCGTTTTTTTTTTTTTTTTTTTTTTTTCCTTCAGGGGTCTAGAATGTATGTACTATGATTGTATTTATATGCATGAATTAAGTTGCTAGCTCTTGATCTCGCGACTTGCCACGTTGAATTTCTCTTCCGGTTTTTGCGTGTCTTGCTTCCACTATCGATTGAACACACAGGTGTATATATATCTATATATGATATTTTGTTTTTCAAACTACACAAGTCTCCCCTCAATTTCCTTTAGGTTATCATTTTTAACCTAATTCAAGATATAATTTTTCTTAAAATTATAAATTCACCTCTAAAATTTTAATTTTATAAATAAATGACAAATTGAATCCCAAAGTGTAGAATAAATGTTTTCAAATTTGCAAATTGACCCCTAAACTTTTAATTTGGATATTAAATAACACATTTCTACCCCGTATTTTTCTAAATACTCTAAAATGCAACTAAAATTATATATGTGCTAAAGTTAGGGTCGTACAGTAGTTATCATTGAAGATTCTCCACATATATTTGAAAATGACTTCCTTAATACTAGGTAAAAAGGTCTATTAATAAGACCAAAGGATTCTTACTTTCTAAGTCTCAATGCATAGGCTCGATGCAACATAATACTAAAGAGGACCTTTATCGATCTATCATGGGATTTGTCCCTTAATGATATGAGTCTGAAAAATTCTAGTTAAGATAGAAACAATTAGTATGATTCTATATGTTTCACCAATTGAAAGTGTCATGTATTTTGTAATATGTACTAAGAATTAATATCAGACACGATGTTAGCTTGACTGGTAAATATCAATTTCATTCAAACTAAGAGCATTGGATGGTAAGAAAATATATCCTAAAGAACTTTAGAAGAACTAAGGATAAATTTTTGTGAAATGAAAAATGAGAACATAAGATTAATTGAATCATGGTACCGAATTCCAATTTCGATGTTAGTAACAATTGATCTTTTAAAAGATATTCTTATATCTTGATAGGCCAGGTCATTAATGGGAAAGTTGTGAATGAGATATAAAATGTCATATTCTACTATGAAGACCAAGTTCACAGTAGCATTAGATGCAACTAATGAAGGTGAAAGGATTCGAAAGTTCATTATATGAACTTGGTTCCAAACATTGAGTCATGATATCTTAGTATTATGACTACAATAGGGATATAGCTTAGGCCGAGGAACTTAGATCTCATCAATATCCAAACACCAAGAGTGGTGCTTTCATGTATTAAGGCCCTAACTTTACAACGGTAAGCCAGGTGGAGTATTAAATACTTTCCTAGATTTTTCTATAGTGCTAGTAAGAGATTGTTTGGGATAAACCCTATAGACAATCCTAGGCATGCTTGTTTTTTGTGATAATAGCAAGTAAATTAATAAAAATGTATTTTGATATTATTATTTAATTGTATCAATGTCGTTGTAGACGTTGAATATCAAGTTGAAGTGTCTTGGCTATTTAACATGATTAAAAGGAGGAGACAGAAGACATTCAATAACTTGATATTCTAAATTGTTCCTATCTGTATTGAATTGCTGAAAAATTGTCTTCAATAGTCTAGGCTAGATTGTTACTTTATTTTATCTTTGAGAATGGTAAGTTTCAAACCATTAGCATAATATGCTAAAACAACTACAAGAGACTAATGTAGTAAGGGACCGAACGTGATTGATAACAGAATATTACATCGCTACTTTTACCGTAAGTGTACGAGTCAAGTTTTAATATAGTAGGAAGAGTTAGGGTTGTCGTATCCACAGAAATTGGATTAAATTGTCATTAAGTACCGCGATTTTCATAACCGAATTTTATCTAGGCGCTCCAATTTTAGGGTTTTTGTAATAATAAACTAAACTAAACTAAAATACGAACTAATTAAATTACAATACTAATATGACATTAATGGGAATACATTATATTGTAATTGACTTCGTTCACTTAAACATGTTCATTTTAGTCTAGTTTACATTAACGGTATTCAAACTATCCGACAATCTAGGTATCGAAAGCTCACTCACTACTTCTCCCGAGTGTAAAGTGAATGAATATGTGACTTTGCGTCAATGCCAATATCCCTATCTAGCATCTAAATGACACTAATCACATGAGTCTTTCCCCAACCTCATGGATTGCATACTTTCTAATACTCTCCTGAGTCATTAGATCGTCACGTTGTGTTTAAACCCTAATCCAAATTCGGGGTTACCTTTCCCTAGTGTTAAACCCCGATTTCTCAAACCAACTAATATATCACAACAAGCATATAATGGAAGTAAAAAAATGGTTAACACAATCGGATAAAGATAAACAACCGTTAATAAAACATCAATTTATTTAAACCACGTTTTCATGAACTACATCAAATCCTAGACAATATATGTTTATCTATACATGGCCATAACCAAATATTCAACTACAAGAAAGCTAAACAACATCAAATACCAACAAGGGTTTAAGAACTAAAGAGAGAAATAAGGGAGAATAGCTGTTATCTAAAGAACGGATGATTCCATGTCAATTATTTCTGCTCCGATCTTGTTTTATTCTCTCCAAATTGATGATATCTCCTTGTTGTTATGGTCTTGGATCTCTCAAAAAGTCCCCAAAAACGTGCAACAAGTATTGGGAAAGAAAGGATATAAAATGGGATCCAAAATATCACAAAACTATCCCAAAATATCTTTGCCACGTGGTGCCTGAGCACTGCAGTGGCGGTTGGCATTGCTACAGTGGTGGGAAGTTAGTAGGTCTACTGAACCTTCACCGCTGTAGCGGTGGTTGGGCAGAAAGTCCATTGACCCTTCACCGCTGCAACGGTAACACTAGGTTTTTCTTTTGACCTTAACTTTCTCTTCCAAATTTCGATTGAGGTGATTCAAAAACCTATGGAAATATAAGACATATATATACAACTTACATGTTTTATGATTTTCCAAAATTGGATTTTATCATTGTCAAAAACTGCCTTGAAGTTACTGCACCTATATAGAATTTACATTTTTCACCCATTTATTCAAAAACCTATAAAACAATACAAAAAACATATTAAACTAACAAAAGTGATTGAAAACACACAAATATTTGAATCTAAAAGTACTTAATTTGTTGGTAAATAAACCATTCATCAGTGATCATCTTTGATATCCTACATGGTTGTTTTATTCAATGTCAATATAGAATGGCTAAGGTTTGATTTTATTTGTGATGTTCTGACTTGATCTATTGTACATCATATATATGGGTTTCTATGCTTTTATAATACTAGTTGTTGTTCTCTAGATATGAGCCTTTAAAGGTATTCATTAAATATAGTATGACATACATATGAATATACGAGTATGCAAGATAAAATATATCCCTCCTAACAAAAAAAACATGTCCTTTGTTATTCGATTTAAAATAATTCGCCTAAATCTCTGGCCAGAGCATTGTGATGATTGGAATGAAATTCCAGTTGGTATCACAATGAATTATATTAACAATCAGAATAAATCTGATTAGAATAGGGATTTTTTACTTAACCATACTCTATTGGCCTTTTCAGGTATACAGATAGAAAGACTATATGATACGCTAATCATACTTGAGGAGGTTATCTTGGAATCCAGGTGAACATGGCTGTGATAAGTAGGTAGACGTGACTCATAATCGAAGAAAATACCTTAAGGGGAAAATTGTTTTCTTCTGAAAGAGTAAAATTGAAATTGTTCTACTTTTTATTGATTAGAAAAATAAATAAATAATTATTTTTACCATCTATCTTTTGGTATAAATGTAGTGGGTCACACACAGTAGAGAATTGAAGATAGATGAGTTCTTGAAAAAAGAACGGGGAGTACTGCTGAACTTAAGAAGTTTGAGGGTTAAAGTGTTAATACAGAAAAGAAGGGATCTAGGGTTTTGAACCCTGGATAGTCATTATAAGGTGGAGCAACAATAATGGTCGCCTAACCCTTAAAGATTCAACCATATCCTATGAATTTTGGCCACTATGTGATTCTCATAGACAATTATCTTATCATGTATGTGAAATTTCATTTTTCAGATTTCACCTATTGATTTGGATCTTACTACCCTTTAAATTCAAATAAGAGTTATCCTAGAATTTTGGAATTAGATTCGATATTAGAAATTTGAAGAACATTTTTTTATCCTAGATCTTTTATGAGGATACTGTTAGAGGTCATACATTTGTGTCACTTTTGACATGATCGATCTCTGTTCCCTATTGTCTTTGTGTAAGGCGCTCTCGAAAGAGCCTACTTAGATCGCACCTCGAGAACTACCAACTTTGAGGATGAAGCGTCGGAAGAGGTAATCGTTGTATTAAATGTGATTTAATATGTATGCTTTATTATTTTAATGTTAATACGGTTAGATCCAATTTTAAGCAATTAGACAGTAATCGTTGTTTAATTTTTTTTCTATTCTACTGCGTAGATATGTTTTTTTTTTAATATTCGATCTCTTCAGATTTATCCCACATAGGGACACGTGTAAGAAGAAGGCTCACCTGCAATGCACGTGAGCTTGAGTACAACTTGTCTTTTGCTTGCATGAAACGCACGCGAGCTTGATCATGACTTAGGGGCGAAAATCGTTGTGCTGATATCACTTTAGAGCACAACCCTAACGCTTAGACACGCATATATACTCTTAAGCTGCTTGCTTCCTTTCATTCTTCCTTAGCCTTAGATGTCCTTTCATAAATCTTCCAAATCCGGGGAAGCAAGTAAGCACAACTCTTATCTAAAGCGCTGATGGTAGGAAGGGACTCGGCCTCGTGTTGGCCCATTAGGTGCTTTGCGTCTTTCTGATTTACGTGCTTGATCATGACTTAGGGGTGCCCGAGGATCCTCCACGAGAACCCAGGTTAAATTCCGAGATCGTATGCAATATTGTCCTCAACCTCGAGTTTGCCGAGGAGTGAGTTTGGTATTACACAAGGTATTCTAGCCTCGAGTTGCCGAGGAATTAGCTTGGATCTACACAAAAGAATCATCCACAGGATAAACCGAGGACATAGCCCCGTCCCAAACTCAGGCTATGACCTTTGCTCGGGAACGGTTATAAAATTTTACTATATAAAGAAAGGGGATTAAATAGACAGTGTAACACCCATAACGTCTCAAACTGATAAATTTTGATGTAATTAATGAGAATTGACGAAGTTGTTAGGCGAAGACTTTTCGAAATGATACTAACAATAGAAAAATAGAATAAAGCACTTATTCCAAACTCCAAAGTTCATAGTGCTAATTGAGAATTTTAGAACTTTAGGAACTAATGGGTCCCACCTATAACTAGACTGAACACGTCATTCCGCATGCAAATGTGCAATCTTATGCCACAAGACCTTGAAATTTGGGATTCATAGTACTCAACCTCAAGTGGTCACGTTGAATCATAGTGCAAATGTCTTAAAGTAATGTCATCAACCGACTAAATAAATGTATTAAATACATGAGTTTCGAGTCGGTGCAATGAATTACGTCAAGTATCTCAATTTTTTACTCCCTTAAAATTCATCACTATTGTTTTTTAGGGTGATAAGAGCAGAATTAGACTAGACGAATGAGAAGTTAGACATATTTAATAAAATTAAGTGTTTAATTTTAGAAAAAATTATATTTTATATTCTTCTGACACTTTTCTAATTGATTCTTCTCCGTTTGAAAGTTTCATTTTAAATCTTTTATATATTAACACATTTTTATTTAGTCTTTCTGTCAAAAAAAATTATCCAAACAAACAGAATTGTGAGGGTAAAATCGTCATTTTATATTATTTCATTTTTTAATTTTTTTTTCTTTGTTCTTTGACTCATCTCTTTCTCACGCTCAACACTCTCTCCCTCTTCCTCTCTCCCTCTTCCCGCCAGTCGGAACCACCTCGTAACAGGGGGGGAACCACCCCCTGTGAAAAATAGAGGGTGAACACCCCCTGTTTAGGGGGTGTTTCACTCCCCGTAATAGGGGGTGAAAACACCTCCTTCAACAGGGTGTGTTCCACCCACTGTTCTGGCCGGCGGGGTGAGGGAGAGAGGAGGAGGAATAGAAAGAGAGGGAGGGAGGGGGAAGGGAGGAGAGAGAGAGAGAGAGAGAGAGAAATGAGTGGGAGATCAAAAAAAAGAAAAAAAAATCATTTAAAAAATAAGAATATGTAAAAAGACATATTTATCCCTCTATTCTGTTATATTTGACAGATTTTTTGACGGAAGGACCGAATAAAAATAAGCTGATACCTAGAGGATTTAAAATGAAACGCTCAAACGGAGAGAGATCAATTAGAAAGTGTCAATACCTAGAGGGTTTAAAACGTAATTTTTCCTTAATTTTAAGTGATGAATATGAGAAAGTTAATTTGTAAAATCAACATTTGTTAAAAATTTAAGTGTTGAATTTTTTGTTTTATTATTATTTGATAAGTACAAAATTTGTATACTGAAAATTGTTTAATTTACATAATTAACCTTAAATCAAGATAAAATAAAATAAAAATCTGAGAAAAAAAATAATAAAATCAGGGTGCCATTTTTTATTAAAAATTATATTAAAATTAAAAATAAAAGTTAAGTGTAGTTTTTAAATAAATCTTTATATTAAAATTAAAAGTAAAAACTAACCCAAAATATGTATATATTATGTATTTTTTATATAGTTTGATTGTTTAAATTAAGTTATAACAATAATTTAAATTTAAAATAAAATTAAAACAACCTTAAAATAATTCAAAATTAATCAAATTCTCATTAAATTTAACCCTAATTAAACCCTCCTAGGGGATCAAGGGCAAAACGATCAAAATGTAATTTTTTTTTTTTTAATTGAAAAACAATGGAGTGCATTAAGAAAAAATTAAATAAGTGAAAGGGTCTTTACTGAATTTTTTGTTTACATTTTGACTTAATTTTTAAATTAATTTAATTAATTAATAGATACCAATTACATTTATCAAACAAACTTAATTGATTAAGTATTTAATATAATCATTTTTAAATATTTATTTATTTATTTTTATTGCGCTTATTTTTTTTTACTATTTTGTAGATATTTTTTGTTATTTAATTATTGTTAAAAAAATTAAATAAAATATTGAATTTTGTATTGTTCTTATGGTTTTTTTTTTTTTTCTTTTTGGATTTTTTGGATCATTTTTAATTTTGTTGCGTCTTTTTGAATTATTATAAAGACAAACAAAGAATTTATATTGGTGTTCGATTAACGAAGTTATTTTTTTTTTTAACAAAGGCAAACCAAAAATAAAAATATATAAATTAAAAATATATTTTTATTCTAACTTGAAAAAAAAATAAAAAAAATTCTTAAAATTAAGATTGAAATATTTTATATTTGTTATTATAATTCCATAAACTTTGCTCTATTTTTGAGATCATAATATATATTTATTTTTGTATATATTTTTTAGTTTTTCTGAAAAAAATTGAAAAACAAATAATAAAAAACTCAAGAAGTGTTTACACCAATTATCCCTCTTATCATTTACACAATAGACCTCCAAAACCCATACTGTATATCAAGGTATCCTTACTCTTATTTTCTTTTAACCAAAACCCTATTTAGTAAAATGAATAATATTTTGAGAAAATTATCCTTGTTGCATCCCAAATATGTTCAGAAATTTTAAATCACCACGATCACCCCCAACAAACATTAATTCACTATCAAAATCACTATTATTATTCCCACAATAATTATTCACCACCACATAAATTTATGTGCAACAATCACCACGCAACCATGACAGAATTTTGATTTTTGAAGTTGTTATTACTAAAAACAGCAGTAACTACTGGAAAAAAAATTAGCGAGAAAAATCAAACACAATAAATATTGCAAAATCTATTTTGACATAAAAACAACTTTAAATTGATCCATATTAAACAATTCAAAACTATTAAACTTAAAGAACGAAAATGCAAATAAACAGGCAACAAATTCCATATTGCATCAAATGACATCCGAAGAAAAGCAACAAAATTAATGAATAAACACACTGAAAAAAGCGAAGGTGTCCGTGACATTATAACCATTTCCATTTCCAATAAGTACCCAACGGATTACAAGATAAAAAAACAGTTGTAAAATCTGAAAAGGACCACGACCCCCGGTTCGGCGCCGACCCACCATCACCGTCCATATAAGCCTCTTTTTCTTTTCGTGTTTTTTAATAAAAAAATTCAACAATTGTAAACTCATAAAAATTTACATTTTGACGCACAGTTCCATGGTATCAAACTGTTAACATCGACAAGTTATTTTAATTATTTAATTAGATTTATATATAAATGATATAAGAAAATTCTCACTCATAACTGACATAAACGTATAACTTTAAACGGGTCGGATCGGATTTGAAATTTGATCCGGAACAGACAGACTTAATAGGTTATCTGAACTGAAGAATAACATGCCCAATTGGGTGTTGATTTTGGCTGTCTTCTGAGTGAGACTAATAGCCTCATAAAGAAGCCTATATTTGGGTATATTCAAACCCATGGTGTTCAGGGCCAAGGAACGAACAAATCAATCCATTGTGAATGTCTCCCCTACACTTAAAGATATGAGTTAAATTGACCGTTACAGAAATCTCTCCTGAAATCATGGGAATTATGATTATCTTCCAAGCCGTTAGAAGTGTATCACATAACGAACGATCTCTTCAAAGCAACGATAATATATTTTTGAGCCTATAAGAAGGCAGGGATCACTGGTAACATTTTACAGTTCAATCTTTGTATTATTTTCTCCATTACCAGATTAATTTATTTTCACGCTGAATGTTATTTGGCGACATCACACCGGTGTCCCCCCATTAAAACTAACGGTTTTGCAGGTCATAAAGGAAGGTGAAGAGGTTTCTGGCACGTATGGAACTATCACACGTGTTGGAAATTTCTGGTAACATCATTTGGCGCCGTTTATGGGAAACGCTAACGAAAAAAGCTTTCCGTCACAGCTATGAGGAAACTACAAATGAGAGGAGCAGTGATGAGTTGAAGCAACGATTTGCCGCCGCCGGCTGATACATGAGTACCGTTGGAAACACATAAAGAAGTTCATGTTGACTTTCCTCCAGAGGTATTGAGTACTAATCGATGCTCTCATTGCAAAAATGGTTGAGATGGTGGATACGATCAAGTACATAGTGCAGATAATCGCCAATAGCAGATCGCACTCCCCAGCAACCAACAATGACATTAGAGAAGAAGCAGAATCTCCAGGGAATGCTGATCTACAATCCCATGAGGATTAACCTACCCAGGGAAATGTAAGCCACCAGCAGAAGATAAGAGTGTACAGCCGAACTGAGACTGTTGATTCGCATTAGCAAATCAGAAGTAAAGTAGAGAAAAGTCAGCCTTTGGATGAACTTGATACACTGTTGAAAAGAACCGAGATGTCTTTCTCACTAGATATCCTGGCTGTCCCGCTATCTGAAAAGTTTGATCTCACAAAGTTCGAGTAGTATGATGGGAAAGCAGATCTTGTGGACCATATCCGCTAGTTCAAGCACGTCATGAATTTTTATGCTTTAAGCGACTCTACACTCTGCAGAGCCTTCGCCATAACACTAAAGGATTCAACCCTTGAGTGGTTGCATACGCTCCCACCGAACTCCATCACTTCTTTCAAGGAATTTGGGAAGATGTTTATTAACCGCTTCATAACCTGTCAAACGTTGATGAAGGGTTCTGATTTTCTACTAACCCTGCATCAAGAAAAATGAGAAACTCTGTACCAGTATATGAGTTGATTCAATGAGGAATTGATATGCATTGAGGGGTGTGATACCAACCTCATCACTAATGCATTTACCTCAGGGTTGCATCCTGGCCGTTTTCAAGACTCCTTAACTAAGAAGAATCCTCAGAGCATGTCGGAGTTGATGGAAAAAACTAAGCTTTACATGAAGCTGGAAAATGTCAAGCTCGCAAGAGAAGACAGGGGATCGTTCAAAGATCACCCAAGACAAGGTGAGAAGGACGGAAGCAAGGCGAAAGCCAACAACTCAGATAGGCATAAGATCGAACCAGGAGTGTGAGTTCCAAATCAGAAGCTTGTCAAGAGCCAAACCTACTTAGTATGCGAATGCTGATCTCTAGAATCCTGCACGAAATACGTGCCTCTGAAGTAATTCAATGGCCTCCTAAGTAGACTACCAAATCCAACAGGAAGAACAAATTTAAATACTGTGACTTTCATAGGGATCATGGTCATGATACGAATAACTGCTGGGAGCTCAAAAAGGAGATCAAACGTTTAGCTAATATGGGCCAGATGCATGTTGATAGGTGTAATTTATCTATTTATTCTCAAGCTGATTTTGGTAGTTTTCGAGTATTTTTATAGCGTTTTAATATGTTTTAATACATTTTTATTTATTTTATTATAAATCAGGTATTTAGGGAGAAAATGGATGAAAACGATTCATAAATGAGCAAGTCAGTGGAAGAACAGTGGAAAAAAAGAGAAAAAACAACAATTCAAAACCTGCATCCACCATTGCAGCGGTCAAAGTACAGAGAGTTGCTGAATTCTCCACCGTTGTAGCGGTCCGACAACAAATCTTTTAGGATATTTTGGAATATTTTGAGATATTTTGAATCCTATATATATCTTCCCTTTTCTCCCCAAACACAAGTGACATTTTTGGAAGTGTCTTGAGAGCTCCAAGACCTATCAACCAAGAGAAAATCATAACGCATAGAGGAGGAAAAGTTCTCGGAGCAGTTTTAGTATCGATTCTTCAGATAACGGCTAGCCTCCTCGTTTTTCTCTTTTATTCTTAGTTTGGTTGATAGTTTTGTATATGTTTATATTGTTTATTGTTGTATATTTGGTTATCGCCATGTATAGCTGATAGGTGTAAATTACTTATATATTTTCAAACCGAATTTGTTAGTTTTCGAGTACGTTTATTACGTTTTAATACATTTTAATGTGTTTTTATTTTATTTTTTGTATTGAAACAGGTGTGTGGGGGTGAAAATGTATGAAATCGGAGTATAAACGATAAAATCGTATAAAAAAACGGTCGAAGAACGATGGAAAAACAAATAAGGAGGCAATATTGTAAAAGAAGCCCATTGCCACAGCGTCCAAACCTCCGCCATGGCGGTGAAAATGCTGAGAAGACCCCATTCTTGCTGAAAGCTCATCGCCTAGGCGATGAAAATGCAGACTGTTTTCCCATTTCAGCACATTCTCCATCGCCTCGGTGAATAGTGAACCGACATACCCACTGCCGCGGCGCTGACCTCTACACAGTTTAGATATTTTGTTTAGATATTTTCCCTATAAATATCCTCTCATCTCCTCTTGCTTCCCTCCGGCCATTAGATCCCTTAGGGCTTATTTTAGAAGATAGAGAGAGTTTAGGGAGTGCTCAAACATATCCGAATGAGAAGATTAACACGCGGAGAAGGAGAATCGATCGGTGAACGATTTTAGCGGCTAATCTTCGGATATCAGCTAAGTTCATCCGTTTTTTCTTTTATTTCTTATCTTAGATATATGTTTGAGCATGTTTATCCTAGTTTCAATTGTATAAACGGCTATGGCCATAGGCTAAATTTGGATTATCTTAGGGATGAATATTATTGATAAAAATGTCGTTTTGGTTTAGTTGTGTTTCTTTAATGATTGTTCTTCAATGTTTGAGTGTGTTTATTGTATTTTCATGATTATATGCTAATTTAGATGTATCGAGAATACGGGTTTAATGCTGGAAAGAGGTAACCCCGAATTCGGACTAGGGTAAACACAACGCATGAAATCAATGACGTTTGGGAGAGACTCACGTGACCTAGAGTCGTTAAGACGTTGAGGGGGACTTCTTCGTTGACACGAAGTCGCGTTATATCCCTCGTCTTACACTTGGGAGAGGTGATGGGAGAGTTTACGAACTGAGATTTCGTGTACAATCAATGACGTTGGGGCAAGACTCACGCAACCTAGGGTCGTTAAGACGTTAAGGGGGACTTCTTCATTGACACGAAGTTGCGTATTCCCCCGTCTTACACTCGGGAGAAGTGGCGGAGGAGTTTTAGATACCGAGATTATCAAATAGGTCAAACACCCTTAATGTTAACTAAAATGAAATCAAACGAGTTTAAGTAAATAAATTTAATCCCTAGATAATCCATCCCCTAAACTATCTCATATTCGTAATTAGCATAGTTAAATTAGTATTTTAGTATTAGTATTTAATTTTATATTCCATTTTTAGCGCCTAGATAAAGTTAGATTATGAAAATCGCACTACTCGATAATAATCTCAACCAATCCCTGTGGATACAATATCCGACCGAAAGGTCCATATACTAAAACTTCATCCATACGTTTGTGGTGAAAGTGGCAACGCTTAAATTGCGGACAATGGCTAAACATATATTGTCTAGAAAGCGATTCGAGTATGAAAACGTTGTTTGAATAAATCTATATTTCGTTAATAGTTGTTCATGTTTATCCGATTGTGTTTACCATTTTATTACAGTCTTAATATGTTTGTTAAGGTATTAGGGTTGATTTTGAGAATATGAGGTTTGATACTCGGGAGAAGTAATCCCGAATTCGGACTAAGGTTTAAACACAACGTGACGATCTAATAACCCAGAAGGGCGTTAGAAAGTATGTAATCCGTGAGGTTGGGGCGAGACTCATATGACTAAGTGTCGTATAGATGCTCAAGGGGGACTTCGGCGTTGATGCGAAGTCACATATGCATTCACTTTATACTCGGGAAAGGTAGTGAATGAAATTTCGATACCGAGATTGTCGGATAGGATGAATGTCATTAATGTAAACTAGATTGAACTAAACACGTTTAAGTGGACGAAGTTAATCCTTAGAAAATTTACTCCCATTAACGTTAATATTAGTAAATTAGATTAATTAGTTTAATTAGTTAATTAGTTAATTAGTTTAGTATATTATTTTATTAAAAAAAAATATAAATTTGAGTTGCCTAGATAAAGTTAGGGATAATCCCGGTACTCAATGACCGTCTAATTCAATCCCTATGGATATGACAGCCCTTACTCTTCCCACTCTACTAAAACTTGACCCGTACACTTGCAGTGAAAGTAGCGATGTAATTTTTGCGCTACCAAGTTTTTGGCGTCGTTGTCGGAGATTGGTTTTTAGATTGTTGTTGATATTGTAAGTAAATAACTTGATTTTAATTTAGGCATTTATTTTGTTTATAATGTTTTTCTTTGTAGTTTTGTTTTTCATGCAGGGTACTTGAAGATGTTAGATCAACAAGTACTGTTGCATTTCTTTCAACGAGATTTTGAGCTATTTTATTGTGCTTGGGATCGATACAAGGAGTTGTTGTTCCGATTTCCGAATCATCGTTTCCTGAGGAAGTGTCAACTATTGAACTTCCTCAATGGGTTACTAGCCGAAACAAGAAATTGGGTCGAAGGAGGAAACGGTACCATCTCTTTCGACCAATTAACCGTGGACAAAGCCTATCGGTTGTTGCAAGACATGGCGGAGTATGATTTTCATTGTTATAATTATTCAACAAGCTACTAAAGCTTAGGGGATAGTTCACCATTTCGGCACCATGGATTGACATCCCGGACCAACAGGAAGAGTCTTCTCCCGCCTTAGAAGAGATATTTGCTGCAGTTATGAGGGAGACTCAGATTTTCTTAAGGGAAACGAATGGTCGACTAAATGAGCACGAGGATCGTGTTAACAATATTGAGACGGTCTGTGCCAAAATCGATGAGACCATCAAGTCTCTTGAGACACAAATCGGTCATCTTCTTTGCTTCATTGAGGCTGAGTCCGAAGCGGTGGCACTGAGAGATGAACAAGCCACATTTATTTGTGAAAGCCACTGGGAGGAACCGAATACGAGCAAAAAAAGCTTGGGTGAGTTCAATAATAATTATTCGAATGAGACGAGAACCCAAGCATGGATCGACGATTGTGATACTTTACCATTGGAGATCCACATTGTAATGCCACCACCAATCCAAGATGATCACATCTACGAGGATCTGATGTGGCACACTTGTCCTTTGCTACCATTTATAATGTTTTTTCATGCCCATCAAGTACATGATTTGGTAAAGAGTCTTGTTGAAAGCTCGAGTCGATCAGAGCCCAATCTCTCAAGTCTTGAGGGCGTTCAAAACCAAGACCCATATGTAGTGTTGTATGACACTTACTGTGGGCGGAAGCCTTTCTTTGACAAGTACTTCTCTGTGTCAAGCCGAAGACCTTAAATCAAGCGCTTCTTTGGAGACAACCCAAGTCAAAAATAAATTAGATCCATGACTGCCGACTTCATTCGGAAGCGAGATTATCTCACCTCCCACGTACATGTTCTAAACCCCCTTCATCGGCATGCTTTATTTTAAATGTTGGGATTGATGACTGGGTCACTATGGACACTACCAGTTTTAAGTTTGAGAGTGATGTATAGTATGTTAGCATGTGTTCGTTTTGTTAATTGTGTAGTTTTAGTTAAATTGTATGCATGTTTGTTTAGTTTAGTATTTTTTTTATTGTTGTTCTTGTTATGTACTAAGTTTTGCGTTCATCTGGGCCATTACCCAATGATGATATTATCCCCTAATTGTTTTCAAGGTCAAGGGTAATGCCCATTCATGTGTGTTATGTGTGCTTAGTGGTGGCCGCAAATAATGCCCTGTCACTTTTACCGCAAGCGTACGAATCAAGTTTTAGTATAGTGGACCTTTCGGTTGGGTATCGTATCCAGAGGGATTGGTGTTGTTACTATCGAGTATCGCCATTGTCATAACTTGACTTTATCTAGGCGACAAAAATGGAATTTAATTTAATACTAATACTAAACTAAAATACTAATTAAGTTAACTATACTATAAATACTAATTTAAGATTGTTTAGGGGAGTAGATTGCCTAGGGATTAACCTTATTCAATTAAATGCGTTTGATTTCGTTTTAGTTAACATTAATGGCGTTCGGCGTATCTGACAATCTCGGTTCGTAAACTCCCTCGCCACCTCTTCTGAGTGTAAGACGGGGGAATACGTGACTTCGTGTCAACGCTAAAGTCCCCCTCAACGTCTTAATGACTCTAGGTCACGTGAGTCTCACCCCAACGTCATCGATTGCACACTTTCTAACACCCTCCCAGGTCATTAGATTGTCGTGTTATGTTAACCCTAGTCCGAATCCGAGGTTACCTCTCCCGAGTATCAAACCCCGTATTCTCAATATATCTAAACTAGCATATAATCATAGAAAACATGGCAACACAAACGAAATTATAAGGAACAACCATAAACGAAACACAAATTCAACCAAAACTACATTTTCATAAATAATACATTAATCCCTATTACAATCCATGTTTAACTCATGGCCCTAACCGTTTATACAATATAAAATGAGCTAAACATGCTCAACAACTACCAAAATAAAGAAAATAAAGAGAAGAAATGAGCGACTTAGCCGATATCCGAAGATTTGCCGCTAGAAACATCGATCGATCGCTTCCTCGTTGATCCTCCACCTCGGGTTGAGAGCTCTCCCTCCAAAATCCCTAAATATACCCTTAGATATAGCTTAAGGGGCTCAAAAATAAAAGAGAGCAAGAGAGAGATCAGAGAAGGGGGATGAGATGGGGTATTTATAGCTAAAATATCCTAAAAATATCTCAAGACTGTTCAGGGAAAATTCGCCTAGGTGAAGAAAACTTCGCCTAGGCAAAATTAGGTCGGTTTGGCTGATCGCCTAGGCGGTGAAGTAGGCGAGCGGCTGTTAGTAGACCATCTTCGTCTTCTACTGGATTTTCGCCTAGGTGGTCGTCCGTCAGTAATATTTTTGCTCTTTTCTCAGCTTTTTCACCGCCTAGGTGGTGGTCTGGACGCCTAGGCGGTGGTCATGTTTCATCTTTTAGCCTCCGAGCTTGTTTATCCACCATAACTTCGAACCGCTTTGGTTCGATCTCATCGTTTTCACTCCAGTTTCCTATCTTTTTGCCTTACACACCTGATTTATATAAAAAGAATAAAAATATATTAAAACATATAAAAATAACAATAAACGTACTCGAAAACTAACAAATTCGGATTGGAAATACGTATGTAATTTACACCTATCACTTAGCATGTCGTTTTGGTAAAAGTAATTGTAGATCCTAATTTGCACGAGCACATTGACTCAATATATATCTACTCAATTTATTTGAGGCTAATTATCCATTAGACAAATTCATAACAATTTAAAGGATTCTAGAATCTGATTGGAGGAAACTTGAGTCGAAATCCTAGGCGAGGTAGTTCAGAAGACATGATTTAGGCATTCATTTTCTCGCTTGAGCCTTTGAAGCTTACCATGCTGTATGTTTATCCCTCGTTACCCTGTCGAAGCCAATTAGCTATTTCAATTTTGAACACGTAACAAATACCCTAGCAAATTAAACTTTTTCCAAATCTATATCGCTGAATCGAAGGTACAATTTGAGTGAATCAAGTGAGCATTCGTGTATGCTACTTGAAGTGAGCGGTTGGGTTTAGGGCAAACTTTTGATTGGTTCAATATTCGAGTACTCACTTGTCATTTTTCTTTCGTTTTAATGACACCTATGAAATTATAATAAGCGAATAAGTTTGGGGGTGTGGTATGTCTAAAAAAAAAACATATGTAAATATAGGTAAATTTTTGTTTCTTTTGACAAGTGAGTCCGTCAATCTTAAATATATGTTCAGAGTTGTTTCAAATTTATCTATGGGGGTTCGAGTATGATTGTGCCAAGCATTGTGCCTTGGGTATCGATAAGTTAACGACGTTAACCTGTTTTATATTCTCGATATACCCTTGGCCATGTTCCAAACCAAACCAAGTCCTATTGATCTTTTTGAACTTCCAAGCCTACATTAGTGGAGAGTATAACCCAATCAGGCATATGAAAATCCTAATCCTTTACAGTTTAAGTCGTGAGCTTCGCTGGTAGATAATCCAATCCGGTTGTTAGATAGTAATATTATTGAGTTTCGCGCACACATGTTGAAAGGATCTAGAATGGCATTTACCATTATTGAATGTTTAAATTCTAGAACATCACATGGTGCATTTTACTCATGAACTCGATATAATTGGGGGTTGTTGAGGGGAAAATATTTTGGTAGATAGTTGAATTCAAAACTCGCATGTCGTTATGTTTAAGTAGATTGTGTTTTTATTCATGTTTAGTTTTTGTGTTAATTAATTTAGTTGTGTTTTTTATTTTAGTGTGAGTGTTTTGCTCAAGAACTAGCAAAATTCTAAATTTGGGTATATTTAATAGGGGTAATTTATCTATTTATTCTCAAGCCGATTTTGATAGTTTTTGAGTATTTTTATAGCGTTTTAATATGTTTTAATACGTTTTTATTTATTTTATTATAAATTAGGTATTTGGGACGAAAACGGTCCATAAACGAGCAAGTCAGTGGAAGAACGGTGGAGAAAAAGAGCAAAAAGGACAATATTCAAAACCTGCATCCACCGTTGTAGCGGTTAAAGTACAGAGAGTTATTGAATTCTCCACTGCTGTAGTGGTAAAACCACTGCTGCAGCGGTTAAAATACAGAGAGCTTCACCGCTGCAACGTTCATCCGGCAGAAGGCTGTTGACTTCCCTACCGCTGCAATGGTTTGACAGCAAATCTTTTAGGATATTTTGGGATATTTTGAATCATATATCTATATATCTTCCCTCTTCTCCCCAAACACAAGTGACATTTTCGGGAGTGTTGTGAGAGCTCCAAGACCTATCAACCAAGAGAATATCATAATGTGAAGAGGATGAAACGTTCTCGGAACGGTTTTAGCGTCGATTCTTTGGATAATGGCTAGTCTCCTCATTTCTCTCTTTAATTCTTAGTTTAGTTGATAGTTTTGTATATGTTTAGCTTGTTTATTGTTATATATTTGGTTATGGCCATGTATAGCTAAACATATATTGTCTAGGGAGCGATTCGTGTATGAAAACATTATTTGAATAAATCTATGTTTCATTAATGGTTGTTCTTGTTTATCTGATTGTGTTTACCGTTTTATTACAATATTAATATGCTTATTAAGGTATTAGGGTTGATTTTGAGAATACGGGATTTGACACTTGGCAGTGGTAACCCCAGATTCGGACTAGGGTTTAAACACAACATGATGATCTAATGACCCAAAAGGGTGTTAGAAAGTATGTAATCCATGAGGTTGGGGTGAGACTCATATGACTAAATATCGTATAGACTCTCGAGGGAGACTTCGAGGTTGACGGAAAGTCACATATTCATTCACTTTACACTTGGGAGAGGTAGTGAATAAGATTTCGATATTGAGATTGTCAGATAGGATGAATGTCGTTAATGTAAACTAGATTGAAATGAACACGTTTAAGTGTATGAAGTTAATCCCTAGGCAATTTACTCTAATTAACGTCAATATTAGTATATTAGATTAATTAGTTTAATTAGTTAATTAGTTTAGTATATTATTTTATGAACAAAAATATAAATTTGAGTTGTCTAGATAAAGTTAGGTTATGATAGTCGTGGTACTCAATGTCCATCTAATCAAATCCTTGTGGATACAATAACCTTTACTCTTCCCACTCTACTAAAACTTGACCCGTATACTTGTGATGAAAGTAGCGACGTAATTTTTGCGCTACCACATGAATACTTGCAAGACCATTCAAGAGACAAGAGGAGGCCTACAAATGAGGACCGTTGCGAAGAACATCGCGAAAAAGATCATAAAGAAGAGCGTCCCAGTGAGAATTGTGAAGTAATCTTCATGATAAACTTTGCTGGGACGACCACTAGAGAATCCAACCATAAACGAAAAAGGAAGGTCTGCGAAGCAGCACTGGAGCACTACTTTAAAGAAGCAATAGCAGTAACAACAAATCTGGGACCAATCATCATATTCTCTGAGGAAGATTGTAAATGGATCGTTCACCCCTATGAGGATGCCCTGGTCATCACTCTATGGATCTCCAGCTTCCAAGTAAAGCGAATCTTGATCGATAACGGTAGTTCTACTAATATTATTTTGTGGGTACTTTGAAGCAGGTAGGAATACCCAGTTCGGACGTTAGTTCCAAAAAAACTGTTATGGTGGGATTCAATGGAAACCTTACATCGCTATGTAGAAAGTTCACTTTATCCGTCAACTCCAACAAAGAAGACCAGGGGTATACAAAATCCATAGAGTTTATGGTGGTGGACTCAGCATCACCCGATAATGCAATACCTGGGCGTCCATGGTTACATGCGATGAAAGTTGTTGCATCAACATACCACCCATGTGTTAAGTATGCAAATGATGGTTCTATGGCAGTACTAAGAAGTGATCACGTGGCTTTAAGGCAATGTTTTTCCATAGCAATGAAGGGTAGGAGTACGACCTTATAGAAATTAAAGCAGGAGCGTGGAGCAGCTCCATCAATAAGCTCGACAGACTTAATTGATGATTTCAGGGAGCATGCAAAGGTGATCCAGCCCGCCAAGCAAGTAAAACAGATTGCCTTCAATAGTGGGGCTCAGAAGCTTTTGATTGGTGGATCATTAAGCTAGAATGAGGCCGAAGAGATCAGCATGCTGCTCCAAAAGAACCTTGACATTTTTACCTAGGCTCTAAAAGACATAAAATACATCATAACAGATGTTGCAGTACATCGCCTAGATATTTCTAGGTCTTACCCTCCAGTCAAGCAGAAAATGAGGACTTTCATCCCTAAGAAAGAACAAGTGATTGAAGCTGAGGTGAATAGACTACTCTCCATTGGCCACATAAGGGAAGTGATGTACCCAAGGTGGTTGGCCAATCCAGGTCTTTTCAAAAAGAAAAATAGGAAGTGGAGAATGTGCGTAGACTTCACCGACCTCAATCAAACATGCCCAAAAGACTGCTACCCAATGACGAGAATAGACTAGATGGTAGATGCAGCAGCAAGGCACCAATGGCTGACCATAATGGATGCTTATGCGGCTACAATCAAATCTGCATGGATTAGTAGGACGAGGAGGGAATATCGTTTATCACACCAAAAGGTACCTACTGCTACAAGGTAATGCCATTTGGTTTGAGAAATATAGGAGCTACATATCAGTGGTTAGTGAACCATATTTTCCAAGATCAAATCGAAGCAACTATGGAAGTCTACCTAGATGATATGCTCGTCAAAAGCTCCAGGAAAGAGGACTACCTGAGCCATGTGGATGAGGCCTTTGCCATTCTAGGAAAATACAACATGAAGCTAAACCTAGAAAAATATGTTTTTGGTGTTGCATCTAGAAAGTTCCTGGGCTTTTTGATTAACCAGACTGGCATTATGGTAGACTCTGGACAGATAGAAGCTGTCAAAAATATGAAGTCCCCTGCAACCATAAAGGAAGTCCAAGTGTTAACGGGAAGGTTAGCAGCACTGAATAGATTCATCTCAAAATATACTGATAGGTATGCCTCATTCTTCAAGATTTTGGGAATAAAGCCATTTAGAGGGATGATGATTGTGAATGAGCTCTCCAATCCATTAAAAATTACTTGGGCTTAGTAGAAACACTGGCGAAAGTAAACCTAGGAGAAGAACTCCATCTCTATCTGACCGTGACACTTGTAGCAGTGAGCACCGTGCTGGTCAAATATCTCATAGGAGGGAAAAAGCTAATGTACTACACCAGCAAGTCTTTAGTTCTAGCAGAAACTCGCTACACGGAGTTGGAGAAGCTGGCCTTGGCCTTGGTAACTATAGCACGAAAGCTTATACCGTATCTCCAGACGCATGTGATTAATATGCTGACCTTATACCCACTCCGAGCGATAATGCACAGGTTAAAATCTTCTGGTCGCCTTATAAAGTGGGTTGTGGAACTTGGTGAATTCTTCATCAAGTACAATCTTAGAATAGCGATCAAAGTTCAAGCTATGGCTGACTTCATTGCCGAGTTAACTCCTCCATTGATTGAGGAAGCAACTTCTCTATCCGTTGCACCATGGAAGCTGTGGGTTGATGGTGCTTCAAACATGAAGGGGTGTGGTATGGGTATAGTCTTGCAAACACTTGAAAGATATCAACTTGAAAAAGTAGTGCAACTTTGCTTTCGAACCTCCAATAATGAAGTTGAGCATAAAGCTGTAATTATTGGGTTGACTCTTGCAAGGGAGATGGGTGCCCAGCATTTGGAGGTAAAATCAAACTCCTAATTGATGGTCAACCAAATTAATGGGTTATTCATCATTAATGAGGAGAGGTTGCGAATTTACGTTGAAAATGTGAAATAGCTGACCTCCTTATTCCAGAGCTACAACTTTGAGGCCATCCTAAGGGCTGAAAACACCAGGGCGGATGCCTTGTCTGTATTATCTTCTACTTTGAGACCGAATCAGAGATCTGAACTGGTGGAATTCCTTAATCAATCATCTGTAGTCGCTCCAGTTAGCCAATTTGCATACATAGGCCAGTTGGGTCAAGAAGAAAACTGGGGAACCTCTATAGCTCGGTACTTGAAGGACGGATCTCTACTAAAAGACAAGGACACCGCCATAAAGGTTCTATACAAGTCGTCAAAGTATGTGTTAAAAACCGATAAATTGTATAGACGTTCTTTTTCCTAATCGTTATTGCTCTGCTTAGGATCAAAAGAAGTAAATTATGTCCTACAAAAGATACATGAAGGAGTTTGTGGGAACCACCAAGGGGGACAAACCTTGGTACACAAAGTACTGAGAGTGGGATACTACTGGCTAACCATGCACTTTGATGCACATGAATATGTCAGGAAGTATGAAAAATACCAATTATTCTCCAATGACATCAAAGTTTCTGTTCAACAATAAACTCTAATAACCAACCCATGGCCATTTTCTCAGTGGGGGATGGATGTGTTGGGGCTTTTCGCACTAGCACCTGAAAACAAAAAGTACCTACTGGTGGTAATTGATTATTTCACTAAGTGGGTTGAAGTGAAAGCATTCAAAACAGTGGGAAAGAACGAAGTAAAAAAAATTCTTTGGAATACATCATCTGTTGTTTTGGTATTCTTGCAGTCCTCATTTCTGATGACAGGACACCTTTTACTGGTGGTAAAATTTCTTAGATGTACAACGAGCTGAAGATTCAACATCGGACATCTAGTCCAGCAAATCCACAAGCCAATGGGCAAGCAGAGGTGACAAACCGTTCCATCAAAGACGCGCTCAAGAAACGAATAGATGATGCCAAAGGGAAGTGGGTATAAGAATTTCCAGGTGTACAATAGGCTCATCGTACTACACCAACGTCTACTATTAGAGAGACAATCTTCTCCCTATCTTACGGAACTGAAACTGTCATTCCAGTGGAGATAGGGATGCCATTTAGATGAGATGATATGGTTCATCTGGTGGAGAATAAAGAACTCATACAAGAAGAAAATGATCAACTGAAAGAGAGGCCAGACAAGGCATTATTGCATATGGCGGTTTACAAATCAAATATGGCATGGTTGTTCAATCAAATAGTCTGTCCACAACATTTTGCTGTAAGAAACTAGGTACTTCGGAGGGTAATGCCTTATCGCCCAGAAGCTCTCTTGGGAAAGCTAGCACCTAACTAGAAAGGCCCTTACCGTGTAACTAAAGTAAATAAACCAGGAACCTATTAGCTTGAAGATCTTGATGGCGTAGCAATCCCCAGACCCTGGAATGTCTCCCACTCACGCAAATATTTCGTATGAATTCTAGATAATTTTTTATGATTTTCAGTCTTTGATTCAATATTTTGAGAATTAATCTTTCTTGATTTGAGAAATTCTTTGAATAAGGAAAATAAATTTTCTCTCCATCAATTTTGCAAAACTTATTATTTTTATGCTTCTGCATTTTCTACAACACTGAATGGATTAAGGTTGAGTGTGGTATAGACTGAGCACATTAGCTCAGCAATGAACTGGGCACCTTAGCCCAGCAACAACTGAGTTCCTTTACTCAAACGCTAACTGAGCACATCAGCTCAGCAATGAACTGGGCACCTTAGCCTAGTAGTAACTGAGTTCCTTAACTCAGATGCTAACTAAGCACATCAACTTAGTAATGAATTGGGTACCTCAGCCCAACAGCAACTGAGTTCCTTAACTCAAATACTAACTGAGCACAACAGCTCAGCAAATGAACTGGGAACATTAGCCCAGTGATGAGTGGATTTTTTTTCAATAAATTAAGTACTTTTAACCTCAAATATTTGTATGTTTTTAAACATTTTTGTTAGTTTAATGTGTTTTTATGTTGTTTGGTACGAATATAAATAAATGAGAGAAAATGTGCAAAATTAGTGCAGATGTTATAACTTCAAGGCTATTTTTTACCACAATGAAATTCGATTTTGAAAAATCACAAAACATGGAAGTTTTAGATGTATGTCTTAACTTTCCATAAGTTTTTGAATCACATTAATTGGAGTTTGTACGAGAACGTTATGACAACAATACGAAATAGTGGTTTGTACTGCCCAACGCGCGCTGCAACGCGCTCCCGTCAGTAGGTTTCTGCCCTTATCGCGTTGCAGTGCACTAAAACATGTGTTGTAGTGCCGTCTATCACATGTAAACCCTAAAATAGGTTATTTAAGCTCATTTTGACCAAGGAGGAAGGAGATGAACGAAAGGACGCGATTTTGCGAGTTGCAAGAGCCAATTTTGGGCGAGAAAACACTTGGTGATGGCGTTTTGATGCGAGATCAACGAAGTAAACATCATTTGTGACACGTGAAGTTGAAGATTTAAAGTTTAAACCCACAATAAGCATTTACTCTTCCCTTTTCTCTCCCTAATCTTGATTTAACTTTGTATTTGTAATAGTGTGTTGAACATGTTTACAACTATGAATTTATTGAAAAGATTGGTTATTGATTTTGTCAGTGGAATATCCAAGAGGGGGGTGAATTGGGTAATTAAAAAAATTATCAGAATAATACTTTAATAAATCAAATAATTAATTTTAATTCTAAATTAATTATTATCTTTGTATCACAACGGAATTATATAATCAACTAGGTGCACACCAAACAATAATAATAAACAAATTAAATATTGCAACACACTAAATATTTATACTAGTTCACCAAGCTACTCTTGGCTAATCTAGTCCCCCGAACTCCACAGAGAGTCGCACCCACTAATACTCAAGATCCCTTTAAAGGTAGGAACCAAACCCTTACAACAATTCTTTTTCAGGCTCAGAATCAACCTTTACAAAATATTTTTCATAAACTAAGGAAGAACTTCTACTTTTTACAAGCTAAAGAATAACCTAATTCTTTTTAACACAAAGGCAAAAGAATCAAAACCTCACCAATACTCCAAATATCTTTTTACCCGGTAAGTATTGAACCGTTACAAAATTCACTCAAATTCAATTCTATCTAGGAAGAATTACTACATCAATCTCTTTACAGGAAGAAACTAAAACCAGCTATCCTTTGATTAAATACCCCCAACAGTATTTAATTCATCACACTACTCACCAATACAAATTGATAAGTAAATAATCTCACTTGAAGCTTCTATCACCTCCAAATAAATTAAAACTCGATTAATATCCCAAATCTAGTGATAGAAAAGTGTGAGATTGAAAATATGATTTTAAACAAAAGATGGGTAGCAAATAATTTAGCACGTAATCTGATTCAAGAAATTGTTTATAAAATATTTTCTTCAATAAAGAATCAAAAACAATTTCTAAAGATCAATTTTCAAAAATTAAACAAACAATGCACAATAGAAAGTAATTGGAAAGATCTCATCCGGAATCCACCAAAAAAATAAATAGAATGCAATTACTTCAGATCCGGTAGCAGTAGTGATTAATAGCAAATACTTCTCAAGATCGTCTCTTATAATAGCTCTCACAAAATCTCAGATTGATATATCTTAGAACAGCTCAATATGATCTCTTAATCACTCTCACTTCTTAATCATATTGAGATCACTTCTCAATATGATCTCTTAATCACTCTTAATCATTCTCACTTCTCAATATGATCTCTTAATCATATATGGGATATAAATCACCTCTCTAACAGCTAGTTCTCATATGTCATGACACTTAAATGCTCTCTTAGACCCCTTATATCATTATGACTTCATTTTTGTTCAATTCACTTAATTATAGCTTTTAAATCCCTCAATTAAATCCCCCCAAATATTTCTCAATCTCAATTAAATATAATAAAAACCATTTTATGTACCAAATTGAGAATCAATCAAACTTAATGAGCCAAATCAATAGGAATTAAATATTAGATAAATCATATCTTAAATTTCATAAAATCCCTAAAATCTCTCACAAATCCCAACAAAAAATGGCCACTTTTAGATATGAAATCGAAATCCACAATATCCTAAAACTGCGCCCTCAGTCAACAGACCAGTTGACCGTTCGATTCAGGAGGTAGCCAAGCCAAAGCTATTGCGTTCATCGGTTGACCTATCTGTCAACTTGGAGATTTAGAGAGATCTATTTCTCTTCACCGGTCGACCTACCGATCGACTTAGAGATACAGAGAGTTTCATTTCTCTTGACCGGTCGACTTACCTGTCGACTTAGAGATATAGAAAGTTTCACCTGTTTTGTCCAGTCGACCTACTAGTCGACTTATGCATGATGGATCTATTTTCTAAACTCATTTTGAACTCATTCTTATTTACGTTTTTGTCTCTTTAACCATTTTATTTTCTTAATAAGCTCTACTAAATATTTAAATTCAATTTTAATCTATTATAAATATTTCTTTTGCAATATCACATACGAGAAAATAATTCCATCTTATCAAAACACACATAAACAATAAAAACTTGTGTGCTGTGTTTGTTCCTAATTGGGATATTAAGAGTTGAAATTCACCTGAGTTATTTTTTCTAATTTCTTCAAACTTTTAATTCTTCATCATCTTTATCATCATCATTTAACATCCATTCATAATTTTTCATCGCATCTTCATCACTAGAACTAATAAACTTAAACACTTGAACAAACCACTAGTCCCACCAAAAATATCAACATTTAATTGTCCATCAAAATCTTAGGATCAACAGATTTGTCTATGTTGAGCTAATATCTAGATCTAGTGCTTGATGTAGTCTCGTTTGAACTGTGTTGTGAATATTTTGTCAATTGTTAGATTTAATTCTATTTTATTCATTTCTTAGGCCTAATGTGTTTGATTCATGAAGCCAATGAGTTAGACGAGTTTAGGTTGCGAATTTTATACTCAGGAGAGGTTGAATTCATAATTGGAATTGGGAGTGCATAGTTTAGGTTGTTGTGGGTCCGGGAGGAAATCAACACCTAGTCAATCTAGTTGGGAATTTAGGATTTGTGAAATCGGGAGGTAATCATGTTCTAGATTTACCAACTAGGTTTTCCATTTAATTGTGTTTGCCTTCTTCATGCTTCCATTATATGCTCACATACAGTATTTTGGTTGAATTGAGAACTTGGGATTTGACACTCGGGAGAGGTAATCTCGGGTTCGGACTTAGGTTAGACATAACGTAAGCTTTAATAGATCGGTAGATATTTAGAGCTTGCGTAATCTATTAGGTCGGGTATAGAGAAAGTTCTCACCTAAATACGGGATAGAGATATCGGTATTGAAGTGATTACATATTCTCTCACTTGACGCTCGGAATAGGTAGTGAGTGGGCAATAGCATGAGGACCTTGATTATTGAATGAATGAAATTAACTAATAATTACTAAATAAGAAAACACGAGAATAACGAGATGAGATCAAGCCCCTAGAATATTTGTGCATAGATAATCCATATTTTATTTTATTTTTGTATTTATATTTAATTTAGTTGTTTTAGATTTATTAATTTAAAAACCACAAAATTTGATCGCCTAAATAAAGTTAAGTTATGATAATTGTGGTACTTAACGACAATTTAAACCAATCCCTGTGAATACAACAACCCTACTCTTCCTATACTATTAAAACTTGACCCGTACACTTGCGATATCGTAGTAACGAAATTATTTGCTACCAAGTTTTTTGTCCCATTGCTGGGGACTGGCTTTTAGATTGTTGTTAATATTGTGAATAAGTAACTTGATTTTAATTTAGGCATTTATTTTATTTTTAATTTTTGTTTTTAGTTTTGTTTATTTTGCGAGGTACTTGGAGATGGCTCATCAACCAGTCCTCATGAGTTTTTCTCAACAAGATTCCGAGTCATTTTATTGTGTTAGGGAACGATATAAGGAGTTGATCATTCAGTTCCTCAATCATGGTTTCCCAAAAGAGTGTCAACTACTCAACTTTCTCGACGGGTTACAAGCCTCAACAAGAACGTGGGTAGAAGGAGGAAATGGTACCATCTCTTTCTACGAACTAACTGTGAATGAAGCCTATTGGTCGTTGGATGACATGACCAATTTCGACTATCAGAGTTGGAATTATTGAACAAGTCACCAAAGTTTGTGGGATAGTTCCAACATTTTGGCACCATGGATTGACACCCCGCACCAACCTATGGAGTTTTCCCCTACCCTGGAAGAAATGTTTGCTACATTCATAGGGGAAACTCAGGTTTTCTGGAGGGAAATGAATGACCATCTCAATGAGCATGAGGACCGTCTTAATAATATTGAGACGACCTGCGTTGATATCGACACCACTGTAAAGTCTCTTGAGATGCAAATCAGTCAACTTATTAGTTACATAGCATTGTTGAGTGCATTTAATTTTATTCCTTGGAAGTTTACAACAAAAACAGAAAAATAGAACAAATAAATAAATACATATAATTCCTTTATTATACAAAAAAAATAAACATATTTTATTTCTTACATGTCTTACAACAAAGAAAAATTGAATTCAAAATTTTGTTGCCATTAATAAACTATCTTATTCTTTTTGTTTTTGTAGAAAAATCTAATCGACCTTTATCACATTATAAAGACTTCAACATAAATTGACCACTTGGCATGTGTTCGCCTGTACCGACACCAAGTTCGTGGAAAACTGAAGTGCCTTTATAATATGTCCTCTATATCTCTTGGCTATGACCAACCAACACATTGTATGGAAAAAGATGCACTTAAAAGGTTTCGTTGGAGAAATGAGCAATCGGGGTCCAATAATGGCACCTGCAAATATCGATGTCATCTCTGCTTCCACCATGACGAGTTTGGACGTCAACTTCTTTGGAGAAGACGCATCCATTGATGACGCTTAATTCCTCAATCTAATATTTTGGACTTTCGTCTTTTGCTTTTTCATGGAGGGGGTGAGCAAATGGAAATCCAATCCTTACTTCAATCTTATGTTTTGAATACATTGTAGCCTTGTATATATGCAAAGATATGTATCGTAAACAACTTTGAACTCGCATACCTTATTTAAGGAAGTATGCTTAATCTTTTAATCATGTCATGTGTACATCTTTATTATTAATAGACAATATAATTCCACTTAAACTATATTTTTTTTTATCACCATTTGATCTAGAACATAAAATTTGTATTCAACTTAATTTCAAATTTTTAAGCAACCATGACATTTATTTACACAAAGTGACTTCTATTAATTGTTTTAAACAAGTTTCAACATTTAAGATTATAAATACTTTTCTTATACCATATTTCTTCATTGATTGTTTTTTTTAAAAATAATATACATATTTCTATTGCGGATTTTATTGATTAATAGTGTAAAAAATTATAAATATGTCAAACAAAAGAGATAACAGGGTATGTGCCTCGTACGTGCTCTTCACCTAGTACTGTATATAAACAGAGAAAATGTCGGTGATTTTCTCTTTTCTTTTTTTATTTATTTATTTTTAATGCGAAATAAATATATATGATAAGATAGAATGTGTATAGTTAAGGAGATAACCAAGAGAAATATTTTAAATTTAAAAAAAAAAATTAACTACGATACAACTGGAATTAAGATTCCAACTACATCCCCTAAAACCAATCCACTCTCACTTCCTACCATTTCTCTAATTTATTAAAACATTGACATTAATTATTTTTGAAAGAAAATAAATTCTCTTCAAGGATTCAGGTATCTCGAAAAAGTGGATAGTCATAAATGGTTCTTTTAAGATTCAAAATTTGATTCTCCTAAGTTTTGGGCTCCTGCAAATCATTGCACATATGGGTAGGCAAGTCGAAGTTGTACCTCTAGCGTGAAAATCAGTAGAATGTTATGAGAGAAATTTTTGTAGAGCAATAATTTGGAGGAGCGAATATACCTTGACTAGAGCCCTATTTGTAGTATATATAGAAAATGGAAGACTTGCTTGTCCAGTCTTTCATAAATCCCGTTCAATCCCTATTAATGCCCCGAATTAAGTGGGATATAGGAGTAATGACAATTATTCAGGAGATTTAACCATATTTTTCTCATTTGGCAGGATATAGTAATGGATCCCGAGCACAGAGCAGCCGTTCATGAGCATAGTAGACGTCTTGGATCTATTTGGTTTGTCCCGAGGATGATGTTGTTGGACATCATCGATGTCCTCTGTAATAACCCGGTCTCCCAGGGCCGCCACTCAGTTTCTTCCTTTTATTTTTACGAAGAAGTAGAGGTAAAAGACAAACCACTCCACCACCACGCTTCCGTTGCTCTTCTATGATAAATAAAATAATAATAGACATGACCTCGACTTGCTATTACCCAAAATATTCCTATGCAAAACTACAAAATCCTAACTCTTCCTGATCAACAACTATTCTAATAACCCAAAAAGCAATAAAACGACACTACCCTCTAACTCTATCTAATGCTAGGGGTGGATCCATATCTAACTATAGTATCTGAGACAAAATATTTTATCGGTGTACTGTCTTTATAATATAAGAACAATTTATAGATCAAGTATAGTTATCAAACACCATTTTTCAAAATTTAAATATAACCACATAACGAACAGTAACAAAATCCCACAAATATCATTATAATAAAATAATTGAATTTAAGTCAACTAGTCAAATTACTTTGATATATAATAAAATGTGATAATACTTTCTAGAACAGAATGTAATTACACACTGAGTAGTATCAAATCTACAGATATCGTCAAGATATAGAAACTGAATATAAATCAGCCAATCAAATCATTTTTATATAATAAAATACTTGAAACGCATACTTCCCTAATAACCATATGATCGTTTCACCTCACGATTGATAATTATAACGGTACCGTAACTTGTACAATTGTGCAATTTAAGGTTGTCATCAGTGTCAGGGTTATTTAATATCTCCAATGGTAGGAGCAAACATATGGTATAAACCACTATATCATAATGATAATCATTATCATCATCAACCACAACAACAAAAAAATATCAATCACCTATAGGACTTACCCTTCTGCTAGATCACAACACAAAATCCTACCGGATATGCTCTCCTGTTAGGACCAACAACATCCCGCAAGATATACCCTCCTATAGGGACTACACTATGGCATAGTAGTATGATAATAAACACCACTTTCCATATTTAACCATTTACTTAATCTATTTAACGTTATAAAATAACTCATTTTAATAAATCTTATCTTTTTACAATTTGGTACAAAAATATTGGCAATTTACATAAAAGACAGTATACTCACCTCGAAAATTGCACTACTAATAAGTTATTGTTGAAATATTGCCCAAGTCAGCGTAGCTAGTGAACCTAATGACAACATGGATTAAACTAAGAATTTAACTAAATAAGTCTAATATGATATGAAATGCGTGAAATTCATGACACTAAAAGTGCAACTTTTCCCTGTCCCAAATTTTCTTTAAGTATATGAAATTTATTAAAATTAAACGGTCTACTTTCTCAATCCAATATTAATTTTAAAACTAAAATATTATATTTACATTTATAAAATTTATCAATTAATAATTTAATTGCTAAAAACATATTATCTAACCTTCAACAATATTACTAATCAATGAAATAAACAAATATACAAATAAATATATATCTTTATAAAAAAAAAAAAAACAAAGAACTAATATTTAATAAGATTCATCTCTGTTGAAGAATGCTATTGAAATAAGTTCTTGAAGAAATTAAGAATCTAATAATCATTTTTTTCTATTCCTTAATACATATATATACGTATATGAATACCAATACATTGCCTAACTTTTTTTTTCCCTTTGTGTTGGCCTGATCTCCTAAGGCCATGCATCTATTTTTTATTTGTTTTTAATAAGTTTTATCCACTTTGATTCTTAAACAACAATAGATATTATTTTGACAATTTATATTAACTACTGCACAAGAATCTCTAAAATTTCATTTACGTCCAAAAGATAAAGCTTAATATTATAAAATAACAATTGACCCCCGAAACCTTTTAAAAGTTAAATTAAAATTAACATATTAACTCCACTAAAGTTCTTAAAGCCAAATATTGAATATCAAAATCACTCCTAAAAATTTTGAATTAAAATTTAAATAACACAATAAGCCATATTATTTTTTGGATCTTCTAAAATGCAATTAAAAATATGCACATAAAAGATTGGGTTTTACATCATCGGTCATGTTTAGGGAACTAGGGCGGGATCTTTGGGTTTTACAGTTGTGCTCAATTTCATGTGCTTGACACATGAGGTCTATTTAATTTATCTTGGAGACACGTTCTTTCTATGTAAGTACTTGTTTTACCATGTGCTAGTACAATAACCATGGTAAAAATATGTCCTTATTAGATGCCTCTATTCCCGAGACCCGAGCATGAGAGGGTCGAAAATGCATTGATATTTTAAATCCCAAGATTCATTCTAAAACTTTAATAATATGGACTTATTTCTTTGTTTTTATCATCAAATAAAAAACTTAAGGAGGCTATGGTGTGTTGGGTTTCACGCCTTAAGTTTGTCACACATTAGATGCATGGAAGAAGATGGTCGTTTCATCTCCTAGGTAGCAGCTAACATTCTCTTGCAACAAGGATCCCTTCTATTTAAGTAGAGGGTCCTTATCATTGGGACTCTTTTGCATACTTTTAGTTTTTTGTATAGTCCACTCTTAAAATCCTTTACATTTTTAAGAGATTTGCTTCACATTTCGACAGTGGTTCCTCTCGATTTAGGTAAGATTTTGTATTTTCAATCTTTCCATTCTTCTCTATTTTATAGTCCATTTGTTTTTATCCATGTAACCTTGTGATTTAGCATTGTTTTTCTTATTCTTATATTTTTTTCCTCTTCTTCGTTGTTTTCCGACAATCTTTGTTTTTTTTTTTACTCTGCTTTTATGACACTTCCTAGAAGACACGACTCATGTAGTATGTCTAGGTGGCTTGGCCTCAATTCTGGTGATGAAATCGTGCCAACTGCCCTTATGGGCTCGAGTTCTCGAGTTGGTAAGAGGGTTAGACCTTTTATCAGGACTAAGACTGTCGTTCGATGCTAAACTATCTTGTTCTTGGGAGGAAGAGCCTTATCTCATGCCCTCTTCTTGGGATGAATAACCCATCTTCATCTTCCTACTCTAATGCTTGCTCATATAAGGACCCCGCAGGATCCCGTCCAAGACTACAAGAGTTTAATGTCCGAGGCTAAATTAGCTAAACTCTAAAGAAAGTTTAATAAATTTACTAATAAATTAATTTATTAAAATAAGAACAATTCTAATTTGCTCTTCATGGAGAAAATATTTTTCCTCAAAGGCATTTTCTCAAACTGTGAGTTACACCTACCCACATATCATAAGCGTGTCCAATTGGTAGGAATTTTACAAAGAGAACCTTCTCATAAATTATTTCTGTATTATATGATCTCTTTACTTTGTGTTCTTGAAAGGACCAACAAGATGTGGATAAAGCCAAAAATATGTAGTCCAATCATATAAAGATTGCTTGATTATATAATTTCTTTTAATACCAATTTGAATCTCATCTCAATTGTCACACTATCTTGTACATAGTCTTGAATGAGTTATATTAAATTGAATCACATTGGACATATATGTCTTTACTAAGAGTGATAGATCCTATCTTGCGTACTCATATATTCACATATATGTTCTACTATGCCCAGTGAATACTATTGAAGTCTCGAAAATCACTTAGAATTATCAAAGTATAGCTACTCATATATGTAACATATGATACCTCAAGTCAAAATATCACAAATAAAATAATATCTCTAATATCCTATTTTGACATTGAGCAAAGTAACCATGTAGGATATCAAGGATAATCATATCCGGTCCCTTACTACACTAGTAAGTACTCCTGTTGTTCTATTATCTCATACTATTGGTTTAAGACTCACCACTCTTAAAAGGAAAAACAACAGAACAAGATATCTTAGACTGTTGAAGACCAAGTTTCAACAATCCAACACCGACTAGGAGCAAATAAACAATATAGGTTACCAAATGTCTATGCTCTCCACCTTTTAATTATATTAAATATCTAAGACTTTTGAACTTACTATCCAAGGTGTACAACAACATTGATGTAATAGAAGAATAATATCAAAATCTCTTTTTATTAATACTTAAGATTAAAATATTTCATAAATAGAAGGCATAAATATAAGATTGCAAGATTGGTAGGGATGACATCCAACATCAGGATATCTTGATAGGTGGGATCGTTAGTGGGAGAAGTTATGAATGAGATCTAAAACTTTAGGTTCTACCATGGAGACCAAATTCATTACCACATAAGACACAACTAATAAAGGTGTAAATTTTTTTGACAAACTTGGTACCAACCACTAAATCAATGAAACATCGATATTGTGATAATGATGGGGGCTATATCTTAGGCAAGGAACCTAGATATCATCAATATCTAAATACCAAGAACAGAGCTTTCGTAAAATCATTGAAAGTATCTTATTGTTTTAGAGAGTAGTAGATGCAGACAATGTGATGGATCCACTTACTAAAGATATGATTTTACATCAGTTAGATCGACATCTTGAAAAGATGATTTTAAATACTATACCGATTGGCTACAGTTCTAGTGTGATGTTGTTGGGAATAAACCCTATAGAGAATCTTAGGTGGACTTATTTCCAGTAATAATCTCAAGTAAATAAATAATGAAAGGTACTTTAATATTATTTTTGAATCATATCAATATTGTTGTCGATCCTAGATATAAAGTTAAAATACCTAAGTTCTTTAATGTGATTAAAAAACGAAGACCAAAGATATTTGGTAAATTGTGTTCTAATTGTTCCTAGTTAATATTGGATTGTTAAAACAAGTCTTTAACAATTTAGACTAACTTGTTGGGGTGTTTTCTATTTTTGGAATAGTAAGTCTTAAACCATTAGTAAGAGATATTAGAACAAACACAAATGACTTACTGAGTTACTAGTGTAGTAAGGGACTAAAGGTGATCATCCTTGATATTTTACATGGTAGCTTTACTCAATGTCAAAATAGGGCATTTGAGTTATGATTATATTTGTGATCATTTGACTGGAGGTACTGTATATTACATGTATAGGTTTCTATACTTTGACAATACTGATTGTTGCATTCTAGCCACGAAAGTTCAAAAGTTTTCATCGGGTATTAGAACAAATGTCTAGAGTAGTAGGACGTTTGGGATGAGATTCTAATTTTTGTTACAAGTGATTATACTATCCATCAATAAACATATGATCGGACTAGGAGTTTTTCACTTATCCATACTCTGTTGGTCCTTTCAGAAGCACAAGATAGAGAGATAGTATTTTATGAAAATCATATATAAGGGAGTTCTCTTGGTGAAATTCCTATCAATTGGATATGGCCGTATATAAGTAGACGTGACTCGTAATCAGATAAGATATCTTGGAGAAATTATTTTTCATCAAAGGGTAAAATTAGAATTGTTTTAATTTTAATTAATTAACTAATCAATTAATTATTTTCGCTTTTGGTATAAACTTGATGGGTCACACACAAATGGAAACATAAGTTTGGAAAGCCCTTTAAAAGGTGTGGGTAGTAATGTTGAACTGTTTAGATGTTCGGGGGCCAAAGGCAATTAAGGAAAAAATGGGGTCAAGGGTTTTGAACCTTAGACAATGCCTATAAATAGGGGAAGCCATTATAGTTGTCCCCAGCAATAGAATCAACCGTCATCATCATTTTCGACTAGCCTCATTCATTAACTTATTGTTCTACTATTTTTATTCTTATTACCTACTAGAATCAAAACAGATCTACCTAGATTTTTTATATTAGAATTAGATTTCTAGATATCTCGAGAACATAATCCTATTAGAGTTTCTCGTATGGATACAATTAAAGGTAAAACACTTGTATTGTTTTTTAGAAAATTATTCTCTTCAAAACCAGATCAAGCCGCTCTTGGAAGAGTCTTCTTAGATCATGCCTAGGGAACTAATGTCATTGGGGCTAAAGTACCAGAAAATGGATAATTAACGCATGACAGACTTTAGGCATGAAACTCGAAGTGCCACAACTTTTTGAAGTTTTGATTAGGTAATAAAAATAAGGAAACAAGTTCACCTGATTCTTCCCCAACATGATCCTCGGGATCTTATCACATTAAAGTATTCCCAACCCTCTTGCCCTTGAGTCTTGGGAATGGAGGGCATCTAATGAGGGGATTTTCAACCATGATTATTGTGTTGCCACATTTAAGAATAATACTTATGCTGGCCCAGTAAACTACCCAAGAGGGGGGTAAATTGGGTAGTATTAAAAAATTATCAGAATAATAACACTTCAAAAATTCAAACAATTAATTTTATCCTAAAATTCATTATTATCTTTATAGTAGTAGATATGTGTTAACAATTAGATGTACACCAAACAACAAGATAAGTAAACTAAATAAGACAGCACACTGCGATATATCCTGATTCAGCAAGCTACTCTCAGCTAATCAAGTCCTCCGAGCCCCACGGAGATTTGCACCCACTTATCACTAAGATTTCTTTAAACAGGTAGAAATCAAACCTTTACACAATGATTCTTTTCGCAAGCTCAGAATCAACCTTTACAAATTCTTTTTCATAAGCTCAGGAATATCCTCTACTTTTTACAAGCTCAAGAATAACCTAATTCTTTTTATAAATTAGGCTAAAGAATCAAAACCTCACAAATACTCCAAATATCCTTTTACTCAGTAAGGATTGAACCGTTACAAAATCACTCACAAATTCAATCAAGGAAAAATTAACACCTAATCTTTTTATACCTTAGGCAAAGATCAAAACTTCAATCTCTTTACTACAAGAGATTAAAACCAGCTATCCTTGATTAGACACTCCCAGTATTATCTAATCCGACACGCAACTCACCAATTGCAAATAATTGATAAGTGATTTTTCTACTCGGAACTTCTACCACCCTAGATAAATTAGAACTCAATTAATATCCCAAAACTAATGACAGAAAAGTGAGATATTCAAAATCTTATTTTAAACAAAAAATGGATAACACGTAATTAAGCACGTAATCAGATCAATTTAAGAAATTGTTTCAAAAATATTTTTCAATAAAAAATTAGAAAACGATTTCTAAAGATCAAATTCCATGTCGATCCCAAGATTTTGATGAACAATTAAATATTGATATTTTGGTGGAACTAATTTTTTATCAAGTGTTTCAGTGACTTAAAGTTCCAATAATGAAGATGTCAAAGTGAATGGATGCTAAATGAAGATATCAAGATGATGAAGAAGTATTAAGAGTTTGAAGACATTAGAAAAAATAACTCAAGTAAATATAAACTCTTAATATCCCATTTAGGAACACACACATGACATAAAATGAATTTTATCGTTTAGGTGTGTTTTGGTTGAGTTTATTTATTTGCTCCTATGTGAATTAAAAAGACATATTGTTTGAATGACTCAAAAAATAATATAAGAGTATTAGTGAAGTTCATTTGAATATAAATATGGATAAGGGGCAAAATTATAAAAGAAAGTAAATAAAAAACGAGATCAGAGAAGAGATTCAGGAGAGGAAAGTCGATTAAGGAGTCGACCAGAGAAAGAAGATGAACTCTCTGAATCTGCGAGTTGAGAAAGAGGTCGACCAATAGAAGTTTGGCAAACTCTCTGAATCTGCAAGTCGACAGAATAGTCGACCGATGGAAGCTTGGAAAATTCTCTGAATCTGCGAGTTGACTGAGGAGTCGACTGATAAAGTGCATGGGCTACTTCCAGTATCCATCAGTCAACTGGTTTCTGGATATTGGTTGATCCGATTTTAAATCCAAAAGCAGCCGTTTTTTGTTAAGATTTGAGAGAGATTTCGGGGATATTCTTAACATTTGAGATATGGTTCATATACATATTAAATCCTTTTAATATGGTTCATTAATTATTAAAGTTTCTCAATTTGGTACATAAAATGAATTCTATACTTATTTGTTTTAATTGAGAAATACTTTGGGGATTTAATTGGGAGTTTTAAAAGTTGTTATTAAGTGAAATGGAGCCTAAATGAAGTCCTCATGTTATGAAGGGTCTTTAAGAGTATTTTATTGTCATGACACTTGTGAACTAGCTGTTAGAAGACTAATTACATGTGCCCTTATATAGACCTGCAAATTTTTCTAAGGAAGAAAATCATTTTATTCATTCTAAGAGAAAAAATCAGTCTATATTTGAGAGAGTGTTTATAAGAGTGATCATTCAACGATACTGTGAGCTGTTCTAAGAGTGATTCTGATAATTAACTACGATCAATTTGTGCTGATATTGGAATTGAAGCTACATTATTTTTATCATTAATTCTGTAGATTCCGGGTGAGATCTTTCCATATTGATTATTACTTGTTTATTATTGTCTCTGGAAATTGATCTTCGAAATTATTTTTTGATTCTTTAAAGAAAATATTCTTTTAAACAATTTCTTGAATCTGATTACGTGCTCTAATTTGCTAACCATATATTGTTAAAATTAGATTTCTACATCTCACATAATTCTATCACTAGTTGGGATATTAATTGAGTTTATATATATCTGGGGTAGTAGAAACTCCGAGTGAGATTTACTTATCAATTTTTGTATTGGTGAGTTGTGACTGGTTAAATATCACTGGGGATATTTAATTAAGAGTAGTTGGGTTTCAATCTCTTCATGTAAAGAGATTGATGTAGTGATTCTTCCTGGATAAGAATTGCGTGTATGAGTAATTTTTGTAACGGTTTAATCCTTACCGGATAAAAGAATATTTGGAGTGTTTTGGTGAGGTTTTGATTCTTGACCCTAAGTGTTAAAAAAAAATAGGTTATTCTTTAGCCTGTAAAAAGTTGAGGTTATTCCTTAGCCTTTGAAAATGGAATTGTAAAGGTTGATTCTGAGCCTGTAAAAGAATCGGTGTGCAGGTTTGGTTCCTACCTTTAAAGGAATCTTGGTTTTAGTAGGTGTGACCTCTATGGAGCTCAGGGGACTTGATTAGTCAAGAGTAGCTTGGTGAACCAGTATAAATCTCTGGTGTGCTGCCTTCTTAATTTATCTATTTTTGCTGTTTGTATGTGCACCTAGTTGATTGATTAATTCTGCTGTATTATAAAGATAATAATTAATTTAGGCATAAAATTAATTATTTGATTTATTGATTTTTATTCTGATTATTTTTAATTACCCAATTCACCCCCCTCTTGGGTATTCTACTAAGCCAACAATTGGTATCATAACTGATTTAACTCAAATCTATTTTGCTAACAAAGATCACATGGCACACATAGTAAGCACACTAGGTGAAGGGCAGTCTATGCACCGACCACCTTTTTGCAGGTGAAAGTTACTCGTTTTAAAAAAACAGGATGATAGTCTTTCTTCAAGTTACAAATTATGATGTGTGGCTAACAATCGAGGATTGTCCATTTATTCCAATGGAAAACGGAGTTGAGAAGAAAAAGGAACAACTCACTGCTTTCTATAAGCAGAAACTCTCTATTAATTGTCAAGCTATCAATATTCTCTTTTGTTCTTTAGATGCTAATTAGTATTCTAGAGCTTCAGGTTGTAAGTCCGCAAAAGAGATGTGGGGTAAGCTACAAGTCACCCACAAAGGGACAAGTCAAGTGAAGCAGTCAAAAATCAATGCACTTATGAGAAAATTTGAGCTGTTTAGGATGGAGAAAAATGAATCAATTCATGAGATGTACATTTGCCTCAAAAACATATGCAACAGTATGAATCAACTCGAAAAATCATACTCCATGGAGGATAGAGTACGAAAGGTTCTAAGGTCCTTGACGAAAATATGGGAGTCAAAAGTGACGGCAATCGAGAAAGACAAAGATCTTGGCAAATACGACATCGATGATCTAATTGGTAATTTGATGACTCATGAATCGGCGATCAAAGGCTACGAGAATGATACCGAAAATAGCAAGAGGAAATCCTTGGCACTAAAAGTTAAAAAAAAAATTGAAGAAGAGGATGACAGTAATGATGAAAGCCTTGATAGTAAGAAAGAGAAGAATGTATCACTTCTCACAAACAATTTTAGAAGAATGACTCAGCGCACATTCTGTGGGAACAAAAATCTCAACATGTCCAAAGTGGAATGCTACAACTGTCGTAAAACTGGTCATTTTCAAAATGATTGCCCTGAACCGAAGAAGGATAAAGAAAATGAGAAGAAGAAGAAAGCAAAGAAGAGTAAGAAGAAATCGATGAAAGCTACTTGGGATGATACCAATTCAAGTAGCTCAGAAGAATCAAATAGTGAGGATTCGTCAATGCTGGCTTTAATGGCCACTGGTGGTGAGGTAACCGATTATTCAAGTTCTTGTCCTTTAAATTTTGATGAATTATTTAATGTTTATCAAGAACTTTCACATGATTATAAAAATCAGGGTTCAAAAATAAATACCCTTCAAAGTACAATTAACACATTAAACAAACGAGTAGTGGATTATGAATTTGAAAACAATGAGTTAAAGTCTAAATTGATGGATTTGCAATTAATTGTTCTCAAATTTACCGGCGGTGAAAATAATTTGAAAATTCTTTTAGGAAGTTCACGTGGAGTTTGTGATAAGGCCGGTGTTGGATTTCAGAAAAATCTTAAACAAAAACGCTTTCATAATTTCTTTTCTGAAATCAAGGATCTTATTAGATGTTTTAAATGTAACGTTATGAGGCATACTATTCGAAGATGTTTTGCAAAACTATCTAACTGTAGACAAGTTTGGGTTCCAAAAGGAATAAAAATTATCCCGACTAACAAGATCGGACCCACGTAAGCTGGGTACCACTTAGGAACTATTTGAGGTGCTCCTTGCAGGTTATTCTAAAAGTATCAATAAACAAGGACAAATGGTTCCTAAATAGTGGTTGTTCTCGACACATGACGAGAGATAAAAGAAAATTTACATCTTTGACACCTAAAGATGAAAGTCATGTGACTTTCGGAGACAACGCAAAGGGTAAAATTATCGGTATAGGTAATATCGGTAATGGTAGTACTATGATTAAAGATGTGTTACTCGTTAATGGACTTAAACATAATTTACTTAGTATTAGTCAACTGTGTGACAAATGATACAATGTTATATTTGATCATGCTAGATGCATCATTAAGAATAGTCATGATAGTAGTATTTTGTTAATTGCATCACATTTTGAGAATGTTTATACTTGTTCTTTTGATGATTTTAATTCTCAAAATTTATCTTGTTTGAATGCGTTATTTGAGAATAGTTGGTTATGGTATAGAAGACTTGAGCATGCTAGTACGGAGCTAATTTCTAACTTATCTAAGAAAAGTCTTGTACGTGGCCTACCTGATTTGAAATATGTGAATGATAAAGTATGTGATGCATGTCAATTAGGCAAGCAAGTTAGATCATCATTTAAGAAAAAGATGCACACGTCCACGTCTAGATGTCTTGAATTATTGTATCCTGATTTATTTGGACCTAACTCTGTTGCTAGTTTCGGTGGTAAGTTCTATGCATTTGTTATTGTTGATGATTATTCTAGACTTACCTGGGTATACTTTCTTGCTAAGAAAAGTGAAGTTGCTTCCGTTCTTGCTAAATTTTGTAAATGTGTTCAAAATGAGAAGCAATGTTCTATTATTAACATTCGTAGTGATAGAGGAAGAGAATTTAAGAATGATGAAGTGATAGGTTACAGTGATGAGCATGGTTATACTCACAACTTTTCTGCACCAAGATCACCGCAACAAAATGGTGCAGTGGAAAGAAAGAACAGAACGCTTCAAGAGATGGCCAAAACAATGTTAAATGAAAATCGTTTACCAATCTACTTCTGGGCTAAAGCAATAAGTACCGCTTGTCACGTGGTAAGTCAGGTATCAATTCGTAGAGGGTTTAACAAAACCCCATATGAAATCTAGAATGGTGCAACTCCTAATATCTCATATTTTAAAGTCTTTGGATGCAAATGTTTTATTTTGAATGACAAGGATAATCTTGGTAAATTTGATGTTAAATCCGATTATGAGATTTGCCTTGGATATGCTACTAACAGTAAGGCTTACAAAGTCTATAATAAATGTACTTTAGTAGTAGAAGAAACTATGCATGTCATTTTTGAAGAAGCTGATCCATACTTGTCGAGAAAAGTTTTGGATGATGATGATGCAGGTATCTTAAATAACCAAAACCAAGGTAATGATGCAACAAAGGAATCTCAATAAGAGGAGGAACCTAAGGAGAATGAGTCGACTTTATCAAGAGCTATAAAGAAAGTATCGGGGCATTCAATTAAAGAAATCATCGGTAATTTTGAAAAGGTGTAAGTAATTGATCTTCTCTTAGGGATATAATTAATCTTGCTTTCTTATCTCAAATTGAGCCTAAAAATATAAACGAAGCGCTAATTGATGAATCTTGAATTTCTACAGCACAAGATGAATTAGTTTAATTTGAGCGGAACAAAGTATGGTATCTTGTTTTGAGACCAGATTTTCATCCAGTTATTGGTACTAAATGGGTATTTAGAAACAAAAATGATGAATCCGGTATGGTAATTAGAAATAAAGTAAGATTAGTGGTACGGGGCTATAATCAAGAGGAAAGAATTGATTATGATGAAACTTATGCTCCTGTTGCTAGACTAGAAGTAATTAGAATGCTACTCGTCTTTGCATGTTAACGTAATTTTAAGCTATATCAAATGGATGTAAAGAGTGCATTTCTAAATGGCTTTTTAGCTGAAGAAGTTTATGTGGAACAACCCCCGGGATTTGAAAGTGACAAATTTCCCAATCATGTATTTAAACTTCGCAAGGCTTTGTATGGGCTCAAACAAGCTCCGAGAGCTTGGTATGAGAGACTTAGCCGATATTTGATCGAAAATGGTTATCGAAAATGGTTTTTGAAGGGATATTTGTGATATTACACTATTTGTAAAGCAAACTGATTCTGATATTCTATTAGTACAAGTATATGTTGATGATATCATTTTTATATCTACTAATGAAGATCTTTGCCAAGAGTTTGCTAAGATAATCCAGGTTGAATTTGAAATGAGTATGATGGGAGAGCTGAATTTCTTTCTTGGATTGCATATTAAGCAAACCAAATAAGAGATATTTGTAAACCAAGCTAAATACACCAAGAAACTATTAAAGAAATATGACTTGGAAGGAACTAAAGAGTACAAAACTCCCATGGCAACGGCTATAGAAATTGAAAAATATGATACAGGCAAACACGTTAATGAAAAGATGTATCGAGGCATGATTGGTAGATTGTTGTATTTAACTGCTAGTAGACTTGACATTATGTATAGTTTTTGTCTTTGTGTTAGATTTCAGTCTTATCCTAAAGAATCGCACTTGACTGCGGTTAAGCAAATTTTTCGTTATTTAAAGGGGACGACTGACCTAGAATTATAGTATCCTAGGGGAAGCGATTATAAATTGGTAAGTTACTCCGATGCTGACTTTGCCGGTTGCAAAGTTGAGCAAAAAAGTACAAGCGGATCATGTCATTTATTAAGACATGCTTTTATTTCTTGGTCAAGTAAGAAACAAAATTCGATAGCCTTATCCACTACTGAGGCTGAATACATGACAGCTGGTAACTGTTGTGCTCAAATTTTATATATTAAGCAACAGTTAAATGATTTTGGAGTTTGTATAAAGGAGGTTTCGATCTTTTGTGATAATAAAAGTGTTATATGTCTAAGTAAGAATCCTACACAGCACTCACAAACTAAGCATAGAGAGATTAAACATCACTTTATTCGTGATCACATTCAAAAAAGGGATATTATTATTGAGTATATTGATACATCCGACCAGCTTGCTGATGTTTTTACCAAACCACTAGCGGAAGATCAATTTGTGAAAATCATTCGCGATTTAAGAATGGCTAGGCATAATGATGTTTGCCTAGAGTGACTTACATGTTTATTGTTTTCTCCTTCCCTACCTAAATTTTTTTGAAGATGACAAAGGTGGAGAAATGAGTGATGTTTTATTTAGGGGGAGAATTCTAAAACTGTATATTTTAATCAAAAGGGAGAAATTTAAAAAATTATGCTTTATTGAGTATTTTTAAATTGTGAATTATTGAAATCTTCATTATGATGTTTAAATAAGTTAAATAACCCATCCTCGGATTCAGGGGAAGTGTGGTTATATTTTATTTTTAAACAAAACATCAAAGTTAATTGTTATCATAAAAAAGGGGGAGATTGTTGATCCCTAGATTTTGATGAACAATTAAGTATTAATGTTTTGGTGGAACTAATATTTGATAAAGTGTTTCAATGATTTAAAGTTCCAATAATGAAGATGTCAAAGTGAATGGATGCTAAATGAAGATATCAAGATGATGATGAAGTATTAAGAGTTTGAAGACATTAGGAAAAATAACTCAAGTAAATATAAACTCTTAATATCCCATTTAGAAATACACACATGACACAAAATGAATTTTATCTTTTATGTGTGTTTTGGCTGAGTTTATTTATTTGCTCCTATGTGAATTAAAAAGAAATATTTTTTTAATAGCTAAAAAAAGAATATAAGAGTATTAGTGGAGTTCATTTAAATATAAATATGGATAAAGGGGCAAAATTGTAAAAGAAAGTAAGTAAAAAACAAGATCAGAGAAGAGATTCAGGAGAGGGGAGTCAACTGAGGAGTTGGCCAGAGAAAGAAGATGAACTCTCTGAATTTGCGAGTTGAGAGAGAGGTCGACCGATAGAAGCTTGGCAAACTCTTTGAATCTACGAGTCGATAGAACGGTCGATCGATGGAAACCTGGCAAACTCTCTGAATATATGAGTCAACTGAGGTGTCAACCGATAAAGTGCATGGGCTACTTCCAGTATCCTTCAATCGATTGGGTAGTCGACTGGACACACAGTTTCTGGATATTGGTTGATCCGATTTTAAATCCAAAAGTAGCCGTTTTTTGTTCAGATTTGAGAGAGATTTCGGGGATATTCTTAACATTTGAGATATGGTTCATATATATATTAAATCCTTTCAATATGGTTCATTAATTATTAAAGTTTCTCAATTTGGTACATAAAATGAATTCTATACTTATTTGTTTTAATTGAGAAATACTTTGGGGATTTAATTGAGAGTTTTAAAAGTTGTTATTAAGTGAAATGGAGCCTAAATGAAGTCCTCATGTTATGAAGGGTCTTTAAGAGTATTTTATTGTCATGACACTTGTAAACTAACCGTTAGGAGGCTGATTACATGTGCCCTTATATAGACCTGCAAATTTTTCTAAGGAAGAAAATCATTCTATTCATTCTAAGAGCAAAAATCAGTCTATATTTGAGAGAGCGTTTATAAGAGTAATCATTCAACGATACTATGAGCTGTTCTAAGAGTGATTCAGATAATTAACTGCAATCAATTTGTGCTGATATTGGAATTGAAGCTACATTGTTTTCATCATTAATTCTGTGAATTCTGGGTAAGATCTTTCCATATTGATTATTACTTATTTATTATTGTCTTTGAAAATTTATCTTAGAAATTATTTTTTGATTTTTTAAATAAAATATTCTTTTAAATAATTTCTTGAATCTGATTACGTGCTCTAATTTGCTACCTATATATTATTAAAATCAGATTTCTGCATCTCACATAATTCTATCACTAGTTGGGATATTAGTAGAAGCTCCGAGTGATATTTATTCATCAATTTTTGTGTTGGTGAGTTGTGACGGGTTAAATATCATTGAGGATATTTAATCAAGGGTAGCTGTGTTTCAGTCTCTTCCTGTAAAGAGATTGAGGTAGTGATTTTTCCTGAATAAGAATTGTGTGTTTGTGAGTGATTTTTGTAACGGTTCAATCCTTACTGGATAAAAGGATATTTGGAGTGTTTTGGTGAGATTTTGATTCTTGAGCCTAAGTGTTAAAAAGAATTAGGTTATTCTTTAGCCTGTAAAAAGTAGAGGTTATTCCTTAGCCTTTGAAAAGAGAATTGTAAATGTTGATTTTGAGCCTGTAAAAGAATCGGTGTGCGGGTTTGGTTCCTACCTTTAAAGGAATCTTGGTTTTAGTGGGTGTAACCTCCGTGGAGCTCGGGGGACTGGATTAGCCAAATGTAACTTGGTGAACCAGTTTAAATCTCTGATGTGCTGCTTTCTTAATTTATCTATTTTTTTTGTTTGTGTGTGCACCTAGTTGATTGATTAATTCCGTTGTGTTATAAATATAATAATTAATTTAGGTATAAAATTAATTATTTGAGTTATTAATTTTTATTCTGATTATTTTTAATTACCTAATTCACCCCCCCCTCTTGGGTATTCTACTGGGCCAACATTCCAAATATAATCAAGCAATACTAAATAGAAAATAATTTGAAAAGATCTCACCCGAAATCCACCGAAAGAATAATTATAGTAATGTCACTTCAGATTCGGTAGCAGCAATAATCCATAATAAATAATTCTCAAGAATAACTCTTAGAAAAACTCTCATAATTCTCTCAAAATGATTTCTCTTAAAAAAGCTCAGTATAATTCTCTTGATCTCACACTCTAATATGAAAAACGCAGGTCTATATAAATGGGAATAAAATAAACACTCTAATGACTAGTTCCCACATGTTATGACATTCAATTGCTCTTATAGACCCTTTATATCATTAAGACTTCATCCTGGTTCAAATCACTTAATTATAGCTTTTAAATTTCTCAATTAAGCTCTCCAAATATTTCTCAATCACAATTAAATAGGATAGAAAGAATTACATGTACCAAATTGAGAAATATTCAAACTTAATTAACCAAATCTATAGGAATATCATAATATATGTTGCATATCTCAAATAACATTAAATCCCTCAAAATATCTCCTGAATCTTAACCATAAAACGGCTAGTAACGACTACTTTTAGAATAAAATTCAGAATTTCATAATATCTTAAAACAATCCCATAAGTCGATCGACCAAGATTACCTATCAACCAATCAATTCAGGATGTAGCCAAGCAAAAAATTCTTTCCCATCGGTTGACCTATCTGTCGACCTAGAGATTTAGAAAGTTAAATTTCTTGTCACAGGTCGACCGCCCAGTCGACTTATCGATTTAGATAGTTCATATTTAAGCTTCGGTCGACCTACCTATCGACTTACTAATGTTGGAACACTTCTCTCAATTCGTTTTTAATCCATTTTCACTGACGTTTTCGCCCATTTAACTAAAAACAATTCTCGGTTAACTCCACTAAATATTTAAATTCAATTTTAATCAATTATTAATATTTCATTTTCAATTACACATAGGAGCGAATAATTTAGCTAATTAGGATCCTATTAAAAACACACATATTTATAAAAGTCATTTAAAAATCTTTTTGTGTCGTGTATGATTCTAATTGGGATATTAAGAGTTGAAATTTAGCCTGAATTGTTTTCCCTAGGTTCTTCAAATTATTCAACCTATAAATCTTTCATAATCTTTGTCATCATCTTTTAGCATACATTCATTACTTGTCATCATATCTTCATCATTGAAACTAATAAACTGAAACACTCTATTAAACCATTAGTTCCACAAAAAACATCAACCTTTAATTGTTCATCAAAATTTTTAGAATCAACAATCTCTCCCTTTTTTATGATGACAATTAACTTTGATATTTTCTTTTAAAACAATAATGTAACCATGCTTCTCCTAAATCCGAGGATGGGTTTTTAACTCAATAGAGCACAATCATGAAGAATTCTCAACTAAGCATAATCATGAAGATAATCAACAAAACACAAACTTCAAAATGATAAATAATTATAACTCCCCCTTAAGATATTTAACAAGATAAAGTTCCTCATTGAGACATTCATTAAAACATCAACTAATTCTCCCCCTTTATCATCTAAAAAAAAATTGGGGAGGAGGGAACACAAAAAAAAAAATAAAAAAATACTACTCTAGGCAAATATCATTATGCCTAGGTTATACCAAAAATATCATTCTAAGCATGCAATCTTCCTCTATATAATTAAACATGAGAAAATTCATGTATATGTGAATAATCATAACATTTTAGCAATGTATCATGATATCAATTAATATCTTCCTAGAATCTAGAAACATGTGATCTTTAACGCACTAGAATATGAAGCATATCTCAAGAATAATTTATCGATCATAAATCTAGTATATGCATAACCATAGATAAGTGCATATTTCTCTCATAAAATATGAATTCCCTTTTTGAACAATAATCATTAACGCCCAAAAACATGAATCATATCTCAATCAATAACAATGTTATCTTATATCATTCTAGATCCCTTCATAAACAGAACCATTTAAAAATTAAGAGACATGAAACGTATGAGAAAAATAGATGATCATGTATATATCAAGATACTTGATATCCATAAATATATTCACATGCACAAAAATATTAACTCGAAACATTAAGCACAATTTGATATGCATTCAAATGATTATATATGGTATCAAAAAGAATTCTTATACTTTCATACTAATATTAACCATAAAATTCTTATCATGATCAAATTAAATCATTCAATTCATCTCAATATAAAATATTATGCATTTTAATAAATCAAGATGTATAAAATAAAAACTCAATTCAATTCAATTTCTAAATCTCACAACATATTTTAAAAATTAATTCATGATCACTATTTGATATAAGCACACAAAAACATATTAATAATCCTTAACTAAACGTGATTCTTATAATCACCATATAATGTTTCTAAGACAAAAGGTGAACACATCATTTAAAATAGGTCTTAGAGACAATTACCAACTTACCTATTTGGCAAGTTGGGACTCTCTATCTTTAACAAATTTAATAAATTTAAAATGCGAGGGATTAGTAGTACCTTTTATATCTTTTGGGGTGACTTTACTTTTTACCTCATTTGTGCTCATAATTGCTTTGGGTGCATAATTTCTCTTGCCATGTCCGGATCCTCTCAACCTTTGATTTTTGCCATTTAATTAATTGATGATTCCCTTTGCACGTATCCCTTGTGGCTTCCTAGTGATATCCTTTCTTGGCTTTTGTACAACTTTTATCTTTGCACATTTCTCTTGTGACTTCTTAGTAATTTCACATTATGTCTTTGATGCATCTTTTCGCTTTGTATGCGTTGCTTGTGGATCCTTGATAACTCCTTGTCTTAGTTTTGATATGACCTCTGTGTTTGTTCCTTTGGGTCCACTTCTAACATTATGTAACTCTGCACAAGTCATTTCAACAAATTTCTTCGCTATCCATTTCAATTTGGATTTGTCCTTGTTAGACATAAACATAGGGTTTCTGAATAGACATTATACTTTAAAATGTCCAACCCTATTGTAATAATAACATCTCAAATCCGATTTATTATAGAAAATATGAGATGTAAATTAAGAATCATTTCTAATAATAGCCACATAATTATCACTGGCTTGTGATGAAGGATGAGACGATGAAGCATATCCACTTTGCCTAGAAAAATCATTCTCAGAATCTCTTGAAATAGTCTTAAGGTCGGATTTTAATTTTTCAAAATTTTTCTTTAGTAAATCGATTTTTAAATCAAGATCTGACCTTTGCATAGAAATCATCTCAAGATTATTTTTAAAAACTTTATTTTCATTTTCAAGAGAATCTACTTTAGAGAGCAAATTACTAATTTCAAAAATAACGTCCGAAAATTCTTTTGTACCACAATAATTATCCAAATGCATTTTAGATTTCCGGACACTTTTTCCTCCATTTTCAAAAGAATCAATTTTTCTTTTTAAACTCAAACTCTCTTTAGCAAAACATATTGTGAAGGAAAGTAATTTTTCTATGACAATATGGATATTTTCATTATCATCATCTCCATCACTACCACAAGATTCACAAAAATTGTAAATCACATTATCGTATACGCATTTACTACTATCAAAAGAGGATACACAAAACACATCGTCCATAGTGTGTGCACGTGACCAGTTTAGCTAGGATGTTAAGTCTAATCGAGCTAAAACTAGCTCTGATGCCAATTGTTGGCCCAGTAAGCTACCCAAGAGGGGGAGTGAATTAGGTAGTATTAAAAAATTATCAAAATAATAACACTTCAAAATTCAAACAATTAATTTTATCCAAAAATTAATTATTATCTTTATAACAACGAATATGTATTATCAACTAGATGGACACTAAATGAAAATATAAGTAAAATAAATAAGACAGCACACTACAATATATCCTGGTTCACCAAGTTACTCTTGGCTAATCTAATCCTCCGAGTCCCACGGAGATTTGCACCCACTAATTACTAAGATTCCTTTAAACAGGTAGGAACCAAACCTTTACATAATGATTCTTTTCATAGGCTCAAAATCAACATTTACAAATTCCTTTTCACAGGCTTAGGAATAACCTTTATTTTTTACAGGCTCAAGAATAACCTAATTCTTTTTATAACTTAGGCTAAAAAATCAAAATCTCACAAATACTCCAAATATCCTTTTACCCAGTAAGGATTGAACCGTTACAAAATCACTCATAAATTTAATCAATAAAAAATTAACACCTAATCTTTTTATATCTTAGGCAAAGATCAAAATCTCAATCTCTTTACCGGAAGAGATTGAAACCAACTACCCTTGATTAAACACTCCCAGTAGTATCTAATCCGACACTCAATTCACCAATTATAAATAACTGATAAGTGATTTTTCCACTCGGAGTTTCTATCACCCTAGATAAATTAGAACTCAATTAATATCCAAAAACTAATTATCAAAAAGTAAGATATTCCAAATCTGATTTTAAACAAAAAATAGGTAACACATAATTGAGCACGTAATCAGATTTATTGAGGAAATTGTTTCAAAAATATTTTTCAATAAAAAATCAGAAAACAATTTCTAAAGATCAAATTCCAAATATAATCAAGCAATATTAAATAGAAAATAATTTGAAAATATCTCACCCAGAATCCACTGAAAGAATAATTATAGCAATGTCACTTTAGATTCAGTAGCAGCTATGATCCATAATAAATAATTTTTAAGAATAACTCTTAGAAAAACTCTCACAATTCTCTCAATGTAATTTCTCTTGAAAAAAAACTCAGTATAATTCTCTTGATCTCACACTCTAATATAAAAAACTCAGGTCTTTATAAATGGGAATAAAATAGGCTCTCTAACGACTAGTTCCCACATGTTATGACATTTAATTGTTCTTATAGATCCCTTATATCATTAAGACTTCATCCTAGTTTAAATCACTTAATTATAGCTTTTAAACTTCTCAATTAAACTCCCCAAATATTTCTCAATCACAATTAAATAGGATAAAAAAGAATTACATGTACCAAATTGAGAAATATTCAAATATTATGAACCAAATCTATAGGAATATCATAATATATGTTATATATCTCAAATAACATTAAATCCCTAAAAATATCTCGTGAATATTAACCATAAAAAGGCTAGTAACGACTACTTTTAGAATAAAATCCAAAATTCCATAATATCCTAAAACAGTCCCATAAGTCAATCGACCAAGATCACCTGTCGACCGATCGATTCAGGATGTAGCCAAGCCAAAAATTTTGTGCCCATTGGTCAACCTATCTGTCGACCTAGAGATTTAGAGAGTTATATTTCTTGTCATAGGTCGACCGCCCAGTCGACTTATCGATTCAAAGAGTTTACATTTGTGCTTCGGTTGACCTACTTATCGACTTAAAGATTCTGAGAATTTTCTTTCTATACTCCGTTCGACTTATCTGTCGACTTACTAATGCTGGAACACTTCTCTCAATTCGTTTTAATCCATTTTCATTGACGTTTTCGTTCCTTTAACCGATTTCTTTTCTCAGTTAACTCCACTAAATACTTCAATTCAATTTTAATCCATTATTAATATTTCTTTTTCAATTACACATAGTAGCAAATAATTTAGCTAATTAGGATCCTATTAAAAACACACGTATTTATAAAAAGTTATTTAAAAATCTTTTTGTGTCGTATGTGATCCTAATTGGGATATTATGAGTTGAAATTTAACCTAAGTTATTTTTCCTACGTTTTTCAAATTTTTCAACCTCTTAATCCTTCATGATCTTTTTCATCATCTTTTAACATTCATTCATTACTCGTTATTATATCTTCATCATTGGAACTAATAAAGTGAAACACTCAATTAAACCGTTAGTTCCACAAAAAACATCAATATTTAATTGTTCATCAAAATCTTAAGATCAACAACTTACGTGGTAGACATATCTCTGGGACAAATTAAATAAGATTCGCATGCCAATCATGACACCGAGCTCAATTCTTGAACTTGAGGATCCTACCTAGGTTCCTTGGATAAATCCAAGAGCATCGCTCATACTAATAATCACAAACACCTACAACCCAAGCATATATTACAACATATGTAGGAATGATCGTCCTTGGATCGACTAGGACGAATCTACGAAATCCTCGATGCTCGAGATCCGTTACTATATCCCTCCAAATAAGGGAAGGGTGGTTAAATCTCTTAAATAACGGTTCATTATTTTCATATCCCACTAAATCTGGGGCTTTAACAGAGATTTGTCAAAATTTATTGAAGACTTGTCAAACAAGTCTTCCACCTCCTATAAATAGTAGAAAGTGGGTCTAGTCAAGGTATGTTCACTCCTCCTAGCCGTTTCTGCTTATTGTTTTGTAGGAATCCAAATTTAAAAAAGATCAAATTCCAAATTCAAAAGGAACCAGTTCTAACGGTTCAATTTTTAACCAGATCAAAAATTATTTTAAAAAAATACTTTTGTTTATATGGACCCCAAGGTCCAATATTAATTTCATAAATTTTTCATTATTTATTTTAATTTTAAAAAAAATTCATTTTCTACTGATATTTGTTGCACAACAATATTTTGAATCATGTTGCAAAATGTTTATTCTATTTCTAAACATTTGCTGCACAATAATATTGAAAAATTAAACCACATTGAAGTAATTACTATTGTGCAATAACTTTTATATCACCTATCGATACTCTTATTAAGAATAAAAATTGAGCAGTAAATATTTAGTCATGTCCATAAAAAAATTGTTGCACTGCAAATATTTACAATTCAGATGTCATTATCGTAAAATATTGTCAGAACACTCCACGCGGACAATCTTGCTGCTGGGAAAACTTGCCTTCAACTATTTTAAAGAATCTTGCTGCCAAGAAACACTTGTTTCCGCAACACTTCATCTCCACCAAATTAAAGTACCTACTTGACGATGGAGTATTTTGCAACTTAGAGCAATATGAATAAAAATGAAAAATTGAATCAATCAAAATTCTGCCATTTTCGACGCTTGATGCATGCTATTTAAGCAAATGATTTCATTTTTTAAATTGTGTTGTTGTTTCCTTTTTGGCCGATATGTTCATTTTCATCATCCAAGTGCACATATGTGCGTATATTACTAAAATGAGTTTTTATTAAAAAATAAATAAATAAATCAATGAGTTTAAGATGATATGGATTTTGTCCCTTGGAACTGATTTTAATATATTGGATAATATTGGGTGTGAGTAAAAAATGAAAATAAAATATTTTTTTGGTTTGTTAATGTGCTACCATGTATTTACTTCTCGGGTTTGACTACAATACAACGATTGTATCGATACAACCGCTGAAATTACAAGGTCGTCTTGAAAAAATTACAAATTATTCCAAAAAATTATAATTTACAGGTTCATTTAAAAACTAATAATTTTTTTAGCTAAGTTTTATAATTTCAACGACTGTATCAATACCGTCGTAATTTTTACCTCACTTCTTTTTCATGTACAACTAAAATGTGACGTACGTTTTACACGAGGACATCATTTTTCCTTGTACCCATAGGTTTTCCAAACGAAATTTACCCCACTAAAATACCACATGAAGAAAAACAAGGAACCTCCAAAAACACGTCCAAAACCGCCAAGAATAAAATAATGCTCTGACACAGGAAGACTCAAAAATCATTATCATCCCCTGTCGGGCTTATCCATTTCTCCACCAAACCCATTGTAATTTGTAACCGTTCCCCCTTCCTTTAAATACCCATTTCAATATAACCCCACCTCATCAATCAAGAAACTACTTTCTCACCAAGCATACCCTCTTCAGAGAGAGAGAAGAATGGCGGATATTGCAATGCTGGTTGCGGAGGAGTACGAAAGGAGGGTCAAGGAGTCTAGAAGAGACGGTGGAAATGGGGGAGAAGAAATTGACTTGTTTTCTTATGCCTCTGTTTTGGCTCATAAGGTTCAAGCCTCAATGTCTTCTTCTTCACATATGGCGATGAACAAGAAAATGGAGGAATTGGTGAAGTGGGTTTTGGAGCCCAAGAGCCAATTTGGTGTTGCTGCCAGTAATGGCGTCTTCTCCGCTTGAAAATTTCTAGAATTTTCTGGGAAAGAAAAATGGTAATTCCGTGAGTTGTAAAAGTTTTTTTTTTCTTTCTTTTTTGTGTGTAAATATGGTTTCTTGTAAGAGTACTGGAAATTAATGAAAAAATCGACTTTTTTTTTTTTAATTTTCTATATGATCTTTTATTTCTATTTTAATTCAATCTCAGTTGAGTCCTCGTTGCGAATTTGAATTATGGTTTGATATTTTATTTTTTCAAATTAATCAATTTTAGATTTGAGGTACAAACAATTTATAAAACAAATCTACAATTTTGAACAACCGAATCTAACTTCAGATTACCAATTTTCTTTGTAAAAATTCTTGGAACCGGATTTCGTTTTATTTCATTTTTAGTCCTCCCCTTCTGATTTTAACTTTCCTTTTTCCTCTGCTATTCTCTCTCTTCCCCCCAATTCTTTACACAATAAATATTATTTTAAAAAATATTTTCTGAAAACAGGTAAATGTGGAGTTTATTACAAAACCCAAGCATCCAACACCCAATACCTGGACTAAGATCCCGGTGTTCCCAACACCGGGATCAAATATAACATTTTTTTTTTTTTCATTTCAAATGATCCCGGGCGTTGTGAACGCCGGGATCATTAAATATATATAAATATATTTTTTTTAATTTGAATGATACCGGTGCTCAAAACATCGGGATCATCTGATTTATTTTATTTTTTTTCCATTGCTAACAGAGAAAAGAGAGAGGAGAGAAAGCCTTTGTTTTTAATTGCTAACAGACAGGAGAGAGAGAGAGAATGAAGTGAAGTGGGTTTCAAGAAAAATGGATTTTGACACTTTATACCTCTAAAATTTGACCATTATTTCACTTTGAGCATTTTTTTTTTTAGTTTGTACTTTTTTTTTCTTTTTTTTTTTTTTTTAAAGATTTTTTTTTTTTTTAATTTTAATTTATTTGATTGTTGTAATTTAAATTTAAAAGTAAAACAAACGATCGATCGAATAAATCAAACATTTAACAGATTAAAACAGTAAAGTGAAAAATTCTGAAAACTAATCCAATCGGTCGACCGACTGAACAAATCAGTCGATCGTTGAAAATAGTGAGTTTAAATTGCATGTTTTGATTTAACTTGTCAACCAAATGTAGCATCCTGTCGACCAAACGATAGGATGTCCTATTCGGTTGACCAAAAATTGAATTCGGTTGACCAAATTCAATTTGGTTGACAAGATGTCCCATTCGGTTGACCAAAAATTCAATTCAGTCCACCAAAAATTGAATTTGCTCTACAGGATATCACATTCGGTCGACCAAATTCAATTTGGTCGACATGATGTCTCATTCGGCCAACCAAAAATTCAATTATGTCGACCATATTAAATTTGATCAATAGGATGTCCTATTCGGTCGACTAAATTAAATTTGGTCAACAGAATGTCACATTAGATCGACCAAAAATTCAATTTAGTCGACAAAAAATTGAATTTGGTCAACATGATTGAATTTTTGGTCGACCGAATGGGATATCATGTCGACCAAATTCAATTTTTGGTCTTCTGTCAACCAAATTCAATTTTTGGTCGACCAAATTGAATTTTTGGTTGATTGAATGGGACATCTTGTCTACCAAATTGAATTTGGTCGATCGAATTAAATTTTTGATCGACCGAATGGGACATCCTGTCGACCAAATTCAATATGGTCAATTGAATTGAATTTTTTATTGACCGAATGAGATATCATGTAGACCAAATTGAATTTGGTTGACCAAATTCAATTTTTGGTAGACTGAATTGAATTTTTGATCGACCGAATGGGATATCTTGTCGACTAAATTGAATTTGGTCGACCGAATTCAATTTTTTATCGACCGAATAGAACATACTATAGACCAAATTCGATTTGGTCGACAGGATGTCCTATTCGATTAACAAGTTAGATCAAGACATATAATTTAAACTCACTATTTTAACGGTTGATTGATTTGTCAAGTCAGTCGACCAATTGGATTAGTTTTTAGAACTTTTTACCTCACTGCTTAACTTATCAAACGTTTGACTTATTCGACCGACCATTTGTCTCACTTTTAAATTTAAATTACAATAATTAAATAAATTAAAATTAACAAACAAAAAAAATCTTTATAAAAAAACGAAATTAAAAAAAAAGTACAAACTAGAAAAAAAAATGCTCAAATTGAAATAATGGTCAAATTTTAGAGATATAAAGTGTCAAAACCCATTTTTCTTGAAACCCACTTCTCTCTCTCTCTCTCTCTGTTAGCAATGAAAAACAAAACAAAGGCTTTCTCTCCTCTCCCTGTTCTTTGTTAGCAATAAAAAAAAATAAAAAATAAAAACGGATTAGAGTGATCCGGTTGTGTCATTTGAAATTGTTGGAACCTATATGAATTTTTAATTGTTTTTATTATTAAAGACAAATGTCAAAAGTGATTTTTCTTTATTTCCTCTATCCCACATTGGTTGAAAGAAGAAATGATGAGGAGTATAATTAAGGGCATGTGGGATACTTGGGGTGTGTCCCAAGGAGTACCCACATTTTGTGGAGGAAAAAGGAGTTACATCCCTACTGGTTTACCACACGCGCGCGTTGCCACCCGTGCCGAGTTGAGTCGAGTCGCGCGTGTGATGAGGTAGCACTTATTTATCTTTTGGACAAAAATTATTTAATAATTTCTTTTATATTAAATCCAAATTGTTTTAACGTTTCGTTTCATTAAACCGTTTAAATTCTGAACGTTTTCAAAACGTTTAAATTTTGGGAATTAATTCATAAAACGTTTCCATTATTTTCGAACCGATTGGAAACGTTTTGTGTCGATTTTTGAGTCTATAAATACCTGCGATTACTTCAGTTTTTGGAATACACGAAAACGTTCAGAAATAGTTCTGAATTTGTGTGAAACAGTTCTTGTTTTCTTTTTTAAACTGTTCTTCGTTTTTGAAATTGTTTCGAAACAGTAAACAGTTTTGTTCCGAAATATTATGTTTCGAAACAGTTTCTTCTTTCACTGTTTTAATTCTTTGAACAGTTTCTTCGTCAATTTTTTCTTTGATTTCCGAATAGTTGTTCTTCATTAGAACAGTATGTGGGGGTGTTTAATTTTCGGGACTTCTGTAGTGCAAAGAAGGTCTTAGACAGAGGTGATTCTGGACTATTTTATCCTGGGGACGACGGAACTGTTATACTGCTTGCACGATTCTTGGGCAGAGCCGTGAAACGTCTTAAAAAAAACGACCTAATCCGCTACTCAACCCAAGAAAATTCGGTAACTTTATTCTTTATCTTAATTGTGCAGCAACAGAAATGAAAAAAATATATATTATATTTGATCCTGGTGTTCGGAACACCGACATCTTAGTCCCGGTATGAATTTTGTAATAAAGTTCACATGTATGTGTTTTCAGAAAATATTTTTTAAAATAATATTTATTGCGTAAAGAACTTCTCCAATAGACTATGATGGGACTGATTGATAAATTATGTTCATTTTTGCAACTCATGAAATGGAATCTATTGCTTCATCTATTACTTAAAACATTTGCTGATTTTTTTTCCCCAAAATGTAGTTCTATGTGAAATTGCTTTGCAAGGGACGTAATGTAAACATATGTGCTTAATCATAATGCAGCAGGCTCATGTGGATAAGTGACTCTTAGGATCACTCCCGACACACCTTATCGGAACTTATTTTATCACATTTTCCAGTATATATACTGTTAGGAAATTTTTCATATTTTTATCAACTCAAATAAAATATTAAGCAAATTTTGACATGTTACCCTCTTCAAACAATTCACAATATCTACAATTTCATAAATAAAATAAAATTATAATATCGAGAAAGAAATATATTTGATATATTGAGACGTGTAATTACTATTTTAAAAAGAGGTATGCACTTTTATGTACAAGATAGATGATAAGCTCTTTTTAAAATACAATAATCGTTAAAGTGTTAGCAGGACATCCTTATATTGAATCAATCCATGTGATATATATTTGTTTGGACTGCTTAATTGCATATAATTGAGTCTAAGACCACAAGGATTAAGAACAAAAAAGAATTGCTTGAAAATTTGCGAAAATTGAAATCCCACAGAAACCAGTTGATCGATACCTTTATTCAATCAACCGATTCAACCAATAGCCTTATAGAAATATAAACTAGCCTAAACCGGTCAACCGATTGCGGCAATAGGTTTTACACTATTTTGATTCTGTACAACCGGTCAATCAACCAATCTAGTCAGTCAACCAATTACACCAGTAGGTTTTCTAGGATAGCCAATCGAAAACATAGGTTAATCGATTGTCGAAACTAGTCAACCAATTGTCAAGGTTGTTTGAATACGCTGAGCAAAAACATGAATTTGACTTTGAATTGAACATCATATTGATTCAAATGAGTTTATATGTCGATCAAACTTTTTATCTTTGAATTAAGTCAATTGTTTCGAATTAAGAGACAAGAGTAATGGGCAAATCGTTCAATATAACGTTTTCATTTTTCATGCCCTAAAATGTAGTCTTTTTCTTTGTTACTTGTCTCTCAACATTAAATTGTTCAAATTGGATGAATGGGAACAATGTAAGGGTTAAATTGTGAATTTTAATAAAGCAGCATTAATTCTCCTAGCTATTTAAAAACTTTGTTCTATTAATAAAAATGGAAAATGACCAGATAGTCTTTATATCGGCCTAAATCTAATAAATTATCCCACAACTTTCTAATTGAACAAATAGTCATCATTATCAAAATTATGTTACTGAATAGTCCTAATTTCAAATTCAAAGTTAGATTCCGACGATTTGGCCTTCCAGCTATTACTCCGTTTTTCGATTTGGTTGCCACGAGCACTACTCACTTTCTCTGTTAATTCATTGGTTTTTGGTCTTCCGATTCCATCTACTTTGTCGGGAATTGAGCAATCTCAACAGGTGGTTGTTATCGTTGGTCTTCGCGACGACCCGAGACATACCAAACGCTATAGAAGAAGAGTACATCAAAAGGCACAACCAGCTTGACTTCTTGTTCTTTATGTTCAATACTTGAGGTTCATTAGAAGAAGATTTTGGTTAATAATTGTATAAAACTATTGATTCGCTTCATTGCATTGAGGATTTTAATTATTAAGCATAATTCTTTGCTTGTAGTGTAAATTAATATTTAGGAACCAATTGGTTATATATATATATATATATATATATATATATTAGCATAATTCGTTATTTGCAGTGTAAATTATTGTTTAGGAAACATAATTCATTGAAAATTCTGAAAGTATCATGTTGAATGTAACACAAATCTGAAATTTGTATTGAATGTAATACGAATGTGAATTTTTGATAAAAATGATGTGTAATATCAATTTGAAAATCTTATCCAAATAAATATAAATATATAATTAGATCATGAAAAAAATATTATATTCAATTCAACACGATGTGGAAAATTACAAAAGTTCCGAAATAGCATATTGAATATAACATGAATGTAAAAACTGAAAATTTTAAAAGTACCATGTTGAATGCAATACGAATCTGAAATTTGTGTTGAATACAACACAAATACGATTTTTTGATGAAAAAGTAATGAACATGATATCATTTTGAAGATTTTATTGTGATGAATCTGAATATATAATTAAATCATAAATAAATACTATTGCTCTTAAGATTTTAATGAACAATTAAATATTGATATTTTTGGTGGAACTAATGTGTTTATTGAGTATTTCAGTTTAAACAGACAATATCATGAAGTAATTGTAAAAGATGAAGAGACAATGCAGAGACGATAACGTCATGAAAAAATTGTGAATGATGTAGAGATGGATACTAAGAGATTGAAGATTCTGAAGAATCTAGGTGAAAATAATTCTAATATATTTTTACTCTTAATGTATCCCGATTAGGATCACACACGACACAAAAATAATTTTATAATTATGTGTATTTTTTATAAGATCATAATTAGTGAAATTATTTGTTCCTCTGTGTAATTGAAAAATAAATAAAGGTAATTGATTAAAATTGAATTTAAGAAGTTGGTGGAGCTAACCGAGAAAAGAAATCGATTAAAAGAGCGAAAACGTTAAAGAAAATGATTTAAAATAAAATTAAGGAAGGAGCTCTACATGATCCAGTCAACAGATAAGTCGACTTATGAAAATGAGACAAAGTCCTTGAATCGTTTGATCGACAGGTAGGTCGACCTGTGGCCAAAGAATGAACTTTCTGAATCTCTAAGTCGACAAATAGGTCGACTTGAGAAACTCTCTGAATCGTCCGGTCGACAGATGATGGATGGGCGGTCGACTGATGGGCAAAAGAATTTTGGCTTGGCTAATATCCTGAATCGAGCGGTCAACAGATGTGTCTAGGTTGGTTGACTGATAAGTCTATTTCAGATTTTGTGAAATTTCGGGATTTTTTTTAAAAAAACTACCCGTTAACTAGCCGTTATTTGGTTACTTGATTGAGAGATTTTAGGGATATGAATATCTTTAAGATATAATACTCTTATTTCAATATCTATATAGATTTGGTACATGGAATTAAATATTTTTCAAATCGGTCCTGTTAATACTTCCTATATTATTGATTTGAGTTTGAAAATTCTTTTGAGGGACTATATTGAATATTTTGAAAGCTATAATTAAGTAAAATACACCTTAAATGGAAGGAATCAATATATGGGGCCTATAGGTAATTTTAAATGACATATTTTGTGAAAACTAGCCGTTATAGAGTTTATTTCAAGTGGTTTTAAATAGACCTGCGGATTTCATATAATATCAACACCATATCAAGAATTATTCAGTTCATAAGCTTTTGTAAGAGTAATTATTCTGATATTATTTTGAGATCAAATTGTGAGATCCATTGCTAAGGAGTTCTTGAGTTAAAGCGCTGATTGTGTAAGCGTCACTGATTTGAACTGTCTAGCGTTTTCAATCTTTAATTCGTTGGTATTATTCGGGTGAGATCTTTCCAAGCTATTAATTTTTATTGCATATTTATTTTTCTATATTTGTTTGGTCGATAAGATCTCTTGATAAAATCGTTTTTTGAACTTTAAATCGCATAAAAATATTTTAAAACAATTTTTCATGAAAATTTGATTACATACTTATTTGTGTGCTATTCATATTTATCATAATTAGATTTTTATGTTTTCTTGGTGAAAGTATTCCAATCATATTTTTAATTAAGTTTATTGCAATCTTTACTCGTTTGGTTAATTGATTGTTGAGAAATCGTTTTTGAACTTTAAAAGTATAAGAAATCTTTTAAAACAATTTGTGTGATAATCTGATTACGTGCTCAATTTTGTACTACCCGTATTATTTTTATAATCAGATTTTTTTGATTCCTCACTTAATTCTATCACTAGTAAATATTGGGATATTAATTGAGTTTAAATTGATTTGAGGTAATAGAAGCTCCGAGTGAGAATAACTTATTAATTTATTGTAATTGGTGAGTTGAGTGTCGGATCAGATACTATTGGGAGTGTCTAATTAAGGGTAGTTGGTTTCAATCTCTTCCGATAAAGAGATTAAGGTGCTAATTATTCCTTGATTGAATTTGTGAGTGATTTTGTAAAGGTTCCATCATTATTTGGGAAAATGATAGTTAGAGTATTTCTGTGAGGTTTTGATTCTTTAACCTAAGGTATAAAAATAATTAGGTTATTCTTGAGATTGTAAAAAGTAGAGGTTATTCTTGAGTTTAGGAAAAAGAAGAAGTTATTCTTGAATTTGGGAATTTTTTTTTGTAAAAGTCGATTCTGAATCTGTGAAAAGAATCATTGTATAAAGGTTTGGTTCCTACCTGTTTAAAGAAATTTTAGTGATTAGTGGGTGCAAATCTCCGTGGGGCTCGGAAAACTGGATTAGCCAAGATTAACTTAGTGAACCAAAATAAATTTCTAGTGTGCTGTTTTCTTTACATTATTTATTTTTGGTTGTTTGGTATACACCTAGTTAATAATATATTTTCGTTGCTATATAGAGATAATAATTAATTTAAAATTAAAATTAATTATTTGGATTTTTGAAGTATTTTCTCTGATAATTTTTTATATCTATCTAATTCACCTCCCTCTTGGGTAACTTACTGAGCCAACAAATATCATGTTGAATTCAACATGATGTAAACAACAACGAATGTTCCAAAATAGTATGTTAAATGTAATATGAATGTGAAAACTAACAATTCTGTAAGTACCATTTTAAATGTAATATGAATATGATATTTCGATGAAAGAGTAATGAACACGATATTATCTTAAAAATCTTATTCAGACGAATCTAAATATATAATTAAATCATGAAAAAATATAATATTGAATTCAACATGATATGAAAATCTACGAAGGTTCCGAAGTAGTATATTGAATATAATATGAATGTAAAAATTAGAAATTTTGAAAATATTATGTTGAATGTAATATGAATTTGAAAACTAATGAAAAATAGTGAATATGATATCATTTTGAAATTCTTATTCAGATGAATCTGATTATATAATTAGATCGTGAAAAAAAATGTTTAAAATAATAATTATTTTAATTTTAATAAAATAATTTTGACTCTCTATTTTTTAGGAAATTATATATTAAATAGTTATAACGGCATATTAGAGTAAATAATGGACTATTTTGTAACCCACTGAAAAAGCTTGTTAGTTTTAGCCTCGCAAGAAGAGTTGCGTGTAGGTGCCCCTAATAAAAATAGGATGACACTATTCTCTTTTCAAAATGTACACTCCTTTATTTTATTAAAAGTAAAATTAAGAAAAAAAAAACATTGTTAAAGTCAAGTTACCATAATCAAGAATTACACTCTTTTGAATGTATCTAAAGTCAAATTTCTAAAATGCATTTTACAGCAATATATTCTCTTAAAACAGATAAAAAAGTTGGAAAAAAAAAAAAAGTATTCATATAAGAAATTTCACTAAGAATTTATTTTTAACTATTCATAATAAGATTTTTTCATTATGGATTTTGTTTTTATCAATAGTTTAAAAAATAAAATAAAAGTAATCAAATTTGAAAAATAATAGACATGTCATTGCTAAACCATCGGTAAAATGATATCATAAGTACATACCAAATAATAATACATAATTAAAAATCGTTTCTTTAATATCAATTATGTTTAATTTTTTAAATCGCCAAAATTAAATAATGAATAATACTAAAATCAGTATAAAGCCAGATGAAAATAGAATTGTTTGAAAATATAACACAAATTTTGGATCTATAAAAAAAAAATCAACATTTTATTATTTTCACACTTAAATTGGTAAAATATGAATTAGAAAAGATAAAATATCTTGAAGAGTTTAATAAATAGTTTTTATTTTTATTTTTTTGGTACATATGGTGAGGAGGGGTTGAATTCTAGACCTTCTACAAATAAGGTAGCCTAGATATCTATTAAGTTACAAATTTTGAGATGTTGAATAAATAGTTAATATTAGGGGATAGATGTTTAGTAAATTGACTTTTAATAAAGTGGAAGGAGTGAAATAAAGATTATAACGCTGCCCTAAAAATAAATTTCATGTTCATTTAATCAGTTTGTCATGGTTGTCGATTTGGGCCAGCAAGCAAGAATCAGCCCAATATCTTTGTTGGGCCTGTAGAAGCCCAGGTCAGTCAAAGAGGTGCCAAGGCAATAATTAGTACAAAACATTTGAATATCACAAATGAAGAACCGAAACATGAAATAGAGTTCACAACGGAGAGGTCATACAAGTCCTCGTACAATTCATTTCCACATCTTATCGTCAAGTATTATTTTCTTACTGGTTTTAATAAATTATTCGATGTCTTTTGTCCCGCTAATTTCTAGGGGTGTTCATGACCATAGGCCCGCCCAACATGCTTGTTATTTTGATTTGGGGTGAGGAGCTGACGAATTGGAACGGATTGGGCTAAAATTGCAAATCAAACCAATATTAGGTGGATTGAGTTAGTTTGAACCGTGAACCGACCAATAATGTACGGGTTGAGGCGGGTTGGATTGTGCAGGTTGATTAGTTTAAACTGTGAGCTACCCAATAGTGTACGGGTCGAACTTATTTTCGGGTTGAATTAATTAGAACCGTTGATTGCTCTTAAAATATAATAAATGTTACTAAAAAAAAAAATTATTACATTACAAAAAATTTGTAAAAAATTGCGACAAAATTATAATAACACAAAAATAAGAAAAAAATTATAATGTAATTTGTAAATCATCACAAAAATAGGAAAAAAATTACAAGCGTAAGCAATAAAGTCTAAAATAACGTCGTTTTATGTCTATTCGGGCGGACGGGTTGAACCCGTAAGATAATTGGCCAAACCATCATCCGTCCATATATGTGCGGGTTTCAAGATTTAATACTTACGTAATACGCAGGGTTATATTGGGCGATTTTTTTTGCCGTGTGGGTTTGACAGATTGATCTGATCTGTTGCACACCCCTAACTTTGATGGTAAATTCTATTTTAAACTCTTTAATTATTAACACATTTTTATGTTTGTCAATAATTTTATTGTATTTTAATTTTAAAAAATAAATTAAATAATCTAATTAAATCACTAAATTTATAAGATGGTCCTATAATTTTTTTTTTTTTCTAACCTAATAGTCTTATAAAAAAAAAGTGATAATTTACGCCAAATAGTATGTTGAGTCTTAATTCTTATGCTCCCAACATCCCACCCCGCCAGACCGAGAGACACCGTTGCAGACCGAGAGACACCGTTGCAGGCAGTGCTTCGGACCGCTTCTCCTTCGATTTTTTGCTGGCGGTTCTGCTTCTTCCAATGGAGGAACCCACTCTTCGAGGACACACTAGCGATGCAACCTGAGATCGTATTTCGCAAACTCAATCTGCTCCCATGGCACCTTTTTTGGAAATTTCCGATGATTTTGGGTCGGATTCGAATACTTTCTCGTGCCAAATCTCGTAGTGGCGGTTGCCTTTCCAGAAGCCGAGGACGTGCTGAAAGTGCTTGTGGTGAGCTTGTCCTTACGGAGGGCGAACCATTCTTCCTATCACAACTGATTCTACGTCATCCCTATCTCTCTCTGGTTCGTCTCTGTCTCTCTCTGTCTATAACATACACATACACCCCGATGTATATTGTTCTTAAATGCTCGTCTTTCCATGAACCTGCGTATGAAATCGCAGCAGCAGCGCACTAAAATCCTCAATTGGGACCCAGAAGACCTTCAATTCGATCGAAAACATGTATATTACATATTCCGATTTGATACAGAAGGGTTTGGATTATACGCGGAAAAGGAAGAAGTCGGTGTTCCTTTGCAACTCTGGGTTTCACCGGCTATGGCAAATGTACTCACATCAAACACGCTGGCGGCGAGCACTGTATTCTTTGTCTCTTTTGTCTCTGCTCCATACGCTTGTCCGCATAGGGTTTCCTTCAGGCTTTATGGAACCACCCTCTAAAACAATTGAGATTTCGATTTATTTATTTATTTATTATTATTATACACATATATAGGGTTTGTTTAGGATGGTGTTGATTGATTTATGATTGGTTATATTGTATGGATTAAAAGAAATTGAATCGAAAAAAATTAAGCATATAAATGTAGAGAAATAATTATCAATTTGAATTAAAAAAATTGGAATATAACACCATCTTGTATTATATTCAACACGAGATTCTGTTGAATATAGTACGATGGCTGGGAGTTCGAACTCGTTGCTATAAACAAATGTGTGTGTGTGTGAGAGAGAGAGAGAGAGAGACTGGTCTATGCCCTTGATGGAGTGAATATTATGTTGGGTATATTGTATTGTTGTTTTGGTGTGATGAAATAGATATAACAGTTTGGTAGAATTTGAACGGCGGTAAAAAATAGAATATAATACGATCTCGTGTTATATTCAATATGAGATCATTTTGAATATTATACGATCTCATGTTATATTCAACACTATTTTGTGTTAAATACATGAAGGTAAAATCGTTACAAACAGATAAAAAAAATATTTTTAACGTGTGTTTAAAAGATGTGTATTTGATTTTTTACTCAACAATTTCTTGGTAACTATTCTTTTAAAACACTTTAAATACAAATGTGATTTTAGAAGGTGAATTTGTTAAAATTTTCATTTAAATTGACAGAAAAACAATAATGTGCATTGCATATATCATTTTTTAAGAGGTATAATGATTTTTTTTTTTTTAAAAAAATTATCTTTCTTCTTCACCGAAACTCCTTCCATGGCTGGCCGTCTTCCGTCTACCCCTCGTCATTGCTGTTCTTCTTCGATTGCTTCAATGGGTATTGTTTCGAGGGGTGATACTAATTTTTAAAATAAAATAAAGGGAAAATCGGTGATTTTTTTTTTTTTTTTTTAAGTCTAATTGGTGAAAATTCTTTTTGTGTTATTAGATTTTGATTTAGTTCTTTAAGTTAGATTCCACCTGTCTTTTAGTCTCGTATTGCAGGAATTGTAAGAATATTGCAGAGATTGTAGGGAACCTTTTAGTGAGTATATTCGATTTTTATAGTGAATTTTGTTACATATAACTAATGTTAGTTACAATATCATAATTGTTACTTTTCACACATATTTGGATATTTTTAGTTACATGTACTTATATAATATTAGTTACATATTATATATATATATATAATATTTTGTCACGTTACTGAAAAAATATTAAATTTTTTAATTTTATATATAATTAAAAAGTTACATATTATTGAAATATGTAATTAAAAATATCAAATTTTTTAATTACATATCAAAGATATGTATTTAAAAAGTTACATATTATTGGAATATGTAACTGGAAAAAAAAAAAAAATAGTTACCTGTAACTAATATAGTAATATCATACTGAAAATAGTTACATGTAATTAGTACGTAGCTATCACGTGAGGAAAGCTTTCGTCTTTTTAAAACAGATGGGACTAAATTAAATTTTTTTACCCCATGTAAGATTTTTGACCAATTAAAATTTAAATAGAAGATCTTTCACCGATTGTCTCTAAAATAAAAATAGGGGAGAGAAAAGAAAGAGTGGATTATAAAAATCGGAAATAGAATTCATCCTGCAGTCCCCTAGAAACACTGATATATATAAAGTTAGCACGATTCCTTTGTCTTTGATACAAAGGCTCAACAGGAATTGGAAATTCAAATCTACTGAATAATGAAAATCAACTTAAATGATGGCATATCTTCCTTGTAATCCGAGCATGTGAATGTCGATCCATTACGGATGTCCCTCCGACCACCGCTGGCCTCCGACTGCCACCGCCGGTTGCAAAATTTTCTTCTTTAGATACATCTATTTTAAATACATTAATTAATCAATTAAAATCCTATTATATATATTGCATAAAAAATTAATAAATGAAAATCTCAAAAATCCAAATACCAACTACTTTGACAAATACATATACACATTTATCTATTATATAAAATAAGATGGACTTGCACACTAGGATAAAGAAAGAAGACATTTTGCCTTGGACATTTTAGGGACATGAGTTGAGGCACGGATTAAGCACTGATTGAGCCACAAAGATGAAAATAAAAGACTAATCAATTCTTAATTCCTAATTCCCTCTCACTTTTATGGAAACAAAGATGCTAATTCCCCCTAATCCTCTCACTCTTTTTTTTTTTTTTTCCTCTCCCTAATTGTAAAAACTAGGGTTACCTAAGGTGGCGTTTGGTTAGGCACTGTTTGGTTAGTGTTTCCAACCCAACTTAATCCAACCCAATCCAAAAATTCTGGAATTGATATTCGGGAACGCGTTTGACAAATATAAAATCCAACCCAACCCAACTAAAAAATTAGAATTAATTCTTAAAAAGCTAATGAAAAGAGAATAAAAAAAAAAAGTTTTTTTTTTTTTTGCCCAACCCAACTCATACCAAAATAGGGAGACGCTTGACATTAAAAAAAATCTTAATGATGGAATTAATTCTACATCTACCGCCTTTTCTCTCGATTCATTTTTCCTCATCTCCTTCCCTGATTCATTTATCCTCTCTCTCTCTTGATATCAGCGTTGTTCTAAGTAGCGAAGGTCGCTGTTCGTTGTCGTGAAGCAAGGTCATCTTCGTCGTCGCCGCAATTGTTAGCGTCGTTGCCGCAATCGTTAGCATCTGGTACATCTTCTTTTTTTTTTTTTTTTTTTTTTTTTTTTTTTTTTTCTGATTTCTTCAAATTTGCACTTGTTGGCTCCAGATCTATGGATTTTTGTCTTCAAATCCACAGATCTGAACATCAACATGCCTCCTAAGCTTGAAATCGACCTCAATTTATTTTATTTTTGGCTGAAATTTATGGGTTTCTTTCATTTGTTCTAAGCAACGAAGGTTGCCGTTCATCGTCATCGTCGCCGCAATCTTTAGCATCCGGTACATTTTTTTTTTATTTCTTCAAATTTGCACTAGTTGGCTCCAGATCTATGGATTTTTGTCTTCAAATCCATAGATCTGAATATCAAGAAATAATCAAGAAATCGAACCCTAATTTTGAGAAATTGATTTCAGCAACCAAACTCTAAATCGATTTGAACAATGAAATCGAAATCGAAAATTGAAATCGAACCCTAATTATGAGAAATTGATTTCAGTAACTAAACTCTAAATTGATTTACGCAATGAAATTGAAATCAAAACACTAAACCCTAATCAAAATCGTTGTTGCTCGAAATCGGAACCATAAACCAAAATTTGTTCGATTACAGTTCTATTTGAAACCCTGTTTTATTTGAGCTTACAGGTGATGAAGACTATGAGGAAGATGAAAACGACGAGTTCGGCGAATACAATGGTGAGGAGGAGGAGGACGGCGAAGAGGACGATGGGTAGGAGGAGAACGACAAAGACGGTGGCGAGGAGCGAAGGCTATATAAATGTCAAAAAATGAACGATTTCAAAAAAGAGTGGGATGAGGATTGATCAGGGGTTTACACTAACAATTTGAGAAATACCAAGCACGTCCTCTATGGGATGGGAAGGGATGGTCACAAAAAAAAAAAAAAAAAACGTTTTTTTTTTTGTTTCTCATTTTCTTAGGATTTTGAGAATCAAGTCTCACTTTTTGGGTTGAGTTGGAAACATAATTGAGTTTGCCAAACGCATTCCCAAATATTAATCCCAAAGTTTTTGGGATGGATTGGATTGAGTTGGGTTGGAAACACTAACCAAACGGGCCCTAAACTATCGCTCCCCTCTCTCTGTAACGTCACGACCACTACTCCACCACCACCATTGAAACAACGATAACAAATTCTCTCTATTACGACGACAGCAACAACTTTCTCCGCCGCCAATCTAGCCCCCTCTCCCTCACTCTTGCATCTCCTCTCGCCACCACTACCGTTGCTGTTCCATCGCCTTTAGTGTCGGGTACAACGAACCTGATTTGATCCTAATTAAGGTTGGTTTCTTTCTCTATTTCGTCGATCTTGCCTACTACTTTACAATTTTTTATTTTTCTAATTTTTTAAACACCAATACCCTCCATGGATTTTGGGTCTTAGATTTACTTTTTTCAATTTTGATTTAAGTAGTTGTTTTTTTTTTTTCTTCAGTTTTAGATTTGATCTCAGCCACATATTTTTTTTTTTTTAGATTTCAATTGTTTTTTAAGATTTAAATTGTTTTAAATCTTAGCTCTCCATGTTGCTCAGCTCTCCCTGTCACTCTATGCCTTTCATTCTCTATCTCATTCTGCAAATCATGCTTACTTTCTTCTCCCTCCCTCTTCCATCGCTTAGCCACTACTTCCATAGTCTTTTTCTCTCCGTTCCATCGCTGCAATTGTGATCATCGTTGCCCTCTCCATCGCCAGTGTCGGCCACAACAGCTGAGGTAACTCTGTCAAAGGCCTCCGTATTGGCTAAATCTAATAAGTTCGATTTTGTCTATATTTTGTGTTCAATTTTAGTGTATCTGAATTTTAGAGATCTTTATTTGCGTATCCAGATCTGAAAAATTGGTGTTAGATTGGTGTATTTATGTGCGACAGAGATTTGGTGGCTCATACTAGGATATATTCACTCTAATAACTTCTTATTGGTTTTTACTTTAATTTCTACATGTCGGTGTTCATCCTATTTTTTTTTTTCAAATGTGTTTTCTAAAATAGCTAAGCTCTTATCTTTTCTCTCTTTATAGGAAAACAGAGGATGAAGATTACCTTTCGTTGCCGCTAGATATGTCACCCCTTCTCCTTCGTCAACTTCTGTTTTATTGTTTCCTTTTTTTTTTTTTTTAAATAATTTTCTTCAATTTTATGGTTGGTTTTTAAATGGTGTTTCTTCAATTTCATCGCTGCTAGGTAAGTTTTTTGTTCCGTGTCTATGCTGTTCTTTTTTACTACTTTGTTCAATTTTTTTGAACAGATTTGATCTATTATGTTCTTCTTTCTATGCGTATGTGTGTTCCCAATTCTATTTCTCATTATATTTTTTTTCACGTGCCTTCATTTCTATACATGATGTGCAATTTTAATTAGGGTTGTGCAACGGGCGGGCGAATCCGGTGAAAAGAGAAATTTAGCGGAGGTGACCTACTGGATTAGCCATCAAGGACATGGAAATGGCGGGGTTTTTGACAAGAATTCGAATTAAGGTGGATGTTTGTGCCCAATCTCCACCCATCCGCTTGATTTTTGTTTAATTTGCTTTGCAAGAAATTACTTTATTTACAACCGTCATGTGCAAGTTCTCTCATTAGCACCATTGCAATAGTCGCATAGAATTACAAGCTTACAAATTTAGTTTTTGAATTACCATGTGCTATGTCCCGACTTCAGTTTTTCAACTTTTTTTTTTTTTTAACTTTCGTTTGACCTCTAATTTTATAGGCTTATAAGGTAAGTGCCTTTAGATGACATTTAATATTATTAGTTGACATATTTTCCATTGTTTCTGTTTTTTAATTATATTTTAACTTCTATTTTGCTACTTGAATTTTGCAAGTTCAAGCTTTTTAATGTTAATTTACTTTGATTTTTAATATTCTATGTGTTTTGCAGCGAGTTTGTGAAGCAAATTTGGAATTGAGCATCATTTTATTGAGGATTGTTCAAATATCGTTTTCATTATGCTTTTTTTTTTTTTTTTTTAGGTTTGTTCTCATAGTTGTTTCATCTTCACTAATCAATGTTGGTCAATAGGGGATTTGAATGTAATTGATTCAGTCTTTGTCTTTAATTGCAATTTGTTCAAAATTGTGTTTTCGACTGTTTGAAAATTGATGACAACTTTATCCCTCTTTTCTTGAGTAATCAAATATTCAAATGGTTATTATTTTCACTCTCTATAAGAAAGATTGTAACGTAAGCATGCTCTAATTGTTTCATTTGTGTCTAATTAGGAGTTTAACTTTCAATTCTATTAATTAAATAGGTGATTACATTATTGAAAATCTTGAATTAAGGTGGATGTTTGCCCCCTCTGTCATGGTTCCCTCACTTGTCGTCAAATAATAAAAAGTATTTATTTGGAAAATCTCCATATGTTAGGTAACCTTTCTAAAGTTTTAGTATATATATAGTTATCCAATTTTTGGTTTGTCGTAGAAGACGAAAATTTGGTTATTTTCTACTAATTTTTTCACATTTTAACTTTGTTTGGAATCTAATGTGTTGTGTAGACTATCTACAAAGGAAAAATGGAGAAGAGAATGGAAAAGTTGATTTCTAATCTATAGCAGGTGAACAATTTTGTTCTCTTTGTCGCTTGTTGATGCCATCAGCCACCATCATAACAAAATTGACCAACAACCGTCCCACGATAGTCCACGATCGAAATAGCCTGCAACACAGTCTGCTACTAATTTGGTTCAAATGGGGACAAATGAGTTCTTTTCTAAGGTATGCTTGAATTTATTTCCCCCAAATTGGGTTTGATTTCTGGTATTTCGTAGTTTTGTTTCAAAACTCAATTTAATATCACACATCTTCAGGCAACATTTATAGTTTGAATTTTGATTAGGGTTGTTAATGTTTGTAATATTTTTTTTGTTTGTAATTGGTAATTTTTATATTTAATTATAATATGAGTACTTTGATTTAATTAGTTTTAGTGTACATACCAAAAGAAATAAATGACAAATTATTTTAAGTTTAGTTTGACATTGTTTTTGTTGTGACAAATTACTTTAAGTTTAGTTTGGTATTTTATTTTATTTTTCTTTATCCTTTGGTTGTTGGATATGTACTCACTTCTTAATATTAAGAAGTATGAAAGAAACATATTTGGTTAAGGGATTCATAAATATGTTATACTTTTATGGATTTCAGTAAGGATCATTTAATAATAGATTTTTGTTTTTTCAATTTTTAAATATTTCCCAAAAAAAAAGTTGTGTTCTAATAATTGAATTTTTCTTTTTCATATAATTTTTTTCCGTGTAATTTTTCATATCTATTTTTTTTAGGGTAAAGATAAATAGAAAAGAGAATTTATGAAAAACTCTATGTAGGTATATAAATAGTATGTATTTGTAAAGAAAGTATAATCTTTCTTTTTCTTTTTGGTAATCAATAACATGGGTGAAATGATACTTATTTTCATATATGATTTACAATACAAATTATTTGTTACTTGCATATAATCCGTGTTAGGTCTCCTTATTTTATAATGGTAAATATTTTAGTCATGATTGCTTGTTATTAGTGATGTTCAATTGTTAGTTATTATTGATGTTCAAAGTGAAGAATGTTGTGTATATAGAGGAAATTGTGTCAATTCTTTATTTTATTTTTGTTGTTTTACACTCATGCCTTCAGGCATGGGTTATACGCTAGTTTATAAATAAGGCACCTTAAGAAAATTGTACCTGAATGATTTTGCTAACTAGATTCGACCATCTCCAACCTTCGTCGACCACTATTGACCTTCGCTGCTCTGCTTGTGTTGTTCAGAAGTAAAATAATATTTGGGGTATTAGTCTGGGATGGTCGTATGTTTCTAGCAGAATAGAGAGAGAGAGAGAGAGAGAGAGAGAGAGATAGGCATGGCGGTGGTAGCCTGCAAGGAGGAATGCTAAGGGCGAGATTGAGAGGGGGAGCTGGGTGAGAGAGAGATGTGCGAGAGGTGACAATGAAAGGAGAGAAACTATTGGCAGCTAGAAATTGACAACCTTTTTTTTTTTTATATGTGGGTTAAAACTGATCTAACGGTCCAAAAAATGTCTAGAAATTTATCTCTCATCCGACGGCTGTGTTTATCTACGTTCGGATTTATTATATTGATATTCATGGGAAACACATAATAATATTAATGTTATGTATATATATATATATATATAACATCCACATGCATTCCAATTTAGAACTCTAAAAAAAAAAAAGATTAATATCAATCATCGAGTGTTACATTTAACATTTGTGTCACATGAACTATAAGATGTTACATGTAACATTTACATGAAATATAATTCACATTTGCAAAAAAAAAAAAAGTGATTAATATCTCATTCATTTTAAAGAGGAAGATCCCCCGATGATTATTGTGTTAAAAAATAATTTTTCAACAATAGCTTCATGATAAAATCACATGTTTTGTGTTCAATTTTTTCGATTTGAAGTTATCAAATTTGTTTCCATTTTTTTAGGAGTAATAAAAACTAAATTATAGTGTAGCTAGAATATTTTTAGGAAGTTACCAGATTTGATTATCACATATTAAGAAGTTAAAATGTCATTAAATAAGGGTATATTAGTCTGTAAAATGGCAAAATGAGTGATCGGTGCAAATAAAACGTAGTAGGTTTTATTGGTAGTTTCATACTAGAAAGGGACCCCTCGGTTATTGTCCCTTTTTTAATTTGCAAATCCTATAATGTTTTAATTAGTTAATTCATGAATTGTTTTAATTTATTATTTAATTGAAAAATTAATGTTAATATGTTCTTTTAAAAAATTGAGATTGAAAAATTAAATTTTAAAACTATTTAATAAAAATATTATTTTATTATAATGTTCTCAATAATAAAAAGTGAAGAGAAAAAAAAAAGAAAAAAAAAAAAAGAAGGTAAACTTGAGGCGTAAGTGTAAGGGAAAAAAAAAAAAGAATATGTAATTGTGTAAGTGTGAAAGCCAGAGGAACAACCACCAACTTGTTATACAGCCGGAGGTTGAAGCTTCGACATTGATAAAAAGAAAAAAAAGGCCCAAACCGTATATCGGAGCTAGTACCCCAGCTTTATTATTTATATTTTTTAATGGCAGAGCAATTCGAGAGTATCACTCCCAGCTATTAAAGCCAGGAGTGGTACTCCCAACTTACATAGATTTGAGAATTAATATCTCAAATCCACTCATATTTTAATAAATAAATTAAAAAAAATTAAATCGTGAAGAAGTCGAGCCATATCAATATCACAACTCATGTAATTCTACAATTTGCCTTTATTAAATTTTTATAATTTAAATGTGAAATAAAGGAAGAAAATAAAATTTAAAAAATGAAAAACAAAAAATTATGCAAAAAATCTATTATAGAAAATAGAATGGATTTGCTGACTATAACAAATGAAAAAGACATTTTGCCTTGCATATTTTAGGGACATAAGTTGAGGCACGAATTAAGAACTGATTGAGCCACAAAGATGGAAATGAATGACTAATCAATTCTTAAATACTAATTGCCTCTCACTTTTATGGAAACAAAGATGCCAATTCCCCCTAATCCTCTCACTCTCTATTTTTCTCTCCTTAATTGTAAAAACAAGGGTTACCTAAGCTATTGCGCCCCCTCTTTCTAACCTCACAACCACTGTCCCCCCTAAGAATACACCACCATCGAGACAACGACGATGACTTCTCTCCCTCGTGACGACGATGACAACTCTCTCCGTCGCAGATCCAGCCCCTTATCCCTCACTCTCGCTTCTCCTTTCGCCGCCACCACTGTTTTTGTTCCATCGCCTTCAGCGTCGGCTACAACTAACCTAGTTTGATCCTAATTAAGGTTGGTTTCTCTCTCTATATCGTCAATCTTTCCTACTACTTTATGATTTTCTGTTTTTCTAATTTTTTAAACACTAATACCCTCCATGGATTTTGGGTCTTAGATTTACTCTTTTCAATTTTGATTTAGGATTTTTTAAGTTTTAGATTTGACCTCAGCCACCGATTTGTTTTAGATTTCAATTATTTTTTTCAAGATTTCAATTGTTTTAGATCTCATCTCTCCATGTCGCTCAGCTCTCCCTGTCGCTCTTTGCCTCTCCTCTTCGTAGGCTGCTGCCGCAACCCCACAACCACTGAACTTTCTCCTCCTCTTTCTCATTTTCCAAATCATGCTTATTTTCTTCTCACTCTCTCTACCATCTGTTAGCCACCGCTTCCACAACCTCTTTCTCTCCTTTCTATCGCCGCAATTGTGGTCATCGATGCCCCATCCATCGCTAGTGTCAGCCATAATAGCTCAGGTAACTCTGTCAAGGGCCACCATATTGGCTAAATCTAATAGTTTGATTTCTCTATATTTTGTGTTCGATTTCGGTGTATCTCAATTTTATAGATCTTTATTTGCATATCCAGATCTGGAAATTGGTGTATTTATGTGTGATTTAGATTTGGTGGCTCATACTAGGATATATTCACTCTAATTTCTTCTTATTGGTGTTTACTCTAATTTTTACATGTCGGTGTTCATCCTATTTAGGTCCACCCCGCATGGGTTTGACCTACCCAACAAAATTTTCCCTCTAACTTCTGTAGGGAAATGAAGGAGACCTGCTCTCTCTTTGTGCAACTCTCAAACTTCTGTTCCAGAGAATTTTTTATCATTATAGCTGAACCATTATCATATGTGTAGTTTCTCAAGTTGTAACAACTTCATATCCAACACATCTTGAATCCAATGACACCTTTTATCAATGTGTTTGAATCTTGCTTGAAAGGTTGAATTCTTCGAAAGATGAATGACACTCTGATTGTCACAATAAAGATTGTACCTCTTTTGTTGGAAATCTAACTCTTCTAGAAATTTCTTCAACCACAAAATCTCTTTACATGCAACTGTCACTGTAATGTATTCTATTTCCGCGGTTGATAAATTAACATACTTTTGTAACCTGGATTGTTAGGAGGTTGCTCCCTGCAAAGGTAATCAAGTATTCAGATGTGGATTTTCTTATATTACTATCGCCTACCATATCTGTATCTGTATACCTTTCTAGCATAGATTTTCCATTTTCGAAATATACACGAACTTTAGAAGTCCCTCTAAGATACCTAAAAATCTATTTTATTATTGCCCAATGTCCTTTGCCCGGATTCGAAAGAAATCAACTTGCACGCCAACTACATAAGTAATGTCCAGTTTCGTGTATACCATAACATACATTAAACTTTCAATGATGAAGCATAATAGATCGCACTTCATTTTGTGCGATTTTATTCCCCTAAACTTAGGTCTATTAATCGTTCGAATATTATAAATTATTATAAATAGATTTATTTTAGTTATTTCTATATGTTTATGAAAATAGATCAAAACGGCGTTAAGATGAGGCAAATTGGATTAAAAACGAGTAAACCACGATAAACCGAACAAAAATTGAATAAAAATCAAAGAAACCAAAACGAATCGTTCGATCCCTTAACAATATCAAAAATTAAAATATCTTATATGGTTTTGTAGATTTTTAAAAAGCGAACAAAATGGCATTGAATTGGAGTGAATCGGATAAAAATCAAGCAAACCACAAGTTGAATAGAAGTCGAAAGAATACAGATAATAGGCAAGCCAGCAAGTTGCGAAATAGGCGGCTAGGACTGACCCGCACAGAGAGAGAAGCCGAGCCGCGGCTCAACTTCTATTTTTACAACAGCCGGGCAATGCGCGAGACTGTTGGTGGCCAAGTGGGCAAACCCACTTGGCTACTTGCACCATTTTTTTTTTTGTTTTTTTTGTTTTTTTACTTTTTTGACCCCTAATATATTTTTGAGGTTTTTATTATTTAGTCTCCATTTAGAAGACCATATAGAAAAAATACATTTTTAAAAACCTCACTTAGCATTCATAAATCAATTAAGTTTTTAGTTATTTGGCAGACAAAATAAGACGTGGAAAGACACATATAGTTCTGAACAAACATAATACAATCGTCACTTTCTTTCTCTGTAAACCCCACCAGAATGTGTGATTTTATCTCTCTAGATTCTCTCTTTCTCTCTCTCTTTGTAATCCCTATTTTGTGCCTCCCTTCTTTCTCTCGATCTGCTGCGGCGGCCAGCAGCCGGCGGCGATGATTCGTACCTCGGCCTTACTTGGGTATTCCAGTAGCTAGAGAGAGAAACGGATCTGATGAGACCTTGGATCAAGTCTGGATGACAATGAACGATCTTCTCGATGGAAAAAAGAGAGAGAAGGGAAAAGTATAGCATCAGGGACTGAAATTGTGGCTAAGTGTGTGGTTTTCTCTCTCTAGCTTCTCTTTCTTTCTCTTTTATCTCTCTATCAATAAACCCTCTTTTGTGCCTTCCTTTTTTCCTCCCGATCTGCGGCGGTAACTGGCGACGATGCTTGGCCTCATTTGTTTTTCTGTTTTGGTTCCAAGTTCTCTGGGAACATAAACAAAGATTTCGACAGAAGAAATCAAAAATTCTGGCCACTGTCGAAGGTCAGTTTTTTTTTTTTTTTTTTTTTTTTTTTTTTTGTGTTTTGTTTATCATTTTTTGTTTTTGAGGATAGGGAATTTGTTGTTCGTCATGGTGGTGTTCTTCGGCAATGTTAATATTCGATCCGACAGTGTTGTTTGGCGGTGGTGATGTTCATTTTTTATTCGGACAACCATCGGCAACCACTAGCCAGATTCGGAAACCATTACCCGACCACCAGCCAGATTTAACGTTAACGTTAGAGTGTGTGTGATTTTTGTTCGATTTGTGGTGGAGGTGGATAGGGTGTTCATTTTTTTACGTTAACATTAGTGGTGGTGTGTGATTTTTTTCACATCTATTTTTTTGGGACAACGTGAATGTGTTAACATTAACATAGAAGAGACCCCCAAAAATATGCATTAATGTTAACGCAAACATGATCCAAACACATATTCAAATCTATGGTAGAGGTGGATGGGGTGTTTATTTTTTTACGTTAACGTTAGTGGTGGTGTGTGATTTTTTTTTCGCATATATGTTTTCCGGGACAACGTGAATGTGTTAATGTTAACACAGAAGAGACCTCTAAAAAATATGCATTAACGTTAACGCAAACACGACCCAAACATATTCAGATCTGAATTGTAAATTTTTTTAAGGTCTGTTTGGTTCTTGATTTTTTTTAAGGAATATTTAGATTTGAATTAGAATTTTTCAGATCTGAATTGGATTTTTGTTGTAGTTATGAATGGTGATGAAGGTGGAGAGGATGTTAATTTTACGTTAACGTTGGTGTGTTTACATGATTTTTTTTTTCATACATGTTTCTGGACAAAATTAAATGTGTTAACGTTAACACATAGAGAGACAACAAATGTGCATTAACGTTAGTGTAAATTCAAGCGAAACATACATCCAGCTCAAAAAGACAAAATATTATATATGACAGTTAATGTTAACGCACACCAATTTTTAATTTTTGCACACATATTTTTCTGGACAATGCTTGACATGTTAACGTTAACACAAGAGACTCCCAGAAAAAATGTGTATTAACATTAACGCAAGGTTAACTCAAACACACATTCAGCTCAAAAGGACAATATACCATATATGGTAATTAACGTTAGCGCGCACAAGACAAAGTATGTCATAGGACGTTAACGTAAATATTCCAGTAAAATACGTTAACACACATAACCCCTAAAAAATAAAATACGTTAACGTTAAAACCTACAACCCAATGACAAAAAATGCTTTAACGTTAAACGCATACAAACAAATGAGAAAATATGTGACAATGTGAAACACACAAAAAAAAAAAAAAAAAAAAATGAAAAATGCGTTAACGTTAACGTGCAAAAAAAAAAAAAAAAAAAAAAGATTCAACAACGTTAACGTGAATTCAAAATATATTTTTGTAATATGGTACCTGAATATTTTACTTTAACGTTAACTCACTATTGTCCAATTTTATCTTGTTACATAGGACAAAATGATAGATTTGTAAATATTGCTGAACAGAATAGGAAAAATGTAGGGACTTTTTTTCTAAACATTTTTGTGGGTGAAGAAAAGTGGTCCTCAGGTCTGAATCCTAAACAGCTACTCAACAAAAGACTAAATAATAAATTCCCCTATATTTTTTGCGCCTATAAATATGACTTGAGGTTGGACACCATTTCACATACAATTCATATATAATTTCTAAGCTATTTTAGACACCAGAGAGTCTTGAGAAGATGTCAATCTTCAATAAGGGTTTGTTTTATTTTATTATGTATTTCTAATTTTTCTTATACTAAAATTAAGAATGAAACCATGTGTAATTAATTAAGTTGTTATATTGTGTTGATTCAAAACAATTTGTAATTTAATGTTTAATGTTTTTGTTTCAATTAAATAAAAGATTTCATCTTTAATATCATGCATTATTAATTGTTAGAAATTATTTAATGCTTGGATGTGTGTTGTAAAGTAAATAATATCTTTTAATTATATGTTTTCCATTAATTTGTATACATATAATGCTTAAGAATTATATTTTCAATACTAAGAAAAACCAACTTGAGATTTACATTAGACTTAATTTATAAAATCTTAAGAGGATAGTAAGATTAATTTCCAAAACTATCACTAAAAATTTGGAGTCAACAAAATAATAAGAACTAATTAATTATACATTGGTGGATTATGAAATATTAGTATCTCTCCATCTTCAATCAAATTAAATTGGTTATTTCACTGTTTATCTAGTTTTTCATTTTTAATCACAAAATTAACATAATCTAGAACTAGATTATAATTAAATTAAATTAGATAGATTAAGTTTTCCTATAAATAATCTTTGTGGGATCGACCTCGCTTCCGTCAATCTATGCTACAACTGATTCGTACTATTCTATTATTATTTCTGCTGGACAGGAAGGTACTACTACTACTACTACTACTACTACTACTACTACTACTACTATTATTATTATTTCTGCTGGATAGGAAGACACTACTACTACTACTACTACTACTACTACTACTATTATTATTATTATTATTATTATTATTATTATTATTATTATTATTATTATTTCTGCTAGACAGGAAGGGTTGAACCCCCTACTCTTTATTTTATTATTTTTATTTTTTGTTGAGAATCAGCAGGGTGAGCCACCAACCTCTTTTATTTATTTATTTTATTATATTTTATTTATTGTCTTTATTATTTTCGCTGGACAGGACGGTTGAACCCCTTACTCTTTAATTTATTGTCTTTATTTTCTGTTGAGAATCGCAAGTTGAGCCACCAATCTCTTTTATTTATTTATTTATTTTATCGTCTTTAATTTATTGCCTTTATTATTTCTGTTGGACAGGAAGGTTCAACCTCTACTCATTAATTTATTATCTTTATTAGTTTTGCTGAACATGAAGGTTGAACTTCTTACTCTTTTATTTATCTAATTTTGATTTTATTTGTTGAAAAAAAAAAATTGTTACAGGTTGTTTATGCATGCTTGGGAGCGAGATTCAAAGAATCGTTTGGTTAGGAGAAGATTATCTTTAAGTGAAATTACACGTAAAACTCTTCTTGAATACTTCTCTTACATTTCAGCCAACTCTCCCTCATGTATAGTTTTACCACAAACAACTACTTCTTACTTTGAGCTCAAACCGTCCATCATCCAACTTTTGTCATCTTTTTATGGGTTAGAAAGAGAAGATTCATACATGCATGTTAAGGAATTTCTTGAGATATACTCCACATTTCGATTCCAAATTTTTCCTGATGAATCTGTCTGACTTAGACTTTTTTCATTCTCTCTAAAAGATAAAGTAAAAGTCTGGTTGAACACTTTTCCCCCGAGAACAATTGTCAATTGGGACCAACTTGTTAACAAATTCCTATCTAAATTCTTCCTCATGTCAAAAACCGATCACCTTAGGAGAGAAATATCTAAATTTTACCGAAAAGAGGGTGAAGAATTTTATAAATGTTGGGAAAGATTTAATGATATAATTTTAAAGTGTCTCCACCATGCTTTTGAAATCTGGAGGCTCGTGGAGTATTTTTATGACGGTTTAACCTCTTTAAATTGTCAAATGATACAATTTATACATGGTGGAAAATTTTTGTAGTTACATGGGCAAGAAGCTTGAGAATATCTTGAAGCACTATCTATCAACTCTCAATAATGGAACTGTCTAGATTCTAGAGTCAAAGCCAATACACCAAAGAGATGAAGAATTTATGAGTTGAGAGATGATAATGATGTAAAAACTAGTCTAGCCAATTTGACTAGGAAAGTTGACGCATTAGTCTTGAGCCAAAGTATAAATTCTAAAATTAAGGTATGTGCCTTATGTCAAAATCCGTCCAACACCGCTTAGTCATGTCCATCACTATCGACTTTCCAAGAAGCCTATTCTGAACAGGCTAATGCACTCCATTCTTATGGAAAATCATATGATAGCCTATTTGCTCCCACATATAATCCAAATTGGAGAAACTATCCAAATTTCTCATGGAGACATAATCAATCTGCAATGAAGAAATTAAGGCCTCAAGTTAATACCCATAACCAAAACTTCCACCATTCTAATCCATCACACCCATCAAGAAAACCATACTTAGAGGAAACATTACAACAGTTCATGCAGTCAACCTAACAATCCATCTCTAAAATTAAAATACAATTGGGTTAACTAGCAACTAATGTAAGAGAGAGAGAAAAAGAAAAGTTTCCAAGTTAACCCATCCCAAATCCAAAAGGTTAATTTGAGGTAGGATCATCAAACCCTAATGAGGAAGTTAAATCTATTACCACTCTTAGGTCGGGAAAACATATTATCAAACCTGATCACCTACCTGAACTTGAGAAAGAGAGTCCTAAGAGCAAGCCGAAAAATTCTAAATCCAAAGATTCAATTAAAAATCAATCATTTCCTTACCTTCCAAAAGTTCCATTTCAACAAAGACTTGTTCCAAAAGAGGAAGATACACAATATTGTGACATTTTAGAGGTGTTTAAGCAAGTTCGCATTAACATCCCCTTCTCTGATGCTATAAAACAAATGTCTGCCTATTCAAAATTCTTGAAAGATCTTAGTACTATAAAAAGGAAAACTGATAGGTTGAAAATACCTATCTACTTCTAAGCCGAATTTAGTAGTTTTCGAGGATTTTAGTAATATTTAATTGCATTTTAGTTTGTTTTTATGTAAATCAGGTGTAGGGACATTAACGAGCTATAAATGAGCAAAACGGTGGGAAAACAGTGAATAAACTATGAAAGAACAAGGTTTCAAGAACAGTAGACCCACCGCCACGGCGGTGAGAATGCTGTGATGGCTAAAATTTGCACAAGTTCCACCGTCGCGGCGGTAATAATGCAGGGAGAATTGTGAAAACTTCACCGCTACAGCGGTGATCCCACCGTCGCAACAGTGAAAGATCAGAGAGTTTAGGGCTCGGCCCACTGCCGCAGCAGTGAGCCACCGCCACAGCGGTGAGCCAGCCGACATACCCACCACCGCGATGTTCAGCTTTGCACAAAATTAAGATATTTTCAGATATTTTTGGACCCTTGCACCTATAAAACTTATTCTCCCTCTTAAAAGAGATGTCCCTAACATTAGAGAAGTGATCTTGGGCCATTCTTGAAGAGCTCAAATAGGAGATTCACATATTGGAGAAGCAGAAACACTTTCAAATCGATCATTAGTGATAGTGGATCACTCCACTTTAAGATTTGATCTTTATTTCTTTGTTTCTATCTTTGTAACTTAACGTTGTATTGTGAATGATGTTGAATCCCTCTTGGTTTAATGTTTCAATGGCTAAGATCATGGTAGGCTAGATAAATATTATCTAGGGATCGACGTAGTTCATGTAAATACACGTTTGATTTAATATATGTTTCTTTAATGGTTGTTTGTCTAAATCCTATTGTGTTTACCATTTTATTACAATTTTAATATATTTGTTAACGTATTAGGGTTGGTTTTGAGAATACAGGGTTTGACACTCGGGAGAGGTAACCTTGGATTTGGACTAGGATAAACACATCGTGACGTTCTAACGACCTGGGAGGGCGTTAAAAAGTGTGTAATCCATGACATTAGGTCAAGACTAATGTGACTATGTGTTCGAAAATACATTCGAGGGGGACTTCGGCGTCAACGCGAAGTCACATATTTATTTACTAAATACTCGGGAGAGGGAGTAAATGAGTTTAAGATATAGAGATTGTTGGATAGGATAAAACACCGTTATTGTTAACTAAACAAAATCAAACATGTATTAAGTGAATAAAATCAATCGCTAGATAGTCAACTTAATTAGAATTAACCCAATAGTATTAGTTAAATTTAGTTTTAATTATTTAACTTTAAACATTTATAGAACCGTCGGGATAATATAAGACTACGAAAATTGCGGCATTCAATTATTCAAACACGTTTCCCAGTGGAAAGATATCCGATCTTAAAGATCCATTATACTAAAACTTGACCTCGTACACTTGCGAGTGAGTCAAACGTGAGCATAAAAACCTTATCGTACAAAAACTAATGTTCCAAAAAAGGTATTCTTGATTGAACAAGTATGCTCCATAATCCAGCACAAAACTGTTGCTAAATACAAAGATCATGGTTGTCTAACAATAGCTTGTGTAATTGGCGATCAAGAGATTGGTCGAGCTTTACTTGATTTGGGTGCGAGTGTGAATTTGTTGTCTATTTGGTTTATGAGCAACTCGATTTAGCTGAGTTGAAACCCACATCTATGACACTCCAACCAGCTGATAGGTCTGTGAAAGTTCCGAGAGATGCCATAGAAGATGTTTTAATCAAGGAAGATAAATTTTATTTTCCCGTGGATTTCGTTATTCTTGATACCCAACCTGTTGAAGACTTGAATACTCAAATTTTTATCATCCTAGGTAGACCATTCTTAGGTACTTCTAATGCAATCATCAATTGTCGTAATGGTGTCTTGAGGTTATCATTTGGAAATATGATAATTGAATTTTATGTATTTAATGTTGCTAATAAATGAGTGGAACTTGATGATTTGTGTGAAGTAAAAATGATTGAGACTGTTAGCCATGATTTTTTCCTGGAAATAAATGGAAATGACCCTTTTGAAAAATGTTTAATATAGTTTGGTATGAACATAGATGTTGAAAATTTAATTAGTGATGTAAATTCTTTGTTAGAATCTACACCATTAATGGATATTGAAGAATGGAATGCCAAAATTGAACATGTTACGCCCATTGAGTCCATCCATTCAAATTCTAAGTCAACACAATTGGACCTTAAGACCTTACCTGATACCCAGAAATATGTATTCTTAGGATCATTAGGAACCTTGCATGTTATCATAACCTCCGATTTAGATAACGAACAGGAAGATAAGTTGATCGATGTCCTTAAAGATCCTAAAGAATCCATAGGGTGGACAATTGGAGCCATTAAGAGAATTAGTCTATCATTGTTTATGCATAGAATTCATTTGGAAGATAATGCGAGGCATGGTCGTGAGTTCCAAAGACGATTAAATCTAAACATAAAAAAAGTTGTTAGAGCTGAAGTGATTAAACTTTTAGATGTGGGTATCATTTACCCTATTTTTGATAGTTTGTGGGTTAGCCCTGTTCAGGTAGTTCCTAAGAAATTTGGCATAACAGTAGTAAAAAACGATGAAAATGAATTAGTTCCTACTCAAGTACAAATTGGGTGGCATGTTTGTATTGACTATAGGAAACTGAATGCTGTTACCAGAAGAGATCACTTTCCACTTCCCTTCATTGATCAAATGCTTGAGAGATTGGCAGATCATTCCTATTACTGTTTTCTTGATGGTTATTCTAGTTATAACCAAATTTCCATTGCCCTTGAAGACCAAGAAAAAACCACTTTCACGTGTCTGTTTGGAACCTTAGCTTGCCGACGTATACCCTTTGGCTTATGTAATTCTCCAGGTACTTATCAACGATGCATGATGAGTATTTCCTTTAATATGGTAGAGATTTTTCTCAAAATTTTCATGGATGAGTTTTCTGTGTATGGGTCTAGTTTTGATGAGTGTCTGCACTATTTGAAATTAGTGTTAGTTAGATACAAAGAGAAAAATCTTGTGTTAAATTGGGAAAAATATCATTTCATGGTTAAGAAATGGATTGTTCTAGGTTATGTTATTTCAAAAAATGGAATTGAGGTTGATAAGGCAAAAGTTGACTTAGTTTCTAATCTTCCACCTGCACGAACAATTAAAGAAATTCACTCATTTTTAGGTCATGCTGGGTTTTATCGTAGGTTTGTCAAATATTTTAGTAAGATTTCTTGACCTTTGTGTAGTTTTCTTGCAAAAGAAACCCCTTTTGTCTTTGATGATTCTAGTTTTCAAGCATATGAGAAACTAAAACACTTGTTGACCTCTACTTTGATCATTCGACCTCCTGATTGGAATCTCCCTTTTGAAATCATGTGTGATGCATCTGATTATGCTATAGGTGTTGTTCTAAGCCAACATGTGAATAAGTTTCCATATTTGATCTATTATGTAAGTAAAACTCTCATTGATGCACAACTGACTTACTCCACCGCTGAAACAGAATTACTTGCTGTTGTGTTTGCTCTAGACAAATTTTGATTCTACATTATTGGTTTTAAAATCATTGTTTATTTTGATCATGCTGCATTAAAATGCCTTCTTTCCAAGAAGGATTCTAAAGCTCGTTTGATTAGGTGGATTTTATTGTTACAAGAATTTGATTTAGAAATTCGTGATAAGAAATTATTTGAAAATGTTGTTGCGGATCACTTGTCTAGGTTGCTAGTAGAGTCTGATGATGAAAATTTGCCCTTCAAAGAAACATTTCGTGATAAATAGCTCATGTCTATATCCCAATCCCCTTGGTTTTCCAATTTAGTCAATTATCTTGTTGTTGGTCATATGCCTAATTATTGGAGTCACTGAGATAAAACTAAATTTTTAACTGGGGTAAAGAAATTCTTTTGGGATTATCCTTGTTTGTTCAAATATTTCCATGATCAAATAATTCAGAGATGTATTTTTGAGAGCGAACAACAAAGTGTTATTTTATTTTTCCATGATCATGCATGTGGAGGTCATTTTTCCTCAAAGTAAACTATTGCAAAAATTTTGTAGTGTGAATTTTATTGGCCTACTCATTTCAAAGACACTCATGTGTACTATCGCTCCTGTGACCGATGTCAAAGATTAGGAAGTATTTCTCGTAGGAATATGATGCCCTTAAACCAAATTCTTATTGTTGAGTTATTTGATGTTTGGGGTATTGATTTTATGGGACCATTTCCTAACTCTTTTGGAAACTTGTACATTCTTGTTGCTGTTGACTATGTATCAAAATGGGTGGAAGCCATTGCTTGTAAGGTTAATGATCATACAGTTGTGCTAAATTTTTTAAAAGAAAATATCTTTTCCAGATTTGGCACACCACGTGCTATCATTAGTGATGGAGGAAAACATTTTTGTAATAGGTACTTCAAAAAGTTGGTTAAGGAATATGGCATAACTCATAAAGTTTCTACTCCTTATCATCCCCAAACAAGTGGTCAAGTGGAAATTTCAAATAGGGAAATTAAGCACATTCTTGAAAAAATGGTTAACCCTACAAGAAAAGATTGGTCTTTAAAACTACCTGATGCATTGTGGGCTTACCGAACTGCTTTTAAAACCCCTCTTGGAATGTCTCCTTGCCGACTTGTTTACGGTAAAGCATGTCACTTGCCTGTTGAGTTAAAGCATAGAGTATATTGGGCTATCAAATAATTGAATTTTTCTCTAAACCATGTAGGTATTCAGAGGATACTCTAATTCAATGAGTTAGAGGAAATTAGGAATGATGCATACAATTGGGAAAAACGATATAAGGATCAAATGAAAAAATTTCATGACAAAAATATTTTGAGAAAATCTTTCTTTCCAGGTCAAAAGGTCTTTCTATACAATTCTCGTCTACATCTATTTCCAGAAAAATTGTGCTCTTGATGGTTTGGTCCATATGTCATTCGTATTGTTTTCCCCACAAAACTATCGAAATTGAAAATCCAAAAGATGGTGATGTTCTAAAAGTTAATGGCCAAAGATTAAAACCATTTTTGGAATTAAAAATTCCAGAAGTAGAGGAAACAATCCTTGAAGATCCCGTTTATCAAGATTAATCATTTTATTGATAAAAATGTTTAGTTGAAGACGTTGAACTTAGCGCTAAGTGGGAGGCAACCCACTGTTATTTAAAAATCTTACTATAGTTTTAACTTTTATTTTGCTAAGTTTCCGTGAGTTTTGTGACAAAGAGGTTTATAATCATTCAGTCAGATTATACAGATCAGTTACACCTAGTAGTATATTTTCTTATCAATTAATTTCGTACTTTTCTCATTGAGGACAATGTGAGATTTAAGTTTGGGAGGGTAAATGATTGTATTCCTTCTGTTACTTTATTTCGCAATTAATTTTATAAAACCGTCCTATGATAGCGTATATGTCAAATAAAAACTTGAGTTTGCTAAATAATTATTGGAGCATAGCACTAATTTTTTAAAATATTTCATTTTTTGACTTTTGCATAAATACTAACTTTATTTTATTTTAAATTTAGTACATGAGTTAATTTGCTAAATTTTGGCATGATAATAACCTATCCCTAGAGTTTAAATATAGAAAATATTAAAAACAAAACTATAAAAAAAATTGCGTTAATAATAAAAAATTTCTGTCTTAATAATGAACTTCTGCTAAGTAACCGGACCTTTTACCTTAGTAGGCTTTGAGTGTTCACGTTAAAAGGGGGGCACAAATTGTTAAGACAATAAGTGGCTCGTTACTTCGAAGCCTAAGTTGTTCGAGTTATTAAGTCTGAAGGATGCCTTAACATCTGCCTTGAGTCAACTGGATTGGGATCATTGACCCAACCCTCATTACATGGATATCTTAGAGAGTACAGTTGGATTAACATTGCACATGTCATTTATTTAAAGAAAAATATTTATATGTATATATTTTAAAAAGAAAAAAAAATAGATATACACAAATATATTTTTATTTCAAGGAAAAAGTTATTTGATTATTTAAAATTAATTGACTAGTTACTTGTATTAAATTCATTATAAAAGAGAGTTGGATGTATGTTATGGGTACAAAAGTAGACATTGTTAAAAATCACGTGTTATGAGATCAATAGCTATTTCATTAACTCTAATATGATCTTAACTTATTATGTTAGAATTGGACATGATTGATAAATATTTTGTGAGAAATAAAAATTCACAATAAGGAATTTGGATGTTTATGGGTAGCATTACTGTAAACCCTCACAAGACTATACTTGTTCGCTAGGGGTAACCTAGGGGTTTAAAGACTTGTTCTATATGCTAAATTCAATAGTGTTCCCTATGAAAATGTTTTTTTTTTTTTTTTTTTTTTTTTCATATAATTATTATATTAGTTTTGCTCGAGGATTAACAAAAGTTAGGTTTGAGGGTGTGATCGCATCTTATTTTGTGCGATTTTATTCCCCTGAACTTAGGTTTGTTAATCGTTTGAATAGTGTAAATTATTATAAATAGATTTATTTTAGTTATTTCGGTATGTTTATGAAAATGGATCAAAATGAAATTAAGATGGGGCAAATTGGATTAAAAACGAGTAAATCACGGCAAACTAAACAAAAACCAAAGAAACCAGAACGAATTGTTCGATTCCTTAACAATATAAAAAATTGAATTATTATATATGGTTTTGTAAGTTTTTGAAAAGTGAATAAAATGGCATTGAGTTGGAGTGAATTGGATAAAAAATGAGTAAATTATGATAAGTCGAATAGAAGACGGATAGTAGGCAAGCTAGCGAGCCGCATATCGAACTGACCTCATAGAGAGAGAAGTCAAGTAGAGACTTGGCTTGTGCTGAGCCGCAACTTGGCTTCTGCTTTCGCATCAGTTGCGCAATATGCGTGGCTGTTGGTGGCCAAGTGGGTTTGCCTACTTGGCCACTTGCACATTTTTTTTTTTTTTTTTTTACCCTTTTACGTTTTTTGACCCCCAATATATTTTTTTTTGTCTATAAATATGACTTGAGGTTGGACACCAATTCATACACACTTCATATATAATCTCTAAGCTATTTTAGACACCAAAGAGTCTTGGGAGGATACCAATCTTCAATAAGGGTTTGTTTTCTTTTATTATGTATTTCTAATTTCTTTTATACTAAGATTAAGGTTGAAACTATGTGTAATTAATTAAATTCTTATATTGTGTTGATTCCAAACAATTTGTAATTTAATGTTTAAAGTCTTTGTTTCAATTAAATAAATGATTTCAACTTTAATATCATGTATTATTAATTGTTATGAATCATTTAATGCTCGAATTTGTATCGTAAAATAAATAATATCGTTTGATTACATGTTTTTCATTAATTTGTATACATATAATGCTTAAAACTTATATTTTCAATACTAAGAAAAATGAACTTGAGATTTACGTCGGGCCTAATTTCTAAATTTTTTAAAGGATAGTAAGATTAATTTCTAAAACTATCATTAAAAATTTAGAGTCAACACAATAATAAGACCTAATGAATTATACATCGATAGATTTTGAAATCTTAGTATCTCTCCATCTTCAATCAAATTAAATTGGTTATTTGACTGTTTATCTAGTTTTTCATTTCTTAATCACAAAATCAACATCATCTTGCGAGTATTTTTAAAACAAGACAGAACAAGTTTCTGTCACAACAATAATGTATTTTCTTCATTTCATCATTGTCGTTCGCACGTGAAGGATACTCATTTGAACTTAACTTGAAGTGACATGCAAGTAGAGAACTAACAAGTTTTATTTTGCTCATATTGAATCTTTTCTCAACTTTCTCAATATACTTTTCTTGAGACAACCAGATCCTTCTATTTTTCCTTTCCCGGGTGATCTTTATTCTAAGTATTTTCTTTCTTGGTTACAAATCTTTAATCGCACACGTCTTGCTTTGATTTTTCTTCAAATTTTGAATCTTGCTTGCATTCTGACCAACAATCATCATATCATCTACATAGAGTAGGAGAATGATGAAGTCACTATCTGGAAATTTTTTTATGAAACACACAATGGTCTAAAGTAGTTTTCGTTTACTTGTGATCTAGAATAAACGAGTCAAACTTCTAGTACCACTATTCCGGAGCCTATTTAAGCCCATGCAAATTTTTCTTCAATTGACACACAAAATTCTCTTTTCTTTTGAATTTGAATTCTTCTGGTTAATCCATTTAAATTTCCTCTTCTAAATTCCCATGTGGAAAAGTTGTCTTCACATCAAGTTGTTCAATCTCTAAATTCAAGTTAGCAGTTAACCCAAGTACAACCCGTATTGAATACATTTTAACCACTGGAGAGAAAATTCTTCAAAATCAACACGTTTCTTCTGACTAAATCCCTTGACAACAAGTCAAGCTTTATACTTCGGAAGTGAGACATTCTCTTTAGTTTTCAATTTGTAAACCAATTTATTCTTCAATAATCTCTTATCTTTAGGAAGTTGTACCAAGTCGTAAGTGCAATTCTCATGCAAAGAACATGGCTTTACTCCACTTGTTTCTATTTTCACTCGACACAACTTTTTCATAAATTTTTGGATCTTTCTCATCTTTAAGCATCACATACTCATTAGACTGGTATTTGCTAGAAGTCCTTCGATCCCTGTAGGACCCTTTAAACTGAACATCAACTGGAAGAGGTGGAGGTGGTTGTTTGTGTATTATTTCATAACCGACATGTCTTTCATCGATAATCTCACAGGACTACTCTTCTAGTGAATCTGTCACAGGTGTTGGAACTAGATCTATGTTGACTGGATACTCGGTAAAGGATTTCAATTTTACACATGTTGGCCTAGTAGAATACCCAAGATGGGGGGTGAATTGAGTATTCAAAAAATATATCAGAATAAAACTTGATAAATCCAATAATTAATTTTATTTCTAAATTAATTATTATCTTTATAACACAGCGGAATAATATTATCAATCTAAGTGCACACTCAAATAGCAAAAATAGCAAAGTAAATATTATAGCACACCAAGATATATCCTGGTTCACCAAGTTACTCTTGGCTAGTCCAGTCCTTCGAGCTCCACGGAGATTCGCACCCACAAATTCTTAAGATCCCTTTAAAGATAGGAACCAAACCCACACACCGATTCTTTTACAAGCTCAGAATCAACCTTTACAATTTCTTTTTCCAAAGTTCAGGAATAACCTCTACTTTTTACAAGCTCAAGAATAACCTATCATTTTACAGGTTAAAGATTAACCTAATTATTTTTATTACTACGGCTCAAGAATCAAAACTTCACAAAACACTCTAACTATCATTTTCTCAGGTAAGAATGGAACCTTTACAAATCACTCACAATGTAATTCTATCTAAGAAGAATCACTTCCTCAATCTCTCTATAGGAAGAGACTAAAACCCGACTACCCTTGATTAAATCTCCCAACAGTATTTAACCCGTCACACTGCTCACTAATACAAAATGATAAGTAGAAAATCTCACTCGGAGCTTCTACCACCCCAGATAAATAATAACTCAATTAATATCCCAATTAGTGATAGAAAAACGTGAGATACAAAATTTAATTTTAACAAGATATGGGTAGCAAATTGGAGCACGTAATCAAATTCAAGAAATTATTTGTCAAAATATTTTCTTTAACAAATCAGAAATAATTTCTAAGATCAATTTCCAAAATATAAACAAGTAATGCAATGAAAGAATATAATTGGAAAGATCTCACTCGGAATCCACAGAATAATCAGATAAAACAATGTAACTTCAGATCTGGTTGCAGCAAATATTAATTACAACTGATCTTTAAGATCACTCTTAGAATAACTCAAAAACTCTCAGAAAGATAACTCTTAGAAAATCTCACTCTTATGATATGATATGATTTCTCTTCTTTATTGCTTAAATTTGCTAATGAAATTCGCAGGTCTATTTAAAGGAACATGTAATCAGCCTTCTAATGGTTAGTTTACAAGTGTTATGACAATTAAAAGCTCTTATAGACCCCCTTATATCATAAGGACTTCAATTACGTTCAATTACACTTAATAACAACTTTCAAAACTCTCAATTAAATCCCCAAAGTATTTCTCAATCTCAATTAAATAGACTAGAATCAATTTCAAGTACCAAATTGAGAAACATTACTATTTGATGAACTATATTAATAGGATTTAATTAGTACATGAACTATACCTTAAATATAGATAATATCCCTGAAATCTCTCTCAAATCTTAACAAACAATGGTTACTTTTAGATATGATTTCGGAAAGCACAAGATCCTGAAACAGCTCCATCGGTCGACTAGTTAGTCGACTGCCCAATTTAGGATGTAGCCAAGGACGTTCATCAGTCAACTTATCAATCGACTACTAGATTCAGAGACTTCACTTTCTTCTCATCGGTTGACTTATCAGTTGACTGATCAATTCAACATGTTTGTCTTATACCCATCAGTCAACTTCTCTTTGCTGAACACTTTTCTCCAATTCATTTTAGTATATTTTCTTCTCTAAATTAGCTTCACTAATATTCTTATATTTCATTTTAGTTATTCAAAATTATTTATTCTCAATTCACATAGGATAAAATAATTTAACTAAATCAAAACACACATAAAAGATAAAATACATTTTGTGTCATGTGTGTGTTCCTGAATGAGATATTAAGAGTTAAGATTCACCTGGGTTGTTTTCCCTAATTTCTTTAAACTCTTAATTCTTCTTCATCATCTTGACATCTTCATTTGACATCCATTTAATTTGACGTCTTCATTACTGGAACTTTAAATCACTGAAACACTCAATTAAACATTAGTTCCATGAAAACATCAATACTTAATTGTTCATCGAAATCTTATGATCAACAATACCTTTCTCAATATCCTCGATAGTCTGATCTGCAAGGAATATAAAGTCCCTACTCTGAAACACTTTTATGTCAATTGGATCCCATAATTTGTAGCCAAATTCCTCATGCCCATAGCCCATTAATGTACACAATTTTGTTTTTTCTTTAAACTTGGACCTCTCATCTTTTGGAACATGAACAAAAACTCATCATCCAAATACCCTCATATGCTTGTACGAGATATCTTTTTTTTGTCCACACACTTTTTGGGATATCAACATCTAATGGAAATGATGGAGACAAATTGATCAAATCAACTACAATCCTCATTACCTCACCCCGTAAAAAGATTTATGCAACTTTGCGTGGGAAAGCATACACTTGATTCATTCATAAATAGTCTGGTTCATTTTCTCGGCAACTCCATTATGCTGAGAAGTCTTAGGCGCACTTTTCTCAAGTTTGATGCCATATTTCCTGCAGTATTCCTCAAACGAGCCTCTTTATTCAACACCATTATCTGCACGCACACACCTGAGTTATCTTCTTGTTTCTCTTTTAACCTTAGTTTGGCAATGCTTGAACACCTCCTACATTTGGTCTTTAATTTTCAAAGAATAGACAAACACTTTTCGAGAAAAATCATCAATAACTTCAAACAAATATAAAACGCCACAATTTTTTTTTTAATATTTCACGAAACAAACATATGTATGCACCAAATTAAAATGATGACATCTTCTAGATGGATTAAAATTTGGAAATGCAATTCTAAGTTGTTTACCAAAAAACAGTAGGTGCAGGTTTGAAGAAATGTACCTTTTATACTTGTCAGGAGTTGTTTTCTAGCAAGCATGCGGCGTCCTTTTTCACTTAGGTGACCAAGTCTCCAATTCCATAACTCCATAAAAAAATCCTCAACTGCATTGATATTTTCTCTAGCCAATCTTGCTTGCATTACATATAAGCTGCTTAGTTTATTTTAGCCAATACCAAAGAACCTCTAGTAAGTTTCCACTTTCCTTCATTGAAATGGCTACTGTAACCTTCATCTTATAGCTTTCCACTAGAAATCAAATTGAGTCAAATATCTAAAACATGTCTGACATCTTTAAGTAACAATTTGCATCCGATATCGGTTTCCGGAGAAATGTCTCCCATGCCAATGATTTTGGATGCACCATCACTCCTTATCTTTACAAAGTCAAAGCCATCACTAATGTAAGACAATAATAAATTACCACAAGTGGTAACATGAAATGATGCACCCGAATCAATCACCCAATTGTTATCCTAGAATGCAAGGTTGACAAAACTATCTTCATAAAGAATCACAATATCACCATTAGCACTAACTACATTAGTCTCTTTATTTTCGTTGGCCTTGTTAGTTTGGTGTTTAGGTTGTTCCCTTTTCAAGAATCAACAATCTTGGATCATGTATCCTGGCTTGTTGCAGAAAGTACCTGAAGTCTTTTTTACCTTTCAATCTACTTCTTGATTTGTCAAACCTCCTATTATTACGAGGATTCCTGTTTTTGCTTCTCTCCCGTCTTTTTTTTATTTTCAGTAATCAGTGACTGCGATCCTGAGGATGAGCTCTACTTTTTCCTCCTTGCCTCTTTATTAATGACTCTGTTTTTAACCATATCCATCGTAAATTTTGCATCTGGTGCCGAATTACTGAGTGACATTCTGAGCGTTTTCTGGCTGTAAAGTAATGTGTTGAAAAGTAGTAATGTCTGCACTTCATATTCTAAAACAAATTTCATAGTAATTAACTGATTAATAAGACCTTGAAAATTATTCATTTGAACAACTATATTTTGCCCCTCCCTAGAGGTCAAATGAACAATTCTCTTAATCAAATTAGCTTTATTCAATCCAGTTTTCCACTTGTACAAGGATTCTATATTTTTCCACAATTAAACAGCTTTGGTTTCATTAATAACATGTTGGTACACATTCCAATCAATCCATTCATGAATGTAACTGACTGTTTTCCTATGCATTGTCTCCTATTGTTCATTACTTTTATCACTTGGTTTACCCACATCACCTTTTAAAGGATAACACAAATTCTTACAATAAAGGATATTCTAGATTTCCAAATTCCATAATTAGCCGATGTCAATTTTACCATGGCTTCAACACTATCTTTCATTTTAAATCACACAAATAAATCTTTCCTAATAACCTGAAACTCTTGATACCACTTTGTTGTGAAAAATGACCAATTAATTAAATTTTATTTTCCTTCTTTATGTGATTAAAATGAGATTATCGATTTCAATATTCACATATATTAACCAAGATAAAACACAAGTAACAAATAAGATGGGAAACACAATTTTTATGTGAAAAACCCCAAGGCGGGAAAGAATCCATGGGACCGAAGTCCGATCTAAACTTCCACTATCATAAAATAATGAGATTATAATTTTTCACACCTTTAAGAGAAAAATTCATAGATCACCACATAAACATCACTGAAAATGATGGATACAACATGAAACGCAAAATACAGGTTTAGAAAGGAATATCAAATCACCAATTACAAAAGTACTTGATGTCGACAACAAACCCTTAAAATTTCAGCTCAATCGAAATCCAAATCGCCATTCGATTATCAAGTCGAAGTAATTCTCTCACTTTTCTTCCTTTTTTCTCTCTCTCTCCTACGGGTCGTGTCCAATGTTTCTTATGTCCTGCTGCCTTGCAACTTTGTTTCTTGTTTATTGTGCTCTTTTGTTCACCTACTACCATGTGACTTGTAATATATTTGTGGCACACTCTTTTCCACTTAAACGGTGTTCTCACATGTTGTCTAAATGTGCCCGAATGGGCCTTTTTTTTTTAAAGGCCCAAGTGGCCTTTTTGGGTTTAGGTCCACCCCACATAAGCTGGACCTACCCAACATCTATTTGTCTCCCCCCCCCTCATCTCTTAGCTACATCACTTTGCCACCATTATGTTTCCGTAGCAGTCACCATGTCCGCTTCTTTGATGATACATATCCTATATCGATAATGCAATGAGGAGAATATAGGCTCATATGAGGGCTCAAGGATTCCAAATGTTACTTTCAACTAGCAGTTTTGGGTGGGGGTCTATGTTGTTACTTATGGTATCAGAGCCGACCAAGGTCCATATTTACCACATGGATGTGAGGATTGTGTGTGGGGCCAACCACGAGCTAGTAATTCATGGACTTGATACCTGACCCTAGTGAAGACGCTAGTGCATAACTGAAAGAGATTGTGATGATTCGTATCCCACATCAGTAATGTAATAGGAAGCATATGGGCTCACATGAGATTTCAAGGTTCTCAAATATTACCTCTAGGTAACACTTTTGAGTGAGGGCACGTGTTATTATGGCTTCTGTCATTGCTACCACAACCACCACCACTTCTGCTTTCTTTGCCATGGCTAACTCTGCTTCAATCGTCATACTTTAATTGTCTCACTTTTGTCTTCACCACCAAGTTCACTTTTCTTTGCTTCCTTTGCCCCTACCACATTCGCTTATGTTATCGTAACCACGTCTACTTCCGTAGTCGCCACCTCTTCTATTGAGAGATGTTTTGTTGACAATTCACCCCATCTTTACTTGTGTTCATGTTTTGATCACAAAGCTAGATATGTTCAGATCTAGCTGGATCTGACTAGTTCATATCACATCTGGCCGGATTTGAGTCAAAACTAGTTAGATCAAACATGATTTGATCTGACCTCTCTCTGTGTTGTTAACTCTTCTTCGAGATCTCTTTATACTCCGGCAGCATGGCCAATAATACATGATCTTCCTTGGGTTCGTTGTTTTACTTTTTTTTTTTCTAATCAAAGCAGAATTTTATTGAAAACTAAAAGAGGAAGAATTAAAAACCTCCAACATTATAATTTTTTATCCTTCTAAAACTAGAAAGACCACAAGCATCCAATTTCAAACAACCTCTAACAAAATGAGGTAGATCACAAAAATCAGAAGAACATAAGAATTCTCCTGCACTAGCATGCTTTGCCAGCTCATCAGTAGCTCCATTTGCTTCTCTAAAGACATGGTGAATTGGAAAATCACCTTTGCTTCTCCACAAAATGATATCAGCTATGAAAGGATAAATTCTCCATGGAATTTCAGCCTAATTCATCACCATTTCTGCCAAAATCTTACTATCAACCTCTATAATGACCTTAAGCCAATTCTTCTCTAAACAAGTCTTAATCCCTTGCCAAAGAGCATAAAATTTAGCATACATATTAGTTTGAATGCTCAGAGAAATTGAATATGCTAGAATCAGCAAACCATTGTGATATCTGATTATACCTCCAGCACCTGCATAGCCTGGATTCCCCAAAGAACTCCCATCAAAATTTAACTTTAAATAATCCATAACTGGTTTAAACCAATGAACTAAAACAAATTTGAATGAATTAGACTTTTTTCCAGGCTACATTTTGAGGATAAACTCAATTCTTCTTATCACCGAAGGGAAGAAAGGAGGAATCTGATCAAATTTAGTCTAACATCTACTTTTCCATAACTCCAAGCATATCAACACTGGCACACCAACACTGAGTTTCTTATCTTTCCACCACTTCAGCAATCTTGACATCAATGACCCTCTATAACAAGCACTTCAAAAGTAAGCCCAAACTTTTTGAGCAAAAGAACAATCAGAAAGCACATGATCCTGAGTATCAGCAGCCTTACCACAGCATGCACAAATTGAAGGCAAATGGAATTCCAACTTTTGAATTTTTGAATCAAAAAGCACTATACCCTTAAGCACCTTCCACATGAAGAAAGAAGATTTAAGGGAAATTTTAGAATGCCATATGAACTTGAAGTAAAGGGGAGCAACTGAATTCTGCCTAAAGGTCTGCCAAGCAGAAGCAACTGAAAACTACCCATTTGCAGCTGGCATCCAACACATTTTATCTTCCACATCAATGGGGAGCTTATGATGATTCATAATCTAAGATTTAAAAGTAGGTAGAAACTGATCTAATTTGTTTTCATTCCATGAACCATTTGCATTTAACAAATCAGAAACAAGCAGCCTGGAAAATTGCTCCTACACCAGTAAGACTTCACCAAGAGGAACATTAATCAACCAATGATCCTACCACGAGGAAACATCACCTTTTCCTATTTGAAATTGTATATGATCCTCCGCCAATGCCTTTACTGCAATTACATTCTTCCAACTAATGCTCTAATGAGAAGAAGTAACACTGCAGAAATGATCTATTTTCCTTGAGCAATATTTCAGCTTCATGAATTTAGCCCACAAAGACTGACCATCTCTGAAATTCCACCATAACTTAGCTTTAAAAGCCATCACCATATCCTTAAGCTGCCTAAAACCCAATCCACCTTCTTCAAAAGGATAACACATATTCTGTCAGCTTTTCCAGTGTTTTTTCCCATTCCAACAGAAATTTGAAAATAGCCCTTCCAAAGTTTTAATCACTTTGTTAGGAGAAAAAAAGGTCATAAATAAGAATATGGTTTGAGATATCAGAACATGCTTGATCAACACCAGCCTACCACCATTGGAAAGAAGCTTTTCCTGCTAGCCTTGCAGTTTCATTCTGATTTTAGCAATCAAATCATCAAAAAGAACAACTTTCTTCTTACCTGCAAAAATAGAGCATCCCAAATATTTCATTGGGAAAGAGCTCTTTATATAACCTGTCTTAGAGGTCAACCAAGACAGCTTATTAGAAGTGATATAAGGAGAATGAATGAAACTACTTTTGGTGAAGTTGATAAGCTACCCAGAATTGAGCTAATAAGATTTCAAGAATTTCAGCAGCTTTGCTATGGAAGATTTAGAACCATTGATAAAAAGGATCATATCATTAGCATATGCAAGATGGGAAATAGGCTTTAAGGTTTTAGGCTAAGAGAAAGGAGAAATGGCTTTGTTATGGACAAGGGATTTCAGGCCTCTAGAAAAAGCCTCAGCCATAATGATAAAAAGAAGAGGTGAAAGGGGATTACCTTTCCTTAAACCTCTCTTAGAATGAAAGAAACCAAAAGAGTAGCCATTGATTATCAAGGAAAAAAAGAAATTGGAAATGAGCCTCCATACCATATCAATGATTCTTTCATGAAAACCAAATTTTCTCATAATTGAAATTAGGAAAAACCAAGAAACTTTGTCAAAGGCTTTGGCCATATCCAATTTGATGATCAGATTACCTCCCTTAACCTTTTTAGGCAAAAAATGAGCCATCTCTTGAGCTAACAATATGTTATCAAATATGTTCCTGCCCTTAAAATAAGCACTTTGTTAAGTGCCATGTCAGTGCCATGTGTCTACCATATTAGCCGAAAAACCAACCCGACTAGTGTTCTCTGCCACGTCACCGATTTGCCACATCATTTTTGTCAAAGGTTGACCGGTTCTGTAGTGACCATTGCCTTATTTTGACGTATTTTTGCAATTTGAATATTGGTTCCTATCTAATTTCATCATTCTGAATCCTTTCATAGCCTTCGTTTATAAAATTTGGATCATACAATATAGTTCATTTTATATTGTTGATTCGGTGCATCACGGTGTTTTGAGCATTTCAAGGGTTCATCAATTGTTTTTTTACGATTATAAACTGGTTATTCATTAATTTCAACATTTTGAATCCATCCGTTGTCCCGTTTCTCTAGATTCATATCATATGGTATGTTTTGTTGTATATTGTTGATCCGATTCAATGATGATGTCCAGGGGTTATTAATCACTGGTCGTTCTTATTGCCAAAAAGGGTTCTGATCTTGCCTCCACTACTATTAACATCTCTCTTGGGGATATAAATTCACTTTTCAAAAGCTTTATCTTTGTTTCTGGTATAAATTTTCCCCTTACCCTTTCACTTACTATAGATAATTCTACTTGGTTCTTTGATTTTTCCTATTGTAATCATATGACTTCTGATCCTAACAGCAGTATAAATGCTTCTACTACTAATGGTTCTCATATGCGTGTTACTCATACCAATACCAAAACCAAAACTGTTTTTTTTTTTTTCAACAGTTTTAAAATCGAACCATTTAAATTCATACAAAACCAAAACCAAAATCGTAAAACCATGAAACCATTTAAGATTTTTTTTTAAAAATTTTATAAAAAAACCCAAAACCATAACCAAAATAAAAATTGCGAAACTGCGGACCTATAGTTTTTATATATAAACAAAAACATAACTAAAATATAAAACACAAATTCTAGAAAACAAAACCAAATCACAAAACTCTTATATATATATATATATATACACACACACATACTAGGGCCTAAATTGTAAATAAAAAAAAAACATTTATATATACTAGGGGTTAAACTATAAATAAATAAAAAAATTGAGGGGATATATATCATAAATAAATGTTGGTTACACGTTGCGGTTAGTTGTTTCGGTTACGCGGTTCGGTTTTACGGTTACTATACTAAACTCAAAACCAAAACAAAAATCAAAATCATTTAGTCGGTTTAAAAACTAAACCATTCGATTCAGTTTATTTCGGTTGCTTATTTGTTTGATTTTAATTGTCATCCCTACGTGACACATATTTAGTTCCAAAACTCACTTTAAATTTCTTATTTGTTGGACAATTTTGTGAATTGGGACTTGTAGTGATAATTTCTAATACTGGTTGTTGTGTGCATGATCCTCAGACAGAAAATATCCTTGAGATTGGTCGTAAAGTTGGATATCTATTTGAGCTTAGTAGCTTAAGGATCATGCCTTCTTCAACCTACTTCACAAAATGTTATGCTCCCCTATTGCTCGTGCCCTAGAACCTCCAAACAAAATGGACGAGTCACACATAAACATAGACAAATTCTTGACATAGTTCGTTCCCTCCTCATTTTTTTGTCCTATCCTAAGCGCTTTTGGGCTGAGATTGCCTTAACCATAGTATACACTATAAATCATGTCCTTTCCGCTACAATTCAACATCAATCTCTATTTGAGTATCTTTTCGTTAAATCTCTCACTTACTCTAATCTCAAAGTCTTTCGTTGTGTTTGTTTTATTTTTATCAAAATCGCATAAACACAACAAGCTGGAACGACCTGCCTATGTTGTTTTCTAGGATATGGCATTGAACATAAAAGGTATTGGTGTTGGGACCCTATCTCTACAACTCTTCGTATCTCTTATCATGTCATTTTTTGGGAAGATTAAATGTTTTCTTCCTTAGGATCATTTGATATATCAACCATTACTAACTCCAGATTATTTATTTATCCATTTCTTAAGTTATTCCCTGAGGATGATGTTCCAAGTACTGTCGAGCCCACTCTACAGCCACCAACTAAACCCACTCTAGAACCACCAGTTGATATTACCCCTCCAATTCCGGAACTACTAGCTGATCTTACCCCTCAAGTTTCATTGATCGTGCCTAAGGCTCATGCTATGTCTAGTGATCCTGCATCGACTCTTTTTTAGGCCCACCCTCCAGATAACTTCCGTCACTCTATTTGGGTAACTCACGCTCTCCCTTATCTCAATGACTATCATTGTTTTTATTCATAATTTGCATGAGATTCAATCTTATAATAAGGCCGACACAAACCCTCTTTGACAGAAAACAATGGACGAAGAACTTCAGGCCTTAGACAAAACTCACACCAAGGATCTTGTCGACCTCCCCTTAGGAAAACTCCTATTAGATGCAAGTAGTGTTCAAGATAAAAAAAAAATGTTTTCTTATGGTTCCGTTGAATGCTACAAAGCTAGACTTATTGCTAAGGGATTTGCTAAGGAATATGACATTGACTATGAAGAGACATTTGTTTTAGTGGTTAGGCTCACATCTGTCTATACTCTTCATATCGTCGCTGCAATTCATAAATAGACCATTTTTCATATGGATGTTAGAAATGCCTTCCTTAATGCAGACCTTCTTGATGAAGTTTACATGCATAACCTTCTTGGGCTAGCTTCTCCTCAACACAAAGTTTGTCACATTCGTCGTACCCTATATGGTCTCAAACAAGCTCCACAAGCTTGGTTTGCAAAATTCCACATCACCATCCACTAGTTTGGGTTTACATCCAGCGCTCATGATTTTGTCTTGTTTATTTACCGAACTGACAATGCCATTATCTTCATTCTATTGTATGTGGACTATATAATCATTATAGGAGATTATCTACGTGAAATCTCTGAACACAATTTTTCTTAGTGGTTAATTCGAGATGAAAAACCTTGGCATGATCATTTATTTTCTTTGTCTCGAAATTTCAACTGGTTTAAATGGATATTTTCTCTTTCAGGCCAAATATGCATCTGACCTTTTTTTCAAGGTAGGCATCACTAACTCTACCACTTCCAATACTCTTCTAGAGTCGAATATCAAACTTACTCCACTAGATGTGTCTCATCTTCCAGACATTATTCTCTATTGTCAACTAGTTGGAAATTTGGTATATCTCACACTTACTTGTCCGGACATTGCCTATACTATCCATCAAGTCAGTTAGCTCTTGTCTGCTCCTCAGACCACTCATTACTCGGTTGTTCTCTACATTTTTTGGTATGTCAAGGGCATCTTATTTCATGGACTTTATTTCTTCACCTAGTCTGGTCCTACCTTATAGGCTTATTCTGATACTGACTAGGCCAGAGATCTCATCAACAGATGTTTAACCACTGGTTACTGTTTCTTCTTAGGCAACTCTCTTATTTTCTGGTGTAGTAAGAAACAAACTGTGATTGCTTGCTTCAACGCTAAAGTTTAATACAGTATCATTGCTGACATGACACAAAAACTACTTTGATTTCGTTGGCTCCTCCCTGACATGGGAGTCTCCTACCTCATTGCCACTGCCCAAAAGAAACAGTAACCAACACTAAAACTGAATGCAATATCATCGCTATTGCGATACAAAAACTATTTTGGCTTCGTTGGCTCCTCCCTGACATTAAAGTCTCCTACCTCACTGCCACTGCCCAAAAGAAACAGTAACCAGTACCAAAGCTGAATACAATAATGCGACACAAAAATTACTTTGGTTTCAGTAGCTCCTTCCTGATATGGGAGTCTCATACCTCACTACCATTGTCCAAAAGCTTCCAGTCTCACCAAAACCAGATATATTTTTTCTTCTTCTTCTCAATCTAACCCTAAATCATCCCAAACAATTTTGATCACATCTTTCATCAATCAATACAGGAGAGTGAAAATTCCATTGGAAAGTGGTTAGAGATTGAAGAAAAAATGGTGGACTTAGCAAAGAATTTGGGGGGTAACACCCAAAACCATCCATTCTTCTCCACTTGGATTCATTAAATGACCCAAGAAAATGTAGTGAGAGAAAAAAACGAAGACAGAGAGAAATCCAAATTCTCTACTAAAAAAAGTTTGTTATTGTTTAAATTAGGGTTTCTAAGGGTTTCGAAAAGAAGGACGTGGTGATGGATCAAGTAATTAAGCAAAATTATAAGGCATGTAGAAAAAATAGGGTTGTTGAGAATTTTTCTCAGTTTCAATTGTTTCCATTGCCTATTTGTTTTTCAGTTATAGTGTTTATTTCTTTTCTTTTTTGTTTCTAAGTTTGATGGATCGATTGATATGCATTTGTCTTGATGAAAGGATTTTAGTCTCTATGTTCTTAGTAATATCTCAGTTCAACATTTCAACATTTTATGAGAATAAAACATTCGCTCTTTCTCTCACACACACAGATTCTCTCTTTTTCTGCTTCATCACTTTCAGTGAAAACCCATCATTAATTTAGAGGTTTTGAATGCTCAAAGTGAAAACCCATCACTTTCAGTGAAATCCATCCATTTGAACTTTGATCATTGTTTTTCATATGGATTTTGCTTGACTTTTGGTTTGAATTCTCAAATTGTGCCATATGCGAAGAACATGGAAAATTCGAGGGGCAAAAAGACGGTGATCAAGAAAAAGACATGCCTCGGGTGAAAGAAAAGAAAAAAACATGCCTCAGGAAAACAAAATGACCTTTTTACCCTTAAAGTATGGCACATGCATCTTACATGATTTATTTTCATCAAATTTAACCCCAATATTTGATAGAAGAGCTACATAAAAAATCAACTGCAAAAAGGAGGACCACATTGATAAAAAAAAAAAGAATTGAATAACCACATAAAAAACACATTACAAATAGAAGGACCACAACCTTCATATTCATACTTAAAGGTGTGGGGGTGTCTTGCAAAGGTTATGGCTCTTGATCCTAAACAGGTTAAAATAAGACTAAAAACTATTGATTGTACATGTATTGATTAAATATGTACAAAATAGTAGCGCATATCGATTTTTTATTCGTAAATCAGAAATTGAAAATGTGCGTAAGAACACGACTATTGAATAGAAAAATGAATCATTCGTTGAGAATGTTTTCCTTATAAGACTTATGTTGAGTCAAATTTCTTAAAGAGAACTAGTGATACTACATTTAATAATTCCCAAGAGGATTAAATTGAACCTAGACGTAGCAAAACGACAAAAGCTTTTACATCTTTCGATCCTGATTTTTATATCTATATGATAGGATATGAACTTCAAACTTTTGGGGAGGCTATATCTGCGCCTGAAGCACCTCTATGAAAAGAGGCTGTAAATAGTAAGACTAAATCCATCTTACGAAATCATACTTGAAAACTAGTAGATATTTCATCTGGAATGAAACCACTAGGATGTAAATAGATCTTTAAGAAAAATATGAAAGCAAATGAATCAATTAATAAATATAAAGGAAGACTTGTAGCTAAAAACTATATGCAAAGAAAGGATATTTATTATTTTGATACTTATTTACCAGTAATCACATCTATACATATGTTAATAGAAATTGCAGCTATACATAATTTTGAGAAACATCAAATGGGTATTAAGACTACTTTCTAAAATGGTGAATTAGATGAAGAAATCTATATGAAACAATCAGAAGGATTTGTGGTTCCTGGAAGAGAGAATAAAGTATGTCGACTTATAAAGTTCTTGTATGGATTAAAGGAAGCGCCAAAATAATGTTATGAGAAATTTGAAAATGTTATATTGTCAAATAATTTTAAGATCAATGAATGTAACAAGTGTGTATATAATAAGATAACAAAGTCTTGTTACATCATTGTATGCTTATATGTAGATGACATGTTTACTATTGACAATATTGATAAGATCATAAAATTTACCAAACAAATGTTAACAAATACATTTGAGAAGAAGGATTTAGGAAAAGCATATGTCCTTCTCGGAATAAAAGTTTCAAGAACATCTAAAAGATTGATATTCTCTTAATCTCATTACATTGAGAATATCTTTTATAAATTTAACAAGGATGATTTGGGTATAGACATAACAACAATAGATGTTAAATCAACATCTTTTAAAGAATTAACATATCTCAATTGAAGTAATCTCGAGTAATTAGGAGTTTAATGTACATAATGAACTGTACAAGACCTAATATTGCTTATGCAATAAGTAAATTAAGTAGTTTCACAAGTAATCCAGGTAGAGAATACGAGATATCAAATAGTACTTAAATGATACAGTGACACAAATTGAATATCGAATACTAAAGACACCAAATTCACGAGCGGATATGTCTTTGTATTAGGAGGAGTTGATGTGTCATGGAAATCTTCTAAGAAAACTTGTATTGCCATATCCATAATGAAATCTGAATTTATTACATTAGATAAAGCAAGAAAAGAAGTAGAGTTACTTCGATAATTTTTGGAAGATATTCTAATGAAAGATTTCCTAGAATATTTGTAATTATTTACCATATTTGATTAGGTTCTATATTAGGTTAATTGAGAGATAATTATGTACCACATTTGATTAGGTGCTATATTAGGTTAATTGAGAGATTTGTGGGATGAGATAGAAATCTTAGGAACCAGTCTTTATTTTCCTCTTAATTTGGCAGATTAGTTGCCTTTTTCATTTCCTAGAAGAGACCTATAAATACCTCTATATCAATACAAAAAATCATTCAACCTTTTTCATTTTTTATTTTCTGTTTTTATGGTACTAGAGCAGAAAATAAAATCCTAGGGTTTGAATTTGATTTTTAGTCCCTAAAATGTCAGAAGTCACATCTGAGACAAGCCATCCCCTTCAACCATCTCAGCTCGAACTTCAAACAGTCCAAAATCCATTTGAAAACCACCCCATTCAGATTACCACAATCTGACTAAACAGAGACAATTTCCTTCTATGATCATAATCTGTTCGCATGTACATAAGGGAGAGAGGCAAGATCGGCTACTCATAGGAGATATAAAGAAGCCCGACGTAAAGGATCCAACCTATGCCATTTAGGATGCTGAAAACTCAATGGTAATGATATGGTTGGTCAATTCCATGGCTGAAGAGATAATTGCGAACTATCTTTGTTACTCTACAACCAAGGAATAGTGGGACAACATTTCATAAATGTATTCTGATCAAGGGAATCAATCTCTAGTGTATGAGTTAACCTTATGACTTGTGGAAATTCACCAAGGTGAGGACTTTGTGACAAAGTATTTTAATTCTCTTAAAAGGATTTGGTAGGACCTAGACTTATTCAGCAATTACGAGTGAAAATCACTCAAGGACTGCAATCAATACAAGAAGATGGTAGATGTTGGCCGAATCATCAAATGTTTTGCTGATTTAAATGTTGAATATGATGAGGTCCATTGCCGAATAGTTGGAAGGAACCTCCTACCTCCAATTGGGGAAGCATTTGCAGAAGTATGAAAAAAAGAAAGTTGAAGACATATGATGCTGGGAAAGAAGGTTGCAAGTATAACCGGATCTGTGGAAGGGTCAACGTTGGCCATTCTTGAATCTCAAGTTAGCCGTAGAACATCCCAAAACTAGCGTACATGAGAAAGAAACAATCTGTGCTATGACTATTGTGGAAAACCACGCCATACTTAAGAGAATTGCTACAAGTTGCACGGTAAACTATCTAATGGTAGGGAAAACAAATCTGGTGAACAAAGCACACCTGCAGAAAATGAGGCTGAGTCATCTCCATTCAGTAAAAAGCAATTAGATCATCTTCTTAAACTACTAAAATCCTATTCGTTACCTAATGCTCCTATCAGTTATATGGTACAAACAGGTACCAATCCTTTGGCATTTTCTGTTCTTGGAAGAACTAGTCCTTGGATCATAGATTTAGGGGCCTCTAATCATATGAAAAGTTGTTCCCAATTGTTTGGTTCTTATTAATTATGTTCTGGCATCGAAAAAGTTAGAATAACTGATAGTAGTTTTTCAACCATTGCAGGCAAATGGCACATTAAAATCTCAAACAAAATCAATTTAAAATCAATTTTACATGTTCCAAAACTTACTTCTAATCTTCTTTTCATCAGTAAATTGTCTAAAGACTCTAACTATTCCATTCTTTTCGTTTCTTTCACTTGTGTTTTTCAAGACCGGAACTCGGGGAAGACAACTGGATCTGCTGGAGAAATAAATGAGTAGTACTACTTTGATGAAACTGCTTTCAGGAATAAAAAGGCTCATGGATTAGGCAATACTAGTTCAAACTTTGTCTATGAGAAAGTTATGTTATGGCATAGGAGATTAGGTCATTCTAGTTTTCTATACCACAAACGTTTATTTTCTGAATTGTTTAAAGGAACTGATTGTTCAAAATTTCATTATGAAGCTTGTCATTTGGCTAAAGACCATTGTGTTTCATTTCCAATAAAACCCTATTCTGCTTGAAAACCATTTTATTTGTTTCATAGAAATGTTTGGGACCCATCCAAAGTTAACACACTTTCTGGCAAAAAATAGTTTGTAACCTTTATTGATTATCATATAAGAGTATGTTGGGTTTATTTGTTGGAAAAAAAGTCCGAAGTTGAACAATGGTTTAAAGATTTTTTTTTCTTTTGATTGAAAATTAATTTCAAACAAATTCTAAGAACGGATAATGGGACCAAATATTTTAACAAGTATTTGGGAACATTCCTTTCGGAAAGAGGTGTTATATATCAATCAATTTATCCACAACAAAATGGTATTGCCAAAAGAAAAATAGGCATTTAATTTAAGTTGCTCAGGCCATTATGTTTTCAATGACTATTCCTAAATATCTATGGGGTAATGCACTTTTGACTGCTTTCTACTTAATAAATAAAATGTCCTCTCGAGTTTTGAAATCTCAAACACCTTTACAGCTTTTAAAAAGTTTTTTTCCTACATCTCGGATAACTGCAGATCTTCCTTTGAAAGTGTTCGGTTGCATTTGTTATGTGTATATACCAAATATTTTTCAATCAAAATTGGACCCAAACACTGAAAAATCTATCTTCATTGGTTAGTGGTGGCGGAATATTACGTCGCCACTTTCACCGTAAGTGTACGGGTCAAGTTTTAGTATAGATTGGAAGGAGTAGGGGTTGTCGTATCCACAGGGATTGGTTGAGATTATTATCGAATACCGCGATTGTCATAACCTAACTTTATTTAGGCGATAAAAATGAAGTTTATAATTAATTAATACTAATATTAAATTAATTAAACTAACTATACTAATATTATGTTGAAATGTTTAGGGAAACGATTGCCTAGGGATTAACTTTGTTTACCAAAATGTGTTTAGTCTCGTTTAGTCTACAATAACGACGTTCAACGTATCCGATAATCTTTGTATCGTAAACTCACTCGCCACCTCTCCCGAGTGTAAGACGAGTGAATATGTGACTTCACGTCAACAAAGAAATCCCCTTCAATGTCTTAACGACACTGGATCATATGAGTATTGCCCCAACGTCATTGATTGCACATTTTCTAACTCTCTCTCGGGTTATTAGATCGTCACGTTGTGTTTATCTTAGTCCGAATTCGGGGTTACCTCTCCCGAGTGCCAAACCCCATATTCTCTAATTATCTAAACAAGCATAATTTCAAAGAATAACGGTAAACAAAATCAAAATAGCGAAAAACAACCATTAACAAAACACAAACTTAAACAAACAACTATTTCATCCCTTTTCACCCCCACACACCTGATTTATACAAAAATACATAAAAATGTATTAAAACATAATAAAATGTAATAAACGTACTCGAAAACTAATAAGTTTGATTTGGAAATAGATAGGTAGATCACACCTATCAAATACCCCTAAACTCGGAATTTTACTAGTCTTTGAGCAAAACACCCACACAATATAAGAAAATATAAAAAACTAATTACGAAATTAAAAACTAAAAACAATAATGTGCAAGTTTTTAGTATCATCTTCTGGCCAAATGATTTTTCTCTTATTGAACCCCAATCCTATCAAGTTCAAGAATAAATCACACCATGTGGTACTCTAGAATTTCGACGTTCAATAATAGTAAGCGTCATTCTAGATCCTGATTAAGTGTGTGTGATAAAACTCAAATATACAACTATCCATTAATTAGATGGGATTATCCCTCAATATAGTTTATGACTAAAACCTTTTAGGTATAAGGAATGTATAAGCCTGACTTGGGATCTATTCTCTACTAATATAGGCTCGGAGAAATCCAAAAAATTCATTAGGACTTGGTTCGATTTTGGAAAATGGCCAAGGGTATATCGGAACAGAAAACGGGTTAACATCGTTAACTTGACGATACCCGAGGCACATTCTTGGCACTCTCACACTCGAAATCCCATAGATAAAATTGAAACAACCCTGAACATACATTTAAAAATGACGTACTCACTTATCAAAAGAAACGAAAATTGTACTATACGTACTTATGCTATTTTTTTTTAAAAACAAACAACGTTACCACAACCCCAAACTCATTTGATTTTTAAAATTTCACAGGTGTGGTTTTTTCTTAAACAAAAGAAAAACGATAAGTGAGTACTCAAATACCAAACCAATTAAAAGTTCTCCTTAACCCAACCGCTCACTTCAAGTAGCATTTGCTATTGCTAGCTTGAGTCACTCAAATTGTGCATTTAATTTAGCGATAAAGGTTTTGGAAAAAGTTCAATTGGCCAGGGTATTTGTTAAGTATTCAAAATTGAGACAGTTTTTAAGCTTCGATAGGGTAATGAGGGATAAACATTTTACAAGGTAGGCTTAAAAGACTCAAGCGATAAAAACGAATGCCTAATCATATCTCCTGAACTACCTCTCTTAGGATTTCGTCTCGAATTTCCCCTAAATCAGGTTCTAAAATCCCTAGTGTCAAGAATTTGGTTGATAGATAATCTTTTTCAAATCAAATAGATAATTATACATTGAGTTTACGTGCTCGTGCATTTAGGATCTACAATAACTTTTACTAAAATGATACGTTAAGCACACGGAACACACATGAATGAGCTTTAAGTTCAACCTCAATAAATTACTAGGGGACAGACTAATCATTGGGTAATGGCCCTGACGAAGTCAAAACTCAACACATAAAAACAACTAACCTAAACAAACATGCATACAAAAAAAACAAAACAACATAAACTACTAATACTAAAATACTACACATTACTTCCAAACTTAAAATGGACAGTGTCCTCAGTGGCCCAATCATCAATCTTAGTATTTGAAATTAAAGCATGCTGACGAAGAGGATTTAGAACACATACCTAGGAGGCGAGAGAATCTCACCTCCGAATCAGGTCAGCTGTGATGGATTTAACTTCTTCTTTTTTTTACCTTGTTGCCTCCCCAGAAGCGCTTGGTTTATGGTCGTCAACCTGACACGCCGAAGTGCTCATCAAAAAATGTCTTCCTCTTGTAGTAAGTATCATACAACACTACATACAGGTCTTGATTCAGTACGCCCTCAAGCTTGACGAGATATTACTCTAGATGGCTCGATCTTTCAACGACATGCCTCATCAACTTACGTGCTTGGTGGACTGGAATAGAAATTTCTTGTATTGATTCCAAGCACTATAAAACGGCTCGAAATCCCATTGAAAGAAATGCTAGAGTACTTGTCGATCTAACATCTTCAAGCACCTTGCGGAAAAACAAAAACAAAACTACAAACAAAAAATTATAAACAAAAGAAATGCCTAAATTAAAATCAAGTTATTTACTCATAATATCAACAATAATCTAAAACACAATCCCTGGCAACGGCGCCAAAAACTTGGTGGCGGAATATTACGTCTCTACTTTTACTGGAAATGTATGGGTCAAGTTTTAGTATAGTGGGAAGAGTAAAAGTTATCGTTTCCACAGGGATTGGTTGAGAATATTGTCAAGTACCGTAATTATCATAGCCTAATTATATTTGGGCGATAAAAATTGAAGTTAATAATTAATAATATACTAATACTAAAATATTAATTTATCTAATTAAACTATATCACTATTTTGAGACGTTTAAGGGAATGAATTATTTAGGGATTAACTTTGTTTACGAATACGCATTTGATCTTGTTTAGTTTACGTTAACGATGTTCAACTTATCTGGCAATCTCTGTATCGTAAACTTATTCACTCCCTATCCCGAGTGACAAGTGAATGAATATGTGACTTCGCGTTAACGCCAAAGTCCCCCTCTAGCGTTTTTTAGAACACATAGTCACCTAAGTCTTGCCCCAATGTTATTGATTGCACACTCTCTAACTCCCTTCCGGGTTATTAGATCGTCGCGTTGTGTTTAAACCGTAGTCTGAATCTGGGGTTACCTCTCCCGATTGTTAAACCTCGATTTCTCAATATATCATAATAAACATAATAAATAAGGAGAAACGACAAACACAATCAAATAACGAAGAACAACTATTAATGAAACACTGATTTCAAAATCCCATATTCGTAAATTATAGTAATCCCTAGACAATATCCATTTAGCTAACGGCCATAACCATATATACAATGATAAATGAACTAAACATACTCAAACCATAATCTGAAGTTATGAAATTAAGAAAGAAATGAGAGAAACTAGCCGTGGTCCGAAGATTTGGCACTAAAATCGTTTCGAGATCGCTTCTCATTCTTCACAACGTAATCTTCTCCTTCGGATTTGGTGCAACATTCCCCAAAAACCTCTGAACCCTATTCTAACCCTAGGAGCTATCCTCTTTCCGAAATAGAGGAAAGGAGAAAGATATAGGGTTAAAGAATATCTAAATAAATATCTAGATTGTGTGTAGAGTGACCACCGCGGCGGTGGATATGTCGGTTAAGCCACAGCCTTAGCGGTGGACTCAGCGGTAGAATCAGGGACCTTACTATTGTTTCGCTACCTCGGCGATGGGCTTCTAGCAATTTTAGGCCCCTCTCTGCATATTGATCGCCGTGGCGGTAGTCTGGACGCCACGGCGGTGGGCTGCTTTTTAGAATTTTGTCTCTATACTTGTTTCTCATCGTTCTTCCATCGTTCTTGATCCGATTTGATCGTTTATGATACGTTTTCATCCTTTTTTTACCCCTACACACCTGTTTTAATACAAAAAGAATAAAAACATATTAAAATGTATTAAAATATTATAAAAACACTAAAAAATTAACAAGTTCGGTTTGGAAATAGATAGGTAAATTACACCTATCAGTTATGCATATAATAAAAAAGGATACAAATGCTTTAATCCAGTCACAAAGAAATTCTTCGAGAGTATGGATGTAAACTTTGTTGAAGACAAACCTTTCTTTCAAAAAACAATTCTTCAAGGGGACAATATAGTAGAAGAAAATATTTTTTTGGGAAACTTTACCTATTCCGGAGGTGTCTATGCCTTTAATTAATTCTGATAAGCATTTTTTTTAAACACCTGTCGGGAGTATGGAAACTAGTGGTAGTACGCTTAATCCTACTTTGCCAGATGTTACTTTATTAGAGACAGTGGGAGAAGTACTTCCAACAGGTCATAATCCTCAATCTGAGTTTCAGGTTTAATCCAGGAAAAAGTTTCACAAACGTACTACTACTCTAGTAATTCCTCTAGCGGATGTTTAATCCAATTTTCCGATTGATGGTCCTATAACTCATAGTAACCTTCCTTCTACTCCTATTCCTTCTTTATCTCTTGATTTACTGAATTTGTCTTCTTCTGATCATGATCTTCCAATTTCATTAAGAAAAGAAACCCGAACATGCATTAAACACCCTATTGTAAAATTTTTGTCATACAAAAAATTGTCAAATACTCATTGATGAGTGGTTTAGTTACCAATAAATTAAGTACTTTTAGATTCAAATATTTGTGTGTTTTCAAACACTTTTGTTAGTTTAATGTGTTTTTGTATTGTTTTATAGGTTTTTAAATAAATGGGTGAAAAGAGGCAAAGTCGGTACAGGTACAGTAACCTTAAGGCCAATTTTGAACACGATGAAATTTGATTTTGGAAAAACTCAAAAAATAAAAGTTGTAGATCTCTATTTTATATTTCCATAGGTTTTTGAATAACCTCAATCCGAGTTCGGACAAGAACGTTACAGCCAAAAGAAGAAAGAGTATCACCGCTGCAGCGGTGAAACCACCACTGCAACGGTCATCCGGCAAAAAGTCTACTGACTTTCCACTACTTCAGCGGTCTGACAGCAGCTAGAATAAATATTTTGGGATATTTTCTTGATATTTTGGATCCCATATGTATTGCCTCTTGCTCCCACACATAAACCACGTTTTTGGGACTAAAACTAGAGCTCCAAACCCTATCAACCAAGAGAAGATCATAAAGCCAAGAAGAGGAAACGTTCTCAGAGCGGTTTTAGTGTCAGTTCTTCGGATAACGTTTAGTCTCCTTATTTCTCTCTTTATTTCTTAGTTTTGGTTGATATTTTTGTATATGTTTAGCTTGTACATTGTTGTATATATGGTTATGGCCATGAGAAACTAAACATATATTGTTTAGGGAGCGATTCGTTTATGAAAATTTTATTTGTTTAATATTTGTTTCGTTATCGATTGTTCATTTGTATTCGATTGTGTTTACCATTCTTCTACTGTTACATGTTTGTTATGATATATTAATAATACAGGGTTTGACACTCGGGAGAGGTAACCCCGGATTCGGACTAGGGTTTAAATACAACGTGACGATCTAATCACCCGGGAGGGCATTAGAAAGTATGAAATCCATGAGATTGGGGAGAGACTCATATGACCAAGTGTCGTATAGACGCTCAAGGGGGACTTCGACGTTAATGCGAAATCACATATTCATTTATTTTACACTTGGGAGAGGTAGTGAGTGAGATTTCGATACCTAGATTGTCGGATAGTGTGAATGCCGTTAATGTAAATTAGATTAAATTGAATGCGTTTATATGAACGAAGTTAATCCCTATACAATTTACTCCCTTAAACGTCAATATTAGTATATTAGGTTAATTAGTTTAGTATATTATTAATAAAACAAAAACTATAAATTGAGTCTCCTAGATAAAGTTAGGTTATGATAATCACAGTACTTAACGATAATTCTAATCAAATCCATGTGGATACGACAACCCTACTCTTCCCATTATACTAAAATTTGACATGTACACTTGCGGTGAAAAAAGCGACGTAATTTCGCGTTACCATATTTTTAGTGCCGTTACCGGGGATTGATTTTTAGATTGTTGTTTATATTGTGAGTAAATAACTTAATTTTAATTTGGGAATTTATTTTGTTTATAATTTTTGTTTGTAGTTTGTTTTTTCTTTAGGGTACTTGAAGATATTAGATCTACAAGTACTGTTGCATTTCTTTCAACGAGATTCTGAGCCATTTTATTGTGCTTGGGATCGATACAAGGAGTTGTTATTCTGGTTCCCAAATCATCGTTTCCCAAGGGAGTATCAACTATTGAACTTCCTCGATAGGTTACTAGCCGCAACAAGAAATTGGGTTAAAGAAGAAAACGATACTACCTCTTTTGACCAATTAACCGCGGACGAAGTCTATCGATTGTTGGAAGACATGGCGGAGTATGATTTTCACTTTTGGAATTATTCAACAAGCTACCAAAGCTTGGGGGATCGTTCCACCGTTTCGGCGCCATGGATTGACATTTCGGACCAACAGGAGGAGTCTTCCCCAACCTTAGAGAAAATGTTTGCTGAATTTATAGGGGAGACTCAAATTTTCTTAAGGGAAATGAATAACCAGCTAAATGAGCACGAGGATCATCTTGACAATATTGAGATGGTCTGTGCTGAAATTAATGTGATCGTAACATCTATTCGGACGCAAATCAGTTAGCTAATCTGTTTTATTGAGGCCAAGTCAGAAGTGGTGGCACTGAGAGATGAACAAGCCACATTTATTTGTGAAAGCCACCGAGAGAAACCGGATACAAGTGGAAGGAGCTTGGGTGAGTTCAAGGATGATTATTCGAATGAGACGGGAACCCAAGACGATTGTGATTCTTTAGCATTGGAGATCTACATTGTGATTCCGCCACCGATCCAAGACGATTACATCTATGAGGATTCGATGTGGCTCACTTTTTCTTCGCCGTCATTTGCAATATTCTTTCATGCCCACCATGTACATGAGCTAGTGAAGCGTCTTGTTGAAAGCTCGAGCTGATCAGAGCCAAATCTTGCCAAGCTTGAGGGCGTTTAAAACCAATTATGTAGTGTTGTATAACATATACTATGGGCGGAATCTGCTATTTGACGAGCCCTTCTCCATGTCAAGCCAAAGACCTTAAATCAAGTGCTTCTTGGGAGGCAACCCAAGGTTCTAAAATAAATTCGATCCATCACCATTGACTTCATTCGGAGGCGAGATTGTCTCGCCTCCCAGGTACGTGTTTTAAACCCCCTTCGTCGGCATGCTTTATTTCAAATATTGAGATTGATGATTGGGTCGTTGTGGACATTGCTCGTTTTGATGTGTAGTATGCTATTATGTTTTAATTGTTGTCAGTTATGTTGTATTGTTTTTAATGTTTACATGTTTGTTAGTTTAGTGTAAATGTGTTTATGTTTGTAGATGTGTTGTTGTGTATTGAGTTTTACATTCAACTGGATCATTAACCGATGATGATATTATCCCCTGGTTGTTTTTCGGGGTTAAGAATTCTCATTCATGTGTGTTCTGTATGCTTGGCATGTCATTTTGGTGAAAGTTATTATGGATCATAATTTGCACGAGCATGTAAACTCAATGTATAGCTATTCAATTGATTTGAGGCCAATTATCCATTAGTCAAATTCATGACAATTCAAGGGATTCTAGAACCTGATTAGGAAAAACTTGAGGCGAAATCCTAGGCTACGTAGTTCAGGAGATGTGATTTAGGCATTTATTTGATTCGCTTGAGCCTTTGAAGCTTAACATGCTATATGTTTATCCCTCGTTACCCTGTTAAAATCTGTAATGCCATTTCAATTCTGAACACATAACAAATACCCTGGCCAATCGAATTCTTTCCAAACCTATATCGCTGAACCGAAGGCACAATTTGAGAGAATCAAGTTAGCATTCGTGTATGCTATTTGAAGTAAGCGATTGGGTTTAGGGGTATTCGAGTACTCACTTGTCATTTTTCTTTCATTTTAACCACACCCGTAAAATTGTAATAATCAAATAAGTTTAGGGGTATGGTACGTTAAAAAAAACATATGTAAATATAGTTCAATTTCCGTTTCTTTTGACAAGTGAGTACGTCGGTCTTAAATGTATGTTCAGAGTTGTTTCAAATTTATCTATGGGGGTTTGATTGTGATTGTGTGCCAAGCGTTGTGCCTTGGGTATCGTTGAGTTAACGATGTTAACTCGTTTTATATTTTCGATATACCCTTGGCCAAATGTTCCAAACCGAACCAAGTCATATTCATCTTTTTGAACTTCCAAGCCTACATTAGTGGAGAGTAAAACCCAATCAGGTGTATGGAAATCCTAATCCTTATCAGTTTAAAGTCGTGAGCTTCGTTGGTGGATAATTCAATTCGGTGGTTGGATAGTTATATTATTGAGTTTCGCACATACACATTGAAAGGATCTAGAAGGACGTTTACCATTATTGAATGTTGAAATTTTAGAACATCACATGGTACGTTTTACTCCTAAACTCGATATGATTGGGGGTTGTTGAGGGAAAAGTATTTTGGTCCGATTAGTTGAATTCAAAACTCGCATGCCGTTGTTTGTGTTTTTTTTCGTTGTTTAATATTTGTCTTCGTTAATTCGTTGTGATAGTTTGTTTTCTTATTTGTGTTTTAGCTTGAGGACAAACAAAAGTTTGAGTTTGGGGGTATTTGATGAGTGATTTATTTACTAATAAATCAAGTACTTTTAGATTCAAATATTTGTGTGTTTTCAAGCACTTTTGTTAGTTTAATGTGTTTCTGTGTTATTTTGTAGGTTTTTGAATAAATGGGTGAAAAGAGGCAAAGTAGGTATAGGTGCAATAACTTTAAGGCTAATTTTGAACATGATTTAATTTGATTTTGGAAAAACTCAAAACATGAACTATGTCGATCTATATTTTTTATTTCTATATGTTTTTGAATCACCTCAATCTGAGTTCGGATGAGAAAGTTACAGCCAAAATAAGAAAGAGTGTCACCGCTACAGTGGTCATCCGGTAAAAAGTCTACTGACTTTCCATCGCTGCAACAGTGATCCCACCACTGCCATAGTCCGAAAGTAGCTAGAATAGATTTTTTGGGATATTTTCTTGATATTTTGGATCCCATATGTATTGTCTCTTGCTCCCACACAAAAACCACATTTTTGGGACTAAAAATAGAGCTCCAAACCCTATCAACCAAGAGAAGATCATAAAGCCAAGAAGAGGAAATGTTCTCAGAGTGATTTTAGCGTCAGTTCTTTAGATAACGATTAGTCTCCTTGTTTTTCTCTTTATTTCTTAGTTTTGGTTGATAGTTTTGTATATGTTTAACTTGTATATAGTTGTATATGTGGTCATGGCCATGGGAAACTAAACATATATTGTTTAGGGAGTGATTCGTTTATGAAAATGTCATTTGTTTAATCTTTGTTTCGTTATCGGTAGTTCATTTGTATTCGATTGTGTTTACCGTTCTTCCACTATTATATGCTTGTTATGATATTTTGAGAATATGGAGTTTGACACTCAGGAGAGGTAACCTCGGATTCGGACTAAGGTTTAAACACAACATGATGATCTAATAACCTAGGAGGATGTTAAAAAGCATGCAATCCGTTAGGTTGGGGAGAGACTCATGTGACCAAGTGTCGTATAGATGCTCAAGGGGGACTTCGGCGTTGACACAAAATCACATATTCATTCACTTTACACTCGGGAGAGATAGTGAGTGAGATTTCGATACCTAGATTGTCGGATAGTGTGAATGTTGTTAATGTAAAGTAGATTGAATTGAACGCATTTAAATAAACGACGTTAATCCCTAGATAATTTACTCCCTTAAAATTCAATATCAGTATATTAGGTTAATTAGTTTAATTAGTTTAGTATATTATTTATAAAATAAAAGTTATATATTGAGTCACCTAGATAAAGTTAGGTTATGACAATCGCGGTACTTAACGACAATTCTAATCCAATCCCTGTGGATATGAAAACTCTACTCTTCCCATTATACTAAAACTTGACCCGTACACTTACGGTAAAAGTAGCGACGTAATATCGTGCTACCACTCATAGAGCATTTGTGTCTAGGATTTCTAATCTGTCTGTTCTAAGAATTGTTCAGGAAGCATTTGGTGAACCGAATTGGAGATTAGCTGTGATGGAAGAGATGAATGCTTTTAGGAAGAATAACACTTGGAGTGTTATTGATCTACCCAAAGACAAGAAGACAGTTGAGTGTAAATGGGTGTTCACAGTGAAGTATAGAGCTGATGGAAGCGTAGAAAGATACAAAGCGAGACTCGTAGCAAAAGGGTTTACTCAAACTCATGGTATTAACTACCAAGAGACTGTTGCTCCTGTTGCTAAGATTAACTCTATAAGAATACTTATTTCTCTTGTAGTTAACTCCAACTGGACACTTCATCAGTTTGATGTTAAAAATGCCTTTTTGAATGAAGACTTACAAGAAGAAGTATATATGAACCTGCCACCTGGATTTGAAGAAATACTTGAAAGAGAAAAAGTGTGCAAGTTGTAGAAAGCTCCATATAGACTAAAGCAATCCCCTAGATCCTGGTTTGAGCATTTTGGAAATATTATTAGGATACATAGTTTCTCACAAAGCAAAGCTAATCACACCCTATTTTTCGAACATTCCACCGAAGGTAAAGTGGCTATTCTAATAGTATATGTTGATGACATAATCATGACTTGGAATGATTCTCTTGAGATCAGCAACTTTAAGAGGAAGCTTGAGACTGAATTTGATATCAAGGACTTGAGAAAGCTGAAGTACTTCCTCGAAATGGAGTTCGCAAGATCCAAGAATGGAATTTTCATCAACCAATGCAAATACATTCTTGATTTTCTCAAAGAAACAGGAATGGTTGGTTGTAAAGTGGCAGATACTCCAACCGAGCCTAATGTAAAATTGAAAGCAACGGCAACTAATGAAGTGATGGACCGAGAACGTTATCAAAGATTGGTTGGGAGATTAATCTATTTGGCGCACACTAGACTTGACATAGCCTTTGCAGTAAGTGTTGTTAGACAATTCATGCATTCACCTAGACCTACTCACTTTGATGTTGTGTTCAGAATTTTGAGATACCTCAAAGGGACTCTAGGAAAATGACTTTTGTTTAAAAAATAAAGGCCATCTTTAGGTAAAGGCCTACACAGATGTAGATTAGGTAGGCAATGTAACTGATAGAAAATCTACCTTGGGTTATTTCACCTTTGTAGGGGTAAATCTGGTTACGTGGAGATGCAAAAAACAAAGTGTTGTGGCAAAAAGTAGCGCTGAAGTAGAATTCCGCTCCATGGCACATGGATTTTGTGAAGTATTATAGATCAAGAGACTCCTAGAAGAGTTGAAGGTTCCTATACCAATGCTTATTAAAGTCTATTGTGACAACAAGGATGTAATTTCTATAGCTCACAATCCAATTCTACACGACAAAACAAAGCATGTAGAAGTGGACAAATATTTCATCAAGGAGAAGATAGATAGTGGCGTGATATGCATGTGTTACATACCTACCGCGAGCAAAGCAGTCGACATACTTACCAAAGGACTTCCTAAGGCGCAGTGCGAGATTTAGTTAGGAAGCTTGCCGTGATTGATATCTTCATGCCAGTTTGACGGGGAGTGATGAAAGATTTCCTAGAATATTTGTAATTATGTACCATATTTGATTAGGTGCTATATAATGTTAATTGAGAGATAATTATGTACCATATTTGATTAGGTGTTATATTAGGTTAATTGAGAGATTTGTGGGATGGGATAGAAATCTTAGGAATTAGTATTTATTTTTCTCTTAATTTGGGAGATTAGTTTTCTTTTTATTTCCTAGAAGAAACCTATAAATACCTGTATATCAATACCGAAAATCATTCAACCTTTTTCATATTTTATATTATGTTTTTATATTCTAATGTGGACAAAGCTGGTGCCAGCTATCTGCATAAATTTGGATAGTCAATTAGCTATTGGAAGAGCATAGAGTAGTATGTATAGAGGTAAGTCTCGATATATACATCGAAAACATAATCTTGTGAGGCAGTTGCTTTCAAATGAAGTTATCTCAATTGATTATATTGAGTAAAAATATAATACTGTGGATTCACTGACCAAAGGTCTTACACGAGATAGAGTAAATCACTTATTGAGGGAAATTGATTTAAAACCTACTATGAAATAGTTATCATAATGGAAACCCAACTTAGTTAACTGGAGATCTTAAGACCTAAATTCAAAGGGACATCAAATTATGAAGGTGATTGTGAGTGTATCACTAAGTAGATAAAATCTATGGCTCATTCCTATGATATAAAAGTGATAACTACATTTTGGTTAAGAATAAGTATGACTTTTAATGATTTCTATATCTTAAAAAAATTTATGTGAGGTATAGCGGAATACTCTTTATAAAAAATCACCTATTTAAGTGGGAACTGTGTCAGTTCTGGGAAAATAAAAAGGCTAAATTCTTTAGAAGCACTCATGAAGTACCAAGGTATTTAAAGCCAAAATAAATACAACTATAGAATGAAAAGTATCTAGAAACAACTATATACTTTCTATTATCTTGATTTCCATGAAGGGCTGAATAGTTCAAGACATCATGTTAACTGTTTGGCTGAATAAATCCGATAGATTCTTACTAGGGAAAGTTCAAGGCTAAAAGCTACATGTCCTGATGTAGTTATTTTCTTTTTTTGATCTCTCTATTTTTTGAGTCTGCACTCTATATGCATGTTTATTTGGTCAATTTTCATTTATGTGGGAGACTGTTATATTAAAATAATTTTTTTGATATTTTGTGACCTAATTATTTGTTGCACCTAATATTAATTTAGAACATATGAATATAATAATGCATTCTCCTTGGTGAGGAGATAAATGTGGTGCATTTATTTGGGTAAAATCATTTTAGAGGTGAACTGAAATTGTTCATTAAAATACTCACTTGAAGATGTTGATTGATGTGGTGTATGGGTTATTCCACATGAGTAATAAAAGAATATGAAGAGTCATTTATTAAGTATCAATTTATTTCTTGAAGGTAAGCTCTCTAGAGCGTTGAATTGATATCTACAGAAAGTAAAATAAATGTTATAACCTAAATAAATCCACATACTAACGTTGCCATCGACCGACCAACTGCCCGCTCGCCCAGGCTTGGCCAGGCTTTAGTTTGGATCTTGGGTCTTAGGTCTTAGGCTTGGGCTTGTGGCCTTGTGCCTCTTGGCTTGAACTTTGTATGTTTTATACATAATCCGAAAAATCTAATCCAAACATAGCCTAAAACGCCTAATTGCAGGTTTGTAACTGGAGAGAAAGTTACAAACCTGAAGATTGTTTGTTCAAGTGTGCAGCTGGAGGGAATTACAAATTTGGAGACTCTTCAGGTGAGCAATTGCATAGAGTTACTGCTGGCCTTTATTTACTCCTTTTAAATCATATTTCTTCTGTTAGTGATTTTTTCTCCATAGAAAAGGGCATGTATTCTCAGCATAATAGGCATCCCATAAGCATTACATTTCTTCATAAAGTTTTTTTGGTTTTTTTTTTTAGAGTTCTTGAGAGAGTTCAACACTTTTCCAGTTCGTTGGACTTTTAGTTTCTACTGCTGGTACTAGTGGCTGCTAGATCTTTGTATCTCGGGAGGCATATGCTTATTCAAACTGTAAGTATCATAGCAAGGATGAATTTTGTTTTAAGAAGAAATCATCAAACGATTGTCTTAATCTTATTTCTAGTCTTGTTATTTTCTGATTTTGTTCTATGATACATTAAGTATTTTGTTATTGTTTTATATCCAGTGCTTCTGTTCTTATTTTTCATTCAAAATATCATAATCAAATTGTAATACAAATTTCTACTCTGTGATCTAGAATGTTTTTATCACAAAATTTTTTTTGAACTGTTTCATTTTGGTTTCTCAGATTTTAATAATTAATTAAATAATCATTTATCTGATTATTTTATTAATTTGTGAACCACTTTTTCAACAATAAGTGCCTAAAATTAAAAATATTAATATATAAATAAGAGATCATTTACTCTAATTTTATAAAACTTAGAAGGGAGGTCCTATTGGCTCTCCAAAACGTTTTGCTTGCACTCCACTTTTGTGTTCATGGACCAGCACCCAGAGGAGCTCGCTTTGCTTGCAGCTGATCAAGCAACAATGCCGTTTATTAGTTTAATTATTTCTTTTTTTTTTTTATTTCTCGCATTTATCCAAATAAATTTTTTGTTGGACAAGAATTTATCCAAATAAATATCTGATTTGAGTAAAATCGGGTCTATCACGTGTCAGCCTTCCTGAACAGATCTGTCATGTCACCAACTACCTCACATCAGCCCGGTGTATAGACAGTCCGGGATGTGTTGAGGTCCGCAGTCAAGGGGAGGTCGGAGTTCTTAGACCAACCTCCACGTGTTTGGACCGGTCTAGCCCGCCTCCTTGGTAGGCTGGACCCACATCCCCGTCGTCAACAGTGATGAGCCCCCTGGCCCAGGCCCATAGCTCTAATCTGTCGTGCCGCCCACGCACTTGACTGCTTACCGGTAATCCGAGTTTAAGATCTTAATCTTACTTACACTAATCACGCTTCCGCCTATAAATAGGAGGCTTCCTAAACACTTTTGAAGGACGAGAAAATCATTCTGGAGAGAGAAACTTGGCCTCAGATCAGTCAGACAGGTCGAGATAATAGTAACTCTTCGACCTATATTTCTACTCCGGATTCTTACTCTCACGTCGGAGAGGGCAGGCCGCCGGAAAAAACCCGGTCGTCCTTTATGCAGGTGACAGATAGGAGCTCGGCCCGGACAACGGCCAGATGTGTGGAAGGAAGACAAGCCTCGGGCTCGGACTCAGGCTAGACCGAACCCGTCCGACCTGGCTGCAACACGTGAGAGAGTTCAGCCTTTTACACCCTTGTTATTTCTGATCCGAGAGTGTTAGGACTATACGGCTGGTTAGACCACCTTCCGATACCAACAATATCTAATATAATTAAAACAAAAAATGGAAATATGCTGGGTGTGTGAATAAAATTTTCCAACTTACAGATTCAATTATTTAACGGGAATTTATGGTACTTGACCAACCCTTGACCCACTTCTATCACTCACTTATTTGGATAAAATATAAATTATTATTGTTATTCAAGAAAGTCGTGCTGGCTTCACCAAAATATCTACTTAGAATTTCATTTCAATTTAGTGCGTTTATTTCTTTTGAATAGAACTTGTCTGCACTCTTGTATTTTAAAGCTTCCACTAGCACGAGTTCCAAAAAAAAAATTAAATTACTTGGGTCCATCATCCAACCTTACCCAGCATTAATTAATTGTAAAAGATTATTTTAACAGACTTGAACCCATAATTTTCAGGTCAAACAAGGATGCCAAGGCTCTTTTTCATAATTGTTAAGTCGTCTTGGCCTCGTTCAACCTCAAAAAATAACTCTTGAATTGAAATTTTTTTCCATATTTATAACCTGACTACTAGATGTAGAATAAATTCAACAATCTCCTTCTCACACGTCAAGTCTTTAGTCAGTTAACTCTCAATTAGTCTTTCCTTTTATGGCTGTTAGATCGAAATTGTTGTAACATTCTTTCTAATACCAATGTAAAATAGTCTTATACCAATGTAAAATTGGTATAATAGTCTTGGGTGGCTTTTAATCTCAAAAATTGGTTCGTGAGATTTTATCTCATACTTACTTGTTTTAATTTGTCAGATTATAACATGTCTGAACCACTAACTATTAATTAAGCCATTAGGGAAAAGCTAAATAGATATACATTTTTCCAGAAAGAAAAAAAACTAGAAGATATTATATCAATCTAATATATATTTCATCTAGAATTCTATATATACAAAAAAGAAAAAAGAAAAAGTATTTAAATCTGAAATTAAAATTACATAAATCTACGCATCATATTACCATGTAGAGAAGACAACATCAAAACCAACTCTTCATCGCTTCCGTCGTACTCCCGGCGGTGTTCCTGATTCAGCCGCCTCCGATACCTATCGACGATCTCCTCCGGCATCACGTTGCTCCGGCAGAGAGGACACGTGGCCCAATCCTGCCTCAACCACGTGTCCAGACAATCCTTGTGAAATGTATGCCTGCACTTGAGCTCCCTGATCTCGTCCCCTTCCTCCACCACCGACAGGCAAACAGCACACTCCGGCGTCGGCTCCGCCCTCTTCTTCCCGGAGACGTACCGCCTGGACGGGTTTCTCTGGTCGATGAGCCTGAGGTATTGTGCGGTGGTGATGGGTCGGTCGTTGGAGAAGTTTCCGGTGACGGAGCGAATTAGGATGATTAATTCGAGAATGAGGATGGTGAGGAAGACTACGGTCATTGTGTACAGGTGAGCTAAGAATTGAGAAAAAGCACCCATTAATTTTATTTTTATTTTTTTCTTATTGAGCTTTAATTTTTTTGGAGGAAGAGAAAGAGAAAGAGAAAGAGAAATGGTAATTTTGGATGGGGAGAGAAACAGAGCGAGATGGATTGGTTGATGTATGTATGGCTGTATTTGATTGTGTTTGTGATAAGACATGTTGACTGGCATGGTGGACCCGTGAGAGTTCCATGTGAGGGGAAAAGTAGTAGAGTGAGGGAGGAGGAATAATGCAACTTTTTTGCGATGTTTTTTCACCTAACATAACAACCACCTGGACAAAATATATTTATTATTATTTACTTTGCTGATTGAGGGACCTCACCTGTCTTCATACATTGTTTGCCGCTTTCCCTTTTCTTATTGTCTGAAATGGTGGATGGATTGATTATAAATAAGAAAAAAAAAACCTCTAACTCATAAGTTAATTTTTGTAATCGAAAGAGATTCAAGATCATTCTATATTGATATTGAAGTTTAAATTATAATATTTTTGACCCATTAATTACAAATGAAAAAATTGATCGAGAATTAGTCAATTGAATGTCAATGAAGGAAAAATTAGTGAGTCTTCAATTCGTGTACTATTTGAGGTTGACTTTTTGAGGATGAGGTTGAGAAAAACCAAAATTAACCTACAATTTTTACAAATTGGGACAGGTTTTCGTTAGTCATATTTGTTCAAGAATACAAGTCTAACTTTCATTATTTGAAAAAAAATGAGAAAAAGGCCAAAATCAACTCAAATGCATGAGTTGTGAAATCACCAGTGCTTTTTTGTCGTTGCATTAGGATGGGACCAAACACTTAAGTAGACATAAGACCTAATCTCTCTAGAACAAGAAAAAATTTGAAAGCCAGATTTTTTCATATATTTAAATGTTTTTTTATATAGTAATAATATCATTCGAAAAATAGTTTATAGTGACTAAATCAATATTAACCTTTTTAATAAAAATGATATTAGTTAAAAAAAAAAACATTTTAAAAGTAAAAAATATAGATGTAATTTTGAAGGGACTCTCGTGCCCTACCCAACTGTCCCAAGATTTCCCCTCTCTAAAAACGAGGGATTCTTGGTATATCTTTTTATCAATATTCTTTCTCTATTTATTCTACTCAATTTTCTGTGAAATTTTTTTACAGTTCGTTTGGTTAGACGGAATAAAATGAAAGTGGAATAGAATTAAAGAAAGAATGGAATGAGAGAAGAAATGAAATGAAATTATCAATGAAATCATTATTCCATTATCTTATTTGGTTGGTATGGAATGAGAGAAGAAATGAAATAGTGAAATATAGTAAAATTACCATTATGCCCTTATAAAATTATTATTTCATTATCTTGTTTGGTTAGTATGAAATAAATGAAGGAATTGAATGAAATATAATAAAATTCTCATAATGCCCTTTTAGATTTCAATTTGAATATATATATATATATATATATAATAAATTACTTAAAAATAATAATTATAAAATATTAGTAATGTCATATATGAAAAATATTCAACATGTACTACTTTTTAACATAAACAACTGCTATTTTTTAAAAGAAAAAATTATCAACTAAAAATCATTATTCAAGCCAAATAAATAAATAAATAAATAATCCACAATTGCTACTTTTTAATTTGCATAAAAACTTGTAAAATAAATAAAAGAGATGAACCAAAAATTAAGAAAAAAATCAACTATTTTAAGTTCAAATACTAAACAAATTCATTTCAATCACCAATGTTGTTACCATAGTCTCCAAAATATTAAACAAATACTAAAACCACCTATTTTAAATTCACCATATTGTCTCCAAAATATTTCAACCATATGAAAACATCAACATTTCCTTAACCAAACAATCAACCAAGAAAAACATATCATAAGCCTCCATTTAGAAGTAACTTTACCCATTTTTCCTTTTCACCGTCACCAAGTGAGAGGAAAAGATTGGTTGTGAAAGGACTACCACATATTATATAACCGGCTTTGTACTTATAAACATCTGTGAGCCCAACAAGCTTTTGTAGCTCCCCGTTAATCTTTATTTTCTTCTCAATCAAATCAAAACCCATAGTTTGGCTCAAGAGATTTGTAGACTCTTTAATTTGTGTAGCGACAACTTGGGACACCTCTTTCATCCCATCTATTAGTGCATCCTCAGAAAATCCAGTCTTTCTCTTCTTCGATTTAGAGGTACCACTTGAACCTTCGTCAAAAGAAAAAGATTTTGAACCTTCGTAATTACCAAATCCATGAGGTCTATCTTTTTCAAGCTCTTCCACCACATCTACCGGAGCCTCAACATCTCTTCCAGTAGCTCTATCTTTTCCAAAAATAATGCTCAAATCTTCATATAATGGAAATGGCGTATCCCTAACCTTTTCAGCATCTTTGTGAACCTACAATTTTAGAAATTCATTTAATTCACTTACACAATTCTATGTAAATTTGCACATAATACGCATCATACTTTTTAAATAAAATAAGAAATGCGATATTAAAATTAGTTTACCGCACAATAGGCATCCCAAACTGGCTTTTCTGCTGTGACACTTTTTAATAGGATCCCAACCGAAACCACTTGTATTTTGCTCAGACAACAAATTGTATACAACAACAAACCTAGTTTTCAATGTCTTTATCCTTGATTCAATATGTGGCCTTGCCTTTAGACCACATCCAGACAACTTAGACTGAAGTTTTGCTTCTATCTCAGTGAATGCACCGGATTTAAAACCATTATCGGCTTGAAAAGATCCACTGTTATGCAACTCAATAAGCTTATCATCTTCTTCAAGACTCCACTTCCTCTTATTTCTACCAGGACCTCGGGCTTGTGGCAAAGACGACATCCTAATATACATTAAAAAGTTATAGCAATATAAAAATATTTGATATTTAAAACATGAACCACAACAAAAATGCAATGTCTAACATTTTTAGATCCAAGACATAATGAAAATATTTGATATTTAAAACATGAACCACAACAAGAATGCAATGTCCAACATTTTTAAATCCAAGACATAATGAAAATAGTCTAACATTTAAAATATATAACTACAACTTCGAAAACTTGAAAACAATTCCTACACAACTCGTCTACTTTCTCTTCATTCATTATACATTTCATTAGCAAGGTTTGTTTGCCAAGTATTGCATTCACTAGATGTCTTGATGACTTGAGTTGATTCACTTTCTGTATGTCTTTGCCCTTGTCATTGAGATTAGTTAATTAAATGCTCAATCGGATCTGCTTCCATAACTTGTCTAATAAAATTGTGGAGCAAACAACATGCTATAATTATTCGATTTTGGGTCTTCATTGGATAGAAATAAGGACTTCTAAGTATTCCCCATCGCATTTTGAGAAAACCAAAACATCGTTCAATGACATTCCTAGCACTTGCATGTTTCATATTAAAGAACTCTTCTGGGGTACGTGGTCGGTGTCCTTCCCTCCACTCATTAAGATGGTAACGTTGGCCACGATAGGGGGCAAGAAACCCTTCACAATTTGTGTACCCAGCATCGACAAGATAATAGCAACCTATACGGTATAAAATAAAAATATTAAACTAAATTTAATAAGTTATATCAAATTAATTTGCATATATATTGTCTATTAGCCTAACTTACCATTTGGGACTCTCAAACCATTCCTCCTACTCAATGCATCTCTACGAACTTTTCCATCAGCAGCAGATCTTTTCCATCCCGGTAGAACATATATAAATTGCTCATCTTGAGAGTAGACGGCTAATACGTTTGTGGCAAGTTCCCACTTTCGATTGCGGTATCTAGGTCTATCTAAAGGTACTCACACCTTGATGTATGTCCCATCTAAAGCACCGACACAATTCTATGGAGAAGTAAAGTGAATTTCATCAAAATACTATATTTTAAAAAAAATATCGATAAATTATCTTTTATCTTAGTTACATTTAAATAAAAAAAATAAAAATTATACCTTGAACCACTTCCATCTCCAATCGGTCGAGTCTTGAGGTACAGGCTCAGGCGTTTTCAGTAATTCTTGTTGCAATCGTATTACCGCATGGAGCACGTCATGAAAATATCTACTAATTGTCTCAGTAGACCTTTTAAAGTCCCTTTGTATGACTCGGTTCTTTACATGATGCGGTAGAATTTCTAGAAACATTGCTACTTGTTCATCCACTAATAAATGTTTACTCGATCTCAAACCTACTTCTACAAGTCTATTACATAAAATGGTAAAAGCACGTCGATCCATTCTAAGTAAACTCATACAGTTACCATCGCTTTCATAGACACGTTCCATCAAATTCTTTCTATTTTTTTTGGAAATTAAGAACATATCTTCGTCTTGATAAAGTCATTTTTCGTCATTGTATTTGTATTACAGTAATCATCATTATTTGTAGAAACCAATGAGTAATATGCATTGTCTGTAGCCAATGCATGTATATAGCTACCAAATTTCTGTTGGCCATTATTGCATATCAAAATTAACAAAACAAATAAAACGATGGTATAAGTTATAAATACAAATTCAAGAATTTCCATTTTCTCACCAGGTAAACAAGGTAATCATAGTCTAAATTGTTTTAGAACATCTTTGAAAATCAATAAACCAAGTAAACAAAGTATCTTCAAGACCAACTTTATCTCTATGGTATATGTAGCTAAAACTTTGCTACCAAACATGTTTTCATTTTTGAAAAACTCCATTAACAGAAACAGAATTGGAGAAATAGAATTGGAAGTAGAAACAGAAAAAGAGAAACACTAACTAAACGCACCATAAACTCAATGGTGAAGATCAATGGTGCATTCTCCATTGCCGCAGGTGAAGGAAGGATCAACCAATAGCTCTAACTAGGAAAAATAATACCAAAAACAAAAACAAAAGAAAGAAAACCAAAAACAAAAACAAAAACAAAGGAAAGCCAAAGACAAGGAAAGTGAACCAACCAGCGGGTCTGATACAAATTTTCTCTAACTAGGAAACAACAAAACCAAAAACAAAATTTGAATCTATTGAACTATATTGCACAAGAAAAACAACTAAATGAATCTATTCAAGCCAATCGATCAAAAGCAGGTTAATTAACTCCAATTTTCAATCGTCCAAACACGAACAAAAGAAGTATTAAACGAAACATTATGATGAATCTCAGGTCCAAATACGAACAAAATGCATAATCATTAAATCGATCACGAGCAAACATAAACGAAATCAAGAACTGTAAACAATCCAATAGTCGATCATTAATATGCATAAACACGCGTACCTATGGCCGATCCAAAAGCCGATCCAAGAGTTGCAGCTTTGAAATCTGAGGAGCGGCTGAGCTAGGGTTTTTGATTGATTTTGATCTGAGGCCGATCGAATTTGGAAGCTGTGATGCGAGAAGCTGGGATGAGAGAATATGGATTTGGTTGCTGGGCTGCTCTGCTAGAGGATGGAACATACAACGCGATGAGCTGTTTTATGAGAAGATGGTACACGATGCGACGGGCTGCTCTTGACTGATCGGGCTATTAAGTGCTCAAGGGTAACTGCAGAGACAATTATGTAATTTCAAATATTAATTTCAATGGGCTGGACTTGATTCCGGCCCATCTGAAATGGAATGTCATTCCAGCCCATTTCATTCTAATGGAACCACAAAAATAATTTCATTAGAAAACCAAACCATAGAATAGGAATCGAGGGCGGAATGCGATTTCATCCCGCCCCCAATTCCGTCCAATCAAACATACCGTTAAGATTTTCAACCCCTTAAAAAAAGAATCTAAATAGTTCAGTTCAAGCTTTTAATTTTTAAAATCGCAAGAACTAAACTGAATAGAACCGAGAAATTATTTAGTAAGCATATAGGCACGGGTGTAAAACATACAACATTTATTTCGTCATAACGTCTATAATAACTAATAATCAAGATAACTATTTTTCACTTATTTAATTTAAAAGTGGAACATCAATATAATATAATAACATTTAAATCTTATAACAAAAGTCACTCACGACATTGCTAGAATAGGACGTCCCAAACGTCAAACAAAAATTAGACAACTAATCTATAAACAATTGAGACAACTATAGTTACAATAATACTTCCAGATAAACAATATTTATCATGGATAGAGATCCATATTCGGGAAGAAGTACACTTAATCGATCAAATGATGTGCACCTTGATAGGGCCACGTATAGTTGACCGTGACTAAAAATTGGTATGGTCAAATCAACCCCAATAAATTTCACTGATTGTCCTTGTGATTTATTTATCATCATAGCATACGCCAAACGAATTGGAAACTGATGCCTTGTCATTTAAAAAGGAAATTCAGAAAACGACAGTGTCAAGGATATTCTTGGAATGAATGCCAAATTTCATGTTTTATCCCCTATTAATATTCGAGCTTCTATTACATGTGAAGAGCACTTAATAACCATTAATCGTGTGCTATTACAAAGTCCATTATTTGGTGCGATATTTCTCAATAACATAACTAGACATCCAATTTTCAAATCTAACTTGAATGGAGGTAATCTTGGAGGATCCAAGGAATTCAAGTACTCATTAGGATAACGATTTGTAATTTGACGATCGGCTCCATCATCTTCAGAGATTTTGTTCGCAACCAGATATGTGATCGTTTCTCCAAAAAAAATATTTAAAGCGGCTGAATTAATAACACTGATATCATCATTTCTTGCAGAAAAGATGGGACGTTCGGTTAGAAATGCAAGGGTAGCAACACCGGATATACCTAGACGTGGATAAACTGAAGATATTAGTTCATCCACATTACGACACTTGTGTATGGTTGATGGTAGTTATACGATTTCACGCGGATCACTGCTAATCTATTTTAAAAAAACAAATGTAAATGAATAATTTAGTCTCAATGCATATATAAGTAATCTATTGCAAACGAACTAATGCTAAAAGATATTTAAATGAAATTTTACTTGAAGTAAATATCTTGAAAACTCTATATTTTCAATGTTGCTACTATTTAGGCACATGTTTAAATTCAAAGTCAAGACATGTATATCATTCCAAAGGAACGAACGTCTCAACGACGTTGCCACAATTTGTTGACGGGCACCTTTAGGTATGACAAGTAGAATTTGCTAAAAGTCTCCTCCAAGAACGACCGTAATACCCTCGAATGGATTCGGATTACCGTAAATATCTCGTAGCGTGCAATCCAGGGACTCAACACAGTACTTATGTTACATCAGAACTTCATCCCAAATAATTAACTTTATTTCTCTAAACAATTCAGCATGCAACGATTGTTTACTGAAATGACAAATTGAATTATCAAGAATGTCCAGAGAAATGCGAAACATAGAATGTGCAACTCGACCTCCTTCAAGTAGTAGCGATGCAATACCGGACGATGCCACAGTAATGACAATATGACTATTACTACGACATTTTACTGCTATGGTATTATATAGAAGTATTTTTTCCCCATACCAGCACCACCATTCAAAAAGAACATTTTTCCTAAATCTCTGAACACTGATGAAGTGATTGATTCGTATGCAACACGTTGGTCTTCATTGAGACGATCAATATTACACTGCACATTCCTTTGTTGTGCTTCACTTTGCATTTGATGATGTTCCCATATCAATCTATTTTCAACTACCATATTCCAATTCTGGACAGGTTGTGGAATCGAAGGAAAATCTACTAAGCTCTTGCCCGATTCTTGAAGTAATTGATTCAAAAGGTACAAATCGTAGTCTTTAATCTGTGCCTCGCTTAGGACGGGTATCGAAAACAACGTGCGAACTTTATGTGAGAGATCATCACATATATGCATCCAAAATTGATCCCACAATTCACACAGATTTACAGGGGAGCATTGTGTAAGAATGACGCAAAATAATCTTCTCAGTTGATATCCAGTACTCATAATAGAAGCCTCTTAAAGACATTGTATCCATTTACTATCATCTTTCAATAGCTTTCTTGCTACACATGCGACTTTGAACGTTGCATGTTCAATATTGTTAACAATACGTAGACACCTAAACGATTGCGGCCCTTTGACTATAATTAATAGTAGACGCAGATAAAGTCGTTTACCCAAATTGGGAGGCGCAAAAAATACATTATGCCGATGGCAAATCCCCTCTGTCGTGGTTTCCAAAAAATTTCAGTTTTATTCCAAATAAAATGTTAGGGAAACTCTTGATAAGTATACGCACGTGTAGAAGCATGTGCATCACAATATGAAAAAAAAAATCTGTCAAAGTCGACTTCTGTGACTGAGCTCGAGAAATGATAAACTCCATTATTTCAGTAGGATTGAAGATAACCTGATGCATTCCAGGCAAATGGAGCGTCAATCGAACAACTGTTGGATTCTCATCGTGCAAAGGAAAACTCAACAATCGTCTGGCTGCCTCAGACGGTCCAATGTATCTTGCATCAAGATATTGCTTGATCTCATTCATCATTCCCAAAATCAATGTCATTATATCACATCCTTTATATATATATACTTGTGGATATATTTGACACACCTAATCTCAGCGCATACTTCAACATTAATATGACAGTCGAACATCTTGGAAAGGTACGGATTGTATGGGACGATGTCTCTATTATCAACATGTGCCCCCTCACGGTATAAACTTTGTCATTATCACGACGATGGTAAATGGGATATCCATCTTGATCCATCATTGTATGCTCCGCGAAATCTCATGGATACCTCTTAGTGCATCTGTCTTTTTCCATGCACGAGGCTTGAGGATTTCGAGCACCACATGGTCCGTGAACCATGCATTTTTTTATAGTCTCGAAAAGTTCTGGCTCTTCATTTGGATCTAAAAATTCAGCACAAACTATTCTGTCTACTTGGTCGCACGTTCGAATTTTGTCTAGATTATCAAGAAATATAAGTGCATGTGCGATAGACCTCTTTTCTGGTACTTAATTGTAAAAACATGGGCAACTCTTTTTCCAAATACTCGAGTATTTTCAATCTATTTCATTAGAACAATTATTTTTAACTCGAAAACGCGGGCAATTAAGTCTGGACAGTCAGTTGGTTGTTGATGAGACAATAAAGCTTCAGTGATTTCTGTCCAAGTTGAATTCGCAGTCGTGGTAAGAAACACATCAGGGTGATAGTGGTACCAGGTTATAGCCATTGAATCTTGGAAGATTTCAAACATATGTCTTGGACTACCAATAAAAGATGATGGCAAAATCATTCGTTGACCTATTTGATTAGGTTCCATCCCATCTAATGCCACATCAGTAAGATTTTGATAGAGTTCACTACAAAGATTTGGTTGATGTTTCCTAAAGTAATTCAACCTATTTTGCTCAGTCGCAGCCAAAGCATCTACCAAGAACTCTTGAAATAATTTTTCTCCCCTTAGAATTGTCGAATACTCTGTCAGCCTTTTAAACATACGGTAGCTATAAAATTACATTTGAGTTAGTCGAGTGTTTGTGTGTCGACCATGAATCACATCCCACTGTTTAAATTCAGACTCCCATCCAAGCTCACCAATAGGGAACAACAAAACGTAATGCAATGGTAAATAAGCAGGATGTCATTTATTGATTTTCATTAGTTTATTTCCCTCCTTAAATGTAGAACAATATCTCTCATCGCGCTGGTTTCAATTCTATGCCCTGGTAATATGACGGCCACGTCATCAGTTGTCGGCATATTATATCGCCGATGATCGGTAGATGCTGTGTAGTGAAGAAAAGCAGACAACGTTTGTTGTTCTAAATCCAATTGATTTAAAATCACAAACGCTTGACGAAATTTATCTACGAATGCATTATATAGCAACAATGTATCTTGAATAGTTTGCAAAACATCCATTCTCAAATGAGGATTTCTACGGCTTCTCACGCCAAAAGCGAAATCAGCATCATAGATGTACAATTGAGAATAAATGGCATCATGTCCCGGTTATGGGATTAATGCTCATGTTCGATGACGCAACTCTCCATATATAGTAAACATTATTGAGCCTCTTCCAGAAAGCAATCTTGTATCCAAGTTGGCACCAAGGCTTGTAAAAGTATTGCTTGCATTGTACTCTCTAGCATAACGTCGGAATGATTTTGATCTATCATCATTACCATCGTATAACGCTTCAATTTACAGAGAAGGTATGAGAAGTAATGGAAGCCTAACTTTCCCTTGTAAGCAACATGTATCGAAGAAAAGATGTTATTCGGATGATCTTGCTAATCTCTCATCCATCCAGTGTAACGCAGAACAATGAGGGCACATGACATTCATTCTACCAAGCGAGTATCGATTTTCACTTGTTTGAACATCACGGTCGGTAGATGGATTGTTCAACTCGTCAATAACTTGATTATCGTAAAACTCATCATTGGTAGTATTTGGCGGCCAATATTTGATAAATAACAAAGTTATTATGTAGATTCTAACAACATATTTGTAAATTCCATATTTAATTAGATGAAAAAGAAACTCACCATCTACTCCCAGACGGTAGAATTTTTTCTTCAACTGCTACAGTCGAGCTTTCATTAAGGTTCGTGGAAACAAAAGGTTCTTGGTTACCGCACAGAGAAGGGCATGCATCATCAATTATACCAAGAGAATGAGGAATCAAATTTGTAACCATCCCATTGTCAACAGATGAATTTCATACACGTTTAGTGTCTTAATTCTCAGCAAGGTGTTGATTTGTTGAAGGTGACCTATAGTTGGCAAATATTAAATTTTACACATCAAACACTTTTAAACATTTAATACTTAATAACATAAATAATAGATTAGTATAATACCTTATACCAAGCAATACAATCGGTTCCTCAACTTTAGGCGTAGAGCATTCATTCGGAGTTACGGTGACAAATGTTTCAGTAAGATTGCGTGGAGAAGGCAAATTTGGTTTAACAATAGAATTCATTTCATTAGTCATGGACGATGGAGTAGTGCGATTCCTAAGGAGGTCCACAATTCCAGGGGTACATAGACTTGTAATCACTGATGGCCCACATGATTGTACAATCATTCTCTGTTGTAGTATAGGTTGAGATGATTCTTCAAGTAATCTTCTATTCCATTCTAAATGTTGACTATTCCGAATATTTTGTTGACTAGATCTCTCTCGTTCTCTTCGTGCTCGTTGAGCTAGAACATGTTTCGATATGCTGTTGTTGTTGGGTGCTATACATTCAGAAAGTGTAATTGTTTGCTCAACGTCCAACGTTGAGTGGCTGTTGGGTGTTGTGGACACAAACGTTTCAATAATATTTGGTAGGGATGTCAAATTGGCCTCAAAAGTGGAATCCATTTCGTTTTCCATTACTAGAGAAGAAACTTGATCACTGAGAATTATAGGGGTATATCGACTTGTGCTTGATGATGACATAGAGACTGTTGTAACCATTCTTCGCTTCGGCGTAGGATCTGATGATTCTCCCAAAAATGGTTAACCTCCTTACAGGCATTCACAATTATCTTTATTGAAACGATAACACTGCTCCTGATCAACTCTTTCTCGTTCTCTTCGTTCTCGTTGAGCTAGAGCCCGTTTCGATATATCGTTCTTGTTAGATGCTATATATTCAGAAGGTATAATTGTTTGCTCAACCCTCGTTGAGCGACTGTTGGGTGTTGTGGACACAAACGCTTCAGTAAGACTTGGTGGGGACGTCAAATTGGCCTCAAAAGTAGAATCCATTTCGTTTTCCATTACTGGAGAAGAAGCTTGATCACTGAGAATTATAGAGGTATATCGATTTGAGCTTGTTGATGACACAGAAACTTGTGTAACCATTCTTCGTTTTGGCGTAGACTCTGATAATTCTCCCAAAAACGACTGACCTCCTTCTATACATTCATGATTATCTTTATTGAAATGATCACATCTCTCACGATCAGCTCTTTCCCGTTATCTTTGTTCTCGTGGAGCCAGAGAATGTCTTGACACATCGTTTGTGCTAGATGTTCTGGCAATATTACCTGTGCGGGATCTTCCACCTTCTTGACATTCTAGAATTGGATGACTAAACCTCTCTCGTTCCCTTTGCATTCGTTGGGATAGAGCAGATTTTGATATGACATTATCATTGAATACCTAGAGATAATATAAGGTTTAATCTTCAGTTTTCTAGATCGAAGAAATGAAAAAGGACAGTGGAGGATAGTGTGATAAAGTACGAACTAAAATTGGTACTAAATGAAACCATAAATAGCATGTAATAAGCTACAGTATAAATAAGAATACGGATAATTTAATATCACCACAAAGGCAAGAGTATAAATACAAAGTCAGATTAGATAAATAACTATACATTTGAAACCACAACTAAATATGTTCTTGTCATGTTTACTTTCAGGTTAAGATTTTTTCAAAATTTATGTATAAACCTAACATGGACACAAATAGTTATCATTATTTGTTTGAAGGATAATTATTTATTAATTTTTATTTTTGATTATGGTCGTATTGGGATGTAGTACAATTTGGTTTAGGATTTATTAATAAACAATTGATATACTTCTTAGACATGGTTCTTTCACAATAGATATTTAGGTTCTCATTCTATCATTTTTAGTTTATTATTTGTACTTTATTTTTTATATCAGATTTTTAACATATTGTTAGGATTAATATATATAATTTGTTCGTGTGACATAAACATGTTAGATTGGGATAAATAATATTTAATAGATTAAATATGTGATTATTTTTTAATGATAAAACAGTGATAATTAAAACTAAAAAATAATTAACCTTAGTAATTAGACACGTACCACGTTACTATTGACGTTCTCCTTTTCACTTTTTGCAACATTTGAGGTAAAGCACACTTTCTCTTTCCCTATACTATTTGAAGTAGAATTTTCATTCGACTTGTTATCATTTTCCTTCTATTTTTCCATTGCCAAATATTTTTCCTTGAAAAAATAAAAATGAAAATATTTTTAAAAAAATATCCAATGCAAAATAAATGATAAACTAAAATTATATTATTTGAGCTTAAAAAATAAATTGTAAGCGACTTATTAATTAATGATTAACAAAAGCAAGAGAACAACAAAGATAGAAGCATATATAATATTAAATCTATTGCATTAAGAAAACTTCTGTTGAATATAACAAAGTAAAACAATCAACCAACATTACAATATACAAAATGTATATCATGAATACAAAATAGATTCAAAAGATATCTTCAACAACCGAAGAGAAGAAACAGACTTGATGTGGTAACCCTACAAAAGGAAAAGAAATAAAAAAATATATTAGACATAAAATATACAAAATGTATATCATGAAGACAAAATATATTAAAAATTATTTATACCTTAAAAAACAGTTTAGGGCGCAACTTCATTACTTTGGCTGCCAATTTGTGGCCAAACCTCGTATTCCTCTAGTGCCTTTAAGCTGACCTGGTCGTCCTTGATGCTCTCTAACAAAGTTCCTAATGCTCTTAGGTCTAGGAGTTCTTTCTTTAAGGCTCTATAAACTCTAACTCTAGGCCAGGATTTCGGTAGAGTACGCACTATTACATACACCAACACTACCTAGTTTGGTTGAAACCTCTTACGTCTTCGGTGGTAGTACAGACGATCTTTTCTAAGTACATGCATTCTAACACTCTCTTTTTCATTCATTTTTCCTCTTTCAAATTCTCTCCACAATGGATGTACATCTCGTTCAGTCTCTTCTAAAAATTGTACAAATTCAAAGGCAATAAGAGGCCTATGATTTTCAAATATGTTATTTATCGCAACATCTCAATTTGATGGTAAACCATCAACAATTTGGTTCATTATGTCTCTCTCACTTATTTTGTACCTATAATTCTGCAAATGCCTAACACTTAAAATTTTATTCATCCCATATTCTCTAATGGGACAACTTTGTAAATAAGGCTTCTCGTAAAAGAATTGTTTTTTCTTACGCAACTTTAACCTAGTACTTGTTCTCAATACAATAGTGGGTCGTACTATATTGCTTGAGATTGAAGGACATAAATTGAAGGACATAAACAACACATAAGGCAAAACAAATTTATTTGAATCTCTAAATTGAAATCCAATTAATTTTTCTAAATTTAATAAACAAAATGTATTAGACTCTCCATCTGAGACTGGGGAAGAAATATAAACAGGAAAAAAAATTATAACCGAAAAAACAGATTCCATGGACAAAATTCAGTATAATTTGTAACTAAATAAACAGACCTGGAAAAAAAAAATTAATCTCAACACAATATATACATACACAGTAAAAACTAATTATATGGTGCATAATATATCGAAAAAATACAGAAGCAAGAACAGAAACAGGGAACAGAAACAGGAATGGAAACAGAAACAGGGAACAAGAGCAGAAATAGAAACAGGGAACAGAATAGAAACAGGTAACAGAACAGAAACAGGAACAGAAACAGAAATGGAAACGAAAACATGTATATTTCTCTAAAAAATAATTCAGGTGATAGTTTTGGGAGATGATGGGTGGAATGATAAACATTTATTTTTCTTCAAATTCTTAAGAAATTTTAAAAATAGACTCAAATTACTTTAAAATTTTTGGGAACAAAAACGTGTTTACCAATCGGGGGACAAAAACGTGTTTACCTAATTTTGGGAACAAAAACGTGTTTATCTAATATGAGGTTGAATCTTCAATTTTTAATAAATACTTAACCTGATTCTACAGTCGTTTCCCTCCCTCCTCGCTACCTTGTCTTTCTTCTCTCTGATTCTACAATCAAACAAAACAAATGCAAATTAAAAGAGTAGAAATATGACAATTAGCATAAAACACAAAATTGTATATTGAATTCTAATGGGGACCATGCCAATCTTTTTCCCGCTATATTATTTCTAAATTCAATGTTGGTCTTCAACAAATATCTGTAGCAAAACAAACACAATAGCACAAAACATGTTATAATACGGTATCCAAAACTTTTTTGTGTATGTGAGAGAGAGAAAGTGAGGAAGGGGAGAGCACTTGTAATAAACAGAAATTTTGCAGCAGAAATTTTTGCTTCCAGTTTTCTGAGAACATAAACAGAAATATGGAAACAACACTATTCTTTTTTCTTGAGATTTGTTCTAAAAATCTGGTAGCATAACAGAAAGTGTTGGAACAGATTTGTTCTAACAATCTTTTTTCCCGAGAAACAGTAAACAAAAAACAAAAACAGAAACGCCAGACAGAAACACTAAAAAAGTTGTTCTTGAGATTCAAAAGTTGTCCACAATTTTATAATTCTCCAAGAAAATTTTACAATATACCCAAAAATAGACATAGCTAAATCTGAAATCAGTAACTTCGAATGTTGACCCAAAAATAGACATGATTTGAACTATGGTTAATACACAAACACATGATTAAAAGGGTTGAACATAAACAGAAACAGTAAACAAAAACACAAAACAGAAACGCCAAACAGAAACACTAAAAAAGTTGTTCTTGAGATTCAAAAAGTTGTACGGTTGGGGTTGAACAAAAACAGAAATCTGGGAATCAAATTAGTGTTGGAACATAAATAGAAATCTGGGAACCAAATGCTACCTAAGCATCTCCAATTTTTACTAAACATAGTTCAGATTTGGTGTTTCTATTTTGTGTTTGTGTATTAACCATAGTTCATATTTGTAGTAACCAAATGCTACCTGAGCATCTAGAATTTTTAGTTCAGAAATCTGGGAACCAAATTGTTTAAAGGGGTTGAACATAAACAGAAATCTGGAAACCAAATTAGTGTTGGAACATAATACACAAACAGAAATCTGGGAACCAAATTAGTGTTGGAACATAAACAGAAATTTGGAAACCAAATGCACCAAATTAGTGTTGGAATATAAATAGAAATCTGGGAACCAAATGCTACCTGAGGATCTCCAATTTTTACTAAACAATTTTTCAAGCGTTTGTGTATTAACCATAGTTCAGATTTGGAGTTTTTGTTTTGTGTTTGTGTATTAACCATAGTTTAGATTTGTAGTAACCAAATGCTACTTGAGCATCTCCATGTTTAAAGGGGTTGAACATAAATAGAAATATGGGAACCAAATTAGTGTTGGAACATAATACACAAACAAAAATCTAGGAACCAAATTAGTGTTGGAACATAAACAGAAATTTGGGAACCAAATGCTACCTGAGCATCTCCAATTTTTACTAAACAATTTTTCAGACTTATTTAATCATGCGTTTGTGTATTAACCATAGTTCAGAAATCTGGGAACCAAATTGTTTAAAGGGGTTGAACATAAACAGATTTCTGGGAACCAAATTAGTGTTGGAACAAAAACAGTAAACAAAAACACAAAACAGAAACGCGAAATCTGAAATCAGTAACTTCGAATGCTTCACTTTTAGCCTCAAAATTAAGAATTTGAACATGATTTGAACAAACCTTCACAGTTGATCGTCTGAAGCGAGGAACGATTGTTGTGAGGAGATCGCCTGATGTGAGGGTCTTATAGATACGAGATGGAGGGATTCCATTAGGGCTTCGATTAGCGCACGACTGATAGGCACGGATTAGGGCAGAGATTAGGGCACAATTGATGAGGGAGATGATGGCAAGGAAACCCAAAACAGTGGGGGAGGAGATGGGATGTAGATTTACCTTGAGATTTGCGAAGATTATGGAGGCGACGTAAGGCAGTGGGTAAGAGATGAATCCGGCGGAAAAGAAGAAGAACCCGTGGAATTGGAGGCTATTCTTGTGAAGAAGAAGAACCCGTGGAAGCTAAGCAGAAGCAAAAATGGAAGCTATGCTGATGGTAAGTCTAAGAAGTAAATGCAAGGAACAATGGACACAGTGTTGATGATAAGTCTCTAAAAAGTAAGGCAAGTCACGTGATGTTTGTTTATGTTGTATAATAATATAAAAGTAATCAAACGGCTACGAATATGTTTGATGTTTGTCTCTTAATCTGACGACGCTCTTTATAAGTGAACTGATTTATTATATAGATATATAATAGGGCAGACTTGCTAACTAAGACAAACAAAGTGCTTACTAAGACATTTTGGCGACATAAATTAAGAACTGTATAAGACAACTAGATTTACCGAAATACAAATCGGGTTATATATTAGTTAGTTATATATACTCATAAAAGGAAATCAAATTAATATAATATTAATTAGTTATAGAATCAGTTAAAGAGAAATAGATTATTGTTTACTTAATTAATAATTAATTACTTTTATTTATTGTTCCTTATTTTCTCACACACTTAAGTCACTGTCACTTGCTCTCTTCCGAAATGAAAACCCTAAATGAAACCACACCACCACCTCTGCCTTCTCTTCTTCTATCGCCATATCCCGCTCCATCACCATCATCGTTGATCCATCGATGGTCATCACCAAGCACTACCATCGCTCCAGTGTTCATTTCACCTGTCGCCTTGCATCCCTTCGTTGTTCGCTCCACCCCTTTGTTGTTCGTTGTTCCCTTCACTGTTCGAATCAAATATATCGGCTGAGGTACAGGTTTTAATTTGATTGTCTATTTGATTATTCATCGATCTGATTTGATTGTCTATTTGCATTCTCCAGTCCAGTCCCAACCCTGGTGAGATTATTCTCCTCTTCATCGGCACCGGTGAGATTATTTACTTCTATTCGATTTGATTTTTTACTTCGAATCTACTCGATCTGATTTTTGTTCTTACATAAATTGTTCATTTACCTATTTTCCTTTTTCGTTCAAAGATTTAATTGATTTTGATTAAAACCTTGTTTTCATTTTGAACTTCAACATATCTCAGCTATGGTTTGCATTCCGATCTTCAACATCTTTATTTGCATTCAGATTCAGTCCGAGTAGATCCAGTCCAACTCTGCTCTTCCAGTTCAACCCTAGCCCCGGTGAGAATGTTTTTCAACTTCGATTTGATTTTTGTTCTTCACATATGCTCGATCTAATTTTGATTGCAGCCTAAATTGTTCATCCAGTTCGGCCCCATCACTGGTTGTTCAACTTCGATTTGATTTTTGTTCTTTGCATCTGCTCGATCTTATTTTTATTCATTCCTACATAGTTCATTTCTATGTTTTCCTTTTTCGTCACGGATTGCATTGTAATTTTGATTAGAACCCCTTTTGTTTTTAGATAATGCGAAAATAAGTTGATTGTGTTTTCACGAATCAATGATTGTGGGTGGATGCGTGGATGATTAATGTTTATTGTTCATTTAATTGGTGATGTTTTTGAACAAACAATGATAATATGATGAATTGAATAGTAATCATATCAGCATCCACCATCACAGACCTCAGACCGCTATACTGTCGCCGTCGCACATCAGCCTCCTACTGTCATCCTTTCACGGTGCACATCAGCCGCCTGTTCGTCACACATCGTTCGTCGTCGCTGGATCGTTCAAATCTTGTCGTCGCTGGATTGTTCAAATCATTAAGCTGGTATTAACTCTGTAATCAAAGCCAACTCTTAATCATATAGTTTTAGGGATATTTTCTTTTTTGAAATTACAGTTGAAGATACTTTTTAGCAGTTTTAAGGTCCATTGAATAAGGACTACAAGGATTTCATTGTTATTTTTTCGGGAGCAATTTTGTTGTGTTTTAAGAAATTATGTTCTAAAAATCTAGGAACTGAACAGAAACAAATTTATTTTTTGTCTCAAATTTATGTTTTTGTTCCCAGTTTTTTAGGAATCGAAAAAAGAAACAGAACACTCGAATTTCTGTTTTTGTTCTTAATTGTTTATTTTTGCTCCAATTGTTCTCATATATTTGTTTTTGTTCCAATATTTTCGAAAATCTGGGAATTAGTGATTCTTAATTGTTTATTTTTGTTCCAATTTTTTGAAAACCTGTGAATTAATCGTTCTTAATTGTTTGTTTTTGTTTCAATATTTTCGAAAAATCTGGGAATTAATTGTTCTTAATTGTTTTTTTTTATTCCATTTTTTCCGAAAATATGGAAATAGGAACACTAAACAAAGAATAATGAAATTAAAGTTTCATGAAATTACCGTTTCTGAATCATATAGTTTTGAACTTAATTTGTTGTTTTGAATGTTATGTATTTTGTCGTTGCTAGATCTTCAATTTCAAATGGTTTGAATATGATATTTCAGGTTCACTGATTAGTTAAATCATTCAATTCCCAGACCTCTATTGCTGTTGCACATCAACAGGTACCTGACCTAAATAATTTTTATAGATATGTGAACATGGTTATTTATAGATAAGTTATTTAATCAATGGAATTGGAATTATAGATATGTTGACATAGTTTCACATCCCATTTGAGTTAGTGTTTCATATTAGGGTTTTAATTTAAGTTTTGTTTCCCTTGATGTACGAAACTTTACCATCAAAAGTTGGACGATTAAGATGTGGAAGACGTAAATGTGTTTGTATTGAATTGATCTTATTAATTTTATATTATTGTTTCTTGGGTTGGATTGAGGATAAGTTGTTGCTGCAGAAAATAATAAAGAACGAGTTTACCGAATTAGCTTGGGTTGAGTCGCGGACTAGGTCGCTCTCTTTAAGACGTTTCGCGGCTCTACCCAAGAAGAGTGCAAGCAGAATATTAGCCCCGTCGTCCCCAGAATAAAACAGCCCAGAAATCTTCTCTGTTTAGGACGTTCTTTGCACTGTAGAAGTCCCGAAAACCAAACACCCCCAGACACTGTTCGCAAAACGAACAAACTGCTCGGAAAACAATTTTGAACCGAAGAAACAAAACCGGAACAAATTCTTGCAGATCGGAACAGAACAGAACCAAACCGGAACAATGTACTGTTTCGGAACAAATCAAATCTGATGCAATGTACTGTTTCGGAAAAAACGAAGAACAGAACAATTTCGGAAAGCCAGCCAAAGAACTGTTTCAGAAAGCAAAGAACAGTTTCGGAAAGCAAAGAACAGAACACTGTTTCGGAAACAGATCTGAAGAAGAAGAATCTGGTTTTTTTTTAAGAGAACGAACTCATACCTCTTATCTGAAAATCGTCTGAATTTATAGAAGAAATTCAGATCTGAAATCAGTTAGAATCATGGAGAGATCTTAGGAAAACGTGGGAGCAAAATTTGGGCACTGAAAACAGTTTTTTACCAAGTCGTGGGAGCAAAATCTAGGAACTGAAAATAGTTTTTTACCAAGTCATCTGAAAACCGTTTTTAATTAATTATATTATTTAAATAAATTTTGTCCAAAAAATTAAGTGTCACCTCACCACATGCGCGACTCGACTTGGCACGGCATGGCCGGACGGACGGCGGCGCGCGCGCGTGTGTGTTAAACCAGTAGGGATGTAACTCCTCTCCCCTCCATAAAATGTGGGTACCCCTTGGGGTACACCCCAAGTATCTCACATACCACTAGTTATACACCACAATACAATATCTCCCAACCGATGTGAGATATAAGGTTTTGTGGGAAAAGACCATTTGACACAAAACATTTTTTTCAAAATTAATTTGCTCCAACAATCCCCCACTTGAATTTTTAAAAAACAATTTTTCCTCGAGCAGTATTAACAATATAAGATTGAGCATAAGCAAAGGTGTCTATCGACTTGAAACTTTACATAGTGAAGATGTTTTAGATTATAATAGAGTAATTCGTAATTTTGAACTCTATCTCTAACAACATCACACGCACAACCTTATTAGGGTGTAGTCCAAAAGCCCGTGCTTTACGGCCATGCACGTATATCCCAGTATAGTGAATGCTCTAGAGAATTTGTCCAAAATTCCATAGGAAGCGGCCACACTTCCACATTCACATAGGTGAGTCTATCAAGAGTACTCTTGTAGCTAGGTACTCCACTCCAAATAGAGTATAGATCTCATTAAGAGTTAATAAAAGAAAACTCAACCTTCTATCGCTTCAGGATGTCATACTACAAACAACACATATTTGGAATAGAACTCAAAATTATTATTATAGTATGTTTTTCTTCATATCACTTCATAAGTTGTTATTACCCTTTGAACCTATTTCTTGGGATCTCCAGTCTTTAGGTTGGGTTTCCCTCACAAGTGAGTCAATCCATGGGCTTGAGTCCCATTCCTTTCGAGGTTTTGTAAACCTTTTCTCGTGCTAATCCTTTCGTCAAAGGATCGGCTAAGTTATCATCAGACCGTACATGATTCACTCTTACAGCCTCTGTAGAGATATACTCCCTAATAGTGCTGTGTTTGCGACGTATTTGTCGCATTTTTCCGTTATAGTAACGGTTCTGAATTTTTGCAATAGCCGCGGTACTATCGCAATGGATCAAGACAGCTGGAATCGATCTCTCCCATAAAGGGGTATCAGAAAGCAGGCTCCTTAACCACCATGCTTCCTCACTAGCCGAAGCTAGTGCAATCATCTCAGACTCCATAGTAGATTGAGCCAAAATAGTCTGTTTCTTAGACTTCCAAGAAACAGCTCCACCAGCTATACTAAATATATAGCCGCTAGTTGCCTTGGAGTCATCTGAAAGGGTATTCCAATCAGCATCGCTATATCCTTCCAGAACAGCGGGAAACTTCTGATAATGTAATCCAAGGTTCATAGTTCTTTTTAGGTATCTCATGATCCTATCAATAGCATGTCAATGCTCAATACTAGGTCTACTTGTAAACCTGCATAGTAATCCCACAGCATACGCTATGTCGGGCCTAGTGCAGTCAGTGGCATATCGGAGACTGCCTATGATGCTCGCATACTCAATTTATCTAACACCGTCACCGGTGTTCTTGAACAACTTCACACTAGGGTCATAAGGAGTACATGCTGGTTTACAATCAAAATAATTATATTTCTTTAGAATCTTCTTTATATAATGAGATTGATCCAAAAATTAACAAGTCATCCACATAAAGACATATAATAGTGCAAATATCATTTTCAGATTTATAGTAAATGAATTTGTCACTTTCATTAACTTTAAAACCATATGAAATGACTAGATTATCAAATTTCTCATGCCATTGCTTAGGTGCTTGTTTCAAACCATAAAGAGATTTATCTAATTTGCATACTTTGTATTCTTGACCAGGAATAACAAAACCTTCAGGTTGGTCCATATAAATCTCTTATTCTAATTCACCATTTAAAAAAGCAGTTTTAACATCCATTTGGTGCACAACGAGATCATGAATAGCAGCAAGTGATAAAAGCACACGAATAGAAGTAATTCTAGAGACAGGTGAGAATGTATCAAAGAAATCTACATTCTCTCTTTGTCTAAACCCTTTGTCTACAAGACGAGCCTTATATTTTTCAATGGTTCCATCGGGTTTAAATTTTTTCTTTAGAATCCATTTACATCCTATTGTTTTACAACCAGGAGGTAAATCTACTAAATGCCAAGTTCTATTTGACTTGAGAGAGTCCATTTCATCATCTATAACTTCTTGCCACAAATTGGCATCTATAGAGGACAATGCCTCTTGGAGGGTGTGCGGATCCTCCTCTAAAGTGTATGCAAAGAAATCTGAACCATAATCCTTAGCAGTACGAGTCCGTTTACTTTTCCTAGGTTCAAATTCTAATTCATTAACATGCTCATTAATTCTAATGATAGGCATATTACTAGATGTCGAGCCCCCACTATTCTTCAATTTAAACGGAAATCTATGTTCATAAAAATCAGCATCATTAGATTCAATAATAACATGATCATGCAAGTCGTAAAATCTATAAGCTTTACTATTCACAGCATAACCAACAAAAACACATTCATATGCTCTACTAGCAAGTTTTCTCCTTTTTGGATCAGGAATCCGAACATATGCTAAACGTTTTCTCCTTTTTGGATCAGGAATCCGAACATATGCTAAACAACCCCAAGTTTTAAAACAAGACAAATTTGGTTTCTTATTTTTGAAAACTTTATACGGTGAAATTTTACTATGCGATTTGGGAACCCTATTAAGCACGTAACAAACAGTCAACAAAATCTCATCCCACTAGTGAGAAGCAGCACCAGAGTTAAGTAAAATAGCAACTACGGATTCAGCAAAAGTTCTATTTTTCCTTTCAGCCTTTCCATTCATTTCAGGAGAATATGGTGCAGTCCTTTCATGAATTATCCCATGAGAATTATAAAATTCAATGAACATATCAGAATCATATTCGGTACCTCTATCACTATGCAGCCTTTTAATTTTCTTATTGCACTGATTTTCAATCTCAGTCACAAACAATTTAAACATATCAAGTGCTTCACTTTTATTTTTATGAGATAAACATAAGTAAAATCAGAACAATCATCTATGAATGTAATAAAATAGCGTTTACCATTCCTAGTCAAGACACCATCAAGTTCACAAATATCAGAGTGTATCAAGTCAAGAGATTCAGATTCTCTAATTACTAATTTATGAGGGGTTTTGGTAATTTTAGCTTGACTACAAAATTCACATTTTTCAAAATCATTTAAAGACAATTTAGGAATTAGTTCTAAGTTTCTTAAGTTTTTAATGATGCGTTTGTTAGCGTGACAAAGTCTAGCATGCCAAATATTAAAAGAACACAACATATAAGTAGAAGAAGAAATTTTATTCCCATCAACATTCAGTTTGAACATTCCATCAGTTGCATAACCCTTCCCAACAAAAACATTATTTTTGGTTAAGGTGTACAAATCAGCCCCGATAGTTTGAGTGAACCCCGCTTTGTTAAGAAGATAACCCGAAATCAAATTCTTTCTCATCTCTGGGGTATGCAGAACATCCTTAAGAATGACCGTTTTTCCAGAGGTAAACTTCAATTCCACGTCACCAGAACCAGCGACAATAGTGGAGTGGGAATCACCCAGCAACACTTTCTTATCTTCACTTTCAGAATAAGTTTTGAACATAGTACGATCAAAGCAGACATGGCGTGAAGCACCCGTGTCTACCCACCACCCTTCGGATCCACCAACTATGTTGATTTCAGAAATCATAGCAATTAGTTGGTCCTCGGTAAGATTTGCCTGCGGAGCAGGACGACGTCTTTGCCGGCAGTTCCGAGCCATATGGCCCTCCTTTCCACAGTTGAAGCAAGTAAACTGTTCAGAAGTATTTCTTGAAGGGGGTTTAAACTTATTTTGATTTTGATGTGCATTTCTGTTCTGGTTGTTGTGGTGGCGATTTTGATTCTGATTCTTCATATTTTTTCTTTTGGGTTTCAGAATTGCAGAGGATGATTTTCTGTGAGCGTTGTTAGACACAACGAGCACTTCATCTTTTTGATCTTGTTTTCGGGCTTCCTCCTCAATCCGAAGACGAGTGATCAAACTTTCTAAAGAAAACTCTTTTGTTTTGTGCCTGAGAGTATTCTTAAAATCTTTCCAAGAAGGGGGTAATTTGTCAATTAAAACAGCAACTTGAAATTGTTCATCAAGGGACATACCTTCAGCAATTATTTCATGAGCAATTTTCTGAAGTTCATGAGACTGAGCTTCCACAGATTTGTCATCGGTCATTTGATATTTCAGATATCGACTTACAGCATATTTCTTCGTTCAAGCCTCCTCAGTGTCGTATTTCTTTGAAAGAGCATCCCATATTTCCTTGGCAGTTTGGTTAGAACTATAATAATCATACAGGTCATCAGACACACCATTAAGAATAAAATTCTTACAACGAAAATTATTTTCAGCCCATGTCTTATCTTCCTGAATCTGGGCATCGGTAGGATCTTTCGGTAAAACAGGTTTTTCAGTGGTACAGACATATGCTACTTTTTCAATAGTTAGAAAAAATATCTTCTGTCTCCATCTTTTAAAATGGAACCCTTCGAAACGAAAGGGCTTGTTGAGATCGATAGCAGACATTGTAGTAGATAATTGGCAGAATTAAAACGTCTTAAAATTGTTGCTGCAGAAAATAATAAAGAACGAGTTTACCGAATTAGCTTGGGTTGAGTCGCGGACTAGGTCGCTCTCTTTAAGACGTTTCGTGGCTCTGCCCAAGAAGCGTGCAAGCAGAATATTAGCCCCGTCGTCCCCAGGATAAAACAGCCGAGAAATATTCTCTGTCTAGGACGTTCTTTGCACTGTAGAAGTTCCGAAAACCAAACACCCCCACACACTGTTCGCAAAACGAACAAATTGCTCGGAAAACGATTTTGAACCGAAGAAACAAAACCGGAACAAATTCTTGCAGATCGGAACAGAACAGAACCAAACCGGAACAATGTACTGTTTCGGAACAAATCAAATCTGATGCAATGTACTGTTTCGGAAAAAACGAAGAACATAACAATTTCGGAAAGCCAGCCAAAGAACTGTTTCGGAAAGCAAAGAACAGTTTCGGAAAGCCAGCCAAAGAACTGTTTCGGAAAGCAAAGAACAGTTTCGGAAAGCAAAGAACAGAACATTGTTTCGGAAACAGATCTGAAGAAGAAGAATCTGTTTTTTTTTTTAAGAGAACGAACTCATACCTCTGATTTGAAAATCGTCTGAATTTATAGAAGAAATTCAGATCTGAAATCAGTTAGAATCATGGAGAAATCTTAGGAAAACGTGGGAGCAAAATCTGGGCACTGAAAACAGTTTTTTACCAAGTCGTGGGAGCAAAATCTGGAAACTGAAAACAGTTTTTTACCAAGTCATCTGAAAACCGTTCTTAATTAATTATATTATTTAAATAAATTTTGTCCAAAAAATTAAGTGTCACCTCACCACACGCGCGACTCGGCTCGGCACGGCCGGACGGCGGCGGCGGCGCGCGCGTGTGTGTGTTAAACCAGTAGGGATGTAACTCTTCTCCTCTCCACAAAATGTGGGTACCCTTTGGGGCACACCCCAAGTATCTCACATACCACTAGTTATACACCACAATAAAACATCTCCCAACCGATGTGGGATATAAGGTTTTGTGGGAAAAAACCATTTGACACAACATTTTTTTCAAAATTAATTTGCTCCAACATAAGTTATATCACTAATTACTATTTATGTGAATGTACAAATGTAATTGTTTCAAATTATTGTATTTAAATTTGAACTGAAATTTCTTGATTTATATAAATCATGTGAGATGAACATTTAACTGTAATGTAAAGAATATATAATCTTTCTTTGTCTTATTCACTTATTGGGAAGCTCTTTATATTGATATAAGTTTTAGTCTTTATTTTTTTAGTTGTTATTTTTGTTTAATTGAAATAAGAGGTATAAATAGGGGATATTATGTCAAAAAATTAAAGATATATATTTTTTTTTTTACATTTGTTCCTTCAGGCACGGGTTAAATGCTATTATGTATATAGGGTAGGTCAACCCAAGTGGACGTAGACTTAACCCAAAGTCAATTAGATCTTAAGAGAGAGAGAGAAACGCTCGTTTGGCCTAAATAAAATAAAGAAGGAAAAACCAACAAAAGCCTACTAGGGCTTTACTTGTTGAATTTTGTAGGAGTGAATAAAAAAATAAAAAAACCGAACTCCTTTTTCGGAGAGGTCAATCATAAGCAGCAGAAGAATTGATATTTCGGCACTTCAACTTGATAATCGGACGACGATTCATATTCCGATTGGGTTGAAATTTCAGGGGTTTATTTTTGGCATCAAGTACTTCATTTCCATCACTCTTAATGTTTGGTAACTATCTTCTAATTGGTGATCTGGTATTTCTCTCTAAACCCTTAGTTTTCATTTGTTGTTGTATCCATTGGTTTGGGTGATGTTTAAGTGGTGATTCAAAAGTTTCTCTCTTAAAAGTATGAACGATTGTAAAACTATTATTTTTGTAATAGTGGAAGTTGAGATCAGACTTTGTTCTCGTGGTTTTTTCTCTAACTTGGGGTTTTCCACGTAAAAATCGTGTCTCCAGTTTTATATGTTACTTGTGTTTATCTTGGTTAATATTTATGGATATTGAAATTGATAATCCTATTTTAATCACATAGAGAGAAAAAAATAAAATTTAATTAATTAGTGAATTTTCTCAACAAAGTAGTGTCAAGAGTTTCAGGTTATTGGAGAAATATTTATTTGTGCAATTTAAAATGGAATATAATAATGAGGCCATTGTAAAATTGACATTTGCCAATTGTAATATTTCAAAATCTAGAACGATGGACATCATTTATTGTAAAGATTTGTAGTTGCCTTTAAAATGTAATGCGGGTAAACAAAGTGACAAAAGTAATGAATAATAAGAGATATTACATAGGAAAATAGTTCGTTACATTCATTAATGGATTAATCAGAGTGTGTACCAATATGTTATTATTGAAACTAAAGGTGATGAATTGGGGAAAAAAAAATAGAGTTCTTGTGAGAACGGAATACTGGATTGAATAAGACTAATTTGATTAAGAAAATTGTTTACTTGACTTATAAGGATTGGCTAAAATACAATTAATCACATGAATAATTTTCAAGACCTTATTAATCAGTTGATTACTATGAAACTTATTTTGGAAGATGAAGTGCAAACATTACTACTTCTCATCATATTACTTGACAATTGGGAAACGTTTAAAATATCACTCAGTAATTTAGTGCCAGATCATTAATGAATAGGCAAGGAGAAAAGAGCATGAATTGTCCTCAGAATCACAGGCACTGGTTTTTGAAAATCAAGAAAGACGGGGGAGAAGCAAAAGCAAAAATCCTCGTAATATTGGGTGGTTTGACAAATCGAGAGGTAGATCAAAAGGCAAAAGTGAATTCATGTGCTTTTACTGCGACAAGTTAGGACACATGATTCGAGATTGTAGAATATTAATAAGGGAAAAATCTAAAGACTGGATTGACAAGGATAAAGAAGATAAGGAGACTAATACGGTCGTTGCTAATGGCGATGATGTGATTCTTTATGAAGATGGTCGTGTTAACGTTGCATGCCATGACAACAATTGGATGATTGATTCAGGTGCATCATTTCATGTTATTTCTCGTGGTGATTTCTTCTCATCTTACACTAGTGGTGACTTTGGTTATGTAAAGATGGAGAATGACGGTGCATCCAAGATCATTGGCATAAGAGACATTTATATAGAAACCAATATTAGTTGCAAATTATTACTTAAAGATGTTAGACATGTTCCAAATATTCGGCACAATTTGATCTCCACCAGAAAGATAGATGACGAAGGTTATAGTAGCCATTTCAATGAAGGAAAGTGAAAACTCACTAGAGGTTCTTTGGTGTTGGCTAAAGGTAATAAACCAAGTAGCTTATATGTGATGCAAGTGAGATTTGCTTAAGGAGAGGTCAATGCAGTTAAGGATTCTTCTATGGAGTTATGACATCTACTACTTGGTCACCTAAGTGAAAAAGGCCTTCACATGCTCATAAAAAAAATAACTCTTGATATGTATAAAACTTATATGAATTGTTTTGCTGCTAAACAACATCGAGTTGCATATTAGAACTTTAATCTATCTAGAAGGCATCATCGTTTGGATTTGGTGCATACAGATATTTGTTTCATGAAACATATAATATTTGGTGATGCTTCATATTTTGTTACATTAACTGATGATTTTTCTAGAAAAGTGTTTGTCAATTCTTTGAAAACTAAGACTAAGTATTTGAGGTGTTCAAGCATTTTCACACTAAGGTTGAAAGAAAACTATGAAAGCAACTCAGGTGTGTGCGCATAGATAAGAGTGGTGAATATAGAGGCCCTTTTTAGGAATACTACAAGAAATATGGCATCGGACTTAAGAAAAGTGTGCCTAAGACTCCTCAACATATTGGAGTTATCGAGAAAATAAATCAGGCCATTTGTGAACGAATCAAGTGCATCATTTTTCACACAAAGTTGCCTAAATTATTTTGGGGTATGGCAAAAAGAATCGTAGTTGACTTGATCAATTTGTCTCCATCAGTTATTTTGAATGGTGATATTCCAGAAAGTGTGTTAATTGGAAAAGACATCTCTTAAAAGTATTTGAGGGTATTTGGATTCTGGGCATTTGTTCATGTTTCGAATAATGAGAGGTCCAAGCTTGATGATAAGACAAAATAGTGTATATTCTTGGGCTATCAATATAAAGAATTTGACTACAGATTGCGGGATCCAGTTGGAAGGAAAGTGATTCATAGTAGGGACTTGATATTCCATAAAGATCAGCCTATTGAGGATATTGAGAAATGTGTAAAATTGAAATCCTCTATCGAGTATCCAATCAACATAGATCCGGTTCCAACACCCATGATAGATCCACCAGAAGAGTAGGGAAGTGAGACTATTGATTAAGCATATGTCCGTGATCAAATAGTGCACGGGCAACTACCTCTATCTCCTCTAGTTGATGTTTAACTGAGAAGGTCCAATTGGAAATTAGGGATCGAAGAACTTCTACAAAATACCTGTCTAATGAGTATGTGATGCTTACAGATGGGAGATAGCTAGAAAACTGTGAAGAAGTCTTGTTGAGTAAAAATAAAAACGAGTGGAGAAAAACCATGCAAGAAGATATGAAGTCTTTGCATGAGAAGTACACCTATGACTTGGTACAACTTCCTAAAGACAAGAGAAGTTTGAAGAACAAATGGGTTTACAAATTGAGAATTGAAAAGAATAACTTACATCTGTGTTAGATATGAAGTTACAACTGTAATATTCCGAAAATTTATATTTTTAAAAATAATTTTGTATATAAGTTTAATATTTTTTGGATTATTCAGTAAATTTATGATATTTGATTATTTTTTGGAGAGATAAGTGTAATTATTGAGTTTAATATGAATTATTTTATAATTATGAGATGTTAAATATAATTTATTAAATTCTTAGTGGTTAAGGAATCAATTGTGATCAAGTTTTTTTTTTTTTTTTTTTTTTTTTAATATATATTCATTTGATTACAGGTGTGTGTATTAATAAATATAATAATAATAAGGATAAAGTGATCATTAGTCTTCCTTATAAATAACACATATTATGTGTTCATATACAGTGGTTTTAGGCGGAAAAAAAAAAGAAGAAAAAGGAGAAAGAAAAAAAGGGGGGAAAAGATGAGAAAGGGAAAATAAAATTTATACCGAGGTGATTCCGATTCGAATTTGAGGTAGAATTTCTAACTATTTTAATATATGTATTTAATATTCCCATGTATTGTGCGATTTATGTTATCACGGTTATAATTGTTGTTTTTTATTAAATTTTTATGAGTTCGTATTATGTGAAAATTATGTGAGATGCACGTTTATGTGTTTATTTGAGACTTGATTAGATACACATATTAGAGGCGTTGAAATTCTACCGAGCGTTGTCTAACAACCCCACAGTTTTGATTGCAGAGCCGGTGAGGATAATGCCGCGTCAGGAATTTATTTGAAAATAGTGTAGCGCTAAGAATTTTATTCGGATTTTTATTAAATTTGTAATAATTGTATTTATTGTTTACCATTATAAAATTGATTTGATAAATCGATAATTAAAATTCGCATTTTTAAATAATTGAGTTCTAAATTATGGTTTTTGTTAAATTCATATATTTTATTATTATTGCTAAATAATGAATTATTCCATAAACAGTAAATAAATACAATTAATATGAATTGATCAATTTATTATTCCATTATAATAAACTATAAATAAATTAATATGAGTTGATCATTATAATTAATATGAATTCATAATGAATTAATATGAATTGGTCGTTCGGTATAATTCGACAAATTATAATTGTCGCTATCGTATTGTAAAAATTCTCCGATTTATTAAATAAAATATTAACTGTTCGGTTGTAGTGTTAATTCTCCTAGGGGAGAAACTTAGTGGTGGCTCTGGAAACCGGGCTGTTATAGTTAGTATCAAAGCAGGTTTACGATAACTCTAGGTTTAGGTTATGGTATCTATTGACCCACTACTCAAAATAAATTAAGTAATATTAAAAATAATTTTAGTATAATTTTTGTTTTAATTGTTGCTTATTATTTTTTATGCATTTAACGGCTATATGCTCTCGTTACTCCACTTTTGAACCTATCAAGATGATATTAGTGGAATCATTTAATTGGGGTTTCCATAGAATACAACTAGTGAGAGGATGATGAATATCTTCCCTCAATATAACTCTGTCGCTCTCACTTCGGAGGAAATTGTGGGGCATATGTATAACTTCTCTCTCTTTTATTGTTAGCCTCGTCACATTTGTCAATCTAGTCGTTTTTCAGTGCAGAGCCATTAGCCACAAAAAAATAAAAAACAAAAAAAATATATGAATGCTACAGCTAAGAAAGTGGTGCTCAAAGGTTGTGCACTAATTTATAACATGTGACCACTGCACAGTTGTCATCTCTGTTTGCACTCATCATATTGAATCTTAGATAGTTTATGCTCACCTTCTTGCAATTTAAATCTATATTTACTCACCAAGTCAACAAAATTTAAATTGTTTATATAGCACCACTAATTGGGTGAATGTCGTGTTAGTCGTAGATTATAGAGATTGATTTAAAAAGAGTGGTTATTGTCTTCTATGTAATTGTGAAATTATATATTCGTATTAAATTGTGGAAAAAAAAGAGCGTTGATGAAAATTGATAGTTTTATAATGATTAGTGGATCAAGTAATTTTTTGTTTAAAAAAAAAAAGTTTGGAGAATGATTTTGATTATCCTGCTATGTCATAGTTGTTACCTGTCAGGCAAGTCCTACAAGGTTGATATATGTTGTTACCTCTCAGACAAATCTTGCAGGGTGATTGCTCCTACCATTCGAGATATTAAACGGCATTGACACTGATAACCACCTTAGATAACACAGTTGGATAGGTTACAATATTGTTACAACTCCTTATCGTGAGGTAAATGATCATATGGCTGGTAAGAACGTATGTTATTTTATTATATATAAATGAGTTGATCAGTTAATTTAAATTCGGTTGTTCCGTTACGATGATATTTTTGTTGAGATTTGGATATTGCCCAATCTTACTATATTTTATTGGAAAGTGAATTTTGATAACAATACTTGATTCATAAAATGTTTTTATATTACGAAAACAGTACACTGATAAAATATTCAGATAGATATTGGTCCACTATTAACAATGGGTGGAGTTGGAGTGTGGGTAATTGTTGAAATTTTTGGAGGCTATGTGAAATATTTTACTTGTATATTGACCATTTGTGACGTATCCGATTTTTGTAGTTTGACACGTATTTATGCGTTTCGAGGAGTATTTATGTGGTTGACATGCACTTATGTGTCTGAGACGTGTTTTTATATTTCAATACATATTTATGTAGTTGACATGTGTTTATATGTTTGAGACGTATTTATGTGGATTGAAATGTATTTATGTATCTCGAGACGTATTTATGTGGTTGACACGTATTTGTGTGTTTTGAGACGCATTTACGTGGTTAAAATGTACCTATGTGTTTCCAGATATATTTATATGATTGAAACGTATTTGGATGTTTTGAGACATATTTATGTGTTTTCAGATGCATTGTTGAAAATTTATTTTGTTTGATATTTATGAAGAAATTTACGAGATTATGGAATTAAATTGGAATTTTAATGCGGATACTGGAGATGATTGTTTTTAGTCGCACGGGGCAGTTCACGAGGAATTTGAGCTATCTATTGGTTATGATATTGACTCCGATATGTTGGCTTGAGATGTTGGATAAAACTGATGAACGCTGATTATGGGATATGACAGTGGACTTGAAAAATCATGTCAAGTGGAAGAATTATTGAGATCATAGACTTGTTGGAATTGAGATAGATTTAATCCAGTGAGATTACTATGATATTTTAAAGATATATTGTTATTTATTGCTATTTTTATCGGAATAGTACAGCGGGAGCGTAGTGATGACTTTCGATTATTATTTAACTGAGTTTGACTAGTACGGTGCGATTTTGAATTATTATTGTTTTGACCAGAATTTCGAGTACGAACTTTATTTAAGGGGAGTCGATTGTAATACCCCGAAAATTATATTTTTTTAAATATTATTTTATAGAAGTTTAATATTTTTTGGATTATTCTGTAAATTTATGATATTTGATTATTTTTTGGAAGATAAGTGTAATTATTGAATTTAATATGAATTATTTTATAATTATAGGGTGTTAAATGTATTTTTTTAAATCATTAGTGGTTAAAGAATCAATTGTGACCAAGTTTTTTTTTTTTTTTTTTTTTTTTTTTAATATATATATATATATATATATATATATATATATATATATATATATATATATATATATAAAACATTACATTACACGTGTGTGTGTTAATAATAAAAATAATAAGAAAAAGAAAAAGAAGGATAAATTTATCATTAGTCTTCCTTATATATAATACATATATTATGTGTTCATATACAATGGCTTTAGGCGGCCCAAAAAAAAAAAAAAAGAAGAAGAAGAAGAAAAAGGAGATAGAAAAAAAAGGGGGAAAAAATCATAAAGGAAAAATAAAATTTATACCATGGTGATTCCGGTTCAGATTTTAAGTAGAATTTCTAACTCTTTTAATTTTGTATTTAATCTTCCTATGTATTGTGTGATTTATGTTATCACGGTTATAATTGTTGTTTTTCATAAATTTTTTATGAGTTCGTATTATGTGAAAATTATGTGAGATGTACGTTTATATGTCTATTTGGGACTTGATTAGCTACACGTATTAGAGGAGTTGAAATTTTACTAAGTGTTGGTTCACAAACTCATAGTTTTGATTGTAGAGACGGTGAAGATAATACTGCGCCATGAATATATTTGAATGTATTTAAAATTAGTGCAGCGCCAAGAATTTTATTCAGATTTTTATTAAATTTATAATAATTATATTATCATTTATCGTTGTAAAATTTACTTGATAAATCGATAATTAAAATTCAAAATTTTAAATAATTGATTTCTAAAGTATGGTTATTGTTAAATTCATATATTTTATTATTATTGCTAAATAATGAATTATTCCATAAACTATAAATAAATACAATTAATATGAATTGATCAATTTGTTATTCCATTATAATAAACTATAAACAAATTAATATGAGTTGATCATTATAATTAATATGAATCAATAATGAATTAATATGAATTGGTCGTTTAGTATAATTTGACAAATTATAATTATCTTCGTCGACGTATTGTAAAAATTCTCCGATTTATGAAATAAAATATTGGCCGTTTGATTTTAGTGTTAATTCTCCGATTGGAGAAATCTTGTGATAGTCCTAGAAATCGGGTTGTTACAACTACAGTTTAATAAGATAAAACGACAATGAGAATGATTCAGATGCAATGACAAAAGTTCTTCCGGAATAGAAGTTTGAGAGTTGCACAAAGAGAGCAAGTCTTCTGCATTTTCTCCATAAAAGGTGGAGGGGGAAATTTGTTGGGTAAGTCCAACTCATATAGGGGTGGACTTGATCCAAAGTCAATTGGGTCAAAAAGGAAAAAAAAAAAAAAAAATAAGAAGAAGAAGAAGAAGAAGAAGAAGAAGAAGAAGAAGAAGAAGAAGAAGAAGAAGAAGAAGCCCATCTGGTCTCAATAAAAAAAAAAAAGGAAAAACCAACAAAGCCCACTAAGACTTTAACTGTTGAATTTTGCGGGAGTGAAATAATTAAAAAAAATGAGCAACCTCCTTTTTTGGAGAGGCCAATTATAAGCAGCAGTAGGGTTATATATATATATATATAACATATCACAAGGCAACAGAAGAATTGATATGGCGATAATGCTTAGAGAGAGAAATGAAGAGAAGAGAGAGAATTAACACTTCGATTTGACGGTCGGATGTCAATTCGGATTCTAAATCGGCTGAAATTTCAGGGGTTGTTCTCAGAATCAAGTACCTCTTTTTTATTAATTGGTCTTGACCATTGATAACCCTATTTTAATTGGTGATTTGGTATTCCTCTCTAAACCCGTAGTTATCATTTCTTATTATATCTACCGTTTCGGTGATGTTTAAGTGGTGATCCAAGAATTTTTCTTTTAAAGGTGTGAACGATTGTAATTCCATTACTTCTGTGATGGTAGAAGTTGGGATCGGACTTCAGTCCCGTGATTTTTTTTTTCCTTGGGGTTTTCTACATAAAAATTGTGTCTCCCGCTTTATTTATTATTTGTGTTTATCTTGGTTAATATTTGTGGGTATTGAAATTGATGAAATCATTTTAATCACATAAAAAGACAATAAAATTTAATTAATTGGTGAATTTTTCTAACATATGTATATAATAAAACACAACAATATATAGGTAAAGGGGTAGATAAGGGACAACAAAATAATAGTTAAGCAGACATCATTGACTAGGGTTAAGTTTAACTAAACCCTAACTCAGCTGGAAAAAAGTCACATATTTCTCACATTTCCACAGTTGCATCTCACGCCCTCTCTCTCTTTCTCATTCTCTCTCTCTCTCTAACCCTTAGATCTACCACCACCAACCCCTTTTTCATCGCTTTCTCAGTTGATGGAAAACCTCGGGGCACTCCCATTTTTCTCTCCCTCATTTTGCTCTAGCAAATCAGGCACCAATGCTTTACTTTAAGCAGGTTTTTGGAACCTTGAGATTGTCAATAATGACCAGCAAACAACAAATTGAACATGGGTTGTTTTCATCACATCTAATTCGTGTATGATTTTGATGTTGATGAATTTGGCCCAGGTCCGCCTACTTCGAAAGCCTAAGGGATCTATTGAAAAAGGCTTGGGTTGTGTCCATTTTGGGCCCAGGCCCATCACTGTTAGTGGGCCAAACCTTTGGGAGAAAATAAACGCCTTTGGAGAAACCCAAAACTCATCAACTATAAGGGTCAGGTCGGCGGGTACAACTGAAGTGAAGTGCAGTGCTAATTGCCAAGGGATGAGTCACCACTAAATTAGCGAAGAATATTCAATTAGCGTGGAGGACAGAAAAATAGCAGAGCAATCATTGCGCCATAACTGATTTGGTGACAAGACACTCTATTCTCTCTTTAGAATCGGCTATGGACTGTATAAATACATAGGTAAGACATGGGCTTAGGTATGTTATGAAATGCGACCTTATGCAAGATCACACAGCGTTTAACAAATACATTCGGCTTTATTTTTCTCTACCGTGTACTTAATCTCACGCCGAAGGTCCTTCGCTAGGATCACTCCCCCCTCTTCTATTATTAAGGACTTGTGCAGGAACCTCCTCTAGAGGAAGTAGGATGGATCCAGTCAAGGGCGAACTTATAAATTCATTGTGTTATAATTTTTCGATAACATCAGTTAGCGCCGTCTGTGAGAACCACAGACAAAGCTGTGTTTCCTCTCCGCTGTGCTTCGACAATTCTCCATTCATGCTCGCTGGCTCTAAGAGTGCGGCCTTAAGAGAAAATCCTCTACCAATACAAGAGTTGCAGTACGATTCTTTGCCTCTCCAGGAAGAGTCGATGAACCCTCATGTGCTCGACCTCACGCTGTTGTACGGGGAAGCTCGCCTCGAACAAATCAAGAATCAGTTTATTGAGATAAATTATTAGATTGTGTAGCTAGTGAATACGCTCTAAGCACCTCCTCGGCCACATCCAGAGGGAGCTCGTCCTCTTTTCTGAGAGGGCTCTCGCCAAGGAGTGCAGTTGCATTTTATCGGTAGGCTTTCGTTGTAGCGAAACGTGTACACGACTTCCATGATGAGCACTTGGGATGTTATATCCATTTGGGAATGGGGTCGTGCCACTAGAGGTCTCTATCTCCTTCATGCGAAGGCTCCTATGCTGAGCCACGACTATGCTAGGCCTAAAAGCGGTACCTCTTCAAGGGACATATGCTAGCTAAGGAGCATCGTTTGGACAAAATGGAGGTCATGCTGTAGGCCTAGCTGAGGACACAGGAAATGAGGCACCTCACTCGATTCATCCTCTTTTCACTAGGGATATCTTGGACGAACCGATGCCTCATTGGTTCCTCTACCCCTCCAACCAAATGCTTCCCTATGATGGAACGAAAGATCCCATCGACTCTGTAGCTATCTTAAAAATGATCTTGGACCTTCAAGGAGCCTCTAACGTACTGCGTTGCAAATCCGTTCCCGTTACCTTGTAGTGTAGAGCTTAGGAATGATATCTCACACTCCCTCCTCGCTCTATCTCGTGTTTCCCCAACTTTGAGAGGGAGTTCCTGATATGTTTCAAGTGTAGCTGTAAGAAGGCTAAAACCTCCACTTACATCCTCACCATCAAGCAGGGCTAGGGAAAGTCGCTTAATCAATTTTCAACAGTTTCGACAAGGAGGTGAGGGATGTTGACCGTCTAGATAATAGTGTGGCCCTCATAACGCTTATGAGTGAATTAAGGCAGAGAAAGTTCCACTTTTCTCGCCAAAACCCTAGCACGAAACCTGGACGATGCCATATCCCGATGGTACACTTTAGTTAGGTGGACTTTTTGATAGAGGACAAGGTTAGTACGGAAGGACCCAGGAAGCAGGAAGATGTCCGAGAAGAGAGACAACCCCCTCCGAAGAGGGCAAGAAGGTCAAAGCAGAAGAAAGACTGAGGGACAACAAGTGGGCCTTAACTTGGAGGCCCAAACAATTTACACCCTTGAGGCTGTTGTGGCAACAATCCTGTGAGATCGATGGGAAGGAGCCTGGCCTTAGGCAGCCTAGCTTGGTAATGGCTAAAGGGATAAAAAAAACATAAATAAATACTATGAGTTCCACAAGGTCCACAATCACAAAACAAATGAATGATACCAGCTAAAGGAAGAAGTAAAAAATCTAATACGACATGGCTATCTCCAGTGCTACGTCCATGAAGATAACCGTGAAGGGGACAGAAGACGAGAGCCACCACTGAAGCAGGACAACGAGAGAAAGAAGCCTCGCGACCTCAAAATGATTAAAGAAGAAATCTAGACAATCCATGGGGGGTTCGCCTTAGGTGGACTCTCTTGCGACATAAAAAAAAGCATATCTGGGCCGCCAAGAGAAGGGCAGAAAGTAGTAACAGAGAGGTCCTAGCGACTATGGTGCCCGACACTGTCATCACCTTCTTCGACGAGGATCTCAAAGGCATAAATTTCCCCTACGATGATGCCTTAGTAATCACGACTGTAATATCTAATTACTAGGTTCGAAGGATAATGGTGGACAGTAGAAGCTTCGCTGGCATCATCTTCAATGGGTTCTTTGACAAGATGAAAGTCGACCCTGTAAGCTCCTGCTGGTGACCTCTCAAATTGTAGGCTTGGTAGGGGGGGGGGGGGGGGGGGGCACGATCCATCCTCTAGGGTGGGTAGAACTTTTGGTGTCCCTACAATGGGAACCTAGTAGAACCACCGTGTTACTTCAGTTCCTAGTTGTAAATTGCCTATCGACGTACAACGCCGTACTTGGTCAACCCACCATGAGTTCCTCAAGTCCATATGCTCCATGTATCACCTAGCTATGAAGTTATCTATGGAAAAAGGGATCGATGTGATGAGAGGAGACCAGATAGTGGCCAGAGAATGCTTCAGGGCAATGGTCAGAGCTGATCCTCTATCGACGGTGGAATATCAATCATAGGAAGTGTTTGAGTTTGCACTCTTGTAGGACGAGTTGGGGCACCTACGTGCAGAGGATCCTAGGGGGGAGAGAGCATGCCCAATGTCCGATGAGAATCTAGTCTTTATCTAAATCCACCCTTAGGACAGTGCCAAAATAGTGAAGATTGAGATCGAGATGGCTCCAAAGGTACAACAAGCCCTGTAAGAACTCTTCAAGAAGAATAGAGACATCTTTGTGTGGTCATACTCTGACTTTCTGGGGATCGATAATGGGGTGTCCATGTATCGGTTGTTCATTAATCCCATTCACCCACTTATTCGCTTGAAGAGAAGAAAGTTCCACCTAGAAAAACAGGTTATCATCGTATAGGAGACTCAAAAGTTGATAGATACTGAGGTGATCATGAAGATTACCTTCTAGGACTAGCTAGCCAATGTGGTTGTGGCCAAGAAATTGGGAGAAAAATAGCGAATGTGTGTCGACTATAAGGACCTCAACAAAGCCTATCCCAAAGACTTCTTTTATCTCTCAAGGATCAACGTGGTGATCGATGCCACTGTCGAGAATGAACTTTTAAGTTTCCTAGATGCATTATCCAGATAAACCAAAGCCTGATGTAGCCTCTTGACTGGCAAAAAACGTCCTTTATAACGGATAAGGCTACTTGCTGTTGTAAGGTGATGCGGTTTGGACTAGAGAATGCCGATGCGACCTATCAAAGATGCGTGAACAAGATGTTTAAATCCAAAATTGGGAACTCCATGGAAGTATATGTGATGAGGGTATTTTTGGGCTTCTCCGAGTCAGCACTTGGGACCCAGCCACGTGTCCGTCGTTGTAGTGACAGGGACACATTCCGAAATCCACAAACGCCACACTGGAGCATACTCCGACCACGGCTTCTCCTTGGAATCTCATTTGTAGCCAATGGGGAGCGAGGAGCCCTGCTGGGACGTGTCGCTTTGAGCTTTGTGCCGTGCCCTGGGTAGTCAGTTTCAGGGACTCAGCCGTTCACCTCGACCGGCTTCCCTTTTCACCTTGTTTCTTCTCCAGGACTCCACGGATCTCCGCTCTCCTCCACCATCTTACCGCCGCAGGCCTGACAAAGGCCCACGGGCTTTGCCAAATGGGCCCAAAAGCCCAAGCCCAATGATTATCTCCTAAACGCCTCAGATTATTGGCTAAACACAGGGTTTCGACTACTTAACCGTGTTTAGATTCGACTAATCATCTCCAACGCCTATATATATCGGGGGCTATGTAAGCCCGAGGTACGCTTTAATGACTTACATTACGTGCGAGTTCATTTGTTTCCTTACTATATTCTGTACCTTTTCTCTATGAGCACTGATTTCCACGCCGAAGGGGCTTCACCGGGATAAACCCCGGTCTGAGCCTTCTGCAGGTACACTCCCTGAGGAGTAGGACTCTGGACACAGCAGGTCAGTCCTCCTAGGACCCAACACAGCTCGCTCGAGGGCTTTTCAATTGACGACTCCACCTCCGCAAGATGACCCACTTGTCATCCGACTGGACCATACTCGAGGTCTGTACCAGTTTTATGCACCAACAGTTTGGGCGCCGTCTGTGGGAACCGAGCAAAAAGCCTTCCCCTGATCATTTCTCTCTGCTCAGCTGAGCTTGAGTAATCACAAGGTCCAGTTAGATAGACACAAAACAGAAGAACGAGAAGACATGTCGAACAATCCAAGCGCATACCCCCCCCAGCTCCCACCAACGTGGATAACTGTCCCCCCATGGTCAAGCAAGACCGTCAACTCTGCCACCTGGGGCTGCGGGACAGACCTCAAGAGCTATGGAGGCATCTTGGGTTGATCTCCTTGAACGCCAAATGCAAGAGTTCAAGTCGAATGTACAACTCTTTCTTGCGTGCCTACTACTAACCCCCCGTCCAGGGGGAACCGTCTCTCTAGACTACAGGGCCTGAGGAGTGACCCCAAGATCACGATGCTTGTGTGGAATCTTCAAATGGGCTTGTGCCCGAGAACCGCCCTCCACCTTGCCATACTGAGGCTACCGGACTAGAGAGCCTCCCCGACCACGTCAAGACCCCGTTCTCCATAAAAACATGGTGCCAGGGACTGACCAGGGCTACCCTTGGGCTCGGCTTCCCAGCCACACAGTAAGATCCGACCTGAGGGCCTATCGTGGGCAGGGCCAAGCTCCTACCCGCTACCCTCTCACCACCACGGCGTTTGAGCAGTGGCCAACTGTGAGCATGCAACTCAAAGGTGAAGACGAGTAGCCCTCCATCCTACTAAAGATAGAGACGAGCGCCTTCCAGCCTGTCTCCCGCAACGGCGCTCCGACCCCCTGAGTCATGGATGATTCTCCAGATCCGCATCCCGGCTCTCGGCGTTGCGAGTGATTCTCCACGGTTACATTCCGACCCCCTGAGTCACATCCTGGCTCCGGCGTCACGAGTAATTCTCCACGGCTGCATTCCGACCCCCTGGGCCGTATCCCGACTCTCGGCGTTGTGAGTGATTCTCCACGGTTACATTCTGACCCCCTGAGTCGTATCCCGACTCTCGGCGTCGCGAATGATTCTCCTCAGTGGTACTCCGACCTCCTGAGTCGCGGATAATTCTCCAAATCAACATCGTGACTCTCAGTGTCATGAGTAACTCTCCACAAGTCTCATCCCGACGCTCAGCGTCGAGGGTGACAACCAGACCCTCTCTGGAAGTCAATAGTCCGTACCCGGGGACAGACTTAGGTCATCCACCAAGGGCGGGGCATTGATTGGGTCTGAGGGCCTGCAGCCAAGTACCTCTCCCTACCAGTCGACTATAAGTCCGACATTTTAAAAGGGAAGGTGCTCCTGCATGGACTAAATGGAGATAACCTGAAAGGGTTCTTGAATGAGCCTGACTACGGAGAACTCTCCGATGACCGGCCACAAGGGTCCAACCACCGTGTTGCGTTCCTATGGACCGAGAGGATCAGCTACCCTGGGAAACCCTACTCCTAAGTTCACGACACGATTTCCTTGCAATCAGCTCGTGTCCCGAACTGGGGGGGCTAGTGGACTATGGTCCTGGACAGAGACGAGAAGTTCTTGAAGTTTTTGTAAACTTTTCAAAATTTTACAACTCTAAAAACTATGCTAGGCAAAGAATGACTTGGCGAAAACGTTGAGAGAAAGGAGTAAACTCTGAAGTACCCTGGTAATGCCGCTTAAAAGCTTACACACTCGCGCGCAGAAAAATAGGAATAAGCAAAAAAGAGTCTACAAAATCCTAAGTCCTGAAAAGGCAATGGTTCAAGCTTAGTCCTCTCTACCCTCGTTGTGAGGGGCGTTCGTGCGAGGGGAAGTGGCGTCTAGCTCGCCCTCCTCAGCCCCCTCGTCAACACTCTCCTCCTCGGCATCCCTCTGCTCGGCGCCCGTGTGCGTGGCACCGTTTGGGACATCGGCCTTGGTGTCCCATATCTAGAACCATCAAGTTTGACGGGTACCATCCTGTCACGCTACTGCGAGCCGGCATGGTCCGGGTAGCGACGGACACCGCCCTACCGTGCTACTCCTAGCCGGTAGGGTCCAGTGACGACCTTATCCAAGAACTTCGTCCAGGAGTATCGTCCAGAGATTTCACCACATCTCCCCGAGCCGGTGTCGTCTAATCTAGCTCCTCCTGTTCTGTCGTGCTGTCTTAGGCCGGTTGGGCGTAGATGAGAGTCTATCCCAAATTCTCCCCTAAAAAAAAAAAAATCATAAGTAAAAAAATATATATATATATATATATATATATATATATATGTAAAATTAAAAAATTAAAAAATTAAAAAATTAAAAAATTAGCTCTTACTTTGGGGGCGCAGTCCCCAGGGCACTGGTGTTACCAGTGCCCACTGTGGGCGCTGGTGACACCAGCGCCCAAGATGGGCGTTGCTGGTTAGACCAGCGCCCAGTTGGGCGCTGGGGACAGCTCAGTGCCCACTTCTGTGGGCGCTGGTCCTAGCGCCCAGCATAAGTGGGTGCTGTCCCCAGCATCCACCTGGGAGCTGGTCAGCCCGGCTGGGCCGTCGCCCAGTGCACGGCGGCAGTCGGCGAGCTCCTGGCCACGCACCGTGAGCCCGCCACCCTGTGGTTCACTTTTAGTTTTTCCGCACTGAACGCCGTCCAGGCTCAGGGCTTGTTCACGGTGAACGTGTGTCGCCCTGAAATTCGAAAAAATTCGGGGCCGCCCTGACGTGCTACCTGACCTCGGACCCCGGCGATATGGGAGCGTATTTCAATTTAGTTCCTCTAAAAAAGTTCAACTATGGAATATTGTCGTCGTGAAATCTAAAATATTCGGGGTCGCCCTATCGTGCTACCTGACCCCGGACCCCGGCGATATGGGAGCGTATTTCAAATTAGCTCCTCTAAAAAAGTTAAACTCTTGGAAAATTATCACTGTGAAATCGAAAAAATTTGGGGTCGCCCTGCCGTGCTACCTGACCCTGGACCTCGGCCGTAGGGGAGCGTATTGCAAATTAACTCATCTAAAAAATTTCAACTCTTGAAAAATTGCCGTACTGAAAATCAAAGAAATTCGGGACCGCCCTGCCGTGCTACCTGACCCCGGACCCCGACCATGTGGAGGCCTATTTCGAATAAGCTCCTCAAGAAAAAACTAACTCTTGAAAAAGTGTCGATCAGAGGTGTTTCTCGCAATCCAAAGTCTACAGGATGCCCGTTTCAGCCAGGAATTGATATCCCTGACCGTCTCGCTTCCCTCGTCGCACAGGGCTAGGGGGGCTACTGATGAGGGTATTTTTGGGCTTCTCCGAGTCAGCACTTGGGACCCAGCCACGTGTCCGTCGTTGTAGTCACAGGGACGCATTCCGAAATCCACAAACACCACACTGGAGCATACGCCGACCACGGCTCCTCCCTGGAATCTCATTTGCAGCCAATGGGGAGCGAGGAGCCCTGCTGGGACGTGTCGCTTTGAGCTCTGCGCCGTGCCCTGGATAGTCAGTTTCAGGGACTCAGCCGTTCACCTTGACCGGCTTCCCTTTTCACCTTGTTTCTTCTCCAGGACTCCACGGATCTCCGCTCTCCTCCACCATCTTACCGCTACAGGTCTGACAAAGGCCCGCGGGCTTCGCCAAATGGGCCCAAAAGCCCAAGCCCAACGATTATCTCCTAAACGCCTCAGATTATTGGCTAAACACAGGGTTTCGATTACTTAACCGTGTTTAGACTCGACTAATCATTTCCAACGCCTATATATATCGGGGGCTATGTAAGCCCGAGGTACGCTTTAATGACTTACATTACGTGCGAGTTCATTTGTTTCCTTACTATATTCTGTACCTTTTCTCTATGAGCACTGATTACCACGCCGGAGGGGCTTCACCGGGATAAACTCCGGTCTGAGCCTTCTACAGGTACACTCCATGAGGAGTAGGACTCTGGACACAACAGGTTAGTCCTCCCAGGACCCAGTACAGCTCGCTCGAGGACTTTTTAATCGACGACTCCACCTCAGCAAGAGGACCCACCTGTCATCCGACTGGATCATACTCGAGGTGTGTACCAGTTTTATGCACCAACAATATGATATGCTAGTCAAAATCCTGCTGGCTGAGAAACACATCGCCGATCTCCGTAGGTGCGTCGTCATTCCCCAGGCGTATAAAATGAAGCTCAACCCTTCCAAGTGCGTCTTCGAGGTAGCCTCCGGGAAATTTATGGGCTTTATGGTCTCATATAGGGGATAGACACCAACCCATATCAGATCTGAGTTATCATCGAAATGTCCTCCCTAAGGACCAAGAGGGAAGTCTAGAGCCTAGCGGGAATGGTGGCAGCCCTAAGCCTCTTCATCTCCTAGTCAAGTGATAGATGTTTCCCCTTCTTTAAGCTATTGGGAGAAAACAAAACCTACGAATGGACAAAGGATTGTAAGCTCTCATTCCAAGAGTTGAATCTCTATCTTGAAACTGCCTCGTTAATCTCTATCTTGCAACCGCCCCATTGTTAACAACTCTAACGCTCGGGGAAGAATTATTCTTGTACCTCATTGTATCTCCTATAGCCCTAAGCAATGTTCTGATCTGAGAGGTAGAGAGTGGCCACAACCCAATTTTTTACTCCAAACACGTCTTAACACCCACCACAGTTCGGTATTCAAGAAGGGAAAAATTAACACTGGCCTTTCTGGTGGCTTCAAGGAAAATAAGATAATATTTCTACACTCCCCTTGTGGCTGTGCTGACTGCGCATCCTGTTCTCCAAATAATCCATGCCCCAGATAGATTTGATAGGCTGATCAAATGGTCTATTGAGCTCAGCAAGTTCCACATCGACTATCTCTCGCCCACGACCGTCAAGGGTCACATGGCGGATTTTATCGCTAAGTTCACATTTATCGAATAATCTCCACCAGAGATGACGATCTTACCCAGCCCAGAGGAGACTACCTAAGTCTGGTCCAATGGAGGGTACTGACCAAATGCCATCGTTATAGGCAAAACTCCAAATGAAGACCATTCCTAGGCTAAGTGCAGGTTGTTCATCGATGGATCTTCCAACTAGAAAGGCAACGGGACAAGATCAGTTCTTTCCACCCCCATGGGAGAACAGATCGAGTACTCACTTAAACTTGATTTCAAGGGCACCAATAATGATGCTGAATATAAGGCGCCAATCGCAGGACTGAGATTAGCTAAGCTCATGGGAACACCAGACTTCCCAATATTTTACGATTCCTAATAAGAGGCCAACTAAGTGAAATAGGAGTACTAAGCTAAGGATACCACCATATATAGCAAGGTATCTAGATAAGGTAAGAGACCGCTGGAAGGATTGGCCTTCACTTAGCATCACTCAAGTTCCCCCGAGATGAACACCGCCACGCCAACGCATTGGCAAACCCAGCCTCATCCATGTTGTCGAAAGGTCCTTGGCATGTTCTAATAGAAATCCTGCACGCACTTGGCATTGACGAGACAAAACAAGTCAATTTGGTCAACGACTCATAAATCTCCATGTGTTGGAAGGATCCACAACGACAATATATCGAGCATGGCATCCTCTCGAGTGACAAGGTTGAAACCAGGAGAGTCCGGTATAGGGCCTCTAAGTATTGTCAGACAAATGGAGTCCTATACCTAAGATTATTTTAAAGTTTGAATTCTTGATGTCTGTGGCCCAAAGAAGCCTAATATGTCCTGGCGGAAGTCCATAAAGGCATGTGCGGGAATCACACCAGGTGGAGGTCATTTGCATCAAAGATAATCTACAATGGGTGTCATTATCTAACTCTAGCACATGACACTAGGCTCTATGTACAAGTGTGCAATAATTTTCGAAGATTCACCTTGCATCCACAGCTACCCCCAACATAGATGACACCTATAAGTAGCCCGTCGCCTTTCACCTAGTGAAGAATCAACATCGTCGGTCCCCTCCCTATAATGTATGGGCCAATGCAAGTCTTTTCTAGTAGAGATCGATTATTTCACCAAATGGGTAGAGGCAGGACCCTTGGATACCATGACCAAAGAGAAAATTCGGAACTTCACATGGAAGAACCTTGTGTGCCGCTTTGGCATTCCAAGGGCTATTATCACCGACAATGGGAAGCAGTTAGACAATGACCTATTCAAAGAATTCTACTCTAGATTGGGAATTCAAAATCACTTCTCATTTCTTTGTCACCCCCATGCAAATGGCTAGGTGGATGTAACCAATTTCTCCATTCTCCAAACAATCAAAACACGACTCGATAGATCCAAAGGGGTATGGATGGAAGACTTCCTAGGTTTCTTTTGGGCCTACCATAATACCGCTCGGACCTTAACGAGAGAAACACCTTGTGCCCTCACCTTCAAATCAGAGTCAATTATTCCAATAGAGTTGCAAGTCTCGAGTCCCTGAGTAGTGGGCTATATAGAGCGAAACAATAAGACTAAACTAAGGCTCAACTTGAATCTCCTCGAAGAACAAAGGGAACAGTCTCAAGTGCGAAGGGTAGCGTAACAACAATAGGTGGCCTACTACCACGACAAAAAAGCCTCCCCCCCTTTCGGTGAGAATTTTAAGTGGGCGACTAATTCTTACAAAGGTCATCATCGCCACCAAGGAGCTGGGGATGGGAAAGTTAGGACCCTTGTGGGAAGGTCCAATAGGGGTGACTTGGATCGTGAGACCAGGAACCTATAGCCTCGAAACAATAGAAAGGAGGAAGCTACCCAACATATGGAATGCGAAAAACCTGAAAAAACACTTCGTATGAAGTTTTTGTAAAATCCAAGAAAATTAATGAAAAAAATTCTGATGCTTTATGCCTCTCTCAATTCTATAGTACGCGCCTGAATACAGAATTGACCAACATATTTCTCTGGTACGAAGCTCCTGACAGTGAGGTTAAGCACCTACGTTATCGGTTCAATGGTTACGGTGAGATACCTACGTCTTTGCTTGCTCCATAGAATATACCTCGGTAGTCAAATCCTCCATCTGAGATCCCAGTTCCACAACTTTGGAACCCACAAAGCTCACTCTGTCTTCATCCTATCCAGTTGGTGACAAAAAATGTCCTCCACCTTGGAATGATATTACTGACAATAGACAAGCTCCGTCAAGTTGTTGGAGAGTAAGACGTGAGACCTCCCCTGCTGACTTACAAGTTCTTTCCCCCCATGAGTCTGCACACGTTTCTGATCGTGGGGGAGGACGACACCCTACTGAAGAGACAAGGCCATGAAGGGCTCCCTAAGACAGAATCCTCAGAAGTCATGAGAGAGCCGTACACCTTGAACCATGGCATCCAAGTTTTGGTGCTCCTAAAGGGCCCTGCTTGAGGACTGCGTGGATTACACAAGAACCTCCTTTCGAAGCCTCTTCTAGGGGCAGTTTTGTGTGCTTGAGGATTAATAATAGGGGTAGGAAACACTTTCCGTGGCACATTCCTCCGTTCTTCGGAACCCGATGAACTTCGTTAAACTAGTCCGCTGGATAGCGTAGGGGTAAAAGGATGAATCAAAGGCTTTTTGGTTAGAAGTCTTACATCGAAAGGAACATATATTGCCCCAATCATCTTGGACTTGTCAAACAACGCTTCAATTTATGGTCTACCATCTCCCACTCCGCTCGAAAGACAATCATCTACTAGTACGTTCACAATGGCAAGTCCCCATTCGATAGATGAATGCAATGGCAATAGACGATCTACTTTCTCATGTCCCTCACTAGAGCAACCCAATGATAGGGCAACGAACAAACTCTGAAAGGTCCGTGCAAAAGCCTCCAGGGACACAGCCCTTTTTAGCTCTTGATGATCATAATCATAAGGATGGGGAAAATGCTTGTGATCCCCTGGAAGGTACACTTTTCCATGTGGTACTTTAGGGAAATATTCTTCTGTCGCTCCAAACTCTTGTTGGACAGAAAGGAAGACGGCCTTCTGGTCCCAACCTTTGTTAGTAAAGTCCAACTCCTCCACTAGACGAGAAATGTTACCATGAAGAAGATGAAAGAAGTAACCATTACACTTATTTTTCTCTTGAAGAATGTACTGACTGCGTACCTCTCTAACTTCGAGCGATAGCCCAAACGACTTGTTCAGGGCCACAATCCTTATCATGATACGAACAATATTAGGGGCATAGTAAAACAATGGTAGATTATAGAAACCTAGAATTTCGCGCACGACACGGGAAAGTGGAAATTGAAGGTCGTGCCTGGTTAAAGGCGAACTAACATTGGGCTGGATAAAGGGCTACTGGGGAATAGAGGAGTGGATACACGCGTCAAATCAAAGGCGACCAACTCATCAAAGAGACCACAAAATAGTAAAAGGAAAAATATTTTTTTCATTAAGAAATAAAGAAAGGGGAGGTACACAAAAATAAAAAAATAAAAAAAATTGAGTTAGTTCTGCATCTTCTCCTTCCTCATCCCTCTGCTTCTTCCTTCTCCAGAATCAGCGGCCTCGAGACCTATTCCCTTCTCTCATAGCCTAGGAATTCAAAGAACTTCTCTCGGTAGAGGATGAGCTAGCCTTCCGGGAAGGCCATGGAGCATCACTGGAACAAGAGGAACGTCAGCCCATGTTGTGACGGGCCTGCATATCATGTCTTCAAGCTTGGTGATTCGATCATTCAAGCTGTCAGTGTTGGTTCCGGAGCCTCATCTCTTATACTCTCCGCCACTGCGGCAAAGTGCCTCCATACGAAGCACTCGTTCCATTATTTCCATTTGATCATCCAAATCATGTAGTCTCGCCTGAAAACAGACCTTCTCCTCAAAGCTCTCCTTATTGACGGCGGCCAACTCCCGTTCCAGCTCCAATTTCTGGATGGACATGTGATCGCTCAAATTCAATACCTAAGAGTAAAATATTGTAGTATAGCGACTTAAGTAAGGTGTCGAACTGCAGGGATTAGATTGTAATTATTAATTTTTATCCTATTTTTCGGTTGAATTTAATAAGATTGGTTTCAGATTTTTAAAATAAAAATAAAAAAATAATTAAATTAAAATACTAAATGATAAATAACTGAGTTAAGGGCATGCATTCGTCTTTTGATTATCCTAATGTGTTTTAATTCTTTATTTATTTTGATTATGTGCATAATGAAATAATTTAAATGCAAAAAAATTACAATGAAAGTTTGATTATTTAATCGGCATGAACTATATTCGGAATTTGGTTCCTAATTTATGGTGAACCAATCCCTAAGTATAATTTATCTTATCAAATACATCGATTAATCGACCATTTAATCGGTGTGGATTATTTTCGGATTCGATTTTTACTAATTTACGCTGAATCAATCTCTAAGTATAACTCATTCTATTAATCCATATCGATTCTAATAAATACGGATTATATAACAGTTAGATCTAAATCACAGGTATTAGATCTAACCGGTAAGCATCAATAATTTTTTCTATCATTTAAAAATGATAAAAACAATAATTAATTTCATAAATAATGTAAGAACATCAAACCACTGTTATACAATCTTATACATGGATATAATAAATCAAGAAATAAAATTGTATTAAAAAATCTTAAAATAAATACAACCTAACTTGGTTGAAGCCTTAACCGTTCATGGCGGTTTCTTCTTACTAAAATATTCAAAAAAGAACCAATGGAAGAAACTACCTCCAACAATTTCGGCAGAACAAAAAAAAATAAAAAATGAAGAAGAAAAAAGTCTAAAACTAAGGATGAACAAAAAAATGATAATAATCACTTCTCCGAAATTCCTTTTTTTTTTTTTTTTGAATCCTCCCCCCCTTCCCCCACCGAATCTCCTTTTTAATTGCCATTAATGGCCCTAATGGCCCTTGCCACTTGTGTGCAACGGCTGCCACCATTGCCAACGACAATCAATTGTAAAGAATGATAATCAATTCTGACCAAAACAATTAATAGAAACTAAATCCTCGCACGCCCACTAATCTTCCAACCTTTCATTTTATTTTATTTTAATTCCCATTATCTACCTTTCAATGACTCATTGAATGGCCAATGTAGTGGTTCATTACAGACCCAGCCTAACAGGTAGGGTCTGTTGGCGCTGGTCACGGGCCCGGGTCGCAGATCGGGCTGGTTTCTCCATTTTTGTCCCCTTTTAGCTATTTTTTATCACTATTTTTTCTGCATTTTTTTTTTTATTTCCAAGTTTATTCCAATAAAAAATAATAATTTTTATTATTACTAATTGATGAGTGTAAAAATGGTCACTCCAACGCAACCAATTAAAGACCACCACGTGCCTACGACTCTTCATCAAGATCAATCCATCTGAGGATTAAGTGTGAAGATTGTGCCGAACAGGGGCACACCTTAGCCCATGGCAGCCACTCCGAAGACAGCCAATAACACTCTCCAGGAAGAGCAAGCAAGCCGTCGTTGAGATGGGGGAACCTTTCTCATCTCAGCTCTCTTCACAATAGCATTGTCCATCTCGAAAATTAACCCCACTAGCTTTTCAGCAGAAGCCCCCCCTTCCCATTTCCAGCTATCCGAGAAGTGCAGGGCAAGAAGATCCACATGACTCTCCCTTCCCGTCTCCGATTATCCAGGAAGAGAAGGGATCAAATTCCTCATCTCAGCTACAGCAAGAAAGTGTTCTTTTCGGATCATGGGCTAGATTACTTCTCCAAACTACAAATATATTTTGCCATGGGCCTCAACAACAGTACCAAAAAGCCTATGACTGACGTAAAACTATTCCTTGTCACCCTCTCATTGGCCACACGCCGAGATGGGACACTGATATAACATTGAGGGGATATTAATCCATGCTTAACCCTTTAAGCTAATCCATTCCATGCCTATATATAAGAGGGCATACCAATGCCCAAAGGCACACACAAAATAAATACTTACTCTTCTAGGTAGCACTTTTATAAATCTTCCCCCTGAGCACTGATTCTCACACCGGAGGGGACACGTCGGGGCCATCCCGGCAAGTCATTTGTGCAGGTGTCGAAGTGCTGCTCTTCTCGGTTCTACCTCGTCTCAGCTCGGATCCACTTCTCCTTGGGTCATAAAGCATTCCAACTCACATCTTCTCGATCAGAAGACTCTCCATGGATTAAAAGACTCTCGGGTGGCTCCCCTGCTCGAGAGCCATTCCAGATCACTCTACCTCTGCCCACCTCGAGTCAGACAAACTGATCCCGAACTTCTCCATCTCCATTCCAGCAAAAAAGCCTATCATCTCCACCAACAATTGATTATATCATACCGTTGAAGTTATCCAAAATCTGAAATCAACACTAATTAAAATTTGATAGAACGACTAACAAAATTATAGATTCAGGGTAGAAATTTAATACAAAATTGAGAACGATCAACATGTGGAGGAATTGGTCGTCCATGACGATGACTGCCGATCAGAGGCTACTCATATGGGCAACCTCTTTGGCACTGGTAGGCCTCATCTACCCTGGCCCATTGAAGGGTTAAAAGGCAGTGGGTTACCTGAACAATGTGCAAACCAACTCTAGACATTCTTTGAAGCAGAAAAGAAAAGATACACAAGGCAACGAAACAAAGGATGGAGTTAATCTAGCACACCCCCAATATTTATAGAATGAAGGGTGCTGAATGAGATACTTCCCCAAGTATCCTACTGGCTGAATTGAAATGAGGATGCATGCAAGCAGACTGACGTGACTAACAAGCTTAGGAAATCACGTAGACCATTATTTGGATACTCTTGGAAAGTTATGCAATTACCCTGGATGATACATTAGTCTTAAAAAATTATGGACCTACCCCCTACAACCTACTTTGGTGGCATTGTGCTCCCAAAAGTTAGGCGTTCTTCCCAAAGAACGCCTAGCTTGTCCAATCAATTAATTAAGGAGAGAAGATGTCTCATTTACTTGTTTTAACAAAGCAAAAGAGGCTCTCCATTCCCACCCAACTCGCCACTTGATAGGCAAGGTCACGAATCGACGTCTCCCTCAAGGAACCGAGTTGCAAAGGAGCATGAGGACCATTGGCAGAGTGGGCTGCCCCCTGGTAACGGAATATTACATCGCTACTTTCACTGCAAGTGTACGGGTCAAGTTTTATAGAATAGTGAATGAGAAGAGTTGTCGTATCCACAGGGATTGGATTAAATTGTTCTTAAGTATCGCGATTATCATAACCGAACTTTATTTAGGCGATAAAAATTGAGTTTTTATTTTTGTAAATAATATACTAAATTAACAATTAATTAAACTATAATACTGAATATATTATCTAAGGATTAATTTCATTTACTTATACGTGTTTGATCCAATCTAGTTTACATTAACGATATTCAAATCTATCCAACAATCTAGGTATCGAAAACTCATTCACTACCTCTCCCGAGTGTAAAGTGAATGAATATGCGACTCCGCGTCAATGCCGAAGTCCTCCTCAAGCATCTATATGACACTTGGTCGCATGACTCTTGCCCCAATCTCACTGATTGCACACTTTCTAATACCCTCTTGGGTAATTAAATCATCGCGTTGTGTTTAAACCCTAGTCTGAATTTAAGGTTACCCTATCTCGAGTGTCAAATCCTGTATTCTCAAATAAACCACAATATAATAACAATCATATTATAGAGGTAAAAGAACGGTATACACAATCGAATAAAGATAAACAACCGTTAACGAAACACAAATTCACTTAAACAACGTATATTAGTAAACTACATCAATCTCATAGATAATCAGTGTTTAGCTTTTGACCATAATCATATATTCAACAATAATCCATATATAAATGATCAAACAACCAAAAACGAGTTAAGAATAAAGAGAGAAATAAGGGAGAATAGCCGTTATCTGAAGGTGGTGTCTGTAAAAACCGCTCCAATCTTGTTTCTGTTTCTCCAATTGTGTTCATCTTCTTTGGTTGGTTGAGAGCTTTTTCAGAACACTAAAAAACACTCCCAAAATATTATTTTAAAAAATGGGAGCGAACCAGGAACAAAAAAAAACAAAAACAAAATATCTAAAACAATTGGCCATTGATCGCTGCAGTGGTGGGTTTCACCGCTGTAGTGATGGGCATTTTGGTAGGCTTTCTGCCCTTTCACCGCTGTAGAGGTGAGCAATTAGAAACATTTGAACTCTTTGTTGTTTCACCGCTGCAGCGGTGAAACTATTGCTTTAACACTTCATCGTTTTTCTACCGATTTTCTCGTTTTTTTTACTGTTTTCGCTCCTAACCCCTGCTTTTAACAAAAATAAATAAAATAAAATTAAAATATTACAAGAATACTCGAAAACTACCAAATTCGATTTGGAAATAGATATATAAATTTCACCTATCACCCCCGCTTTCTGAGGTCTTACCCCTAATGGCATAGGGGCCCTCTGGAGGACATAATGGATCTTGTGTAACTCCTCTTGAACCAATTGAAGTTCCGCACAATCTTTATCCCACTTAAGGTGAGACTCGCTGGCACTGGAGGACGTAAGCCTTGAAACTCCTCTTGCATAAGGTGAACTTGGATCTCCATCTCTCTTGCATGGGCCTCGACCTGCTTTCTCAACTCCATATTCTTATCACGATAAAATCACAAAAAGCCACCTCATGTATAAGCTGCATATAATGAGACATGCAAGCTCGTTTACTACGTGTGGGTCAATTCTCCACAAAGACTCCATGTCGCGGGGCAAGAAAATTGAACAACAAAAATCCAGGGCATTCGAGGAATTTCCTCAGATAGTGGAGTCAAACGTTAGTCGAGTGTTCCTCACCTCTTAGGCATGATGTATATATGACGGAGGAACTGCCAGAGATAGCGAATCTGATGGGGTCCCACTCTCGTAACGGCTGGTCCTCCTACTTCTAGCCAGCGCAAACGGCATGGAGGACCTAAATATCTCATCTTTAGTTTTTCCATTCAATTGTTTTCAGAAGAGAAATGAATCTGAGAAATCTATAAATTCACTTTTGAAAAAAGAGAAAAGTCCTTGAAAAATTCTCCAAGGAAGGACAGTACGAAGGTAAAGACAGGCGTCACCATGAGAAATCTTGCGCTAGAAGACTCCCAGGATAGGACCACTTGACCTAGGAGTTTGGGGGGCTACTAATGGTAGTGAATTTGGTCTTGGGTTGCCCACTCCAAAAGTCCAGGGGACCTAATGGAAAAGGCCCAGATCGTGCCCATCCTGAGCCCAAGACCGTCACTGTCAGTGGGCCAAACCCCCGAGGAAAGAGCAACAACTTCGGAGAAACTTGGGACCCATCCATGACACAGGTAGGGTTCGTGGGTACAATTGAAGCACGACGCTAATTGCTAAGGGATGAGTCACCACCAAATTAGTGGAGAATATTCGTTCGGCATGGAGGACGTACAAATAGCAGAGCAATTATTACGCCATAATCGATTTGGTGAAGAGGCAGTCCATTCTCTCTTCAGAACCATCCAGGGATTGTATAAATACCCGGGTAAGACATGGGCTTAGTCATGTTGTGAAATGCGACCTCACGCAAGATTACGCAGCGTTTAGCAAATACATTTAGCTTTTTATTTTTGCCGGGATCAACCCCCCTTTCCCCCCAGTGTTAAGGACTTGTGAAGGAAGCCCCTCTAGAGGAAGCAGGACGGAGGGCAGTCAAGAGCAAATTTATAAATTCACTACGTTACCATTTTTGGGAAACATCAATTATTATTATTATTATTATTATTATTATTATTATTATTATTATTATTATTATTATTATTATTATTATTATTATTTTATTTATTTATTTATTTTTTTAATTTTAAGCTTTATGGCTTACCATTTAGTGTTTGGAGGAGAATATAAATTATAGCTATTTTTCTCTTTACTTCTGTTCTTTTGGAAATAGTATAGATAACATTTTGTAGCAGAACATCTTTTGGTTAATTTCAGTAAAAATTATTTTTTGTATGGAACTTGTGACCCTAATTTCAGTAACATATGGGAAAGAAAGGTACGTCGTTGCATTATCTTTTACTTTTATTTTTAATCCTTGTCCTATGAATCTAACGGATTCTTAAAATTTGTTGAAGAAGGATTTGGTAAATTATGAAAATTACTATCCCTTTCAATTGGTTATTGGTTTAGGTAATTTTGTGCATGTTTTACATTTGTGATTTTCATATCCTTGGAACGAGTCAAAGTCTTGGTTCAAAATGTAAGAAAATAAAAAACATTCAAGAGAAACTACTTCTCATGTGGAAAGGTTGGACACTGTGCAAGTGAATACCGTGTGAAATGTAATGGAAAGAGGCCCACACATCAAGCTAATGAGACTGAAGTCGAGCACCTTATTTCGGATGTTTCCGAGATAAATTTTTCAACAGTGGTGTTTGAAGTTAACCTAGTCGGCAACCCCAAAGAATGGTAAATGGAAACTGGGCTTACATGTCATATTTGTTCAGACAAGAGAATGTTCACCACTTATCAACCGCTGGATCAAAATGAACAACTGTATATGGGAAACTCCTCGACTTCCAAAGTTAAAGGATAAGGAAGGATTGTGCTGAAAATGACTTCTGGGAAAGAGCTTACTCTCAATGATGTACTTAATGTGCTAAACATTTGTGATAATGAGTAAGAAAGGCTTTTTGTCTTTGAGGCTGAAAAGGTTGTAATATCATAAGTGCAGTGTGTGGGGGAAGGCACTATATGAATGAATGACTCTTCAAACTGAATGTAATGACTGTGATTTAGAAAAACCTAACAAACTATATCTTTTATTTATATGATTGAGTCAATTGATGTTTGATATGCTAGATTAGGACATGTTAATTATGATGTTTTACATAAATTAATTAGTTTATATTTATTGCTAAAATGAAAAATTGGTTCAAATAATAAATGTGAGACTTGTGTGGGGTCCAAGTTGACTCGAATTTCTTTCCAACCCATCGAAAGAAGTACTGAACCTCTAGAGTTAATTTATACAGATATTTGTGAATTAAAATTTGTACAAACTAGAAGGCGTAAAAAGTATTTCATTACTTTTATTGATGATTGCACTAAATACACTAATGTTTATCTTCTAAGGAGTAAGGATGAAGCCTTAAAAAAGTTTATACAATACAAGAACAAAGTTGAGAATCAACTTAGCAAAAAGATTAAATTTCTTCGAAGTGATAGAGGTGGTGAATGTGAATCACTATTTGTGAAATTCTGTACTCAACACGAAATAATTGATCAAACAACTACACCTTATTCCCCTCAGCAAAATGAAGTTGTTGAGGGGAAGAATCAAATTTTAAAAGAAATGATGAGTGCTATGTTGATAAGTTATGGTCTATCCCAGAACATGTGGGGAAGTGATGAGTGCTATGTTGATAAGTTCTGGTCTAACCCAAATCATGTGGGGGGGAAGTATTGCTTACTGCCAATTACGTTCTTAACAAGTTGCCACATAAGAATTTGGATAAAACTTTACATGAAATGTGGAAATGTAAGACTCTTACTTACAAATTTTTGAAAGTGTGGAGGTATCTTGCTAAGGTGACAGTTTCTATTCCTAAAAGGATTAAAATAGGACCCAAAATGGTTGATTACATATTCATTGGGTACGCTCATTACAATAGTGCTAATCTATTTTTAGTTCACAAGCTTGAGATTGAAGATGTACATGAGAATACAATAATGAAATCCATAAATACATTCTTTTATGAGAATATATTTCTTTGTAACACTCCTCGAAAGTTAGGTTCTTGAAAAAAAATATGTTCCATACTACAATTGGTGGAGTCCAAAATGAAATATCTTTCGAAGATAATGAACCTAGATGTAGTAAGAGGGTTAAGACAACAAAGTCATTTGGTCCTGACTTTCTTACCTATATGGTAGAAAGTCATCCTAAGTTTTAAGGATGCAATGCCAACTCCTAAAGTACCATTTTGGAAAGAAATTGTAAATAGTAAAATAAAATCCGTCTTGAAAAACCATGCATGGGAACTAGTGGATCTTCCATCTGGTTCTAAATCCCTTGGGTGTAAGTAGATATTCAAAAACAAGATAAAAGCAGATGGATCAATTGATAAACACAAAGCCAGAGTTGTAGCTAAAGGTTTCAAGCAAAGAGAAGATGTTGATTACTTTGACACGTACTCATCGGTTACTAGAATAACATACATCAGAATGTTGATAGCCATAGTATCTATATATAATATTGAACTACATCAAATGGATATTAAGACAACTTTCCTAAATAGTGTACTAGATGAAGAAATCTACATGGAACGACCTGAAGGGTTTATTGTTTCTAGCAAAGAGAACAAAGTTTGTAAATTTGTTAAGTCTTTATATAGACTTAAACAAGCACCGAAACAGTGGCATGAGAAATTTGACACAAGTTATAATTTAAAATGAATTTAAAATTAATGAATGTGAGAAATGTGTCTACAATAAACATCATGAATCCAGATATGTCATTGTATGCATTTATGTAGATGACATGCTAATTATTGATAGCAACAATGACACCATTAAGTCTAGAAAAAGGATGTTAACCAGTAAGTTTGATATGAAAGATTTAGGTGTTGTTGATATAATTCTAGGAATTAAAATTTTTAGATCGATTGAAAGACTGGTATTGTTGCAATCTCATTATATTGAGAAAATACTTAAGAAATTCAAGAAGTACGATACTAGCTTAGCTAAAATACCTATTGATGTAAATTGTCATCTGACTAAGAATACTGCTGAAAGTATCTTTCAGTTAGAGTATGCTCAAATAATAGGCAGTCTAATGTACTTAATGAATTGTACTAGACCTGATATTTTCAACACGATAAGCAGACTGAGCAGATATACTAGCAACCTAAGAAACGTTCACTGGAATGCGATAGTTAGGGTTCTTAGATACTTAAGATATACCCTAAATTATGGATTACATTACACCAGATATCCAGTTGTATTGGAAGATTATAGTGATGCTAATTGGATAAGGATTGTAAATATACTAAATTCACCTGTGGATATATTTTTGCACTTAGAGAGGAGGTGTTGTCTCATGAAACTCCTCCAAACAGACGTGTATTGCAAGGTCTACAATGGAATCTTGGTTTATCGATTTAGACAAAGCAAGTGAAGAAACGGAATGGTTTCATCAATTTTTAGAAGATATTCCAATGTGGACGAAACATGTGCCAACTATTTGTATACATTGTGATAGCCAATGTGCAATTGGTAGGGCACAAAATAGGATGTATAATATTAAGTCTCAACACATATGACGTAAACATAATATTGTTATACAATTACTCTCAAATGGAGTTATCATAATTGACTATGTAAAGTCAAAAGATAACATTGAGGACCCCCTAACTAAAGGGTCAACTAGAGAAAGAGTATATTGCTCATCGAGAAGAATAAGTTTAAAGCCTACCACAAGATAGTTACCTTAATGGAAACCCAACGTAACTGACTAGATATCCCAAGATCTAGATTCAAAGGGACAACCTAATTATGTATGGCTTAAGTAATCACTGGAAGACTCTAAGTCTTATACCCATTCTTATGATGAACCAGTGATAAATATAAATATTAAGGATAAACTTTGATTTTAATGATTCCTATAAGTTGAAAAATTCAAGTAGGGTATACGAGATACTCTTGATAGGTTAATCACCTAGATGAGTAAAGAACAAAGCCAGTTTTATGAGAATGAGAAGGCTAAATTCTTTAAAGCACTCATTGAAACATCATGATGTTCAAGGCCAAAATGAATACTACCAGATAATTGACTGTGTCCGAAAGTATTTGTGTATATTCTATTGTCTTGGTTTACACAAATAGCAGAATAGTTCAAGATATCGCCTTCATTGGTTAGTCAAGTAAATACAATAGTCTTTCACTAGAGAAGATTCAAGGCCAAAAGTTACATTTCTTAATGCAGTTACTTTCCCTTTGAACTCTCTATGGTGTGTTAGCATTACATACCGATGTATATCCAGTCAATCTCATTCATGTGGGGATTACTAGAATTTTTGACTACTTTAATTTATTAATTAAAGTGAGACCCAATAATTAAATTAATCGAATTAATATTTCATTGCGTTCCTCATCGTTTGAGGATCGATGTAGTATATTTATATACAAAAAATGATTAAGTTTTGAATGAGATTTGAATTTTCAAAATAACTCACTTGAGATTGGTTGAGAAGTAGAATGGATAAGCAATTCGAAATCAATTGTAGAGGAAAAACTTGAACACTATGTCGAGTTATAAGTTATAAGTTATCCCACATTAGTTGTGGAGAAACAACTTGAACTTAATATCAAGTTATAATGTTGGAAATGCAGGCAGACCACTAGGCAACAAACATTTAACCTGAATTGAGCCAGGCCACAATCTAGGTCGGGTCAATCCGATCCAAATTTGGATCGTGTTTGGATTCGTGTCGAGTTTGGGTCTGATTTGAGTTGGGTCGTATCTTGACCTGTCAGGACAGTTTAAAATCTAAATTATCGACAGTTAAAAAGTTAATTAATAATTAATCTTGAAACACTACTAATGAGCTGACATAAACGTTCATTGGTGATTGTTCGCGTGAACGTTAACGTGAACATGTACCTTTTCAAAATATTTATTTCAATTTCTCTGATTCACAACATTATCACTTCATATCTCTATCAAAGCATAAAACATATAGAATTTTGTCAGAATTCAAGCACAGTTTAGTTTACCAAAGTTTTTGGTTTCAATTGTTTGTACTGAAAACTTGAAGATCATTGTACCTTGGGAGGTAGATATCCATTCAACTATTAGCAAAAATGTGAGAGCACGAATCTACTTTAAGGCCATAGAGTCAAATTCTAACCTCGGTCTATTTCGTTATTACTCAATGTTTGCATATTTGGGTAAATTTTTATTTAAAGTTTAATTCGTTATTTCGGTTGCATAAATGTTCATACATTTTGTCTTTACTGCTTCTTCTATTTCTATTAAGTAAATGTTTACTTCCCTCATTTGTTATTGCCTCTGTTTTATTACATAAATATTCACGTCACATTTTTGGTTATATATACACTTTAAAATCTATCATATAATTTCTATATTTTGATTTTGCTGCCCATATATAATTGGTTAATGTTTGTGTTGATATTATTTAACTATTATTAGTTTTATTCTATGATTAATTAAGTATTTATTTTGAAATTTTAATAATTATCACTAATATATTTGACTACGAAGGAATAATGAGGAATGTGTAAGCCTCGACTTGTACTAATAATTTAACTACAAGAGAATGAGATATAAATTTCTATGATCTTGACTTTGATACAATATTTAGAAGATTCAATTTAAAATCATATGACTCATTTTATAATTATCAAATGATTGACGCTAGATATTGCAATCTAACACTCATTTTGTCAGAGAATTCTTCAATTGTGGGCCTCCCCATTCAAAATTTTAGTACCCGTTTTTCCGTAGTGTGAAAGTGAGATTACTGATGTTCCATTAACGGAGACAGATGAATGCCCACCATTCAAACCTTGCTTCTTTTGACTTTTTAATTGCCCTTTTAACCTGGTGATTAAAAGTTCAAACTGTAGCTAAATCAAGACCTAAAACCATGGCCAACCTTAAGTCGTACTACCCTCCGATTAGCCTCCCTCATCGTTTCAGCCCCTTTCCTTTTGTCCTCGTTAGCCCCTATCACCTTCGACAAACACATTGACACACCCACACACTTACACATATTATACATATATTTTTGTAATAGGTGCTTAAATCTATAGATCCGAGTTTATTTACAAAGATTCCTGTTTGCATCTGTAGATACACACACTACAAAGATAGATTTTTTTTTTTTTGAAAATGGGATAGTAAGGAAGAAATGGATTACGGAAAAAACATAGCGACCAATGGAAGCAGCGCTAGTCAAGATGGTGATTGTTGACGATGGAAAAAGAAAAAAAAGGGAGAACGAAGATGCAACAAAAAGAGAGAGAAAAAAAGTTATTAATCCAACCCTACCTCCTCAATTAGTAGGTCATATATAAAGGCAACCCAGTGTATGAAGGCTCCCCCATTATAGGGTTCGGAGAAAGTTAGACGTACGCAAGCTTGCCCCTATTTACAGAGAGCCTATTTAGTGCCACTTTTTGTGTTTCATGTGGAGAGGTGATACATAATTGGTGGTAGCTCGGCAGACCACTGATATTGTCAAAAAATACCTGGTACGTGTTTGATGCCCTCACGGGCCGAGAATCTCCGCAACCTGCAATACTAGCTAGTTCTATGGAAGGAACACTGGTGTGGTGTCGACCAAATAACCTCCGACGTGAGAATAAGATTAGATTACTCTTATGAGAGAAGGAAATCTTTAGAGTATATGAGTATATATCAATGTAATATTGAGAGAAAGCTTAATAGTCAACCAATATGTAAAAGTAATACCTCGCTTTTACAGACTGAATCACTTCCCGAGAGTTACACATTTTTGGCCTATTATTACGTCGTCATTTCTGGGGAGTTACACCCCATTTATGTTGCTATTAATTAGGGACTTACACCCTAATTTTAGTGGGGAGTTATACCTTTTCGGTTCCCCTATTAGGCGAGAATTTCTTTTGCATCATTTGCCCCCCTAACCTGAGTGTCGATTCGAAGAAGTGAGGCGAAAGGTTAACGTCTCTTCTTACGCTTCGTTATTGCTCTAAACTATTTTTGTCAGCTTTACGAATGTTTACGTTGATGAGCCGATCTGAGTAGCTCGGTTTCGTTAACAAACTGATCTAAGTCACTTGGTTTACTCTCAACCAAGGTTAAAATCTAGACATACGTTCAATTCTGTACTAACTCCATAGCAAGGAGTGATAAATTTAAGATTGGAAAAGAACAGTACCTTGAGAAGGATGTCGAGACTAAAGAGTAATTCTCATTGGAAGTATTTCCGTGGTGGTGAAGCCTACTTTATGTTGGAAGAAGGTGTAGTCATGTTGGATGAGAAATGTAAAGTACCTTTATTCTTTTTGGATTATAATGATGTATCCACTGTTTATCAAAACTATTGGATTTCATCTGTCGCACACAAGTGCCGGAATTTTCAAGAATAATATTTTCCCAAAAAATAAACAAGTCAAAATTTGATGACTTGTCACCAATCATTTCTTGGATGAACTAAACAACTTGGTTCTCTTGGAGGATCGATCTGAGAAGCTTGGTACGATCTTTGAGACGTGATGTTTTGTCGCCAAGTGCGCATTGGATGACTTGGTCTGGGCAGTTTGGTTAAACTTGACGAACTAATTTCAGTGGCTCGGTAAATGAATGAACTGAGTAAGGCAATTCAGTTTGATTCTAACAAACTAATCTAGGTACCACTGTCTATAAATTGATTGAGCCAGGCTATTCAATTTGAGCTTGATGAATTGATCTAGGCTGTTCTATTTGCGAATGAACTGAGTTGTTGCAAATAGCTCAGTGTCCTTGCCAAGTCAATCTGAGTAGCTTGGCATAAGCTTCGAGATTTGGTGATTTTTCATTAAGTGTTTACTAAGTGGATTGGTCAAGGTAGCTTAGTTGGTGCTTCGAGCAAGTCTTGATGCTTCGGTTAATTTGGTGAACTAATCAGTTGATATTCGATACTCAGTTCGATTGGTGAATTAGGTAGTCTAGTTGGTCGATGAGCTGATCTTGGCAACTTGAACTTATCTACGTCATTCAATTTGCAAATGAACTGAGCTAGTCAGTTTAGTTGATCTTCACGAACTAATCTACGCAGTTTGGTTTATGAATAAACTAAGTGAGACAATTCACGAACTGAGCTAGGCAGTTGACGAACTAAGCTAGCAGTTGTCGAACCGAGGCAACCAGTTAGTTGACGACCTGAGCTAGGTAGTTCTCGAACTGAGTTGGGTAGTCAGTTGATAAACTAAGCTAGTCAGTTGTCAAATTGAGATAACCAATTGACGAACTAAACTAGGTAGTCAGTTGAAGAATTGAGTTAGGTAGTCAATTGACAAATTGAGCTAGGAAGTCAGTTGACGAAATGAGCTAAGCAGTTGTTGAACTGAGCTAGGCAATTTAGAAAGAACTAAATATGACAGTTTTGTTCGCATGTGAACTGAGCTAGGCAGTTATGTCGGATTTGAGCTGATCTTGGCAGCCTAGGAAGAATTGAACTAGGCAATTCTGTTCGTACGTGAACTGGGTTAGGTAGTTACGTTGGATTTGAGCTGATCTTCGCAGCTCAGGAAGAACTGAACTGGCAGTTCTATTCGTACGTGAACTGGGCTAGGCAGTTATGTCGAATTTGAGCTGATCTTGGCAGCTCAGGAAGAACTGAACTGGGCAGTTCTGTTCGCATGTGAACTAGGCTAGGTAGTTACATTTGATTTGAGTTAATCTTGGCAACTCAGGAAGAACTGAACTAAGCAGTTCTGTTTGCACGTAAATAGGGCTAGGCAGTTACACTTGATTTTTTCTTTACATTTGGTGATTTTTATCACTGCAAGTGTTTCATTATCGGGGAGGTATCCTTAGACCCGTCTTCCGCTGCCAGGAAGATGTTCTCATACCCAAGGAATTTGTAAGTACTTCTATTTTTCTTTGCCCTCCTTCATAACTGGTTTATTTGCTGAACGAGTTATGAATGCAAAATTGTTCCTGCGATTTGTTTAAAAATGATCTTGCCACCCTACGAAGTGCCCAAGCATTAAGTTCGGAACTTCGACTTCTTCGCGAGTTTTCATTTAATTCAATTTATTCATAATTAATTATCTTAGGGATGGTTGAACTCTTCTCTCCTTTCTATATTCTTCTGCTTACCCCTTTGTTCATGGGATTTGACCAGTATATGTAACTTTTTAACCTACTCTATAAGAATAGTAGTTTATATGCCACATAATAATCATTAATAAACAAATAGTTGCATTCTTCAGGATATAATACAAGTTCATATTTCTATGAATATTCGGGTTACAAGTCGAATTGAGTTTGAATCCTCAAAATTACCGTTTATCAACGAGAAACACTCTCGGGAATGAGTATTTGATTTTTACTCATGCTATTTCAACTTTTAAGATAAGTTGCAATGGTGTAATTGTCCAAAGCATTTCCTTAGGTGGGTTGTGTTTTGTGATCTTAAGAATTCTTCATGAGACTTTTAACGCCAGAATATGTAGTCTACCCAATCAATAATGACGTGGGTGTACTGTACATTCGTCACATCATCTAGTTATGTTAAGTGATGGATTTATTATTCGTTGCACAATAAGTATTTTCTAATTAGTTTTGAATCAATCTTGGACAACACCTTTAAGTGCTTCCTCTCTATGTAGTATTTTTGTAGGGATCTTATCCAAATAATAGAAGCAGAGGGTACAAATTGCAACTTAAGGGATTTTTTCTTGTATTATCTTTGAGGCAAAGTAAAGCTTATTTCTATCCATTGAATTCACATGTCCAATGCAAAGTTTTGAGGATACAATTTGTATTTTTAAAACAACCACACGGGTCTTATTTAACTTGATAGACATTAATTCCATAGTATAATCGAGCTTATCCAATATTGTACACCGTTGGGTGTACTTGGATATCTGAAGTACCAATAGTGCTCTCATAACATGTAATTTTTCAGAACAAAAGTTATAGGGGTCAAAGTGTAGTTTTGCTAAGCCCTAGGCTTTTAAATAATCCTTATCAAGTTTATGGGGTGTATTCTGCATTTATAATACACTTCCTATATTTATTTCTTTAGTAAATGCTAAACTTCCTCTAATTATCATATGTAGCACCATAATTTATGGGTTAGAAGATACAAAGTGTAATTTCAATATTTCTTCAAGGCACTTTAAATATTTAATCAAAAAATGTAATTTTCTCTAACTCTTGATTTATCAGTACACCATCAATAAACCAAAAGCTTATTTAAAACTTGATGGGTATTAAATGTGAATATACTTATTACCTCAGGAGCTTTAGAATAATTAGCCCTACCTCAGGGGCTTTAGAGTAATTAGCCTTAGGTTGTTAGATTGTTTTGCATGGGTGTAATATTATACTACTCTAGTATGTTTCATATTACACATAACACTTGATTTATGACTTAGCACATAGTGCAACATTTAGCTATTATACAGTACTACTAAGGTACTAGTTATTTTCACATACTGTAATATTTATTGCACAGTAATGGTGCTAGAGGAAGGGCTGATGTGCAAGTAGGAAAAAAATGCGATATGTATATCATGTGTGTCACAATTCGCAAGCAAAGTAAACTTGAGGGTATAAAATGAAAATATAAATATTTCCATAGGGGCTTTAGTGTTTTTAGCTCTAGGTTTCTCTTTTGCGGCTTATTGACATTGTAGTCCCCAAATATATTTGTTGCTAAGAGTAAACTTAAGGGTGCAAACTGTAAATATAGCCCTAGGATTTTAACTAATCCTTTCTAATTATGGGACATATTCCGTAATTATAATGCACCTCAACATATTTTTGGATCCTATAAATATCCCCTCTTCTCCCCAAACACTTGTGACGTTTTTGGGAGTCTTGATAGCTCCAAGACACATACCAACCAAGAGGAGATCACCATTTGAAGAGGAGAAATCAATATTGGAGTGGAAATCATGGACGTGTAAGCGTTGGTTCTTCAGATAAGGGCTAGTCTCCTTTGATTCTCTCTTTATTTCTTAGTTTGGTTGGTTGTTTTATATATGTATAGCTTTTTTCTAGTTGTACATAGGGTTATGGCCATGTGTAGCTAAACATATATTGTCTAGGGAGCGATTTACTTCATGAAAATATTGTTTGTATAAAATCGATGTTTTGTTAATGGTTGTTCTTGTCTATTCGATTGTGTTTACCGTTCTTCCATGTTTATATACTGGTTATGATATATTGAGAATATGGGGTTTGACACTCGGGAGAGGTAACCTCGAATTCAGACTAAGGTTTAAACACAACGTAACGATCTAATGACCCGGGAGGGCGTTAGAAAATATGCAATCTGTGAGGTTGGGGCGAGACTCATATGAGTAAGTGTCGTATAGACGCTAGGCGGCGACTTCGGCGTTGATGTGAAGTCACATATTCATTCACTTTACATTCAGAGAAGTAGTGAGTGAGATTTCGATACCTAGATTGTCGAATAGTATGAATGCCGTTAATGTAAATGAGATTGAATCGAACGCGTTTAAATGAACGAAATTAATCCCTAGACAATTTACTCCCTTAAACGTCAATATTAGTATATTAGTTTAATTAGTTTAATTAACTTAGTTTAGTATATTATATTAACAAAAACTATAAATTGAGTCATCTAGATAAGGTTAGGTTATGACAATTGCGGTACTCAACGACCATCTAATCCAATCCCTGTGGATACGACAATCACTACTCTTCCCATTATACTAAAACTTGACCCGTACACTTGCAGTGAACGTAACGACGTAATATTCCGCTACCACAGATCGTGGGTTGCAGTTCAGATTGAAGACCAATGATTTTTATTCAGATCAGGTCGATGGTGCAATTCAGGCCAGATCTAAGGTGCAGCTCAGGTTAGATCTAAGGTCCACTTCAAGTTAGATCTGAGGTTCATTTCTCATTTGTCGATAGTTTATTCATCGATCGTGTTTCAATTCTTCTGTCCTGGATCCAATTCAACTTGTTTTCTCGATTCAATTACTGGGTGTCTGAATTGATTCTCAATTCAATTCTTGTTCAGCTTTCGCAAATCTGTTCGTTGTTGATTGAATAGTGTTTTTCATCGTTGTTTTCTTTGAATATATGATTTTCTTTGTTGCTTCGTCATCTTTTGTTCGATTCAGATCCGTTAGCTTCATTGTTCGATTTGCAGTTTTGATTTGAAGATCTATTCGGATCTATTTATTGGACTAATATTATTGAATTACTATTAATGTCAATAGCAATTGTAGAACTTGTCGGTGGTCTGTGGTTGTCATGGCACTGACAATCATGTCTTTTTGCTCGGTTTCCCACAGACAGTGTCAACTGATGTTGCCAAAAAATACCCGATACATGTTTCAGGCCCTCACGTGTCGGGAACCTCCACAACCTGCAATCCAACCTACAAAACCAGTTAGTTCTATGGGGGACACCGGTGTGGTGTCGACTAAAGAATCTCCGGCGTGAGAATAAGATCATATTACACTTATGAGAGAAAGAAAGCTTTAGAGCATATGAGTATATATCAATGAAATATTGAGAGTAAGCTTAAAATCAACTAATATGTAAAAGTGATAGCTTGCTTTTATACACTGAATCACCTCTAGAGAGTTGTACATTTTTTTGCTTATTATTATGTCGTCATTTATGGGGAGTTACAATCCCATTTGTGTTGCTATTAATTAAGGAGTTATACCCTAATTTATTGGAAAGTTATACATTTTCGATTCTCTACTAGGCAGGAAATTCTCTAGCATCAACCACTAGGATGTTTTCCTTGATTCTACCATAATACTATGTTTGTTCTTATCTTCCATTGTTGTAGGGGTATATGGTCATGTAATACAAATGTAGAAAATTACACTTCAATTTTATTCCTTCCTATGGGAGGAGTTCAAGGGAACAGTTTAAAAAAAAAAGTCAAAAAAGACCTTTTATTGCCCGAACTAAGAAACCAACAGATGTATCTAGGTCAAGGTTTTAAATCGCGGTATGATAACGGTTGTGGTAAAACAGTATTAGGAGTATCAACCTATCCGTAACGGGAATCAGTCGTAATGGTCGTGAATGTTTTAGAATCACCAGAAATCCTATGTTGGGTTTTTTCTAAAAATCCTCAAGAACATGGTTCATTCTTTCGTCATTATAGGAAGGTGGATCAACTTCCTCCAACCGCCTTTGAACCCACGTTCCCTAGCATGAACCCCATGATTCCATGTAATAACTTTCTCCTCTTTTGTAGATCATGGCCACTACTGTAAGAGTGGGTTAAGTGGGTTATAAGATTGGCCATACAACCACATGGCTATCACCCATGCTAGAGAGAGAAATGGGTTACATGGATTCATGTTCTATATGGTAGGTTACAAAATGTGGGTTTATGGATGGCTAACTGCCCACTACCCTTTTGCACGTCCAAGAGCAACTTTGTGATGGACAGAGTATATATAAAGGGACTGTGCATTTGATTTTGGTTCCCTAAGCCTACAATCTCATTTAGAAATAAAAATGCACCATCAAACCGAGATTGACTGAGGTTTAGAAGAGCTTTAACCTGAAACTAACATTTCCCATGATCTTGAGCAACCGAGAATAGAAATGGCTGGAGGTATGCATCGATCCGTTCGGTTTTATTTCCACATTGATCTAATTGCTTATTTTATACGCATGAGCACGTTTAGATCGTTAAAGTTTATCCCACATCCTATTGTTTTGATTAGGAAATTCCGCTAGAAATGCTTAGAGCAACCGAATTCTAAGTGACTCTCAATCTGGAAAAAAGAAATCTTGCATTCTAAGCATATGAAATTCTTGATGCATAAAATAACACTCATATTATGTTTCCAATTTCGCATTATGCAACACAATCCTTAATTGATATTTTTGAAGGATGGCGTGATTTAGATTCCATAAATCATACATACACACACCATGCTTTATATATTTATGGAAAGCCATATGCTTTTTGTTGGAACATATGAATTTTTAAAAGAAAGTGTCAAAAGATTTCCCTTTATTTTTTCTATCCTATATTTATTGGGAGAAGATGTGATGAGGAGTATAACAAGGGGCATGTGGAATACTTGGGGTGTGCCCCAAGAGGCACCCACATTTTGTGGAGGGAAGAGGAGTTACATCCCTACTAGTTTACCACACGTGTGCACCGTCTTTGCCGTCCGTCTGGCCGTACCAAGTCGAGTCGCGTCACGTGTGTGGTGAGATGACACTTAATTTTTTAGACAAAATTTATAATAATTATTTTTAATTAATAAATTTAGTCCAGAACCGTTTTTTGACTTGGTAAAAAAAAAACAGTTTTTAGATCCCTCATTATTCTCCTTAAAATTTTCCATTAATTGCACCGATTGGAAATGTTTTCAGTCAGTTTTCTTGGTTTATAAATACTCGCGATATACACAAAAAACGTTCAGAAAAAATTATTGCGAAATTGTTTTTCGTTCTCTTGAAATAGATCGTCGTCTACTGAAACGGTTCTTCGTCTTCTGAAACAGTGAACTGTTTTATTTTTCGTTCACTTAGAATTATTCTGTTCTATTTCGAAACATTTTGTTCCGAAACAATTTATTATTTTACTGTTTCGATTCAATAGAATAGTCTCTTCATTTTTCTATTTTGATTTCCGAGCAGTTTATTTGTTTTACGAATAGTGTGTGAAGGATGTTAGGTTTTCGGGACTTCTACAGTACAAAGAATGTCTTAGACATAGGAGATTTCTGGGTTTTTTTTTATCCTGGAGACGACGGGGCTGATATACTGCTTTGTTGTTTATTTTAATTGTGTAGCAACACTTTTATATTGGAAATTGGAAAGAAAAAAATTAATGGGTTGTGAAGTTTTCAAGGTTGCAGTATTTTTGAGAACACCTCATTGGTTGTCCCGTCTATTGTATCTTGTCGATTTCAAAAAAAAAAAAAATTCTAGCCAAACTGAATAGATATTTTCAAAATATTTTAATCACAAAATAGAAGTCACTAATTTAAAATTTGAAAGCAAAATTTAGTAGATTGAAGCTGTAAATTTGCAATTAGAAACTATGGTGACCAAAATAAAAATTGAGATATTAAACTAAATTCCCAATGAATCGAATCAATGATTTAAAAAATTCAATTAGATCCGAGAGTAACTTGTTTAAAAATTTTAAACCATGATTAGCTCGTTTTAAAAGTCAACTGGATTAATTTTGTGATTTGGAAAAGTTCGGGGTGGAAATAATTTATTTTTTTTAAATAAATAAATAAAAAGATTAGAAAGGGGATAAGGTCCATCCATGGGAACTAACCGTAATTAATTAGAAGGGATCTAAGTGAAATTTGACAAATAAGAGGGGGTTTGAGTAAAATTTAGTTAAACTTCAAGGGATGTAAGTGAAATTTTCCGTAAAATGTCTAATGGCTGGCCACAACGAGATAATTATCATATTTAGTATTTAATTAGTACACTAATGGAGTTGCCGTTGGCCTTAAAGAGGTATTAAAAAATTCGGTTATCTCTTATTAAGTTTGCCGCCTAATTGGACCCGAGTTGTTGTGCAGCTTTCATAATTACTAAAATGAAGTAATGCTATTAGTGACATTACTTAAGGGAATATTCAATAGAATTTCTTTTTAAGTAATTTTGACTTTTTATTAAAAAAATATGACTGAATTCTTTCTTGAAATAACTTATCCAAACACACTCATAATTTTTTGGGAATTTTTTTTTTCAATAGTTTTTAGCATAATCTACAGAATTGTGTATTGTTGATTTTGTTGTATTTTTAGATTTATTAATTACTTGTTTACCTGAATTACTAGATTTTCTTCTCTTTTTTTTTTGGCAATTTTTGTACATTTTTTTATTTTTTTGCATCTTGACAAACGCCATCGACATAAACATCATAAATTGGTCTGCGTACATCGCGATCAATCTTTTGTCCAAGTATAGGTGCCGCGACTCAAAAGAAAGACAATTTTTTTTGTAAGTCTTATTTGTAGAATGCAATAATCAGGAGTTTGGTTCGAATCGGTCTATCATTGACAGATCGATTCGATCCAAGCTCTCTTATTACATGAACTACTAGGATTTTCTTTTTCTTTTTTTATTTTTATTTTTATTTTTATTTTTATATGTGTCTATTTTTTTTTATTTTTTTCGCTTCTTTTTGATTCCTTAGAAGTGAATTTTAAACGTTACTAATAAATAAATCATTTTAGACCTCATGGCGGTTTTTGTCTGTTAAAATAATACCTACTTTTATTTTTCTTCAATTGAAGTGACATTTTTTTCATCACTCTGAGTTAAAATTGTATATGAATTTGTTAGTTTACACTTACAACAATTTATGCTAATAGACAATTTGTCATGACCAGCTTTAACTAGTTCTTAATAAGAGCAGTTAGTGAGTAATTCCATTTGCATGTAAAAATTACTTGATAAAATCAAGAGATTTTGTTTGTACCGATCGGTGCTGATGAAATTTTGCATATAAATTTTTCCCTATTAATGAATTTGCATCTTGCAAACATATTGTCACCCCTAAAATGCGGAACAAAATATGACAATAAACCACTAACGAAACTAAAAACAAAACTTACAATTTCTCCCAATTGTAATTGTTGTTCAATGAATTTTTTAAACCACAATGATCTATAAATCATGAATTTCATAGTGAGATATTAATCATTTTTTTTTTTTTTTTAATTCTGGATTAGGATACATGCAAATGATATATATAATATTAACTATGATGTTAATGTTATATATAATATCACTATAATTTGTGTGTCTCGTGAGTGTTAAATATAACATTCAATGTAATAAAAATAATATTAATTAATATTGATAATAACACAAATTATATGAACACGTTGAATGTAATATGACTTACTGATAAATGTAATTTGTATATTGAATGTAACACTTAATTGTGTTTTGATAATATATAAGACTGTGATAATTGTAACACGAATGTACAAATTGAAAATTATGAAAATAACATATTGAATATAACATGAATGTAAAAACTAAAAATTATAGAAGTACATGTGGAATGTAACACAAATTTGAAATTAATAATAATAATAAAAAAAAAAAAATAGTTAATATGATATCATTTTGAAGATCTTATTTAAGCGTATCTGAATATATAATTAGATCGTGAAAAAAATATATATAACAATAGTTATTTTTATTTTAATAAAATGATTTTTATGTAAAATTTAAATATGAAAAATTTCAATTCCACGAATCATACAGGGGCAAATCACTCATAACAATTTTTGCATTTTTTTAAATTTGGATTAAATGGTTCAAACTTTCTGGACAACGGATTGTATGGTTCAAACTTAAATACTTTAAATCAATTGGTAATTATATTTTTAATTTAGGTCCGCTTGGGAATATTCCATCAATATTCTAATAAAACTACGAATTGGTTCTATGTACCACATCAGGTTCTAGGAATCTCAATAGTTCATGTTTGGATTACAAATCAAAATGGTTAGACATATATCAAATCCAAAACCAAAGCAAAAATCATCAGTTTTTTAAAAATAATTTTAAAATCAAACCATTTAATTTTATGCAAAACCAAAATTGAAACCGCAAAACTGTTAAGATTTTTTAGTTTTATATAAAACCAAAATAGAAACCAAAACAATTAATCGTTGTTTTTTATATATAAATAAAAAATAACTAAAATATTGAAATAAATTATGAAAAACACTAAAATTAACCCAATTAACCCTAATATATATATATACACACAGACATACACATACCAGGGATCAAAGTGTAAGTAAATAAAAAATGAGATAATATATATAATAAAAATATATTTAAAATATCGATTGCACGGTTGAGTTATGCGTTCCAGTTTCATGGTTACTCCTAAAATCAAAATAAAAATCGTTTCGATTTTTAATTCTGAAACCAAAATTGTTATCAAACTATTTAATCGGTTTTAAAATCGAATCAATCGATTTTGTTTAGTTCAATTATCTATCTATTCGGGTTGAATTGTTCTCTCTATCTGATTCTCTAACAAATCACATGGTTAAAATTGGCTTATTGAAAGAAAAGAGGTAATAGAAATGGAAGTAATCTAGTGCAGCTTACATAGGAAAGTGATTTAAAATTTTGAATTCATGGAATTATTTGGTGCTTTAATGCATAGTTTCAATCATAAGTGTTATCGAACTAAAATAAACCGTAAAATAAAACCCTATTTAACCATACCTTTTTTATATAATTGCGCAGCAGATAAAATATCGTAATGCCATAAGCGGATTAGGTAACATTGGCCAAGACAAAAAAGGATGGATTTTGATTGGTTGGCCGCCTCCACAATCTAATTTAATTTCACGAATTTGTTCATGAGAACCACATAATGTGGTTGTGAATTGTGATCATCAACAAGTGGAAATTAATTAACCTCATAAATTACATTACAAAACTTGACTTCTTCATGGGTGCCTTTCATATAAATTGTATTGTATTCAGCAACCTAATAAAATTAAATATTTCAATTTTCATTGGTAGTTCGAACTTTCCGAACCATTCAGATAATCTATTTTACTTGACCACTAGTGCACTTACATTTTAAGTATAATTTTAATTTTTTTTTTTTTTTTTTTTTTTTTAACATAGGACTTGGCCGTCCACAAGTTTGGAATCTTTCTATCTCTAGGGAAGAGAAATATTTATTATCGCAAGATTTATAACCAAGATTTGTAATCTAGTGAACATACTCTAATCTCTTTTGTGAAAAGTTCTAATATAAAAAATAAAAAAAATAAAAATAAAAATAAAATTCAACTAGTCAATTTAATATATAATTTATCTTATAAAATTTTAACTTAGATATTAATCTCTTAATTATATTTTACCTTGTGTTTTAATTTTATGATTAATTCTCTCTTATATTTCCTATGCTTACAACTAAAGTTTGCATCGTCAGTCGTAGGTGCCACCTTCCGCTATTACTTGTCGCCGCTTGCCATCGGATCTCAGGCCCGAGGTTGCTAAAGTCCAACAACCGACCGTCGTAATTTTTTTAGCTACATGTAATTATTTTTTTAATGTATTTTTTTTTTGTTACATTTGTTTCTGTGTTTAGTTACATTTTAATATATTTTTTAGCTACATTTTTAGTTTATTTTAAATTATATTCGTGTAATTTTTCAACGACCGACAATCGAAAAATTAATAAAATGTAACTAAAAATATTAGTAAAAAATTATTTGAATGTAATTAAAAAAATCTGATGACCGACGGCGACTAGCAGCCAAAAGGATGGTCGGAATCCGACGTCCAGAGTATGGTAACAGATGGCGATACAACCCTAATTGGAACATTTGTGTTTCCACTGTAATGATGAGCCTAAAACTAAAATACAAATTTGGTTTGAGAGTTTTTATTAATCGGGTCTCATTATTAGAATCTCTCAATAACTATCCATAAAAAATATACTTATGTTTGTTCCTAAATTTTAAGAACAAGTTTTGGACAATAGAAAGAAAATAGATGTTCTTTTATAATTTATTTATGTTCTAAGTTCATAGAAATGAAAAAAAGAAAAATGAAAAGAAAAATACATCTTGGATTAGAATTACCTCGACCCCGATTGGTTACTATTTCTGTTCATTAATTCTTGTTTTCGCTTCCAAAATTTTGGGATTAATGTACAAAAAAACGTTTGGTAAACGCGTTTCTATTCCCAAAAATTTGGAAGTAATCTATGACTATTTCCTAAATTCTTTAAAAATGTGAGAAACAAAAAAATTGATACTTATTTACTCTCACGAAAGTATTCTCACTATCATCCTGTTAGCCATCACTACCACCTCGCTGGCTACTATTACCACACCAGCCACCGCCACCCGTCGTCCACCCCCATCCTGTACCACCACCACTCTGACCACTACTACCACCATGCGGGCCACCACTCACCAGCCACTACCTACACACTGACCACCATGCATTTAAGGGGAAAAAAAGCAAATGTTACACGCAAACGCGTTTCTTGTTTCTATTCTAAAAAATTAGAAGAAACAATTTCAGGATAATGGGTGTTACCAATTAACATGTTTCCCCTTCAAATCTTGCTAGCTTTGAACATAGAGAAGTGATATTTTTTTAAAATCTTTCCTTTTCCCCCCTTTTATCCATCCATTTAGTCAACAAGAAGGACAATAAAGTATTTTGTTATAATTACTTTATCTAGTTGCAATTAATATCGTAACTATAATTTTTATTTTGTTATAATTTGCAAAAATTAATTGAGCAAAACAAATATATGTCTATCATTGTTTACATAAAGTAAAATTAAAAAATATATTACAATCAAATGTGTTTATTTAATTTTGTTAACGTAAATCATGAAATAATTTAAAAATAACTATAATTACCAAATGTATTTCTATTCTCAAAATTATTGAGAACAAAATATCATTTTTATCCCCTTTTTTTGAGATTAGAAATAGAAAAACAGAAACAATAACGAAACGCACTGAAGTGATCTAATATACAACATGTTGATGTCAAATTTTGGTCGACACTAGTGGGATGGTCCGGTTAGCCTTGGGTGGAGATCTAACGGCTTGGAATGGAGATCTTCAGTTTGTGTAGTTTCTTGTCTGATAGGTGTAAATTACCTATCTATTTTCAAACCGAATTTGTTAGTTTTCGAGTATGTTTTATTACATTTTAATTCGTTTATATTCTTTTTGTCATAAAACATGTATTTGGGGTGAAAAGGGACTAAAACGGTCCTTAAGCGGTCAAATCGGAGCAAGCACGGTGGGAAAATAAGTAAGGAGACAATATTCTGAAAGAAGCCCACCACCGCGGCGGTGAAAATGCAGAAAAGAGCCTATAGATGGTGTAAACTCACCACCTAGGCGGTGAAACTGCAGGATGGTCCCTGAATCCACCGCCTTCTCCATCGCTATGACGATCACTGAACAGACATACTCATCGCCTAGGCGGTGAATCCCATCGCCTAGGTGGTCACTCTGCTGATAGTTTAGGATATTTAGGATATTTTTTGATATTTTTGAGCCTATATATATCATCCCTTCTTCTCTATTTCAAGGGTTAGACGTTTTGGGAAGTCTTGAGAGCTCCGATGCCATTTGACTAAGGGAAGATCATGTTGTGAAGCAGGAGGAAGCGTTCTCGGAACGGTTTTAGCATCGGATCTTCGGATATACAGCTAGTCTCCTCGTTTCTCTCTTTCTCTCTTAGTTTGGTTGAATGTTTGTATATGTTTAGCTCATTTCTAGTTGTATATAGGGCTACGACCATGTTTAGCTAAACATATATTGTCTAGGGCTTGATTGAATTCATGAAAACTTTGTTTATATAAAATCAATGTTTTGTTGGTGGTTATTTATGTTTATCTGATTGTGTTTCCAATGTTGTATTATTTATTATGCTTGTTATGATATACCGAGAATACAGGGTTTGACACTCGGGAGAAGTAACCCCGAATTCGAACTAGGTTAAATACAGCACAACGATCTAATAACCCAGGAGGAAGTTGGAGAGTGTGCAATCGATAACGTTGGGGCAAGACTCACGTGACCTAGGGTCGTTAAGACGTTGAGGATGACTTCTTTGTTGACACGTATTCCCTCATCTTACACTCGAGAGAGGTGGTGGGGGAGTTTATGAACTGAGATTGTCGGATAGGATGAACACCATTAATGAAAATAGATTGAAACGAACACGTTTAAATGAACGATATTAATCCATAGGCAATAATTCCCATAAACGTCCTACCAATATATTAGTATAATTAGATAAATTAGTATTATAGTATTAGTATTTATTAATTAAATACCATTTTTATCGCCTAGATAAAATCAAGTTATGATAATCGCAGTACTCGACAATATTCTCAACCAATCCCCGTGAACACGATACCCTTACTCTCCCCATCTATACTAAAATTTAACCTGTACCCTTGCGGTGAAAGTGACGACACGTAATTGTGGCCACCATTGTTTGCGGAAAAGCCTTTGGTCAGGAAGAGAATGATCGGTAACGGAAAGGACCCGAAAACCTTTTGAGCCGAGAAGAAAATGATCATAATACTTTGTGATCCTTGGAGAGATGAACTAGCGCTTGGAATTGAGCAGTTTCGGGAAGAATGAGCACTTGGAAACTTGCACGAAGAACTTGCCGGGGTGTTCTCGACGTGAGAATCAGCGTACAGGGAAAGAATTTATAGTGTAATTGTCAAGAAGAGTGAGTAGAGTTCATCTACCTTTGAGTAATTGTATGCTCTCCTTTTTATAGGGAATGTGGAAATTAGTTTAAGGGCTAAGCATGGGTTAATGTCTTCTCAAGATCATATCATGGTGTCAACTTGGCATGTAGCCAATGGAAATGTGCCAAGGGGCTTTTGTTTTGGCCATGTTTAGGAGATATTTTGGTTAGGGAAAAGAGCCACAATGATACTTGGAGATATTTTGAGATATTTAGGATATTTTGGAGATATTTAAGGGGTGGAGAACCGAGCCAACTTATGAATTGAGGAGGGTACAATGTAGCTACGGCAAGGATGAAGAGATTGACTTTTACCCTTCCTGGGTGACCGGAGACGGGAAGGGGGAGGGTATGGTGCCCCTCTGCCCTACTCTTCTTGGATAACTTGAGATGAGGAGAGGGGCTTGGCCCGATGAGCCATTCGGAGTTGGTTCCCGAGGTGAGTACCGTTGCGATAGAGAACACCGGGATGGGGAGTAGTCGCCCATCCCAGTAATGACTTGTTGGCCATCCTAGAGAATGTTGAGTCCCTTGGAGTGACTGGTGCAATTGGAGACGTTCCTCTTCTTGGTACAATCTCTTTACTTAGTCTTCGTTGTGCTTTAAACTTTGTAAGGAGTTTTGGATGCGTGGCAGTCTTTGATTGGTTGCATTGGAGTGACTATTTTTATACTCATCACAACATATATGGATTATAGCGTCACCATTTTTTTTAAGGATGACTTGACCTTTGTTTTGCATTTTCGGTAAATTATTAATTAAAATAAACTGTGACTAGTACATATATTTTAAGAATTCAAATAATTAACCCAATATATTTTAGGGATAATTGGCTATTAGTCCCAAATAAATGTAATTTTAAAAAAAATCCCATTTAAGACATAAGTTTTCATTTAGTCTTTTAAAGTAGTTTTCACTTGAGTATTAATCCTGTATGTGCACGCATTGCAGGAAATGTAAAGAGAATTTGTTGAGTAAATTCGTATTATAATAAATATTAGTTACAAACTTATATTACATGTATCTGTGTAATATTATTTACATGTATTTGTGTAATAAAGTTACATGTTATAAATGATATATATTTGTGTAATATTTGTTACATCTAACAAATATTCTAAATAGAAATTAGTTTAATATTAGTTATGTGTATTTGTATAATATTAGTTACATGTTACAAAATTACATACATTTGCATAATATTTGTTACATTTAATAATTTGTTATACACAAATTAGTCAAATGTTACGAATTATAGTAATATTTGTTACATCTAACAAGTATTTTATGCACAAACTAATTATATGTAACTAGACGAGTACAGACGCGTGTATTGGGTCTTCTGTCTTTTTTTAATATGTGAGACTAAAACACAAGTTGCAATTGCACTTGAAACTTTTTAAAAATTAAGGGTAAAATAAAGGACTTGCCCCGAATGACGCTATTTTTTATTAGACGATAATATTTTCAATAGAATACATAATATTTAGGACAGAGCTACTAAAGGCCTATCCCCCCTCAACTTAAAATAAATAAATAAAAATCACTATTACCGTCATATTTGTAGAAAAAATCAAGTAAAACTCATTAATATTTTTTTTTAACGTAAGTCGCCCTTGAATTATAAATGATAAAGAGAAATCCGAATCGACCACATATATATTATCAACACATGTCTACAAAGGTGTGTGTTGTGCACAAGAAGCTACAAAATTGCTCTACACTAGCTACAAAAATACCCTGAGATGAGTCGACGATCAGAGTAGATTACTCCCCAAGAGTGTTAGCTCTCGGCAACAACTTGGCTAGGAAAACAAGGTTGGAGTCTCGATAATTCTTCCCGAGTTGGGTTATAAACCCCGAGATGCACTATTGCCGCCATTTTTACTCAGGAAAGAGCTGTTATTACTCCCTAAATAACAACTTATTACTCCATATCCCAATAATTCCACCACATTAATGATAATGGGCCGGCATTTGGGAAGATTTGCCAAAACAAGTCTTCTTTCGACTATAAATATCAAGAGGGGGAGTCCAGTCAGGTACGCTCACTTTTACATAGCTAATGATCTTCTAAAATTTCCTCACACACATTCAACTGATTCTCACACTAGAGGTGCAATACTCACAGTCCCACCTACGGTACATTATTTCGAAGGAATTCGAAGGAATGAGAAATTCTAAATTCTTAATCCCAAAATCTGATATTTAACGAAACAGGTTTTAGCTCCATCAATAAACATATCTAATACATATTTCTGGGTGAATATACAATAGACTTAAGTATGACTATTTTATAAGATGCAAAGCTACATATACGAGTAGGATCCAACTAGGCAGGAGGAATCCTAAATACCATAATAAGGGACCTATTGTTTAAACCGCTCTCCAAGCTGACAGGTAGTTTATCCATTAATGTCCAACAGTGCACCAACCATTCTTCCATAACCAATAGCTGTGTTAACTATCCTTTATTTATTTCTTTATATATTTGGTCGTTTAGTCGTGTAATAACTTACTCATAGTTAGGTGTCACAGGTTTAATTGGACTAAAACTAGGCCACAAGTGAGCCAAAACGAATCAAAATACATAAAATACAATAATTATGTGACCTCGTGGTTGATCCGATGTACCACCATTAACCTATTATCAATATTTTCCTCACCAAAATAGAAATTTGGACGATACTACTAATGGAAAATAAAAAAAAGGACCTTCAATCACTTCTTTGTTCCTATCGATAGCTTACAGAATATCCTGATTTCACAAGGATCTTTTGGAAATTTTTTATCCTTTAATAAATCCCCAAGAATTTTTGGAAACTGCTAATGCTAACTGGATAGCAGTTCACGATGCAGTTTTTTTTTTTTTTTTTTTTTTTTTTTTTTTTTTTTTTTAACTCAATACTGACAATTGTGCGAAAGGCAATCCAGGACTGGGAGGATTTGGAGGTGTGCTAAGAGATCAGCAGGGCATGTGGGTTTCATTGGATTTCTTCCTAACTACAACAGTCCGGAAGCTGAAATTAGAGAAATTCACAAAAGAATATCACTTGTTCGCTACCATAGATATCTGAGAGTGGTTGTTAAAACCGATGCTTCTAAAGTGTGTAAGCTCCTGAACGAAGAATGCCCAAACAATCGCCAGTTTAAAACGTGTATTGACGATTGCAAAAGAATGATGAGGGAGAAATTACATCGTTTAGCTCATCCCAAGAGAAGACAATAGGTGCGATGATCACCTCGCCAAGAGAGGAGCAGAAACAGAGGTTGAATACAAGTTTATTTGGAATTTCCCTGAAGAAATGACAGATATTATTTTTGCTGAAATGAACCCAAAAGTCTTTGATAGGCCTTTACTTGTTCTTGTCTGTGCCAAAAAAATTAAAAAAAAAAAAGGACCTAGGTCAAATTAAAAGGCTAACAAAAGGACTGTATTACACTAAATTACATCTTTTAGAAACTCATTTGAAATAATTGAAAACTGAAGGGGGCAATATGCCATTATACCAAACTTTAGGGATGTAATTGGCCGAACACAGAGAAACAAATCCACTAGCTAATGGGGTTATGCTCTATAAATTGCTCCTCTTTCTCCCGGCATACACATTCAAATTTTTCTATACGGCTTATACTTTATACCTTTCTCCTTCCATCTCGAATCACGGCAATGTCGTCCACCGGCGCCAGCTACGCTCACCTTTACGTTCAGCAGAAACGTCAAATGCAGAAAATGAGTAGAATGATGGAGGAGAAGGAGGAGGAGGAGAAAACAAGAGACCATGGCGGTTCGGCTGGTAGACGTGGCAAGGGCAAGAAGATTCACCCTGGTGGCGGCAGCGGCGCTGCCTCGCCGTCTAAATCCAACGACAGTTTAGAAGAGACAACGGGCAAAGTGACTTCATGATCACGTGACAACTTAAGGCAGTGTTACCAAATGACAAATGATGGCCTTGTCCTTTGTGGTTTATATGTTTCTATGGGTTTGTAATTAGATGGATAAGACAAATAAATAAATAAAATAAAATAAAATAAATAAATAAATATAAAATTACCCGTATGCTTTTTTTTTTTTTTTTTTTTCTTCATTTAAATGTATTTGTTGAGTTTGTATCTGAAACAATAAAATTGTTGAATTATCCAAAGATGCAAGGCAATCAATTTACATAAAGCGAGTAATCCAAAGTGGAGATGGACATATGGGATAATGAAGATCTTTCGGACATAGTTTGTGTATTTTCTAGCTAAACAACAACATTTATATCGATTCACTGATTTTCTATTTCGTAACTATACCATCCATTAAATCTCCAGGTCAAGCTCTTCGTTGTCTTCGATTCTCCAATGGTTATAAAACTTGAGTCTTCCTTCCATGTTCATCTATTAGCCTTCGTATTTGATTCGAAACCAAATTCGATAACAAAATATTCTATTTTCTGTGACAGACCTGACGGTGATAGATAGAATCGGACCAATCATTGTTTGAAATCAGTCGTCAAAGACTCAAACGGTAAGTTCTTCTAAACTTCTATTTGTTCTTTGAATTTGATGTTTTGTTTTTTGATATTTGATTTTGATTTATGTATGGATTAGGATTTCGATTTCTATTTCAACTAGGGTTTTGATTTTTGTTTCAGTTATGGTTTTTTTATTTCATTTTCGATTAGGGTTTTGATTTCTGTTTCGCCCGAATCTACTTGAATCTCACCCGAACTGCAACCGAACCCGCTTGCCTGTACCCGCTCGTAATCCGATACACTCGCCCAACACCTGTTTCCAGCAACCATTCGGTTGAAATTGGGCCTGCAATTCATCACCTGAACATGTTTGGGTTGGGTGTCGGGTGACCCAGTTTACCATACTAGACTCGTGCACACACCTATTTATTTTATATCCACTTCATAATTAGGTTTACACATGTTGCACTTTATAATTTGAAAATCATAATTATGTGGCATCAATATGTGTAGATATATTCCTTTCTTGAGATACGACGTTTGGTGCTCAAAACATGTTTAAACTTGTTAAAATTTCACATTTTGTCCAAAACGATCAACTAAATTGGAAAGTAATAAGTTTTTCTTAAATGAAAGAGGCTAATTTTAAAAAGTTGTTAATGGTGTTTTAAAGTTGTTAAAGCTTAAATAGTCAACCGAGTGTAATGGTCAGTCCACCGATTCAAACATGGGGTCTTAGATATTGAATTTTGTTAAAAGTTAGTTAACTAATTGGCAATAACCAGTCGATTGACGTAGACATAAAGGCTTTAGGGTTTCCAATGCAGTCAACCATCTGAAGCAGATTTGATGTTATTTTTTAACTTTTTTGTTAAATCCTTGGATCGTTTTTCGCAATTAATTATTTAAAATTATATTTCCAAATATTCTGAAATGAGTTATTATTTATTTGGAATATATTTTCAAAGGATTTTATGTGAGGAATATCTATTTAAAAATGATTTTTGATTACATGTTTTTTGACCCTTGCTGATTTCTTAGTCTCATTGACTTACTCTTTTTATGGAGCACACTTTTAATTAATCTATAAATGTATGGAAGGCTGGGTTAGATACATTGAAGAATTTTAATTTTCACCAGCTTTAGTCAATATAGTGTTGGATTAAGTGTAAGGGCAGATTTTGAGGGATAGTGATCATATTTTATAGATGTGTCCTTTGAAAAATAAGAAAAAAATCATATGAAAATACTCTCTATGTTTTACAAATTTTTGACCTTTAATTTTGTGAGAAAGGGAGAAATTTTTTGAAGAAAAATTATTGATCTTTGTAGTGTGATTTTTTTTTTTTTTTTTTCTGAAAAAACAATCATTGTGATCATCTTTCAGATTTGAATTGCACTCAGCCTTTGGTGTCAATCTTCAACAAATTCGGTAAAATATTTTTATTTAAATTTTTTATCGATCTTGATATTAAATTGGTGTCCTTATTTGATTAGATCAACCAAAATCTCTATGTGACGAACAATATATCTTTTATGACTTGATTGGTTATTTGTGAAACTCTTGATCTCAACATGACACTTTTTGAAGAGTTTATTTATTTAATAATCAACATAATTCTGTTAATTTATATATATATATATATATATATATATATGTATATATTGAGCTGTTAATTTTGAAAAACAAAAAAACGTTAATATAGCTCGCAAACCATGAATTGGATTTCTAATCTTATTCGAGTTAAACGATTTGATTGTTTTTATATGGAATACTTGAGAACTTGCTTATATTGATTATATCTTTCAGATTATTAACACTTGTATATCATTGATAAAATCTTGATTGTGTTAAAACTTCTATCATACTGAGTCAAATTGATTACATATGATCATTATAAGTATTAGTAGAAACTCTTACGAGAAAATAAACACTAACTGGGGAATTGTATTGTAACTCAAATTAGGGTGTTAGTTCAAGTAAGAGTTTTTGTTTTTGAGTTATTTCGAGTGTAAGGACAATTTCACCCAAAAATGGTGTACGGGATTAGATTCTCACCTGGGAAAAGGATCAGATTTAATAGATTGAACTTTTCGTGAGAGCTTGGAAGAGTAGACGTAGGCAAGAGTTTCTTGCTCAACTACTATAAAAACTTGTGTATCATTGTATCTATCGTTTACTTTTGTGTGTATGCACGCTTATCTTGCCTAAACGTTCCCGCTAGTAGTAATATAAGTGACCTACCAAATTATAATGACTTGAAAAGGTTAGAAAACTTAGATAAACTTTAATCTATACCCAATTCACCTCCTGTTGGGTAGTTCTTTGGGTCAACAACTGGTACCAAAACTATTTTAGCTGAACAGATAAAAAAACTGAGCAAGTCTATCAATCACACATGCCCTATCCGATTTTGAGGATGATTGTTGACTGTAAGGGTGTGAACCCCATAGATTGGAATTTTGATGCTAACAAGATATTTGTAACTCATTCACTATAGTTCAATACACATTGACTCTACAAGGACAAACACGAATCACACTTGTTCTTATGTGGCATATCATTTTTTATTTTATTTTTTAATTTATGTGTTTGGATTGCTTATAGATGTGTAAAAATAAAAGTAAGCCAACAAGGATTAAGAACATTAATTACAAAATAGGCTAAAATTGAAAGTTTGGGAAATCCGATCGACCAATACCCTAAAATAGTCAACCGATTTAACCAATAGCCTTAAATGAATAGAAATATGCCTAAACTGGTTGATAGATAGCCATTCCCAGTTAACTAGTTATAGAAGTAGGATTTGAGCTATATTGATTTTGAACAATTAATGAACCGGCCAACCTAGTCGGTCGACCAATTACACCAGTATTTTATTAAAAATAGCTAACCAAGAATATTGGTCAATCGATTGATGAAATCGGTCAAACCAATTGTCGAGGTTGTTTAAACACGTTGAGCAAAAACACGAATTTGAGTATGAATTGAATACCAAATTAATTCAAATAAGTTTAGAATAGTAGTTAGGGTATTTCTATGGAAAGTCCCTTATTTTACCCTTAATTTAAAAAAAAAAAAAAAAAAAACCACACATAATTCCATAACAAAATACTATATTTTCTGTGACAGACCTGATGGTGACAGACAAAATCGAATCAATCATTGTTTGAAATTAGTAGTCAGAGACTCAAACAGTGAGTTCTTCTATACTTCTATTTGTTCTTTGAATTTGATGTTTTGTTTTTTGATCTTTGATCTTTGATTTATGTATGGATTAGGATTTTGATTTCTATTTCAATTAAGGTTTTGATTTCTGTTTCAATTAGAGTTTTTTTTTTATTTCACTTTCGATTAGGGTTTTGATTTCTGTTTTGCCTGAATCTACTTGAATCTCACCCGAACCGCAACCAAACCCGCTCACCCGTACCCGCTCGTAATCCAATACACTCGCCCAACACCCGTTTCCAGCAACCATTCGGTCGAAATTGGGCCTGTAATTCCTCACCTGAACATGTTTAGGTTGGGTGTCGGGTGACCCAGTTTACCACACCAGACCCATGCACACACCTATTTATTTTATATTAACTTGATAATTAGGTTTACACATGTTGCACTTTATAATTTGAAAATCATAATTATGTGGCATCAATATGTGTAGATATATCCCTTTCTTGGGATAAGAAGTTTGGTGCTCCAAACATGTTTAAACTTGTTAAAATTTCACATTTTGTCCAAAACGATAAACTAAATTGGAAAATAATAAGTTTTTCTTAAATGAAATAGGCTAATTTTAAAAAGGTGTTAACGGTGTTTTAAAGTTGTTAAAGCTTAAATAGTCGACCGAGTGTAATGGTCAGTTCACCGATTCAAACATAGGGTCTTAGATATTGAATTTGATTAAAAGTTAGTTAACTGATTGGCAATAACCAGTTGATCGACTTAGACATAAAGGCTTTAGGGTTTCCAATCGAGTCAACCATCCGAAGCAGATTTGATGTTATTTTTGAACTTTTTTGTCAAATCCTTGGATCGTTTTTTGCAATTAATTATTTAAAATTATATTTCCAAATATTCCAAAATTAGTTATTATTTATTTGGAATATATTTTCAAAGGATTTTATGTGAGGAATATCTATTTAAAAATGATTTTTGATTACATGTTTTTTGACCCCTGCTGATTTCTTAGTCTCATTGACTTACTCTATTTATGGAGCACATTTTTAATTAATCTATAAATGTATGGAAGGCAGGGTTAGATCCATTGAAGAATTTTAATTTTCACCAGCTTTAGTCTATATAGTGTTGGATTAAGTGTAAGGGAAGATTTTGAGGGACTGTGATCATATTTTATAGACGTGTCCTCTGAAAAACAAGAAAAAATTTAAATAAAAATATTTTACCAAATTTGTTGAAGATTGACACCAAAGGTTGAGTGCAATTTAAATCCGAAAGATAATCACAATGATTTTTTTTTTATCTTTCGGATTTAAATTGCACTCAACCTTTGGTGTCAATCTTCAACAAATTTGGTAAAATATTTTTATTTAAATTTTTTATCGATCTTGATATTAAATTGGTGTCCTTATTTGATTAGATCTACCAAAATCTATATGTGACCAACAATATATCTTTTATGACTTGATTGGTTATTTGTGAAACTCTTGATCTCAACATGACACTTTTTGAAGTGTTTCTTTATTTAATAATCAACATAATTCTGTAAATTTATATATATATTGAGCTGTTAATTTTGAAAAACAAAAAAACTTTAATATAGCTCGCAAACCATGAATTGGATTTCTAATCTTATTCGAGTTTAACGATTTGATTGTTTTTATATGAAATACTTGAGAACTTGCTTAGATTGATTATATCTTTCAGATTATTAACACTTGTATATCATTGATAAAATCTTGATTGTGTTAAAACTTCTATCATACTGAGTCAAATTGATTACATATGATCATTATAAATATTAGTAGAAACACTTACGAGAAAACAAACACTAAGGGCATGTTTGATAAAAAAATTAAGTGCTTAAAACTGATTATACTAAGTACTTAATTAATTAAGTTTGTTTGATAAATATAATTAGTATAACTTAAATAATTAAGTTAACTTAAAAATTAAGTCATAATGTGAGTAAAAAATTAAGTCAAAGTCTCTTCATTTATTTCATTTTGCTTAATGCACTCCATTATTTCTCAATTAAAAATAAATAAATATATGTTTTAACTATTTTACCCTTAATTCCCTATGAGGGTTTAATTAGAGTTAGGATTAATGAGAATTGAATTAATTTTGAATTATTTTATGGTTTTAATTTTATTTTATATTTAAATTATTGTTATAATTTAATTTAAGCAATCAAATTACATAAAAAAAAACCATAATATTTACATATTTTTGAGTTAATTTCTACTTTTAATTTTAATATATATTTTTTTTAAAATGGCACCCTAATTTTATTGTTTTGTTCTCAATTTTTTATTTTTTATTTTTTATTTTTTTATTTTTTTTTTCCACATTATCTTGATTCAAAAGTAGTTATGTAAATTAAACTATTTTCAGCATACAAATTTTGTACTTATCAAACAAATAAAAAAAATTCAACACTTAAATTTTCAGCACAATTTTATCAAACAACCTTCTTAAATTTTCAGTACTTAAAATTTTAACACTTAATTTTCAGGATTTAAATTTTCAGCACTTAAAAATTAAGTCGTTATCAAACGAGCCCTAAGTGAGGAATTGTATTGTAACTCAAATTAGGGTGTTAGTTTAAGTAAGAGTTTTGGTTTTTGAGTTATTTTGAGTGTAAGGACAATTTCACCCAAAAATTGTGTACGGGATTAGATTCTCACCTGGGAAAAGGATCAGATTTAATACATTGAATTTTTTGTGAGAGCTCGGAAGAGTAGACGTAGGCAAGAGTTTCTTGCTCAACTACTATAAAAACTTGTGTGTCATTGTATCTATCATTTACTCTTGTGTGTATGCACACTTATCTTGCTTAAACGTTCCCGCTAGTAGTAATATAAGTGACCTACCAAATTATAATGACTTGAAGAGGTTAGAAAACTTAGATAAACTTTAATCTACCTAATTCACCTCCTGCTGGGGTAGTACTTTGGGTCAACAACTGGTACCAAAACTATTTTAGTTGAACAGATAAAAAAAATTGAGCTAGTCATCTGATTTTGAGGATGATTGTTGACCGTAAGGGTGTGAACCCCATAGATTGGAATTTTGATGCTAACAAGATATTTGTAACTCATTCACTGTAGTTCAATACACATTGACTCTACAAGGACAAACACGAATCACACTTGTTCTTATGTGGCATATCATTTTTTTTTTAATTTATATGTAATTGGATTGCTCATAGATGTGTAAAAATAAAAGTAAGCTGACAAAGATTAAGAACACTAATTACAAAATAGGCTAAAATTGAAAGTTTGGGAAATCCGATCGACTAATACCCTAAAATAGTCAACCGATTTAACCAATAGCCTTAAATGAATAGAAATCAACCTAACCTAGTTGATAGACAGTCATTCCCAGTTAACTGATTATAGAAGTAGGATTTGAGTTATATTGATTTTGAACAACTAATCAACCGGCCAACCTAGTCAGTCAACCAATTACACCAGTATGTTATTAAAAATAGCTAACCAAGAATATTAGTCAACGATTGATGAAATCGGTCAAACCAATTGTCGAGGTTGTTTAAACACGTTGAGTAAAAACACGAATTTGAGTATGAATTGAATACCAAATTAATTCAAATAAGTTTAGAATAGTAGTTAGGGTATTTCTATAACAAGTCCCTTATTTTACCCTTAATTTTAAAAAAAAAAGAAACCACACATAATTGTTACTTGTGTTTTAGTCCTGCACATTAAAAAAACGTGGAAGGCTCAATACATGCGCTACACTCTCGCAATTACATGTATCTATTTTTGTGTGTAAAATATTTGTCAAATATAACAATTATTACACAATTACATGTAACATAGTTACATGTAATTTGTAACATGTAACTAATATTATATAGATACATGTAACTAATATTACACATATGTGAGCACATTCGGGACTAATAAGCAAACAAAAACTAATTTAAGGGACTAAATCAAAACTTATGTTTTAAATGGGACTAATAGAATATTACACTCGCTATTTGGGACCAATCACCAATTATCCCTATTAATTAAACCTTTTGGAATTCAATTAATTATTTTTAATTAAGAGACAAAACGAATCGGTAAATGTTTGAATATAAACTTTCCATTTTTTATGCCCTAAACGTAGTCTTTTTCCTTGCTACTTGTCTCCCAATGATAAATTATTCAAATTGAATTAATTAATAGAATGTTGTAAGGGTGAGATATCATCTGATTATTTGCTACTAATGTTCATATCATTAAACACATTGGATTTATTCCAAAACAATGCTCAATTGCTCATATCTAAGCTGCATAAAAGGGGATCTAGAACACCTCTTGTTTACATATGGGTTTTGATGATGTCAATATTAGTGATGCAATATGTGTTTTGATGATATAAATATTAGTGATGTAATGATGACATTACATTAATAATATTATTAGACACAAATTATATGTTTCAATGATTTTAGATTGACTTATACCTTGCGTGTGCTAACAAGTATGATATTTTAAGTGCAATTATTAAGATTTAATTATACTTTGTGTGTGGTAACTATTCTTGAATTTTTAATGTAAAGTGTAGATATAATCTCGATATCAAGATTACAAGATCTGGTCCCATTAATCTTTTATTTATTTTTGAGTGCTTGATGTATCTAATTTCAATATACAATTATCTCTTATTTTATTTCTTTATAAGAATGTGAAATGTTAACCCTCCCTCAATAAAGTTGTGACACACCGTGGATTTCGATAGTGGAAGAAGTAGAGAATTGGGAAGAAGGTGAAAACAAGTTTCACTCCTTCCTTTCTAAATCATCTAAATCCATTCATTTTGAAAATGATTTTTCAAGGGATTTTCTAGGCGTCGGTTTTAAAAAACTTCTTGGGCCAAGATTTTTGTTAAAAATGGAGTCGCCACCTAGCATATGGTTAAATAATGTGTTAGGCCACCGGAATTTTGGAAATTCATTTTTCCTTTTGAAATGACATGTGTTTTGACTTGCATAGGTCTATGTACTAGAGATAATCTTTAAGTTCAGGAGTCGATTATTCTCGGGGAAAGTTTTAGACACTCCAAGACATCTGTCCAAAGACGGTACCTCAGTCTAAATAAATATTTACTGTTAAATACTATCCAAGCAGTTTTCTTTGATTACCTGAACAAGAATAATTCCCCTCTTTTAAAGTTTTTGTTCTTTTTATGTATTTTTGACATGCAGCAACACCCAATAATAGTTTATAAATAGACCGATATGTAAATATTCAAGTTATACTAAATGAAATGCAAACTAAGACTAAGTTATTTGGATATGCGACTAAAACCACATGTGGGTTGCCTACGTATCTGGAATGAGAAGCAGGTCCTTATGTAGTTCGTTCTGGTTAGGCTAAAGGATGTGGATTATTATTAGAGGTGTAACCGAACCCTTAAGGGCTGCCTACATACTTTGGGTGGTTACCAAAGATTAGATCAGATGTAGTTCATTATTATTTCGTTTAAAACTAAATTTATTATTAAAGGCATGACCGAACTCTTATGGGCTAGGCAGAAGGGCGTGGGAGCTAGATGATCGTCTTAGGCCCCGTTTGGTTAGTGTTCCCAACCAAACCCAACCTAACCCAACCCAAAAATTTTGGGTTTGATTTTTGGGAACGTGTTTGGTAAACACAAAACTCAATCCAACCCAACCCAAAAAATAGGAATTGATTCTCAAAATCCTAAAGAAACCAGAAACAAAAAAAAGTTGTTTCTTTTTATGTCCAAAAAACTCAATCCAAAGTTCTCAACTTCTGACTTCATCTGCCGGCCGACCACCACCATCCGCCGCCGTCTGCCGCCACCGGCCACCATCTGGAGACTATCGCCGGCGACCGACCGCCATCTCTGGCCACCGTTAGGCGACCGCCGCCATCTCTGGCCACCTTCGGTGACCTTCCGCTGCCGTCGGCCACCTCCGGTAACCGTCAGGGCCGCCGGCGTCCACCTCCGGCGATTGTCGCTGGCCATCCGGCCACCGCCGCCGGCTGACACCACCGCTGGCGCCGGTGTCAGGCCACCGTCTGACACCACCAGTGCCGCCGCCAAACAAAAAAAAAATAAAAAAATAAATAGTTTTAGGATAAAATCATTACCAAACATATTCTGTTCTCAGTACAAAACAAGAATTGTCGTTACCAAACGCAATTCTGTTCCCAAAATTCTCAACCCAACCCAATTCAACTCAACCCAACTCATTCCAGTTGGGTTCAGAAAAGTGGAAACACTAACCAAACGCCACCTTGGTTGCTTCATTGCTACATGAGACACTGTTCCCTAGGAAGGGAAGTGATTTCTTAGCCTGGATGATCTTTCTAGATGAGAGTATATTTGTTGATTCATCCTGCCAGATAGTACCTTTCGTATTGGCAGAGTTGTACTGGTCGCTGACTACTTGTCGGGGGATGACTACTATTTCTTTGGGAGTTGCGCGCTACTACAGATATGGATAATTTCTCATCTAATTAGGCTACCCATGGCGGCCTGGTGCACATATGATTCGATAGTATACCAGGTATGTTCTCAATTCTCTCAAATCACGTAGCGTTTCAATTACCCACCAGATTAGGCATTACTTTTGTTAGAGATGGTAAGCTCTGAGGTAGTATGGACTACGATGCATACGATGTCGATCGGTATTTATTCAAATTGCGTGGACTTGCCTCTCATACCTCTATTAGGATTTCGAGGCTACGTCCCCTATATTCCCAGTCTCTTACTTCGTCAGTTCGGCAAAACTTAGCATATTCCGTTGATTGATGGGACGATTGCTGCCTTTTTTACTTTCGAGTTAGGGGACGGGTTAGAGATACAGTGATTTATGCTTAGTGGGACCGTCATCGCTTGACATCTGATGGGATTTTCTTCTTAGCACATCCATTGGCAGTGATAGAGTATATGATCTGGATGGACCCTTACTATCGTCTTGTGGTCTCACTGATCGTTGAAATATCTATGGACCAGGCTCCTTCTTTGTTGGCGGAAGAAGCTCCACCTGCCTCAAACTATCCTTCCACTTTCACCCTGATCTACTCTTGCGTAGAGTCTCCAGATTACGTGCGATTCTTGCGCTCGTCTCTTACTCTCTAATTATATGGAATCGACTAGTTTAATTGGATCTGTTTGTTTTTTAGCTTTGTATTGTACTAGTAGTTTTGATTTGTTCTCGGTGTGCGACATTTTTATTTTATTTTTTTATTTTATGTTTGTCTTATTGTAAAATTTTAGATTGGTAATCTTTGTCTAGGTATTATTGTGCTTTTGTTGTATATGAATTACCGTTATCTTTTATGATTCTGCATTTGAGAAAGATTGAGTACCCTTTTGCCTTTAGATATCTTAAAGTAACCTTCGCTATAAGACAAAAGAGAGAAAGGTCACCAACGTTTACTTGGAATTTCCTTTGGGCTCAGGGATCTTGGTAACGGGAAAACCTATCTTCTTTCAATTGACATAAACTTGGATTCGTGATTACGCTTCCTTCTTCTAGTGTTCTTTGTTCCTTTTTATCTGGTTCTCTAATCATTGCGGTAGTAGATCGTCTTAGGTTTATTTCTATCCTTTTCGCTATTCCTAGATTGTCTTTAGTTAAAATTTTGGTGTTTTACCTTATAGTCCTTGTCGCACCTTTGTATAAAGCCCTCTTTATCTCTTACAAGATTATTTAGTTAAAGTATGCTTTTTAATTTTCTTATTCTTTTATTCAAAAGTTGGTTTCTCATCATAATATCTTACACCGGAAAAATTTGGGATATGGTAAAAATAGTTTTAACAGGAATTTAGAACAGTCACCCTAGTAGTTTGCTATCCGATATTATCTAATCCAATACCATCAAGTTTCGATATTTATCTAAGATTGCTATTTGTATTACCTTGGCCCTGAATGCTACCCGAGATTTCTTCAATGACTCTGCTTTACTTCTTCTGTCTTGGACTGAGAGTAGGAGGACTAGGCCTTCCTGAGATGACTCAGAGAAGAGAGAATAAAAGTGACAAAAAAACAGGTGTTAGTTACTGACTACTAACAATTTATTTATTTTTGGGTCTTGGCAGTGTTAAGAGAGTTTTTTTGTTATTTTCTTCACACCAGTAAATAGGAAGTCGTACTTCCTATATAATCTATGTAGCGAGTTTTGGGTAGTGATCCCGGTCTAGTTGGCCAAGTCACTAGGTGTTGAGACACCCCTACGACTTAATACTCAGATTGTATAGAGAGCGTGATTCACCTAATGGCTTTTGCATTATCACTCAGTGTTTCAAAACTTTCTAAGACTGGTCTTTCTTATTTCTCTTAATACTTACTTGCAGAATTTTACATTTTTTTAGAGGATTAGGGTAATTTGAGTCGGTCTCGAGGTCTTTGATGGTTCTATCCTTATCCTGATTGTTTTACCCGTTTTGTCTGATATGGTTTATCGTTCTCTTCTAGTCTTAAATGTCTTCAATTATGTGAGGTTCTTCTTGTTTTTTTGTTTTAAGTAAGTTTTTTGTGGCATCTCAGAATTGGTTATGTCTAGATAAAGTCTTAGCTTATGCTAGTCAGTCTTCACTTGTTCAGCTACCCAATCTTTCAAGAATTTTTCAGTTACGCGCTCAGGCTCTAAGACTTTATCTATCAATATTCGTGTCGTAAGACCTCGGGACGTTTCTTCCTTCGTTCCGGTTTTAGGGAGTCTTTTGTATTTCTTCAAGATTACTTGGATACTCTCAGGTTGGAACTTATGTAACGATTCCACAATCAGGGTTCCTAGGTTTTCCTCCCAACTTTTCTAGATTTTATTATCAATATATCACCATCATTTGGTTGAAATAAGACTTTTCCTTTTAACTTATACGTCCTTCAGGTTATGTTCTAGTTAGATGTTAAAACTATTTTTAGCATAGCCTTAGTTTTTTCTTTAGTGTTTAATGAGTGATAGACATGTCGACTGTTGAAAATTGGAAATAAGGATTGGAGTCAGGCTTTAAGTAGATAATATTATACTTTATAATAGTAGGGTTATGCCTTAGTCACTTATGGACATCATCTAAACACCAAAATTTTGGACTTGTGGCAAACTAGCAAAAAGCAAAAGGTAGATAGATACCAAAATACGTTAAAGCTTACTCTACCCCTACCCTGGCTTAGTTCATGATTCCATTGAAGCTTATTGATCCATACTAAACAAGGTCCTTGATGTGATTTAGTAGAGTATGGGAAACAGGTTAAACTATGGGAAATGTAGTTAGGTTGGTAGGGAGAAAGAAGTGTAATTAGGTTATCTATGAGGTATTAGTGGTATATCTGGGATAGCATAGCAGGAAGTGGAGTAAAGCTTCTATACTCCTGAGAGGGTCAAGTGTTGGCAAGATGAGGTGTGGGGGTAAAAGCTCGTTATTTGGGATATAACCTTTTTTCAACAATGGTTGGGTACAGGTTTCTGCTCGTTGATTGGTTCCTAGGCATAGACTGTCCTAGTTCGTTAGGTTTGACCCAGGTTATTGATTTGGTCCCACATCTTGGATATCTCTCCCTAGACTAGGTCCTGTGTAGGGATTTCTTTCTCAAGTTGTTGTAGCACTGGTGTTTTAGTTATTCGCTTTATGTAAGAAGCCCAGTTATTTCCTAAGTCTTTTTCATCATCGGTGCTTCCTTCGTACTCGTCTTCCCACTTGATGGCAGTGTTGTCAACTTGTTTCATCGGCTCGAAACAAGTTACCTAATAGGCTGTCTCACAGTTTCCTGAGGCGATCCATTCTTTGTGTGGGGGTTTAGGGTTGTTTCTCCAGGCTCCTAGGTTACTGAAGTTATTCATGGGTGTTTTTTCTGCTGTAAAGTCTGTAGACTCGTCGTGGTAGGTACTAGGTGGAGATATTGGTTCTTGCTTGATTTTCCTGAGAAGCAGTGTCGGGTTCTTTTTGCTTGTGAATTTCTTCAAGGCATCTACTATCTCTTGCATTATGTTGTGATGACGCGACGACGATCTCATCTTAATGTCTCTTGCATATGAGCTTAGGATAGTTGTTCGGCAAAGGGTATTTTCAGATGTTTATTCTGAAGTGGATTTTTTTTTTTTAGATTTTTTTAATTATTTATTTATTTTTGTTTATTTAAAAGAGAAGGTAAAAGTGATTTTGTTAAGGTATGTTTTAAGTGAATTGTTATTGAGGCAATGGGTATTGTTTGTTTGATGTTTTATGTTTGATGGTTTATTGGGTTGAGTGAAGTAAGGATTTTTGTTTTTCTTGCAGCATGCTCCATATTCAAATCTTTGCGGACGTCTTCGATGCCGAGCAAGCGAGCAATGTGTGGGATAGAACAAGAATTCTTACACGGATTATTATGCCCCTGTTTGTCTTAGACATTTTGTTCTATATACCCAGTACAACAGTAAGGTAAATGATTGTACAAAATTAAAAAATAAATAAATGACATCTCTCTCCAAAATAAGTGTCCTAAGTAGAACAGGGTTTTGGTTATCCTCTAGCCTAGGCTCACTATATTTGGTTTTGTCTTTTCTTCTGGTGTATCCTAAATAGAGCTCGGTTCCCAGACCTTCAAACCTCCAACGTCCTCCCCGGGGAACATTCATTTTTGGTTGGTTGTCCAAGCGAGAAGAGGTTCGTAGACGGATCCTGAGGAATGGAACCCCCGGCCTTGCTTGTACTAACTTCTCTTTCTAACCTAAGGGTTCTTAGGGCTTAGATCGGTGCGATGAAACCACCGACAAAAGCCCCTACTTCCTACATCTTTATCCGTAAGAGGGTTAAGGCTTGGGTTTTCATCATGATATGCAATGCAAAGTGAGTGCTCGTGCGTTGGAGAGATTGTATAGTAATGTAAATGCAAAAATGTAAAGACAGTATTTAAATGCGGTAATGTAAAGACAACAAATGTAAATGTAGTAAATAAAGACAGTAAATATGTATGTATGCTGATATATACACATGAAATTATATGCTTTGTATTGTTTTGTTATTATTGTTGATCCTAAGATTTTGATGGACAATTAAATGTTGATGTTTTTGGTGGAACTAACGGTTTTATTGAGTGTTTCAGTTTATTAGTTCTGGTGATAAAAATAATCATGAAGATATTGTGGCAATGTTAAAGATGATGACAAAGATGATGGAAGATTAAGAGTTTGAAGAAATTGAAGAACCTAGGAAAAACAACTCAAGTTAAATTTTAACTCTTAATGTATCCCGATTAGGATCACACACGACACAAAATATTTTTCAAAATTATGTGTATTTTTATTAGATCCTAATTAGTTAAATTATTTTCTCCTATGTGTAATTGAAAAAGAAATAAATATAATTGACTAAAATTGAATTTAAGATTTAGTGGAGCTAACCAAGAAAAGAAATCGATTAAAGGGGCAAAAACGTCGAAGAAATTGAATGAAAATGAATTAAGGAGAGGTGTTTCAAAAGTGGTCAGTCGATAGGTAAGTTGATATGTGGTTATAAGGTGAACTCTCTGAATCATTCGATCGATAGGTAAGTCGACCTGTACTTAGAGGATGAACTCTATAAATTGTTCGGTCGACAGGTAGGTCTACCTATGACTAGAAGAGGAACTCTCTGGATCTCTAAGTCGACAGCTAGGTCGACTTGTGAAACATCCTGAATTGTCTAGTCGACAGATGAAGTATGGGTGATTGACTGACAGGTGAAGGATTTTTGGCTTGGTTACATCCTGAATTGGGCGGTCGACAGATGGGCCTTAGTCGACCGACAGATGGAGCTGTTTCAGGATTTATAGAATTTTGGATTTCATTCAAAAAGTAGCTATTACTAGCCATTTTGTGGTTAAGATATGCAAGATATCTTAGGAATCTGATATGTTTTGAGCAATTTAATTAATATTTAATTATCCCTATAGATATGGTTTAAGTAGTTTTGATATTTCTCAATTTGGTTCATGAAATTGTTTTAATCTTATCTAATTGAGTTCGAGTAAAAGTTTGAGGGACTTAATTGAATATGTTAAGAGATATTTAAAGTGAATCATACCAGGAATGAATCATTATGATATAGAGGATCTAGTGGTGTAATTTAATGTCATGATTCACTACAAGAAAAATAGGATTCAGCTACGAATTGTTTTGGCGATAACACAATAATCATCGCCAAATATGTTTATTGGCTACAAAAATGAACAATCGTAGCCAAATGTGACCTCCTTTGGTGACGAAGTGCAATTTTGTAGCCATAGGTTGTTAATAGGCAACGAAATTTTGGAATTCGTCGCTATTGGTCCGATCAATTCTTAGCGCCAAACAAAAAGAAAGGGAAATTTTTCCCACTAGCGTATTAGCGACAAAAATATTTCGTTGCCAATTTAGCACGAGATATATTTTTATTTGGCGACGAACCACTTTCGTCGCGATTAATTACCCTCTACTATATCTGCAACGAAAGTGGTTCATCGCCAAAGTGGTTGCCTATATATGATATTGGGCTACGAATGACTTTAGTCGCCAATTGTTTTCCCTCCCCCACCATGATTTTGGCGCCCACTTTCCTGCTATTACATTGGCTGGAAAAAAAAAAAAAAAAAAAAAATCTCTTTTTGTCTAGATTTTCCCCACGCTCTCCTCATACCCACCCCTGAACCCTTTAGTTTATTCATCCCTCTCTCTCTTTCTCTCATCCCTCCACCGCCTAGCCAACTCTTTAATCGACGACCTGGAACCAAATACATAGATTGCACAATAAGTTTTTGAATTTGTCACAAATGTGTATGGTTTGAGTTGGCGCCAATAAAATTAAATTAGTAATGAAAAAATATCATTTAAATATAATATACAAGAACTAAAATTAGTGTCCTAAAAATAAAAATTGAATTAAATATATAATATTGTATTTTATTATAATTCAACTACAATCTTAAAGAAAATAATGAAAAAAAAGAAAAAACAAATTTTAAAGGAAATAATGAAATAAAATAAAAAACATAATATATATTTTTTTAATCCAAATGTTTTCAGAATAGCACAAAACCTAATGTTTGTTAACAAAAAAATTTCCCGCTCTTCAAAATTTTGTTCCCCACCTTAGTAGAAAACAAAACCTAAGTCATTTGACACAACCTAAGCCCAAACACATTTGCTTAGAGAGAGAGAGTTCCAAGCCGCCATCCAAAATCTCCCCGTTGGTCGCCGAAACTGATGCGATTTCTTTGAGGATTTTGAGCACGGATCATAATTTTTTCACTATCAACTTCGATCTAAGTTTTCACAACCAAATCTTTCAAATCGAAGAGGGGATCGCTTTTGTGCCGTTCGCCGTTGTTACATCGTGCGCCATTCGCCATCATTATGCCGACGGATTTTGAGATCGAAGTTGCGGATGAAAGGTTTGATTTTATGCTCAAATCTATTTTGTTTCGATCTTGACTTATGTTTGGGTTTGTTCGCTGCCTTCCTCTCTATTCAGATCTATGATTCTGCCCTTAACGTTAGTTGCGTTTTTTTATCTTCAGATCTTCAACGATTTGAATCGAAATGATTTGAGTTGAAGCGATTTAGGATGTTGTGTCTCGTTCTCATCCTGTGATTTTGTTTCGATTTTGATCTTCGTTGTGATTTATTCTTTTAAAAATTTGTTCATTTAATTGTTAATTTCTATTGGAATTTTGGGAAGTTGTTTCCTTTGCTAACTAAAGCTAGTTCTAATGCCAAGAAGCGTCTTCATCGTGTTTGGAAGAATGAAGTTGTGTTGAGGGCATGTTCCGAGGCACCTCCTTCAAAAACTTCGTCAACTGGTGCTAAAGAAATTGGTGTCCAAGACAGCTAAGGTTAACCAAAAAGATTGAGGCTGCTAAAGATGCGTGAAGAGAATAATCTCTTATACTTGATCAGGTTACTCTATCCTGTATCTTTTTCAAATTTATAGTTTTGATGTGGATTTAGAACATTTTATTTCCTAGAATTACTATATAGTTGTTGTTCAAATAAAAAAAAAAAAACAGAAAAAAAAAAGGGTGATGTATTTGTGTACTGTTGTTTGTTTTCAATTTTTTATATCTTCTCCTGAAATCTTTGGCTGACTGGGAACATGAATTATCCTTGTTCTCTGTTTTTGCTGCTGTTCTCTATTTCTGTTTCTGTGTTTTGTTTTTTGTTTCTCTGTTTGTGTTCACAGATTCATGTTTCGGGCTCAAGGTCATTCAATACAACATTTCGAAAAATAGTATGCCTATTATTGTAATTCAATTTATACCTTGATGGTCAATTATTGTATGTAATATAGATGAAAATTCAATAATTGTAGGCTCGAGGTAGGATTGATCTACATCGGATCACACATCAGAGGGCAAATGGGCAATAGATATCGCTTATCATCTATAGCTTGTTTCTTAGTTATTTTGTAATGATGTTTCGTAAGATATTTTGTTTTTTTGGTCATATTAATGTTTAAGAATATTGGTATATTTTGACTATTTGATTTTTAATGCAATTGTACAGTTTTTGTTACTTTTTGTTGATTGGTTAATGACTATAAAATTGACATTCATAGTTTTAAGTAGAGTAATTTACTAGAAATTTTATTTTTGTAACCAATGTATTTCTTGGAAAAAATTATTTTTTGGCTACAAAAATAATTTCGTCACCAAAAGAATTTCCGCCATTTTAGTTATTTTTTGGCAACGAAAAGTTTCGTCGCCAAAAAATTATCCCTATGATTTTTAATTACTCTTTGGCTACAAAATGAATTTATTAGTTACGAAATGATTTGTCGCGAAATAGTAGTCTTGCGCGACGAACTAACAATTTGTTGCCAAAAACCTTCTGCTACGGCACATAGGCTACAAAAGTGGAACATTAATTTTTTCGTCGCTAAAACGTTTTCGCTACAAAATTAGGACTTTAGCTACAAATTTTTTTTGTAGCCAAAATCTATTTTTCTTGTAGTGATTTATGGGAACTAGCCGTTAAAGGGCTAGTATTATTCCCTTATTAATAGACCAGTGTTTTTCACTTTTATAGTAGATCAGATATCAATAGAGTCTGAATTTATTCTAAGCTATTTAGTTCTCGTGTTTTCTAAGAATTATCATACTGAGAGTTTGTGAGAGCTTTCTTGAGAATCATTCTTTGGAGAATATTTGTTCGATCATCGATTTGAAATTGCATTACTAATCATTATTCTTTTGGTGGAATCTTGGTGACATCTTTCCAAATTACTTACTGTTAATTGTTACTTGATTCTATTATTTATTATTTGGAATTTGATCTTTGAAATTGTTTTCTGGATTTTTTATTCAAAATTATTTTTGAAACAATTTCTTGAGAAAATCTGATTACGTGATTACCTGTTTGTTACCCATCTTTATTTATCAGATTTTGAAATTCTCATTTTTCTATTACTAGTGTCAGGACATTAATTGAGTTTGAATTTATCTAGGGTGGTAGAAGCTCCGAGTGGAAAAATCACTTATCAATTGTTCGTAATTGGTAAGTTGAGTGTCGGATTAGATACTACGGGGAGTGTCTTATCAAGGGTAACTGATTTCAATCTCTTCCAGTAAAGAGACTGAGGTTTTGATATTTGCCTAAGGTATAAAAAGATTAGGTGTTAATTCTTCCTTGATTGAATTTGTGAGTGAATTGTAAAAGTTTCACCCTTACTAGGGAAAATGATACTTAGAGTGATTGTGAGGTTTGGATTCTTGAGCCTAAGGTATAAAAAGAATTAGGTCGTGATTCTCCCTGTAATAGAATTAGGTTAATCTTTAGCCCGTAAAAAGATAGGTTATTTTTTAGCTTGGAAAAAAAAAAGAGGTTATTCCTGAGCCTGGGAAAAAGAATTGTAAACGTTGATTCTGACCCTGTGAAAAAAATCTTTGTGTAAATATTTGGTTCCTACCTATTTAAAGGAATCTTAGTAATAACTGGGTACGAATCTCTGTGGGACACGGAGAACTGGATTAGCTAAGAGTAGTTGGTGAACCAGGATATATCGTGGTATGTTGCTTTATTTACTTTACTTATATATTGTTGTTTGGTGTGCACCTAGTTGATAACACATATCTGATGCTATAAAAGATAATAATTAATTTTAGGATAAAATTAATTGTTTAATTTTTGAAGTGTTATATTCTGATAATTTTTTAATACTACCCAATTCACCCCCTCTTGGATAGCTCACTAGGCTAACAATTGGCATCAAAGTTGGTTTAGCTCGATACACTTAGCTAACAAAGATCACATGGCACACATAATAGGAACACTAGCTGAGGGGTAGTCTATACATCGACCACCGTTGTTTGTAGGTGAAAATTATTCGTTCTCAAAAGACAGAATAATACCCTTCCTTTAGGCTACAAATTGTGATGTGTGGTTAACAATCGAGGATGATCTGTTTATTCTAATGGAAAATGGAGTCGAGAAGAAGAAAGAGCAGCTAACTGCTTCTAATAAGCATAAACTTTCTATGAACTCTCAAGCTATTAATATTTTATTTTCTTCTTTAGATGCTAATGAATACTCGAGAATTTTAGGTTGTAAATTACCAAAGGAGATGTGAGACAAGCTACAAGTTACCCACAAAGGGACAAGTCAAGTGAAACAATCGAAAATCAACGCTCTTAGGAGGAAATTTAAATTGTTCAGAATGGAAGAAACTGAGTCAATTCAAGAGATGTACACTCGATTCAACATCATTTGCAATCACTTGAGTCCACTTGGAAAGCCATACTCCATGGAGGATATAGTTCAAAAGGTCCTAAGATCTTTAACAAAAATATGGGAGCCGAAGGTGACTGCAATTGAGGAAGCTAAGGATATTGCAAAATACGAAATTGATGACCTCATCGACAACTTGATGACGTATGAAATGGTGATTCGAGGATATGAAAAGACACTGTAAATAGTGAAAAGAAATCTTTGGCACTAAAGGCTCAGAAAACTGAAGAAAAGGATGACAGTGATAATGTAAGTCTTGACAGTGAGTAAGAGAAAGATGTGGCACTTCTCATGAAGAATTTTAGAAAAATAACTTAGAGTGAAGAAAGACAAAAAAAAAAAAAAAATAGAAGAAGAAAAAAGTGAAGAAGAGTACGAAAAAGTCAACAAAAGTCAAATGGGATGACTTGGAGTCGAGTAGCTCAGAACAATTGAGCAGTAATGACTCGTCTATACTTGCTTTGATTGCCACTGAATTTGAGATACCAAAATGTTCGAGTTTTTGCCCTTTAGATTTTGATGAATTATTTGATATTTGTTAACAACTTTCGCATGATTATAAAATTCAGTGTTCAAAAATTAATACATTTCAAAGTACAATTAATACATTAAACAAGGAAGTAATGGATTATAAATCTAAAAACGTTGAATTAAAATCCAAGATGTCAGATTTACATTCAATAGTTCTCAAATTCACCAGCGGTGAGAATAATTTGAAAATACTTTTGGGAAGTTCACGTGGTATCTTTGATAAAGCCTGTATTGGATTTCAGAAAAATCTTAAGCAAAAACGTTGTCATAAATTCTTTTCTAAAACCAAGGATCTTATTAGATGTTTTAAATGTAATGTTGTGGGGCATACTATTCGTAATTTGTTTTTAAGAATATCTAATTGCAGGCAAGTGTGGGTTCCTAAGGGAACTAAAATTGTCCCTACTAACAAGATCGGACCCACTTAGATTGGTTACCACTTAAGAACTCTTTGAGGTGCTTCTTACAGGTTATCAAATAAACATCTATTTGCAAGAGCAAATTGGTCCATGGAAGTGGCTGTTCTCAACACGTGACAGGAAATAAAGTAAAAATTTACGCTATAACACCTAAAGATGAAAGTCATGTGATTTCTGGAGACCATACCATGAGTAAGAAAGTAAGTTTAAATGAGTTGGTAAGAATTTCTAAGACCTGTGTTGGTTTAAATATTTTCTTGTTCTCTTAGAATTTTTGCATGTTTATCAGAAAATCTTACATACATAGTTTTTTCTCCTTAGAATGAATTAGATTGTTTACACTTATATTGTGGGAGATTGCATGCTAAGAATTGATGTTTTCGGTTCCCCTTCCCAATTTTTTTTCTTTTGAGATAACAAAGGGGGAGAATTAGTTGATGTTTTAATAAATGTCTCAAGGGGCAGCTTGAATTATGTTGTTGAATATCTGAAGGGGGAGTTTATTATATGTTGAAATTTGTTCTTTGTTGAAATCTTATGATAATCTTCATTACTTTACTTTAATGAGTTAAAGAACCCGTCCTCGAATTTAGGGAGAGTGTGGTTACATTATTATTTTGAAGAAAACATCAAAAATAATTGTCATCATAAAAAATAGGGAGATTGTTGATCTTAAGATTTTGTTGGACAATTAAATATTGATGTTTTTTGTGGAACTAACGATTTTATTGAGTGTTTCAGTTTATTAGTTCCAGTGATGAAAATTATTATGAAGATATTGTGGCAATGCTAAAGATGATGACAAAGATGATGGAAGATTAACAGTTTGAAGAAATTGAATAACCTAGGGAAAACAACTCAAGTTAAATTTTAACTCTTAATGTATCCCGGTTAGGATCGCACACGACACAAAATATTTTTCAAAATTATGTGTGTTTTTATAAGATCCTAATTAGTTAAATTATTTGCTCCTATGTGTAATTGAAAAAGAAATATATATAATTGACTAAAATTGAATTTAAGATTTAGTGAAGCTAACCGAGAAAATAAATCGATTAAAGGGGCAAAAACGTTGAAGAAATTGAATGAAAATGAATTAAGGAGAGGTGTTCCAAAAGTGGTCGGTCCATAGGTGAGTCGACCTGTGGTTATAAGGTGAACTCTCTAGATCATTCAGTCGATAGGTAAGTCGACCTGTGCTTAGCGGATGAAGTCTATAAATTGTTCGGTCAACAGGAAGGTCTACCTATGACCAGAAGATGAACTCTCTGGATCTCTAAGTCAACAGATAGGTCGACTTGTGAAATATCTTGAATCGTCTGGTCGACAGATGAAGTTTGGGCGGTCAACTGATAGGCGAAGGATTTTTGGCTTAGTTATATCCTGAATTGGGCGGTCGACATATGGGCCTTAGTCGGCCGACAGATGGAGCTATTTCAGGATTTATAGAATTTTGGATTTTATTCAAAAAGTAGCTGTTTCTAGCCGTTTTGTGGTTAAGATATGCGAGATATGTTATGAATCTGATATATTTTGAGTAATTTAATTAATATTTAATTATCCATATAGATATGGTTCAAGTAGTTTTGATATTTCTCAATTTGGTACATTAAATTGTTTCAATCTTATCTAATTAAGTTTGAGTAAAAGTTTGAGAGACTTAGTTTAATATTTTAAGAGATATTTCCACTGAATCAAAGCAGGAATGAATCATTTTGATATAGATGGTCTATTGGTGTAATTAAATGTCATGATTTATGGAAACTAACCGTTGGATGACTTGTTTTATTCCCTTATTAATAGACCTGCTTTTTTCACCTCTATAGTGGATTAGATATTAATATAATCTGAATTTATTCTGAGCTATTTAGTTTTTGTGCTTTTTAAGAGTTATCATACTGAGTGTTTGTGGGATCTTTCTTGAAAATCATTGTTTGGAGATTATTTGTTCAATCATCGATTTGAAGTCGCATTACTAATCATTATTCTTTCGATGGAATCTTGGTGAGATCTTTCCAATTTACTTACTATTAATTATTGCTTGATTCTATTATTTATTATTTGGAATGTTATTTTTGAAATTGTTTTCTGGATTTTTTATTGAAAATTATTTTTGAAACAATTTCTTGAGAAAATATGATTACGTGCTTAACTGCTTGCTACCCATCTTTATTTATCTGATTTTGAAATTCTAACTTTTCTATCACTAGTATCGGGACATTAGTTGAGTTTGAATTTATCGGGGGTGGTATAAGTTCCGAGTGGGAAAATCACTTATCAGTTGTTTGTAATTGGTGAGTTGAGTGTTAGATTAGATACTATTGGGAGTGTCTAATCAGGGGTAGCTGGTTTCAATCTTTTCCAGTAAAGTGATTGAGGTTTTGATATTTACCTAAGGTATTAAAAGATTAGGTGTTAATTTTCCTTGATTGAATTTGTGAGTAAATTGTAAAGGTTTCATCCTTACTTGGGAAAAGAATACTTAGAGTGATTGTGAGGTTTTGATTCTTAAGCCAAAGGTATAAAAAGAATTAGGTCGTGATTCTCCCACTAATAGAATTTGGTTAATCTTTAGCGTGTAAAAAGATAGGATATTCTTGAGCCTGGGAAAACAAAAAGAGAGGTTATTCCTGAGCTTGGGAAAAAGAATTGTAAACGTTGATTTTGACCATGTGAAATGAATCTATGTGTAAATATTTGGTTCCTACCTGTTTAAAGGAATCTTAGTGATTAGTGGGTGCGAATCTCCGTGGGACTCGGAGAACTGGATTAGCCAAGAGTAGCTTGGTGAACCAGGATATATCGTGGTGTGTTGCTTTATTTACTTTACTTATATATTGTTATTTGGTGTGCACCTAGTTGATAACATATATCCGATGCTATAAAAGATAATAATTAATTTTAGAATAAAATTAATTGTTTAATTTTTGAAGTGTTATATTTTGATAATTTTTTAATACTACCCAATTCGCCCCCTTCTTGGATAGCTTACTGGGCTAACAATTGGTATCAGAGTTGGTTTAGCTCGACACACTTAGTTAACAAAGATCACACGACGCACATAAGATGAACAGTAGCTGAGGGGTAGTTTATACACCGACCACCGTTGTTTGTAGGTAAAAATTATTCGTTCTCGAAAGACAGAATGATACCCTTCATTCAGGCTACAAATTGTGATGTGTGGTTAACAATCGAGGATGGTCCGTTTATTCCAATGGAAAATGGAGTCAAGAAAAAGAAAGAACAACTAACTATTTCTAATAAGCATAAACTTTCTATGAACTCTCAAGCTATTAATATTTTATTTTTTTCTTTAGATGCTAATAAATACTTGAGAGTTTCAGGTTGTAAATTAGCAAAGGAGATGTAAGACAAGTTACAAGTTACCCACAAAGGGACAAGTCAAGTGAAACAATCGAAAATCAACGTTCTTATGAGGAAATTTAAATTGTTCGGAATGGAAGAAACTGAGTCGATTCAAGAGATGCACACTCGATTCAACATCATTTACAATTACTTGAGTCAACTTGGAAAGTCGTACTCCATGGAAGATATAGTTCGAAAGGTCCTAAGATCTTTAACAAAAATATGGGAGTCGAAGGTGACTGCAATTGAGGAAGCTAAGAATCTTGCAAAATACGAAATTGATGACCGCATGGACAACTTGATAACGTATGAAATGGTAATTCGACGATATGAGAAAGACACTGTAAATAGAGAAAAGAAAGCTTTGGCACTAAAGGCTCAGAAAACTGAAGAAAATGATGACAATGATAATGTAAGTCTTGACAGTGAGCAAGAGAAAGATGTAGCGCTTCTCACGAAGAATTTTGGAAAAATAACCCAGTGTACTTTTCGTGGAAAAATAAATTTCAATATGAACGATGTCGAATGTTACAACTGTTATAAGACTGACCACCTCCAAACCGAATGCCCCGAGTTGAAGAAAGACAAAGAAAAAGAGAAGAAAAGAAAAGAGAAGAAGAAAGTGAAGAAGAGTACAAAAAAGTCAACAAAAGTCACATGGGATAACTTGGAGTCGAGTAGCTCAGAACAATCGAGCAGTAATGACTTGTCTATGCTCCCTTTGATGGCCATTGAATTTGAGGTACCAAAATGTTGAAGTTCTTGCTCTTTAGATTTTGATGAATTATTTGATGTTTATTAACAACTTTCGCATGATTATGAAATTCAGTATTCAAAAATTAATACCTTTCAAAGTACAATTAATACATTAAACAAGCAAGTGATGGATTATGAATCTAAAAACGTTGAATTAAAATTCAAGATGTCGGATTTACATTTAATAGTTCTCAAAATCACCAACGGTGAGAATAATTTGAAAATTCTTTTGGGAAATTCACGCGGTATCTTTGATAAAGCCTATATTGAATTTCAGAAAAATCTTAAACAAAAACGCTGTTATAAATTCTTTTTTGAAACCAAGGATCTTGTTAGATATTTTAAATGTAATGTTGTAGGGCATATTATTCGTAAATGTTTTTTAAGAATATCTAATTGCAGGCAAGTTTGGGTTCCTAAGGGAACTAAAATTATCCCGACTAACAAGATCGGACCCACTTAGATTGGGTACCACCTAAAAACTCTTGGAGGTGTTTCTTGAAGGTTATCAAATAAACATCTATTTGCAAGGACAAATTGTTCAATTTAAGTGGCTGTTCTCAACACGTGACCGGAAGTAAAGTAAAAATTTACGCCATAACACCTAAAGATGAAAGTCATGTGATTTCTGGAGACCATGCCATGAGTAAGAAAGTAAGTTTAAATGAGTTGGTAAGAATTTCTAAGACCCATGTTGGTTTACAAATTTTCTTATTCTCTTAGAATTTTTGCATGTTTATCAGAAAATCTAACATACATAGTGTTTTCTCCTTAGAATGAATTAGATTGTTTACACTTATATTGTGGGAGATTGCGTGCTAAGAATTGATGTTTTCGGTTCCCCTTCCCAATTTTTTTTTTTTTTTTTTTTTTTTTTTTTTTGAGATGACAAAGGGGGAGAATTAGTTGATATTTTAATGAATGTCTCAAGGGGGAGCTTCAATTATCTTGTTGAATATCTTAAGGGGGAGTTTATTATATATTGAGATTTGTTCTTTATTGAAAATCTTATGATAATCTTCATTACTTTGCTTTAATGAGTTAAAGAACCCGTCCTCGGATTTAGGGGGAATGTAATTATATTATTATTTTGAAGAAAACATAAGAAATAATTGCCATCATCAAAAAGGGGGAGATTGTTGATTCTAAGATTTTGATGAACAATTAAATATTGATGTTTTTTGTGGAACTAACGATTTTATTGAGTGTTTAAGTTTATTAGTTCCAGTGATGAAAATGATTATGAAGATATTGTGGTAGTGCTAAAGATGATAACAAAGATGATAGAAGATTAAGAGTTTGAAGAAATTGAATAACCAAGGAAAAACAACTCAAATTAAATTTTAACTCTTAATGTATTCCAATTAGGATCACACACAACACAAAATATTTTTCAAAATTATGTGTGTTTTTATAGGATCCTAATTAGTTAAATTATTTGCTCCTATATGTAATTGAAAAATAAATAAATATAATTGACTAAAATTGGATTTAAGATTTAGTAGAGCTAACCGAGAAAAGAAATCGATTAAAAGGGCAAAAACGTCGAAAAAATTGAATGAAAATGAATTATGGGGAGGTGTACCAGAAGTGGTCGGTCGATTGGAAGTCGACCTGTGGTTATAAGGTAACCTATATGGATCATTCGGTCGATAGGTAAGTCGACCTGTGCTTAAAGGATGGACTCTCTAAATTATTTGGTTGACAAATAGGTCGACTTATGGCTAGAAGAGGAACTCTCTGGATCTCTAAGTCGACAGATAGGTCGACTTGTGAAACATCCTGAATCGTCCAGTCGACAGATGAAGTATGGGCGGTCGACTGATGGGTAAAGAATTTTTGGCTTGGTTATATCCTGAATTGGGCGGTTAATAGATGGGCCTTAGTCAGTCAACAGATGGAGCTGTTTCAGGATTTATAGAATTTTGGATTTTATTCAAAAAGTAGCTGTTACGAGCCGTTTTGTGGTTAAGATATGAGAGATATATTAAGGATCTGATATGTTTTGAGCTATTTAATTAATATTTAATTATCTCTATAGGTATGGTTCAAGTAGTTTTGATATTTCTCAATTTGGAACATTAAATTGTTTCAATCTTATCTAATTGAGTTTAAGTAAAAGTTTGAGAGACTTAATTTAATATTTTAAGAGATATTTCAACAGAATCAAAGCAGGAATGAATCATTATGATATAGATGGTCTATTGGTGTAATTAAATATCATGATTTATGGAAACTAACCGTTGGAGGGCTTGTTTTATTCCCTTATTAATAAACCTGCTTTTTTCACTTCTATAGTGGATTAGATATCAATATAATCTGAATTTATTCCGAGCTATTCAGTTTTCGTGCTTTTTAAGAGTTATCATATTGAGTGTTTGTGGGATCTTTCTTGAGAATCATTGTTTCGAGATTATTTGTTCGATCATCGATTTGAAGTCACATTACTAATTATTAATCTTTCAGTGGAATCCTGGTGAGATATTTCCAATTTACTTACTATTAATTATTTCTTGATTCTATTATTTATTATTTGGAATTTGATTTTTGAAATTGTTTTCTGGATTTTTTATTGAAAATTATTTTTGAGACAATTTCTTGAGAAAATATGATTACGTGCTTAACTACTTGCTACCCATATTTTTTTATCTGATTTTGAAATTCTCACTTTTCTATCATTAGTATCAGGACAATAGTTGAGTTTGAATTTATCTGGGGTGGTATAAACTCCGAGTGGGAAAATCACTTATCAATTGTTTGTAATTGGTGAGTTGAGTGTCGGATTAGATATTACTGGGAGTGTCTAATCAAGGGTAGCTGGTTTCAATCTCTTCCAGTAAAGATATTGAGGTTTTGATATTTGCCTAAGGTATAAAAAGATTAGGTGTTAATTTTCCTTGATTGAATTTGTGAGTGAATTGTAAAGGTTTCATCCTTACTTGGGAAAATGATACTTGGAGTGATTGTGAGGTTTTGATTCTTGAGCCTAAGATATAAGAAGAATTAGGTCGTGATTCTCCCTATGATAGAATTAGGTTAATCTTTAGCTTGTAAAAAGATAGGATATTCTTGAGCCTGGGAAAAAAAAAAAAAGAGGTTATTCCTGAGCTTGGAAAAAAGAATTGTAAACGTTGATTCTGACCCTGTGAAAAGAATATTTGTGTAAATATTTGGTTCCTACCTGTTTAAAGGAATTTTAGTGATTAGTGGGTACAGATCTCCGTGGGCTCGGAGGACTGGATTAGCCAAGAGTAGCTTGGTGAACAAAGATATATCGTGGTGTGCTGCTTTATTTACTTGTATATTGTTGTTTGGTGTGCACTTAGGTTATAACACATATCCGCTGCTATAAAAGATAATAATTAATTTTAGGATTAAATTAATTGTTTAATTTTTGAAGTATTATATTCTGATAATTTTTTAATACTACCCAATTCACCCTCCTCTTGGGTAGTTCACTGGGCCAACAATTGTTGTTATTGTAACTGTTATTGTTGTTACTGTTATGTTTTTTTGTAGGTAATTGTCTATTTTCGAAATCAACGTCATAATGCTAGGATGTTGTTAAACAATACATATGGATAAAGACTCCAACTAGGCCCGTCTCTCTTATAAAGTCCCCAACGGAGTCACCTGCTGATGCACCCTGGATTTTGATAGTGGATGAAGTAGGGAATTGGGAAGAGGGCGAAAACAAGTTTCACCCCTTCATCTCTAAGTCGTCTAAATTCTTTCATTTTGTAAATGGTTTTTCATGGGCTTTTCTAGGCATAGATTTTGAAAAACTTCTTGGGCCAAAAATTTTGTTAAAAATAGAGTCACCACTTAGCATGAGGTTAAATGGTGTGCTAGGTCACCGAGATTTTAGAAATTCATTTTTCCTTTTGAAATGACCCGTGTTTTGACTTCCATAGGTCTATGTACCAGAGATATTCTTTAAGTTCGAGAGTTGGATATGTTAGAGGAAGGTGTTAGACACACCAAGACACCCGTTCGAAGACGGTACCTCAGTCCAAATAAATATTCATTGTTAGATACTATCTAAGCAGTTTCTTTGATTGCCTAAACAAGAATACTTCCATTTGTTTTTAAGTTTTTTTTTTCTTTTTTATGTATTTTTTACATGATTTAATGGAAAACAGGTAAATACTACAACTATTACTAGTTAGCGACACCCAATAACAGTTTATATACAAATAGATATATAAATATACAAGTTATACTAAATGAAATGCAAACTAAAACTAAGTTGTTTGGATATGCGACTGAACCCGCACGTGGGTTGCCTACGTATCTCGAATGAGAATCAAGTGCTTATGTAGTTCATTCTGGTTAGGGTAAAGGATGTGGTTTATTATTAGAGGTGTGACCGAACCTTTATGGGCTTCCTACGTACTTTAGGTGGTTACCCAACATCAAATCAGATGTTGTTCATTCTCATCTCATTGAAAACTGGATTCATTATTAAAGGCGTGACCGAACCCTTATGGGTTGTCTACGTACTTTGGGTGGTTACCAAAGATTAGGTTGAACATAGTTCAGTGTTGTTTTGTTTGAAAAGATGGGTTGGTTTTGGTTAAATCTGAGTTAGTTTAGTTAAGTATTGGTTTTTTCAGTTTGTTTTGGTTGATTATCAATTAGTTTCGATTATGAACCAACTTGAGTAACAACCCTTTGATTTTGTCAAGAACCTTAAACCAACTCCTTTGCTTTGGTTAGTTTAGTGTTTGTTTGTGATATTTTTGTTAAAAGTGAAAAGAAATACCACATATTTAGGCTAATCCTACTCGTAACTAAGGAAAACGGGAATATTTCTAAAAAAGAATCACACATATCCCCGAAGGAATAGAGGTCCGCCCTTTATCTCGAATTCTTAGCCACAAGGGTATATCGGTGTAGTATATATGTATGTGTGTGTGTTTTGTTTAGCTAAAAAAATAAGAAGAAATACGATGTTCTTGAAGGTCTCAAACGTATATATACAACTCATGGTGTGAATAGTAGTTTTGCTCGAATCCTCATGTGTTCTTAACACGTTGTTGGATGATTTGATGTTTTTGAATGTCTTGGCATATTTTTGAATGCTCTTGAATGTTTTTGAATGTTCTTGAGATGCTTGGATTGATTTTTGTATGATTTGACCCTAATTTGGTTGCTATAGTTAAGATTAAGTGTTTGCTTGATGTTCTTGATAAAATCAAAAGGTGGTTAGGTTGTTTTATTGTTTGTTTGATTCTTTTATTGATTTTGTTTGTTATGAACATGAAATTGAGTGTATTATCTACATGAACCTACCATATACAAAGCAATAAATACAAAATCAACCAAGAATCATAGGGGGTTTGATAAAAACATACCTACTTAGGGGATGTGGTCTTCCCTAACTATTTACCTCCTTCTCCTCCTTGATCTTCTTGGTCGGTGGTTGATTGGTGGTCGTCGGTTTCTAGATTTCTTAGCCAAGAACCCAAGAACAACCGACTTAGGGGATGTTGTCGTCCCTAAGTAGCTAATCTCCTTTCTCTCCTTGCTCTTCTTGGCTCGGTGTTGATCGGTGATCGTCAATCCTTGAATTTATTGTTCTAAGAACTCCAAGAACACCTTCCACGACTAGATTTCGGTAGAATAATGATGTGTTATTTGAGAAATCCGCTTGAGAGGCCTAGGTCCCGAGAGAGTTGCTCGAGTTTAGAGAGATAAGCTAGGCCTTCAAAACTTGAAAAAATGAGAATGGGACCTTTCTATTTATAGGCCCTGGGCCTGCGCATTGGCCAATGCACAGACAACACCAGGGTGTTCCCTGGGCAGTGTTTGGCCTAGGGGGCTTGTTGCCTTATCTTGGTTTTGTTTGGCTTGGAACGAATTTGGAGGATAAGGTTAGATTCTCAAAGATTTGGTAATCATTGACAATCATTACCAATGATTGCTAATCATTACCTCTCCACCAATGAAATTATTTGCACATGGGTGCATTTATGACTTGATAGGATGGATCCAGTTCGATTTAGGGGCTAAATACCGATTAGATCCACTATTTCGGTTTGGTTATCATAAATGCTTCCAAGGTGCATTGTACCTAGTGCTTAGGTTTCATTTTTCATTTAATGCAAAGTGATGAGTCATGACTTGGAGGCCCCACTTTCGGTTCATTTCGAATGGAATCGGGTGAACTTTTCTTGTAACCGTCGGTTGGTTTCCAAGTTAACTACTTACCCTTAGATATTTTTGTGAAAATATATAGATCCTTATAACCTATCCATTCCATGTCATCCCAATCATTCAATTCTTTATGGGATGTGCATTTAATGCATTGCTTGGAGGCTACTCATCTGGTTTAGTTTCGGTAACGGGTCATTACGATTCATGGCTTTCGGTTGATTTCTAAGATATTTTGCTTAAAATATCTAGATACATTAAATTTGGTATTGACATGACATCCCAAGAATTTAATACTTGATGGGATGGACATTCAATTCTCTTTAAATTCCTTCCTTTGGTGGCAAACCGAATAGGTTTAGTTTCGATAACGGTTAGATACACCCTAAGTGTCTTGGTTTCCTTCCTTTTCCATTTGGTAGGCAACTTCTAAGAATTCTCATTGGTCATTATAAGACTTGGTTTGTGGGACTTAAATGATGGCTAGGATCCTTTATTGCTTGGGCCTAGGGTGGTTTGTCAAGACTACTTGGATTTGGTGAAAATCCAAGTCAAGCCCGATCCTTAAATCACCTTGTGATTTAGGGATTTGTCATGACCTTTACAAGCCTTGATTAAGGTATCTTGAATTGTTTTTTGGTAGTATGTGATGTGGTATGCACAAGAGAAGCAATTGTTTTTTGGGTTAAATTTGACAAGATTCAAGGACTGTGAATGTTTCAAGATCGGGGTGGGTTATTGAGTTAATTGTTTGAAATGTCCTATAATTTAATGGGACTGACTAAGATTTATTTATACTAAATTTTATGAAAATCAAACCTTGGTAAAGTAATTTTAGACCTCCTTAAATCATAGGAATTTTGAGTTTGACCCGAAATTTTTACTTAACTGTATTTTGTCAAATTCAACATTTTTGCGTTTTTGTCATGTTTTTGGTCATTTTTTGTATATCGCATAGTATGATCTCAGGTATAAATTCATTCTCTTTAAACCTAAGTTTAAAATTTATCTGAACTTGTACATGATCTGACACTGCCTGGCGAGACAAAATATGGTGTCTACAGTAGGCACTCAAAATGATTTTATTGAACAAAGCTAAACAAAGGGAAATATTATGAATAAATTTCAAATTAGAAAATTAATAAATGAAATTAAAAAAAAAATTATGGACCAATTTGCGACCATATAAATTTTTAGGGATGTAATTTGGCAAGAAGATAAAGAAAGCAATTTTCAACCACTAGTCGAGGTGCGTGTAAGTTTACTCGGACAAAGCTTACTGTAAAACTAAAACTAAATAATAATAATAATAATAATAATAATAATAATAATAATTAAATAAATAAATAACTTGCTCCTCTTTCACCCCGCATACACATTCAAATTTTTCTATACACACTACAAGAAAAAATACTTTTGTATCACGCTTAGTAAATATAATTTATCTCGGTTTTTTAATAAATTGTTATTATAAAATTATACATGACATTTAATCTCATTTGAAAACAATTGTGTGATAAAAAAAAATCTTTTTATCTCATAATTTCAATCAACTGTGATAGATAATAAGTTTCCTTCCGCTTTTTTCTTACCTGTTAAATCCAACATCTCTTCATTCATTCCCATACCCTAGCAGCCGCTCAGCCACGCTCTCTCTCTCTATCTTGCGATCTATGTAGCCTCTCTCTCTTTCTCTCGAAATCGACATCACAGCTCTAGTGATCTCTCTATCACCTTCGCCATCGCCATCACAGCTCTGGCGATCTCTCATCTTGAAATCTCCATCGATCTCGAAATCAAAATAGAAATCGCCATCGCACATTTTCCATTGCCATCGCCATCGCCATCGCTAAGGTTTCTCTCGATCTCGAAATCGCTGAGTTCTCTCACTCTCGATCTCACTATTGATCTCTCTCTCTCTCTCTCTCTGGTGCTGCTCCATCATATCTTCCGGTGCTGCTCCCGTGGTGTAGGAAAATCGCAGTCAATCCGCAACTGTGAAGCATCCGGCCAACGATGAAGTCATCTTCAGCAGATGCTACCTCAGATCCGCGGCAGTTCGAGCTTCGTGGTTCAATCCATGCCTTTAAATCAGGATGTCGTGTTCCATTTTCATAAGCTTCTTCTTCTGAAATTTAATTTCTACACTAGGGTTTTAATTTAGATCTTCATTGTCATTGAAAATACGTTAAATACCATAATTGTTAGTGTTAAGATCTTTTAACATTGTTTAATGGTTGTTTGAAATGTTTGAAATTCAGAACTGCAGATGAATGTGAAGGAGTCCTTTTGTGCTTTCTATCTGATTCCCCTCCCTACTTTTCAATTGTTCTTTTTTATTCATCCTTAACTAATGGTTGATTCATATGATTATGATGTACAACGCCAAAGAAGGAGGATGAGCTCTGAAAATCTCTGAATAATGCTAAAAATTCTACTTAATATATTGATGGATACTGTTCTGCTTTTGTCTCTTGAATTAGGCTGCATGACTGCATGTCAAGATAAATTTCCAATGAGAGAACGGATTGGAATAATCAATTCTACCTAATTTAATTATGTTTACAACTCCCTATTTTTCTTTCAATCACAGGTGAAGGTACTAGCCTACTTCGCCTACACAGTACATATCGTCATGATCTCAAAATATATAGTTCAGATGAGGGTCATATACAGGTTAGCTTCTGGACCCTGAAATACATGTCTATGTTGTTATGAGAGCTGATACCAAATTGGTTGTTTGGGGTCTTCTTGTTCCCGAATACCCAAATGGTTTTCTGTAATATGGCCGCACATTTCAAAATCAGATTTTATGAGTCCCATAGGTAAAATTAAAACATCACTCCTTTGGTTTATTCCCCTAGGTTTGTGTACTATGAAGGGAGGGTATGAGGAGTGTGTGTCTACCATTGTTAGTTTGGGGCACATTGAGGTTGTATATAACAATACAACTAAGAGGTGATTTCTCTCTTATATCTTAGTTTTGAATTGGATGCTTCTATGAATTTTTTGGATTTGTTTGAGCTTTTCTCCTATTTATCCTTCAAAATTTCAGGGTATTTGTATTTTGATCTTGATTTTCCAGTTGGGTGCTTGAATTTTCTTTTGTGCATGTTCCTTGATCTCCATCTTCATTGTGCAACCTGTGAGCATATCCCTTTGTTAACTCCGTGACTTTGAGTTGTGTATGCCTTACATTTTTAACAGATGTCTGCAGCGGCATTTGCTAAAGGCCTCATTATCTTAAAAGGACAATTAACACCGATTCTAGTATTTGAAGTTGTTTGATTTCTCTCTTGTTCTGTTTATTCATATAACTGAGATGGCTAACAATTTTTATTTTAAGGTTTCACTAGTTAGCAAGGACTCCTCTATGTTGATGGACTTGACAATGCTAGTATTGAGATGGAAGATGCAACGGTTTCTGTTTTTTCTTTACCTAGTTCCAACGTATTGTATTATATTTGTGTCAAAAATCAAAAGGTTAAATTGATGAAAAATCAAAAATTTAAGTCGATTGCATGTTCTATTTTTCTATAGCAGTGATTATTTTCCCTATCTTTTTTCCCAGACTCGTTTGAATGAGATGATAACTTCTAGAGTGAAGACAATTCATAGTAGCGTATCATCTGGAAACCCTTGGATGGTTGATGGGGCTGGACTTCCCCCAAATGCTTCTCAACTTCTGCCTGAACTGGTAATCACTCTTGATATGTCTTGTATTGCTGCCTAGTTTCGTTTGTTTATACTCGGAAATCATAATTCTTGAATAAAGAATCAGTTATCTATCACATGTTTTATTTTGACTAATTCAGGGCTACTTTATGCAATTATAATATGTAATATCAACGCTAGTTTGCTTCAGAGTCCTAGGTTTCAAAAAAATGGTTAGGAATTGCATGTTAAGAAGAAGGAATGAAATAATGTAAGTGAACGAGAACATTTTCTTTAGTTAATTGACCTTTGGTTTGTTTTCCTGCTTTCAAATCTTTTAGCTAGGTCAAACTGACTAAAAAGGTCACCGAACAAGTGAGACTACTTGCCGAGGATGAAGATGAGAAACTTGCAGAGACTGGCTCCTATGATGTAATACCTCCATATGATCAAGCAAGGGCACTTGGTAAAACAAATATAGATGTTGATCGTATTGCTGTTGGATTACCCTGTGGCAGTGAGGGTTTCTTTTTTATGTTTGCTCGGTGGAGAAAACTTGAAAGAGACTTGTATTTTGAATGTAAAGAGTAAGCGTTTATGCTATATGACATTAGTTGTTTTAGAAATATAAAATTCATTTTTAGCTAATTTTTTGTAGTATTTTTTTTTATATATATATAATAGTACTGCTTTTCTTTTATTTTTTTTGTAATTTTTTTTTTAATATATATATGAGAAACTATCACAGTTTTTAAATGTGAGAGAAAATAGAAAACTATCTCGGTTTGATACAAAATTGAGATAAATATTATCCAAATAATCATGTTTTTTTTAAATTTCATTACATATATATGATATTTTAATCACATTTGAAAACTGAGATTATATGTACCAAGCATCTCGGTTTTTAACTGTGATAAAAAGTCCTTCATCTCGGTTTTTAACTGTAATAGAAAGTCTACTTTTAATCACACCGCATACTATCATGGTTTGATTTGGGACCAAAAACCGTGATAAAAAGTTTTATCACGGTTTTTAACCGTGATGAAACACCATTTTTCTTGTAGTGACAGTTTATACCTTTTTCGTTCGTTTAGAATTTTCGGCTATGTCATCCACGGGCGCTAGCTACGCTCACCTTTACGTTCGACAGAAACTTCAAATGCATATAATGATTAGAATAATTGGGGGGGTGGGTGGGCGGGGGGGGGGGGGGGGAGAGAGAGAGAACGAGAGACGGCGAAAGTTTGGATAGTAGACGTGGTAAGATCATGAAAATTCACCCGGGCGGCGGCAGCGGCGCTGGTTCGTCTTTGAAATCCACTGGTGCTTTAGATGAGACAATGAGCAAAGTGGTTTCATGATGACGTGACAAATTAAGGCATTGTGGCTTCATGATCACGCGGAAAATTAAGGCAGTATGTTTCCAAAAGAAAACGATGGGCTTCTCCTTTTGTGTGCCCGGGTGTGTTTTAATGTTTCAACGGGTTTGTATTTAGGTGAATAAGACGACGACGAAAAAGAAAAAAAAAATTGTTCATTAACTATCCGACTCGGCTCGATAATAGCTTGTTCGAAATTCGTTCATTCAATAAATGAATCAAACTCAATTTTTTTAATTAAACTCCTTTATTAAATACACAAACATCATAGGCTTGAGCTCCACCCATTAATATTAGTGAACAACTCGAATAATATAACATTAAAATATTTTATTATATTTTTAGTATGAAAAAATAGTAAAATAAACTCTTGAATTTCATTAATAGTATAATCTTACATATAAAATCATTCAAGAGCTTAATTCAATAAAATTTTAATTTTATAAATTTTCATTTAACCTATTTAACTAGTATAATAGATTGCTAATTAGTACATTTACATTGATTTTTAATATTTTTTATATTTTGATTCGCTAGTAAATTAAATATTTGAATTATATATGTATATATATTTTGCGATTATAGATAATTAATTTTATTAATAAAATATATTATTCATATATTTCTTAAGAATTAAAATATAATTACTAAAAAAAAAACGATTAAGCTCGCGAACAATTCGATTATTAAACGAACTAAATTTGAACATAAGGTTTTAGGCTCGACTCGAACTTGAATAGTTGGAAAAATAAACGAACCAAGCTTGAACACTTGCTACTCGAATCGGCTCGGCTCATTTAGAGGCCCATTATAGATTGATAGTACATTTTCTTCTTTTTTCTGTCTTAAAAATGGGATAAAAGTCATTGAAGTTCCTTAAATCTTCAGTTTTCACTCCAACTAGTTTTAGACCCGCGTAATGCATGGACTCAGAAAAAAATTATAATAAATTCGCAATATTGAAGCACGAAACACATAGATATCATTTGGTTATTTTGGTAGTAATATTCGAAAACCGATGTATAAATTTTAGTAAGTAATAGCATTTTATATTTTATAAATACCGAAAATAATAAAAACACTATTACAAATTACATAAATAACCATAAAAGAAAAATAATATTTCTATAAATTAACTTTTATTAATCCAAATATAAAATGACAAAAAAAAAATAACCATATATTAGGATTAATTTTATAAATTTTTGCAAGTCAACAAAAAAAAAATATTAAATAGGGTCACTCATTATTTAATATATATAAAAAATAAAAATAAGAAGAAATAATAAAGAATATGAGAACTCACCATTTTATTTTGAAGAAGTTATTCTCCAACCTTGTTAAAATCCCTTAAAATTTTACATAAATTCCCCAACATTATAGAAGTATCTAATCAATTCCATATATATATATATGTGTGTTGGTGTGTAAATATGAAAAAAGTAGCCCCTCCCAAACTAATTTTCTAAATCTATTTCCACCTTCGATCTTTTCCTTTTCTTTTCTTCTCAACCATTGTTCTCGACAACCTCGACCTAGGTCACACCACATGAAGATTTGACCTTCACAACCATCTTTAAGAAATTCAATCACAGACGATATGCTACCGACGGTAAGAACGAATCCAAGCGAATTAAGTAATCTATTTGTCTCAAATTTATTATCACACTAGTTTTAAACCCGCACATTGCGCAGGCTTAGAAAAAATTATAATAAATTGTCAATATTAAAGCATGAAAGACATAGATATCAATTGGTCGAGTTAGGGTCCATTGGGGTGATTTTGTGCTGAGGTAGTGTTTCGTTCATCCTGATTGTTCTATCCTATAAGTGGTCGTCATTAATAAATCTAGTGTCCAAGTAAAAACCTACACAAAGACTTATTGGGGTGTGCCCTGCGAAATTCCTCCGTCTTGAGTAAAGAGCTCGGGAAAAAAATATGAATTTAAGTGTGTTAAGTAAATTTTTTATTACATGGTGTATCAGTTTCCCAGTATTTATTGGAGAGAGGATTGGATTAGTCATAGAAAATTAGGGCCTTGACCTCGGATCAGTAGTGTAACCCGATACATGGTGAAGTAGGCAATACGTGGCATGATTAAGCCTTTGGGTTTTACTCTATAGCCCTCTAAATGGACCCATAGGTATACAAAAGGATAGGAGATAGGGCACGATCCAAGATAGTATGGAGGCCTTTTGTTGGTGTACAGATTGTGCTTGGTCCTTGTAGACACAACATTTTGATCGTGCCCGCAAATATTTTTATGTTTTATTTTATAGTTAACTTTGTTTTATTTTATTTTATTCTAGAAAATGCAAAATACAAAAAAAAAAAAAAAAAAAAGGGAAAAAATGAAAGTAAAATAATAATAATAAAAAATAGAAATAACAAAATAAAGAAAATGAAATAAAAGAAAGAAAACAAGAAATAAACAAAAAGATGAGAAATAGTGAGAAAGAGAGAAATCGTGAAGAGAGAGAGAGAGAGAGAGAGAGAGAGAGAAATCTTATTATAATATTAAAAGCGAAAGATATTGCCTAAAATGAACAAGAGCAAAATATTTGTGATATGTCTAATCTTATAGCCCTTCGAAATCAAGGGCCAAGATTAATTCTTTCTACTCTTACTATTCTAACCCATTGTTCAGCCGTCTCTTCCCTAAACCTTTTATGTCTTCTTTTTCCTCTCTCGCGATTGATCTTCATCTCTCACCACCATCCATATCTTCGGTTTCACACATACCTCTCGATGCCGATATAGGCGATGTCGGCCAAAATCACGTTGACATGTGCGACGCATATAACATCGACTGGGGAAATTCATTTTTCTGGGAATATTGCTCATGAATTTAGTTTTGTAGGGATAAATTGAGGATAAAATCTAAATTTATGTGTTCACTTCTATGGGTTGCCAAAAGTGGAGATTCAAAACGAGGGGAGGAGAGAGGTTTCGTGCGTGTCTCGTATACCAGTGCATCGTCGGTATCTCATTTGATTCACTCAATCCCAATCGAAATTTCGCCATTGATAAAGGTGAGTGATGGTTAATTTACACTAATTTTACCAAAGTAAATTTATTTTTATCTTCAACCTTCACACTCAACCCCAATCGATCTACAACACAATTTCGACATTGGTAAAGGTGAATTATGGTTAATTTACACTAGTTTTACCCAAATAATTTTATTTTAATCTTCAATGGTTCAACCTTCACACTAAACCATTATTTATTTTTCCATGTATTTCTTCAATTCTAGTTGGACCATTCTTACTCCTCCTTTCTTTGTTTATTTTTTGATATTGGCAATATATATGTCATGGAATTAAGTTTATTAGTTCTTTCTAAATTGAATTTTTGAGCATTTGATATCTATAAATCTCAATTACATATATAAATATGAGTTTTATTTAATGTTTCTGGCAAAACATGTAAATTAACTTAATTACCATCGATGCAATGGATTGATCCTACAAAATACAACAGCATCTCATCTTAAAAGAGTAAGGAGTCAGTGGTTCTTTAGGGGATGGGTGCCTACGCTTCTTATTACAGTGCTTAGGGTGCTTGCAAGTTGATTCTATGAGTTTTTTCCATAATTTTTTTTTCGTTGTTTCTAAAAAGAAGGAAACAAAACTGGAAAGTTTTTTTTTTTCTCTTTGTTTCTGTATTTTTATTTCTATTCCCAATTTTTTGAGAATCAAAGAGAAATTTAGGAACAAAACACTAAACAAATGTCAGCTTATTTTAGGCATCTTGAATTTGGGCTCATAATGTTGTCATTTATGGGTTTTGACATTATGTAGAAATTAGTGGCATTGTGTAATGAAGTGATTTTTTGTACTGAAATGCTATTGTTATGTTATTACTAAATTATTAATAAAGAAAATATTTTATGTTTCCATTAGTTTCTATTAAATGAGGACTCCAAATTTCGCTCCCTGTAGTGTAATTTGTATTTCTGTTCTCATTTTTTTAAACAAAAATAGAAATTTGAGAACATGCCCATTAAATTCAGAATTTGTTTTGACCCATTTACTTCCATCATTTTTCATCTCCAGCATTTCATCCCCGAGACTATTTGTATTGAACTAAAATTACCATGCATTTCTTTGTTGTCATGGCCTTTGGACTCAAACGTTGTGGATATATCTTTTTCTATAGTATAGCCCAACGCTTGAAGAAAAATCATCATCATGGAAAAGAAAAAAAGGGTCTCTTTGGTTGAAGACAACTTTTTTTTTAGGGGTGTGTGTGAACCAACCAGACCTTAAAAGGGTATATAAACCTTCTTCGAATCGAAACAGCCTCTTAATTGGGTAAATCATCTTAAATTTGATTCTGGAAAGCGAATTCAATTTGTATTGTAATTCTACTTCTACTTCTTCTTGATTTATTGTACGTTCCTTGCAGATGGATGATTGGCTTCCGGCAAAATCATTTATAGCTGGATTTTCACCAAAATTTTTGTTTCCAAATATGTCGATTACAAGAAATCCAGGCAAGTCACTGAATTCCTCTTTACTAGTTTCTTCCACCTTTATTGCCTATATACACACACACATACACACACATGCATGTATTTAAATTATTCTATGAATGATTTTGAAAATTTATCCATGAGTCGATGTTAATCTCACGTAAAATGCATAAAATGTCACGTAAAAAGGGGCATTTAAAAAGGGTTAATGCGTCGAAATTACTTTGACATTTGTTCTATAACTTTGACAGTAGAAGATAAGTAAACTATTCTTCGTTCCTATATTTCTATTTCTATTCCAGAAAAAGCTTTGAACATAAATCGACGTTACGAGCAAGAAAACTTGTTTGTGCTGATTTTTAGATCAATTTTGAGAGGAAAAAACACAAAAAAAAAACTGGCAAAAAAACACAAAAAAATGGTTACCTAATAAAAATTATTTTCTCTTCTTGAATTTTTTTTTTTTCTTTTCTATCATTTAACTTATTGCATTTCTTCTTAAATATATTCAGTTGTTCCCTTTCATAATTTTTTTTGTGTTGTTTATTGTTTTCTTCAAGTCTGACTCCTTAATTGTTTATGGGTTATGGACATCATATAAATTTGCCAACAAATGAAAAATAAATGTTGTTTTCCTTTTGTTCTTTGGTGCTTATGTTCCGTCTCTTTCTCAATCTATGTTGCTTTTTTATTTCTTTCTCTTTTATGTTAATGTTATGCTCATGCTCTTAGCACGACCTCCATCCGAAAAAATAAAATGGTCTGAACATGCAAAACTTGGGTTACACAAAGCTATGTATTACTGTTCATATGGTATATTGTAGATAATGATGATAGGCTCTGAGCTTGATTCGTATTTTCTCTCCCAAATCATGATGTGCTTGGAATAGTGATTTTTAGGCTAATTTTGTTATTACAATTATAAAATTTGATTTACGAGTATATACAACCAAATGATTGTTTTTCCTTGATTTTAATTTATTTGCATTTGTTTGTAGCTCTCCTATCTTTGTAAATAAAATAAGGAAGTTAAAATTAGAAAGGAAAAACAATGGGGAGAATTAAAAAAATAACTTATAAATAAATTAAAATATTCATTTTTATTTTTAAATTTTGTGGTTTGTTTTTATGTATTTTATCATGTGTTCTATTTTGGTGTTATATGAGTATAATTTTTATTTATCAATATTCAGTTATAAACCAACTAATTTTGGATGTATGAGTCTTGACAAGTTAATGATATTTTTGTTTTTATTTTTTATTTTTTTCCGTTTTCAATGGTAAAGGATATCTCATAAAAATAAGGTTTACTGTGTTAGTTAAAGTAAGTTATATTTTTTGAGGGATTATTTTGTATATTGTGAAAATTTAATTAAGTGTACAATTGAATATTTGTTTATTTCTAAAGGGAGAAAAGTATATTTTTTATTATATAATTAATTTTTGGTTTGTGTGTTTGTATAAAGGTTTAAGTAATTGTATTTTTCTTTTGAGGGTCCCAAAATTTAAAAACAAAATAAAATAAAATACATATTTTTAAGGGTTACTAAAATACAACTCATGCCAAAAGTATAAAAAAATAATCATTTTAAAATTGTCCTTATTTTATAGTAATTTTAATAACAAGTTCCACTAAGATAGTAGCGGTAGCGAAAAATGAAGATAGTGGCAACAAAAGAAGAGGAAAAAGCAGACCGTGACGAGGACATGGTGACAAGGGCAACGGGCATATGAATAATGTTTTATTTATTTTAAAGAGGAGTCTGTGCTATTTTTTAAAAAAAAATAAAAAATAAAAATTAGTACTTATGAACAGTCTTTTATTTAGTTGGTTCTAAAAAAGTCGTTTGATTTAAAAGTGGAGTTGAGGAGGAAAACTTTTTATATTTTTGGTTGGAGTGTGCGTAAAGGTTGGTTAGTTATTTGGAGAGGTCTATGAAATATAGAAAAGAAAGGAAAGATAACAAAAAAAAATGGCCTACCAAATCCAATTACCAAAACTTATTTTCTTTAAAAAAAAAAAATAGAAAAAGAAAATACATTAACATTATTTTAGTTCAAATTAAATGCTCATATTTTTTTCTAAAACCATGTTTTTATTATGATACTTCAAATACGAAAAATATATTCGCAATCATACGTCTCTTTAAATTTTAAATTATATTCAATTAAAATTTCATTATTCTATCAAACATTTAACAATACTCTCAATTTAAACACATAAAACCAACATGTTCATATGTTAATTGAAAATGAATATTAAAAAAACTTTTAAATATTTTCAACAGTCTCAATAATACATAGTTAACCCACAAAAATAACATTAAAAAATTTACTAATTAATACAAAACATTTTTGTCAAACAAAATAAATACAAACTTAAATTTACACAATCAACCAGAATACATATGCAATTTATTCCAAAAAAAACTAGTAGAAATAGAGATGAAAGGAACCAAGATAGAGCAGAAGAGAGAGAGAGAGAGAGAGAGAGCGAGAGGTCAAAGAGGGTAGGACCACCCTTGTTCTTACTATTGTTGTGTATGTGAGCCGTGTGTATGTGAAAATCAATGGGCCCCACTATTTTAGTCAAGCTTGTGAGTGTGTCTGTGAGTCATGTGTGTGTGTGTGTGTGTGTGTGTATGAGAACCAGTGGACCCCAGACCCTTTTATTGTCGCGTGTGTATGCACGTGAGAGAGAGAAAAAGACAATGGGCTCCCACCATGTGTCAAATGAACAATAGAGGCAGTGAAAGGCACGTGTTTCTCATGCGCCCTACATCCAGAACCTTCATTTCTTCCTATTTTCACGAATTTTCCCTTTCCATGTCCAACTTGGACTGGGTTTTGGTGGCCAGACCTAGTTTTTATGGTTTTCTCGTGTTTTTCACGCCCCATCCTTTACTACAAATAGGGTCCTCCTCTTCCCACTTTATACATTCCAAAATTGAGAGAAAAAAAAAAACCCTTAGAGAGTAATTCTCATCAAAAGCCCTTTCTGAAAGCCGTCTGCGACAGAGAAAAACCCGAGCATCGGGATTCTTGGCCTAGAACAGGTATATTCTTCTTTTATTTTTTAGTTTATTTAAATATATCCATAATTTAAATTAATATAAATTTTTTGTTTCTTTTAATTGTCCGATGACTCGATGAAAAACGCCAGGATGAGGTTTTCTCATTCTCAATCTGAACTTTTGAGAATTTAGACAAGGACACCCACACCTGTTGATCCTAATGAAGAAACTCTCAATTCGCAAAGAGGAACGAGTTTATTTCTAAGCTCGGTTGCCCCCAAATCATTGTAAGTTTGATAATTTATTTCAAAAATAAAAAATAAATAAAAGAGAAAGGAAAAAAAAAGGGGGGGGGGGGGGAAGAGGAAAAAAATAAAAACGAAGAAAGGGTAACATAGCAGAAAGCATTTGTGCAAATGTGGAAAATATTTGAAGAGGAAAGGGGATAGATTGGTTCACTCAAGGTTTCCGCTCTAGACTAATTAGGCAGGTAAAACGATATTTTTTTGGATCAAAACTTAATGGATTTTAATAGAATTAGAATTTTTGAAAATAAACATTGATCGAGGTCTAGAAATATATTGGAATCATATTCCTCTGCAATCTAAACTTAAGATCTCACAGAAAACCATATCGGGTATTGAAGGTACTCGTTTCAATAATTTTTGACATTTTGCCATTTTTTTTTTTTTACTAAATCAATTTTTCAAGACTTGAGAAGACACAAATCATGCAAAATTATTAGAACTCCAAGTATCGGAGCACCTAGAATTTTGAAAAGACAAGAATTCAGTCGAACAAACCAAGGAGATCCTAATGAGGCATGTTGGGCCTTCCCCTAAGTTGAAAAACCAAATCTCGGAAGTCAAAAACAAAAAACAAAAAACAAAATGGGAAGAAGTCTCATTGAATCACCCCAAGGCATGTCGGGCCCTGAGATGGAAAGTAAAGTTTCTAAATTCAAATGGAAGAATCTCCTAATATTGCTTTGATCCAAGCACAATCAGCCGAAGTGATTACGGCCGAAAAGGGGAAACGGAATTGGGAGTCATCAAAGGTGACAAGTTTTTCAGAACAAAATTTTATTTTGCATGCGTTTTTCTTGTCCACTTACAGGGATCTCAAAAAGGACCGGAAACATGGATTTCTTTATCATTAGGATCTCTTACCTTCCTGTAGACTTAAATAAGGAGACTTTTACTGCTGAAAATTCAAAAGCTCTAAAAGAGCATCCAGGTATGTGTTTTGCCCTGAAAGGGGCATACAGTGAACTACGCTAAGTCTGATCCTTGGCGTAATGCTAAGGTACGTAAGTAACTATAAAGGTTTTGTCATTGAAGTATCAGCCTCAGTCGCTGGCTGGAGAATATTTTGTATCTTGTGTTCCTTATTTTACATTTGTCTCCTCATAACGGTTTCTTATTTTGCATTCAGCCTTTCTCTGATGGCGTTTTATTTTCTACCTTTCTGTGGTGCATTTCATGTTGCATTCAATCTCTCTGTGATGGCTATTTTATTGTTGTCTCTCCATGACAGCATTTTATTTTTGTATTTTGGCTCTCCATGATGGTCTTTTATTTATATTCTATCTCTCTGTGATGACCTTTCATTTTTGTATTATGCCTCTCTATGATAGCTTTTTATTTTTGCATTATGTCTCTCTGTGATGACTTTGTACTTGCATTTATGCCTCTCTGTGATGGCTTTTTCATTTGCATTCTGCCTTTTCGCAATGACATTTTATTTTTGCATTATGCCTCTCCGTGATGACTTTTTCGTTTGCACTCTGCCTCTCCGAGATGACTTTTTTATTTTCATTCTATCTCTCCATGATGAAATTTCATATTGCATTTTACTTCTCCATGATGGCTTTTTCACTTTTGCATTTTGCCTCTCCGTGATGACTTTTTATATTTTGCGTTACCTCTCTGTGAGTACGACTTTATTTTTGCATTCTTTTTTTGCCTCGCGTAGAGCATATGTTGAACTACGTGTGACCTGTTGTTTGGCACTATCAAGATACGTAGACGACCCTTGTAGAGTTCGATTGTAATTCATCCATATTCTATTCTCATCCTTTTTTCATCACGCCCTGAAAATGGTTTTTTATTTTTTTATTTTTTTTATTTTGTCTTTTGTTATAAAATTTCAAAAAATTAAAAAACAAAATTAAAAAATTTAGAAAATGAGACGATCAAAATCACGTGATCTTTTGTCTTTGTCAAACAAGTAGACTTTACATGACAAAGAGGAACTGCTGTAGACACAGCATTTGGATCGCCCCACAAAATTTTTATATTTTATTTTATAGTTAACTTTGTCTTATTTAACTTTATTTTATTTCAGAAAATGCAAAATACAAATAATAAAAAATAAATAAAAATGAAAAAAGGAAAGTAAAATTGAAAATAAAGAAAATAAAAATAAGAAAATAAAAAAAAATGAGATAAAAGGAAGAAAAGAAGAAATAAAGAAAAATGGGAGAAAAAGTGAAAGAGAGAGAAATCGTGAAGAGAGAGAGAAGAAGAGAGAGCAAGAGGTCAAAGATGGTGGGACCACCCTTGTTCTTGCTATTGTGGGGTGTGTGTGTGAGCCCTATGTGTGAGAAAATCAATGTGTGTCACACCTCACCCCAGACACCCGTCATGTGGGGCCGGTGTAACGTAGACATGACACCGCCCAATTGACTAGCCAATCTCAATACGTCAATAACAAAAGTGTAAATCTATACAACACATTTACCTAATAGTAAAAATATTTTGTAATAATAAATCATTCTATAACATTTAAATGGATCAAGCGTTGAGTATAGAACCAGCACGTAACTAGTAAAATTCTCCATAATATAAGCAGTGAAAATAAAACAATAAATATAAGTTCCATTCCAACCCATCCAGTAAAATAATACCAATCACCATAATAAATAATAAATCGCCCAATATAAGTAAAACATCACATCTCAAACACACATCTCAAACCACCACTCCACCACAACACACACTGGCTAGCCACAGTAATCGTTTTAACCTCACGATCGGGAGTTGCAACGGTACCATAACATTCGTAGGAATGCCTTCCTATGAAATATCCACACCCCTTTTTGGGGAGAAATATAATGCACACCCCTTACGGGAAGAAACATCCATATCCCATGGGAAGAATCCACACCCCTTACGGGGAGAAATATAATCCACACCCCTTTTTGGGGAGAAATCACACCCCTTTCGGGGAGAACAATTATGGCATCGTTAAAATCATCAATATAGTTAAAAATCCACATTCCTTACAGGAAGAAATACATTTTCACGCCACATCGTCAAAAAAATCCACACCCCTTATAGGGAGAATATAAACCACACCTCTTTCGGGGAGAATTTCCAAAATCGCGTTTTTCCCTCTCCTTTTTAAAAGTGCCACCGATTTCAGTAAAAACTATTTTTCCACCTTTGTTTTTAGAAAACCAAGCTTTTTTAGAAAACCGTATATTCTTCACTCTCTTTTCGAAACCACCCATTTCCAACGAAAATTATCTTTTAATCCTTCTTTTTAGAAACCAACACAATTCCCCGGAAATTCATTTTACCAACTCACCCAAAAACCTGCTTGATCCATATCATTTATGAAATCGTACAGTGTAAGTAAACACATATGTTATCATATATATATGGAAAATAGTTTGGTAAGAAGACAGTACATTCACCTCGTTAACCGCTCTCCAAAACCTTCACTGACCACACCCTATCGGGACACCGGTGCCTGCGAGCCTAATAGTAATAGAGCCTAAATTAATATCTTATCTAAAACATCTAAAACATCTAAATCATGAAATGCAGATCCTATATTTCAAATCGTTACTATTTTATGTACCACGTAATTAAAATTAATTAATCGTTAGGAAATTGTTATGATTCTGGGATTTGTAACGTTAAATAAAATTTAATTTAACGAAAATTATTAATCGATTGAAATTTCACCTGTTTCTGAATCGTTTGGCGACCACGAGATAGATTTTTTATTTTCAGTGGGGTGGTTTGTGTAATTCCCTTTTCTTTTCTTTTTTTTCTTTTTCCCTTCTTCTTCCTTATTTCTTTTTTTTTCCCGTTCCTATTCTGTTTTGGTTTCCGCCAGCCGGCCACGCACCACCCGTTGGCAACCACCCTCACACACCCAGTAGCAACTCCGTCAGACTAGAACGGAGACTCACACAGCCGCCGACCAAACAAAACCGACACATACATACACCAACCTGAAAACTGAATGGCATACCCATCCACCAAAAATCGACTGCCGGACACACCCCGCCACAGCGACCAATAACCGTCAATAACCACACTCACACCGTTGGATCAAATACACACACATACCTGCACACAGCAACACACATGCCCACACTATCCCAGCTGGAGAACGACAGTCCACGCACAAATGCCACACACACACACACGGACACACCCCTAGTCGGCCCATGACCCCCAGCCGACCACCCATACATACACGAAGTCAACGAACGCATACGCACGTCTGAACCACACGCCGAAACACATACACCCACATACACTACCGGAAAAACAGAGCACCCACGACCCAATACACATATGTACACAGCTATACACCCACTCTCCGAACGACGGTCGTCTGAACAACGCTCACTTCGCTGGCGACACACATATACCGCCGGCTGGACGGACGGACATACACACGCACAACCGGAGCCCACTGTCGACCTCCCTCTTTCTCTCATTTATTTCTTGTTCTCATTTTACAGCCAACATACACACACACACTCCACTTACCCAACTGGAGAGACGGGGACGACACCCCCACCGGACCAACAACAACGCCCACCAATGACATAACAACGGTGATCGAAAAACACACACACCGCACCTCTGCTAGAGCAACGGTTGTGATCCGAAACTCACCACCGTCGAACCCTCTCTCTCTCTATTTCCTGATTTTCTTTTTAATTTCAGATCTGATGAGATTTTTTACGCGCCCTAAGTCCGAAACCTTCATTTCCTCTTATTTTCACGAATTTACCCTTTCCTTGTCCAACTTGGACTGGGCTTTGGCGGCCAAACATAGTTTTTAGGGTTTTCTCATGTTTTTCATGCCCCAACCTTTCATATAAATAGGGTCATCCTTTTCCCACTTTATTCATTCCGAAATTTTGTGAAAAAAAAAACCCTTAGAGAGTAATTCTCATCAAAAGCTCTTTCAGGAAACCGTCTGCAAGAGAGAAAAACCCGAATATCAGGATTCTTGACCTAGAACATGTATGTTCTTCTTTTATTTTTCAGTTTATATAAATATCTCCATAATTTAAATTATTATAAGCTTTTTATTTCTTTTAATTGTCCAATAACTCGATTAAAAGCGTCGGGATGCAGTTTTCTCATTCTCAATCTGAACCTTTGAGCGTTTAGACGATGATATCTACACCTACTGTTTCATTTATTTATTTAATTTTTGCATTTTTTTTAATTTTTTTTTTTTTTTTTTGTAATTCATAAAGAGAAAAAAAACAAAAAAACTAAGTCATCTGATGATCCGATAAAAACACCTGGGTGGATTTCTCATGTTTAAACTTAATCCTCGAGCGTTAGGTGAAGGATGTTCTAATTTTTTATTTTTCTGCATTTGTTTTTATTTTTTTATTCTTGTTATCAAAACCCTAAAAAATAAAAAATCCAAAAATACAAAAATAATAAAATCTTAGTTTGTAAGAATTAATCCTTACGAACCTTAAGGTGAATCCGACGATTCGATAAATCGTGGGAGAGTTTTCCATGGTTTCGTTTCCATTCCCCGAATCGAGTGGAATTTAGAAATGATTGGTTTTAGGAAATCTCTTCCCTCGGTAAATTCTTTCGTGGGATTCCGATTAAGTTTCAGAAAGATTGATTCGAACAAAATTGTTTCCGCGAACCTCTCTCGATTCCCATATCCATAGAATTTGAGAGAATTTCAAATCGGGATTTCTTTAAATTAATCGGGCAAACTTAAGATAGATACTTTTTCATCCATTAGGCATATTTATTTCTCATATCATTTAGACAGCATGTTTAGGACACTTTTACCACTTACACGTTTTATACATACAGTTTTTTTTTTTTTTTTCACGAATCCATGTTGCTTTTTCACATCTAGTCACGACACGTGCACCACTTATATTTTTTTATTAAATAATTAAATCATTTCCATGCATAATAATGTTAATTCGCTTAGTGTTCCCTCTTCAATTCCTATATCCATATCAAGTTTGCATTGACATATTTAAATCAAACCCTTTAGTATTTTTTTTAGTTCGTTTTTGCATAAAAAATAAAATTCATATAGATATTAGTTTTGCGTTCATATTTTTAATCTTAGTCACCTCTTTTAGTTTGCCTATTTAAATAAATAAGTCTCTCAAAAACATACATACCCCCCCACCCCCGGGAGGATTGTCCTTATCGAATCCTTAATATTCGGTAAGAGGTTATACTGGGGGAACATCTCCAAAAATACAAAAACTTGTCCCACCTTATTTGTGAAAATACCAAAAAGATTTTATAAGAAGGAATTGATTTCAAAATGAAATAAAATGTTCGGACTAAACTAATTAGGCTTATGTGGACATAAGGTATTGTTTTTGGACAAACGTCTTGGGGTGCCTAACACTTTCTTGAGCGTAACCGACCCCTAAGCCTTGAAATGAATCTTTTTAGTTTGACTGGGTAGTGTTGGAGTTAATTTTTACTTAGGCCTTTTAAATTATTTTTCTAAAAAATCGGTGACCTAGCACACCATTTAAACCCAATACTAGTTGGCGACTTCTTATTTCTAAAAATGGCCTAAAGTATTTTTTTGAGAAAATCGGCACTTTGAAAAACCCCTCTCACCTCAAGCTAATTATTATTTAATATTCTTTATCTTTTGAAAAATTGGGGCTCATCTGTCCCTACTAAACGTTGATCGAATCATGATAATGTGGTCGGGTTATCGGAGGGGTGACCTCACCATTCGATCATTTTTGGTCAGTCCTTGGAAAGTGGTTGGACGGCCTTCATGTCACGTGGTAGATCAATGACAATTGGCGTTCATATAAGGTCAGTGACACGTACCTCGCTGCTATGTGGTGACTTTTGAGTGCTGCAAGTGGCTTCGTAGAAATGCCCCTCACTAATTTTCATTATGTTTCCACATTCGATCTTTCATTTTCTTCTAAACCATTGTTCTCGACCACCTCGACCGAGGTCACACCACCTAAAGATTTCACCTTCATGACCATTTCTAAGAAATGCAATCATAGACGACATGCAAGTGACGGTAAGAACAAATCCAAGCGAATTAACTATTATATCTTTTTCAAATTTATTGTCATATTAGTTTTAGACCTGCATATTGTGCAGGGTTAGATAAATTATAATAATTTTTTAACATTGAAGAATAAAACACAAATATATCATTTGGTTACTTTGAAAGTAATATCGGAGAATTGATGCATAAATTTTAGCGAGTAATAGCGTTTTATAAATACCGAAAAAAATACACTGTTAGAAACTACATAAATGACCATAAAAGTAAAATCATATTTTTATAAATTAACTTTTATTATTATACTATAAAATGGCAAACAAATAATCATATAGTACGATTAATTTTATCAATTTTTCCAAGTCAATAAATTCTAAGTTAATTAATTTATTTCGTATTTACTTTCTTTTTGGACAAAAATATTTTTTGAATTACAATTATTAGTTTATGTAATTTAAAATTTGGATTAGGAAAATTAATCATATATTTATGTATTAATTAGAAAAAATTAAATATAACTATAAATAATAATAATTGGGCCACTCATTATTTAATATATATAAAAAAATATGAAAACTCACCAAAAGGCTTGGAGAAGTAATTCCCTAAACCCTAAAACCTTTTTTTTTTTTTTTTTTAAAAAAAAAAAAAAAGGAAACACGACTTAAAAACCACAAACACTAAAAGCTTAGGTGGTGTTTGGTTAATGTTGGTGTTTTTCTATTTTTATTTCTAATAAATTGGGATGTGAATTTAGTTTCCGTTTTGAAGTATTCCAAGAATAGAAACATATTTGGTAAAAGTTATTGTGCTAAAATTACTCACCACTACTACACAAATCCAACTGATGAGGGAATATTCAACAAAGCCCAAATAGGAGACACGTGTCATGACAACATAACACCGTGAGTAAACCGACTATGGGCGCCAACTCGGTTAATGTTTCATCCTCTAACTCCGGTCAGAGCCAGGCCCCTGGGCATGTTAGTTATCACTAGTCGTACTAGGGAGCAGACAAAATGGTCTCCACATAACAAGGAAAGATTCGTTACCTCCCTTAAATAATGACTTTATGATTTGCACCCATCATCTACGCCACCTTAATGGTGATAGGCCAAAATTGACGCCACATTAATAACAGCGGGTTGCGAATCAGGGAAGACTTGCCAAACAAGTCTCCGCCCTCCTACACATATCAGAACGTTGAGCTAACCAGGTGCGCACAATTTTTCCTAGTTACCACTCTGCCAAAATTCTATTAAAAACTCTTGACTGATTCTCACATTGGAGGTACAACACCCACCCGTGATGCATTACTTTGTTGGAACTCTAACTGAAGGAAAGTGAGTTAAACTAGAGAATATTCTAGTGATCTGAATCTCAGGGTGACATGTCCAATGATCCATTTTTGGGCAACTTAAATAAAAAAATTAGTATACTAATTTAACTTTTACTTTTATAGATTTAAACCACTATCCATAAGTTGGAGTTCAAATCCAGCGCTCAGGTTTCTGCCTTGTTTATTCATCAAACTAACAACAATATTATCCTCATTTTACTGTATATGGACAAGATGATCATTACATGAGATGATCTATGTGGAATCTCTGAACTCAAAAAATTTATCAGTGATAAATTCAAGATGAAAGAACTTAGTGTGCTCACTTCTTTTCTTGGCCTCAAAATTTCAATTGGTTCAGATGGATACTCTTTTTCTTTCAAGCCAAATATGCCTCTAATCTTCTTTTAAAAAGTGGAAACACTGACTCCACCACTAGAAACACTCATTTGAAGTCGAATATTAGACTCGCTCCTCTAGATAACTCTCCACTCCTAGACGCCACTCTCTATCGCCAAGTAGTTAGAAGTTCTGTATATCTCACAGTTACTTGCCCAGACATCGCCTATGTCATCCATCATATTAGCCAGTTCAATCTGCTTATCGAACTATTCATTACTCGGTTCTTCTTCACATTTATCGGTAAGTCAAAGACACCTTATTTCACGGACTTTATTTCTCTACCCAGTTCACTCTTATCTTACAGGCTTATTCTAATGGCGATTAAGCTGGAGATCCCACCGACAGATGTTAAACTACTTGTCACTATTTATTCTTGGGTAATTCTCTCATTTTCTAGTGCAATAAGCATTTCTTTCCCTAATCTCTCGCCAGAATTAATTAAATTAATGTAACCAGTTGCCTCCTCTCTTAGTCACTTATTCTATCTCTTCACCAAACACATTATTCCGCTCCATTCTCTCAAATATCCTCATCCCTAAATCACCAACTAATGCACTATTCTTCTCTCTTTCTCTTTTTCTCTCTCTCTCTCTCACTCACTCCTTTTTTTTTTTTTTTTTTTCTCTCTCTCTATCTCTATTTCTATCTCTATCTTCTACTAGAAACAAATGCCACCATACAATCCTAGCCTCTAAACAACATCCATCATCGCATAATCCGAGCTGCTATCGCTGATCGCACTAACCCTAATATCGTTTCTACGCCGACATCCACCACTTCCTATCTCTTAGATCTAGTGAAAATGCGAACATAGTTGGTGGAAGTTGTTGAAGACAGTCAGATCTAGTTGGTGAAATCATTCAAGAACTATATTTTTTTTCTTCTTCTCATTCAAAACCATAATCCCATTCTCCTTGAAATTGATTTCTCTTTCTGATTTGGGAAACATTAACCTCCAATTAGGTCTTCAGTTGGATAAATCTAAGTTCGATTTCTCTATTTTTGCATTTTCTCATTCCATCGCAGGTACACACGTATCTCAAAAATCCATACCACTCTATACACAAATCTTTTTTATTATTTTCTTCTCTTTCTTTGGTAGGTTTTCTTTCATTCTATTCCTCTACCTTTCTTTGGTAGGTGTCCAAATCGTGAAATTTATGTGTATTTTTGTGCAATTGAGAGATCGGGATTGAACTTGGAAGTGTGTCTGTGGATGAATTTTGTTTTTCTTATTTACCAATCTCTCTTATTGAAGTGTGATGAACATCTGCATAAAGTAGTTGAACTCATTCTAGATCATTTGTGATTATCGTTTGAATTTATAATTCGATTTCTTTGAGGCCCTGAGACTGATCTAGCTATTGTGAGGAAGATAAGGGACATAATCGATGAGCAAAAGATGTTACGATACAGGTCATCAACTACACTAAGAGTGGTATGGATTCCTATTGCATTTTTTTAAAGTTGATACTTGCATTTTTTTTTAAAGTCCATTTTTGCTGTTTTTGATCCACATTTTTTTCGATTACAATGTGTAGCTACATTTCCACTTTCTTTTGTATAAACAGGGATAGGTACAGTATTTCATTCGAGTACTACCAGATAGAAGGGAACATGTTGAACTACTTCACAACAAGAGAGCACAAACAAAATATTGTGTTCAATTTAAAATAAGTGTTTATAACGCTGCTATTAAATATAATTGTTTCACTTATTATTGGGTTATTTGAAAATAAGAATGAAGAATACAAGAATGTTGTATAAACGAAGAAAATTTTATTCATTTTAAAAAAAAAAAAAATTAGAGTTGTCATAGTGAAACTTTATTGTTCATTTGGAAACATTTATTAATTATTGGTTTTAATGTTCATTGTTTTTTTCTTTTTCTTTTTTTCTTTTTTCTCTTTTTGAGATTCGTGGGTAGACTAGTGGTAAGGCCTACCCCTCCTCAGGCAAGTGGTCTAGGGTTCGAATCTCACCAGGTGTGTGAGTTAAAAAAATATTTATTGTTTTTATGGACGACTTATTATTATTGATTATTGCTAAGTTCATTTGAAAATAAGAGTTGAGTTTAACAATATTAGTCTTGTCATTTAGAATTGTGCATGACGTGGATTATACATGGTATTTGGGAATATTATATAAATAAAGGGGACCATATCAATTTTTTATTTTTTATTTTTTTGCTAAATTATGTTATTTTTACATTAAATTAACCTTAAATTTCACAATAAAAATTAAAACCTGTCTCTTCAGGCACCAGTTATACCCTAGTGATATAAACAACTGAAACTTCTTCACAATGTATTGTAACAAAGCTCATTATGACATTTATGTCTTAGTATTACTTCGACAAGGCACTACAAATTGCAAATATTATTATGAATATTTATAACTATTTCACTCTAAATTATAACGAAATTATGTAATATTATAATTTATGTAATGTCATTTTTGTACCGAATCTCATTATGAAATTTGTTTCTTATACTTCATCTTAGCTGAACTGTCGGGCCGACAAGTTTTTTAGTACAACGGCTACGTCTCTCTCTCTCTCTCCCTCTCTCTCTCTCTCTTTCTTCAACTTCATCGCATGCATGCACCACCAAACACTATTTGTTTTGGGCAGATCTAAGTTCTATTTGGTGCAATCTAACTTTGATTTGGTTCAATCTGGCTTCAACTTAACAATATCTATTTTCAATTTCTCTAAACCTTTTCCTAATTTTTAAGATATTTAACGCCTTTAAAAATCCCCCTCCATTGCTAATTTCTTTATGCATCTATAAAGTCAAGTATGATTTTCTTCATGTATCCATCGTCGATGTTATTCATTGATGCTCTTCGTTTTATTTTCATTCGGTTCTTTCTTGATTTTTATTGTTGTTTTGTATTCATTTTACTGTTGCTTTGTATTCATTTTAGTGTTACTGTTGCTTTTTATACTCTGCGTTGAATTTTGGGTGAGATTGTTTCTCTATTATATCTTATGGTTTTAGGTTATTAGAGAGGCTAGGGAGGATGAAACCGATTGTTTGTTGAAGAATTCAAGTTGTTTTTTGGAGGATTAATGTTAATTGAAGGTCTATTTGTGAGGAATTTCTACAAATTAATTTTATATTAGTCATCATACTATTTTTTGTGTGTGTGTTTTGGTTTTGTTATACTGGTTCACCGACTTCTATTTTGTTTATGTGTTATTATAATCAATTCTTTAATTTCATAACTGGTTTTTAAATGGTGTTCTTCAATTTCATTGTTAAGATGTAAGTTTCTATTCTATTTCGAGAATTGTGTTTGAATTTCTTTTGTAGATATTGTTCTTCTCCCAATGTAAGTTTTCATTTCCATTTTTTTGCTTGAATTTCTATTCTTGTTTTTCTTTGATATTATTCTCTTAATTTGCTTTTGATAACCCTCTATTATCTTAAGATAAGGAACTAATGGTTAATACGTAACATGGTTTACACCATTTAGAACCTAGGGTTAGGTTTGAAGAAGTTAGGAGGAAGATGAAGGTCAGAGGAGGGAAATTCAATTTTTGTTGCATTCAGACCTTGAATTTCACCCCTTTGATTATTGATTCCCAATATAACTGAAGAAGTAGAATTCACGATTTAGTAGTTGAGTAGCAATGGAAGCAAACACCAGCAAGCCAAGCTTGGAGTCATTCTATTCGTGTTCAAATTTGAATTCGAAAAAAATAAATAAATAAGGAGGGTACTCAATCGAGGGATTGTTGATTGCTGGGCACAAGACGTGCGTAATACTCACAACCCTCAATTTAGCATTTGACAACGGCAAGTGCCATCAGCACACCATCTCTCATAAGTTTCTCTTTGTCTCCCACGATCACATGGATCATATGGTAAGTCTTCCTATTTTAATTTCAATTCCATAGTTCCGGATTAAGTTGAATTTGGTTAGTATTCGAGCTTTATAGTTGAAATTACACTTTCAAAACTCTCCTTAGGCCTTAAAGCTAAATAAAGTTTTTGTTTCTATCCGAAGGACTGACCATGTATGTTGCAACACGTGAATTATACAGAATGACACCTCCTATAGTTATTGTATCTAAATGTATAAAAGAAAGTGTTAAAAAGCTCTTCGAGGCTCACTGGACAATTCAGAGCTTAAGCATACTCTGATTGACTTGGGCGGGGATAATGCTTGATGCTTGAAACAATTTTATTTATTTATTTATCTTCTATTGTTATTGGTGGTGGTGGTGGTAGGCTGTTTTTGAGTGAAGGCAAAATTTAATACCATCAAATTTGGGTTTTTAAATATGGTAGTTTTGTTCTTAGGTTGGTTGCCTGGGTAATAAAAAAATTAATTTTAGCCTGATTTGTTTAATTTTTTTATTACATAAGCTATAGTATTACTCTATAGCTTATGTAACTCTATAGTATTACTTTTTTTTTCCCTGTGTTGTTGGTAGAATTGTTAACAAGAAAGGCTTACTCTTTTGTAAGTTTAATTTTGTGGACTAAACATGTTTTAAAATCTGAAGTGTTCATTTGTAATTTTTTAAATGCATATCTAAATTAAAAATTTAAAACAACTTGCTATATATATTCTAAACTTAATTTATTTTTATATTTTAATAAAATATTTGAGGAAATAACGCACTGACTTACTCCATTCTTAAAATAAATAAATAAATAAATAAATAAATCTCTCTCAAGTAAATTGCGAAAAAGATTATATGTAGTGATTTTTTTTTTTTACAAAATAGAAAAATAGTTTATACACATAATTGTAGAAAATGAAAGGGTACATATTCAAAGTATATTCTCAAAACAAAATTGTATACAATTCAATGTTGACTATTAAATGTCGATATTTTTTACTGTCGAAATATTTTTTTTTAATTTAGATTTTTTTTTTTTTTTTTTTTTTTTTTTTTTTGAAGTCTGTGCCTTCAGGAGGATTTTCCGTGTTAGTATATGTGTGTTTGTATATATATGCAAAGCCACTCTATCATACCAAATAAACTCTTAGAACAACTAACTCCGACTTGTACTTTGAATCTCAGAAATAGTATATAATATTGATTATATCTCATAATCACAATAATACGGAATTAATTAATAATCTAAAGCATATATGGATTATAGGACACAATAATGAAGAACGTTAATTGAAAACGTACATGTCTCGGTCATTGTAAGAGATTGAATTATCGCAGCAGAATACACACTAAGTCTTCCTCCCTATGATCTAGATTATTGTGGTGGCGGCTCTCAATAGGAAGAAACCCTTAATCTAGACTAAGGAGGGGACCTAATTATTGATATTAGGGTTTCTCGTTGTACCCTCTCATAACGGGCTTTAACGAAATCCAAAATCTACATTTGCCACTTAATTGGGATTCTACATAAAATATTTTACAACCCAAATCAAAATATGATCACTGATTATTTGGGATAGTTATATAATAGATTATCTATTAACCCGTTTTTGTAAAACAATTTATTCAATTAATGTTAGCTCACAAATTTTTTTTCAACATTCTCCCACTTGGACTACATTAATTGAATAAATTTAATTTTGAAAATAAGACTCTCGGTTAATAACAGAAAAAATTTATTTTTGTGTGGCCACACATTTTTTAAAGAAATGATAGCCTATAAGTAGCATATTTAAAAACTATCCGGTCCAACGTGATCTTAATATTGGATTATGATGGTCTATATGTTAATCTCAATAAACATAAGACCTTTCATACTTACAAATACTTATAACCATATCGACATAGATCGTAAGCCAAGTAGTGTAGTAAGAAACCAATGTCAAAATGTGATCATTATCAATATGCATTGTTCTTATCGGTCCTTATTACAATTTCTCAACAAAATAAAATTGTAATTGCAATTTCTCAACAAAAAGAAATTACTAATTGTAGTTTCTCAACAAAATGAAACTACTGCAATTTCTCAATAAAATAAAATTGTTAATTGCAGTTTCTCAACAAAATAGAATTGTTGCACTTTCTCAACAATATGAATTTGTTTGACTTTAACAAGTCATCTATTACTAACAATACATCACGAGATGTCAAAATAGTGATTTGTGACAATCAAAAGTATACAACTGTAATTCTTAAAGCACAATATCTTAAGACACCATATTGTATATTTAATATATAATAATATAATATGCAATAATGATGATCATCAAATAGATTTCATTTTTGCAAAATGTATAACAATAGTGGTCACAGTGAAATTATCGAAATAAAAGGAAATACAAAAGCACCTATTAAACCAAATAATCAAAAGACTCAATGACACTCATATTCACAATATGTTCCTTGAACACTGTGGGTCTTAAACATTGGTTTAATATAATCAATTCAAATAATATGATACACAACAATATAATATGCAATAATGATGATTATCAAATTTAATTTTGCAAAACACATATCAATAGTGATCACAACATATCATAGAATTAAAAAAAAAAAATACAAAAAAAAAAAACTCTCACTAAACCAGAGAATCAAAATTCCCAAATAAATATAAGCGACAGAATATAAAAATCAATTACGTTATCATAAACTCTCATTTGGGTAGAGTCTACAATGAACAATTATTCTCTAAGTATATCAACAAAATAAGGAAAAATTTATAGCAATAGTTAATAATGTTTACACGATACAATTATCGAAATAAAGGAAATTACATAGACTCCCATTAAATCAAAGAATCAATTTAGAATTTTATTGTGGCGTTATTGTTATTCACAACAAAATAAACTGTTTTCACAAAAAAATTGCAACTAGATCAATTATGGATAATAGGCAAAATGTTCAATTAAGTATAGAAAATACAATATAAGAATCAATTGTGTTATCATAAAGTCCCATTTGGGCAGGGTTTACAATAAACAATTATTCTTTAATCATGAAGATCAATAAAATAAGAAAAAATTAAAGATTTAAAAAATCGATCCCTTTTGGGCAGATTGACCTTCAAATCCATATATTTCCTTCAAAGCATAATGAAACAAATAATCTTTTAAAATTCATTCTCTTTAGACAAACAAATTTATTGAATTATTTATTTCACATAATATCCTCGTGCAATTAAATTAATTTGCACAATAACCCCCTTTTGGTAGGTGAATATAAAAATTAATCTAAAATTTTTCCATTAACAAAAATAGAAATCCGAAAACTTACAAACTATGCAAGTTAAATCACTTTGGTAAAATAATCTCAACGATTTATAAACAAGCCTTCCAAATTAGAATAATTAAACTATATTACTCAATAATTAAATTAATTTGTACAATAACTCCCTTTGGGCAGGTGAATATACAAATTAATCTAAAAAAAATTCATCAACAAAATAGGAACTCGAAAACTTGCAAACTATGTTGGTTAAATCACGTTGGTAAAATAACCTCAACAATTCACAAGCAACCGTTCTAAATTGAAAAAATTAAACTATATTACCCAACAATTAAATTAATCGGCACAATAACTCCTTTTGGGTAGGTAAATGTACAAATTAATTTAAAAATTTTCCATCAACAAAATAGGAACTCGAAAACTTGTAAACGATATTAATTAAATCACTTTAGTAAAATAACCTCAACAATTCACAAGCAATCGTTCCAAGTTAGAAAAATTAAACTATATTATCCAACAATTAAATTAATCTGCACAATAATCCCCTTTGAGCAGATGAATGTACAAATTAATCTAAAAATTTTCCATCAACAAGATAGAAACTCAAAAACTTGCAAACTATATTGGTTAAATCACTTTAGTAAAATAACCTCAACAATTCACAAGCATCCGTTCCAAATTGAAAAAACTAAACTATATTGTTCAACCACAACAGTGCATATTAGTGACATATATGTATATGATCAAAACAAGATGAAGTATGTTACAAAATGTACTTTCAATGATCAATGATCAATTATAGTTGCAAAAATTTGAATACACTCTGAAACTAATTATTAAATTAGTCTCTATATAGAATAAAAAATTTAGATCTTAAAAATTAAAAAATTATAATTAATCTTAATTAGTATTTTTATGAGCTCCTTAATATGAATCTCAAATGTCAAAAGTTGGATATAAGAAAATTCAATTGGCTGAGATATTACATAGGCCCAATCCCAAAATCAATATCTATATAATAAGCTCAAACCTGAATCTCTACCAAGATATTCTAGTCACGATGATAGTGTTTCTAATTCAAGGCCTTCTCTTTTATTCATAAATAATTTATTTATATTAGGAATTCCATCAGACTTATTAATTAATAAATAGGTAATGGCCCAACAAACCCATCAGAATATATGTATAGCACATTAAACACTCTAAGGTCTAAACAATACAAGAAGAAACTCATGCGAAATTGTACAAAACAACTAGGTACTTTTCTTCCATTCCAAAACGCATATATATTGCCTCAAATATAGCCCAAATTCGAAAAATGAAAGATCTCATTTTCGTTAATAGAAGGTGAAGTAATAACCAAATTGGTTATTAACATCATACTTAAACCCACTAAAAATCCTAAATAGATATCATACATCTTATTATCCACGACTACTTCTCAACAGTGTTCTATTTAATTCAGCTTCTATCATGTTACCAAAACAAAATAAGGATATAATTCTCTCAATCATGTCACTCATCATGTAAACATTTCACAAAGATAATAAATAGAAAGATAAAGAGTCGAACCACTTTAAAATTCCTGACCATCAAATACATGAATAATGTGGGATTCAACACGCCCCCTCACATGCAGAGTGAACTTCAAAAACCACTGCGAACGATATTCAGAAAGCCCAACATTAATGTGTCGAATTAAATATGTTAAAAATTCATTTTCCATATTTGACCCTTTCAACAACACATACGATATCAAATTATTTTATTAAAATCAACATTTATGTACTTCAACTCATTAAAGAAATAGAAATTGTCAAGACACTGGTTAATATTACCCATACAATAATCAAAACCTTATATGTGTTGATAAAAAAAAATTAGAGATTGAGAATTGTAGAAATCTTATCTTAATAGAATGTTGAAAACTTGTCAATTTAATTAATATTAATTACATAAAATGGAGTTTTTGTTTCTAAAAAATTGTGCAACCTTACACAAATGCGTGAATACTAATTTCACACATTAATTTGGCCTAGTATAATTTGGCCCCTCATGATCCATTCAAGCTTAATACCTAAATCCAACTAATGGATACTAAAGTTAAGATCTCAAGATCATATTCTCAATTCAAGCATTTATTCACAATACACCATTACCTCTAATATTATACTGTATGCCGAATAATGAACAAAAGATCTAGTTTCAAGCCTCATCAAAAAATAAATAAAAATAATTTGCCACTAATGTTTGCTTATTGGTTCATCTTATTTTCATTGTTATTAATGTTATTATTTAGAGACAATAGTTTAGTCTCTTTTGAGGGGGATGACAACTAAGAGGCACGTGAGGATCAGTTGATGAAAATTAGTTTCTACCACAATACTCTCGCATGAGCCAAAATTCAAAATATCCATCTCACGTGGTAGAAATTGAGTACATAATTGTTAGGCATTTATTTTCCCAGTAGGCAACAAGATTTATTTGCTTCCACAGACCCATCAACTCTAATGGGCACGGTCTACTTAATTTAAGTAACTACAATCGACTAGTCAGTCACTCTAATTCCAAAGGACCTCCAAACCTTCCTTCCACTACTAGTTGCAATTTCTAATAAAATCTACATACTGAAGTGTCAATCACCATAAAATAAAATAAAAAAAAAAAAAAAAAAAAAAAAAAAGAAAAGAAAAAAAAATCTAAGATAGATTTAACATCGTGCTGTAATTAGTGTAAAATTCTTAATCTACACTAAATTGCATACCATTCGCGATATGTATAAGAAAAATTAAATTTACACAATCTCTAAACTTTATGGGTTAATTGTGTAATTAACCCTTCTAACTAGTTTCAGTTCATTACGCTTCAGAAAAGAACATACAAAGTTAATAAGTCATCTTATATGTTTAAATTGAAACTATTTGGACTAAGTGAGATTCTAGTCAAATTTCCGGGGTACAAAGTGTCAAAACCTTCATAGTTTTAAGGTTAAATTTCAAGGACGAAATCAAAACCCTATATTCCCATCCCTTTTGTCGTGTTGTCTTCGAAACCATAGCAGGTTGAAGAACCTCCTTCTTATCTGCCTTAGAAACACAATCTCCGACGCCGCGATGGGAAACGAAGCCAAAATTAGAGTCCATTCACCGGAGAATCGTCGATTTTGACCGTCAACGGTAAAGAAGACAAAGAGAAGAAGAGAATCGTCTCCTCCACCTCCACCTTTATAATTAACAAGGTGATGCAGTGCAACAGCAATAGGATTTCATGGCCCAAAGAGAGCATTCTAAGGCCTAAAAAGGCTAGGTTTGACCAGAAAGTCAACTATGGCCGTTTTCGACAAAAAATACCATTTTTTTTTTATGAAAGCGACATTTTGAGCAAAACTACCAAATAGGCGCAGGTCGTGATTTTAGCAAAATTTCATCGTTTCAATGGTCAAAACGACACTTTTTTGTTTTACGAGATAATTTTATAATTCTTCAATAATTAGGGACTCTTGTCACTTCAAATCTCGGATGATTAGTGCCTTAATGATGCTTCCATAACTATGTTCAAGCAATAAACCTAAACAAAGATACTCCAATTCAAAATGACCTATGCATAGCCTCCAAAACTAGTCCAGTAAAGAGGGAAAACCCAAGCTAAAATTTGGTTGCAAATTTTATGTGTGAACATAATTTGGCACAAGCCTATGTGCACGTCTTTCTGAAGAATTCATAATTGATATAAATGGAACAGATAAGGAGACGTACACATCAAACAAATTTCATCTAGAGAGAATGAATATTGTAGTCCTATTCCAAATCAACCAACATAATTTCTAGTAAATTTTCAACAGAAAAAAATACCTAAAATAATTTTAAGCTAATTAAATCACATAATAAGTAATAATTAGATAAAAAATATTTTTAATCCTCTAAAAATAAAATAAATTATGTTGATCCTAAGATTTTAATGAATAATTAAGTATTGATATTTTGGTAGAACTAATATATTAATTGAGTGTTTCAGTGATTTAAAGTTCCAAGTGATAAAGATGACAAATTAAATGGATGCTAAATGATGAAATTGAAGATATTGAAGAATTAAGAGTTTAAAGAAATTAGGAAAAACAACCCAGTTAAATTTCAATTCTTAATATCCCATTTAGGAACACACACATTACACAAAATGTATTTTTATCATTTATGTGTTTTTTATTAAAATTATTTGCTCATATGTGAATTGAGAAGAAATAATTTTGAATGACTAAAATGGAATATAAGAAGATTAGTAGAACTAATTTTGAAGAGAAATTGGTTAAAGAGGCGAAAACGTAAAGAAAATGAGTTAAAAACGTATTTAGAGAAGAGATCCAGAAGATGACAGTCGACTGGTGAGTCGACCGGACAAAGAAGTTGAAAGAACCTGTATCTCTAAGTCGACTAACAGGTCGACCTGCCAAGAAGTATTGAACTCTCTAAATCAACAAGTCGACCGATAGGTCGATCGGTGAAGAAGTGTTGAACTCACTAAATTTACAAGTCGACCGGGTCGACAGATGAGCTCCATTGTCTACAACTTGAATCAGGCAGTCAACTGGGCAGTCGATCGTTTGCACTATTTCAGGATACCGTTTGATCCGAAATTATATCCAAAAGTAGCCGATTTTTGTTGGGATTTGAGAGAGATTTCGGGGATATTATCTCTATTTAAGATATGGTTCATATACTAATTAAATCCTATTGATTTGGTACATTAAATATTAGAGAAAAGTACAATTTAGACCTTTTAACTATTGATACATTTCTAAGCGGTCCTTTTAAGTTTCGGTGTTTCATTTTAAACCCTCTACGTATCGAAACGGCTTTAATTGGTCCTTCCGTTAGAGATTCTGTTAAAACTAACAGAATTTCAGGGGCTAAATAGTCTTTTCATGTTTTTTAAATTTTTTAATCATTTTTAATATATTTATTTATTTATTTCTTTTTTCTTTTTTTTTTCTCTTCTTCTCTCTTTCCCACCTCCCTCTCTCTCTCTCTCTCCCTCTCCCTCTCCCTCTTTCTCTCTCCCCGCCACCTCTCTCTCCCTCTTCCTCTCCTTTCCTCCCCGTCACCCCCGTAACAGGGGGTGCTACTGTCAAGAGAGGGTGCAACAGAGAGAAACCAAAGAGAGAGAAGCAAAATAAAGAGAGAGAGAGATAGAGAGAAAGGAGAATAGAGTAGAGAGAGAAAGCAAAATGGTGACGTAAGTCCTGCATGGTTAACGTGAGTAGTGGAGCTTGGACAACGTGATACTTGGTAGAGAGAATACCCAGAAGAAGTGAGAGAGTAATTAGAAAATGTAAAAAGAAGACAAATGAAGAGAGAGAGTGCAGAATGGGAGTGATATAGAGAGAGAGTTTCATGGTGATGCGATGGACAAGAGTGAGAACGGGAGCTTCCTGCCGCCGTCTATGGAATCTGGTTCGATTGCTAATACTATCAAGTCGAATTTCCCAATGGGTGCTTCTGCGGAGGCAAATTTGCCGGAGATTCCTTTTCATAACTTTTCACGGCCGGATTTCCTGTCAATAACCAATAGCGAGAGCCAAGATCTGAGGCTCTCGCTTCAGTCGTTTGAAGATCCGATTCTCCTCTACCACCACCATAGCCAACCAGCTACAGCTCACAATGAACAAGCCCTTTTCTTCGAGAACCTTCCTATGGGGTTCACTTCCGCTGGATGGTCGGAAAGCCACTCGCCGGAGATTGGACGCTTCCAGAGAATGGCATCTTGGGAAGCCGGTGGGGGTGGAGGCGAACCACCGGGATTTTGTGTTCAACTCGTCGCCAACACCGCCATTTCTACAGTCGTTGTTCGGCCAAACCCATATGTTTTCTAAGAGGGGACCCCTTCAATCCAGTATCACACCTTCATTCCGTGCTTAGATGGACCTGCTGGCTATGACCATTTTCACCGGCGACCATTAGCCGCCACAGTTCCATCTGTCCGCGATTTCCGACTTCGAAGGCGGATTCTCTGGCTTTCACATCCCAGCACGAATTCAGGGTGATGAAGAGAAGCACGACGGTATCTCCGACAAGCTGTCCTCTGCTTCCTCTGATTCCCGCCATTGATGGAGCTCAAAATCTCAATATCTCTCTCCCCAAAAGGTGATAATTTCAGCTACCCATTTCTCAAAATCTCTCAATTTCAAACATTTTTGCTATTGCCACCATTAAATTCAACTTGCAAGACTATAATCTATCATCAGCTGGAGCCAAAACAGAACATGCAGTTACAACAAAGAAGAGAGAGATAGAGAAAGAGTTTGATCAGTCTTTCATCAATGGCTGCCATCGTAGAGAGAAGAAATCTGATTGTGTTTACAGGTTCTTCGATCACGATTCACTATTTTCCTTTTCAGTTGTCTATGTTTTTGAGATTTGATTTTATGTTTGAATGAGATTAACTTTGTTAGCGTTTCTCTGTTTTGATTACTGTGTGTTTCTTCTGCTAAACTTGGGTGATGTTTTCCACTATTTACTCATTTTTCAATAATATTGGTTTAAAATTAGGGACAGCTTGGGATTTAGAATGTTTGTAACTCTTCCCTGTTGCAGAGGGTGTTTTCATCCCCTGTTTTCAGGGGGTGAAAACATCCCTGTTACGGGGAGGAAGGGAGAGGAAGAGGAAGAGAGAGGTGGCAGGGGAGAAAGAAGGAGGGGGAGGGAGAGGGAGAGGGAGGTGGCAAGGAGAGAGAGAGAGGAAGAGAGAGAAATAATAATAAAAAACAAATATATTATATTAAAAATGATTAAAAAAAATTAAAAAATGTGAAAAGACCATTTTTCCTTTGAAATTCGTTTAGTTTTAACAGAATTAAAGCCATTTAGATACGTAGAGGGTTTGAAATGAAACACCGAAACTTAGAAGGGTCACTTAGAAATGTATTAATAGTTAGAGGGTCTAAATTGTATTTTTTCCTAAATATTAATGTTTCTCAATTTGGTTCTTGAAATTGATTCTATTCTAATTTATTGAGATTGAGAAATATTTGAGGGGTTTAATTGAAAATTTTGAAAGTTGTTTTTAAGTAAATTGAACCTAAATGAAATTATTATGATATAAGGGGTCTATAAGTGCTATTAATTGTCATGACACATTTAAACTAGCCGTTATAAGGCTGATTTCATATTCCTATATATAGACTTGCAAATTTTTATTTATGACTAATCATTCTAAGAGAGAGGATATATATATATATATATTATTGATAGGTGTAAATTACCTATGTATTTTCAATCCGAATTTGTTAGTTTTCGAGTACGTTTATAGTTATTTTTATATGTTTTAATATGTTTTTATACTTTTTGTATAAGTCAGGTATGTGGAGCAAAAAGATAGGAAACTGGAGCGAAAACGATGAGATCGAACCGAAGGCGAGTCAAAGTTACGGTGGATAAACAAGCAAGGAGGCAAAAATATAAAGGAAGCCCACCGCCTAGGCGTCCAGACCTCCACCTAGGCAGTGAAGATGCTGGGAATGACAAAAGGCTACTGACAGCCCATTACCTAGGCAGGAAATTCCTCCGCCTAGGTAGAAACCCCAGTAGAAACATTTCCAAGTCTACCGCCTACTTCTTTGCCTAGGCGGTCACCAAACCTGCAAAGTCGGTACAGGTGCTGTAAATTTAAGGCTCGTTTCGACTATGATTCGATCCTATTTTGGAAATACTCAAAACATAGAAGTTGTATATCTTTTTCTTATCTTTCTATAGGTTTTTGAATCACCTTAATCGGAGTTCGGATGAAAACGTTACAGTCAAAACAAAATTGCAAATCTACAGTAACTTCGCCTAGGTGAATTTCTGGTAGAAAGTTAACCAACTTAAGTTCTCCTAGGTGAAGTTTTCTTCACCTAGGCAAAAATCCTGCAGCACACCCTTGATATTTATTAGATATTTTGAGATATTTTGGGATATTATTTTTCCTTCTCTCCTCCTCTCTTCCCTCTCTTCAATCCTTAAGGCTTTAGGCCATATTTTAAGAGTAGGATTATGGATTTTTTAGGGAGAGCTCTCAACCCGAGGTGGAGGATCAACGAGGAAGCGATCGATCGACGTTTCTAGCGGCAAATCTTCGGATATCGGCTAAGTTGCTCGTTTCCTCTCTTTGTTTTCTTTATTTTGGTAGTTGTTGAGCATGTTTAGCTCGTTTTACATTGTATAAACGGTTAGGGCCATGAGTTAAACATGGATTGTAATATGGATTAACGTATTATTTATGAAAATGTAGTTTTGGTTGAATTTTTGTTTCGTTTATGGTTGTTCCTTATAATTTCGATTGTGGTGCCGTGTTTTCTATAATTATATGCTAGTTTAGATATATTGAGAAAACGGAGTTTGACACTCGGGAGAGGTAACCCCGGATTTGGACTAGGGTTAACACAACACGACAATCTAACGACCCGGGAGGGCGTTAAAAAGTGTGCAATCGATGACGTTGGGGCGAGACTCACATGACCTAGAGTCGTTAAGACATTGAGGGGGACTTCGGCGTTGACACGAAGTCACGTATTCCCCAGTCTTACACTCGGAAGAGGTGGCAAGGGAGTTTACGAACAGAGATTGTCGGATACGCCGAACGCCGTTAATGTTAACTAAAATGAAATCAAACGCATTTAAGTAAATAAAGTTAATCCCTAGGCAATCTACTCCCCTAAACAATCTCAAATTAGTTTTTATAGTATAGTTAACTTAATTAGTATTTTAGTTTAGTATTAATATTAAATTAAATTTCATTTTTGTCACCTAGATAAAGTCAGATTACAACAATTGCGATACTCGATAGTAATCTTAACCAATCCATGTGGATACGATACCCGACCAAAAGGTCCACTATACTAAAACTTAATCCGTACGCTTGTGGTGAAAGTGACAGCGCATTATTTGCGGCCACCAATTATCAAGAGAGATCAGAATATATCAATTGAGTGAGTTTTTCTAAGAGATATCTTATTGAGAATTGAGTGAGCTTTTCTAAGAGAATCAATTGCTAATCATTGCTGCTACCGATTTGAAGTTACATTGCAATATTATTTTCTTTCGGTGGATTCTGAGTAAGATCTTTCCAAATTGCTTATTATTTGTTTATTGATTTTATATTTGGAAATTGATCTTAGAAATTATTTCTATTTTTTGAAGAAAATAGTTTACAAACAATTTCTTAAATCTGATTACGTGCTCCAATTTATTACCCATATTCTTATTAAAATCAAATTTTTGTATCTCATGTTTTTCTATCATTAGTTGGGATATTAATTGAGTTATTATTTATCTGGGGTGATAGAAGCTCCGAGTGAGATTTACTTCTTATCAATTTGTGTATTAGTGAGTTGTGACGGGTTAAATACCGTTGGGGGTATTTAATTAAGAGTAGCTGGGTTTCAGTCTCTTCCTGTAAAGAGATTGAGGTAGTGATTCTTCTTGAATAAAAATTGTGTTGTGAGTGATTTGTAAATGTTTCATCCTTATTTAGAAAAATGATAGTTGGAGTGTTTTATGAGGTTTTGATTCTTGTGCCTTAATGTTAAAAAGAATTAGGTTATTCTTTAACCTATAAAAAGTAGAGGTTCTTCCTTAACTTGAGAAAAATGATATTGTGAAGGTTGATTCTGAGCCTGTAAAAGAATTAGTGTACGGGTTTGGTTCCTACCTTTAAAGGGATCTTGATTTTAGTGGGTGCGATCTCCGTGAAGCTCGGGGTACTGGATTATCCAAGAGTAGTTTGGTGAATCAGTATAAATCTTTGGTGCGATGCTATATTTATTTTGCTATTCCTGCTGTTTCGGTGTGCACTTAGTTGATTGATTAATTTCACTGTGTTATAAAGATAATAATTAATTTAGGCTTTAATTTAATTATTTGATTTACTGAATTTTATTCTGATAATTTTTAATTACCCAATTCACCCCTCCTCTTGGGTATTCTACTGGGCCAACAATTGGTATCAGAGCTGATTTAGCTCGAATTTATTAGCTAACAAAGATCATATGGATTGTCTTGATTCAAAAATTATGTGTACTATTGTTAACTCTGCCTCTCCTAATAGTCATTATTCTGATTATGAGTCTGGTATTATTTGCAATTATGAGAATGCAGATAAAGCTATCGAGACGCTTATTGCTCTTACTTACGTTTTTGGTAAAAAGAATTTTAAACTAGAGCAAAAAATTGCAACTCTTGAAAATAAGAAGTTTAGTACTATCAAATCTCTCAAGAAAAAGAATTTGGACAAATATTTTGAAACTATTGAGTTTAAAATTTCTTTATCTGAAATCAGTAAGTTGTATGATAAAGTTGAGTCTCTTGAGGATGAGATTGAGGTTTTGAAAAATGATTTTTATGATCTTCAACATAATGAATTTAAAAGGAAAAATATTGAAACTTTGAATGAGGCCTTGAGTATTGAATTAGATAATACAAGGTGTGAGCTTGATAGAGCTCGTTTGAAAATCCATTCTGTTGAAAATGAGTGCCAAATTCTTAAGAATGATCTTGAATTTATGCATAAAAAGAATTTTGGTCTACAGGTAAATGTTAGTACCAATGAACAGTTACTTGAGAAGACTCAAAATGAGCTTAGAAAAGCAATGGATAAATTCAAGGATGTTGAGAGTACTAAATGTTTTGAAAAACCAATAGTTACTAAAACTGCTTCTCAGAATCGCAGAAAATATTATGCTCCGATAAAAAACACTGACTATTCGAAGAGGCGTACTAACAATTTCTACTGTGGTAAATTTGGTCATTATGAAAACTCTTGTTATTTATTGCATGATTACCCTGTCGGATCCAGAAATAACTGGATACCAAAAAGAGAAAATTTTGGTGTAAGTACAAATCAGAGATTCAGACAAAAGTACAACGAATACCAAGTATCGACAAGGGAATTTGAACAGACAAGAAGATACAATGAATATGTCATGCCAAATAGGGAACCAAGGTTCAATGTATCTAATAAGAAAAATCAGCACATGTCAAATACAAGAGTACAGAAGCAATAAGCTCAATATGTGAGAGCTGACAAAGCTTATCCACAATAAACAGCAAAATACCAGCACAAGAAAATATTCATCTACAAAGTTGTGCCAAAGCAGCATGAAGTACCAAACAAAGGCAAATAAGTTCTTACTGAATTAGTTCAAAGAACTGTTATTCTTAAGAATGGGAAAATTAAGGTGAAAAATCAAGTATTGGTGGAATCAAAGAATGCCAAATCAGAAATTAGAAATTCACCTAAGGTACACACACCACTTGCTCCCAAAGATGATCCAGGTATGTCAAAATTCTTAAAGTTTAAGTTTATTAATTTTGTTAGGGAGACTGAGCCTGTTCATTTTGAAATTTAGATGTTTGCAATATGTATGTATGTGTGTGTTGAAATGTGTGAGTAATTTTAAAAAATATATATATATATATGTGGATCAAAATAAGAGGTAAAAATTGAGCTAAGAGGATCAAATTAGGTCTAAATACACAAAATCGAACAAAATAAAAGAGAGCAGTCAACTCATCAATCGACCGAAGTTTTCAGGTTGGAATCCTGAGAGTCACTTTGAGTCCATCAGTCGACTGGGCGGTCGACCGATTGTGTCGGGATATAAATATTCAGACTTCTTTATTTCATTTCATTCAAACCCTAGAACTCTTCTTCTCTCAAAACCCTTCATCTCCCAAGTTCGTCCAAGCCTATATTACCCAAAATTAGTCCATTTCGGCTCAGATCTGAAGATTTTTTGGTTGAATCAACAAGTCTAAGGCTCAGATTTTTGTGTTGGAGGTGTTCCCTCTCGCGAAACAGGTTGGTCTTTTCCCATTCTAGGGTTTCGGTTGTTCTTGCTGATTGGCCTTAGCTTTTTTATTATTTTTCAGATTAATTGGTTATTTGGCTTTGGTTTATTGAGACATTCTAGAGTGGTTGCTTTAGATTATGTAAAAAATGCCTAGAATCAAGAATCGTGCAAATAGGCCTAAGTTTGACAATGTTTTCTTTCAAAGTGAAGAGGATAAGAAGAAATACAATGATGAATTTGTTAATCGTAGGGTGTTAGGTTGCAAACCCACTGATTTTGTTGAGTTAAAAGAGAAAAACATTGATATTGAAGCATATTTTAGGAATTTGGGTTGGGTTGAGTTTGTCAACCAAAAGGAGGAGTGGATGCCAGTGTGAGTACGGATATTTTACAGTAATATAACCTACAATAATCTTCATATTAAATCGTTTGTCAAAGAAAAAGCGATTTGTTTCGATGCGGTATTATTAAGTCACATTTTGAAAATACCTAGGAGAAATGTATTTTCATATAATACCCCTCATTGGCTTTCAATAAATTTCAATAGAAAGGCAATTGCGGAAAATTTTGATTTAGAGAGAAACAAAGTAGGTTCGTTGTCCATTGAGCGTAGATTTCTTCACTTGGTGCTAACCTACTCGGTTGTGCCTAGAGGGGGAAGTCATGCTAATATAAATGACTTTGATTTGTACTTGATGAATGGAATTGTGGAAGGGAGAAAGTTGGACCTATCCCATATCATGATGGAGCATATGAAGCATCATGTTTAGAAACCCTCGGGAATACTACCCTATGCGGATGCACTCTAGAGGATATTTGATCACTTTGAAATAATGGTTGATCCTGATGAACAGATGTTTTTGACAACCACACCGAGATGGATCAATGTTCAAAATACTTCATTGATGGGGTATGAGTTTAGAGTAAATAGATGGGTGTAGAAGAAGAATTAGAAAATACAGAGAGTATAGGCTGCGGATGAGGAAGAAGAAGATAAAGGAGAGATGAGCATGGATTAGAAGATGGACTATCTTCATGATCAAATTGATGATTTGAGAATTCATGCTGATTTGATGGATAAGAATATGACTGGGCTGGAAAATAAAGTGGTTCAGATGAACACAAACATAGAAGCTGGATTCAGAAACATCACAGGAAATCAGGAACAAATGTTTCAATATATACAGTCAACTCATCCTGGCTATCAACAACATTACAATGCTCAGCCACATTTTTTCGGACATCCTATGTATGGAGCGCAGTAGTCCTTTGGAGGACCAAGTGCAGCCGGACCATCTGGAGCTGGGCCATCTGGAAGAGTTCCGTCAACGTCATTTTATTAGCAGATGACTCCAGGACCAATCATTCAACCAGGTGTTCCGTATCCGCAATAGCCAGCCACTAGTCCGATGGGACTTTACTACCATTTCTCTTGGCAGAGCCCTCATTAGATTTTATTGGTGTGTTGTTATTCAAATAAGATCCACAGCTATTGTTTTTGGTCTGTAATAGTTAATCTAGGTTATTTGGATTTCCTTGACTGCTAGTGTTTAGATTTTGATGAATTACCTAGACTTGATCTAATTAGTTAGATTTATTATCTCTAATGATGATCCACATCATATTCGTTGAAAATGGTTTTGATGTGTTAAATGAATTTTATTTCTTTCAAAAATTGAGTTGGTGTGATATTTATCTATAAGTATTAATGTTTTGGGCTTAAAAAGTTATTTATTCAAATGAGTTTTATTTCTTAAAGTTGATTCAATAAACTTTTATAATATGATTGCCTAGAGTCAGTAACTTGGGTGGTGTTCCCCCCCTCCCTAAATTTGTTTTTGATGATGATACAGAGGGAGAAATTAGTGATATTTTATTAAATTAAGGGGGAGTGTTTTAAAATTGTGTTTTAATTAAGTATTTTTTATTTATGCAAAAGGGGAGAAATTAGAATTTTGCTTTATTGAGTGTTTTTAATTTGTGCATTATTAAAATCTTCATTATGATACTTTAATGAGTTAAAAGACCTGTCCTCAGATTCAGATGGCGTGTGGTTATATTTTTATTTTGAAGAAAACATCAAAGTTAATTGTCATCATCAAAAAGGGGGAGATTGTTGATCTTAAGATTATAATAAACAATTAAGTATTGATATTTTGGTGGAACTAATATATTAATTGAGTGTTTTAGTGATTTAAAGTTCCAAGTGATGAAGATGACAAATTAAATGGATGCTAAATGATGAAGTTGAAGATATTAAAGAATTAAGAGTTTCAAGAAATTAAAGAAAACAACCCGAGTAAATTTCAACTCTTAATATCCCATTTAAAAACACACACATTGCACAAAATGTATTTTTATTATTTATGTGTTTTTTATTAAAATTATTTGCTTCTATGTGAATTGAGAAAAAATAATTGTAAATGACTAAAATGGAATATAAGAAGATTAGTGAAACTAATTTTGAAGAGAAAATGATTAAAGTGGCGAAAATATAAAAGAAAATGAGTTAAAAATGTATTCAGAGAAGAGTTATAGAAGATGGCAGTCGATTGGTGAGTCGACCGGACAAAGAAGCTGAAAGAACCTGGAAGAACCTGTATCTTTAAGTCGACTGACAGGTCGACCAGCCAAGAAGGGAGGAACTCTCTGAATCAATATTAACTTTTATTTCTACCGAATTTTATATGGGTTTGTACCTAATATTAATTTAAAACCTTTCTACAATGTTTAATTGAACCAAAAATGCGTCTATATCCCTCAATTTTAAAAACGAATCTCAATTTTACTAAGGTTTTGTAGGCAAAAATTCAACGTCGAAATTCTCTCTGATTACACAACCAAATAGCACGTATAATATATCAATTTATAGATTGAATCAAGAGGAAAAAAAGACTTAATGTTTTAAATATAATAGACATGAAAAATCACATGAAATTATGGTCCCAAGTTTCGGTTTCAAGAGTTTTCTAGGGTTCGAAGCCAAAAATTCAACGTCGAAATGCTCTCTGATTATACAAACAAATAGCACGTATAATATATCAATTTAAAGCTTGAATCAATAGTAACAAAAACCCTAATGTTTTACAATTAAGAGAAACAAAAAATCTCATGAAAATAAAAAATTGTCGATTTCGTGAATGAACAGAAAATAAAAATAAAAAATCAAAAAACAATTGTAGATTCTAAATCATATATGTAGGCTCCGATACCACATGTTAATTATATCTCATAATCACAATAATATGGAATTAATTAATAATTTAAAGCATACATGAATTATAGGACACAACAATGAAGAACGATAATTGAAAACGTACCTGTCTCGGCCATTGCTGGAGATTGAACTGTCGCAGCAGAATACACATTAGGTCTTCCTCCCTATGATCTAGATTATTGTGGTGGCAATTTTCAATGGGAAGAAACTCTTAATCTAGATTAGGGAGGGGACCTAATTATTTATATTAGGGTTTCTCGTTGGGGCCTCCCATAACGAGCTTTAACGAAACCCAAAACCTACACTTGCCGCTTAACTGGGCTTCTACATAAAATATGTTATAGCCCAAATCAAAATATGATCATTGATTATTTAGGCTAGTTATATAATAAACTATCTATTAACATGTTTTTATAAAATAATTTATTCAATTAATGTTAGCCTACAAATTTTTTTCCAACATCTTCCCACTTGAGCTACATTAATTGAATAAATTTAATTTTGAAAATAAGACTCTCGGGTTAATAAAAAAAAAAAATTCAACATATATTATATTGCTTTATCTGGCCCGCCCACCCAAAAGGGGGCTTTCTCACTATTTATATAATTAAGTCATTAAGATGATTATTTTAAGAACAAAATAATAGTTAAAAAATAATTTTAGTTACAATAGAAAATATTGTTTGAATAAATTATCTAATTTTTATTTTATTTTATTTTATTTTTTTAATAAATCTTATTATAATATTTAAAAGTGGAAGACAAGCCTTTGGAATAAAATATGATTAATCTCTCCAATCTTTTTACTCATATATAATCAATGGTCAATATCTACTTTTCCTATTACCAATAACATTAAATTAATAAAAAACTAATTTTAATTCAAATTAATAAAATTGAAAATAAATCAAAAATTGCTTCCAAATTCAATTCTATATTTGCATAATAAAATAAATTATCTTTCTAATTCATAATTATATTTATTTATTTATTTTTGTTTTGTTTTTTATTATCAATTCAAAATTTCATTCCTTTTTTATAAAATTATATTCAAAATATTAGATTTACAAAAAAAATCATTCAAAAAAAAATTATTTTTAATTAGTAATTATATTTATTTATTTATTTTTGTTTCATTATTACTATCAATTTGAACATTCATTCATTTTTTACAAAAAAAAAAAAAAACAAATATTCATAATAATTTTTTTAAATAATTAAATTAATTTTTATTCAAAAAATGGATGAATCATGTGAGTTGAAAATTATGATTATCAAAGACACTATTTTCCCCAATAATCTATTCTATCATTAATCTTATCCTAAATGAATGTATTTTTTCCATAATTAAAAAAAAAAAAAAGGGTTCTTGATGAGCATTTCATAAATTGAAAATAAATTTCTTTTTTTTTTTTAATCCAAATTTTACGATATCTAATTCACTTGGTACATTGATTTTTTAGGAAAAATCAATAATTATCTCAAAAGTTAAAAGTCATTGTATGCCACAAAATTTATTGTATTTTTTATACGAAAATTGCGGTTATTTTTAAGTAATATAATAATTTTGAATTCATAAAAAAAATATTCTACCAACATGGAATACAATGAATAAAATTTTAAGTTCGTATACTATTCACAAAAAATAATAAAAAAAAAAAATTATGTCCATACAGTCTATTAGCTCATTGTAATTTAACAAAACTTGAAAAACACACAATAGAATGATATTTTTGTGATTTTTTTGGCTCTGATGTCAGAAACTAATTTTTCTGTACCATAATTTTGTGATTTTTATTTTGTTTATTTATATTTTATGGTTTTCAATTTCTATTAATTTTTTTAAACGGGTCTTGCTATAAAAAATTTGAGTATTCAATCAATTTTATTAAGACTATTAAATGCAAATATCATGAAGAAGAAAATATAATTCCTATTGATTTAGCATCCAAATAGTAAATAACTAATTTGTATTATTACAAACAAGCTTAATATGAATTTTCTTTATTTTAGTCTAAACCCGTGCGTTACGCGAGCTAAAACTAATGTTATACTTAAAAGTGGAAGTCAACCCTTAAGAATGAACCACAATCATGTATTTTATATCTCTTCAAACCTATTCTCTTATTGAAATGAAGGGATGAGATTAATTTTAATTTTTAAATATTATTTATTATTAATATAATAATGTTGGTGAATTTAATTGTCATTTATTATTGTAATAGTGGGTTTAAAGAATTTTAAAAGTTTTCTTCTATTTCAAATAATGAGATTTTTCATTTAAATAATATATATATATATAATAAATAATAAAAACTATAAATAATTCACTAATTAGACTTTTTATTTTAAAATAATATTTTTTTTAAAAAAACAATTATATTTTTTTCTTCATATAAGTTTGGCAAGAATAATTAAAAATATATTTTCTTTTTTATACAACAAATTTCATATGCAAAACAAGCTTAAAAATTACAAATATAAAAATAACAAACACAATAAAGAGTTAAAAATAATAATTAAAAATTTATATATATCATATAATATATATCTATATCATATATCATATAATATCATATCATAAAACTTAAAAGTGGAAGACATGGCTTAAAATGAATCAGAGTTAACTATTAGTTATCTTTTCAATCCTATTACAATAAGAAATGAATGGTCAAGATTGACTCATTCCACTACTAATATTATATTAATTCATTCCCTTCCTAATATTCTAACACTAATTTCACCATTCATATTATATTTATTAATTTTACTACTAAACATTCATGTTGATTATAAATTAATATAAAATCCCAAAAAAACAAATACTTCTCTTGAAAATAACATATCAGTTCATCTACGTTTTATGAACCGTATGAAAAATCAAATATCATCATTATAATACCCGTAAAATTTATATTTTTTCAAGTAATATCTTATTTAAAATAAGTTTTATATATATATATATATATATATATATATATATATATATATATAGATTATTTATATATTGTGAAAATTTAAAGGTATAATTGAATATTTGTTGATTTCTAAAAGGATAAAAATATAATTTTTTTTCTTATATAGTTACATTTTTATTTGCAGTGTACAAATGTAATAATTATATTTTTGATATATTGGTGTATAAAGGTGTGTATAATTATATTTTTGTTTGTAGATATATAAGAATTTATATAATATATTTTGTGTTTATGGGTATATGAAAGTTCATGTGTATATATATATATTGTTATATAAAGATTCATATAACTAGGGGTTTATAAAAGTTTATATAATCATATTTTTTTGTTGGGGATGTGTAAAGGTGGGTTAGTTATTTTGGAGAGATAATAGAAGATAGAAAAGAAAGAAAAAAAGTAAAAATAAATAAATAAATAAATAAAAATGACGAACCAAATCAAATAAAAAAAACTTAGATTCTCTGAAAAAATAGAAAAATTGAATTAGCATTACATTTACAGTTATACAATATGATATTTTTGTTACCATACAAATACGAAAAATCAATTTGCAATCACACATTTTTTTAGCATTAAAATCATTTTCAACTAAAATTTCATCATTCCATCAAACATTAAACAATATCTTCAGTTTAAACACGTTAAACTAAAATATTTATAATATTAATTGAAAACAAATATTAAAAAAAAAAAAAAAAAAACTTAAATGTATTCAACAATCTCGATAATATGGACATTGCCATACTGTGTTCAATAATATATAGTTAACACAATAAATAACATAAAAAATTAAAAAAAAAAAAAAAAAAAACTGTTGACCAATACAAAATATTTTGTCAAACACAACAAATACAAAATTAAATTTAAACAATTAAATAAATACACATATAAATTAATCTAAAACCTGCGATAATATGGGGAAATACCATTTACACCCCCTCAATTATAGTGAAATTCCACATGTACTCCCCTAACTTTCAAAATTACCATGGCGACCCCCTGCCGGAGCAATTTTTAATGAATGAACCATTTTGCCCTTACAAACGCTGACATTTGAAAAAAAAATAGAAAAAAGAAAATGAGGGTTGCAATTACCAATTTGCCCTTAGGCCATTTGTATTCCTATCAACCAAAACGTCGATCAGTGTTGTTGGAAACCAAACGATAGTTGCTTAAGAGAGAACCATACGAAGACGATGAGGAGGAGGATGAAATTTCAATCGGTGTTTTTGAGAACTTTTTTTTTTTTTTTTTTTTTTTTCACTTTGTACTTCAAAATTGCGATTTTGAAGATTTTTGTTTGCATTTATGTTTAATCGTGTCGAAAACGTCTTGTTCGTACCAATTTGTTGCCCTACGTTTTCTGTTTTGGTTCTAGGATTTTCTGGATGCATGTTTGTTTCTTTTTTCGTCTCTTTGGTTGCATAACTTTGAAGGTGGTACTGGTTGGTTGTTTATTATGCTCAAGTGGTGTTTGCGCTTTATTTTGTGTTTGTATTGTTCTTTCGTTGGTCTGTTAGGGTTTTGGTTTTACTTGAAGGTTTGTCTGTGTTATTTTTTTTTTTCTTCTTCTAGTAATGTTGTCTTCGTTTTATTTACATTATGCATGGTTTATATTATGAAGAGTTATGGATTTGAGATTTGAATTGCATTGTCATTATATAACTGAAGTTGGAACAATTGGTAATGTTGATGCCGATAAGTTTGCCTTCTTTGATCTATTAGATGCTATAGATAAATTGTTTGCCGGTGTGATACCCACTGAACAAGGTGTTTCATTGACTGTTTATACTAGAGTGCCCAAATCTGGGGAAAGAATTCAAGTGATGACTAATGAATCTATTTTACAAATGTTTGACTTGTATGGTAAACATAGGATTACGGATATTGATTTATTCATCGAGTTACAATTGAATGTGCCATTAAATGTGGGTCCACCAGTAGGTGTTGAAGTAGTAATCGTGGACAATGATGATGATGAGAGTGATGAAGAACAGGGCAGTGAGAGTGATAGAGACAGTGAGGTTGAGAGTAGGGATGAGAGTGATAGTAGTATCAACGTGTGGACTACTGACGAGGATAATGAGTGGATGCCTAAGGGAGAACTTGGGTTGTCAGACTTAGAGGAATTAGAATTGGAGCCAGAAAATGCAGAAAATAATGGAAGTAGCAATGATGATCAATTGTCTAATTATGAGTCAAGTGATAACTCTGGGAACGAAAGTGATGAGGATGATGAAAATATTGAAAGTAGCAATGGTAGGAAACCCTACAAAACAAATGAGCGATAGGATACTTCTAATTGCCTAGTGTATCAGAAACCAGGGGATAGGGAAACACCTGTTTTTTCTGTAGGAATGTTGTTCAACAGTATTCATGAATTTAGGGCTACCCTTAGTGATTATGTGGTGAAGGTTGGGTTCAAATTGTTTAGGAAGAAGAATGAATGGAGAAGAATCATTACTAACTGCAGTGAGAAAGGCTGCCAGTGGAGAATTTATGCTACCCCTGTGCCTGGACAATTTTCATACATAATTAGAACTTTGAAATCAGATCATACATGCATTATAAATAGGAGTCGTGTGGCTGAGGAAACTTCAACTTGGATTGCAAACAAATTGCTTAAAGAGTTTAAAAGTAATCCAAACATTGCTAATGATTGTCTACAAGCCAAATTGAAAGAAGTATGGGGTATTGAGGCATCCAAGAGACAGCTATATAGGGCTAGGGCAAAGGCAATGGAGATGCTTGAGGGTAAATATAATGCATCTTATGCTTTGCTACCTGGTTATGAAGTGCAAGTGAAGAAAACCAATCATAGAAGTGCAATCAGGATACAATATTTCAAACCATCAGTTGAAGTGTCCTCTGTTTTCTGCCAATTGTTTCTTTCCTTTTATGCTTAGAGGATGGGGTATTTGGATGGGTGTAGGCCTTTCATAGGAGTGGATGCATGTTTTTTGAAGAATCCATATGGTGGTGTATTGTTGTCAACTGTTGCTTTGGATGGCAATTATGGTCTGTTCCCATTAGCAGTTGGTGTAGCTGATGGAGAGCCAATCCAAACATGGTCTTGGTTCTTCCAAAACTGGAAGCAAATGCTTGGAGGAGCTGCAGTTGGGGCTCATTTCACTATAATGTCTGACTGGCACAAAGTATTTTTAGTTATGAAAACTTAATTTATGTTTAATGTTCTATTTAATGCACAGTTTAATGCTCTGTTTTATTCTTTGTCTTAGGCAATTGAAACCTCAGTTGGTAAGGTTTTTCCTCAAGCAACACATAGAAGATATTGCCAACACCTGCTAGGGAACTTTCGGAAAAGACACCCTGGATTACATTTGAGGAAGCTATTTTGGAAGGCTGCAAGGGCATATAATGAAATGGAGTTCTTGGATGCAATGGAAATGATTAAAACAGTGGATGTCAATGCCTATAATTGGTTAATGGAGCACCCAATTCACATATGGGCAAGACACACTTTTGATGAAAAGGTAAGATGTGATCATGTAACCAACAACCTAGTTGAATCGTTCAATAGTTGGTTAGGATCTCTAAGATGCAAGCCTATTTTGAGCCTGCTTGAGGGAATTAGGACAAAACTAATGACCAGGCTGCATAAAAGGTATGAGAAAAGCTGTCAATTGAGAGGGTGAATTCTTCAAAAACATAATGAAAAAGTATAGGGCAATAGTGGATAATGGACAGAGGCACTGCAAAGTTCTATGGGCTGGTGGTACTGAATTTGAAGTGAGTGATGAGAAGGGTGTTGGACATGTTGTGGAATTGGAGAAAATGAAATGCATATGTGGGGAGTGGCAAATTAGTGGTGTTCCATGCAAATATGTTGCAACAACCATCACTTCTCAACGGGCCAATGTTCAACACTACATTAATCCCTTCTTTGCCAAAGAAACCTACTTGAGCATCCACCATAATATGATTCACCCAATTGTAGATCATAAATTTTGAAAGTTTAATCCAAGTGATCCATTGAAGCTCCCACCAGCTAGAAGGCAAAGTGGAGGCCAAAGAGAAAGAGAAAAATGGGAGATGATGAACCAACTACAAGTCGAAAGAGGAAGAAAATTGGTGGTGATGAGGGACAATCAAGTGGAAAGCGGGTGAGGATGAGGCAAACTATCAAGTGCAAGCTCTGTTTGTAATTTGGACACAACATAAGAACTTGTCCAAAAAAGAAAACAAATGGAGGTGGAGCAACTGGAGCAGCAACTGATGCACCAGGTGGAGGAAATTCATCTCAACAAGATGGAGAGCTAACTCAAGCCTCTGGGTAATGAATGTAACTGAACTGTTTTTTTTTTTTTTTGACAAATGGTGTAAGGTTGATGTGATAACTGTGAAATAAGTATGGGACAAATATTTTTTTGAGCTACATTAGTGTATATCTTATTGTAGAATCCAATTAATGTATTTTGTATGTATTTTGATATCAATTGGAAATGCTAATTGTGAACCACTTTTGATGTATTTTGATATCAATGAATGTGGTTGAATGTGGTTGAGTATTGTTTGAATATGGTTCAATGTGGTTCAAAGTGGTTCATTTTTTTTAATTCCAGGCTGCATTTTTTGTTTACATTCCAGGTTGATTGCATTTTTTGATCAAATGCAGTCTAGGCTGCATTTTTTTTTATCAAATGCAGCAGCAACTGATGGCTGCATTTTTGGAAGGCTGAATTTTTGAAGGCTGCATTGAAGGTTGCATTGAAGGAAGGCTGCATAATGGTTGAATATGGCTGCCTTGAAGGTTGCATTTTCATGCTCTATTTTGATCAAATGCAGTCCATGCTACATGTGATAAAAACAATGCAATTCTGGAACCATTTTATGATCAAATGCAATCCAGACTGTATTTTTTTTTATTTATCAAAATTACACTCCAACTTTGTCCAAATTTGAGCAAATTAACTCCATTTTGTTTAAACACACTTCAAAATCATGCTCACACTTTGCAATTATGATAAACCAAGAATTTTTCTTCAATTTCAATTCATCACAATTACACTTCCAACAGTACAAATTTCATCACATAACCAAAAACACTTAAAAACACCAATTTCATTACGAACCACAAACTTTAATTGCAAGAAATAACAATACAACAAAACAAATCCAAGTCCACTTCTTCATCTTCTCTACCGTCAATTCCAATTTCTTCATTCTCAAATTGTTTTCACACTTCAATGCAGCAACCTCCTCCATCAGTTCTACATACAGATCTTCATTTTTCTTAGAAATTCCATCATCTTCTGCTCTAATTGTCTTAATTGAATCCAGAACAAGCCAATCCCAAATTCTTCATGTTCTAGTAGCACAACAATAATAGAGAAGACCCTTGGTAGGTTTCTCACATTGAACAACCCTAATGTCTGCTCTATTTCCATAAGAGCAGAATTTGGGAGAAAATCACATATCTATGTTCGAACCTCCCAAATTATTGTTTAATCCACCAGATAACATACTACCATAGGACATTGAAGGTTTGAAGTGGAATGGTTTAAGTTGTGGCTCGTTGTTGCAGGCAGGTTATGGACGACGGCGAAGTAAGGGTTTCAAATGGAGGTGAGTGTGAAGAAGAGATGATGGGAGAGAGAAAAATAAAAAGAAAATGAGAAATGGATGAAGAAAAACCTTAACCTTCTCACTGATTAGGGATGACGACGAAGGAGTTGATGCTTGGCCATGGACATCGATGGAGATGAAGGAAGGAAGCTGGGAACGATCGTTCAATTAAAGAGATGAAGAAGAGAAAGGGCAATTAGGTCATTGCATATGTTTTCAATTGGAAGGAATAACTAAGGACAATTTAGTCATTGGACAAAGGGTAAATAAGGGCAATTTGGTCATGAAAAATGGTCAATACGGTCAACTATTACAAATTTGATTGTCAAAGGGTATTTTCGGCATATAAAATGAATTAGGGGTCTGACTGTCTATTGACTAAAGAGTTCAAGGATGTCACATGTAATTTTAATAGTTGAGGGGATTTCCGTGACTACGGTCAATAATTCAGGAGGTGTAAATGGTATTTCCCCGCGATTAATATTGTTGGACACCCACTCACTTTCTCTACGCAATTAGCGACCTCGTAGACATCGACACTGCTCCCATCTGAATTCGCCACTCCCCCTCTCGAGATTGAATCCACTGTTCTCATGGGAGGCGACGACCAACAGGTGGTACTGGTCACGGGATGTTCCACTGGCGGCATAGGCCACGCGCTGGCACGAGCCTTCGCCGCCGAGAATTGCCTGGTGGTGGCGACGGCCAGATCCCTGGGCTCCGTCGCCGACCTTGACCATGACCCGAGATTCTTCATCCAGGAACTCGACGTGTGTTCCGACCAAAGCATCCGCGTCGTTATCTCGAACGTGATCGAGAAGTTTGGACGCATCGACGTCGTCATCAACAACGCCGGTGTTCAGTGCATCGGACCTCTGGCCGAAGTCCCTCTGTCGGCGATTGAACACACCTTCAATACAAATGTCTATGGTATGAATATTTTTATTAGAAAAATAATAAATTATTATTGATATTTGATTAATAATCCCCTTTTGGATCTTCAGACTTATGGTTGTTTGTTTGGGCTTAATCCTACTAGTTGTCTTTATTATTGATATGTTAGCCAAAATTGATTCTCCATTGGAATTATAAGAAGGTAGAGATTAGTGTTTCTGTTCCAAGAAAACGAACCAAAAAGACTTTTAAGGGTCTGTGTGGTTGTCCTTTCAAATTGTAATATTTTTTATTTAACCAATTTAGAAATTGTTATAGTTTGGTATAAAGTTATAAAAATTAAAAACACTTACATAAACTACATAACCATTTTAGTTCTAGTCGATATGTTATTTTTTTAGTGTAATTAGTGCATAATATAGTTAATAAACAACATAACTATTTTGGTTCTAGTTGAGATGTTCATAAAATAGGTTGATTTAGACACTTAAACAAGCCCTAATCAAATGGCCGTTGGAAATCAAAAAGTTCAAGAAAGCGGTGTTTTGCGGTGAAATCATAGATGTTGTGTTTATATAACATTTTTATTTTTTCTTGATATTAATTAACTAAATTACGTCCTCATAGTGTGACGTATTGGAACATTAGATTTGGAAACCCAAGGCTTGTAGCCTAGTGCGTATTTAGCTTACTTCTCTTGTGGAAGATCTAGAGTTCAACCCTCTCCCCCAATATATGTACCCAAAAAAAAAAAAAAAGATTTGGAATTGGAAATGATTCTTAATATAAAAACCAAGCAACCTCGGTGCCCCCTTAGATGCTTTCATTTCTAATACCAATGGGAAGGATTCATTATTTGAAAATTTTACTCATTACTTTCAAATCGAAATCTTTCTTCAAAATAACTCACACAAACGCGGCCTAAGATTATTCAAATTAAATAATCTTCAATCTTCAACAGAGATGTTCGGGTTTTGATTTTTTCCTTTTAATGGATTTGACCATGTTATTCTCATTTTCTCATTCTTATTGTTTTGGTATAATATGAGGAAAAATGTAGGTTCCATTAGAGTGATTCAAGCTGTGGTCCCTCACATGGCATCTAGAAGGAAAGGCAAGATTGTGAATGTCGGCAGTGTGACCGTTTTGGGCCCCGGTCCATGGTCCGGTGCTTATACTGCGTCTAAATCTGCCCTACATTCGCTAACCGATACCTTGAGGTTTGGTTTTTCCAACACCAATTTTTATTTATTTATTTGTTATTATCATTTTTATCCATTTCTTAAACCAGAAAAGTATATATGTTTTGCTTTATGTTTAATAATTAATTTGTGAACAGATAATCAGTAAGTCATCTCATATGATACCAAAATTTTTAGCCGTTGGATTTTTGATTTGGTGAGTATTTGCAATTCAAAAATGTTTAGGGAGGAGAATGTTGATTTTACATTCTTTGATGTGAATGAGAATTTGTGGCCAAAATTGTCCCATAGTTGTCCAATATATATATATACATATACTCTGCTAGGGTTGAAGATGGATTGGATCCGTTTAATCAGTCTGTATGATCTGATAATCCATTTACAACTCTCGAATTTGGTAATCCGAGGATACAAATTCAGAAAATTATATTATATTGTTAATATATGAATACCTTGCCTCGTTATGTTAAACCCTAATCATTGTCTATATGTAGGTATCCTTGTACATCTTAGCATTTTGTAACCTTTACACATATGAATACAATTGTTTCATATTCTCTCCTAATATTCCGCCTGTCAATTATTTTAACATGGTACCAAAAGCCTTTTTTTTTCTTGTTCTTCCTAAAATTTGGCAACCCTAAACCTAAATTATTTTCAAAACCTTTCGTCTATTCACTGCGTATAACACTAAATATCACCTTTTCCCAACCTTACATAAAATCTGCCAGCATGATCAAACTCATCTCGAAATGACAAGTCTAATGCCACCAGAGAGATGTCAAACCACCCAAACATGCACTCTCAAGCGCCCCTAGCAGTCTCAGAAACGCTATTACCTTATTGAGTCCTACAAGCTTCAACGTTAATTCAACATCAACACCAACCACAGCATTCGAGTCGTCTTTCCGAGACGAAGCCAACTATACCAACCACAGTCCAAATGAATAATTCATGCACCGACACATACACTCCAACGTTCTGTTGTTTCGTTAATTTCAACGTATTGTTGTTGCCACATCAACCCTAGCCAACTCCGCGCCACGTCACCAGCTATATTAGAAGCCACTTTGGCGCCACGTTGGCAACAACTTTACCATGTCATATAGCCACGCCAACAATTCCCTGACACGCAACTCGACATGTCATCAATTACGGCAATGTTATTGGACATGTTAGTTGCCACATCAACATTCATTGTCACATCGTCGGACACATTAGATGTCGCGTCACAATTGTCAGGTCTATTTAATTGCCATGTCAACAGCTTTTATCCACATGTTATGACATGTCATCTGCTATATCATCATTCAACCATGTCAATTGTTGCATTGTTGCCATGTCGGCAAACACATTGTTGAATCATAAACTTTGGACCTAACAGCTGCCACGTTAGCAAAGTCAATTGTCACGCTAGCTTGGTCATTGGCCACATCACTCTCCTACTTTATCAGCCACCACGCCATCCAGTTTAGCTCCTGTGTTATTTATTTGGACGTTTCACCCCATTTTGGACTGATTCTTAAGGATCTAAGTATGGTTCCTAGTTAATTTTGGCGTTCTGAATCCATCTATGGTCGTTGTTTATTCAAATTCGAATCACATAGTATACTTCATCTTATATTGTTGATTTGGTTCACCATGTTCTTTTTTACCGGTTCAAGGGTTTATTGATTGGTTCTTCAAGACATTAGACTCTTTTTGGATAATTTCGAATACTGGATTGCATCCACACGCTCGATTTTTCGATATTCATATTTGATAGCATAATTAATTCGATTCCGAGACGATGTCCTTCACTTGTCGTTCTTGCTGCGAATAAGGGGTCTAATCAAATTTAGTTTTAGTATTCAAATATTTTATCTCCAATTCTGGTACAAACTTTTCTCTGCGCTTTGATTCTTCCTGTTGTAACCATATAACTTCTGATCCCAATATTTTCTCACCAAAATTATCGGTTGTAAATGCTCCTACTATTCTTACTGATGATGATTCTCATATATGTGTCAGTTACACAGGTCAGATTTCCACTTCATATCTTTCTATTTCTTATATGCATGTAATTTTAAAACTTACTTTAAATATCTTATTTGGTGGCAATTCCGCGAATTGGGACTTAAAGTAATATTTTCTAATACTAATTGTTATGTATCGTATTCTCGAACAGGAAAAACTCCTGGAACTAATCTTAAAATAGGACGTCTATTTGAGTTCAGTGGTTTGCACCTTTCAAATCACTCCCCACCTTATGTCTCTTCATTAACTTGTGCAACCCTACTATCATCATTATTACCATCACCATCACTGTCGTTCTTACAATCCTCATTACCACCATTAGCACCACCATCACTCTTATCATCTTCACCATCACCATCACCACCTCCCCCACTATCACTAGCATCTAGGGATGGTCATGGGCCCGGAGGCCCGATCAGCCCGCCTAGCCCGGTCCTATTTTTTTAGGGCTTGGGCTTGGTGTTTGAGCCCATGGGCCGAGCTAGGGCCTAAAGACTAAGGCCCATTCATTTTTAGGGTCGGGTTAGGGTTTGATCATTTTTGTTTAGGGCCGGGCCGGCCCGGCCTGGCCCGAACTTTTTTGAAATATAAAAAATATATATTATATATATATATATAGAGAGAGAGAGAGAGAGTTGATGGGCCATTTTGTAATTTTCAATTTCAGCTATATAATTTAGTAAACCCTAGTTTCATTCATTTCCATAGAGAGAGAGAGAGTTGAGGGGGCCATTTTACAATTTTAGTATTTAGTTTTTAAATTTAAAAAAATAAATATATATAGGGCCGGGCCTGGGCTTAATTTGTTTTTGTAGGGCCAGGCTTGGACATGAAATTAGGGCCTGATCATAGAGCCGGGCCGGGCTAGGGCCTAACATTTTTGTGTAATACCCTAGTCAAAACCCGGTCCGAACCCGACCCGGCCCCGCCTATGACCATCCCTACCAGTATCTGATTCATCTTCTTTCGGCCTTTTTGCATTCAAGGCATATCCTACATTTCGAAAACATGACACACTTCCCCATAGATTTTTCCCGGAAAGTTTGTCCAAAATTGTCGAGATAGATGTAAATATTGACATATCCTACATATTATCCATGCACCACTCTTCATCCTCTTATCTAGAGTGTTTATGGGGGAGAATCTGCTCTCATTATCGTCTATGTCATCAATCGAGTCCTTTCACCTACCATTGGCAATATGTCCTCTTCTGACAAGTTGCATGGGGTCTCTCCTAATTGCAGCCTCTAAAGAGTCTTTGGGTGTGTTTGTTTTATTCTCTTACTACCTCATGAATATACCAAACTAGAACCTCGGGTTTGAGTATTTTATTTCTTAGGATATGGAATCAAACACAAAAGATATCAATTTTGGGATCTATCTTTTGCGACCACATGATGTTTTTTGCATATCCAAGTTTCATTCAAGATCTACCACTAACTATCTATATTTAACTAATCTATTCAAAAACTTGTTTCATGGTCATTCAATCACAAATGTCATTGAGCCTCACATATATCCCCCAACTATCCCCATTGACCCCCGTTTATGTTCGTGCTCCTTCTACGGATTCTAAGCACAACTCCCTCAAGCATGTCCCAATGCAATCAAATATTGTACCAACCGAGCCTATTCTAGTGAATATCGGTCGTTCTGCACTCCACTTGTCATTGCTACCATTCACAAGTGGAATCTTGTTCAGATGGACGTCAAAAATACATTTCGCAATGGTGGTCTTATCAATGAGGTATACATGAAACCACCCATTTGACTAAATCATCCACCAAACAAAGTTTGTGTCCTCCAACGTTTATTATATGGGCTTAAACAAGCTCTTCGTGCATAGTTTTCCAAATTCAATGGAAATATACATCAGTTTGGCTTTACTTTCAGCTCACATGACTCTGCTTATTCGTACGCCATACCAAGAAAGGAATTATCCTCCTGCTACTCTATGTTGATGATATGATCATTACTAACAATGATCTTCAGAGAATCTCAAATCTTAAGAAATTCTTCAGCCCTCAATTTGAGAGGAAAGATCTCGGCCCTCATACTTATTTTCTAGGTCTGGAGATCCCTCACAGTACAGATGGTTACTTTATTTTTTCAAGCAAAATATGCTTCCGGTCTATTGCTAAAGGCTAGTATAACTGATCTGAAGACTATTAGCACTCTGATCGAAGCAAACACTTGACTCACTCTGTAGGATGGGACTCCTCTTCTTGATGCTACCTTACACTGTCAGTCTGTTGGTAACCTAGTATACCTTATACCTTACAGTGACTCGCTCAAACATCGCTTATGCAATTCATCATGCCAGCCAGTTCTTATCCACACCACAAACTATTCATTACTCAACAGTTTTGTGTATAACATTAAGGGGACACTCTTTCATGGCCTTCACTTTCCTTCACAATCCTCCCCAATTTTATATGCCTACGTAAACGCTGATTGCACCAGAGATCCCACAGATTGGTGCTCTACTACAAGATATTGTTTTTGTCGCACGATCTAGTGTAGAAGTCGAGTATTGTGCTCTTGCTGATGACACTCAAGAATTACTTTTGGCTTCAATGGTTACATAATGACATGGGAATGCCCTTTCTTGATGCGATTTCTATTTATTGTGACAATCAGAGTGCCATCCAAATCGCCCACAAAGACATTTTCTATGAGCGCACCAAACACATCTAGATTAATTGTCACTTCATTCAACATCATATTCTCTAGAATATTATTCACTGCCACTCAGTCTACTCTGTTGATCAAACTGCAGATATCTTCACCAAAGCTCATCTTTCAGGACGTTTTCACATATTACTTTTCAAATTTAAGTTGATATCAGCTTTACCATCTTAAGTGTGAGGTAATATATATATATATATATATATATATATATATATATATATATATATATATATATATATATATATATCTTGGCCCATTAGGTTAAACCCAAAATCTTTGCCTATTTATAGGCATCCTTGTACATCTCAATATAGGCCTTGGCCCAATAGGTTAAACCCAAAACCCTTGCCTATATATGGGCATCCTTGTACATCTCAGTATTCTATAGGCTTTACACATATCAATCCAATTGCCTCATATTCTATTTTAATATTCCACCACTTAATTATTCTAACATGTCTATTATACAGGAGTCTGGACATTTTTAAGCCGTTTGATGTCTAAAGAGACAAAGAACAATTCAAATTAAACCAAAATATTACATAAACATAAAACATCTATTTATATTTAACCTTATACATCTCACCCCTAATTGAGAAGATTATTTAAAAAAAAAAAAAAAATCACTTAAATTAATAATAATAGAAATAAATTTTATTCTTTAATAATTTATTAATTAAAATTAATTATATTTAAATATGGAAACTATATTTTTTCTACATATTTTATATCTATATTTTGAGAAATTATTTAATGAAAATTTCAATAGAATTAATTGAGATAATTTTTATTCTTTAATAATTTATTAATTTAAATTAATTACGTGTAAATACGGAAATTATATTTTTACCTACATATTTTGCTGTGAAACTATTTAAAGAAATTTCAATTAAGTTAATAATAAAAGAAATAATTTTTATTTTTTAATGATTTATTTAATTAATCATATATAAATATGAAAATTATATTTTTGCCGACATATTTTGCCGCAATATTTTGAGAGATTATTTTATAAAATAATGTATTCTCTCTCCCTCTCTTCCATTCCTTGCAATCTTCCATTCCGTCACTCTATTTATCTCATATTTATTTTCCAAACCGTTCTCTCCTCTCTTTTCTTTTCTTTTTTTCTTTATTATTTAATTTTTTTTTTTCTTACAATATTTTTTTTTCAATTTTTCATTTTTTTTTAATATTTTTTGTTTATTAGTTTTATTTTGTTATTTCTTTTTCGTTTCCAATTTTTTTTTTTTTTTTTTGCATTTTTCATTATATTTTTTTTCAATATTTTTTTGTTAGTATTGGATTTTGAGTGTTTTTATATATGATTTTTTAATATTTAGTCCAAATTTCACTCTCTCTCCTTCATAACCCTTTGAAGCAAAAAAAAATATTATTTAGTCTTTGTATTATTATTTAATCCTTTTGTCAATTAATGAAATTAGTGAATAGACATTTATGCACTCCTATAAATATAAAAACCCTAATCTACATTACCACATGTCAGCCCATCTTTCAGCCACTGTACTTCTCTCTCTCTCTCTGGCCATTTTTAGATCTGGTGGCCATGGTCGATAGACGACAACAGTAGTGGTGAGACAGCGGTGGCGAACGACATAGGTGACTGGTTCATCGGTGATGGTCGTCTTCGTCGTTCGTTCGTCTTCTTCGTCGATGACCTCTTTCTCTCTCTCGCCATTTTCAATTCCAATGGCAATGGACGACAAATGGCGACAACAATGGTGAACAGTGGTGGCAAACAGCATGGGTGAGTGGTTCCTTGGCTTTCGTCTTTGTCGTTTGTTCGTCTTCATCTTCGTCGATGACTCCTCTCTCTCGCCATTTTTAGACCCGTGGCCATGAATGACAAACGGAGACGATAATGGTGAGACGACAGTAAAGACGATATGGGTGACTAGTTCCTTTGGATATGGACAAAGGTGATGTTCACCTTTGTTAAGTTGGTTCTAAACTCATTTGTATTTGGGTAGATGCAATTTTTCTTTTTTATTTAAATTGCATTTTACCCCTTGAATCCTTGAATGTTCATATTTTTACCCCTAAATCCCTGAATTTTTACATTTTCACCCCTAAATGTTCATCTCTTGTTATTTTTGTTTTGAAACATTGATTTAACATTCACATCTGTCCATGTGGGTTTGGTAGAATTTTCACAACAGTTTGTTTTTCGTTGATCTTGTTTTTTTTTCAATGTTTTTTATTTTCAAATTTGTTTCTTGGTGAATGTTCATTGTTTGATTTTGGTGGTGTTTGGTTTATTGATTGTGATTGTTCTTGTTTGGCCCTTTGTTTTTTATTTTGTGAACATTCTTTGTGAATCTTCATTTCAGTATGTTGCTCGATGTTTAGGTAAAAATACACATCGGTGTGTTTTATGATATGTTCATATCGGTATTTTTTTTTTTTTTGTGAATATTCGTATCGGTGTGTTTTGGTGATAATTCACCTTGATATGTTTTTTGTGATAATTCACCTTGATATGTTTTTGGTGAATGTTGGGAACATTCATAGCAGCGCAATCAACCATAAACATGTATTAAATATTTAAAAGTAGCAAAAATAAAACTGTGAATGTCCATGTCTTGCTATATTTTACAAACTAACATTTTATGTAAATTATGAAAAATGGTGGTCAAATAACAGAAGCTTATTTCTAAAATATCTTTGGGGACTAAAAACTTTATTATAGTAGTTGGGGTTCTATTTTTTTTTATTTATATATCTCTTAAGGTCTATATATTAATTTTTCCTTTTATGTATATATTTTTCGAACCAAATTGATGACAAAAAGATTAAAAATAGAAAAGTAGATACAGTAATAAAAACAATAAAAAAATGAAAAAATTATATTAGAAAGGGAAAAGTAAAATTAAAAATAGAAATTAAATAAAAACAAAAAACAAAAAGAAAAAAATTAATAAGGGTAAAGAATTAGTAAAGGCAAAGAATTAGTTTTTCGCAACAATGACTTCAATAGGGGCAAATTCATTGAAAAATGCTAATATCAGTAAATTAACCTGAAAATAAATCTGATAGGGATCTCGACATTATTTTTGGCACATGAGAAGGGGTCTCAAATAACATGGGGTTTGTTTTTTTACTTATGTAAAGAACATTTGGTATGATTTAAATTCACCTTTAAATTTTTATAAGTTTATATCAACCAGACCTAAGTTTAAAATGACTAAAAAATAAATTAATCCAAAATAAGGAAAAGACAAAATATTAGAAAAAAATACTTCATAATAGCATGACCACCAATATTATTTTAATTTTTGTTCAGCGGACCAAGTATCATATATGCATTATATTTATTTGTTGACTAGTTATTGGCTTGTGTTAGTTATTTTGTTTCTTCTAACAAATTGAAAAATATTTTATGCAAAATGATTAATTTTATTTTTAACGAGTAACAAACAAACAAATAACTATAAATTTGTCCCAATTGAGTAGGACTTTTTAACTAGTAAAACATATTATTACGTATTTATATAATAAAATATAAAAGAATATGAATTTGAATTATATTCTCAAAAAATATTTTGTATATAATACCATCTTGAATATTAAAGTCGATCTTTTTATTTCATTATTTAAATACTAAAATTGTTTTTATTTTAAAACTAAGATTTTTTTTTTTTTGTATCCGTACCTGTAAGTACTAGTTATAAATTGTTATAATTTAGGGAAAATTACCATGTGGACCTAAATTAAGAATGTAATTACCAATTGATTCCAAGTGTTTAAGTTTGAACCAAAGGACCCCGTTGTCCAAAAAGTTCAAACCATTTAGTCCTAATTTTAGAAAAAACGTGAAAATTGGTATTGCCTAATTTGTCCTTACGTGATTTGCAAGATTGAAATTTCCATATTTAATTTTCACACCAAATCATTTTAGTAAAATTAAAATAATTATTGTTGTATACATTTTTTTCACTATCTAATTATATATTCAGATACGTCTGAATAAGATCTTCAAAATGATATCAAATTCACTATTTCTTTCATTAGTTTCAGATTCGTACATTCATGTTACATTCAACATGGTACTTTCAGAATTTTCAATTTTCACATTCATGCTACAATTAACACGGTTTTATACATTTATCAAAACACATTTGAATGTTACATTCAACATCTAAACCACCTTTATCATTTAGTCATGTTACATTCAACATGTTCATATATTTTGTGCTATTATAAACACTAATTGATTATATTACTTTGGATGTTATATTTAATACTTAAAGAGGCACATAAATTATAGTGATGTTATATATAACATTAACAGTGATGTAATATATAATATTCATGTGCATCCTAATCCAGAACTTAAAAAATAAAATAAAAAATTAATATCTCATTTTGACGATCTTGATTTATAGATAATTGTGGTGTAACAAAATCATTGAATAACAATCATAATTGAAAAAAATAGCATGTTTCATTTTCAGTTTTATTGGTAGTTTATTATCAAATTTTGTTCCACGTTTTTAGGGTTGACAACACGGAAGATGCAAATTTATTAATAGGGTCAAATCGCAATATATGGAATGTAAGTGCTCATTTAATAGGGACAAATTTGTCCACAAATTATCAGTACTAATCGGTGCAAACTAAACCTCTTGGGTTCATCCGGTAGTTTCCATTGCAAAACATGATTGCTCAGTAACTGCCCTTACAGTTTGTAATAAAAAGTGTATTATGTATATGTGTATTATATGTCTAAATAATTTACTATTTATACATCTAAATATTTATTATATAAAACTAATTTGAATTCTATAGTTAGAATGTGCATCAACACAACTAAAGTTTAATGCCAAAAAAAATAATCCAAATTCGAATCCATATCCAAGTGTATCATCTGATATCCATTTAAAGATTTGAATTCGACAATCCAATAAATAAGTGAACCAAATTTTTCGTCATTCCTAATTCCGTCCCGTCTGAACAGGTTTATGTTTGTGCTCTTTTCATACTTTTGATCGTCGTGATACTTCTTTCGCATATGGTAAATACGCGCTTGGCGCAACCATCACAAATTGTCAGACCGTGCCTTAAAAGCCCGACCCTAAACGTCAGTTCACCATATTAGTATGCAAACACTATTTTGATTACTAGAAAGTCCCTGAATGTTTTTACCAGTTTAGTCAAACGGTTTTTTAGATAATGAAACGCACTATCCGTTTGTGGGATCAGATTGGAACTACGGCCTTTTGGGATCGACGTGATTACAGTCGTTCCGGGTGCCGTCAGGTCAAATATAGGGAAGTCGGCTATAGCCAACTATAGCCGAATGCCCGAATGGAAGCTTTACAAGCAATTCGAAGTGGCAATAAAAACGAGAGCCTATTTCTCACAAGGCTCGAAATCTACACCAGCAGAAGAGTTTGCAAAGAGGACGGTTGCTGCCGTGATGAAGAAGAATCCGGCAGCTTGGTTCACTTTCGGCCATTACTCCACCACTATGGCGATAATGTATCATTTACCACTTTTTGTCAGAGATTTCATTCTTAAGAAGGCAATGAAGTGCTGAAAAACAGCATATTTCTATATTTATTGATCGATAAAAGCATATAAACTTGCATACGGTTAAATAATAGCCAGCATAAATTCTTGTTTTTTTTTTTCAAATGTAGATGTGCGTTCATTGTGAAAGGAGAAAGAAGATCTGATAAAATAAAATAAAAAGTATAGTTGTTATATTGGGTTTGTTTTTGTGTTTTTTCTCTGATCCAGAAAACTGATCAGAAACAAAGGAATAATCTATTTTTTAGTTTTTTCTTGGTTTATAATACAAAGTTTTGGGGATATGAAGAGAAGGATTTTCCTTTTGTTTTTCGTCCAAATTTTATAAGAATATAAACAGGGGAAAAGGATTTACTAATAGGTGGTGTTTGGTAACCGTTTCTGTTTCCATTCCAACAGTGGAATGGGAATGGGATGGGATGAGATGAAAATTTTGTTTCTTTCTTGGGAGTACAATCGCGTTTGGTAACGATAATTTTTATTTTATTTTTTTGTTTTGAGAAGAGAATCACGTTTGGTAACGATTTTATTTTAAAACCATTTTTTTTTTGTTTTGACTGGCTGCGACGACTGCGGTGATGGCAATGACCAACGGCAGACGGTGGCCGGCGACGGCATCAGAAGTTGCCAGGTGGCCGGCCGGTGATGCCGGAGGTGACTGGCGATAGTCGCCAGAGATGACCGCCGGCGGCGGACGGTGGTTGCCGGCAGATGAACAGTGATATTGATTTTGGGAATAGAATGAGAATTATGAGAAATAATTTTTTTTGGTTTCTCATTTCTTAAGAAAAAAAATAAACACATTTTTCAAATGGGAATGAAATGCAAACAAAAATTACCAAACGCTATTCCCAAATAGAATTTCCAAAAATCTGGGAATGGAATGAGAAATTCTAGAATGAAAACGGTTACCAAACGGGAAGAGTTGCGTTTCTTTGGGTAAGGGATTTAAAAGGCGATTTCTTTTAGGAAGGGATTTCTGAAATTTTTCTATTAAAATCTTTTGTTTTGCTACCGTTAAATTTGGAAAAGGTTTCAAAATAAATTTAAGGGGCCTAAAATGGCATTTTCACATCTTATGAAAACCGGTATTTTTTGCAAATCTACCGAAAGAGGAATTTGTCCTCGGTTTCTCATTTCTCAATTTAAACGATTTGTTTGTTCCAAAGAAAAATAAGAATATAAGAGTTAAATTTCTCATCAAACAAAGAATTTATAAATAATAGGTATTCCAAATTAAAATATTTAAAATTCCGTCATTCATAAAATTCAAGGATCGATCAAAACTCTGAATCTTGAAATCCCGTAATTTACAAATTTCTTATTTGAATAATTATTTTAGACGAAAAATTTGATTGTATAATTTTAAAATGTCTTTATTTGGATAGATAAGTATTTGTACTCATGATATTAGAATTTATTAATAATAAATTTAATAATTTTAATAATACAAAATATAAAAATATACTTAATAATATAATTTTTATTTTAATAATTTAATAATAATATAATTTTTATACTAATTTTAATAATAAAATTTCAGTAATAAACCACTTTTTTAGGACCAATTACTTTTGGCCTAAACCAAAAGTACCACGAAATACCGTCTACAAATTTTGCCCTTCGCTGGATTCGAAATTTACTAACAATTGCCACAACTGCATGAGTTCTCGCTTCCGCCACTGCACGACCCTTACTTCCACTATTGCACGACCGAAAGGAACAAAGAAAGCACCGAACCTGCTACCACTACACGACCTCTCACTTCCACTACTCCACGACCGAACGGACAAAAAAGCATTTCAATCAATTTCTTCGTTGATTCCAGTCGACTATCAGATCGAACCTTAGAACCCTGATTCCTTATCGATTCCAGTCGATATTCTCTATGAACCTACCTACATTTCAATTCATTTTCGTCTAAAACCTCCCTAGATTCATATGAAAAACATCAATAGACGAAAATCGATTCCGCATGACATTCATAGCGTCGATTTTTCCCAATTTCACATGAAATCCTGCTAAACTCTAAGAAATATGTGCCTAAAATCAATCACATCATGATTACTAACAGTCAAAGACGCGCTCTAACCTAATAACAATCTAATACGTGCCTTAACCCACTAAAAACCAGATCATGCGAGAACAAACAACAAAGAGGTGAACGAAACAATGATAAACACGAGGTTGTCAGAGAAGAAGAAGAAGAAGCATATCGAAACGAAAAGATTCAAACAGTCCAAACATTCGGAAAAAAAAAATGGAACCAAAAGATTCGGCACAGAAAAGGGACGAGAAGGACAATGATCAAGACTACAAAGAAGAGGTTTCCCAAGAAAGTTAGTGGACATACACTAGTTGTTATGTTAAAAAATGAATTATTCGTTATCTTCAAAATGTTAAGTGGATATCATCTAGATGCACTATTGATATAATTTAGAACAAAGTTGAGGAAATATCTGTTGATTTGTACAAATGTGTCATGCAAGTTAAGTTGATATCATCTTAAAACAAATAAATGTGTGCAAATGTGAAGTTTCATATAGTTGTCCATATTTGAAACAAATGAAAGTTAAGTGGATATCATTTAAATATCATTTGATTAAGTGCGTGTCATCTGAAAATGTATGCAAATGTGTCGTACAATGTTGTGCATAGTTGAAACAAGAAAAGGTTAGTTAAATATCCACTAAATATCATTTGAATGATTACATCTCATATGAAAAATGGGTGCAAATGTGTCGTACATAGTTGTACATATTTGAAACACACAAAAACGTTAACTGCATATCATCTGTAAAACGTGTGCAGTTGTGTCAGACACAACTGTGCATAGTTGAAACAAACAAACGTTAACTGTATATCATTAAGATGTCATCTGAATATGTACATATCATCAGAAAAATGTGTGCAAATGTGTTGTCAGCCGATCTGTACATCATCTAAAAAGTGGTGTGAAAATGGAATATAATTCGTTGTTAAATACTTATTTTTTCATGTGAACAGATACTACTGACAGTGACTTCGAAGATGTCCCCAAAAAACGAAAACAAAGCAAGCAAAAAGATGAAAAGCAGTCTAAAACATAAACGAGCAGAAAGCTTGTAAGTTTTACCTGCAATTCAGATCTTCATTGAAACTTGTATATGAGTTGATGAACAAATTAACTCTAACAAAAGCATATAAGGACTTGTTGCAATGTATCCTGTTTTGGCCAATATTTGATGCAATTATTAAGAAGAGGGTCAATTTGGAGATGATGAAAAAGATGGAAGATAACATTATCCGCCTACTGAAGACCTAGAATCAAGAAAAAAAAAAAAAACTCATTCAAAATCAGAGGTGTTAATGTGAAATTCTATGTTTCAGATGTCATATTGATTTTTGAGCTGAAATGTTGTGATAAAGGCATCAACTATTCATATGAAAAAATGGATAGTCAGTATTTGGTAAGTATTTGTAGAGATCAAAAGCGATTGTCCACAACAGATATAAAAAATTCAATCATGGACTCAATACAAAGTGACAATGATGAAGATGTTCGGCATGTTGTCAATTTGTTGTGCCTATATCTCCTAGGCACTTATTTTCTGGCCAACAATGGATAGTTTATGGCATTCGGGCTTTATACGTTGAAAATATTGAAGAAATGCACAACTATGCGTGGCATAACGCAATTAACAACTTATTGATCACGTCGATTTAGCGAAACACCTTACAGCCTGAGAAGGTGAAAAGATGTGTTCTTACATTACTGGTATGTCAACATAACTCATTTCCATTTTGAAATGTCCACTTAGTGCCAATAAACAAATAATTGAATAATTACTAATCAACTGTCAAATTTGCCAATCATTGGTTTTTCAAGCATGTAAACGTGATCGAGGAAAAAACAAGGAGGCATTCCCATAGTTTGTGAAATAGGATCTTTTCAAATTGACAATGGACACGTTGAAAAACATACTGAATGTGTGCACACTAAATGGTCCAAATATTAAGGTAAGTGAATATCTATTAAATTAGTAAAATAATTTTTCTTTAAATTAAATTAACTCAACAAATGACCAGTTCATACGAACAACCTGCAAATGACAAGGAATGAGATGAAACTAATAACATATGCTAATGATCTAAAAATAAGAAGAAGTAGCGTGCTGGAAAATAAGAGATGGTGTAAATTTCAAGAAAAAATGATGATGAAGAAGATTCCTGGAATGAGGAATATGGAAATGATAGAGGTCAAGGTGAACCTACAAATGATCAAGGTCAAGTTGAACCTGAGATTATGGGGACCCCTCATATTACTCAGTTTAGTCATGGAATTTTAGACAGCCCAACTCGCATGAAGACACCTAATTTCTCTTATTTCAATCGAAGTGTATCAAAAAGCAGAAATCAATAAAGTGAATTTAGAAAGGCAAACAACAAACTACAAGCCAAAATTGCTTGCTTGGAGAATGAGAAAGCAAAGCTAAAACATAAAAATAGCAAGCTCAAAGCAAAAAAGAAGACGAGGGGAGAGAAAATTGTAAAATTGAAAGTGGAAATGGCTGAGTTGAAAAAGACAAGTCATCAGCTAAAAAGATATTATGACCAAAAAACAAGAGAATTGGCAAAACAAATGTCTCGACAAAAAAAGGAAATGGATATGAAATTGAAGATGAACAAAAAAGAATGATGAAGAAGACACCTAGAGTGAGGAAGATAGAAATGATGGAGGTCAAGGTAAACCTACAAATGATTAAGGTCAAGACGAACTTGAGACTATGGCGACCCCTCATATTACTTTAGTCATGGAATTTCACAGCCCAAATCGTATGAATACACCTGATTTCTCATATTTCAATCGAAGTGTATCAAAAAGCATAAATCAAAAAAATGAATTCAGAAAGGCAAATAATGAACTACAGGCCAAAATTGCTTGCTTGGAGAGTGGGAAAGCAAACCTAAAAGAGAAAAATAGCAAGCTCAAAGCAAAAAAGAAGGTGAGGGGAGAGAAAATTGCAAAATTGAAACTGGAATTGACTGAGTTGAAAAAGACAAATCATCAGCAAAAACGAGATGATAACCAAAAAATAAGAGAATTAGCAAAACAAATAACTTGACAAAAGGAAGAAATGGATAAGAAGTTCTAGAATTTGGCGCTACTTTTATCTCAAAGGGACAGAATTAAAAGTGCTGAAGAACAGTCCTACGTCTCCTCCACCAGCACCTGAGGCTGAAGAAGAAACTGGACAGGGTTAGAAAGATATCCATGTAGAGATGCAACCAAAAAAAAAAAAAAGGAAGTGGAAATCGATTGAAAAACCAGCTGAAAGCTCGATGGTTAAGAGGCTCCCAAAAAAATGATTTTAAATATTTGAACAACAAAAAAGCCAGAAGTCGTAAAGGAAAGTAATAACATATGATCAATCTCGACACATATTAGCCCCCAAACCAAAAAATAAATAAATTGTCAAACTACCTCAGAGGCACCAAACTAAAGTAGCAACTTCACTATCTGATGTGGATTGGAAAAAGACAAATATCATTTTCAACACTAAAGGACCAAGGTAGTACAAATACACATATCAAGTAAAAATATTTTTATATATTCAGCTCATATAATAGCATGAAAATGTTAACCATTTCTTATATAATACACAACACAAATATATAAAATAAGGACTATAGTGATGTATCGCTCGTAGATGTTATTTCGCTTATGAACTGGGAGAATTAAGTAACTTTGTATGCTAAAACACATCACACAAATCATAAATGCAAATCTGAAATATAAAATTTGATTGCAAGTTGTCGATAATTGATGAGTTGTTTATTTACCAACAAATCAAGTACTTTTAGATTCAAATATTTGTGAGTTTTCAAGTATTTTTGTTTGTTTAATGTATTTTATGTTATTTTGTAGGAATTATAAATAAATGAGGGAAAATGTGAAAATACGAAAATTTGATTAAAAAGTCCTGACTGCAGTTGCGTATTCTGGGCTGTAATGGACAAAAACAAGAGAATTTGGATAGAACGTTGGGATCGCAATGCGAAAATCGGGCCTACAATGTGGAAGGAAGAAGAAAAATCGAAACAAACCAACCAGAGAGTTGGCGCTACAGCGTGAAATACTTGTGCTGTAGTGCCAAAATATAGCACCTTTTGGCACTGCAGCGCGAGTTCCATTCGCGCTACAACGCTGCTCGATAAACGTCAAGCCCATTGTTTACTATGATGCAGTCTGATTTTGGAAAAATACAAAAAATAAAAGTTGTAAACATTTTTCTTAAATTTCCAAATCATTTTGAATTACCTCAATTGGAGTTCGGACGTGAAAATTATGACCAAATTTTATAAGGTTCGCGCTGTCATGGGAATGACCCGCGTTGTAGTGCCAACTCGTGAATCTGAACCCTAATGTTGAGCCTATATCTTCCACCTTAAGCCCCAAACACAAAGTGTGGTAGATTCTAGGAAAGAAAACACATTGGTATGGGATTTATGGAAATTTGGGATAGAAAACACCCCAAGCTGTGGCGATTTGAGGCGAAATTGAGGAGGAAAACACCATTGGAGGTACTTGGAGTTGAAGATTTAAATCTCATATCCACAATAAGAATTTTTTCTTCCTTTCTCTCACCATAATCTTGATTGAATTTTGTATTTGTGATATTTTGTTGAAGATGTTTGTATTTATGAATTTCTTGAAAAGATTAGTTATAGATTCCTCTATGTTGTGTTAAAATTCACATCTAGGGCTTGATGCAGTCTCGTTTGAACAGTGTGTTGAATATTTTGTTAATTGTTACTTTTAATTCCATTTTATACCTCTCTATGCTTAATGCATTTGATTTATGTGACCGATGAATTAGATGATTTTAGATTATGAATTTTATGCTCGAGAGAGATTGCGTTTATAATCAAAATTGAGAGTGCATAATTTAGGTTGTTATGAGTCCGGGAGGAGATCAACACCTAGGTATTCGAATTAGGAATTTAGGATCTTGATCAAGTTCTACATTTATCAACTAGAATCTCTATTTAATTATGTTTGCCTTATTAATGCTTCCAATTTATGCTCCCAAATGATATCTTAGTTGATTTGAGAACTTAGAATTTAACACTTGGGATAGGTAATTTCAGGTTCGAACTTAGGTTAAACACAACGTAAGTTTTAATAGATCGAAAAATTATTAAAGTTTGGGTAATCTATAAGGTCAGGGCGTAACGAATAATTTCATCTAAATTCTAGATGGGGATATCAATTTTGAAGCAATTACATATTCTCTCACTTGACACTTGGGAGAGGTAGTCAGAGAGCACGAGTGACCTTGATGATTGAATTAATGGAATTGACTAATAATTTCTTAATAGATGACATGGGAATAACGAGATGAAATAAATCCCCTAGAACAATAGTGTATAGGAAATCCATATTTTATTTTGCTTTTGGTTTTATATTTGTTTTAGTTTTATTTTAAAAAAACCTTAAATTTGGACCCTAAATAAAGTTAGGTTATGATAATCACGGTGCTTAGTGATGATTTAAATCAATCCCTGTGGATACGATACTCTACTTACCATTACACTATTAAAACTTGACCCGTACACTTGCGATATAGCTAATAATTCGCTACCAAAATTTTTGCGCTGTTGTTGGGGATTGGGGTTTTACATTGTTATTAATATTATGAGTAAATAACTTGATTTTAATTTAGGTATTTATTTTTATTTTTAATTTCTTATATTGCGAAGTACTTGGAAATTGCTCATCGATCAACAAGTTCACTTGAGATTTTCTCAATGAGATTCTGAGTCATTTTATCGTGCTTCGGAACGATACAAGAAGTTTCTTATTTGGTTCTCCAATCATGATTTCCCTAAGGAGTGTCAACTACTAAACAATCCTCTACGGGTTACAAGTCGCAGCAAGAACTTGGGTGGATGGAGGAAGTGGTACTACATCTTTTTACCAACTAATCACAGACGGAGTCTATTTGTTGTTGGAAGACATGGCCGATTTTGACTGTCAGAGTTGGAATTATTCAACAAGTTACTAAAGCTTAAGGGATTGTTCCAACATTTCCGCACCATGGATTAACACCCCACACCAATGTGGGGAGTCTTCTCTTACCTTGGAAGATATGTTCACTGTATTCATGGAGGAAACATTAGGGAAACTCATGATCATCTCGATAAGCATGAGGTCAGTCATAACAATATTGAGATAACCTGCACAGATATCAACGCGACCGTGACATCCCTCGAGATACAAATCTATCAACTTGCTAGCTATATTGAGGCCATGTCAGGAACGGTGGCATTGAGAGACACACAAGACACATTCATATGAGAAAGCCACCATGAGGAACCGAATACAAGTGGGAGAAATTTGGGTTTGTTTAATGATGATGATTATAATGAGGAGGAGACCCAATAATTGATCGACAATGAAGAATCACAAGATGAGACTTGTGAGTCTCCACCTTTTAAGATCCAAATTGTGATGCCACCTCTGATCAAAGACGACTACATCTATGAGGATCCGATGTGGCTCACTTGTCCTCCACCCCCACTAGCAATATTCATTCATGGACACCAAGCACAAATGCCGAAGCCGAGTCAAGTTAAGAGTACGTGCTAATCATTTTCACATCTTGCCAAGCTTGAGGGCGTCCTAAACCAAGACCCATTTATTGCGTTGTATAACACATACTATGGGCAAAAGATACTCTTTGATGAGCCCTTCTCCGTTGTCAATCTGAGGATGTTAAACCAAGTGCTTCTTGGGAGGTAACCCAAGTTTTCAAATAATTGAGCTTAACGATGCAAGTTATTGAAGAACCCCACACCGGTCACCTTGCCCAGAGCATCACTGCTGACCACACTAGGAGGTGAGATTGTCTCGCCTCCCCGGTATGTGTTCTTATTCCCTTATACTTAATTTTAATACATGTTTGACTTTGCATTTGGGGGTGAAACACATGTTGGTTGGGTTAGGAAATGCTTGTGTTCAAGTTATGACCTTTTTTCATATAACTTGTGTTCTTTTGGCAACATTTTCAATTTTGTTTTTTTAGGTTTGTTTGAATAAATTGTGAGTTTTGTTGAGATGAAATAACTTGATATCGATGATGAGTATAGACACTTGATGTTCTCTTAGTTCTTTTGAAATGTATTGCATTGAGATTTCTGTGTGCTTGACTTGTGTTGATTGAAGTTCACTCTTGACTCTTTACATTTGAGAACCATGAATCATGATCACTTGGTCTTTTGAGTACTTGGAGAACATTTATATGCTTTAGGTAGACTTTGACATCTCATGAATACTAGAACTCATTTGACTGAAACCTGAAGCAAAATTCTAGGTTATGTTTTGTTGAAGAGATGATTTATGCATTTTTTTAGATCATTTAGGCCTTTGAAGCTAACGCTTTAAAATTGTTTATTTTTCGTTACCCCCCGTTGAGCCTTATTGCCTAATTCTTTCGTTACCCTCTTATGTACATCCAATCCATTAAATGCATTTCCACTTTCAAAACGCATCACTAATTGGCATGTTTGCATGGATAATTGAGCGTAAGGACTAGTATAGGATATGTTTGAAAAGTCATTGCTAATATAGGTTGTGTGTTTTATTTTATTTTTGAGTTGTTTATGTGTACAAAGAAAAACAAATTGGGTGATAAGTTGAGACACTTTTTTTCCTGCAACATTGAGGACAATGTTGATTTTGAGTTTGTGGGTGTGGTTTATATTTAATACTTAATTGTTCTTTTTTGTAAAAATAAAAATAAAAAAAATGTATATTTTGGTTTGTTTTGTGAATAATATCTTGTGGGATCGATTGAAAGACGACATTTGATGAAAGAAGGAGTTGGTGAATTTTTTTTTTGGAAATCTTGCAAGATCCATGAGTTGTGATACATGCCTAAGGTAATTTGAGCCTAAAAAAATTATATTCTCATATACCTTCCACCCTAGTCCTACATTACAACCCTCAAAGTCCTTTTGATCTCCAATGACATATGTACCTATATATAATTAATGAGAGTGACAAAAAATGAGCTTATGGTTATTTTTACATTCACTATCTAGATATTGTTCATCGTCTCCTTAGCACATAAATATATTCGAGACTCGTTTGGTTGGGTGAGAGTGATTGTGCACACGCTAACACATCGAGAGTCTTGAGTGAGTTAAAATTGATGCTTGAAGTTGAAATTCTAGATAATCTCAATGTGTGCATTTCCTTTGAGTTTAGAGTATTTGGTGGCTGCGAAGAAAATTGCACAAGTTATTGAAAAGATATGAAACTCACATTTTCTTATTCATTGCTTCGTACTTGATTTGTTTTTTATTTCCCTCTTCTATTTTCTATTATTTTACTTGAGGACAAGCAAATTTTTGAGTTTGGGGGTGTATTTGATGAGTGATTTATTTACCAACACATCGAGTACTTTTAGATTTAAATATTTATGGGTTTTCAAGTATTTTTGTTAGTTTAATGTATTTTTGTATTATTTTGTAGGAATTATAAATAAATGGAAGAAAATATGAAAATATGACAATTTGATCTAAAAGTCCGAACTGCAGCTAGGTATTCTGGGTTGCAACGGAGAAAAACGAGTGAATTTGGACAGAACGTTGGGACTGTAGCGTAGAAGGAAGAAGAAAAACCGAAACAAACCAACTAGGGAGTTGGCACTGCAGCACGAAATACCTGTGTAGAAATGTCAAAATCTAGCACCTTTTGGCATTGCAACGCCACTCGTTGAACTTCAAACCAAATTTTTACCACAATGCAATCTGATTTTGGAAAAATGCAAAATATAAACGTTGTAGATCTTTTTTTTTTTTTAGATTTTTAAATCATTTTGAATCACCTCAATTGAAGTTTAGAAGTGAAAGTTATGGTGAAATTTCAAAAGGTTCACACTGTAGTGGGAAAGACCCGCGATGTAGCACCAATTCGCAAATTTGAACCCTAATGTTGAGCCTATATCTTCTACGTTAAACCCCAAACACAAAGTGTGGTGGATTTTGTGAGAGAAAACACATCAGCGTGGGATTTATGGCAATTTTGGGACAGAAAACATCCCATGGTGTGGTGATTTGAGGCAAAATTGAGGAGAAAAACATCATTGTAGACACTTGGAGTTGAAGATTTGAAGCTCATATCTACAATAAGAGTTTTCTCTTCCTTTCTCTTACCCTAATCTTGATTGAATTTTGTATTTGTGATATTCTGTTGAACATGTTTGCATTTATGAATTTCTTGAAAAGATTAGTTATGAATTCCTTTATGTTGTGTTAAAAATCACATCTAGGGCTTGATGTAGTCTCATTTGAACTGTGTTGAATATTTTGTTAATTATTACTTTTAATTTCATTTTATGTCTCTCTTTATTTAATGCATTTGATTCATGTGGCCGATGAATTAGATGATTTTAGGTTATGAATTTTATGCTCAAAAGAGATTGAGTTTGTAATCGGAATTGAGAGTGTATAGTTTAGATTGTTGTAAGTCCGAGAGAAGATCAACACCTAGGTATTTGAGTTGGGAATTCAGGATCTTGATCAAGTTCTAGATTTATCAACTATAATCTCTCTTCAATAGTATTTTCCTTATTAATCTTTCCAATTTATGCTCCCATATGATATCTTAGTTGATTTGAGAACTTTGAATTTGACACTCGGGTTTTGGGTTCAGATTTAGGTTAAACACAATGTAAGTTTTAATAGATCAAGAGATTATTAAAGCTTGGGTAATCTATAAAGTCGGGGTGTAATGAATGTTTTCACCTAAATTCTAAATAAGGATATCAATTTTGAAGTGATTACATATTCTCTCACTTGACACTCAGGAGAGATAGTGAGAGAGCACGAGTGACCTAAATTATTGAACAAATAGAATTGACTAATAATTGCTTAATAGGATGACAATGGAATGACGAGATGAAATCAAGCCCCTAGAACAATAGTGCATAGGAAATCCATATTTTATTTTGCTTTTGAGCTTATACTTGTTTTAGTTTTTTTTAAAAAATAACAAAAACCTTAAATTTGGACGTCTAAATAAAGTTAGGTTATGAAAATCGCGATACTCAGCGATGATTTAAATTAATCCCTGTGGATACGACACTCTACTCACCACTACACTATTAAAACTTGACATGTACACTTGCAGTGTAGCAAATAATTCGCTACGAATAGTTAGACAGAAAGCTTAAGGAACAAAAATACTGAGAAAGATATATTTTTAAAAATTCAAGGAATGCCTCTCGGTGACCAATCTTACTTTATAACAAGTTATTACGTAATGCATTATAATTTCGTGCCAAAACATAGCACGGGTATTTTTGTGTACAATTATACATGATGCATTATAATTTCATGCAAAAACATAGCACGTGTGTGTGTGTGTATATATATATATATATTAATTCAGTGGATATCAACTAAATTATATTACTTATTCAGTAGATATCAGCTAAATTCAATCAATTTATTAAGTGGATATTAACTGAATGACAAATTGTTATTTGTTCATAAAATTGGGTTAAGGACAAATCAAGAAAGTCAATCGAGAAAATTTTGAATAAGAAAATCAACGAAGCATTGCAAGGGGGCGATAGATACATTAACTTTCCCATTAACAAAACAAAGAAAGGTCCAAATCATTGGACATTGTTTGTGTTTGACACAATTGAGGCACAATGGAGACACTACAACTCGATGAAAGTATGAGCCGACATACGAGATTCATACTACAAAGACACAATCCTAATAGTAATAAAACTCATGCTTTGTTTTCATTTCTTTCTTATATATTAGATAATAACTTTACTTTAAAAATTTATTTCTTTTGTAGAGGATATCGTTAAAGAACTTAGAGAAGTTAGCGAAGAGTTACGAATAACCCAAACTGAAACTCATATGATAAGCGTCCAAGACAGTCCACAACAAATATTAAGATCATAAGTATTTACATCATTAGTAATTCTATAGTGGAATGTCACTGTATATAGACTAATACATTTTGAAGTTTAGGTCAGATTGTGGGACAATGATATTATTGCTAATAGATCAGACAGTCCAAGAGATCCCAATTGTGGCATTTGAAAATGACAATGAAGTGAAAGAAACAATGATAAAACATTGAGCGAAGATTGTGAGCACATTTTTGAATGATGAGGCCAAATCATGGACAATTAAAATGTTTGAGGCAACACAAAATAATGATAAAGGAAACACTGTTGATGTTAAAGATAATGCGTCTCAAGATGAAGATGTGGAAATTGAAGATATGAAAATGAATGTGGAATCACAAGAAATTGTGTGATAATGTTTGAAAATGTACTGTTTTTTTTTTTTTTTTTGTGTGTGTGTGTATGTGTGTATATCAACTTTGAATGTTACTGTTTACGTTGGCTGCGAACATCTTCTATATATACAATTGGGTACTTTGTGGCATTATAATTGTTCAGCACATATAGTCAATTTACTAATCTATCTGAGAGTGTATATATACAATTTGGTACTCTGTTCAACATATATATTCATCAAAACACCTTTTTAATGGATATCTACTGCTGTATATTTTTTGTTTTGTACATGTCAATTTAGTGTTGTGTTTGTTATCTTTATTCCACTTAAAAAGGTACATAAACAACATATTAAAAAGGTTTAGTAGATATCTACTAAAAATACACATCTTCAGTGGATATCTGCTGAAAAAACGCCATGTTTACAAATGAACAGTGTATTAACAAGACATCAAATGCGTGGAGATTTGAACTTAAAATCACAAAAACAAATCTTCAAAATTAATACAATGGTTGTAAAAGCAAAGAACAATCTTAAATCAAATACAAATGAAGAGTGAAAAACGTGAACTATTGAGAATCAGTAACTGCCTAAAACTACTAAGAATAAGTAATAGTATTTAACTAAAACAAAAAAATACGGAACACAACTCTCAAATGGCAGCCTTGCACGTCTTTCGATTGTGGTTCCCATGTTTCTTGCACCGTCTACACTGAATTTTCTTTACTTTATCCCCTTTTGATGCAATCCTCTTCTTTTTTGGATACCCAGCTAGTTGGCGTGTCTGAGAGAGTAACACAACAGCTATTGCGATTTCGGAGGTTGGTCTTTCCACAGTTAGGATAATAAAAATACCCTTCAAAATTAAATCATTTACTTTAACCAAAACATCCTCAAGCACACCTCGAGGATACCTCGTTGAATGATCAACTAGTTGAATACTAATTGAGGTCTCTTTGAGTTCCCCTAGTCTAAGTGTCTCATACACATAATAAAGCATCAAATTAATGGAATATCCTGAGTCAAGTAAAACCCTTTTAAACATGTGATCTCCAATAATGCTTGGAATTATGAAACTACCAGGATCTGTCATCTTAGGAGGTAACTCTCTTTGTAGTACAGCAGATACCTCCTCCCATAATGCCCCCAGTTCATGCTCTTTAAATTTCCTTTTATTAGTGCACAAGTCTTTTAAAGTTTTAGCATAATTAGGAACTTGCTTGATTACATCTAACAAATGAATATTTACATGTACTTTGTTAAAAGTCTCAAGAATATCTTTTTGATGTTGCTCCAACTTATTTTTCATCTATCTATAGGGAAATAGAGCTTTCGAGATGTCAAATTCTTCTTGAGGAGGTTTGGGACTTACCTTATCCTTGTTATGCAATTTTGGAGAAGTTGGCTTACTGATATTGTCGCTCTTTCAAAAAGAATCAAATTCCATCTCTTTATGTTCCTCTACTTTTCCTTGCATATATTTTTTGCTCTGTTCATGATTATTAGGATTAATGACAACTTGACTTGACAATTTACCTAGTTCTCTTTAAGTGATGGTTGAAGCAATTTATCCCAGTTAACGTTCCAAATTAGCAACAGTTTTGTCATTCATATGCATGTGGTGGCCATTTTGGAACAAAACAGACAACTTTAAAAATTTTAGAAAGTGGTTTTTATTAGTTAACCTTATTTAACGATGCTTACTTGTTTTGTATATCATGCGATAGGTGTCAGAGGACGGCAATATTTTTTCTAGAAACCAAATGCCCTTGACACCTATTCGTGTGGTCTAAATTTTTTATGTTTGGGGAATTGACTTTATGGGACCTTTTCCCTCTTCTTATGGCTTTCTTTTTATTCTTCTTGCTGTTGATTATATATCAAAATGGGTGGAAGTAATTCCAACCAGGACTAATGATTCAAAAGTTGTTATTAGCTTTCTTAGAAGCAATATTTTTGCAAGGTTTGGAACACCCAAGGCAATTATTAGTGATGGAGGAAAACACTTTTGCAACAAGTCATTTGAAGCACTCCTCGGAAAGTATGGGATTACACACATAATATCCACCCCATACCATCCTTAGACAAGTGGACAAGCTAAAATTTCTAATAGGGAAATAAAGAACATTTGGAGAAAACTGTAAACCCGAATCGAAAGGATTAGTCCTTACAGCTAAATAATGCATTATGGGCATATTTCACAACCTACAAAACACCTAATGGTATATCTCCTTTTCAGTTGGTTTATGGTAAACCTTGTCACCTCTCTGTAAAATTGGAACACAGAGGATATTGGGCAATCAAAAAGTACAATTTCAACATGAAGCAAGCAGGCGATCATAGGCGGTTGGAACTCAATGAGTTGGATGAGCTCAGAAATGATGTTTACGAGGGTGCTATAATTTACAAAGAGAAAACGAAAGTTACCATGACAAGATGATCTTGAGAAAGAGTTTTGAGGTAGGACAAAAGGTTTTATTATATGACTCATGCCTCAAACTCTTTCCTGGTAAGTTTTGTTCTAGGTGGAGTGGTCTATTTTTGGTCACCAATGTCTATCCTCATAGCGCGGTGGAAATTTGCAATATGAAAACTAGCAGGAAAATTTAAGGAGAACGGTCAAAGTCTGAAAGCTTATTTTGAGCCGTTCATTTCAAACTAACAAGAAGTGATGCATTTGGAGATCCCTCTTATAGTTAACTGAAGGATTGAAAAAATGATATGATATGCAACAATCTGCACACTAAGTCATGGTTAATAGGTTTATTATAATCGAAAAAAACATGTTGAAAACTTTGTGAATTTGTTCGTCTTCACATTTACTTGTATCTACAGAACCAGTTCTATATCGTTTGCAAACATAAATTCATAATCTGACACATAACTTGTGGGAATAAAATCTTTAAACAATATTGCATGTGTTTAATCTTGAAATTTCGTTGATTGAATTAATTGATAGTTAACCTTGGCATAATATAATAATAAGTTTCTTTTTCTGGTGGCTAGTTTAGCTTCGTAGCTTTGTTGACTCAAGAAAGTAAGTCCATAGGGTTATTTTGATACCTAGTGCCCTAAGGTTTTTTATGGTCCAGGAGTCATTGGTCCAAAGCTCGCTACACGAGTCAGCTAGAAAGCTTAAGGGAGCGGAGCATAATTACATAATTGTTTGTTTGTTTTTAAATGTATAAATAAATCTATGACTTTATAAAACCCACAGTCGTGTGTTGGTTAATTAACTCATAAATATCTTAAGCGGTAGATCAACAAGCATATGGAGGCATGTAAGTTTGAAAATACACAAGTTTACATCAGTGCGCTGATAGGTGTAAATTACCCCTATATTTTCAACCCGAATTTGTTAGTTTTCGAGTACGTTTATAGTTATTTTTATATGTTTTAATATATTTTTATTCTTTTTGTATTAAAACATGTGTGTGGGGTGAAAAGGTACGAAGTTGGAGCATAAACGATCAATTCGTATCGAGAAAGGTCCAAGAACGGTGGAAAAATGAGCAAGGCAGCAAGATTCTGCAAACAACCCCACCGCCGCGGTGTCCAGACCACCGCCACGGCAGTGAAGATGCTGAGAAAGACTATAGGCCACTGACAGACCACCACCGTAGTGGTGAATTCTACCGTCGCGGCAATGAAAAAGCAGATAACAAAAATAGGTTACTTACTACCTAGAGCCGCGGCGGTGAACCAACAGAAAGGTTTCCCAATCCACCGCCTACTCCACCACCTAGGCAAACCTTAACCGACATACTCCACCGCCGTGGTGGTGGCCTCTGCGCAGAGTTAGATATTTATTTAGATATTTTGTCTATATATACCATTTTCCTCCTTCCTCCTTTGGATCTCTCCGGCCATTACAACCCTTAAGGCTTAAGTTAGGATATAAAGAGAGTATGGGGAGTGCTAAAACATATCCTAAGGAGAAGATCAACACGCGGAGAAGAAAAATCGTTCAGTGGATGATTTTAGCAGCTAATCTTCGGATAGCGACTAAATTCACCCATTTTTCCTTTTATTTCTTATCTTCTATGTATGTTTGAGCATGTTTAGCCTAAGTTCACTTGTATAAATGGCTATGGCCATAGGTTAAATGTGGATTATGTATGGGATTAATATCATTTATAAAAATATAGTTTTGGTTTAGTTGCGTTTCTTTAATGATTGTTCTTCAATGTTTGAGTGTGTTTATCATATTGTTTGTTTATTGTGATTAGATTTATATATCGAGAATACGGGGTTTGACAAATTTTGGATTCGGATTAGAATAAACAAACGCCCTGATCCATTAACCCGGTGGGGGTTAGGATTGTGGACAATCTATGACGTTGGGAAAAGACTCACACGACGTTAAGACATTGAGGGAGACTTTTTTGTTGATTCGAAGTCGCGTATTCCCTTGTCTTACACTCGGGAGAGGTGGCGAGGGAGTTTTAGAACTGAGATTGTCGATAGGGTAAACACAACGCACGAAATCTATGACATTGGAGCGAGACTCATGTAACCTAGAGTCGTTAAGACGTTGAAGGGGACTTTTTCATTGACACGAAGTCACGTTATATTCCTCGTCTTACACTTGGGAGTGGTGGCGAGGAAGTTTACAAATTGAGGTTTTGTGTGCGATCAATGAGGTTGGGGCAAGGCTCACGCAACCTAGGATCGTTGAGACGTTGAGGGGGACTTTTTCGTTAACAAAACGTTGCATTACATCCCTTGTCTTACACTCGGGAGAGGTGGCGGAAGAGTTTTAGATACCGAGATTGTCAAATAGGTCGAACACCTTTATTGTAAACTAAACGATATCAAACACGTTTAAGTAAATAAATTTAATCCCTTGATAATCCATCCCATAACTATCTCAATATAGTAGTAGTGTAGTTAAATTAGTAATTTAGTATTAGTATTAATTAATTATATTCCATTTTTGTCGCCTAGTTAAAGTCAAGTTATGACAATCGCGGTACTCGATAGTAGTCACAACCAATCCTTGTGGACACGATAACCCTAACTCTCTCAATCTATACTAAAACTTGACCTCGTATACTTGCGAGTGAAAGTAGTGGCGTATTTACACGCTACCAAGTTTTTGGCGCCGTTACCGGGGATTGGTCGTTAGGATAATTCAGTTCTTGGCAATCGCTACCAAGTTTTTGGTAACGATTGCTAGGCATTGATTTGTTTTTATTATCGATATTGTGAGTAAATAACTTAATTTTACTTTAGGCATTTATTTTGTATATAATTCTTTGTTTGTAGTTTTGTTTTTGTTTCTTATGCAGTGTACGTGCCGATGTTAGATCAACGGGTATTGATGCATCCTTTTCGATGGAATTCCAAGCCGTTTTATGTTTCTTGGCCAACATATAAGCCGGTGAGACGTTTCGTCGAAAGATTGAGCTGAACAGTATAAAACCTCGCCAATCTTGAGAGCGTTCTGAAAATGTCGGGTCGAGGACATTAAGTCACACGCTTCTTGGGAGGCAACCCAAGGTCAAATAAGTTAAATCCGTTACATCCGACTTGAATTGGAGGCGAGATCCTCTCGCCTCCCAGGTAAGTGTTCTAAACACCCTTCGTCAGCATGCTTTAAATTTCATATGTTGAAGAATGATGATTGGGATCGCTGAGAACACTATCCGTTTTAAGTTCGGAAGTGATGTGTAGTATAGTATGTTAGTTTATGTGTTATTGTTTTCTTGTGTGCATGTTTGTTTAGGTTAGAATGTGATTATGTTTTTGTGTTGTTGTTTACATGTTGAGTTTTGTATTTATCTGGGCTGTTACCCGATGATGAGATTACCCCTGGTTGTTTTCGAGGTCAAGGGTAATACCCATGCATGTGTGATTCTGTGTGCTTGACTATGCTTTTTGATCAAAATTATTGTAGATCCTAATTTGCACGAGCACATAGACTCAATATATAGTTATTCAATTGATTTGAGGACAATTATCGATTAGCCAAATTCATGACACATTAAGGATTCTAGAACTTGATTGAGGGGAAGCTTGAGGCAAAATCCTAGGCGAGGTAGTTCAGGAGACGTGATTTAGGTATTCTCTTTGTCGCTTGAGCCTTTTTAAGCCTACCTTGTAAAATGTTTATCCCTCGTCACCCTGTCGAAACCTAAATGCAAATTCAATTCAGAACACATAAACTAATACCATGGCCAGTGGATCTTTTTCCAAACCTAAATCGCTGAATTTAAAGGCACATTTGAGTTAATCAAGTTAGCAATTGTAAATGCTACTTGATGTGAGCGGTTGGGTTTAGGGAGAACTTCTAATTGGTTCGGTATTTGAGTACTCACTTGTCATTTTTCATTTGTATTTCACACACCCCTTCAAAAGTAACAATCAGATAAGTTTGGGGGGGTGTTCGTTGAAAAGAAAAAAAAAATAGAAAAAAAAATAAAATCAAATGTAAATATGATTTTTTCCATTTCTTTTGACAAGTGAGTACGTCGGTCTTAAATGCATGTTTGAGATTATTTCCAATCTTTATATGGGGGTTTGAGAGTGAATGTGCCAATCGTTGAGCCTTGGGTAACGTTAAGTTAATAATGTTAACCTGTTTTCAATTCTGAAATACCCTTGGCCAAATATTCCTGAACCGAACCAAGTCCTTCTAATCTTTATGAACTACTTAACCTACATTAGTAGAGAGTGGACCCCAATTAGGCCTATGGAAATCCTAGTCCTTCACGGTTTAAGTCATGAATTTCGTTGGGAGATAATCCAATCCGGTTGTTGTATAGTCATATTATTGAGTCTCACACTAACACGTTTATTGAATCTAGAATAGCGTTCACCATTATTGCATGTCGAAATCTAGAACATCACATGATGTGTGTTACCGCCTAAACTCGATATAACTAGCAGTTATTGAGGGACAATAATAAATAGGCTGTTAGAAGGATTCAAAACTCGCATGTTGTTATGTTTAGTTTGTTTTAGGTTGTTTGTTATTTAATTCAGTTTGTATATTGTCATTTTAGTGTGTGTGTTTGGCTCGAGAATTAGCAAAATTCCAAATTTGGGGGTATTTGATAGATGTGATCTACCTACGTATTTTCAAATCGAATTAAGTTAGTTTTGAGCATTTATATAGTATTTTATTATGTTTTAATTAGTTTTCATATTTTTTGTATAAATCAGGTGTATGGGGCAAAAAGATAGAAAACTGGAGCGAAAACGATGAGATCGAACCAAAAGCGATCGAAGAACGGTGGAAAAACAAGCTTGGAGGCCAAATTGTGAAACAAGCCCACCACCGTGGTGTTTAGACCACCGCTACGGCGGTGAAGATGCTAAGAAAGGAAAATTTCTAATGACGGACCACCTCCGCAGCGATGAATCCCACCGCCGCGGCGGTAAATAAGCAGAGAAACAAAAGTAGGCTATTGACAGCCCACCGCCTAGGCGGAGAAATCCACTGCCTAGGCGAAAATCCAGCAGAATGTTCTTCCTAAGCTACCTCTATCTTCACCTCCGCAACGATCAGCCAAACCGACCTACCACGGCCGCGGCGCTGAATCCCACGGCCGCGGCGGTTAGCCTCTACACAGCCTAGATATTTTATTTAGATATTTTGAGATCTTTTGCTTATAAATACTATTCCCTCTCCCCCTTTCTTGAGCCCCCCCAGCCATTTGGGCACCTTAAGCTATATTTAGGCTAGGGTTTAGGAGTTTTAGAGGTAGAGCTCACATTCCGAAGTGGAGAAGACGGCGAATAGATCGTTGAGCGTTCTTAGCGGTTTATCTTCGGATGAGGCTAAGTTCTTCGATTGTTTTTCCTTATTTCTTTATCTTAGGATCATGTGAACATGTTTAGCTTATTATTTCATTGTAAATGCAGCTATGGCCTTAGTTAAACATGGATTGTAGTAGTGATTAACACTATATTTATAAATACGTTGTTTGGATGATTTCGGTGTTTCGTTTGTGATTGTTCTTCGTAGTTTGATTGTATTTATCATATTGTTTGTTTATCATACTTATTTTGATAAAAGGAGAATACGGGGTTTTGACAAACCCCGGATTCGGATTAGGGTAAACAAATGCCAGGATTCTATAACCTCGTGGACAATCGATGACGTTGGGGCAAGACTCACACAACCTAGGGTCGTTAAGACATTGAGGGGGACTTCTTCGTTGACATGAAGTTGCATTATATCCCCCGTCTTATACTCGGGAGACGTGGCAAGGGAGTTTTAGAACGAAGATTGTTGATAGGGTAAATACAACGCACAATCCAATGACCCGGTTGGGAGTTGGATTGTGTGCAATCAATGACGTTGGGCAAGACTCATATGACCTAGGATCGTTAAGACGTTGAAGGGGACTTCTTCGTTAACTCGAAGTCATGTTTTCCCCCGTCTTACACTCGGGAGAGGTGGCAGTAGAGTTTACGTACCGAGATTGTCAAATAGGTCGAACACCGTAAACGTGAGTAAATCGAGATCGAACACGTATTTCTAAACACGTTAATCCCTAGGCAATTCTTCACCCTAAAACATATTAGTATATTAGTTTAGTTAATTTAGGATATATTAGTATTAGTTTAATTAATTAAATACATTTATTTTTCGCCTAGATAAAATTAGGTCACGACAAATGCGGTATTCGATAGTAACGACACTAATCCATGTGGATACGATAACCCGATCATAACGATCACACTATACTAAAACTTAGACCTTGTATACTTGCGAGTATAAGTAGCGACATATCTTTTACGCCCTACCAAGTTTTTTGCGCCGTTGCTAGGGATTGTCTTGTTGATTGTTATCGATATTGTAAGTAAATAACTCGATTTTAATCTAGGAATTTCTATTGTATATAATTTTCGTTTGTAGTTTTGTTTTTGTTTTCCTACAAGATGCTTGAAGATGTTATATCGACAGGTACTCTTGTGTTCCTTTCATTGCAACATCTCGCTAGTCTTGAGGGCATGTGTTAGGCCGAGGACATTAAACCAAGTGCTTCTTGGGGGGTAACCCAGGGTCACAAATAAATTAGATACGTCTCCATCAATTTGAGTCAGAGGCGAGATTCTCTCGCCTCCCAAGTATGTGTTCTACACCCCCGTCTTCAATATCATGCTATATACTGTCATTGGGATCGCTGACGGCTCGTTTTGGACATCACTTGTGTTGAGTTGGTAGTGATGTGTAGTATGTTTTAGTATATGTTTATGTTTTTAGTTAAATTTTACTATTTTTATATGTGTGCATGCTTGTTTAGGATTAGTTTATTTAGCTTAGTTGTTGTTTTGTGATGAGTTTTGACGTCATTTAGGCCTTTACTCGATGATGACTTTGTCCCGTAATTGTTTTGAGGTTGAGCGTAACGCTTATTCATGTGTGTTCTGTGTGTTTAACGTATTATCTTAGTAAACGTTATTGTGGATCCTAAATGCACAAGCACGTAAACTCAATATAACACTATCTAATTTGTTGATTCCAAGATTTTGATGAATAATTAAGTAATGATGTTTTGGTGGAACTAATGTTTGATTAAGTGTTTCAGTGATTTAAAGTTCCAATAATGAAGATGTCAAAGTAAACGGATGTTAAATGAAGATATCAAGATGATGAATAAGTATTAAGAGTTTGAAGACATTAAGGAAAATAATCTAGGTAAATATAAACTCTTAATATACCATCTAGGAACACACACACGGCACAAAATGAATTTCATCTTTTATGTGTGTTTTGGTTGAGTATATTTATTTGCTCCAGTGAGAATTAAAAAGAAATACTTTTGAATGACTAAAATAGAATATCAGAGTATTAGTTGAGTCATTCAAATATAAATGTGAATAAAGGGGCAAAAATTGAAAAAGAAAGTAAGTTAAAAACGAGATTAGAGAAGAGATTCAGGAGAGGCCAGTCGATCGAGGAGTCGATTGGAGAAAGTAGATGAACTCTTTGAATCTGCGAGTTGAGTGGGTGGTCGACCGATGGAAGCTTGGTGAACTCTCTGAATCTACGAGTTGAGTGAGCAGTTGACCAATGTAAGCTGGGCAAACTCTCTGAATCTGCGAGTTGACCGAGGAGTCAACCAATAAAGTGCATTGAATACTTCCAGTATCCTCCAGTCGACTGGGCAGTCGACTGAACGTGTAGTTTTTGGATATTGGCTGATCCGATTTTAAATCCAAAAGTAGCCATTTTTGGTTAAGATTTGAGAGAGATTTCGGGGATATTCTTAACATTTGAGATATGGTTCATATACATATTAAATCCTTTCAATATGGTTCATTAATTATTAAAGTTTCTCAATTTGGTACATAAAATGAATTCTATACTTGAGACGCGAACATTCCCCATGCCGCGGTTCCCTCCGGTCCGTTCCCGGGTTGGGTTGGAAAACTTGATTATGATAATCACCTTTAATAGTAGTAGAAGGCTTTTTAGAAGATTTTATCCAATTCACCCCCCTCTTGGGTATTCTACTGGGCCAATATAATTGATTTGAAACCAATTATTTGTCAATCAATTGCATGACAATAGGGATTCTAGAACTTGATTTGGGGGAAATTCGAGGTGAAATCCTAGGTGAGGTTGTTTAGGAGATATGATTTAGGCAGTCATTTTGTTGCTTGAGCCTTTTGAAGCCTACCATGCAATATCATTATCCCTCGTTACCCTATTCAAGCCTAAAAGCCGTTTCAATTTTGAGCACTTAAGATATACCCTAGTCGATTGATTTTTGTCCAAACCTATATTGCCGAATTAAAGGCATAATTTAAGAGAATCAAGTTAGCAGTTGTAAATGCTACTTGAAGTGAGCGGTTGGGTTTAGGGCAAACTTTATATTGGTTCGGTATTTGAGTACTCACTTATCGTTTTTGTTCGTTTGTCACACACCCCTTAAATATTACAAATCAAATGAGTTTGGGGGTATGATGTGTAGTTAAAAATAAAATAAAAATATCGTTTCTTTTTTACATGACAAGTGAGTACGACATTCTTAAACATTCGTTCAGGGTTGTTTCTAAATAAACTATGGGGTTTCAAGTGTTAGAGCACCAAGTGATGTGCCTCAGGTAACGTTAAGTTAACGACGCTAACCCGTTTCCCAATTCCAAAGTACCCGTGGCCATTATTCCAAAACTGAACCAAGCCCTACTGATCCTCATGAACCTCCAAGCCTACATTAGTGGAGAATAGATCCCGGATCAGGCGTATGGATTCCCTATACCTTAAAGGTTTTAGTCATGAACTATATTTAGGGATAATCCCATCTAATCAATGGATAGTAGTGTATTTGAGTTTAATCACACACACTTAAACCGAATCTAGAATGGCGCTTACTATTCTTGAACGTTGAAATTCTAGAACATCACATGGTATGATTTATGATTGAACTTGATAGGATTGGGGGCCGATGAGGGAAAATCTTTCGGCCGGTAGATGATAATCAAACCTTACACATTTTTTTTTAGTGTTTTTAGTTTTTAGTTTTCAATTTCGTAATTAGTTTTTATATTTTCTTGTATTGCATGGGTGTTTTGCTCGAGGACTAGCAAAATTTCGAGTTTGGGGGTATTTGATAGGTATAAATTATCCCTATATTTCCAACCCGAATTTGTTAGTTTTCGAGTACATTTATAATTATTTTTATATTTTAATTTGTTTTTATTCTTTTTGTATTAAAATAGGTGCGTGGGGTGAAAAGGTATGAAATCGGAGTATAAACGATCAATTCGTATCGAGAACGGTGGAAAAATGAGCAAGGCGGCAAGATTCTGCAAACAAGCCCACCGCCACAGCAGTGAAGATGCTGAGAAAGACCATAGGCCACTGACGGGCCACCGCCATAGCATTGAATCCCACCGCCGTGGCGGTGAAGAAGCAGAGAACAAAAATAGGCTACTGACTACCCATGAAAATCTCTAATATGAAAAAGAGGATCATCTCCAGGACGTCCATGAAATTGAGGTAATAAATGGATCATACCTGGTTTTAACTCAAAATTAGTGACAGTAGTTTGGGGGTACACAATGCAAGAAGGTTGATTTATTGCTTGTGACATTGTGAAATCTTTCAATAGGCGCACCATGTTATTGATCACGACGTCTTGATCTCCCATTGCTTGCGGTGGAGGTTGAATCTCTTGGACATGTTTGAGGCAAATACAAAGAGTTTTTTCAAGTTCAAGATCAAGAGGCTGACAATCAGAGCTGAGTGATCGTCTACCTTGCATGTAAAAAAATTCTAAAGAAAAATCTAATGGAGTTTTTTTAAAATAATAATAAAATAAATGAGTAAATAAATAGAAATTGTGACGTAGAATGCAATCCCCGGCGACAGCGCCAAAAATTTGTTGGTCTAGTAGCTAAAATAAGCTATAAAAAATCCCAATAATTTTAACCTTGTAAGTGCACAAATCATTTATAGTATAGTTATTTAAGTAGGGGTCATCTCTACAAGGATTAAACTAAATCACAAATTTTTAAGAATTAAAATAAATCTAACAATAACATATTTTTGAAATTGTTTTTTAGAATACAAATAATAAAAAGTAAAGCAAGGACTAAATTATCTACCACTAAACAATAATTTAACAAAGTTATAATCAAGTTTATATTTTGGTGTGTATTAATGAAGATGCTCACAACATATCCGTGATGTACCATCAATATGTTGTATAATATTCTCTTTGAAGTATGTGATATGTATGGAGTATACATAAAACGTGTGTTCCTAATAAAAACCTAAAGTGTAATGGTCAACATATTAAAAAACCTTTAAGCACAAAGAGAATCTAAGCATCACAAAGACCCTAAAATATGATGTGTATCGTAGGTATCCAAGAAATTAATTCACATGAAAATAAATATCCACTTGTTCTTTTGAACATATGATGATATGATGGTCCACATATCTTCCCAACAAAAACGATCCTAACATGCATAATAGGTTATCAGACTTGAACACATATTAACAATATTCGTTAAAACAATGAATTAAAATTCATCATACACAATCCAAAATATATAACCTGAATAATTATAACAATAATTAAATTATGTGTAGGGCTTCAAGACTTAGCCCCAACCTAAATAAATTAATTACACAGAACTGATAAAATTTTGATAGAATTCAAAAAAAAAGACAGGATAAATAGAAAAGAAGAAGAAATCATTGATTTAGATGTTGTTGCTTTTTCTCTTTCTTTCTTCTATAGTTCTCCTTGTTCTTCTTTTGGTTCGATTCCCTTTTTCTCGGCCTCTTCTGTCCTATTTAGAGGCTTGAGGAGATTAAGATATTATGTACACGTTTCTTGCTTCTACCTCATTCCTCCTTCATTTCATATCTTTTTCTTGCTTCTAGCACTTCTTTCCAACTATTTCTTTATTTTTTTTTCTAGCTCCTTCTTATTTCTTCTCTTTTAAGTCTTCTTTCTAATTTTTTCTCAACCCTTCCTGCTTCTCCTTAGACTGCTTGGATTGCTCTGGATCTTGGAATTGGATGGCCAAATTGGACTGTGATTTCTTGAATTTGCTGGTCAGATTTAAGCTAATCGAATTGCTCTGGATTTGAACTAGAGGAAAGAAATAAATGTCGAAATGTGATATGAGTTTAATCAATCAAAGTATAATATACATATCAGATCATGTTTGATTTTGATATAATATAAATATATAATCATGATTTTTTCCAAATTTCCACTCAACTTTCCACGATTAGGTTAATAATGAAAATTACTATTCAATATTTTATAACAAAATACAATTTTAACCCTATATAAATATATTAATATTTATTAAGACCCCAGAATTTCAAACATATGAAAATAACCCCCAATATAAATTTACGGATATTATGTATGCAATTATCTAAAATTATTAATAATGATTTTAATTTACTAATAAATATACTAGAAAATAAATAAAAAATGATAAATAAATATATATAAAATAGATCCAACAGTGGTACAAGCATGTGCACTTGGGTATCCTTTCAATTGCCACTAAAAACACGAACATGTTCGATTGACAATATCAATTGAGATTGACAGATGCTAATGCACTTCAAAGTTGCCTTGAGAGTATACTCCAACCAACCACGTCCTACCGCTCTCAACACATTCTAAAAGCTTATTCTCCCAAAATGGACAAATGACACCTAACATCTTCATTGAATTGACTCTTCTATTCGATATTTGGTCCATAAGTTGTACTCTAATCGTATCGATACATTCCATTATGGGGAGGTGTTGGGCTTTAACAAATGATTTGGCAAGATTTGAGTATATCTCGCAGTATCATTACCCAGCAAAAAAGGCGTTAGCCCAATTCCCAAGAGGTAAATCATTCAAGAATGAAATAACTCTTGGCCCGCCTTCAACAATCATTCTATTTTTATGAATGGAAAAATCATAAACAGTAGGTGCAAATGCATATTGATCCAGTATGTGAAACAATTTTTTGTTTCAACTCATTATCCTTCTCACTAGTTTATCACTTAGGTTACATTTCAAATGATGCAAACAAAATATATGGGGAGAATTCAGAAAAAACATTACATATAGCTTGTATCAACCCTGGTTGTCGATCGAAAAATGAAAGTAATGGCATAATCATTTGAAAAGCGACAATTGTTGGACAAACCACATCCAATTGTCATCGTTCTCCTCATCAAAAATAGCAAATTCCAATGGAAACATGCCTGAACGTATAAATTCAAAATCATTTCAATTAAAACGTAGTTAACAACTTTAAAAAAAGTAACAAAAAGTAAAAACAAAAATAAAAATAAAAAATATAACCTTAATTCTTGTCCTTCGCAGACGCAGCAAGTAATGTTCCCTTATATCGACTTTTCAAGAATGTTCCGTCCATAAATAGTAGTGGATGGAAAAACTTAAAGCATTGAATTCACGCATTAAAAGACACAAAAATTCTTATAACATTACCAAACTCATTGTCATACTCTAAAGAAAAGTGACTGTCAAGGTTTATCAACTGACAAACACTAATATACCACCTTAATAAATCATTTGATGCTATGTAATTACCATATAATAAATGAGTTCTTTACCAAATAAATATTTTTTTTTAAAAAAAAAATATTGACACCAAGCCTATTTCGTCTTATTTATCGAAGACGATTATCCTTGTGTTGCGAACACTAGGACTAAGATCCTGGTGTTCGCAACACCAGGATCTTTTTTTTTTTTTAATTGAATGGTCTCGGTGTTGTGAATACCGAGGACCATTCAAATCCAAACATCATATCTCCGTTTCTTCAAAACGGCGATGTGCCGTTTGACCAAGCTGTTTTTAAGTAGCTACTTTTAGTCCCGGTGTTGATAACACCAGGACCAAATCTGTATAAATTCCCCTCACACATACCGTCTAAACTTACATTTGCCTCCATCGTCCATCCTCCATCATGCTTCATGTTGGTCCTCCTATTACAAAAGGTAAATTTAATTTATTTGTTAGTTTGATTACTATATTTTTTACCTGTTTTATTATTTAGTTAATCTATTAGTTAGTTTACTTAATTTATTAATTAGTTGGTTAATTTAATTTGTTAGTCTAGTTAGTTTAATTTTTAAGTTAATTTGCTAGTTTAATTTGTTAATTTAGTTGTTTAATAAAAATTATGTACTTTGGCCCCTCAAAGTTTGAGTAAATTATACATGTGTGAGAAAATATAAATTATAATATATTATTTTTAAAAAAATTATTATTTATTTAATTAGTTTAAAATTTTAATTTAATTGTTTAATTAAAAAATGTACACTTTGGCCCCTCAAAGTTTGATTAATTATACATGTGAGAAAATATAAAAATAAAAGTAAGTTTAATTTATTTATTTTTGTTTAATTTATTTGTTAGTTTGATTACTATATTTTTTACTTGTTTAATTATTTAGTTAATCTGTTTGTTAGTTAGTTAGTTTATTTATTTAATTTGTTAATTAATTGGTTAATTTAATTTTTTTAGTTTTGTTGTTTAAATTCTTAGTTAGTTTGTTAGTTTAATTAGTTAATTTAATTGTTTAATTGAAAACTATGTACTTTGGCCCTTCAAAGTTTGAGTAAATTATACATGTGTGAAAAATTATGAATTGAAATATAAATTATAATATATTGTTTTTTAAAAAAATTATTAGTTACTTAATTTGAGTTTAATTTGTTAATTTAGTTCTTTAATTAAAAAATTTACACTTTGGCCCCTCAAAATTTGGCAAATTAAAAATGTGAAAAAATATAAAATGAAATAGAAATTATAATAGATTGTTTTTAAAAAAACACTTTGTTAGTTACTTAATTAGTTTATTTTTTTAATGTGTTTGAAAAAATTTATATTCCATTGAAAGTTAAAATTAATTAAATTATTGACTAAATTAAAAACAAATAAAATGAAAAGGATTGAAAAATGTACACGATCAGAGATTTGTATCGTTCAATGGGACGTCACTCGCTTTTGGAAGATGTATTCTTATACTCTTTAGATCCAAGTGTTCGTTACTATTCACAGTGGGTTGCAAGAATGTGGAAGGAATACACTTATCATATCAATCAATCAGAGATTATGGTGGACGGATGAAGGCAATATAATATTCCAATAGTGCGTCAATTGGGTAGAACAATACCAATAGACATGCTTCATAACCTTCAGATGACGTTGCATCGCTACCGCGAAAAAAAAAAACCAAATGCAAATTCAAATTTTTCGACACGAGCTTGAAATGACTGGACATGAGAGTCTCGAACAAGGTTTGTTTGCCAAAGCACATTCTTACATGAGATGAACAAGGAATCCTCAATATCAGTCAAATATTGAAATGTCTGATGATGAGAGTAATGTCTAATGTTTTCATGTTGGTAAATTACAGTTTAACTATGTATTTCCTTTGAAGTTTAATGTATCGTTTCTACGCTAAATTATAATAACATTCTTCTACCAAACAGCTGACTTTCTCTCTTTCAATTGATATGTGGTGTTGGGTTTGCTTTTTTTAGTTAAGCCTCGTGTACGTAAGTTCTAAAACATCATTTTTCAGTCATTCTGTTTTTTTTAAAAAAAAACTAATGTTTTTGTAAACTCGTAATGTGCAGTATAATATTTGTAAAGAAACCGTTCAGCCTTTCATTTTTGTGATGTCTTCAAATATTAACTCAAGTGAAGAAAACTCAATTGGTTTTTCAAGTGAGGAGAACTCATATCGTGTTTGGGGTTGGCCTGGACTGTGGGATTACCAAAGATGTTGGGTTCTACAACCATATTATGATGACTACTGGAGTGATCAAGACACCAACCCGATATAGTATCGCGTCGGTCTACTCCAAGAATAGGAATACAAGGTGAATGAGTCTAACAACCTTATATCTTGTTTGAGAGATCTTAATGCACCAGTTCCGCATCGTCGAAGTCTTCAGATGCCTAGACGATGTATAATTGATGACACATCTGAGATCAAAGATGCTATTACACGAATTCGCTTGGAGAATAATCGAATGTTGTTGCCCAGGAATAGATATTATATACTACAACTAGCCAATGAAATGGTTGCCGCAAGCAACAGAGCACTCTCTCCAAACGAATACCATAACGTCACAAATAATAATGAATATTTGTCTGAGGGGTACATGTCCAATGAAGAATAAAGAATTTTTGGTAGTTCAATTGTCTTTTTAAGTGTTTTTTGTCACTATTTTCGTGATATTATGTACTGTATTTCTTATGTATTGTCTTTGTTATGAGTTTTGTAACAAACACCATTAAACATGTTTCTAATTTATCTAATGTTTTTTTGTTCTTTTTATAATTAATTGTACTTGTTAACACGTTTAATTTCAATATAATGTTTATGATTATTTTAAGTTGTTTCACCTTTAATATTATACTATTTCAATATGCTCCATAATATATTAGGTAAAATAAATGAAATTATCCATTAGTTAAGTGACGTTTCAATTGATAGGCGGTGGTGTTTATTATGTATTGTCTTTGTTATACCTTGCACGTATCATGTTTGCCTTCAAAAAATAATCTTTCAAATTCACGATGAATAAATATGTATATACAAGTCTCAAAGATGGAGTAGAAAATACAACAAACGTGTATAATAATGTACATCAATATGTATTTCTATAGAAAGTTGTTGATCTACCGTGTATATTATTTCTTAAATGGATACAGAATACGGAGTAGCAAGTGGTGGAATATATATATATATATATACACACATATATATACCACTTGCCACTCCGTATGTTGTCTAAGAATTTATTGCTCGATCACCCATTTAAATGCTTTATCCATTTGTGAAGTAATATATGCGATAGATTAACAACTTTCTAAAGTTACAAATGTTTCAAAAAAAATTATTTACAAAAAAAATGTATTTACATTTTTATAGCTAAACTATCAACTATATAACTAACTATGTATCGCAACCCCTACGTCGGACGTTCCTCTGCCCTCAGTGTTGAGCAATAAGAGGTTCTTCAGCCTCCTCATGAACCTGTATAACTTGTTTAAAGTCCATGAATGACTGTTACATCATCCATAGACCTTCTATGTCGTCCCCAAACCACGACACCTATGACGAATGACAATGACGGTTGTGTACTTAGCTGTGATTGCATAATGCGAATAAGATTCATGCATCTGGTACATGTCAGACAACCTAGCATCATCACCCATGTCGTATGTGCTAGATGGGCTGACATCAACACCCATGTTGTACGATGTAGAAGGTCCAGCAATACCCATACTACCTGGATGGTAGGCGTCAGAAGTCCATGGCTATGGAGTAACCTGAGGAGATGGAGTCATATGGCATGGTACCTGATGGTACACCACCGAAGTGGTGGCATCGTAGACGGCATGAACCAACTCTTCGTATGAGCCCATAGTACGTGTCTGTAGAGAAAGATGACTTATGCGCATCAGCTGCGATACCTCCGGATGCCACGAAACACATATAATTGTTAAGTTAATACATGAATAATAACAAGATAATAAAACTCATATAACTAAACAAATGGTATACTCAATATGATTATACCTCTAATACTGCTCGTCCTCCTGTTGCTAGATAACCGAACTCAGGTCGGTATTCTGGGTTGACCAAGAACCTTCGTGTGATTCTCCAATACCAGCCCATGTATTATTGGTCAACCCCTATCTCTTGCTCCAAGCTTCCCACATCTAGTGCTCGTCGCTTATTCCACGCAACTATAAGTGCATAGTGATTCTCAGTCCAATCCACACGAAAGTGTCATCGCCGAGTAATTTTGTGCAAGTTCTTATCCATAATTATCAGTTTAGGAATCCCTTGTCGATAACCAAACTGTCGTATTATGTGCAGAGGATACGTGTACTCGACGATCTCGCAGCAGATGAGGGGCAACATTTCCATCCATATATCTTCCTCATCTCTAGCATATAGAGGCAAAGTCGACAGGAGATAGGGCATCCAAATGACCTGTAAAACAAAATATAAACAAACAAATAAAAAAATAAAATTTTAATGTAGAAAAATAACTAACCTCGTTATTTTGCAACCGATCTAACTGGTCGCGATAGACCACCAAAACATGCATTGACAAGTTTTTCAAATTGAACTCAGGGGTCCACCTGTACACCAAAAATATAAACCTTAAGTTTAATATCTATAAATAAATATCCATTACACAATAAATGAAATTAAAAAGAAAATACTAATTACTTACCAGACACCCCTCGGAGTAGCTGGGAACGTCAAGCCCTCACTGAAGTTTAGCTCTCAAAATGATAAATCATAATAGGGGAAAGGGACAACTTCAGGTCGAAGCCTCGGCAACCGCTCCCAAGCCCAACACTCTAACAAAAATAGGCAACCGGCTATGTCTTTCATCTTGACCTTCGATGCCTTACATAGCTCACGGTAGAGGACCGCTAGTGTGGCACTACTCCAGCTATACTTGACGATAGGTGTCAAGACACCAAGCATTGGGAGGTAGGCTAGCTTGACATTGTTATGTGATTTATTAGGCAGCAACATCTGGCCAAGCATAATCAAGCAATACGCACGTGCGTAGCAATGCATGACCTCTTTGTCGACATCCTCAGGAACTTGGGCGAAGGTTCTCCGTACCACTTGAGGTTCATACAACCATTCCTAATCTTGTCCACTGGCGATTCTACTCCGAGTAGTTGGAGGCAAAGTGTCTGCCAGTTGTCTACCAGTTACGAGTCATCAGGGCCAATAACCGGTTCCCTATGCACGGATAACCCCAACAAGACGACCACATCCTGTAGTGTGATGGTCATCTCTCCAACGGATAGATGGAAAATATACGTCTCTAGATGCCATCTCTCTACCAATGCAGTTATAAGGGCTCTATCTAACTACTTCGGCAACAACCTGTATGGGCCGTACAAACCGGCTGATTTTATCATCTCTATAACTCGAGGGGGGTGTTTTCTCTCCACCCCCTACATCATATCTAACACAGTCAAAAAAATTAATATCCTAAAACATCATTTAAGACACAATAAATAACATTAAAATTTTTAAAAACTAAAAAAATAAAAATAAAAATTAATACAATAGTTTAAATATTTACCTATGCTGTCCAGACTAATTCGGTCTTGTGCTTCGCCTGCAGGTGTAAAACTGAAGTATCTACAGGCCCAGGGATTGACACAGCTGAATTTGTTTCCCACAATACTTGTGTCAAATTTGTTAGTACAAAATTAAAATTTAATCACATTTATAAACAAAATATAGCATTCATTACAAAGAAATGTGTACGACAAGTGCATGAAATTTATAATACATAACAGTTTACATAGAAAACAAATAAAATAACATAAACATCATTACAATGAACTGACAAGATCAATTGGGTATATGGCGGGATCGGGATAGACACCTCTATCTATCATGTCTAGTTTGGGAATATAAACCGCACCGATTTTTCGTTGTTCTTCACAACTGATCCATCTCGTTTTGAATGCGAGTGGAATTCAGTCGACCACGTTGCACAACTCGAAGTCCGTTATGGTCTAGAATCAAGTTCGGAAAATTGGTCTATGGCTAGTAATCCTCGTGAATAATAGACCGAAACGATGACTCCCACACCATCAATTGATTTGTCATCATGTACTCAGCTATAATATACTATAATGCATCAACTCCACTATACTCGGTGGCCGCAGGCATATGGGAGCGCGAATATCTCAAAAATTTTATACTTCTCACATTTGCAATCCGCATTATCCCCCAATGTGACTTGGTGAGTAATTAGGCCGCCAGTGAGAGTCTTTCTAGTTTTTACGTGGTAGATTGCATTTAATAGGTACAAATTACCTATCTAGTTCAAATCCGAATGTTGTTAGTTTTCGAGTATGTTTAGTACGTTTTAATATATTTTGATGTGTTTTTATTCTTTTTGTACTAAATCAGGTGTTTGAGGTAAAAATATATGAAAACAGATAAAAAACGATCACATCAGATCAAAGACAGTGGAAGAATGGTGGAAAAAGGGAAAAGAAAATTAAATTCAGAACCTGCAGCCATCGCTGCAGCGACTAAACCACCACTGTTCCACCGCCGTGGTGATAAAACGATAACTGCGGCGATAATCTAACCGACCTTCCACCGCCATGGTGGTGAATCCCATCGCCACGGCAATCACCTCTGTACAGATTAGATATTTATTTTAGATATTTTTCCTATTTATACCCCATCCTCTCCTCACCTTCGGAGATTAGAGCACCATTAGGGTTAGGATATTTTAGAGAGAGGTTCTGGGAGTGCTCAACCAATTCCGAAGGAGAAGATCACGTTGTGATAAAGGAGAAGTGATCCTGAAGCGTTTTTAGCAAGAAATCTTCGGACTAGGCTAAGTTTCATCCGTTTGATCTTTTATTTCTTAACTTCGATAGTTAGTTGAGCATGTTTAGCTTTGTTTTCGTTGTATAACCGGCTATGGGTATGAGCTAAACGGGTTTTTGTCTAGGGATTAATATATTTATGAAAATGTAGTCCTGTTTGAGTTTGTATTTCGTTAATGTGTGTTTTATAATAATTTCGATTGTGTTTGCCATGTTGTCATGTTATTATGCTTGTTTAGATAATTAGAGAATATGGGGTTTGACACTCGGGAGAGGTAACCCTGAATTCGGATTAGGGTAAACACAACACGATAATATAACGACCCAGGAGGGTGTTAGAAAGTGTGCAATCAATAACGTCAGGGCGAGACTCACATGACCTAACGTCTTTAAGACGATGAGGGGGACTTCTTCGTTGATGCGAAGTCATGTATTCACTCATCTTACACTCGGGAGATGTGACAAGTGAGTTTACGAATAGAGATTGTCGGATACCCGAACGCCATTAACGTAAACTAAAACGAGATTAAGCACATTTTTGTAAATAAAGTTAATCCCTAGAAAATAATTTTCCTAAACATCTCATATTAGTATTAGTATAGTTTAATTAGTATTTTAGTATTAGTATTTATTAATTATAAATTACATTTTTAGAGCCTAGATAAAGTTTGGTCATGACAAACAAGGTACTCAATAATAATCACAAGCAATCCCTGTGGACATGATACCCTTACTTTCCCGGTCTATATTAAAACTTGACCCCGTATACTTGCGAGTAAAAGTAGCGGCGTATTCACGTGCTACCAAGTTTTTAGTGTCGTTGCCGGGGATAGGTTTTTTATTATTATTAATATTGCGAGTAAATGACCCAATTTTACTTTAGGCATTTTTAGTGTTTATAATTTTTTCTTTGTAGTTTTTGTTTTTGTTTTCTCTTGCAGGGTACTCGACGATGTTAGATCAACGAGTATTGATGCAATTCTTTCAACGGGATTCTGAGCTATTTTATAGCGCTTGGAATCAATACAAGGAATTGCTACTACAGTTTCTGAACCATAGTCTCCCGACGAAGTGTCAACTCTTCCATTTCTTCAACGGGTTATAAGCCGCAACCAGAATGTGGGTGGAAAGAGGAATTGCTAGCACCTCATTCTATGACCTAACTGCGGACAAAACCATTTGGTCGTTGGAGGATTTGGCGGCCTATGATTTTCAGAGTTGGAATTATACACCAAGTCACCGAAACTTGGGGGATTTTTCCAACACCTTGGCACCATAGATTGACAATTCGGATCACGACGAGGAGTCTTCCCCCAATCGAAGAAACTCTCACAACCGTTATGGGGGAGACTCAGAGATTGTTAAGGGAGATGCATGACTGGATCAACGAGCATGAGGATCATCTTGAACATATCGAGACAATCTACGCCGACATTGATATAACTGTAACATCTTTGCAGATGCAAATCGGTTAGCTAGTCTGCTTGATTGAGGCCGAGTCAGCCACAGTGGCACTGAGAGACGAACAAGGCGAATCTATTTGTAAAAGCCACCATGAGAAACCGAAGACAAGAGGGAGGAGCTTAGGAGAATATGTTGAAGATTCAAATGAATAGGATACCTAAGTGTGGTTCGGCGATGAAAATTCACATTTTAATCGTTGTGAATTTTCACCGTTTAAATTCCAACTGGTGACGCCGCCATCGATCCAAGACGCACACATCTACGAAGATCTGATGTGGCTCACTTTTTCTTCACCGCCATTAGCAACGTCCTTTCATGCCCACCAAGTACATGAGCCGGTGGAGCATCTTGTTGAAAGCTCGAGCTATACATTGCCACATCTCGCCAATCATGAGGGCGTACTGAACCAAGACCTATATGTGGTGTTGTACGACACTTACTACAGGCGGAAGCCGCTCTTTGATGAGCACTTCAGTGTGTCAAGCTGACGACCATAAACCAAGCGCTTCTTGGGAGGCAACCCAAGGAAAAATAAGTTAAATCCGTCGCAACCGATTTGATTCAGAGGCAAGATTCTCTCGCCTCCCAGGTATGTGTTCTAAACCCTAGTCTTCATTATAATGTTTTATCATGTCATTGGAATCGCTGACTAGGTTATTATGGGTATTTCCTGTTTGAGTCGGGTGTGATGTGTAGTATGTTTTAGTTATAGTTTATGTTTTACTGTTGTTATCGTGTGCATGTTTGTTTAGGTTAGTTGTTGTTTTGTGCGGAGTTTTGACGTCATCTGGGCCATTACCCAATGATGAGTCTGCCCCCTGGTTGTTTATTGAGGTCGAGCGTAAAACTCATTCATGTATGTTATGTGTGCTCAACGTTATGTTTTAGTAATAGTTATTATAGATCCTATTTGCACGAGCACGAAAACTCATTATATAACCATCTAATTGATTTGAAAATGATTATCTTTCACCTAAATTCATGACTTTAGGGTTTCTAGAACTTGATTCAGGGGAAATTCAAGGCAAAATCTTAGGCGAGGTAGTTCATAAGACATGATTTAGGCATTCATTTTCTCGCTTGAGCATTTTAAGCTTACCCTGATATATCATTACCCTGTTGAAGCCTAAATGTCGTTTCAATTCTAAACACTTAACCAATACCATGGCCAATTGAATTCCTTCTAGTCCTTTATCGCTAAACCAAATGCACAATTTGAGCGAATCAAGTTAGCATTCATTGTGCTACTTGAAGTGAGCGATTGGGATTAGGGTGAACTTTTAATTGGTTCGGTATTCGAGTACTCACTTGTCTTTTTTGTTCATTTTTCACACACCCCTTAAATTATAACAATCGAATAAGTTTGGGGGTGTGTTCGTTAAAAACAAATCAAGTGTACATATAGTTTTTATTTTTTCTTTCTTTTTGACAAGTGAGTACGTCGTTTTTAACGTATGTTCAGGGTTGTTTCCCAATTTAACTATGGGATTTCGAGTGTGAGAGTGCCAAGCGATGCGCCTTGGGTAACGTCAAGTTAACAACGTTAACCAGTTTTCTCTTTCAAATTTACCCTTAGCCATTTGTCCTAAATCGAACCAAGACCTATTGATCTTTTTGAACTTCCGAGCCTACATTATTGGAGAATAGATTCAGGGTCAAGCCTATGGATTCCCTATACCTTCGGGGGGTTTTTTTGTCATGCGCTTATATGGTGGATAATTCAATCTGATTAATGGATAGTTATATATTTGAGTTTTAAACATACACACACACACTTTAGCAAGATCTATAATTTCATTTACTATTATAAATGTTGAAATTCTAGAACATTACATGGTGTGTTTTTATACCGAAACTCGATAGGATTGGGGGCCGATGAGGGATAATTCGTTTGGCCGGTAGATAATACTCAAAACTTGCACATATTTGTTTTTTGTGTTTTTCATTTTTAGTACTTAGTTTTTATATTTTCTTTTACTGCGTGGGTGTTTTGCTCAAGGACTAGTAAAATTCCAAGTTTGAGGGTATTTGATAAGTGTAAATTACCTATCTATTTCTAATCCGAACATTGTTAGTTTTCGAGTATGTTTAGTACGGTTTAATATATTTTGATGTGTTTTTATTCTTTTTATACTAAATCAGGTGTTTGAGGTGAAAATGTATGAAAACAGATAAAAAAAACAATCATATCGGATCAAAGACGGTGGAAGAACGGTGGAAAAAAGGTAAAGAAAATGAAATTCAGAACCTGCAGCCACCACCGCGGCGACCAAACTACCGTCGCGGCGGTCAAACTTCAGAGCTAGCCCAAACTCTCTATATTCACTGTCGCGGCGCAGAAACCACCGCCGCGGCGTACAAAATACAGAGAGTAAGGCCACTATTCCACCGTCACAGCGATAAAATGATAGTCGTGGCGATAATCTAACCGACCTTCCACCACCGCGGCGGTGAATCCCACCGCCGCGGCGGTCACTTCTACACATATTAGATATTTATTTTAGATATTTTCCTATTTATACCCCATCCTCTCCTAATCTCCGGCGATTAGAGAACCATTAGGGTTAGGATATTTTATAGAGAGGTTTTGGGAGTGCTTAACCAATTTCGAAGGAGAAGATTACATTGCGATAAAGGAGCAGCGATCCTGAAGCGTTTTTAGCGACAAATCTTCGAACTAGACTAAGTTTCATCCGTTTCTTCTTTTATTTCTTAACTTCGGTAGTTGGTTGAGCATGTTTAGCTTTGTTTTCATTGTATAACCGGCTATGGCCATAAGCTAAATGGGTTTTTGTTTAGGGATTAATATATTTAAGGAAATGTAGTTTTGTTTGAGTTTGTGTTTTGTTAATTGTGTTTTATAATAATTTTGATTGTGTTTGTCATGTTGTCATATTATTAGGCTTGTTTAGATGATTAGGGAATATGGGGTTTGACACTCGGGAGAGGTAACCCTGAATTCGGACTAGGGTAAACACAATACGACAATCTAATGACCCGGGATGGTGTTAGAAAGTGTGCAATCAATAAAGTTGGGGCGAGACTCACGTGACCTAGCGTCGTTAAGACGTTGAGGGGGACTTCTTCGTTGACACGAAGTCATGTATTCACTCGTCTTACACTCGAGAGAGGTAGCGAGTGAGTTTACGAACATATATTGTCGGATACCCGAACGCTATTAACGTAAACTAAAACGAGACCAAGCACGTTTTTATAAACAAAGTTAATCCCTAGGCAATAATTTCTCTAAACATCTCATATTAGTATTAGTACAGTTTAATTAGTATTTTAGTATTAGTATTTATTAATTATAAATTACATTTTTAGCTCCTAAATAAAGTTAGGTCATGATAAACACAGTACTCGATAATAATCACAACCAATCCCTGTGGACACGATACCCTTACTCTCCCGATCTATATTAAAACTTAACCTCGTATACTTGCGAGTGAAAGTAGCGGCATATTCACGCACTACCATGTTTTTGTTCTCTCTAGAAAAAATATCATATTTAATTAGGATATGTGTGGCAACAATTATATGTAAAGTGAAAAAAAGTAAATAATAAATACTAACTTACCGATTGAATATTTGAATCTCGTATGTTTTAGACTGGGCTTGAGATTTTTGTATTTTTTGAACGACGTGTTTAGCGTATTGGTAACCGTCGACTGAGTCCTTTAGAGCTTCTTGTGGACCAAAATCAAGGTATTTAACCATCCTGTAGAACGTAATCTTCATGGATGTTGTAATTGGTACATTTCTTGCACCCTTTTGGCAGTTGTTGAATACCTCTATGTAATTGGTCGTCATTACTCCCCAACGCTTACCATCGTCGTGTGCCCTAGTCCATTTGTAAGTTAGAATATCGTTCAACCATGCATGCGCCCGAACATCAAATGTTTTTTATCTCTTCTATGATATGATCGTATTTTCGAATTTGTGTCGCAGCATCCGCATTCCAAGCAAGATCTTTGAGATGCTGATTTTTAGCAATCTTGTTGAAATTGTTGCAAAGGTGCCACAAACAAAATCGATAACATCGAGGGGACTCGTTCTGTTGATTAAGCCAGAGACTGTCAACCGCACTAGTAATGCCGACGTGTCTATCAAATATCAATGTCACCTCAGGACGATCACCGACAATATGACACCTACGCATGTAGATGAACTATCGCCAGCAGAGGTAGTCCTCCGTCGGTACGACGACGAAAGTCAAAGGATAGCACCTATTGGACGACGTCATTCCAGTGGCGATTAAGATCTTCCCCTCGTATTTATCATACAAATGGGTCCCGTCAATCATGATCACGGGCTGACAATAACACCATCCGTCAACTAAAGCTTTGAATGCCCAAAATACCATGTCGAACGTCCTGTAGCCAGGAATATCAATTAACACAGCACTCCGACAATCGTACCCGGATTGTAGTGCTGCAACGCAACCATAAACTTCGGCAACTTCCGATATGATTCATCCCAATCTCCGAACAAGGTCTTTATGGCTTTAAATCTAGCCAACCAAGCTTTTTGGTAGGAGATAGTGAATCCTTGAGACTCCTTGACGTAAGCCACAATGATGTCAATCTTCAATTCTGGATTATGTTCGACTTGTCCAAGTATTAGGTTTGAAATGAATCCAGAATCCAAATTTTTATGATCTACAGTAGTATAATTATAGAAACATGTGTGTTGCCCCTCATATTGTGTAATCTGAAACATACCGTTGTTTTTTTTTCCTACTCGCCCGCAGCCTCTAACCTCATCCATGTGAACACCAAAGCTTCTTATTTGTTTCCAACACATAAAACTTTTTGTTCTTCTTGACGTGGTAATATTTGATGACCTGCTGGACATGCTCCTTATCCTTAAAGACCATACCAGTACGAAATTTGTCCATCTTCGATGTCCAGAAATTCTTCCTGAACTTCGGCTTGAATTTCGCTATGTCATCGTTGTCACCCCAGTCCAAGTTATTGAAAAATGGAATAAGCTTGTCCAACTCCAATTGCTGATTCCAACTCCCGTGCCCACTAGGCCCAACATCTAGATCTTCGTCTAGCTCAAATGCAACATCTACATCTAACTCTTTTTCTGACATACCGTGACAACTATCAATTGTATCAAACTCACCACCATAATTACTTGTATTGTCTTGCGGTGAACTACACGGCAAATAATGGTAATGTGGAATAACAGAGTAGGCGTCATGATCACGGTCAATCATACTATGAGAATGATCTTATTCTAGAATATAGGGTGGGACGGTGTAATTAGACTCAAGTAATTGGGGGTGTAGCATGGGAGTACTATAGGAATCATATTGTTTTGGAATGTAAGGGGGTGGGACGGTGTAATTAAACTGGACTACTTGGGGGTACGACATGTGAATATTATAGCCGAAGAATTGCCCATCAGATTGGGTATTGTACAGATTAAAACTCTAAGTTATTAAGTTGGTAAAATGACCACTTTGGGGGGAGGGGGGGAATTCAGACCATCATCAAATGCTCGTTCGATCTCTATATACACCTCAAAAGCAAAAGGTGAGGGTATGTAAAGAGGTAACTCAAGTACCTAGTTTAATGTTAAGTCGTACCCGATAGAAAACAAAGTATATTTATAATTCACCCCGAAAAGAGCCATCGGCATTCTACACTTTAGTTTCAAATTTCCAGTAACTCCATCCTCAAGAACACACAGTTTTAGCATCTCAATTAATTCATTTAAGGTTGTTCCCCTAATGATAACCAAAGATTTTACAGCTGATGTACTATAACAAACCCCGAACTCGGTACCTTCTAATATTCTACCACCCCAATACAATAACAACCGAACATGATCAATTTCAAGCGGTTATCATTTCACAAGGCAAAACAAAACAAGAAAATATTATTGTCAACTAAAACTCAATCACAAAAGTATGTTCATATACCAATATTTATAGTGTTCATTTTTTATGAGTTTAAGTAATTTATTTTCAATCCTGAACATTTTACTTATTTTTAATTTATTCAATAATTTTTTTTAATTTTAACTCTAAATCAAATATAAATTTCACGCCAAGTTAATATCAACTCGATAGATTCAATTAATTTGAGGGACCAAAGTGCACAATTTGTAATTACACATTTTTTAATTAAACAAGTAAATTAAAGAATTGAACTAACTAACAAGTTTTAATTTATATTTTTCCAATTTATCAAACTTTCAGGGGTCAAAGTGCACAATTATTAATTAAATATTTTATAATTAAACAACTAAATTCAAAAACTAAACTAACTAAATAATAATTTTAACTAAATTGAAAAATAATATAACTAACAATTTATTTTAAAACAATATATTAAAATTTATATTTCTCTAATTGTCACACTTTGAGGGGCTAAAGTGCATATTTTTAAGGATAATTTAAGTTTTATTTTTTAACTTACTTGTTTAATTAAAATATAATCGACTTTAACTTATCATAATCATGTTTGAAAATATCTTCTTTCTAATTTGCAATAATCAATATACTGTTGTAGATGAGAAAGAATTTATTTCTAAACCTGATTCTGATAAGTTAAAGTCGATTATTGATAAAGTTGATAAGTTAAACTTATCAAAAATAATATTTGTAACAAATTAAACTCGTTATATATACTTGACAAATTAAATTTATATTTTAAAAATATTATTTTATATAAATTTAATATTTTATATTTTTCATTAAACTCAAATTTTGTGGGACAAAGTGCATATTTTTTAATTAAACAACTAAATTAAAAAAATTAACTCAAACTATCTTACAATTTATTTTTAAAAAAATATATTAAAATTCATATTTTATTTTATATTTTTTCAATTTGTCAAACTTTGATGGGTTAAAGTGCACAATTTTTAATTAAATATTTTATAATTAAACAACTAAATTCAAAAATTAAACTAACTAATTGACAATTTTAACTAAATTAAAAAATAAACCAACTAAAAATTTATTTTAAAACAATATATTAAAATTTATATTTCTCTAATTGTCATACTTTGAGGGGCCAAAGTGCAGTTACAAATACGTAGCCGATGTAGATTTTTCAACTTCATCAAAGTCGACAAGTTAAAGTCGATTATTGATGAGGTTGAAAATTAACATTGGCTACGTATTTGTAACAAATTAAACTCATTATATATACTTGATAAATTAAATTTATATTTTAAAAATATTATTTTATATAAGTTTAATATTTTATATTTTTCTAATTAGTCAAAATTTAAGGAGCCAAAATGCATATTTTTTAATTAAACAACTAAATTAAACTCAAATTAACTTACAATTTATTTTAAAACAATATATTAAAATTTATATTTTTCCAATTTGCTCAAACTTTAAGGGAACAAAGTGTACAATTTGTAATTACACATTTTTTAATTAAACAAGTAATTTAAAAATTTGAAGTAACTAACAAGTTTTTTTAAAATAATATATTAATTTTTATTTTCCCATAAATGTGTAATTTGCTCAAACATAAAACAAGATCAATTTGTTACAAATACGTAGCCTATGCAAGTTTTTCAACTTCATCAAACATTAAATATAAATTTTAATATATTGTTTTAAAATGAATTTTTAGTTAATTTGAGTTTAATTTTTTAATTTAGTTGTTTAATTAAAAAATAATCGACTTTATTTTTTCAGAATCAAGCTTAAAAAAATCTTCTTTCTCATCTGCAACAATCAATATATTGTTGCCAATAAAAGAAAGAAGATATTCTAGTATCCTGATTTTGATAAATTAAAGTCGATTATTGATGAAGTGAAAAATCTACATTAACTACGTATTTGTAACAAATTAAACTCGTTATATATACTTGACAAATTAAATTTATATTTTAAAAATATTATTTTATATAAGTTTAATATTTTATATTTTTCTAATTTGTCAAACTTTGAGGGGCCAAAGTGCATATTTTTTAATTAAACAACTAAATTAAAAAATATAACTTACAATTTATATTAAACTAATATATTTTAATTTATATTTTTCCAATTGGTCAACTTTGAGGAGTCAAAGTTCACAATTTTTAATTAGACAACTAAATTCAAAAATTGAACTAACTAGTTAACAATTTTAACTAAATTCAAAAGTAAACCAACTAACAATTTATTTTAAAACAATACATTAAAATTTATATTTTTTTAATTGTAAAATTTTGAGGGGCCCAAGTGCATATTTTTTAATTATACAACTAAATTAAAAAATTAAACTCAAATTAACTTACAATTTATTTTAAACCAATATATTTTAATCTATATTTTTCCAATGTGTCAAACTTTGAGGGGTCAAAATGCAAAATTTTTAATTAAATATTTTTTAATTAAATAACTAAATTCTAAAATTAAACTAATTAATTAACAATTTTAACTAAATTCAAAAATTAAACTAACTAACAATTTATTTTAAAACAATATATTAAAAAAATTATTCTTATAATTGTCAAACTTTGAGGGGTCAAAGTACATATTTTTTTAATTAAACATTTTTTAATTAAATACCTAAAGTCAAAAATTAAACTAACTAACTAAATTTTTTTTTAAATAATATATTAATTTATATTTTCCTACACATGTGAAAGGGGTCAAAGTGTAATTTTTAATTTAACAACTAAATTAGAAAAATTTAAACTAACAAATTAAATTAATTGACTAACCAACAAATTAAACAAGTAAACTAACTAACTAACAAAACAAACAAACAAACAAACTTATTAGCAAATTAAATAAGTAAAAAACATACTAATTAAAATTAAACTAACCTCTAATGTTTTTTCGATGTTTTAAAAAAACTAAATTAACAACTAAACTAATTAATTAACTAACTAACTATTTTTTTAAACAATATATTATAATGTGTAAAAAAAAAACAAGTAAATTAATCAAACTAACAAATAACAAATAAACTAAATAATTAAACAAGTAAAAAACATACTAATCAAACTAACAAATAAATTAAACAAAAAAATTAAAACAAACTTATTTTTGTAGTAGGAGAAAAAAGTTGTGAAGTTGTAAAATTTGTCAAATTTTGAAGAAGAAAATCAGGCAAATACTTAGGAAGGCAAATGAACTCTCAATGAGGAAGGAGGCAGTATAAATGTGGAAGAATCGAAGTCCAGTATGAATGAGGAAGGAAGAGCTGAGGAAGAGCCGTTCACATGGGGTTTATATAGGCCTTTGGTCCTGGTGTTAACAATACCGAGACCATTTGGTTAAAAAAAAATATTTAATGATCCCGGCGTTCACAACGCCGAGATCATTTGAAATAAAAAAAAAATTATAATTGATCCCAGTGTTCGAAACACCAGGATCTTAGTCCTTGTGCACCAGGATACACAGCTTTCGTAAATAAGTTCAAAATCGCTTGTTGTCATAATTTTTTTTTTTTTAAAAAAAGTATTTATTGTGTAAAGAACTCTATAATAAATTTTGAGCCTTCTCAATCCCCAACCATGCATGATTGTATGCGATCTCTAATCCATATGTGTTCTTGAAATCGGAAACAACATCAATAGGACATTTAAGTGGATTTCCATGGATCTCAGTTGCCAATTTGCTTGCAATCACATCGACACTCATTCTTTCATTTTTCCACGAACAAAATGAAGAACCACAAGAATATACATTATCCAATTTTCTAATTACAAAAAATCATGTAACCGTGTCAACCCTAGCATGAATATTCCACTTCCAAGATGTGGAATCCCTATGTCACCATGCAATAGTGACTGGAACACTATCATTCTTCAAATAATAAAAATGAAACTCAACTTCAATTGAATATTTGACAAGATCACGAAAATTATCATCTCCCCCATCAAATTGTTGACCCACCTTTGTAATGAGGGTGGACCACGATTTAAAACGATGTATGATTTACACAATAAGAGCCAAGAAAAATCAATCCCTTCATCATGTGGGGATAAGTCACTCTGAACAACATCACGTCTCTTAATTGATAATTCGCTAGAACTTGCAGCATTCCACGATACTAACTCAACGGTTCTCTCTTTCACAACAACATGCAAGTACCCCACATTTGTCACCTTAACTAACTCGAGTAAAGTTGAAAAATCATTTTGGTCACTCAAAATACAGTTTGACTATCCCACAACTGAATATGATATATGCAATGAGTTACATTACAACACATTCCATCACTAAATCAATCTATTAACTAACAATTCATATGTTTATCTTTCATCAATTCTCATCAAACAAGTTTTCTCACCAAATGTACACAACATGATCAAAACTCCCATTATCAAATACACATTGCATATTCATAAAATAAAATAAAAACATTATATTACATTATAGTCTGAGCATCCAAAGATAAGTGGAAATCCACACACTTAAGAGGATTTTCACTTAAACACTCAAAAAACTACATTACAGTCTGAACGCACGCAACACTGATAATATCTATTTAAGAGGAATTACACTAAAAAAACCTTGGAAACTAACAAATTCACTCCTAACACACATTATAACAGACAATATGCAACAACACGAACACAAAACACATGACGACTGGAAAAAAAAAAAAAAAAAAAAAAAAACAGTAGCATTAAGGCACAATGTCTTCCAATCAATCACAAATCAATATGTAATTCAGGAACAAAAACAAACAAATATAAATAGAATTTAAACAAAATAACAATAGCAAATTCATAACAATGAAAGAACTACGCAAATGACAATCGCAAGTTGAAAAACTACACACTAGACATGAGAACAATAATGACGCAGACGGACGAACAAGAAAGAACAAGAACAAAATAATAATCAACAAAATTAAACAAGAATAAACATGAATCGTTTGATTTTCAAAAAAAAAAAAAATTGAGATCTGATATCCAAAAAAAACAACAAGAAATCTAAGGGCAAACAAGAAATCTAAGGGCAAAAATCGAAACTCACCTGATTATATAATCGATCTTCAATCCTATTCAAACACACCGATCAATACATGAAGAACACGAGCCTTCCACAGAATTTTGAATTTTAAATAGAATGGAAAGAAACAAATGAAATGAATCATGCGAGAATACAGGAAAATGAATGATGTATATTCATTTCTGATTCAAACTACTCTTACATATATAATAAGGGCAAAAAGAAAAATAACAAATTAATATCACGTCAGCAGAGGAGTTAATAAGTCAAATTTTCTAAAATCAAGAGTTTTGAACAAATAAATTACAACTAGATCAAGAGAAGTTGTCCAACTCGGGAAGGGAATTTTTTGGAGGAAAATCTCTAATTTTAATTGTATTATTTTACATTATTTTAATTACAGTATTTTTATGCATATTTCAATAATAACATTTTAATTACAATATTTTAATCATACTATTTTTATATTCATTTTAATAATGTAATTAATAATATCATTTTAATTATAATATTTTTATACCTATTTTAGTAATATGAATTTAAATTATATTATTTTTAGAATATTTTAATTATATTATTTTTATAATATTTTACTTATAGTATTTTTATACATATTTTTATGCTATTTTAATTATATAATTTATATACTTATTTTTATATTAGTATTATCATTTTAATTATATTATTTTTATAATTTTAAATTATACTATTTTTATAATATTTTAATTATTCTATTTTTATACATATTTTAATCATATCATTTTAAGTTTGTAATATTTCAATTATATTATTTTATATCTATTTTAATAATTTTGGTAATATAATTTTAATTATACCTTTTGGGAAAAGTAAAATCTCTATTTGAAAGGATATGGAAATAACACAGATTTCGAATGGGTTTAGAAATCCCATTATCCTACTTTGAAATTTCATTTTACAAATTCAATGGTGTTTACAAATCCATTTTAGTAGTACCAAAAGAAGAGATTTAAAATATATATATATATAAAGTTCTTTTTCGAAGTGAAATCCCTCTTCTAATTACCCTATTTAAACATAACCTTAGTGTTATTCTTGAATTTGTGTATTTTTCCCCCCAAAAATTGAAAAAAGAACAAAAAAAAAAAAAAGGCAAAATACTTTTAGACCCTTTAGTTATTGACACGTTTCTATATAGTCCAATAAATTTGTTCATTTCAGTTTAAACCATCTAAGTATGAAGACGGTTTTAAAAGGTCGTTCTATTAATTTTTTCTTCCAAATTAACAGAAATTCTATTTTTAGGTGTATAACGGTCTTTTTATTATTTTTTATTTTTCTTCTTTTTCTTTCTTTTTGGTTCTTTTCCTTTTTTTTCCCTCTCTTTCTTTTTCTGACCTTCTTCACTCAACCCCTCTCTCTCTCTCTCGAAATCTCAGAGACCAAACCATGCAACGCAGTGACGCCGGCGATCCCATGAAAGACGTCATCTTTTCGTCGAATGGGAACATCGTCGACAGGGGAGTCATGATTTCATTCAAAACGTCAATGTTTCGATCCGTCAGACCCTCCTCCACGAAAAACTTGAACGCCGTCGCGAACGCCTCTGCGCTTCCGTTGGCCACGAAGCACTATCTGTTCCTCTTGCTCCCTTCATCTTCTCCTTGATCTTCACCATCGCCTCCCGGCACACCTCACCGTCTCGACTCTCCCTCGCCGCCGCAACTCTCTATTTTAACAGAAGGCAGCCCACCCTTCATTAAAACAGAGGATGCACTTTTGTTTTAACAGAGGGTGCACCCTCTGTTTAGTAATGGGGAAGAAACCCACATTATCGTCGATTTCATTGCTGCTACCGCTCTGGACCAACTTCTTTAAGCTGAACGAAGCATCGACGGAATAGGTTGCAGCTCCGACGTCCAATCTTCCTTCAGTCCACAACCGGCAGTCTCGCTCACAGCCAAAGCACCACCAATCTCCTGCAGCAAAGACCCGTTCGGCCATTTCTGTAGCGCCTTGTTGTCTAAAACCGCTGCCAGGATAGCCCCATTTTTTGTAGAACCGATTCTGCCACTGCTACCGTTGTTTATGCCGTCGACAAAGGAGAGCGTCGACGTCGAAGTGGAGGGACTAGGCTTCTTTTGGTTTCCAGAACAGAGATGGACTCAATGTAGGCGAAACTAACTTCTTTTTTACACAAAGACGAAAAAGAAGATGAAACAGATGAAGAAGCCAAAACTCCTATCATCTACAGAAGAACAAAAACAAAATCAAAAATCCAAAAAAAAATTGAAAATTATACTTTAAGATTTAAATATTTGTGTGTTTTCAAGCATTTTTGTTAGCTTAATGTGTGTTTATATTGTTTTATAGGTTTTTGAATAAATGGGTGAAAAGGTACAAAGTCGGTTCAGGTATAGTAACTTCAAGACCGATTTTGGACATGATACAATTCGATTTTGGAAAAACTCAAACCATGGATGTTGTAGATTTCTGTCTTATATTTCTATAAGTTTTTAAATCATCTTAATCGGAGTTCAGATGAAAAAATTACGGCCAAACGACCACCGCTACAGCGGTGAAGAGTCAGTGAACCTACTGACTTCCCACCGCTGTAGCGGTCTGGTACCAGATGGCTTGGATATTTTTTGATATTTTTTAGATATTTTGGGCCCCTGTTTGATCACCTCCTTCCTCAACACCCTTAGGACGTTTTTGGGAGTGTTTTTGGAGCTCCAGGACATATCAACCAAGAGGAGATCACAAATCCAAGAAGAGGAAACGATCTTGAAGCGGTTTTAGCGGACGTTCGTCAAATTACGGCTAGCCTCCTTTATTTCTCTCTTTATTTCTTAGTTTTGTTGGTAGTTTTTTTCATGTTTAGCTTGTATATTGTAGAATATTGGGCTATGGCCATGTGTAGCTAAACAAATATTGTTTAGGGGTTGATGTAATTCATGAAAACGTGCTTTGAATAAATCGATGTTTTGTTAACGGTTGTTTATCTTTATCCAATTGTGTTTATCATTTTATTATTTTAATTATATGCTTGTTATGATATATTGATTGGTTTGAGAATACGAGGTTTGACACTCAGGAGAGGTAACCCCGAATTTGAATTAGGGTTTAAACACAACGTGAAGATCTAATAACTCGGGAGAGTATTAGAAAGTATGCAATCCATGAGGTTGGGGTGAGATTCATGTGATCAATGTCATATAAATGCTAGACGGGGATGTTGGCGTTGACGCAAAATCGCATATTCATTTATTTTACACTCAGGAGAGGTAGTAAGTGAGATTTTGATACCTAAATTGTCGGATAATGTGAATGTCGTTAATGTAAACTAGATTGAATCGAACACAATTAAGTGAACAAAGTTAATCCCTAGACAATATTTTTCCATTAACGTCATAGTAGTATTATAATTTAATAATTAATTTAGTTTAGTTGATAATTATTAAAAAAAAAAAAAAATTAAGTCGCCTAGATAAAGTTAGGTTATAACAATCGCGATACTTAGCGACGATCTAATTTAATCCCTATGGATACGACAACCCTTACTCTTCCTACTATACTAAAACTTGACCCGTACACTTGCGGTTAAAGTAGCGACATAATATTTTGCTATCAGTTATACCCCTAAAAATGGCATTTCCGTTAGTTTGGATGGAAAATTTAACAAAAATATATTTTAAAACCACCTTCATACTTAAAGGGTTTAAACTGAAACGAATAAACTTATTGGACTATATACAAACGTATCAATAGTTAGAGGGTCTAAAATGTATTTTGCCCAAAAATGGAAGAAAAAAAAAATGGCTAAAATAAATTTTATTTTCATGTTCTTAGGTTTTCAGAATAATAATTTGAATGAATTTGTAATAAAATAGAAGAAAAGAATTGAAATGAAGATTATTGGACGAACAACTGTCTCTTTTATTGGACTTACAATTGGTAGGAAAATATGATATTACCAAAAAATCTCTGGCACGTGTAACAGTTTTGCACGTACCAAAAATTTCTTCACATTTCTCATGTTACCTACAAAATCATGAGTTCTAATGGGGGACACCAGTGTGGTATCGGCCAAAGAACCTCCGGCGTAAAAATAAGTTAATCTGGTATATGAAGAAAGTTGTACATAGATTGAATCGTAAATTTTACAAGTGACATCTACCATTTTTATTGGTTCATAGATATGTTGTTGTTACTTTAGAGAGGTCGCCACTCCTTGATACGCTCCTAACGGCTTGGATAATAACCAATATCCCCATAATCTCAGGGGAGAACTTTGTCCCCATTAATTATAGGTGGTTACAATCAATCTGGATCATCTCCACAAGTATAGGGGAGTCGTTCAAGTTGGGCTGACCTATTTGTTCGCCTTTGACACTGTGGGTTTGAATATACCCAAATATGGGTCTCCTTATGGAGCCGTTAATCTTGCTCAGAAGACCGTCGAAGCTATTACTCAAGTGGGCTTGTCATGCTTCGGTCCAGATAACCCAATGGGTCTGTCTGTTACGGATCAAAATTCATACCCAATTCAACCAGTTTAAGGCAAAATGCATATGTTACTTACGAGCGGGAGTTTTCCCATATCATTTGCTTTCTTGAATTTTGCGACGATTCGAGAGAAGAGAGGCGAAAGATCACTTCTTACACCACGTAAGTTCTTTTCTTCCCTTCGTCTTCCAATAGCACTTCTATTCTTCATATTTCTTTTGCATTGTGATTGTTGTTTGTCTTATCGCACAATTTCGCAAAGTTAATCCAATAGCCCTGTCGAAACTAGTTCATCATCGAATCCTATAATGGAATAGATGATGACGGCTCAAACAACTCTACCCCTTAATCCCCTAGAAAACAAAGAGGACCATGGTGAGAACAAATTTCCACAGGAATGTCTTTCACCATTTATAGAGCAATATAACATTCCTCTATTTGTGTCAATTAGGGTTCCATCTGAGAACGATCTCCCTTATAATACCAAAGAAAATGAAATATGCCTTCATCTATGGATGTTTGAGTATAGACTTACCCTCCATTTTTCCACATTCTTTCGTAATCGTTTTCGCTAACTGGATAATACTCCTGCCCAGTTAACCCCGAACAGTTTTCACCAAATTATGGGAGCTATAACCCTTACTAGAATAAATGAGGCACCCCTTACTATTGATACGATTAGAAGTATTGGACACCTGAAATTCCTCTCCAATACCCAAAGGTATTACCTTTCAATTCCCAAAAAGTTTTTGTTTCTCACTGATCTTCCAGCTAAAGTAAGAGACTGTAAATCATGGTACATCTTCTTCTCTGGTGATTGGGAATCCTTTTATAAAGAAGTGGGGCAACCCTCAATTGTGTCGAGGCGCTTCAATACCCCAAGTAATTTCCCATCACTCACTTAACAGCTTGTTTCTTGTTTGAAATTATGTTTTAGTGATATTAATCTTTTTCCTGGGATTTCAAATGCAGGTGATAGTGCTTGTCGAAGTCTTGGCCTCATATCCAGAATTAAGGAAGAATTGGAAAGATTGTTGGTCCCAATAGAGAGCTATTACAAAAAATTAACTTACCATCCATTTGACAAGCCTGAAATAGATCTATCCCGCTTCAACAAATTGGCCAAGCTCCAAATAGGCATAAAGAAAAGGAAAAGTCCGGCCAAGAAGACTGGTCAATCGTCAACCCAACCTGCATCCCATACTGTCATCAGCCCAGCGACCTCACATCATTCTGAGACTCCTGCTATCCCAGAAGTCCAGCAACCAGTTCTCCATGTTGAGCCAAATGTTGTGGTGTTGGATGATTATTCTCAACCTTTGAGTGTATGTAGGCGAAGATTAATTTCGGTTAAAGTACCGCCTCTGACAACTCCTAATGTGTAAGAACGTGTGGAACCTAAATCTGCTTCAAGATCAGCAGACATTCTTGTTGCCTATCCTTCCTCCATCAGTCATCAATTCTTCCTAGCTCCTGCTCCCAGTCAGAGGACAACCGGTGGGCGAGGTATAACAAAACAGCAAATGTGCCAACTCATTGACGATGTTGGGCCTTCCGTCCCAAGTCGTCACTCTATTTTTTATCATGCCATCAAGTTTTTTTACGAACAGTCTTTTGGGACAAAGGAAAGAAGAGGACTGAGGGTCAGAACAGGCCCAAGATACTCCGAATGGTGATCTGCGTTCTTCTCCAGGTAATTATACAATTCTTCTCGCCCTTTTTCTTTTTTAATTTTACCAAACTGATTTGTTGATCATTCTGCTAATGGTTTTATTGTCATAGTGCATACACATGTCCTCTACCTTGGTCAACTACTCTAAGGATGAAAATGAACTAGATGCTCAATTAATGCGTCAAATGACTGAGTTCAGCAAACTAAAGGAAAAGAACAAAGCTTTGGAGAATGAGAAGCTGAGCCTCGCTTCAGATCTTGTGTTAGTTAGATCTTCTCAAGAGCAGTATAAGGCCGAGTTGCATTCTTCTAATGAACAAAGAGAAGCCCTTCAAAAAAGCAATGCGCTCTTCTGCTCATAGAATAGTGAGCTTAGAACATATATTACAGTTGGTAGAGGATAGTGTTCGTCTTTGAGGGATGAAGCTCGCACCTTGTCTGAATAACTCAGCTCAGTTCGCTTAATAATCGAACAGAAAGATGTTGATCTAAAGGATAAGGATGCTGCCCTCCAAACCAAAGACGATGTGCTTCAGGAGAAAGAAATCGTCTTTCAACAGTTGCAAACTGAAAAAAATCTCCTAATGGCTGAGCTATCAGTTGTGACCAGCAAGTCCCAACAAGATATTGAAAAACTCTAGCGTCACTTCAAGGGTGAGTCAAAAAATCTTCAGAAGGTCGACTTTTCCTACTGCCAAAGGTGAGTATCAGAAGAATTCCTCGATTTAGACCTCTCTTTCTTAAAGCTTGAGGATAATCTAGTAGAAGAAAACTTTAAAAGTGGCGAAGATGTGGTTGCTGATGATGAAGAAGAATTACCCACCTTGGCAGCTGAGGTACCAAATGAGAGCTCAGTGCGGACCTTAAACCAAGCCTCGTCAGTTGACGCTACTGCTGTGATGATGTCAAATGAACCAAATGTCACCGATCAAAGCATCACTCCCTAAGCTATTTTCCTGTCTTTTTAGCTTTCTTTCTTGCACGTCTGTAATTAATTTTTAGTAATGATAATATTTTACCATCATGACTTGTATCTAATCAGTAACTGCTGGTAGCGCATAAATACGTCGCTACTTTCACCACAAGTGTACGGGTCAAGTTTTAGTATAGATTGGGAAGAGTAAGGGTTGTCGTATCCACAGGGATTGGATTAGACGGTCATTGAGTACTGTGATTATCATATTCTAATTTTATCTAGGCGACTCAATTTATATTTTTGTTAATATACTAATATACTAAACTAATTAACTATTTAAACTAATTAACCTAATATACTAATATAGACGTTTAAGGGAGTAAATTGTCTAGGATTAATTTCATCCACTTAAACGTGTCCGTTTCAATCTAGTTTACACTAATGGCATTCATCCTATCCGACAATCTCGGTATCGAAATCTCACTTACTACCTCTCCCGAGTGTAAAGTGAATGAATATGTGACTTCGCGTCAACGCCGAAGTCCCCCTCAAACGTCTATACGACACTTGGTCACATGAGTCTTGCCCCAACGTCATGAATTTCACACTTTCTAACGCCCTCCTAGGTCATTAGATCGTCACGTTGTGTTCCGAATTCAGGGTTACCTCTTTCGAGTGTCAAACCCTGTATTCTCAAATTCAACCCTAATACCATGACAAGTATATTAAGATTGTAATAAAACGGTAAACACAATTGGATAAACATGAACAACTATTAACGAAACATGAATTTTATATAAACAACGTTTTCTTACATGAATCGCTCCTTAGACAATATATGTTTAGCTATACATGGCCCTAACCAAATATACAAGCAAATATACGCTAAACATATACACAACAATCAACCAAACTAAGAAATAAAGAGAAAAACGAGGAGACTAGCCGCTATCCGAAAATCCGACGCTAAAACCACTTCGAGAATGTTTCATCTTCTTGGCGTTGTGATCTTCTCTTGGTTGATCGGCCTTGGAGCTCTCAAGACACTCCCAAAAATGTTTAACTTGTGTTTGGTGGAGAAGAGACGATATTTATAGGATTCAAAATATCAACAAAATATCCTAAAATATCTAAACTGTCTGGCGCATGACCGCTGCAGTGGTGGAGAGGTCGGTAGGCTTCTGGTGGATGACCGCTGCAGCGGTGAAGAGATCAGCAACTCTCTGCATTTTGATCGTTGCAGCGATGGAGAGTTCAGCAACTCTCTATATTTTGACCACTACAACGGTGGTTCCACCGCTACAATGGTGGTTTCACTGCTGCAGCGGTGGATACAGGTTCTAAAAATTTAACTTTTTGCTCATTTTCTCCACCGTTCTTCCACCAACTTGCTCGTTTATGGACTGTTTTTGCCCCTTTTCACCCCCAAATACTTGATTTATAACAAAATAAATAAATAAATATTAAAATATATTAAAATGGTATAAAAATACTCAAAAACTACCAAAACTGAATTAGAAATAAATAGATAAATTACACCTATCAACAGTCGTTTTAAGTTCCAACAATTTATGATAATTGTAGTATATGTTTATCAGCACACATCATCTATACATTTAATGCATTCTTTTTTTATGCTTCAATTTCTTTTCTCTTCAATTGTTTGGCTATTTAAAGCCAAAGCAAGAATTCAAAAATTCCTCACGAACTCAAACACTCTCTTTCGAATTCTTGAATTGTCTTCTTTCTTTTTTTTCTTACCTTCTGCAATCATGGCATCCTCTTCATGGACTAAGCCTTCTGCTTTTGAGATGATTAAATCCGAGAGAAGTGTTGAGAAATAACTAGGAGATCGCTTTCGCTCCCTAATGATGGTGGCAAAAATGGCTATGGAGGAGCACCCCCATCTGCATACCCTTGAGGAGGCTTCCTGTAAGGCCCAAATCATAATACGTACGTCATTAATAGTTTCATTTTAAAGTATTGGGAAATTCGGCATAAATTTTTGTTAATAAAAATCAAAATTTAAAAGTTTAGAGGTCAATTTGTAATTTTTAAAATATTAAATTTGAATTTGGGTTTCACTAAAAACCTAATGAAAATTGAGGGGGGATAATGTAATTTGGGCAAATTAATTTTTAAACATATATATATGTATATATATATGTATGTATGTATACATACCATCAGTGGGATCCAGAAGAGTTGAGATCACGATGTGGCAGCATTTATGATCAACGAACACCACTTAATTCATGCATATAAATGTATCAATGCAGAGATCATGATTAAAAACCTCAAAAGTGAGGAAATTTGAAAACACAAAATTCTAAAGAGAGAAAGCTTGGCCGGCGGTGATGGGTTCAGAGGGACGGCGCTGTTCCGGCGTGGGTGTGTGTCTGTCGTCGTTGGTGAGTGTGTGTGTGTTGTTCGTGTGTTCTGTGCAGGTCGATGTTGCGTAGGTGTATGTGAAATCATCATTGTTCCTCCGGCGATTTTGTGGGATCGTCGTTCATCCGGTGGTGGTGGTAATCGTGAGTTCGTGTTTCGTGTGAGTATGCCCTGTTTTATGTTTGTGTGTTCTGATCATCGCTTGTGTTGGTGTGTGTTTTGTTTTGAGCAACCGTGTGGGTGTGTGCTGCTGTGGGTGTTTTCTGTATGTGTGTGCGTGATTGTCATGTGGGTATGTGTATGTGCATGTGTGCGATAAATGTGTATAGCTTGGCGTGTGTGTTTAGTTGTAGGTATGTGTGGGGGTTGTTCATCAGGGCATGTTGTGTGTGCATGGCGGTGTGGGGTGTCGCCGGAGTGGAGTGTAGAGAGAGAGGGAGATTAGTGGGTATGTGTGATTTGCGTCGGTTGTGTGTGTGTGACCCTTCGGTTAGGTGTTTGTGTGGGAGTCGGTCGTCTGGTCCGGCGGTGGGAGCAGGTGATCGGCGATGAGGAGTTGTCGTCGGCGGCTAAGCAGCAAAACAGAAATAGAGCAAGAAACGGGAAGAAGAAGCACGGGAAAAGAAGGAAAAAAAAAAAAAGGAAAAAAAATTACACAAACTACCCCACTTAAAACATAAATCCAATCTCTCAGCCGGTGGAAAATTCGGGGAAGGTAAAATTTTGCACTTCTTTAATATATACATTTAATTGTCCCAATGTAAAATACATGTTATCATTATCGTTGAATTTAGCGTTATGTGTTTGCATGAAAAAAATGTTGAAATGACGATAAGAAATAGTGAGACCGTTTACACGAATAAATTCGATATAGTAAATTTCATAATAAAGCGTGGGGAATAGGAAATTATGAAATTTAGGGTCTACAATTCATGATTAAGTTATGTTTACATAAAATATTAATTTAGGCCCTGTCACCATTAGGTTCGCAGGCACCGGAGTTCTAGTTGAGGTTGGTCGGTTAAAGTTTACGAAAAAAGGATAATCAGGTGAGTGTACTGTTTTCTTGCCAAACTGTTTTCTATATATATGATGATAACATATGTGTTTACTTACACTATACGATTTCATAAATGATATGGATCAAGCAGGTTTTTGGGGTGAGTTGGTAAAATGAATTTCCGAGGAATTGTGTTGGTTTCTAAAAAGAAAGATTAAAAAATAATTTTCGTTGGATATGGGTGGTTTATATTCTCCCCAAAAGGGGTGTGGATTTTTGACGATTTGGTGTGAAAATGTATTTCTTCCCATAAGGAATTTGGATTTTTAAATATACTAATGATTTTGATTATGCCATAGTTGTTCTTTCCAAAAGGGGTGTGGATTATATCTCTCCCCGTAAGGGGTGTGGATTCTTCCCATGGGATGTGGATGTTTCTCCCCGTAAGGGGTGTGGATTATATTTCTCCCCAAAAGGGGTGTGGATATTTCGTAGGAAGGCATTCCTACGGATGTTATGGTACCGTTGCAACTCCCGATCGTGAGATTAAAACGATCACTATGACTAACCAGTGTGTGTTGTGGTGGAGTGGTGGTTTGAGATGTGGTGTTTTACTTATATTGGGCTATTTATTATTTATTATGGTGATTGATATGATTTTATACTAGATGGATTTGGATGAAACTCATCTATATCGCTTTATTTTTACTGCTTATATACTAGAGATTTTACGAGCTATGTGGTGTTTATATACTTATGCTTGATCCATTTAGATGTTGTAGAATGATTTATTATTACAAAATGTTTTACTAAGAAGGCAGTACACTCGCAGGTGAAATAGCTAGGAGTCGGTCGGTCCCCTACTGATGCTAAATAGAGTTATGCGGGTCATGCAATGGAGTCATTTGAGAGAAATTTTGAGGCGAGGTGTCAAAGATGAATCTAAGTGAGATTCATGGGATTCATTGGTTGTTCTTATATTTGGGACGGTGTGTCCCTATCAGTTGGAATTATGTATATGTAGTATAGATCATTTGTTTGTATATTATCATATTGTGGTTGTATAGTCAGTTAGGTGATGTCATGTCGACATCACGCCAGCCCCATGGTGCCAGGAGTCCGAGGTGGGGTGTGACACTTCCTCTATCTTCTCTAGCATGGATGCGGCATATTTCTAAGAAACCTCACGTCTTTATGAACTTAGGGAAGAGGTGAAACAAATTGAACTGATGAAGGGAGATCTAGCCGCAGACTTTCACCACGACAAGCTTTTCATCGATACCGTCAAGGAAAAAAGTGACAAACTCCTAGAGAATAAAGAATTCAAGAAAGCTAAGATCCGTGATTTGATCAACAAACTCAGCAAATACGAGGAGCACGCCTTCTACTTCACCAACTCAGATTCAGAGGATGTGGGTTCGCCTGCTTCTCTAGAGTCAGAATGAAACCTCTCTCTCTCAGCCCCAGTTATGAAGAAGAAAAACTTCTTTTTACTTGTCTTTTTTTTTTTTAATGAACAACCTTGTTTCTATTCTTGAGAACAGTCCTTTCTGTTTCTCTTTTTGTTTTTCTCCCTTGTACCCCTTTTTATTTATGAATGAAAATATATGGATAGGGTTCTTGATACGATACTGGTCCATTCTTGATTTCTTGATCTTTTAACTTATTCGAGTTCACCCCTGCCTGCCCTCTTCATAACTAGATTAAGAAAGCTGAACTAGTTATGAACTATCTGTAAGGCTTATGACAGTAGGTTGAATCAATACAAGTCCTTAGTTGTAGAAAAAATTCCAATAGATAACTAGTCTCAATCCCATCAATAAGTTAAGTTTTCTGGGCACTTCATATGGATGAACTTGGTGACATAAAGTGCCTTGTGAGTTGTAAGTGACTCGAACAATGGCAACCAAAAGTGAGTTGTTCTACGTTATGGACATTTGTTAGATTAAGTAATGAAAACCGACTAGAGCTGAACTAAAGTTGCGAATTGAAATGCTTATTCAAAATCTAGTCATATGACACTAGGCTAAGGTGACTAGACGACACGCTTAGTTTTAGGTAAGACCATAGCACTCAATAAATTTTTAAGTCAGAGATTTCAATTTGTTAGTAGACTGAGGTGCCCAGTTAAGTGCTGAGCTTACATGCTCAGTTAAACTCTGAGTTTGAGAACTCAGTATTTTGCTGGGCTAAGGTGCTCAGTTAGATACTGAGCTTACATGCTCAGTTAAACTCTGAGTTTGAGAACTCAATTGTTTGCTAGGTTGAGGTACCCAGTTAAGTTCTGAGCTTACATGCTTAGTAAAACTTTGAGTTTGAGAACTCAGTTGTTTACTAAGCTGAGATGCCCAGTTAAGTGTTGAGCTTACATGTTCAGTTAAACTCTGAGTTTGAGAACTCAATTGTTTGCTGGGTTGAGATGCCCAGTTAAGTACTGAGCTTACATGCTTAGTTAAATTTTGAATTTGCGAACTCAATTGTTCGCTGGGCTGATGTGCTCAGTTAAGTGCTGAGATATCGTGCTCAGTTAAACTCTGAGTTTGAGAACTCAATTGTTTGCTGGGTTGAGGTGCCTAGTTAAGTGCTGAGCTTTCATGCTCAGTTATTTTTAGCAGACTTATTTTGAGGTGTTTAGTGTTTAAAAAATGCAGAAGCAAAATAATGCAATGATAAATGGTAGTAAATTCAAAAGAGAAGAAATTTATTTTCTTTATTCAAAATATTTTCTCAAAACAAAAGAGAATAATTTCAAAATACTAAATTGGAATTCAGAAAAATGATCAAGAATTCATACGAAGTACTTAGTAGGGGCATAGGAATACGCGGCTACTTACACTCGCAAGTATACGAGGTCTAAGTTTTAGCATAGTGTGATCGTTAAGATCGGGTTATCGTATCCACAGGGATTGGTGTCGTTACTATTGAATATCGCATTTGTCGTAACCTAACTTTATCTAGGCAAAAAACAAATGTATTTAATTAATTAAACTACTACTAAAATAACCTAAATTAACTACACTAATATGCTAATATTTTTAAGGGTGAATAATTACCTAAGGATTAATGTGTTTACAAATACGTGTTCGATTTCGATTTACTCATGTTTACGATGTTCGACCTGTTTGACAATCTCGGTACGTAAACTCCACCACCACCTCTCCCGAGTGTAAGACGAGGGAATACATGACTTAGAGTCAACGAAGAAGTCCCCCTCAACGTCTTAATGACCCTAGGTCACGTGAGTCTCGCCCAGTGTCATTGATTGCACACAATCTAACTCCCGACCGGGTCATTGGATCGTGCGTTGTATTTACCCTATCGACTATCTCCGTTCTAAAACTCCATCGCCACCTCTCCCGAGTGTAAGACGAGGGATATAACACAACTTTGTATCAACAAAGAAGTCCCCCTCAATGTCTTAAGAACCATAGGTCACGTCAGTCTTTCCCCAACATTATCGATTGTCCACGATTCAAACCCCGACCGGGTTTTAGAATCATGGCGTTTGTTTACCCTAATCCAAATCCGAGGTTTGTCAAAACCTTGTATTCTCCATTTATCTAACTAAGTATGATAAATAACAAATACGATAAATACAATCAAATTACAAAGAACAATCACAAACGAAACACCGAAATCATCCAAACAACGTATTTATAAATATAGTGTTAATCCCTACTACAATCCATGTTTAGCTATGGCCTTAGCCGCATTTACAATGAAATAACAAGCTAAATATGCTCACATGATCCTAAGATAAATAAATAAGGAAAAACAATCGAAGAACTTAGCCTCGTCCGAAGATAAACTGCTAAGAACGCTCAACGATCGATTCGTCGTCTTCTCCACTTCGGGATGTGAGCTCCACCTCTAAAACTCCTAAACCCTAGCCTAAATATGGCCTAAGGTGCTCAAAAATGCAATAGAAAGTGGAGAAAAGGGAGGAGAGGGGACATTTATAGCCAAAATATCCTAAAAATATCTTCAGACTGTGCAGAGGCTCACCGCCGCGGCCGTGGGATTCAGCACCATGGCCATGGGTAGGTCGGTTAGTTGATCGCCGCAGCGGTGAAGAAAGCAGTGGCTTAGGAAGAACATTCTACTGGATTTCTGCCTAGGCGGTGGATTTCTCCTCCTAGGCGGTAGACTGTCAGTAGCCTACTTTTGTTTTTCTGCTTCTTTATCGCTATGGCATTGGGTTTCACAGCTACGGCGGTGGTCAGTCAGTAGCATTTTGCTGTTCTCACCATATTCATCACCGTAGCAGTGGTCTGGACGCCGCAGTAGTGGGCTTGTTTCATAGTTTTGCCTCCGAGCTTGTTTTTCTACCGTTCTTCGATCGCTTTTGGTTCGATCTCATCGTTTCTGCTCTAGTTTCCTATATTTTTACCCCACACACTTGATTTATATAAAAAGTAAAAAAAAATTAGTTAAAATGTAATAAAATACTATATAAACGCTCAAAAACTAACTTAATTCAGTTTAGAAATACATAGGTGGATCACACCTATTAAATACTCCCAAACTTGGAATTTGGCTAGTTCTCGAGCCAAAAACACGCACGAAAATAAAAATACACAAACTGAATTAAATAAGAAACAACCTAAAAACAATCTAAACATAACGAGATACGAGTTTTACATTCTTCTAACGGCCTATTTATTTTTGTCCCTCAACAACCGCTAGTCATATCGAGTTCAGGTGGTAACACACATCATGAGGTTCTAGAATTTTGACATGAAATAATGGTGAACGCTATTCTAGATCCTGTAAATGTGTTAGTACTTGACTCAATAATATAACTATACAATGACCGGATTGGATTATCCCCCAACGAAATTCATGACTTAGACCGTGAATGACTAGGATTTCCATAAGCCGAATTGGGGTCTACTCTCCACTAATGCAGGTTAAGTAATTCGTAGAGATCATTAGGACTTGGTTCGGTTAAGGAATAGTTGGCCAAGGGTAATTTGAAATAGAAAACGGGTTAATGTTGTTAACTTAACGTTACCTAAGGCTCAACGCTTGGTACATTCACTCTCGAACCCCCATAGAAAGATTGGAAACAATCTCGAACATGCATTTAAGACCGATGTACTCACTTGTCAAAAAGAAATAGAAATAAAAACTGTATTTACATTTGATTCTTTTTTTTTTCTTTTTTTTCTTTTCAACGAACACACCCCCAAACTTATTTGATTTTTACAATTGAAGGGGTGTGTGAAATACAAACAAAAAACGATGAGTACTCAAACACTGAACTAATTAGAAGTTCTCCCTAAACCCAACCGCTCACAACAAGTAGCATTCATAATTGCTAATTTGATTCACTCAAATGTGCCTTTAAATTTAGCGATTCAGGTTTGGAAAAAAATCACTGGCCATGGTATTAGTTTATGTGTTCTTAATTGAATTTGCATTTAGGCTTCGACAGGGTAACGATATTGCATGGTAGGCTTCAAAAGGCTCAAGCGACAAAATGACTGCCTAAATCACGTCTCTTGAACTACTTCGCCTAGGATTTCGCCCCAAGCTTTCCCTCAAACAAGTTTTAGAATCCTTAATGTGTTGTCATGAGTTTGGTTAATCAATAATCGTCCTCAAATCAATTAAATAACTATACATTGAGTCTATGTGCCCATGCAAATTAAGATCTACAATAATTTTTACCAAAAAGCATAGTCAAGCACACAGAATCACACATGCATGGGTATTACCTTTGACTTCGAAAATAACCAGGGGTAATCTCATCATCGGGTAACGGCCCAGATGAACACAAAACTCAACATATAACTACACACAAAAACATAAACACATTCTAACCTAAACACACATGCAATACGAGAAAAGAGTAACACATAAACTAACATACTACATACTACACATCACTTCCAAACTTTAAACGAATAGTGTTCTCAGCGATCCCAATCATAAATCTCAACATATAAAATTTAAAGCATGCTGACGAACGGGGTTTAAAACACGTACCTAGGAGGCAAGAGGATCTCGCCTCCGTTTAAATTTGACGGAGATGGATTTAACTTATTTGACCTTGGGTTGTCTCCCAAGAAGCGCGTGGTTTAATGTCCTCAGCCCGACATTTTTAGAACGCCCTCAAGATTGGTAAGGTATTACACTGGATAGCTCAATCTTTCAACGAAATGCCTCACCGGCTTATGTGCTTGGCCAAGCAACATAAAACGGTTTAGAATCCCGTCGAAAAGGATGCATCAATACCCAACAATCTAACATCGCCAAGTACCCTACATTGGAAACAAAAACAAAACTACAAACAAAAATTATATACAAAATAAATGCCTAAAGTAAAATCAAGTCATTTACACATAATATCGACAATAACAACATCGCCAATCCCCAAATACGATACACTTGCTTCTCCTATCCAAAACTTAAGTCTCTGCCCGTTACCGTGTTTCTCTGGTAATAATAACAAAACAATCCCCAGCAACAGTGCCAAAAACTTGGTAGGGGCGTAAGAATACTCCACTACTTACACTCACAAGTATACAAGGTCTAAGTTTTAGTATAGTGTGATCGTTAAGATCAGGTTATCGTATCCACAGGGATTGGTGTCGTTACTACCGAATACCGCGTTTGTCGTGACCTAACTTTATCTAGGCAAAAAACAAATGTATTTAATTAATTAAACTAATACTAATATAACCTAAATTAACTACGCTAATATGTTAATATGTTTTAGGGTGAAGAATTGCCTAGGGATTAACGTGTTTACAAATACGTGTTCGATTTCGATTTACTTACGTTTATGGTGTTCGACCTATTTGACAACCTCGGTACGTAAACTCTACCGCCACCTCTCCCAAGTGTAAGACGGGGGAATACATGACTTCGAGTCAACGAAGAAGTCCCCCTCAATGTCTTAACAACCGTAGGTCACGTGAGTCTCGCCCAGCGTCATTGATTGCACACAATCCAACTCCCAACCGGGTCATTGGATCATGCGTTGTATTTACCCTATCGACAATCTCCATTCTAAAACTCTTTCGCCACCTCTCCCAAGTATAAAACGAGGGATATAACACGACTTCGTATCAACGAAGAAGTCTCCATCAACGTCTTAACGACCCTAGGTTGCTTGAGTCTTGCCCCAACGTCATCGATTGTCCACGATTCAAACCCCGACCGGGTTATAGAATTGTGGCGTTTGTTTACCCTAATTCGAATGTGGGGTTTGTCAAAACCCCGTATTCTCCATTTAACAAACTAATCATGATAAACAAACAATACGATAAATACAATCAAACTACGAAGAACAATCACAAACAAAACACCGAAATTATCCAAACAACGTATTTATAAATATAGTGTTAATCCCTACTACAATCCATGTTTAGCTATGACCTTAGCCACATTTGCAATGAAATAACAATCTAAATATGATCACATGATCCTAAGACAAAGAAATAATGAAAAACAATCAAAGAACTTAGTCTCGTCCGAAGATAAACCGCTAAGAACGCTCAAAGATCGATTCGCCATCTTCTCCACTTCGGGATGTGAGCTCCACCTCTAAAACTCCTAAAACCTAGCCTAAATATGGCCTAAGGTGCTCAAAAATGCAAGAGAGAGCGGAGAAGGGGGAGAAGAAGGGATATTTATAGCCAAAATATCCTAAAAATATCTTCAGACTGTGTAGAGGCTCACTATTGCGGCCGTGGGATTCAGCGCTGCAGCGGTGTGTAGGTCAGTCAGTTGATCTCCGTAGCGGTAAAGATAGTGGTGGCTTAGGAAGAACATTCTGCTGGATTTTTGCCTAGGCGGTAGATTTTTTTCGCCTAGGCAGTGGGTTGTCAGTAGCCTACTTTTGTTTATCTGCTTCATTACCGCCGTGGCGCTTGGTTTCACCACTGCGGTGGTGGTTTGTCAGTAGCATTTTTTCTTTCTCAGAATCTTCACCACCACGGTGGTGGTCTGGATGCCGCAGTAGTGGGCTTGTTTCACAGTTTTGCCTCCGAGCTTGTTTTTCCACCGTTCTTCAATCGCTTTTGGTTCGATCTCATCGTTTTTGCTACAGTTTTCTATCTTTTTGCCCCACACACCTAATTTATACAAAAATTAAGAAAACTAATTAAAAGGTAATAAAATACTATATAAACGCTCGAAAACTAACTTAATTCGGTTTGAAAATATGTAGGTAGATCACACCTATCAGTACTTGTGGAGATGGGAGATGGGAGATGTTCCAGGGTTTGGGGATAGCTACTCTTTCAAGATCTTCAAGCCAATAGGTGCCTGGTCTATTTACTTTGGTTACCCGGTAAGGGCCTTCGCAGTTTGGAGCAAGCTTTCCTAGGAAAGCTTTTGGGTGATGAGGTATTACCCTCCGAAGTACCAGGTTGCCTATGGTGAAGTACCGAGGACGGACTGCATGATTGAATATTCGTGCCATCCTTGACTTGTAAGCTACTATCCGCGTCAATTCCTTGTCTTGTTTTTCTTTTAGCTGGTCCATTTCTTCTCGTATGAGTTTTTCATTTTTCACGAGGTTAATCGTATCATCTCTTATGGATGGCATCCCTATCTCCACTGGAATGACAGCTTCAGTTCCATAAGTTAGGGAGAAGGGAGTTTCTCCAGTTGTAGACGCTGGGGTGGTACAGTGAGCCCATAATACCCCTGGGAGTTCTTCCACCCACTTTTCTTTGGCATCGTCTAATCATTTCTTAAGCGCCTCTTTAATAGAATGGTTTGTCACCTATGCTTGCCTATTAGCTTGTGCATATGCTGGACTGGACGTTCGATATTGAATCTTTAACTCATTGTACATCCAAGCTACTTTACCACTGGTAAAAGGTGTCCCATTATCATAAATGAGAATCGCAGGTATGCCAAAACAACATACGATGTTCTTCCAAAGAAAATTCTTTACTTCGTTCTCTTCTACTATTGTGAATGCTTCTGCTTCAACCCATTTGGTGAAATAATCAATTACTACCAATAGGTATTTTTTATTTCCAAGTGTTGGTGCAAACGGACCCAACACATCCATCTCCTATTGAGTATATGACCATGGGCTGGTTATCGCAGTTTGTTGTTGAGAAGGAACTTTGATATCATTAGAGAATCGTTGGCATTTGTCACACTTTCGAACATACTCTTGCGCGTCAGTACGCATGGTTGGCTAGTGATATCCCACTCTCAGTACATTGTATACCAAGGTTCTACTCCCTTGGTGGTTCCCACAAACTCCTTCATGTATTTCTTGCAGGACATAATTTGCTTCTTTTGATCCTAAACAAAGCAACAATGGTAGGGAAAAATATCGTCTAAACAATTTATCATTGGTTAACACATACCTTGACGATTCGTATAAGACTTTTCTGGCAGTGTCTTTGTCTTCTGGTAGGACCCCCTCTTTCAAGTACTGGACTATAAGGGTTTATCCAGCTGGCCTACATCCGCACATTGGCTAATTGGGGCGACAATAGATGGCTGACCAAGGAATTCCACAAGTTCTGATTTCTGATATCTGCCCCCAAAGTAGAGGCTAATACAGACAAGGCATCTACCCTGGTGTTCTCAGCCCTTAGGATGGCTTCAAAGTTGCAGCTCTGGAATAGGGAGGTCAACTCTTTCACTTTTTCAGCATAAAGTCGCAACTTTCCACCATTTATGATGAACAACCCATTAATTTGATTAACTACCAGTTGGAAGTCTGACCTCACCTCCAAATGCTGGGCACCCATCTTTCTTGTGAGAGTTAACCCAATAATTACAGCTTCGTATTTAGCTTTATTGTTGAAGGTCTGACAAGAAAGTTGTACTGCTTTTTCAAGTTGATCTCCCTCGGGCGTTTGCAGGACTATTCCTACACCACTCCCCTTCATATTTGAAGCACCATTAACCCATAACTTCCATGGAGAAATAGATAGGGAAGTCACTTCTTCGTTCAATTGAGGGGTCCGTTCAGCAATGAAGTCAACCAAAGCTTGTCATTTGATTACTGCCCTAGGCTTGTACTTAATGAAGAATTCACCTAGTTCTATAGCCCATTTCATAAGGTGACCAGAAACTTCTAGTCTGTGCATTACTGCTCGGAGTGGGTATGAGGTCAGCATATTAATCACATGTACCTGAAAATATGGTCTAAGCTTTCGTGCGGCAGTTACCAGAGCCAAAGCCAACTTCTCTAACTCCATATAACGAGTTTTTGCTGGAACCAATGATTTGCTGATATAGTACACTGGTCTTTGCCCTCCTGCGTGTTCTTAGACCAATGCAGCACTCACTACTTTAGGTGTCACTGCCAAATAGAGGCTCAGCTCTTCTCCTAGGTTTGCTTTGGCCAAAGTCTCCACTAAGCCCAAGTATTCTTTGATGGATTGAAAGGTGCACTCACAGTCATCATCCCACTAAAAGGTTTTATTTCCCCTCAAAATCTTGAAGAAAATAGCACACCTATCAGTAAATTTTGAGATGAATCTGTTCACCGCCACTAATCTACCAATCAACACCTGGACTTCTCTTATAGTTGTAAGAGATTTTAGATTTTTGACAACTTCTATCTGCCCAGAATCCACCATGATGTCGGACTGGTTAACCACAAAACCCAGGAACTTACCGGACGTGACACCAAAAACGCACTTTTCAGGGTTCAACTTCATGTTATACTTTCTTAGAACAGTAAAAGCCTCTGCTACATGGCTGAGATAATCCTCCTGCCTGGAGCTTTTGACGAGCATATCATTTATATAAACCTCCATGGTGGCTCCAATTTGATCTTGAAAAATGCGATTCACCAACCACTGATAAGTGGCTCCTGCATTTCTCAATCTAAATGGAATTACCTTATAACAGTAAGTACCTTTTGGCGTAATGAATGACGTACCTTCCTCATCCTGTTGATCCATACGAATTTGATTGTAGCTTACATAAGCATCCATCATGGTCAAGCGTTGGTGCCCAATTGCAGCATCGACCATTTAGTATATCCTCAGCATCCGATAGTAGTCTTTCGAATATGCTTGATTAAGATCAGTGAAGTCCACACACATTCTCCACTTTTCATTCTTCTTCTTTACTAGAACTGGATTGGCCAGCCACCTTGGGTACATCACCTCCCTGATGTGGCCAATGGAGAGTAGTCTCTTCACTACGGCTTTAATCACTTGCTCTTTCTCAGGACTAAAAGTCCTCCTTTTCTTCCAGACAGGAGGGTATGACCTAGAAATAACCAGGCGGTATACCGCAATGTCTAGATTGATTCCCTTCATATCTTTTGGAGCCTAGGAAAAAACATCTAGGTTCTTTTAGAACAGCTCACTGATCTCTTTGACCTCAGTCTGGATTAATGATCCTCTAATCATAAGCTTCTGAGCCCCTTCATTAAAAGTGATCTGTTTCACTTGCTCAGCAGGCTGGATTACACTTGCGTGTTCCCTGAAATCGTCAATTTCTTCTATTGAGCTTGTTGGCGGAACTTCTCCCTGGACCTTCTTTGATTGCTATAAGGGCATATTCCTGCCCTTTATTTCTATAGAAAAATATTTCCTTGAGGCCACTTGGTCACCTCTTATCACAGCCACATAACAATCCCTTGCGTACTTGACACACTGATGGAACGTTGATGCAACAACCTTCATTGCATGTAATCATGGACGCCCAAGGATTGCATTATAAGGTGATGTTGAATCCACCACCATGAACTCCAACGCTTTCGTGTATCCCTGTTCTTCTTTGTTAGAGGTGACGGATAGAGTGATCTTTCCACATAGCGATATGAGATTGCCATTGAATCCTACCATAACAGTTTGCGTGGAACTAACGTTAGAACTTGGTATTCCCATCTGCTTCAGAGTAGTGACAAAAATAATATTAGCAGAACTACCATTATCGATCAGTATCCGTCTTACCTGGAAACTGGAGATCCACAGAGTAAGGACCAATGCATCCTCATATAGGTAAACAACCCATTTGCAATCCTCTTCCTAAAAAGTAATTATTAGTCCCAGATTTATTTTCATCACCATTGCTTCTCCGAAGCATCATTCCAATGCTGTTTCGCAGAACTTTCTCTTTCGTTCTCAATTCGACTCTCCAGTGGTTGGCCCAACAGAATTTATCATAAAGATTACTTCACGATTCTCTCTGGGATGCTCCTCTTTCTATTCTTTCTCGCGATGTTCCTCACATCAGCCTTCATTTCTGGGTCCTTTCTTATCCCTTGGGCATTCTTGTAGGTACTCACGTAGCTAACCCATGTCAACTAAACGTTTGATCTCTTTTTTGAGCTCCCAGCAGTCGTCCATATTGTGACCATGATTGATGAGTGGTTTATTTACCAACAAATAAAGTAATTTTAGATTCAAATATTTGTGTGTTTTTAAGTAATTTGTTAGTTTAATGTGATTTTATTTTATTTTATAGGTTTTTGAATAAATGGGTGAAAAGATGCAAAGTCGGTACAGGTGTTGTAACTTCAAGGCCATTTTAGACAATGATGCAATTCGATTTTGGAAATCCTCAAAACATGTAAGTTGTATATATTAGTATTATCGTTCCATAGGTTTTTTAATCACCTCAAATGGAGTTTAGACGAGAAAGTTAAGGGCAAAAAACCATTGCTGCAGCGGTGGCCTTCACCGCTGCAACGATGAAGCGTCAGTGAACCTACTGACTTTCCACCGCTGCAGCGATGGGAAGTCAGCTGGTAAAGATATTTCTTGATATTTTTGAAATATTTTGGACCCCTACTTGATCACCTCTTTTCCCCCAACACTTAGGGACGTTTTTTTTGGGAGTCTTGAAAGCTCCAAGACAATACCAAAGGGAGGAGATCATCAAATTGAAGAAGAGGGAACAAGCTTAGAGTGGAAATCACGGACGTGGAAGCATTGGTTCTTCAGATAACAGCTTTTCTCCTTTGTTTCTCTTCTTATTTCTTAAACTTTTGGTAGTTTTGATCATGTTTAGCTTGTTTGTAGTTGAATATTGGGTTATGACCATGTATAGCTAAACATATATTGTCTAGGGTTTGATTGAGTTCATGAAAATGTATCTTGAATAAATTGATGTTTTGTTAATGGTTGTTCTTCGTTATCCGATTGTGCTTATCGTTCTTCCATTTTCTTTATATGCTTGTTATGATATATGGAGAATACGGGGTTTGACACTCGGGGGGAAGTAACCTCGGATTCGAACTAAGGTTTAAACACAACATGACGATCTAATGACTCAGGAGAGCATTAAAAAGTATACAATCAGTGAGGTTGGGACAAGACTTATGTGACCAAGTGTCATATAGACACTAGACGAGGACGTCGGCGTTCACGCGAACTTGCATATTCATTCACTTTATACTCAGGAGAGGTAGTCAGTGAGATTTTGATACCTAGATTGTCGAATAGTTTGAATGTTGTTAATGTAAACTAGATTAAATCGAACACGTTTAAGTGGATAAAGTTAATCCCTAGATAATATTTTCCCATAAATGTCACTATTGGTATTATAGTTTAATTAGTAAATTAGTTTAGATTTATATTTCTAAAAAAACAAAAACCAAAATTGGATTGCCTAGATAAAATTCAATTATGATAATCGTGGTACTTAACAACAATTTAATCTAATTCCTGTGGATACGACAACCCTACTCTCCCTATTCTATTAAAACTTGACTCGTACACTTGCGGTAAAAGTAGCGACGTAATATTCCGCTACCAATGATCCCTAATGAAATCACAATACTTGAACCTATTCTTCATGTTGGATTTAATAGTTTACCTGGGAGGCCACTGAATTAATTCTGAGGCGCGTATCTCATGCAAAATTCTTGAGATCGACATTCGCAGACCAGGTAAGTTTGGCTCTTGATGAGCTTCTGATCTAGAATTCGAACTCCTAGCTCCATCTTAACGCCTGTCTATTGTGCTAGCTTTTGCTTTGCCACCATCCTTCTCACTCTATCTGGGGTAATCTTTGAAAGATCCCCTGCCTTCCCTGGCCAACTTAACGTCCTCCAATTTCATGTAGGGTTTGGCTTTTTCCATCAGCTTTAACATCCTCTGGGGACTCTTCTTGGTTGAAGAATCTTAAAAACGGCCAGGGCGCAACCCAAAGGTGAATGCATTAATGATGAGGTTGGTATCACAACCCTCAATACATGTTAACTCCTCATTGAATCGACTCATATACTGGCTCAGAGTTTCTCCTTTCTCTTGACGCAAGGCGAGCAAGAAATCAGGACCATTCATTAACCTTTGACAGCTTATGAAATGGTTGATAAACATCTTTCCAAACTCTTTGAACGACGTGATAAAGTTTGGAGAGAGCGTATGCAACCATTCGAGGGCTAGGCCCTTCAAAGTGGTAGCGAAAGCCCTGCAGAGTGTGGAGTCGCTTAAACTATAAAAATTCATTACGTGCTTGAACTAGCAGATATGGTCCACAAGATCTGCTCTCCTATCGTACTTCTCGAATTTTGTGGGATCAAACATTTGAGAGAGCAAGACGGCTAGAATATCTAGTGAGAAAGACAACTTTATGGTTTGTTGCTGGGGATTGCGACCTACTGCCAGTAATTATCCTTGTCATGTACTTGATCGTTTTGACCATCTTTGCAGTAAGAGCATCAATATTTGCATCACTGTTTAGCACGGTTGGTAGAGAATTAGTCTGAACCCCCCATGCGGTTCACCTTCCTCATGTTACCTGGAAAACTGTGAGTTCTAATGGGAGACATCAGTGTGATTCCAACCAAAGAACCTCCGGCACAAGAATAAGTTAATCTGGTATATGGAGAAAATTATACACAGATTGAATTGTAAATATTACCAGTGATATCTACCATTTTTATAGGTTCATAGATATGTTATCGTTACTTTGGAGAGGTCGTCAACTCCTTGATACGCTCCTAACGGCTTGGATAATAACCAATATCCCCTTGATCTCAAAGGAGATCTCTGTAACGGTTTCCATTAATTATGGGCCGTTACAATCAATCTAGATCATCTCCACAAGGTTAGGGAAGTCGTTCAGGTTGGGCTAACCTATTTGTTCCTTGGCCTTTAACACTGTGGGTTTGATATACGAAAATATGGGCCTCCTTACGGGGCCGTTAGTCTTGCTCAGAAGACCGCCGAAGCTATTACTTAGGTGGGCCTGTCATGCTTCGGTCCAGATAAGCCAATGGGTCTGTCTGTTATAGATCAAAATTCATACCCAATCCGACCTGTTTAAGACTAAATGCCTATGTCAATTACGAGCGGGAGTTTTCCCATATCAAAATATAATAATATTGCTAAAGAATATGAAAACTTCCACTTTGTGCTCTAGAATGTATTCCCATGTTGCTACTTCCACTTCATGCTCTTGCCTGCAAAGTGACACATATCGTTCCCTCCAATTTAAAGATCCTTGTTCACAAGGATAAAATGAGGATATGACTTGGTAGAGCGCAACTCTTTTTCTCAGGTTGCATCCTCTACTGGTGCACCATCCCATTTCACCAACATTTCGGACTTTGGACAGTATTTACCCTACGGATCACTCCTCAATCTCAGATGGCTTCCAATTGTGGAAGGATGGTTGAAGTATCTAAGACGGGGCAGTTGGGTAGAAGTAAGACTGACTGGTCCCAAATTCTTTCATAACAAACTGACATAAAACACATTATGGATTTGAGAGCTAGGAGACAAAGCCAAACTATAAGCCATCGATCCCACTTTTTCAATGATTTGGTATGGACTAAAGAAATGCGGGGAGAGCTTCATGGAGCTCGAAGAGACGCAAGTCTGTCGATAAGGTTGCAGTTTCAAATACACATAATCTCCCTCCCCAAACGAGACCTCGTGTCAGTGTTGGTTCGCTGGACATTTCATTCGATCTCGTTCCAGCAAAAGGCTGTATTACAACTCACATAAAATGGCATCTCAGTCATGCAAGTACTCATCTACCGGTTGGACGTAGGAAGTGCCTGATACATAAGCCAGTAGACTTGGAGGCAGAATATTGTAAACAGCTTCGAAGGGTCTCATCATGGTGGATAAGTGAGTGGATGTATTGTAGTTAAACTTGGCCGAGGAAATCCATTAGATATATTTCTGTGGCTAGTCACCAACAAAACATCTTAAGTACTACTCCAGAGTTTAATTTACAATTTTGATTTGATTGTTAAATTGGGGGTGGTAACTCAAGCTCATACACAACATGGTTCCCTACAATGGGAACAATGTTTGCCAAAACGAGCTGATAAACATCTTGTCCCAGTCGCTAACAATTGATGTTGGAATGTCGTGTACGCGAACAACATTAGTGACAAATACCTTGGCGACAGTCACGACAGTAAACAAGTGTTTCAAGGCTATTAAGTGAGCATATTTTTTCAATCGATCGACGATTACCAAGATGGAAGTATATCCATTAGAAGATGGTAACCCCTCAATAAAATTCCTCAAAAATTTGGTCCACATTTGCGTAGGGATTGGCAACAGCTGAAGCAACCCCGTCGGCCTCATTCAATCAGTCTTGAACCACTAACAGACATCATATTGTTGCAAATAATCCTTCACTGTTTGGAGTTATTAAATCGAAAAACATTTGTGTTTTATACGAGAGATTGTTTTATGAAACCCAAAATGCCCCTCAATTGGTAACGAATGGTAGTCATCAATTATCTTTGGAATCAAGGTTGAGGTGGGGCTCATATAAACTTAATTTCATAATTGTAACCAAGTATCTTTGGCAGCGCCAACGTGTTTGTACTGGTGTAGTAATCCATTAGTCCAATAGGTACCTAATATTTTTTTGGTTGGTGTAGACTGTAAATGGTTTCCCAAGCAAATATGAACGTCATTTCATGATTGCTTTGACGATAGTCGACATCTCCTTCTTGTATGTGGACAATGCCATGGCCGAACCTTTCAATGCTTCACTAGAATACGCCACCGATCTATTTTGCTTTGTAAGGATTGCACTGATTCCGATTCCACTAGCATCACATTCAATCACAAATCATTGAGCAATTGGGAAGGCATAAAATTAGTGTTGAAGCCAATACCTCTTTAAACTGTTTGAATGCCCTCTATGCTGCCTTATTACATTGAAATTCATCCTTAGTCAAGAATTGAGTCAAAAGAGCCGTTATACATCTAAAATTACAGATAAACTTTTAGTAGTAGCCTGCTAAACCAAGGAAGCCACAAAACTCTTTTATCATTGTCGATGTAGGCTACTCAATGACATCTTGTATTTTGGTTCGATTGACCATCACCCCTTGCTCCAAAATTATGTAACTCAAGTACTCGACCTATACAGGACCGAATCGGCATTTCGACTCTTTTGCAAGCAAACTGTTAGTTGATAGGATTTTTAGAATAATTTGCAAATGTGTAAGATGGTCTTCCCGTGATTTCAAATACACCAAAGTGTCATCAAAGAAAACCAAAATAAAGTTTGAAAATAGGGATGAAAAAAATCATTCATGAGACTTTGGAAGGTTGTTGGAGCGTTTATGAGGCCAAATGGGATTACTATAAACTCTTAATACCCTTCATGCATCCGGAAAGCTATTTTAGGAATGTCATCTTCTTGAACTCGGATTTGGTAATATCCGAACCAAAAATCCAATTTGGAGAAAAATGTGGTTCTGTGGATCTCATCTAATAGTTCCTCGATCACAGGAATTGGATACTAATCTTTAACTGTTATGTCATTCAGAAATCAGTAGTCCACACAAAATCGCCAACATTCACCTGTTTTCTTTACTAACAGAACGGGCAATGAGAACGGGCTATTACTTGGTCTTATCAAACCTGGTTGCAAAAGCTCTTTCACCGTCTTCTCTATCTTTGGTCTTTGGTAATAAGGGTATCAATACGGCCTCACACTCACTCGTCCCGTATTTGGTTGCAATGGAATTTTATGGTCATGTGACTGTCTTGGAGATAAGTTGGTGGGTGGTTCAAATACATGAGAGAATTCATATAGCAGGAGTCCATCTCAGGTGGGCAGGAATTCGGTTAACTGTTGTTGGAAAGAATTATTTGGAAAAGAAAATCTCGGTGCCTAGTAATTCATCGAGTTCCTTGGAAGGTGTGGGAAATCCCTTCCACTTTGAAGGTCATAGTTAGTTGCTTGTAATCTGTCTCAATGGTTTCGAGAGTTGCATGCCATTGCACTCTGAATACCAACTGGCACACTAAGACAGGAAGAATGTAGTAGTCAGTGGTGACAGAATGTCCTTGGATGGTAAGGGCGAGCGCCCAACATTGTCCAACATATTCTATCTTCTCTTGGTTAGCAACCATAACTTGAAATTTCTTGTTCTGGATCACTGGTAACCCAAACTTAGAGACTATGACCTGATTGATGAAGTTGTGAGTGTTGTCGTTGTCTATTAGCACTGTTACATTTTTGTTTTTTAGCTTGCCCAGGACACATATGGTTTTGGGTGTTCGGTAGCTACAATTGCATGAAAATAAATGTCAAGTATAGCTTAATGATTTTCTATTTTTAGTTCAACTCCCTCAACATCCTCGATGCTCGCATGGGGTGAATTCTCGATCATAAATAATTGTGGTCGTTCGCAACAATAGCTTGGGTGAATTTCTCGTTACAATAATAACATTACCCTTTCTCTCGATGTTCTCATACCTCTTGATTGGTGATCAGCAGAATGTTATTGGTGGAGTATTGGACCTTTGGTTTATGGACTTGGTTAGTGGAGGCCCTAGCACTCCAGCTATTGGGTTGGGTCGGGTTGGGTTGGGTTGGGTTGGGTGATGCCTTGTGTGTTACTAAGGCTAGTTTTGGACGTATTTGCTAGTTTGGTTTCCTCTACAGCTAGTTTTATTCCTCAATTAGTTGATTCACTCCTATCATATACGCCAAGCTACGGGGTTGTTTTATTTTTATCTCTATGTGAATGTCGTCTCAAAGCTTGCAATAAAACAACCAATTAGAAATTTTTCGGGCAGGCCGTCAACTCGGTGGGAGAGATTTTTGCAGGCTTCTTGATAAGCTACCACGGTTGTGGTTTGTTTAAGGCGAGTCAAAGCTTCTTACAGGTCCTCGTAATCGGTTGGACCAAATAGCCTTAGTAAATTCATCCCATGTGTGTGATCCATGAAATTTCGTCAACCACTTGTGCCATTATAGGGCGATGCCTTCTAAATGGTAGGAGGCTAGCTGAACTCATTGATCTGGTACAATATTTTTGAAATCAAAATATTGTTCTACCTTATAAATCCAGCTTGTTGGGTCATCTCTGTTAAATTTTAGAAAAGACAATTTGTGGTGCTGATGAGGGTGGTCGTTGATAGGGTTAGAATGAGAAGTGTACGGGTGTAACGATTCTTCACGTGCAAATGGGTTGGTTTTGGGAGGGCAAGTGTTTGGGCTACGCGAGATTCGAAGAGCTTGAAGCTCGGTTAACACCACTTGTAAGGCAGCGTCCACCTAATCAAATCTTAATTCGTGTCGTGCTAAGATTTTGTTGACATCGTTGCAAAATTTTGCATTCGTTTTGCCATGAGTGTCCATGGTCAAAACCGTGCTATGAGGCCACTGATACAAATAAATTTAGAATAAAGGAGGAGAAGATAATTGGAAGGAGGAGGAAAAGGGTAATATTGAACGAATAATGGGCTTCTTTGTTGAACTTGCTTAGGCCACATATATAGCCTTAGAACTGGTAGGAAAATATAATAATAATAATAAAAAAAATAAAAAAATAAAATAAAAAAAAGAAAAAAAAAAAAAAAAAAGGAAAACTTCAACTTCGTGCTCTAGCATGCATTCAGTCACAGGGTCAAATTTCAACTGGAATTTTTTGCACCTATAATGGCCTAGTTGCGCACCTAACTAGTTAGCCGCTCGTATGGTTCTTGAACAACCACTGTCACACCCACCCAGACGCACACACGTGTACCAGAGAATAATACGCAATACAACGTTTACAGCCGAAGCCAACCCTATTTTATTACTTAGTCAAAACAAGAAAACACACACATACAATTTCTGGTAAAGGGTGATAGGAACATCAACTCACTGCTCTACCCCTTTACAAATTTGAGATGCACACTATATATAGATAACAAATATAGTTGACAACCCCAACTGCTAGGAATCATACACAAAACTGTTCCCTGCTTACTAGACATGTGGCTGGATATGTGTCACAGACATTTTCTTGGCCAGTTTTCTGCCCAAGACACATAACTGCTCACACGTGCTTCACATATGACCCTTAGGGTATGTTTGGTTGGAAGGGTAGGAAAGGAAAAGGAAAAGGAAAATACGAAAGAAAAAAAATTCATTTTCCTTAGTATGTTTTGTTAGAGGAATATAGGAGGAAAAATAATATTTTGTGTGTATTAAAAAAAGAAAAAAATAATATGCACTATCTTAATTTACAATTTTACCCTTACTACAAATGAAATGGGTATGTGTTATATAAAATAAATGAGCAAAATGGTAATTTCGGAATGTTTTCCCCCACCAACTTTATATTTTCATCCCAAAATTGTTTTTTTGGGGGGGAGGGCGGGAACACATGATTTCACCTCTATTTTCTTTTCTTTTTTCTTTTTCACCTCCAACCAAACACACTACCATTTCATTATCCACCCCATTATCCATTTCATTTTCCACTCTACCAAATACACCCTTAAACTACCACACTAACTAATTTTTGCACATTGGTTAAGCCCCAGCTGCCCAACTCAGTCTGTCATTTTGTTGAACCTTGTTACGTCGTTACGCCCAACAACTTGCCCCCACTATATGCACTTTTTTGCACCAGAATGCACCGGTGCACCCAGCGGTATGTCATGCAGCGCACATGACACTGCCCACAACGTAGCGTTGCACCTGCGTTCTACTACCTTGCCTTAGCGCCGCACCAAGGTCTTCCATTAGTTCCATATCTCACCCATGAAACCCAATTCAAGCAGCCAACGCCACCAATGGGCATGCACATTAACCAACAGTGCACCATTTGTCCAACTTGTTCCCAATAGCTTAGACCAATGCCGCCCCATTCCTCCAACGCATACTACCGAATTTGACCCTCGTTGCCTTGGTTATGTGCCAAGGTCTTGCCCGTTGTCATGCCACTCATATAGCACCGATCCTTGTATTGCGTATAGGATCACCAACACAATGCGCCACACCCGTTGGTATTGTGCCACGACGCCACTGTCCATTGACATGTCGTGCATCGGTTTATGCCTCAAACCGATAATGCTTGGTAAGCCTTACCCCAAACTTTCCACCATGTGTAAGTCGTGCCTCACACCTTGTCTTGGTGTGCCGACGCCCCATAGCACGCTCAGGGTTCTTGTCTTGCCTTGGGTCTGGAAGGAAGGTCACCTCCCTTATAATGCTTTACGTAAAATAATTGGAGTGACAGCAGTAGACATAACAATGTCCGAGGAGGCATAATAAAGTCAACAGTGAGCCCCTGCCCACGGTTGACTCTTTAGTTTAGCCGTGCGACCACGTTTTGCACCACGTTATCCCAACTTGGTACCATGTGCCAACCCTCTGCTCAATATTGGCCTACTCTTGAACTTGGGCCAACCTTTGTGCATACTCTATGCCAACCCTGTTTGGCTCAGCATGCGCCACGTTCGGTTAGCGATATACACCAAGTTGGTGCCTTCATTGCCAACGTCTTATTTATGTCGCATGCACCACGTCTAATAGCAAAGTGTACCAAATTCGTGTCAATTAGTCCTCCAGCTTTGTCAGGGGCTAACACATTCCCACATTGCCACTTCCACTTCGTGTTGTAGCATGCATTCAAACTGGCATATATTCAATAAATTTTTTGAAATAGCATAAAAACAATTTTTCCTTCTAATTTGTGTTTCTATTCCAAGTTTTTTGAAATCAAAAACAGAAATCTAGGTTTGAAAACACCCAAAAAAAGCTGACGAAATGGTACTCATTCCCTAAAATTAGAACACGATATTTTTTCCTATTTGTAAAACTATTTAACCCTACCACGAGCTTCATCTAACTTATCGTGGCCTACTGACATGCAACTGAAAGATGTTCTATTATTATCTAAGATTAAAAATAATTTTCAAGATATATCTTACAAACTTTTCGTAGAAAATTAAATTACGTCCACAAGTATCAGGATTTTATTAACCAAAACAAATTTCCAAATAGGTTAAATTGTTTTTTATCCCCCTCTACTTTAGTATCACTTTAATCCTCTCCACCTCAAAAAAGTACATTTCACCAGATTCTACTTTTAGCAAAGTGAAAAAAAAGTATCTTCCGTTTAAACTAATGAAACATGCCTAAAAATAGACGGAATTAAATTTTCCATTCAAAAATTTTTGTAATTGGACAAAATTATCATTTTTATTTTTTTTATTTTTTTCTTTTTTCTTTTTCTTTTTATTTTTTGTTTTTGTTTTTTCCTTTTTTACTTCTGTTGAGGGCTAATTACATTTTGCATCCACCAGATTGCACTTTAACATTAATCCAAAAATTTAGGGGTCAAAGTGTTTTTTTCCCTATTTTCATCATCTTCTTATTATTTAAAGAATTTGTATACATTTTTTTTTTTTACAAAAAAAGAAATTCAAATAATAAAATATCAAACTCATATTCATCACAAAATTGAATCTAATTTACATGAATTCTCAAGGATTTTCACTTTGTTGCAAACAAATTAATCAAATTAAAAAAAAAAAAATTAAAATCAAATCTCAAAAACCCATAAAAAAGAAAAGACTTTTTACCTAGAACAACTCATGAAAGCATCAACCACATTCTTGAGTGGCTCTTCTGTCAAATGGAACCCATCCCAATGAATATAATTTTCCGGCCGTTCACAGACGTGGTCTCCTCCGCGACAATCCGCCATTAAATTTGACCCTCAGTTCTGCCAGTGATTGTCGGAGATGATTGTTGTGGAGGGCCGCGATCCTGATTATCGATCTATAGATGCTTGATCAAAAACTTCGAGCCTTGCTCGGATCTGTAGGTCCGAGCAAGGATCGAACAATCCGATCACAAATCTATTAGATCTATGCTCAGGTCTATAGATCCGAGTTTCGGATCTACAGATATGAAGTTTGAATCTATTTTATATATATATTAGGTATTCCACGTGTCTCAAAACACTATATGATTGTCTAATTTGTGTATAAAAAATGACCAATTCATTATAAATGTAAAATTTTTCAAACCTTTTTATGTCCTAATTTATTATATAAGTTTGTGTGAGATATTTTTGGATAAGTTGTTAAGTTATTAGAAATATTATATAATATAAAATTATAACGATTTATAATATTGTTTGATTTCAACCATTAGACCTAAATCAATTATTATTTATTTGTTGAGAGTTCTATAACCTTAGCCTTTGGATCTAATCCAAGGGTTGAAAATGTCTCTAAAATCCTTTAATCTTGGCCCTTAATATCTAATCTAAGGGTCAAAAATATCTCAAATGTATAATTTGTCCTGATTTATGCAATACTAGGTATTCCTCGTGCCTAAAAACATTATATTAATTTTGTAATTTATATGTGCAAAAAAAATGACCAAATGTAAAATTTTGAGAATTTAAAAAATAATTTAATTTAACTATCTTATAAGTGATGGTATGAATTTTTTGGACCACTCCCTCCTAATCTTTTTATATTCTAATTTGTTATATAGATTAATGTGAGATATTTTCGAATAGGTTGTTCGTTTGTTAGAGATCTTACATGATAATAAAACGACTTAAAATATTATTTGATTTTAACCGTTGGATCTAAATCAATTATTATTTATTTGTTGAGAGATTCATGATCTTAGTCCTTGGATCTAATTTGAAGGCTGAAAATGTCTCCTAAAATCCTTTAATATTAGCCCTTAAATATCTAATCCAAGGGTCAATGTAAGACCTCAATTATAGCAAATACGTCATTTTGGTTACATTTTAGTGTAACTGGAACAAAATAATAATAAAAATAAATAAATGAAAATAAAAATAAATTCGGGGTGAAATTGGGTCAATAAAAATTTAAATTCAAAATCTAGGGGTCAATTCGCAAATTTAGGAAAAAAAAATTAAATCCAAATTTTGAGGGGGGTAAATTGACATGAAATTTTTAATTGTAACTTAAAGGGGTAAAATTGCAAATTTTAGAGACTTTTAAAAATTTCAATTGATTAAAATTGAGATTTAAATAAAGTTGGGGGGGAGAAAGAGTAATTAATTTAAAAAGTTTATTTTATATATATATATATATATATATATATATATATATATATATATATATATATGCTCATCCGATGAAGCTGCTGCCGGCAGGAGGTAAGGAGAGCAGTGTCGTGGCAAGCTGGGAGGAAGTGAACCCACTAAACGCATGCAATACATACGTGTAATGATCAAAACATTTCCAAAAAAATCTGAAATTTAAAAACGGAAATCAGGAAATGGAGAGAGAGAGGAAGATCGGCAGTGTGTGTCGGTGGATGTGTGAGTTATCGTCGATCTCAGGTGAGGCAGTATTAGGCTATCATCGTCGGCTTACTGGGAGTATGTGGATGTGTGTTCTGTCCACCGGCAGTATGTCCTTGATCGTCGCCGTTCGCCGGCGTGAGTGTGTTCGGATTCGTCGTCGAGTGTGTGGGCTGCCGGCAGTGGGTGTGTTCTGGTTGTTCGGAGACTGAGTGGGGGTGTGTGATGGCACCTTCTGGTCTAGTTGTGTGATCATCGACGGCATGGGGGTGTCCCTCCGGTGTGAGGATGGGTGCTGCCGGCCGAAGTGTTAGAGACAGAGAGAAGGTGGGTATCGGTTCGGGTAGGTGTTCCGGTCGACGTCACGGGTGTTCCGTCTTCCTGAAGGTGTGGCATGATCAGAGCACGGTCGGTCGCCGGCGAGTCCTAAAGTAGAAAATAGAAAACGAAGTGAAGGAGAGGGAGTCGTCGGTGACGTCGTTGTCCGGCGGGGAGTTTTTTCAGTCCACGGTGACTGTGGGAGGGGGGTATGTGTGTTTGGCGTTTAGGGTGTGAGTAACGGGTGGTGGTGTGTTCGTGTTTGAAGTAGGACGATCGGTGGATAGTTCAAACCAAGACGGAAGCAGAAGACGGAACAGAAAAGAGAAACGGGAAAAAAAAAAAAAAAAAGGGAATTACACGAACCACCCCACTGAAAATTAAAAACCCCTCTCGTGGTCTCCAAACGATTCGAAAGCAGGTAAAATTTCAATCGACTAATAATTCTCGTTAAATTAAATATTATTTAGCGTTACAAATCCCAAAAAATTGTAACTATTTCATAACGATTAATTAATTTTAATTACGTGGTACATAGAATAGTAACAATTCGGAATATAAGGCCGGCATTGCATGATTAGGATATTTTAGATAAGATATTAATTTAGACTCTGCCACTATTAGGTTCGCAGGCACTGGCGTCCAGATAGAGTGTGGGCAATGTCAGTTGTGCAAAACGGGGATCGAGGTGAGTGTACTGTCTTCTTACCAAACTATTTTCTATATATATATGAGATGAAAATTGTGATTACCTAAACTGTATGAATTTATAAATGATATGGATCAAGCAGGATTTAAATGAATTGGTAACTAGACTTCGATAGATTTCAAAAAGAAGTCGGGAATGAATTTCCGCTAGATTTGATGAAATTAGACGGTGGTTTTAAAAAGAGAATAAGAAACATTTATTTTCCTAAAAATGTCTGGTTTTCTAAAAATAAAGGATGGAAAAATGGTTTTGATAAAATCGGACGTTTCTTTAAAAGAAAGTGCGAAATATGATTTTTGAATTTAAAAGCGGGTTTTGTAGAAATGTGGTAGGTGTGGTGATTTGACAATATTGAGTAGATGATATTTATTGAGTTGTATTTCGATGAGGCTGTATTTGTTTTTGACGATACCATGGTTGTTCTCCCCGTAAGGGGTGTGGATTATATTTCTCTCCAAAAAGGGGTGTGGATATTTCATAGGAAGGCATTCCTATGAATGTTACGGTACCATTGCAACTCCCGATCGTGAGGTTAAAACGATCACTAGGACTGGCCAGTGTGTGGGTATTGGAGGTGTGTGTTTGAGATTGGTGCTTGAAATGTGGTGTTTTTCGTATATTGGTTGGTTTGATATTATTTATTATGATGATTGGTAGGACTTTATACTAGATGGAACTTATCTATATTGCTTTATTGTCATTACTTATATACTTATGCTTGATCCATACTAGATTGTGGAAATATTTAGAAAGTATTAATATTTTTGAAATGTTTTACTAAGAAGGCAGTACACTCGCAGGTACAACGGCTAGGAGTCGGTCCCCTACTGGCATTAGGTAGAGCTGCGTGATGGAGTCATATAGGTGTTTGAGAGAAGCTGTCCAAGGCGAACCTATAAAAGGTTCATAGATGAATACTGTTTGTTAGGATTAATTTGGGATGGGTGTGTCCCCCATTTAAATGTTTGTATTATATGGTGCGAACATATTGTCTTTCATTTGGTTGTTTGGGCATTGGTGATGTCATGTTGTAGTCACACCAGCCTCGGGATGACGGGTTCCGGGACGGGTTGTGACAGTCAAAATGTCTCAAATGTAAAATATGTCATGATTTATAAAATAAACTAGCGTATAACCCGTGCCTGAAGGCACGAGTGTTAACAAATTGAACATCAAATTGTTTAACTTTTTCTACTACTGGATAATTCCAATTAATCACAATAAAGCATAAATTAATAATATATGCACAAATTTTAAAAAATAAAATTATAGAACAATCGATACATCATTCTCAAGATCTTACTTCTGCTTTCAAATAAATAGACCAATATGTAACACAACCAATAACAATCAACAAAACTTAACCAACAATTCAAAAAACATGAGAAATCACAATTTATTTCTCAAGTTCTCAAGTTCCACTTTATTCCATTTTCAAATAAACATAGTCATAACCAAAAAAGAATAGCATAATTTACTTTGTTTATATAACACTCTCATTTTCAGCAATGGATTTTCAAACCAATACAACAATAACCAAGAATACAAAGATAACAATTTTTTTTCTTTGAAAAAATGAGATAATCAAATTTGATTGTACAACAATACCCCTAACATTTCAATAATTGAACGCTTATTATAAACAAAACTCATGCAAACAAAATTACACCATTTGAGCCCGATTGCAATAAATAAATAAAAAATCTAATACAAATATAATGAAAAAGTTAACCAACTAAACCTAATTTGAGATAAATATTAGAAAAAAGAGATGAAGGAGAGATTTCGAGGAGCATAATTAATAACCTATACTTTTTCGGTTTTTTTTTTTTTTTTTTTCTGACATTTGGAGAAATTATAAAGGAACACTCTATGTTAGAATATATTTCATTCATAAAAATTCAAAATGAACAAAAATAGAGTTTAGAATGTGAAGTAAAAAAAACCCCTCTAAAATCTAGGAAATGAGAACATAAAATTTGTGAACAATTCCCAAAACATAAAATGGGGAACAAATTTGGAACAAAAAATATGGGAATATAAATCTTCTGCTTTAGCACTGATCTATAATACAAAATAAAAGTGAAACAAACTCAAGTGGTTTACCACAAATCTAGAAATAGAAACTAAAATCTGGAAAGAGAAACATAAAATCTAGAAAAATAGATCCTAGAAAATAAATTTTAAAACAGAAATATGGCAACAAAAAAAACTGGAAACATAAATAGTTGGTTTGAACTCTAATGACTAATCTATAATACAAAGTGAAAGAAATTAATAAAGTGATTTATGATGAATCGGGGACTTGAAGTTGAGGATCGTGAATACGCTAGAGATAGTAACGCTTTAGACCTTCTTCATGAAATTATAGATGTTCTCTTCAATCTAAATTTTCAACAAAACAATTTGAAAAAGAAAAAAAAATCAGAGAAAAGGAAACCACAAACCCTAGCAAATCGGGTGGATTTAATGGCTAGAATATCGATAATCGGATTCAAATAATAAAAAAAAAATAGAGCAGTGATGGGTGCTGGCAATGTGATGGATCTAACCTAAACCGAATCGACGGCGAACCTGAATTGCATAATCGATGATAGATTAAACGACGCCGATCTGAAAATGAACCAAATCGAAGACGGACATGTTAATCATCGAATGGGAACCATAAAGATGTTAGAAACACAAATGGGAACAAAAACACAAAACGAACATAGAAAGACACAAATGGCGATTGCAACATTTGTTTTTCTGTTGCAGAGGAGAAACACAAATTAGAACATAAGAAAAAAAGTAGAAAATAATTTATTGAATATTACCCAATTTTAATCTCAGATCTGGTGAAAAATTGGATTCAGATTTAGATTCATCCCCCAACCTTCTCAGCTGCCACCTCGATCATTCTCAGCTCCGTAACCGTCGCAATCGCAGATCCTCAACCCTCTCAACCTTAGCCAGCCCCCTCTCAATCACAAGCCCCTCACAGGTCATTCCTCGTGTATGTGCCTGTTTATCTTGAAAGAGAGAGAGAGAGACAAAGATCGTGATGGACATAGAATGGGGAAAGAAGTGGGAGGGAGAGAGGATTGATAGAGATGGAGGAGGCGGAGAGAGAGAGGCAATTGGAGATAATTAGGGTTAGAAGGTAATATGAGAGAGAGATTGTCGTAATTAAATTACAAACCTTCCTATTCAGAAAATATGAAAAAGAGAAATTTTGGTTAGTTAACTAAATTAACATTTAAATTAAGAGAAATTAGGTATCGATGCCTAAAATAAAATTAGTGTACTTTAATCAATGCTCAATTAGAAAAAATTAAGTAAATCAATACCTAAAATAAAATTAATTTATCTCAATCTGTCCTAGTCAGCAAATTTGTTTAGTCTCGGTAGCAATTTTGTTTGTCATAGTCATATTTTTTTGTCCTAATCATAAATTTGTCTTAGTCAGCCAAAAAGTCATCCTGATTTATATAATAGATATCATAGGAATATATAAAATTGATAGGATGATTTAAAATGTTGTTTAATTTGGACTGTTGGATCAAATCGATCCAAGGGTAAAAATGTGCAAAATGTAAAATATGTTATATATTATATAATAGAAGTTGCTAGGTATATAATTATAAAAATAACTTAAAATGGTGTTTGATCTTGACCGTTGGATCAAAATTGATCCAATGGTCAAAAATGTCTATGACATCTCAACCTTTGTATCTAATCCAAGGGCTTAAAATATTTCTTGGGATCGTTAATTCTTGACCGTTGATATCTAATCTAAGGATCCAAAATGTCTCAAATGTAAAATATGTTGCAATTTATATATATATATATATATATATATATATATCACAACATATTTACATTTTGAGTTGTCAGATCAAATATCTGACGGTTGAAATTACACCTAGAGACATTTTATGTTTGAGACATTTTAAACCCTTGGATCAATATCCAACAGTTGAGATTGACTATTATTAAGAGATATTTTCAGCCCTTAGATCAAATTAGATCAAGGGCTGAGATATTTTGATCATTTTTTACCGTTGGATCGTTTTGATCGTACGGTTGAGATTGAATATTATTTTTAAAATCTCTCATAAGTCACAAGGCTCCGTAGTTTCCCTATCTACAAATTAACCCCCAAATCTCTCACAATCCCTCCAAAATCGTCACCGGCCTAATTTCTCTCTCAATCTTATTGCCATCTCTATTCCCAAAGCTTGACCTTTATATCCTTTCATCTTCAGATCCATTCGCAATCCATCACTGTTCTATTGCAAATCGTCGTCGTCGCTCTCTCCATCTCCATCGCCACCAATAGAACCTCCACAACCAGCCGTCGCCATCGTCGTTGCCTCGCCACCTCCATCGCATCCGCTACTGCCGTCACCGTCATCGTCGCCTCGATCAATCGCTGTTTTCAGGTACATTTTTACCTCCGATTTTTCTCAGATTCATATCAAGAATTTACCTCCGATTTTCTTCTTTCATTTCTTCTTTCAGCTCTGTTGAATTGTTCGAGAGTATTTGTGGTAGAGGAATCGCCTCCATCGCCATGTCTTTTCGCTCTAGCTCCAGCACAACGTCAATCTCAATCGATGCCCCCCATTCTGCATGCTTCTCTCAATCAATGTTTGACTTTAGAGATTGGGTTTTGTTCTGGATTTTCTCATTCTCTCTCTCTCTCTTGCAATATCACTCTCGAGTTCGATCTGTCATGCCACCGTGAATCTGTCGCCCATCCAACCCTTAGTAAGTCTTCTCTTCCTCACTCACTTTCTATCTCAACTTCGTCGCTCACCACACACCAATATAACTTTGAACAAATTTGTGTTTAATTTAACAAGATGTAACTCCAATTTTGCAAGATCTACCTAATCAAACCCATATCCATTTTGCTATGTGTTTTAATGTTCTTTTTTGTTTCTATAAGCAGTTGAATTATTTGAAAATTTTGCTCCCAGAATTTTCAAATAATTTCTGGAAACAACTGATTTATTCCTACATTTCTATTTCTACAGCGAGAATACAGGGAAATCTACCATACCAAAAGAATGCGTAGGTGAGCCCATTTTCCCCCAAATTTGTAACTGTCAACTTTAGCCAAGTATCATTTTTGGGTTTTTTTAAAGAGCTTTCAAGTTACTAATTTTTGTACTAAATCAAAAAATTTGTAATTGAATAGTGTATTTCGCATCAAGTTCAGCTATAGTTACTAATTTTTGTACTAAATCGAAATTTTTGTAATTGAATAGGGTATTTTGTGTCACGTTCAACTTCAATGCAAGTTATGTTTATATTCAGGAGAGACTATACTAATCTCAGACTTTGGAAATTCAAGGCATTAGAGCAAATGGGAGTTGTACGATTCTCATCTATCTCTGTTTATATTTCTTTTACTTTTTCAAGTTGAAATATTTTTAAGACTTTCGAATAAGATTTATCATTTTAGCCGCATAATGTACTATTATTCATGAGTTATACGTAGCAATAGAAAAAAAAATTATATAATCCTTGGAGTGATACACTTACATGTCAACTAGATAATGTTGATATCAACTGTCCCTTAAAGTTTTTTTTTCTTGGTTAGTTCTTGAGTATCTGTTGGATGTGGAGTAATCTCCCTCCCAATTTGTCAGATCTGTATTTGATTTATAGGTTTCGATTTATTATTGTTGCCTTTTCGAAATTGAACTCGAAAATGTTGTCCAGTAATTACAGTGTTGGTGATGATTGATTGTTTTTTAGTTTCCCAGATCTTGCTTGGCTAGATTGTTGCCCAAATCTCGCTTGGGTAGTTGGCTTGAGATTTAAAAAAGGCCAATATCACAAAATGATCTAATTTTGGTTTTGTACTTGCTACTTTGCTACGTGTTTCCATATAATCAATTTTATTGCTTTGATGTTACATTGCAATTGAAGAAGGAATTAAACTAAAACAAGATACTCAAACACCTTGAAAATAAGTTTTGTTGTAACGGTCACTAGCAGGTGAGCATCTAAATTTAAATTTAGATTCGTTTGGGTACCATTTTTTTTTTTTTTTTTAAATTTTTTAAAGCAAAAACTTAAAAAAGGCGGTAGCTTTTTTAATTTGTTAATTAAATTTATATTTTGTTTGGATTTTTGGTTAATTAAATGAAAGTGAAGCTGAATTAGGGTTACTATGATTTTTATGACCCCAATTTGAAGGCTTGAATTAGAGTACTAATTGCTTGAATAGAAAATTTTAAATTTGTTCATTCTTTTCAAATTGTTACTTCCACTTTTGTCTGCAAATTAATGATCGAAATCTAAATTTTCAAGCAAGCAAAAGTATATTGTTATCCACTATTTATATATCCGCTTCATCAGGTTAGTGTGTGTAGTTTTTCTTTTTTAATGTTCATATTTTACAATTGTTGAAGGATTAAATATGATGCAAGTGTATATACTTTTTGTTTGTATTTTTAACTTCAGATTAAGTTTTTTCATTTTTTAATTTTAATTCTTTGAAGTTGTGTTCATCTGTTCACCTAAATGACGCTTTTTAATATGCTTATGTAAACTCCAAACAGATCAACCCTAAAAGATTCAATCCGACGGCAGCAGACCATGGTGAAATGTGGTTCTTCCGGAGACGAACCGCACCGAACAAGTATATAACCCGGTTCTCAATTTTTGTCGTGATGGAGAGATTTTTTTTTTCATTATCCTCAAATTTAGATATGTTTAATTGATTTTTTCTGTAAGTACTAAGTTTAAAAAAGTTTGCAATTGAAATTATTGTTTAAGATATATACGCAAGGGTTCCAAGAAAAATATAAATAATATTTTCTTTTATGTTATGAAATAAAATAAGGTGAATTTTTTTGACAATATTTTTTGTTGTGAAATAAAATAGGGTAAATTTGTTCCAGAGCTTAGCTTCAATAAGAGCCACCTTCAATTCTCGATGTAATATTTACTCAAAAGTGCAGTGGTACTGTACTTTTTATTCAAGTATATTTCACTTCCATTTGTAGGCAATTTATCTTCTGATTTTTTTTATTCATTTTTTAATGTCTATAAGGGTTCTTTCATGTTTTTGGATTATTTTGAAATATCTGAAGAGAAATAAATTGATTTGCTTCCGTTTTGGTTCATATTTCTATTCATGTTTATATCTCTATGAAATTATTGTCTTTTTGTTTTACTTTGATAGTAGTATGTTTGGTTAATCAAAATTGTATTTGCTCAAGCTAATCATATTTCTACACATTTTTTTGACCAAATGCTAGGGATTGAATACCTTTCTGCATTAGTTGTTTCAGTTGTTGTAATGACACTATTGGTCATTATGGTTTGGAATGTGTATAAGGTTTTCTCATATTTTTTATTGGATTTAGATTAAAATGTGTAGGCTCAAACAAATTGTTTAACACGATTTGTTTTTACATGTTTTCTCTTATTATAGTAGGCAGCGCAACTGCTCTCTGTAGGATAATATTTTCCCGAAGGAGAGAATTATCGGTGAAGCAAATGCATATGGCTGACTCATTGAGGGGCCTTAAAAATTATTGATTAGGTAGTCTCAATTTTTGTTTTTCATTTTGTGTTATTGTTCTTAAATTTTTGTTTCTAGTATGAGTTTCTTGAATCACAATTCTATCGGATATCTGATTTTCGTCTAAGTCTCTGTAATATATGTATATTTATTTTATTTATTTGTTTATTGTTTTCAATCAAGTTGTAAAATTTTATTATATGAATTTGTTGTTAAATAGCATCATCACGGTTTTATTTGTGTGTGTGTGTGTGTGTGTGTGTGTGAGCTAGAGAATAGATTCGGGAGTTCCAAATCTTCTTCCAAATCTGATATAGCACAATCGTGTCAGGGAATATGGATTTGGGAGTTTCGGGGGATCAATCAATGAAGTGGCAATAAGATTTAAATGTTAATAGCCGAATATTTTTGTTATTGTATATTGATGGTGTTGCATTTGTAATATATTTTGTTTGTTGGCGATGATACTTAAATGTTAATTATTGTTGATTTTAATAAAACCAATGTGCAATATTGTATAAACAGAAGAAATTATATCAATTTTGTTTAGGTTTAATTTTTTTAGCCACAATCACTCACCACCACCACAATCATGCAAGTGTTGATATTTTTTTTGTTTGTACTTTTAACTTCAGATTAAGTTTTTCATTTTTTAATTTTAACTTCATATTAAGTTGTGTTCATCTGTTTACCTGAATGGTATTTTTTTTCCCCAGTGGCTCAAGGTGAAACATGGTCGCTCTTCTAGAGACTAACCGCACCAAACAGGTATGTAACCCAGCTAATTGATTTTTTCTCTAATTAATGAGTTTAAAGAAATTTGCAGTTATAATGATTGTTTAATATATATGATTTCGATCATGGTCGCTCTTCTAGAGACTAACCGCACCAAACAGGTATGTAACCAAGCTAATTGATTTTTTCTCTAATTAATGAGTTTAAAGAAATTTGCAGTTATAATGATTGTTTAATATATATGATTTCGATCACATTTTCTCTATACATGCAAGGGTCCCAAGAAAAAGTCCCTATTACCAAAAAATTGGGAACAAAAATTGAATTTGTGAACAAATGGGGTACAACTCTCTCTCTCTTTCTTTATGTTTGTATTTATTGTCAATGTGTGTACCCGTGAATTCTTGACTTCCATTACTTTTCTCAGTGAATATTTTAGAATCATCGTTTTTTGATGAGGTACTAAATAGTGTTCTAAACATTTGGGATAAGAACAGAAATAGATATGTTCAAAAAATCTAGGAACGAAACAAACAATGAAACTGCCACCTCAAATTTCTTCGTACGAGTAGTGAAGAACTAGAAGATAAATTGAACCTAATTTACTATTTTCTTATTTTTTTAATCACAATCAACCTCTATAGATTTTGATTTCAAATTTGACCTTTTGAATTTTTTGTTTGTTGTTCTTCTAATAAGAGATTTGATCACCATACCGGCACCGTAACTACGTACCACCCTTCAGGCTCCAAGACCACTAATCCAAGCTTCGATTAACCACAGCTACCTCTTCCACCATTTAAGTTCATGAGTTTTGTTGTTCCCATAATTCTTTTTTGGAATCAGAAACACTAAAAAAATTGTTTCCATGTTGCATCCAAATTTTTACAAATGATCTGTTATTTCTTTTTGTGTTCATATTTTTTTACGTTCATTGCTCTTTTTTATCTTTTGTTATTACTCCAAAAAAATTTCTTCAATAAAAAAAATTGATAATGGTTTGACATTCCCATAAGTATATCCACAAAAAAAATTCTCCAGCATTATTGTTTATTGTTCTACTTTATTATCCTTGAAACATGTAATCACATGGATGCAATATTTAGATTCTTACTATCAAATAATTGGGCAATGAAAAAACAAGAAATGATCTACCAAATTTTAGCACGAAAGGTTGAGGGACGGCAACGATAGAGAAATATTGGAGAAGCTAGGTGTGAAAAATACTCGACTAGACTCTTAAGACTCAAGTGAGTAGTCCTCTCTCTCTCTCTCTGTATGTGTGTGTGCGTGAAAATATAGAATTTTTAGTGGCAGATTAAAGTGATGGTTGTGATTAATTGGGTTGGATGATGTGGATTGTGGGTGAGTTTGAATGGTTAACTGCAAATTGTGCATTTGTTGTTGATATATATAGTTCAACTTAATTAAATAAGGTATTTTTTTAATATGAACTCTAACTTTTAGTTGTGGAACAGTTTTTTTTTCTTGAAAGAGTTTGTGCTAAATTGCATAATCAAAATAATTGCTAGAATATCGATTTTTCGATTTTGAGTTATAGCATGGTTGTCGTGATTATGATGGTTGCTTTCCAAATTACTGTTTCTGCTCTGTCTGTTCCCAAATTTCTATATCTATTCCTATATTTCTGATGAGTCGCGGTGTTTTTGTTCACATTTCACACATTTTTTGACCATTTTAATTTACCCTTATCAGTAAATTTTAAATCATTATTTAAGCGCAGTAAAATAAATGCGAAAGAAGAGTTTTTTGTTTTCAATTTGTGGAATGTGGGAAAAAAATAGAAAAATTGATGCAAAAGGAAAAAAATGTTTCAATTCTTTTATCAAATTTTAAGAACAAAATTTTGAGATGAGAAAAAAAGAAAAAAAAAATTAAGATGGTGTTTCTTTGTGTTTCAATTTCAGGATTCCTATTTTATTTCTATTTAACCCTCATCTTCTGTTTTGTAATTCTTTGTTTTGGTTTGTTTGCCATAGATCTAATTAGTTTTTTGTTTTTAATTCTTTTTATTTTTTATTGTTTAATTTTTTGAATGGTATTTTTTTTTTTTTTATTTACCCAAGAAGGTTATATATTTTTTGTTCTTACAGGTTTACATAATCCTGCATCATCTTCATTGTGCCTATGGAGTTAAATGAAAGAAGTTGAAACTGTTTGGTGAAGAACAAAATTGGAGTCGTAGAGTGAGTTTATTTCTCATTGTACATTGCAAAGTTCTTTTTCTTTTTCTATTTTTTTTTTTTTTTTTGGTTTAACTCATTTTTAATTGTAGTATTATTTTAATAGCTGAATATTTTTGTTATTATACTGATTGTGATGTATTTACAATATACGTTGTTTGTTGGTGATAGTATTTAAATCTTAATTATTGTTGTTGTTGTTTTTTAATAAAAACAGGTGTAGAATATTATATAAATAAAATAATTATGTCAATTTTTTTGTTCAATTTTTTTTAACATACATGCCTTTGAGCTGATATCGCATTCCATAATGAATCCTGTTGAATTTCATTTTTCATTAGGAAAATTGTCTTTAATTTTTATGGCATCTTTGCATTCTATTACCTTAGATGTATGCCGGCTTCAAGCAACAAGTGATTGTTCATTTCAATTCTATGGTTGTTCACATATTTTTGTCTGCTCCCAAATTTTTTCCTTGAGTTCTGTGCCTATTCCCATATTTCTATATTTTTGTTCCCAAGTTTCTGATGTGTCGGCAGTGTAATGTGTAGCAGGTGCAATAAGTGTATATCTCAACTATTTTTGTTTTAGGACACGAAATGGTAATTATTATCTATTTAACCCTTATTTTCTATTTGATTATTCTTTTCTTTTTTTTTTTTTGAATGTTTGATAGAGATTTAATTAGTTTTTTGTTTTATAATTTTTTTATTTTCATTTGTTTATCTTCTATATTATTTTATTATTTTTATAAATCCATATACCCGAATAAGTTTTTATATTTTATTTTTACAAGTTTACGTAGTTTTATTTTATCTTCATTGTACTTTAAGAAATGAGGTCGATGACAATGTAGTTAAATTAAAGAAGTTAAAGCTCACTTTTAGCGTTGAAGAACAAAATAGTAGTATTAGATAAAGTAATGTGAATTTATTTTCCATTTTAAATTGCAAAGTTTTACTATTTCTATTTGTTTATTTTTATTTTTTTTCTAATTTTCATCCTTTCCCATGGAACTATGTTTTGATTTTTGAATTATTAATTATTTTGTTGCATAATGGAGCACTGAAGTAATAGATTTGGATAGGCAGTACACATTTTTCAGTTTGATTTTGTTTTGGTTTAACACATGCTTAATTATGGTATTATTTTAGTAGCTGAATATCTGTGTTATTAGATACTGATTGTGTTGTATTTGTAATATACATTATTTTTTTATGATAATATTTAAATATTAATTATTGTTGATGTTTAATAAAATATGTGTAGACTGTTATATAAATAGAGGAGATTATATCTATTTTTTTAGGTTTATTTTTTTTTTATATCCATGCCTTTAGGCACGGGTTATACCCTAGTGTATATATATATATATGATACAGAGATGAGAGAGAGAGAGAAGAAAAAGAAGAAATGGTGAGGAGATGGCCTCCAGTGAACTTTACATCAATGGCAGGGTGAGGATTGGGGGTGTGTAGATCACGTTGACCCCCCCTCGGGGGGGGGGGAGGTTTAGCGACGACTGTTGAGTTCTTAAGCCCCAAACTTCCGATTTGCTCTACGATGGTGCAGGTGGAAATTTTCTAGCAACGGGTTTGTTCGGAAGAAATTATTCTACTGAAGCTATGGGTCGATGGCTTTGAGAGAGAGAGAAGAAAAATAAGGAAAAAATGTGAAATAATTATATGAAGGACAAAATTGTCTTTTCCCTTCCAATTAAAAGGAAAAATAAGTCTTTTTATAAATATCTACTTTCTCACTTGTTTGAATGTAGAAGTGAGCAAAGTATAATTTTTTGATGTGGAGAGTGATAAAGTGATATTAAGATAAAATAGATGATGAAAAAGGCAATTTATCCTTCCAAATAAAAACAAAACCGACCCTTTCCTGATCAAATTTTCTGGTGAAAAAATAATTTTTTAGGAAAAAAATGTAAATGTATTACTGCGGCAAACCCAAACAAAAATCAGTCTTTTCTTTCATAAGAACTAATTTAGATCTGCGCATTGTGCGCGTGGGGTTAGAAAAAATTATAATAAATTTTTAATATTGAATCACGAAATACATACGTACTATTTGGTTACTTTGCTAGTAATATCCAAAAGTGGATGCATAAATTTTATTGAGTAATGATATTTTATAAATATCGAAAATAAATAGACAATTAAAAATTACATAAATAATCATAAAAGTGAAATAATATTTCTACAAATTAACTTTTACTAATATACTATAAAATAATTAACAAATAATCATAAATTAGAATTACTTTTATCAATTTTTGCAAGTCTAATAAATTTTAATTTAATTAATTTATATCGTATCTAATTTCTTTTTGGTTAAAAATATTTTTTCAATTACAAATATTTTCTTAATTAATTTTAAAATGTGCACAAGAAAAATTAATCATATATTTGTGCATTGATTAAAAAAATTTATAAATCACAAACCAAAAAAAAAGGAAGAAATTGAATAGCACACTCATTATTTGAAAAAAAAAATGAAAGAGTTTATCAAAATACTTTAAAGAGACATTCTTCAACCTAATTAATTCATATTGTATTTAATTTATTTTTGGTTGAAAATATTTTTTAAATCACAATTATTTTTTTAAGTAATTTAAAATATGTACTATAAAAATTAATCATATATTTGTGTATTAATTAAAAAAAAAAAAAAAAGTATAACTAAAAAAAAATTATTAGGATACTAATTATTTGATATATAAAATATATATATATATATATATATATATATATATATATATATATATATATATATATATATATATATATATATATATATATATATATTAGACTCACTAAAATACTTAAAATAACCATTCTCCTAATTAGATTAGAATATTAAGAGGGGAAAAAATTAATGCAATATTAGCTATAAAATGAATTAATATTAGAATATTGAAGAGATTGTTAACGATTTGACTAGTAAGTGAATATGATAGGATTAGTGGAGAGAATTAATATTAATCATTGATTTTGGAAAGTTAGATGAAGAGGCAAATTGGGAGAGATAATCTTAGACCAATGCTTTGCTCTTAGTTATTCACATGAGAATCTTACTTCTAATATATAGTATAGTAGATGATATAACTAGATAGCCACATAAATTAATACCAAGCACCATAAAACAGACGCACACGCACAACGGCACAGGTTGAACACAATCCTCCACTGCTATCTTCAATGATCCCAGCATGCAGATTGGCATTCAGTTTTTTCGGCCTTTCCCGCTGTTCAAAACTTAGAACAGAAACAAAACAGAACACAAAATACAATCACTAAGGGAGTTCTAGTTTCGCGTTTCTGCTAATGTATTTCTATTTTTGTCAACCGAAAATGATAACACAAAACAGATATCTGAAAATAATTCTTTCCTGTAACCATAAAATTGTTCTAGAAATATAAACACAGAACAGAAGCAAAAAAAAACATCCCATATTTTCTGTTTCATATCCTAGTCATCTGGGGACAGAATTAAAAGCACTAACCAATTGCCTCCTCGATTAACACCACCATGTTCGAAACAATAACAGATAGAGAGGCAAATATCATCAATACAACATTAGACTCCAATAATTGTTGGCCAATCAATCCGTAAGATGTTTTCAACAGAAAGGCATAAAACCTAAAGATTAAACCATTTGGCGCATAAGAGATTGTTTTTCAAAGTTCTAAACCACCTAAACTATTCCCTTCTCAACCCAAAGTTGTCCTCTGGAAAACCTAAGTCCATCAACAAACCGGTTCCTCCAGCACCAACTCGTATATAGTGTTATCTGAAGTTCCTTCCTACAAGCAATACCTGCAAACCTGCAAAAAGATGCAATAACACAGTTTCTTACCATTATATTTTGCTCGTTCGCCAAAATCAAGAAAATCTATCTTGATTTTGTTTTAAGTTTAACATCCAAATTCCTACAGCTTGGAGGTCTTCAGCTTTGCCGCCACCTGCTCCTCAGACAGCGGCAAGTAGTAGATACGAGGAGTAGCTCTCGTTTTCCTAAAGATGTCATCCAGAGTAACGATCGGAGGGTCCAGTTTTTCAGGAAGTGGGGGAGGGGGTGGAAGAGAGATCCGTTCCCTCACTTGGAGAGGGTTTGATACCAGAGGTGGCGGTGGGAGGGGTGGTGAAGAGGGGAGAAGGTGTCTCTGAGGCTGTTGTCTAGGAGAGGGTTGGGGCGGCAGAGTTCGTGGTGCTGCTGGGAGGGGAGGAGCAGCTGGAGTTTGGGGAGGAGGAGGCTCTGCACGCATCTTGACTTCTTGGGGGTCAACAAACTCGGCAACCAAAAGTTTTCCACCATTTGGAGGCCACTGCAGGTTGTAGACAGCATTTCGAGTATTTACGGCTTCTTCAACCGATGAATACTGCATCCACAAAGTCAAGAATGACTACAACAATCAGCAAAAATCCTGCAACACGCCCCCCCCCCCCCCACAAAAAAAAAACACACACAAACACAGATAGAGGGGAAACATACAGTGACGTAGCAGTGTGTTTTGATGGTGTCCATCCAAAAGCTAATGACGCTACCCGTCTTGCCTAAAAGTTCTTGCACGGCTTTCAACGTAAAAGGACGGAGAAAACGGTCGATTTTGAGAGAGTTGGTTGAAGGCCTGGATGAAGGTGGAACTGCCAACAAAATAAACATTATCGGGATGCTGAAGCAAAATTCGATTCAGCATAAAACATTTCCACAAACAAGAGGAAAAAAAAAGCAGGTAATTCACCTTCACGTTCTTTTGGTGTTTCATCAATGGCCGTAGGATCAATTTTGGATGTGTTCTGTTTCAAAGAAGGATTAAAAGCATCCTTTGGCGTAGTAGAAGAAGCAACTTTAGTGCTTTGAACTTCAGGAAGTTTAAAGCCTTCGGAGTTCCATCGGCGTTGCCGCTTTGCAGTCTCAGTTTTGCCAACTTCTTCATTGTCTGCAAAGAACGAACATTAGCACTAGCCTTCAAAAAAGGAAAAAAAATGGTGGGTATTCATTTTTCTACAGACAACACCTTATGTAAGCCACTATGTAAATACTAGATAGCGATATATATATTTCCTAGGAAACATGGACACTCTACCAGGCTGAGTATCGGTGTCCGACACGTGTCAGAGCGTGTCCAATTTTTTTATTTTTAAGGTTTTGACACGACACCGACATGTGAGATGAACATATCGGACACATAAGCCCGTGTCGTGAATTTTTTTTTTGGGGGGGGGGAGTCAATTCTATAATTTTTTATTAACTTACTGTAATTACATTATTATTTAAGCGGTACATCTTGTAATTTGATATTAAATAACCCTGTCAAATAGGTCTTTAACAATTAGAGAAACAAAAAAAGAGAAGACAGAAACACAATCATCTATTCCCTCCATATTCCGAGATGAAGCAAACAAACGGCCATAGGCCAAACTTCCTCAGCCTTTCCCCTAATCCAACAACGAACAGGTTCTTCTCTCTCCCTCTCTCTTGTCTCGTGTTTTGATGTGTTTCGCAAAAGTCCTCCCTCTCTGCTCTGTTTCGTTCCAACAGTCCCTCATTACCTCCACATATTCCGAGACTAAGCAAACAAACGGGTCTCTACCTCTCCCCCTAATCCAACGAGGAGGCAAACAAACTCCATGCATTATGCACACTCTTAACCTAGCTTTAAAAAATATTTGTTCAGCCAAAAATAAGGAGGCAAATGAAGTTGCTTTTGAGGAGTGTAATTGGATAATGGATGTTTCTAATGAAGTTATGATGATAAAGAATTTCATTATGAATCATTCTATGAATTTATCAATTTTAAAGAATTTGCACCTCTCAAGTTGTTTGTTGTTGCCAATACATGGTTCGTTTCAATACTTGCCATGTTGAAACGATTTCAACTCATCAAGCATGGACTTCAAACAATGGCCATAAGTGAAAAATGGAGTTGTTATAGAGAGGATGCTACAAACCAAGCTTAATTTGTCAAAGAGAAGGTGTTTAATGATTTGTGGTGGGACAAGATTGATTATATTCTTTCTTTTACCAGGCCAATTTATGATATTTTAAGGATGGCGGATAGAGATAAACCTTGTCTTCAATTGATTTATAAAGGGTGGGATAGTTTCGATAAAAAACATAACGGTCATCTATCGACTTGAAAAGAAATAAGATCACGAGGAGTCAAGTTTTTTTTTCGGTGGTTTACTGTTTACAATATTTTAATTGATCGATGACTAAAAGCAATACACCTCTACATTGCTCGGCACATTCACTCATCATAGGTAATTTTAACTTCAACAATTACCTTTTCATTTAGATTCGTTCTTGTTAAACTTTACATACATCTAGATATTGTGTTTTTCCTTCTCAATAGGCACTATAGTGAAGCATGGTTACAAGAGGTCACTAATTGAGTTGTCCCACACAAGGATGAGGAGAATTCAAAAAAGAGAAAGGCATGCTTAAAGCGTTCTTTTCCAAATTCGGAGGATTTGAAAAAGATATATATAGAGAATTTGCAAATTTTTCAAAGTGTATGGAAGCTTTCTCAGAATATGATAACATAAGTTAAAGAGAAGATATGGAACCTAAATTTTGGTGGGCCACCCATGGCTATTCTACACCTATGCTTTCAAACTGTAACTTTAACGCTACATGGACAACCATCTCCCTCCTCGTGTTGCGAGCGTAATTGGAGTACATACTCTTTCAATCGCTCAGTGAGAAAAAATAAATTAGCCCCTCAATGTGCAGAAGATTTAGTATTTTGCACAATAAACTTCACCTTTACCTTTTATTAAGAAAAACCACAATACATGGACAAGGATAACAAGATGTGCAATTTATATATATATATATATATATATTTTATTTTTATTTTTATTTTATTTTTTTTTTATTTTTTTTTTGTGTGTGTGTTGGGGGGGGGGGGGGGGGTGGGGGGGCCTGTTGATGCTTTTGATCAGATGAATTTTATTATATTGGGCTTCTTTCGGTTGCCAATTTGCCTTGACAAACAAGATTTTGGGGCTGCCATATTCCTTATTTACCGATAAAGGATGTGAAGATGACGATCCATCAATCGACCACGAGTGATTTTTTTTTGTCTTTCTTTGTTTTGTTTATGGAATTATTTAAATGTGAATGTTGATCTAAACTTCAAAGATTTATGATTATTGGCTCAATATTTTTTTTTCAATGAATTTGCATAATGACACATGTATTTTGTTAATTAGACTCACATATATAAAAATATATATTTATTTAATAACGTGTCCCCACCGTGTCCATTTTGGGATTTTTTGATAAATTTTGATGTCACGATGTCCATGTTGCATGTCCATGCTTCATTTTATATTTCTAAGAAGTAATCACCAATCACCTAATTTTTGTGAATATAATAACCAGAAGAAGAAATCAACTATCCACGTGATCCCTTTAGCAAAATTTTGTGGAACCATCGACTGTGATTTTGTCAAAAAATCAAAATTTGTACCATAAAACCTTTCGCATGTTTTCTGAAAATAATGATTGTAGGTATAGCTAATGACTAATGTTAGATTATCCAACTTTAAGGACAATAGATTTAAGCTTCAACATCGCAACCATTGAAAAAAATGGATGTTCCTCTCACCTTCCACCAATATATGGGCAATCATAAAAAATACTTACAAAACCACAATGCTGCTAAGTCCTAGCTCATTTCGGGTTGAATGTTTCATGATTTCGATATTAATATAATTGTAGACATTATATTCAATAGAAAATATTTCCCAGCAGTAAATCACATGGAAGTACACATGCAAAGATGATGTAACAATTAAAAAACACACAAAATAAAGCAGAAGAATGTGGCCCAAACTTACCATGGGGCTTTCTTTTCACCGATGACGAGGCAGGAACATTCTTAGTATCATCAATAACAATTCCATTGTCATCAGGTAAATCATCCCCCGTAACACCAACAAGGGGTTCCTGCTTCGACATTTGCACTTCAGTTTTACCACCACTATCACCAACTTCGTTGGAACTAAACTTTAAATCCGTTTGTTTGCTCTCTGACACATCCTCCTCCATGGAATCATCTCCAGAACTTCTATCTAAATTTAACCTTTCTGGAGAACCTGCATCACCATTGTTACTTTTCCTGCCACTCTCTGTGTTTTCAGCAATCTCATCAGCTCTTTTTACAACGGATTCCTTGTTCACATATGGTTCTTCAACATCCATTGAATGTAAGCCACTGTTAGAAATAACACTGCTTGGTCCTGGAATCACCATCTCAGGCTTAACATCTAGTTCTAATTTGTCAACATCAGCAATTACAATATCCTTTAGTTCATTCTTTTCATTAATTGAAAGAGAATCAGAAGAAATAGAATCAGATTTTACTTGTAACCCTAAAACGGGGCTGACCTCAGACACCTGGTTGTGATCAGATGAGTTGAGCTCAGCATCTTTGTGCTGGAACTTCAAAACCTCATTCTCCATCTGGGGCTCCCTCTGGATTTCAACTTTCTGAATATTTTCTTCATTCAAACTTACTTCAGACACAACACTTGCACTTACCTGGACTACCTGCTCCTTTGCCACCCCAGCAGGATCACTGTCACCTATTAGTTGCGCTTCTAAAACACTTTCTTTACCCAATAAATTCATGCCATCATCTATGTCAAAAGGACTGGTATCATTATCTAACAATTTACTTCCATTATCACTTTGATGGACCATGTCCTCAGTTGTTTCAGAAACAAATGACACAGCCCTTCCATCTTCTGAATGAGCGATGACATTATCCAGCAATTTGCTTCCCTTATCACCTTCATCTATTGTGCTCTTGGTTGTTTCTGTAACAATTGGCTTGGTCTTTGCATCTTCAGAATGAGTGATATTGTCAGCGAATAACTTATTTCCCTCATCACCTGGACCATCTATGTCCTTGGTTGTTTCTAAAACAATTGACTCACTCCTTGCATTTTCTGAATGAGTGATATGATCATCCGATGACTTATTTCCCTCATCACCAGGATCCTCCATGGCCTTAGCTGTTTCTGCAACAATTGGATCAGTCTTTGCATCTTCAGGATGAATCGTATGATCATCCGACAACTTATTTCCCCCGTCACGAGGATCCTCTATGTCCCTAGTTGTTTCTGCAACAATTGACTCAGTCCTTGCATCTTCAGGATGGATTATATGATTATCCAACAGCTTATTTCCATCATCACCTTGATCCATTGCGTCCATGGTTGTTTCCGCAACAATTAGCCCAATTGTTGCATCTTCAGATGAAACCTCAGCTTCGGGAGCACCATCAATTCGATTTTCAACATTTTCATCAGTACTCTCATTTTCATTGCGTATTGCTTCATCCAACCGCTTTATCAAATCATCCTTCAAACCTCTTGTTGGTAACTTCCTTCGTTTGAGTTCTTCTTTTAGCTCTACTACCTTCCATTGATCAATTGGTCTATTGTCGAGAATTGGATATTCTGATGGCATTTTCCTGTTCCAAAGTTCCTTTTCCACAATACTCAACCTAGTATATCAAAAAGGGGCCACAATGAAAATGAACACTCAACCGAAAAGACATCAAGAAATCCATAGAAGAGATAACACACACAGATTGAAATTGACATCCAATGTTGGGAGTAGGCGCACACGCGGGGGGGGGTGGGGTGGGGGGAATCCTTCCCAAAAATGCCAATAAACATCAGAATACAAATTACTAATATACTGGACTGCTAGGAAAGATGAAACCAACCTCAAGACTATTTCCTGATACAAGTATCAACTACAAAAATGTTCTAATAATTCAGTGATTGTTATTGCAACTACAGGAATACATGCGGTAGATGAAATCTTATCATATTACTGCAGCTCACAGCTACTGCCATTTGCCAGTTACCACTACGACAATCAAAAAGACCTCCAAGGCATAAAAGACTAACATGTGGATCAGAAACACATTGTAGAACATCTGAACCCTTGGCGGTATATCAACAACAAAAAGTTAGCAAACTAAGGAAGCAAGCAAAGCGTACTCGTGCATAATGAACAGTTTAAGCTACAAACGGATTGCTATAGCAAAATAATCCCAAGTGTCGGGTAACACGACAACAGCCAGAAAGAATGAACAAACATATTGGATACAAATTAAACTAAGAACGATAAATGGAAAAAGCGAATGAGTACTCACAGTGTGTTCAACTTTGCAGTAGTCAAAATTCGGTTTAGTTCCACACTTGCGATGAACGTGTAGATAAATAAAGCCCTGATTTCATTAGAACACAAGAAGCAACTATCAGGAATAAAGGAAGAAACGTAAAAATCTAGAAAAACGAACACATCGAAAAGCAAGCAAAACGGAAACAGATATCGACGCAGGGCACGAAATCTCCCTCGAATCGATTTACTGAAAACAAATTGATGGAATGGGAATTGGAAGAACAAGAAAACGAGTGAAGTTGTGTCGCTTTAGAGAGAGAGAGGGGGAGAATGACCTATTTTAGGGTTTTGCTCTTTTCCGATTGCATTCGTTCAGAAAGAAGTTGGATGAGACGAGTCACGAGAGGGTTGGTTGTCGCAAGATACGCCGAAGAGGTTATTATTGTTAAGGGTAATGATAGGGGGGAGAGAGGAATTCTTTGTTTTGTTGAAATTAGTCACCAATGCCCGTTTGGTTAACTTTTATATGTTTCACTCTCACAAAATTAAAAATAAATAAATAATGTTAATGATTTTTTAAAAAAAATGAGGATTTTTTAATAGTGATATTTTTATTATTTCACTAATCAAGTTAGATAAAGAAAAGAAGTCTTAGTAAGAAGTAGTACTACATTTCTTCTCCCTTTTTTTTTTTTTTTTTTTCACCCCGACTTTTTATTCTGTTTTATTTTATAGAGACCAAGGTCCGTAGAGAGAGTTTTCAAAAGACGAGTTAGGGATGGGGAGGGGAGGCTCTCAAAACCAAACTGATCGTAATGGATGTCAGCTCAATCTGAAAAAAATTATGCAAAAGCTTTATAGAATGATTATGAAGCTATGCAACCAGAAATTGATCATTATGATTGAAGTTATATACTCTATAATATAATGTAGGCCTTATCCACACAAGTCATGAAGAACATACGAAAGCTTTTGAATCTTCTTTTCGAGCACTAGAACGAAACCCATTCTTACCACAACTTTTGAAAATTTTGATTGTGATCTATCATTGCGTGCGACTATCTCCACTATTTTATATGTTTCACTCTCACAAAATTTAAAAAAATGATGTTAATGATTTTTTAAGGAAAATGAGTTTTATTTAACACGTGGTCTTCTAATAATGATTATTTTATTATTTCACTAAATTTAAAATATTTTTTCTTAATTTTTTCTAATTATTTGTCTGAAATATGAGTGAGAAAAACATCTGTCCTTAATGGAAGTAATAAAATAATAAAAATATCCGTATTAGAATAACATATATTACCCCCAAGAGGTGTTAATCTTGTTGGCAAGAGAAGATGCTCCATTTTTTTGTCTACTAAGAAGCACTTCAGGAATTAAATTTTGAATTTAATCATGAATGCACCAAGCCGATATAGAGGAGTACGCACTTAAGATCACTCGGTGAGATCATTAGTTGAGGTGCATGTAAGTTAGCTCGAACACACTTTACGAAAAAAATAAAATAAAGAGAGAACATATGCTGAGCACAACTAATCTTTCATCCAAAATCCTTAATATTTTTAATTTTGTGAAATTGAAAAAATGTCCAAATTGACAAATCTCGATGTTCACATCAACACTACCCCATACTTTAGGAACCAATATTGTAATTTTCCAAAGAAAAAATAGTTATCTTTAGGGATCAAAACAGTTCGGTTTTAGGCTAGTTTCACTAAAAACTAAAAGCAAAACCAAAACTGTCAGGTATATGACAAACCCAAAATTGAACCGTAAACTAACGGTTTTTCAGAAGTCGCTTTTATAACTGAACTACTTAATTTTATATAAAACCAAAATCGAAATTACAAAACCACATTAAGATTTTTGATATATTTATTAATTTTCTCTAACTAAAATATAGAACATAAATTCCAAATAAATCAATACCAAACGACAAAATCATTAATTGTTACAATAAACATCCTAAATATAATTAAAATATAACACATGAAGTTACATCAAAGGGATCTGATATTAAAAACAACAGATTTATGTAACAAAATATATAAAATAAATAAATCACAATTAATATTCAATTTCTGAAAGTCGGATCTATCTGTATTAATATTAAAACAATAAAGCTAGCAATACTAAACATATTTTTTTTTTAAATGATTACCACTTCTGACATTTTTGTCTCAAAGCTGGTAGTTTCAAAGAAGTAATTTAAGTAGGCTCTTCCGAAAGCGTCTGAACACGAATAGTATCAACATGGGAAAATCAATTATCTCAGAAGTGACACAAATGTCTCATTTCTAACAATATTCACTCAGAAGATCTTTGATAGAATAGTGCTCTTCGAATTTTTAAGATTGAATCTAATCTCAAGACTCTAGGGGAGCTCTGATTTGAATCTAGGAGATAGTAAGATTCAAATTAGTATGTGAAATCGAAAAGCGAAATCTCATGGGCAAAATAAGATAATTGTTTGAGAGAAAACAGTGGAGTAGCAAAAAATTGATGTGGTCCAAATTCCTTCACTAGTAAGCGACCATTGCTGGTCTTTCATCTTATAAAGATTGCCCAGGATTCAAAATCCTAGACCCCCTGCTTTGTATTTATACTCTGAATCTCGAACTTCTTAAGTTTAATATTACTACCCATTACTTTTTCAAGAACTCTTATATCTTCAGTTTTCTATTCTAGGTGACCCATTAGGTTAATTACAAAAGCTGGATAGCAGATATAGTTAATTAATTATCTATTTTACTAATCAATTTATCAATAAATATCAGAACAATTCTAATTTCGTCCTTCCAAAAGAAAACTATTTTTTCCTTGAGGCATTTCCTTCGATTAGCCAAGTCTACTCACATATCACAACCATGTCCAGTTGGTAAAAATTTAACCAATAGAACCTCCTCATGTATGATATATGTATTATATGATCTCTCTATCTTTATACCTAAAAAGACCAAGAGGGTATGATTAAGTAAAAAAAAAAAAAAACTCGAATCATGCGTATTTTGATTAATAATATAATTCATTGTGATACCGATTAGAATCTCATCCCAATTACCACACTACTCTGGCTAAAGATTTGGGTGAATTATATTAATCGTATCACATATGACTCATCTATTTTGCTAAGAGGGGTATATTCTTATCTTGTAAACTAATATATTCACATATAGGACTCCCTATACCCAATGAAAACCTTTGAAGGTTCGTGACTAGAGTACAATACTTAGTATTATCAAAATATAGCAACTCAGACATGTAATGTACAACAACTCAATTCAAAAGATCATAAATACATTCACACCTCAGACATCCTATTTTGGCTAGGACAAAACTACCATCAGACATTCAACTCAATATCCATAGTCTCCAATACTATTGATATAATTAAAGAATAATATCAAAAATATATTTTACTAATGCTTGGGATTAAAATATTTTACAGATATAAAGCCTAAATATAATATTACAAGATTGACTATAGGCCATACATATAACAATCTCCCACTAGCATTATAGCCAATTGGAATAATATCTTATAACCATCTTTATAAGATGTCAATCTAACTAATGTAAAGTCATAGTTTACTTTCTTAATGTCGACATCATTCATCTCGATGATTTTGCGAATCAAATAGAAGTGTCACTTTGTGTGTTGAGATTTCTCTCGAGATCTTGGTTTCCTTACTTGAGCTATAGCACCATTGTTGTCACAATACAAAGGTATGTGTGACTCAAAGGTTAAAATCACCTGAAGTTCAATAATGAACTTCTTAATCCATACACATTTCTTAGATACGTCGAAAGTGACAATATACTCGGTCTCAGTAGTAGAATATGTTAGCCCACAGGTCTACCCAAGAGGGGGTGAATTGGGTAGTTATAAAAATTTAAAGAAATAATTTACCAATCAAATTAATCACCAATTTCTCTAATCGGTTGTTTTTCTTAAGTTATAATGCAAACGTGTTTATCTAAATACACAACCAAATAAGTAGAGATAGAGAAATCAAACACACAGATTTATCCTGGTTTGGCAAGTTACCCTTGTTTAAGTTCAATCCCATGATCTCCAGAGGGGATTTTTCAATCCACTAAACTTGATCCATTTCCCAAGTAGAAACCAAACCGTTACAATCCTTTTCACAAGTTTAGGACTAACCTAATTCTTTTACCAGGCTTAAAATCAAACCTTTACAATTTACTTTTTACCAGACTCAGAAATAACCTAATTCTTTTGCAGATTAAGAATTAAACCTATCTATCTTTTTATTATGCTAAAGACTAACCTAATTATTTTATAGGTTGAGAATCAAACCTACCTTTTTAATAAGCTAATGACTAACCCTGATTAAATACTGACCCAATATGTTTAATCCCCTCACACTCACATAATACAAAAATATAACTTTTCTTCTCACAGGAGGTTCTATCACCCCAATTCAATATATGCTCAATCAATGTCCTGATGTACTATGTGATAAAATTACGTGAGAATATGAATCTGATTATAATCCATTAAAGCACCAAGATTACGTAAATTACATTATCAGACAAAAATTGTTTCATAAGATATTTCAAGATATTCAAATAGAAAATGGTTTTCTTTAAACAGATTATTATGAGCTCATACAAATATACACACACACACACACACACACACACACGTAAAGCACAGAATGTAGAGCACGTAAAGTAATCGAAGAGATCTCACCGAAGTTTCCTTGAAAATCGTAGAGACAAAAGTGTAGCGCAAAAATAGATGATAAAATGATAAAAGTTTCGATCAAGAATTTCTTCAAAAATCTCTCTCAAACATATATTTCAACAAAAATGATTTTCTCTTTTAAAATAGTTGATATTAAACTCTTGTACTTGATTATTTTTTCTCAAAAACGTAGGTATATATATATATATATAATTTAAACAATAGCTACAACGGCTATATTTTGAAAAATAAGCCCATAAATATCATATGTTGACCCCATATATCAAAACCTTTTAAATATGAAATGTTTGACCCGAAAATACACTTTTAAAACTCCCAATTTAGTCCCAAAAGGATTTTTATTCAAACCCCTTAAAGATAGAAAGTAGTTTTTCCAGTAAATCTCATAAAATCAGATAAAATATGGAGTAAATCATAAGATCTTCAAAATATAAGGTATATCCATAAAAATCAGTCAAAAACCATTTAAATAAGATATTCCAATGTTCAAAACCATAAAATTAGAGTAGAAGATCTTAAAAAATGTTCTAGTCAAACTTCAAATATTTACCACATCAGTCATCTAGCCTACTAAGATGTTGACCGTTTAGACCTTTAACAACTCAATTTATAGCCATTGTACACTTATCGATCAATCATGTGGTCAACCATTTTAGGCTCTAAATCGATCGTTCAATCAACCGGTCAATCAATTAGCCTAAAACGCCCAAAATATAATTCCTGAATCATTCAGTCGACCATTCTTTTACTCGATCGATCGTTCAGGTCGAAAATCCATTTTTTTTTAAAAAAAAAAAAATACTTTATTGATTGAGTTTTTAGGAAAAACATTTGCACATATGAATTTATCACTTTTTTTCACTTTTAAAAAATATTTCAAGTTAGTTATAAGAGTCGTGCGTAATCCTAATCGGATTGCATTAAGAGAAGAAAAAAAGTTGAGGTGTTTTTAATTAGAAATACAAAAAAACTTCTTTGCTAAAAAAATATTTTACATTTTCATTGCAACCATCTTTATCTTTCAAAAAATATCATCTTGAAAATCATTCTTTTTCTCATTTGCTCAATCGGAACTCAAATATGAAATCACTCAATAAAAATATTAGTTCCATAAAACATTAATGTTAATTTGTTTATCAAAACATCTAAGGTCAACAAAATTTTTTAGTATATCTACTTACAAAGTTGCTAAGTTCTCCCCTGTTCATTAGAGAGATTGCGTTAATGATTGATACAACACTACCTATTGTAGATGTTTGCAATATGTTATTATTAAAATAAAATAATATATATATATATATATATATATATACATCTTGGCCCTTTCGTGTTGAAAGTGACATTTATTTTGCCCCAATTATCATCTGATCGTCAACTTACTACTTTACTTACACCCATCTCGGGGAGTTTGACAGTCTTTTTCTTTCTCTTTGATTTTGGGGCCTCATAAGTTTCGAGATTGACCATTTGTTGTTGTTTTTCTTTACTCATGTTATTTGTTTTACTGATCTTTAGGTATACAAAATCACCTAAAAAAAAATTTTATGGTCTATCTTTCTGCTTCACCCTCTTAATCATCGAGCTCTCTCCTAGAATTCTAGTCGTTCTCCTCTTATTTGTTTTAATTTCTTCATATTTCTCTACTTTTGGCTCTAACTGACTGTCAACATGAGATGTTTTTTCCTCCATTGTCTCTGGCCTATGTTGCTAAGGCTTGTTTAATTTCTTCTTCAGGTTTAGGTGCTTCTTTAGGAGATGTAGCACTCTTTTTCAACACTTTAATGTCTATGTCCTTTTTAGCCAAAAGTAATGTAAAATTTTGGAACTTCTTATCCATTTAATCCTTCTGCTGAGTCAAATCTTCTACCAACTCTCTTATTCTATGGTCATGTTCTATTTTTGACTCATGGCTCATCTTCTTTAGCTGGGCCAATTTCGTTTCCAGCTTAGCTAATTTCTCTCTCATCTTATTTTTTTTCGTTTTTAGGTTCTAACTTTTCTCTTTAAATTTCCTTATTTTCTTTTTCTTTTTTCCATTCTCACGCTCCTAAGTTCTGAATTTGGGCTTGGTGTTCATCATTGGCCTTTCTTAATTCATTGTAGTCATTGTTGTCAAGTGGATTTTTACTTTTTGCTGCACTTTGATTGAAATAATCATAGTTAATCGTATTCGTTCAATTCTCATTGCTGGCCCAAAGAGCTACCCAAGATGAGTGCTGAATTGGATAGTTACAAAATTTAAACAATTAAATCATTTAAACATAAATAATCAATTTTCATAAATCAATTATTATCTTGATACACAACGAAAATGTGTTTACTTCTAAATGAACACCCAAATACAATATATGAAATAATCGATGCAACACACAATAATATATCCTAGTTCTGTAAGCTAATCTTACCTACATCCAAGCCCCTGAGCTCCACGAAGATTTGCAATCCATTAAACCACTGATTCATTTACTAGGTATAAGCCAAACCCTTACAACCTCGATCATTTTCATAAACTCAGAATCAACCTTTACAATTATCCTTTTCTCAGACTCAATAAGAACTTTATCTTTTTACCAAGCTCAAGACTAACCTAATTCTATTACAGAAAGAATCAAAACCTAATTTTTTTAACAGGCTAAAGTTCAAACCTACCACTCTCTCACACTTTTACACTTATCATTTTCTCAGGTTTAGAAAGAACCTTTACAATCACTCAATTCTATTACAAGGAGAATAAAAACCTAATTCTTTTCAAATAAAAAAATAACTTAACTTTTTTGCAGAACAAAGATCAAAACCTAATCTTTTTACAGGAAAAAAAATTGAAACCTAGTTACCCTGACTAGACACCCATCTCAAACATGTCTAATCTGCTCAAACTCACGAATACAAAAAATGTAAGTTTCTTCCCACAAGGAGCTTCTACCACCTCAATATAAATACACTAGATTAATGTCCCAAATAATTATTACGTGATAAATACAATGTGAGGCAAATAAAATCGGATTAATTAATAAAGTGGGTAGCACAATTTAAAGCACGTAATCAGATAATCAAATAAAATCGTTTAAAAAGATTTTCAGGCTTTTAAGTTTAAAATGATTTTCTAAACAATCTTAAACCAAGAGATCAATAAAAATATGACTTCAAAATAAAGTATTAATCCATTTAAATTAGGAGAATCTCAAAGTATATGGACCAAATCAATCGGGATAATAGAATAGGTAGATAATATCTAAATTAGGTTCAAATCCCCCAAATCTCTCCCTTAGAATACTTAAAAATAGATAGATTTTGACCATGAGACCAAATATCTCGATTTTCCAACTGCCTCAATCGGTTGACCGAGCCCCACTGGTTAATTGACCGACCTGTCAATAACATAATCCTATCGTTGCTTATAGGCCGATCGGTTGACCGACTGCCACTAATCAGTTGATCGATTGGTTCTGGTTATTCCAATTCTCATCGATTTACCTATTGACTCCAATGGTTAACCGACGCATTTTATCCGGTTAACTGAATTGATCAGAGTGCCTCCTCATTCATTTTAGCCATTGTTTCAAATGGTTGACTAACCATCTTCATTCGTTTGACCAACTGGATCAGTAGCACCTCGTTTTAACTCCAAAACTCACTCTTTGATTCAGTTAACCGATTGCTTATCTCGATTGACTGAATTGATCTGAAAACTTAACGTTTTATACTTTTAAACATATTTTTTCAATTAGGTTAATTATCAAATTCATTTCACATAAGGAGCACATAATAATTCACATATTAGGATCTTAAACTTATTGCTTCTTACTAATACACATAAAATTAATTCATTTTAAGTGTCGTGCATGATCCTAATTCGGGTTGAATTAAGAGTATTTAGGTAAAGAGTTGTTTCTACCTAGTTGTCTTCAATGTCTTCAAAACTCTTCACGTCTTCATCATTTCCATCTTGCACCCAATATATTTTCTTCGACAATTTATTTTCAATGATTCATCTTCTTAAACACATTACATAGAACTATAAATCTGAAACCACTCAGTAAAAACATTAATCTCATAAAAAATAAACACTTAATTGTTCATCAAAATATTGGATTCAACAATCTTTCTCTTTTTTATGATGACAATTAATTTTGATATTTTCTACAAAATGTAATATAACCACGCTCCCCCTAAATCTGAGAATGGGTATTTAAACTCATTTAGGCACAATAATGAAAACTTAATGAAACCATAATAAAGATATTCAACATAAACTCAAGCTCGTAATAACTTCTCTCTTTAATTAATGCAATGTTTAGGCAAATCCCTAAACATCAACTTTCCCCTCTTTGTCATCTCAAAAAGTAGGGACGAAAAAGAAAAAAAAATCACTCTTGGCAATTTATCATAACATACGATTGTTTTACCTATAAAAACTTTTCCCCTGTGTAATTGAAAACATTAATTCATGCTAAGGAGAATAAAAATTCATAACGTCATATTTTCTCCCCCAATAGTATTAGTATAAAAGCATAAGATTTTATAAAAAAAAAATGGGGATCATGATGATAACAATTTTTAAGATTAATTTCTATATGAATCATCTTAAGACAAATTTAAGAGATCATCAAAACATTTCAATAATATAGCATGAAATTATATAATTTTAATTAACATGTTTTATTTCATGATACCAATTAATATCTTCCTTTTAGATAGAATAAAAAAAAAACATGTAATCTTTCACGCACTAGGACATGAAACATATCTCAATAATAATATAAATTATTTATGAAACTATTGACATAAATATAATGCATGGATAATTGCGTACTAAAGATCTTATCTCGTAAAATTCTAGATCCGTTATAGAATAATAATCATTTAAAATCAAGAGAAATAAAACGTATGCTAACTTCATATTATCATGCATTCAGCTAGGCACTTAATGTTTATAAATATATTTACGTTCAAAACACTAAGCATAGATTGATATTCCATAAATACTCAAATGATCATTCAAATGATATTAAAAATAGATTAACACAATTTCATAAAACAATACCTAACCATGCAAGTTTAAATTCATATGATCATGCCGACAAAGTAAATCATGCTAAATACAGATTTTGTAAAACATGTAACATGTGATACGAGAAATACGATAAGCTTAATAACTATCACATGACTCAATCTTTAATCAATAAATCAGTATTATCTAACAATTTAGATCACATAACATGTTTTATATATTCAAATAAATTAACAATACTTAATATAAGCATATCATAAAAATATGTTAATACACTTTCACTAAATGTGGTTCTCAGAATCACCATGCAATATTTCTAAGATAACAAGTAAACACATTATTTAGTATAGTCTTAGAAACCATACTATCTTACCTACTAGGCAAGTCGGACATCTCTCTCTTTAACAAATTTAATGAATTTAAACTTTGAAGGGTTAGGAGTAGCTCTGACCTCCTTAGAGATGACTTTGCTTTTTTACCTCATTTGTACCAACAATTGGTTTGGATGCACAATTTATATTGGCCTGTCTATATCCTCTAAACCTTTGATTATTTTCATTTGATTCAATGATATTTCTATTTACACGTTTTACTCGAGGCTTCTTGGTGATATCCCATTTTGGCTTTAGTACATCTTTTTTATTTGCACGTGTCGCTTGTGGCTTCTTGGTGATATCTCATCTTGGATTTGGTACTTCTTTTCTATTTGCACATGTCGCTTGTGGCTTATTTGTAAGCTCCCATCTTGGCTTTGGTATATCTTTTTGAGTTGTACGTGTCGTTTGTGGATTCTTGGTGACTTCCCATATTGGCTTTGATATATCTTTTTTTATTGTTCCTTTCATTATATTTCCGACATTATGTAACTTTGCACAAGATATTTGCATAGCGCTCTTTTGTATCCATTTGATTTTGAATCCATTCTTGTTAGACATGAACTTAGGGTTCCTAAACGGACATGATACTTTAAAATGTCCAACCTTAATGCAATAATTACATCTCAATTTCAATTGATTATCATAGATAGAAGCAAAGCATGAATCATTTCTAATAATATCAAAATTACAATCATCAGATTGTGATGAAGAATGAGATGATGAAACATATCCACTTCCATAGATTGTTTTAAAAGATGAAGAAATATTTTTAGAATATCTTAAAATAAACTTGAGGTCGGATTTTCATTTTTCAAAATTTTTCTTAAGTAAATCGATATTTAATTCAAGATCTGACCTTTGACTAGAAACTAAGTCAAAATCATTTTTCAAAACTTTGTTTTTATTTTCAAGAAAATCTACCCTAGAGAGTAAATTATTTATTTTAAAAACAACATCCAAAAACTTTTTTATTCCACAATAGTCATTCAGATGTATTTTAGATTTCCAAATACTTTTTCTTCTATTTTCAAAAGAATCAATTTTTCTTTTTAAACTCAATTTTTTTTTAGTAAAAAATAGTGTAAGACCAAGTAATTTTTCTATGATAATATGAACATTTTCATTTTCATCATCTCCATTACTAGCAATAATGCCACAAAAATCAAAAATAACATTATCATATACGGATCTATCACCATCAAGAGATGATACACAAAAAATTATTATCCATGGTGTGTGCCACGTGATCGGTTTAGCTAGGATGTTAAACCTAATCAAGCTAAAACCAACTCTGATATCAATTGTTGGCCCAAAAAGCTACCCAAGAGGGGGTGAATTGGGTAGTTACAAAATTTAAACAATTAAATCATTTAAACACAAGTAATCAATTTTCCTAAATCAATTATTATCTTGATGCACAACGAAAATTTGTTTACTTTTAAATGCACACCCAAATATAATATACGAAATAATCAATGCAGTTGATAGGTGTAATTTATCTATATATTTATAAATCGATTTTGGTAGTTTTCGAGTATTATAATAGTATTTTAATATGTTTTAATACATTTTTATTTGTTTTGTTATAAATCAGGTGTTTGGGATGAAAAGGGATGAAAACGATCTATAATCGAGCAAGTCAATGGAACGTCGGTGGAAGATCGGTGGAAAAATTAGCAAAAAGGTCATCCTGCATCTTCAGCTCCACCGCGCTGCAGCGGTGAAAAATGGTCAAACAACAGGATCAAGCAGAATATTTATGCTTGACCACCGTTGTAGTAGTGGCCTCTACCGCTGCAGCGGTGTTTCCCACCACTGCAGTGGTTATCCAGTAGAAAGCCTACTGATTTCCCACCACTGCAGCGGTCCGACATCAGATGTTTTAGATATTTTCTTGATATTTTTGATCCCTTAAGATCACCCCTTTCACCCAACACATTAAGCACATTTTTGGGAAGGTTTTGAGAGCTCCAAACCCTATCAACCAAGAGAAGATCACAAAGCCAAGAAGAGGAAACGATCTCGGAGTGGTTTTAACATCGGTTATTCAAATAGCAGCTAGTTTCCTTGTTTCTCTCTTTATTTCTTAGTTTTGGTTGATAGTTTTGTTTATGTTTAGCTTGTGTATTGTTGAATATAGGGCTATGGCCATGTGTAGTTAAACATATATTGTTTAGGGCTTGATGTACTTCATGAAAACATGTTTTGACTAAATCGATGTTTTGTTAATGGTTGTTCAATTGTATTCGATTGTGTTTACGATTCTTCTACTATTATATGCTTGTTATGATATATTGAGAATACAGGGTTTGACACTCGGGAGAGATAACCCCGAATTCGGACTAGGGTTTAAACACAATGCGACGATCTAGTAACCCGTGAGGGTATTAGAAAGTGTGCAATGTGAGGTTTAGGCGAGACTCATGTGACCAAGTATCATATAGATACTATAGGGGGACTTCGGCATTGACGCGAAGTCGCATAGTCATTCGCTTTACACTCGGGAGAAGTAGTAAGTGAGTTTTTGATACCTAGATTGTCGGATAGATTTGAATGTTGTTAATGTAAACTAGATTGAAACGAACATGTTTAAGTGAACGAAGTTAATCCCTAGACAATATACTCCCTTAAACGTCATATTAGTATAATTAGTTTAATTAACTTAGTTTAGTATATTTTATTAACAAAAACTACATTTGAGTCGCCTAGATAAAGTTGGGTTTTGACAATTGCGGTAAGCGACGATTTAATCCAATCCCTGAGAATATGATAACCCCTACTCTTTCCACTCTACTAAAATTTGACCCGTACACTTGCAGTGAAAATAGCGACGTAATATTTCGCTACCAAGTTTTTTGGCGTCGTTACCGAGGATTGGTTTTTAAATTGTTATTGATATTGTGAGTAAATAACTTGATTTTAATTTAGGCATTTATTTTGTTTATAATTTTTGTTTGTAGTTGTTTTTCCTGCAGGGTACTTGAAGATGTTAGATCAACAAGTACTGTTGCATTTCTTTCAACGAGATTCTGAGCCATTTTATTGTGCTTGGGATCGATACAAGGAGTTGCTTATTTAGTTTTCGAACCATCGTTTTCCGAGAGAATGTCAATTACTGAACTTCCTAGATAGGTTACTAGCCGCAACAAGAAATTGGGTTAAAGAAGGAAATGGTATCACCTCTTTCGACCAACTAACTGCGGATAAAGTTTATCGGTTGTTGGAAGACATGGCGGAGTTTGATTATTAGAGTTAGAATTATTCAACAAGTTACCAAAACTTAGGGGGTAATTCTACCATTACAATGCCATGGATTGACACCCGGGACCAACAGGAGGAGTCTTTCCCCACCCTGGAGGAAATGTTCTTTGAATTTATGGGGGAGACTCAGGCTTTCTAGAGGGAGACAAATGACCGTATCAATGAGCATGAGGTTCGTCTTGACAATATTGAGATGACCTGAGCTGAAATTGATGCGACCGTAATGTCTATTCAGACGCAAATTAGTCAGCTTATCTGCTTTATTGAGGCCAAATCAGAAGTGGTGGCACTGAGACACACACAAGCCACATTCATCGAAAGCCACCAGGAGGAACCGGATACGAGTGGGAGGAGCTTGGGAGCATTCAATGATGATTATTCGAATGAGACGGAAACCCAAGCATGTATCGACGATTGTGATTCTTCACCATTTGAGATCCACCATGTAATGCCACCACCGATCGAAGACGATCACATTTACGAGGATCCGATGTGGCTCACTTGTCATTCGTCGCCTTTAGGACCGTTCTTTCATGCCTACCGAGCACATGAGATGTAGACGAGTCGAGTTGAAAGTACGAGTCAAATAATGCCAAATCTCTCCAGTCTTGAGGGCATTCTGAACCAAGACCCATACGTTGTGTTGTATGACACATACTATGGGCGAAAACCGCTCTTTGACAAGTCCTTCTCCATGTCAAGCCGAGGACAATAAACCAAGCGCTTCTTAGGAAGCAACCCAAGTTTTCAGAATAAATTAAGATCCATCACCGCCGACTTCATTCGAAAGCGAGATTGTCTCGTTTCTCAGGTACGTGTTCTAAACCCCCTTCGTCGGCATGCTATATTTCAATTGTTGACAACGATAATTGGGTCATTGTGGACACTACCCATTTTAAGTTTGGGAATGATGTGTAGTATGCTATTATGTTTTATTGTTGTTAGTTATATAGTTTAAATGTTTTATTGTTTAACTGTATGCATGCTTATTTAGTTTAGTGTTAGTATGTTTATGTTTGTAGTATATTTGTTGTTATTGTGTGCTAAGTTTTGTAGTTCATTTGGGTCATTACACGATGATGAGTCTATCCTCTAGTTGTTTATCGAGGTCATGCGTAATGCCCATTCATGTGTGTTAGGTGTGATTGACGTTTCATTGTGGTAAAAGTTATTATGGATCCTAACATGCACGAACACTTAAACTCAATGTACTAGCTATCCAATTGATTTGAAGCCGATTATCCGTTAGCCAAGTTCATGACAATAGGGATTTTAGAACCTAATTTGGGAGAAATTCGAGACGAAATCCTAGGTGAGGTAATTCAAGAGATATGATTTAGGCATTTATTTTGATTGTTTGAGCCTTTGAAGCTTACCATGTAATATCATTTATCCCTCGCTACCCTGTTGAAGCCTGTTAGCCATTTCAATTTTGAACACGTAACAAATGCCCTGGCCAATTGAATTTTTTCCAAACCTTTATCGCTAAACCTAAGGCACAATTCGAGTAAAATCAAGTTAACATTTGTTTATGCTACTTAAAGTGAGCAGTTGAGTTTTGGGCAAACTATTGATTGGTTCGGTATTCGAGTACTCACTTGTCATTTTCTATCATATTTCCACACCCGTCAAATTGTAACAAATCAAATAAGTTTGGGGGTGGTTTTGTTAAAACAAAAGAGGAATAAATATAGTTTTATTTTTGTTTTGTCTTGACAAGTGAGTATTATGTTTTCAAATATAAGTTCAGGGTTGTTTCGGATTAATCTTTGGGGTTACAAGTGTGATTGAGCCAAGCGTTGTGCCTCGAGTATCGTGAAGTTTATAATGTTAACCTGTTTTATACTGTTGATATACCCTTGACCATTTACCAAAAATCGAACTAAGTCCTATTGATCTTTTTGAATTTCCAAGCCTATATTAATGGAGAGTGGAACCTAGTCTGGCATATGGATTTTCTATAACTTTTCGATTTTTAGTTATGAACTTTGTTGGTGGATAATCCAATCTGGTCTGTGGATGGTTGTATAATTGAGTTTCCGCACACACACTTAAACAGGATCTAGAATGGCGCTTACTGCTATTGAATATTGAAATTCTAGAACACTACATAGTGCATTTTACTCTTGAAATCAATATAATTGGGGACTGTTGAGGGAAAACGTTTTGGTCGAATAGTTGAATTCAAAACTCGCACGTCGTTATGTTTAGTTTGTTTGTGTTTTTATTCGTTGTTTAGTTTTTGTGTTAGTTAAATAGTTGTGTTTTTTTATTTTGGTGTGAGTGCTATGCTCGAGAACTAGCAAAATTCTAAATTTGGAGGTATTTGATAGGTGTAATTTATCTATATATTTTCAAATCGGTTTTGATAGTTTTCGAGTATTATAATAGTATTTTAATATGTTTTAATGCGTTTTTATTTGTTTTGTTATAAATCAGGTGCTTGGGACGAAAAAGGATGAAAGCAATCTATAATCGAGCAAATCGGTGGAACGTCAGTGGAAAAATGAGCAAAAAGGCCATCTTGCATCTGCAGCTCCACCGCTGCAGTGGTCAAACAATAGGATCAAGCAGAATGTTTATGCTTGACCACTATTGCAACGGTGGCCTCCACCGCTGCAGCGGTCATCCAGCAGAAAGCCTATTGACTACTTATCGCTGCGGCGGTCGACACCAGATATTTTAGATATTTTTGGATATTTTCTTGATATTTTTTATCCCTTAAGATCACCCCTTTCACCCAACCCATTGAGCACGTTTTTTGGAAGGTTTTGGGAGCTCCAACCCCTATCAACCAAGAGAAGATCACAAAGCCAAGAAGAGGAAACGATCTCGGAGCAATTTTAGCGTCGGTTCTTTGGATGACGGCTAGTCTCCTTGTTTCTCTCTTTATTTATTAGTTTTGGTTGATAGTTTTTTATATGTTTAGCTTGTGTATTGTTGAATATAGGGTTATGGCCATGTGTAGCAAAATATATATTATTTAGGGCTTGATGTACTTCATGAAAACGTGTTTTGAATAAATCGATGTTTTGTTAGTAGTTGTTCAATTGTATTCGATTGTGTTTACCGTTCTTCCACTATTATATGCTTGTGATGATATATTGAGAATACGGGGTTTGACTCTCAGGAGAGGTAACTCCGAATTCGGACTAGGGTTTAAACACAACGCGACGATCGATTGACCCGAGAGGGTTTTAGAAAGTGTGTAATCCGTGAGGTTGGGGACGAGACTCATGTGACCAAGTGTCATATAGACGCTAGAGGGGGACTTTGGCGTTAACGCAAAGTCGCATATTTATTCACTTTACACTCAGGAGAGGTAGTGAGTGAGTTTTTGATACCTAGATTGTTGGATAAATTTGAATGTCGTTAATGTAAACTAGATTGAAACGAACACGTTTAAGTGAACGAAGTTAATCCCCTAGACAATATACTCTCTTAAACGCCATATTAGTATAATTAGTTTAATTAACTTAGTTTAGTATATTTTATTCACAAAAACTACATTTGAGTTACCTAGATAAAATTAGGTTATGACAATCGCGGTACTTAGCGACGATCTAATCCAATTCCTGCGGATACGATAACCCCTACTCTTCTCACTCTATTAAAACTTGACCCGTACACTTGCGGTGAAAGTAGTGACGTAATATTCCGCAACCAGCAGCACACAATGATATATCCTGGTTTGGTAAGCTACTCTTACCTACATCTAGTCCACCAAGCTCCACGAAGATTTGCAATCCACTAAACCCCCGATTCCTTTACCAGGTAAAAACCAAACCCTTACAATCTCGATCTTTTTTAAAGGTTCAGAATCAACATTTGCTATTATCCTTTTCCTAGACTCAGAAAGAACCTTATCTTTTTACTAGGCTCAAGATTAACATAATTCTATGACAGGAAGAATCAAAACCTAATCCTTTTAACAAGTTAAAGATCAAACCTACCACTCTCTGACACTTTTATACTTATCATTTTCTCAGGTTTGGGAAGAACCTTTACAATCACTTAATTTTATTGTAGGGGGAATCCAAACCTAATTCTTTTCAAGGGAAAAAATAACCTAACATTTTTGCAGAACAACTATCAAACTCTAATAGTTTTACAGGAAAAAAATTGAAACCTAAGTACCCTGACTAGACATTGTCCCAAACGTGTTTAATCCGCTCAAATTCACGAATACAAAAAATGTAAGTTTCTTCCCACAAGGAGTTTCTACCACCTCAATACAAATGTACTCGATTAATATCCCAACTAATTACTACATGATAAATATAATGTAAGGCAAATAAAATCAGATTAATTAATAAAGTGGGTAGCACAATTTAAAACACGTAATCAGATAATCAAATAAAATCGTTTAAAAAAATATTCAGGCTTTTAAGTTTAAAATGATTTTCTAAACAATTTTAAACCAAGCAATCAATAAAAATATGACTTCAAAGTAAATAACAAAGCTTGGAAAAATCTCACTGGAAAACACCGAAGATATTGATAATATCGCAGTAGAACATAAATCGGTAACGCCAAACCTCAAGCGGTTTAGATCAATAACGTATAATAAATCTCTCACAGAAATCTCAGTATAGATATAACTCTTAGATAAGCTTGAACTAATTGTTCATGATGTATTGGTCTCACTTGTCGCAAGTCTATATTAATAGATAAATATCAAACCCTCTAACGGCTAGTTTTTTAAAGATATGCCTCTAAAAGACACTCTTAGACCCCATATGATATCATTTCAATTTAGGAGTATTTTACTTAAAAATAACTTTCGATTCTCTCAAATAAGTATACAAAACTATTTTCAATTTAAAATCATAAGATTTTAAAAAATTACAATAGAAAAATAAAATAGAGAGAAGAATTAAGCCTTTTTTGAGGTTGGAAGTCATTAAGTTGCTAATGTTGAGTGTCAAGATCACTTATACTTGAGATTGAGATCACTTAAACAAGGTAAGACGCAACATAAAATTGGTTGTTTTCTAACATAAATAATAGTTATATGTTGTAACGACCCGGTTTCCCAAGGCCAACACTTGTTTTATCCCCATGGAGAATTAATACTAAAACTGATTAATCGAATTGTCTTTTTATAAAATCTGATAGATTTTACAATGCGACCGCAACCATTTTACTTTGTCTATTTATCAAATCAATTTTACATCAATAAATAATCAAATTTAAATAGAAATTCAATTATCCATATTATCCATTATTTCATTATCCATAAAACTGTTTTTAAATTTTGAGAATAACTAAGTTGAATTTTTGTTTTCTTTTATGAAATAATGAATTCCAATTTAATTGATTTACAAAATAATAATAATAATAATAATAATAATAAAAAAAAAAAACTCCAATTCCCAGAATAAAAGCCGAATCAATCCAGGCTCCAATTACTAATAATTCAAACACAATATATTCTTGAATTATCAAATAACCTTAATGAACTAACAAATATATTTTTTTTTTTAAATCCGAGAGATTCTTTACAACAGTAAAAATCTAGAAAGTCATCGATTCGATTTTATAACCATAAATAATAAATACAATTATTACAATTAAATTAAAATTCCTATATAATTTCCAGCGCCGTCCCATTCTACTGGCCCTGCAATCAAAACTATGGGATTGTGAGCCAACGCTCAATAGAACTCCAACCTCTCTAATACGTGCATTTAATTAACGCGACAAATAAAACATATTGACAAAAATGTTCACATAATTTTGACGTAATCACAATTATTTCATAAAATTTAACAGTTAAACTTCAATAACAATAATTACATAAATCACACAATCAAAAATTAAATACATATATTGAAAGAGTTAGAAATTCTACCTGAAATCTACAGCCGTAATCTAAACCAAAATCAATGCCGAAATTGAGGAATCGGCGAGCTTACTGTTTCAGCAATTTTTTTTTCCAATTCCAGTTGAAACACACACATATATATCCTTTATACACCCCAAGCCTTTTATCACTTTTTCCCCTTTATTTATTTATTTTTTTGTTTTGTTTCCTTTTTCTCCCCTGAAAATCGCCATCTCACCCCCTACCCAAAAACCTATTATGCATGTGTGTATTTATATTCATCATAAGGCAAATGATCCCTATTATTTTTATTATTATTATTATTATTATTATTATTATTATGTAAACACATATGCACACGCCACCAATGTAATATATTTATGGTCAATATTTTTTTCCATTTTTTTTCTTATGGCCATAAACAATTACTTAATGGTTAAGTTTTAAGAAATTATGTTTAGTACCCATAATTATAAAGTAATTCATATTAAATCCAATAATTATACTTATCTACCTCAAAATTATCAAATATTTATTATAAATCTTCATAATATACAAATCAATACAAAAATATTACGCTCATATAAAATAATATTTTCAAAAATATAAATTTAACATTTAACTTCAAAAATTATCAAATATATATTTATACCACAAATTTATAAAATCGTCCCAAAAAATATTAAACTTATACAAATAATATTTTCAAAAATATAATTTTTCTCGGGTTATTACAATCTACCCTCCTTAAATAAATTTTGTCCTCGAAATTTCGTTCAAAATAATAATAATTCAGAATCGCACCGTACTAGTCACTCTAGGTTAATCAATAATAACCAAAAGTCATCACCACACTCCCGTTGTGCTATTATGATAAAAATAACAATAATTAACAATATATGTTTAAAAGATCACGGTAGCCTCACTGAAATTGAGTCTATCTCAATTCCAACAGGTTTACGACCTCAATAATTTTTTTCACTTGGTATGACTTTTCAAGTCCACTGTCATATCTCATAGCTAGTATTTATCAATTTCGTCCAACATTCCAATATCGCAACGGCCACATTTTACCCAATAGATAACCCAAATTCCTCGTAGACTACCCCGTGAGACTAATATAAATTTCAATATCCACATTAAAATTTTAATAATATCGTAAATTTATCCATAAATATCAATACATTCCAATCCTCAAATAACAGATTTTCAAAAATACATCTGAAAATACATAAATACCACTCAATCATGTAAATAAGTCCCCAAAACACCTAAATACGTCAAAATCATATAAATACATTTCAAAATGCATAAATATAACCAAACCATATAAATATGTCTTGAAACACCTACATACGTGTCGAAATACATACACACGTCTCAACCATATCAATACGTACCGAAATACATAAACACGTCTCAATCCCATAAATATGTATCAAGACACGTGAATACACATAAATCACACAAATATTTGTCAACCCCATAAATACTTCTCGAAATACATAAATATATCCCAAATCATATATCCAGAAACACGTAAATTTGTCATAAGCACATAAATATATCTCGCCCATACAAATATGTTTCAAACACCTAAATACACGTCGAACTATAAAAATCAAATACATCTCAAATCACATAATTACATCTGCAAAGCCACGTAACATAACGAGTTCAATACTGAATTCAATACTCACATAAATTATATAAACAAAAATATGACATAAAGCCCCCACTCGTATTTCTACAACATCAATTAAGCTAAAAAATTCAAATTAACATTTTCAAGTAACAACGAGCTCCCACTAGTCTTATGATAACCCTACCCTCCAATTTCACCTAACGTTAGTAGTGGACCAATATCTACCTGAGTTATTTTTTGTTTATCGGTGTACTGTCTTCGTAGTACAAAAATATTTTATGGATCAACTATTTTTATCAAAATTCACTTCTCAATAAAATATAGCCACACTGGGCAGTATCCAAACCCCAACACAAAAACATCATTGTAATAGAACAATCGTATTTAAATCAACTAGTCAACTCACTTGTATATAATAAAATAACATATTTTCTTACTAGCCATATGATTATTTACCTCACGATCGGGAGTTATGACAATACCGTAACCTGTACAACTAGGCTATTTAAGGTGGCTATCAGTATCAGGGTCATTCAATATCCCTAATGGTAGGGGCAACCACTTGCAAGATTTGCACTCCTGACATATCTCAACATATATCAACCATGCAGGACTTGCTTGACAGGTAACAACATATATCTACTCTGCACGACTTACCTGACAAGTAACAACATATATTTACTCTGCAGGACTTGCTTGACAGGTAACAACATATATCAATATCTCGCAGAATATATCCTCTTGACGAGAAGACAACTATAGCGTAGCAGAATAATAAAATCATTTTTCACCTTTAAAATTTTCCTTGATCCATTTATCATCGTAAAGCTGTCCATTTTCACCAACATTTTTTTTTCTACAATTTAATACGAAAATATAATTTGACGATTTATATAGAAGACAGTAAACACCTTTAAGCCGAATTTTTTTTTTTTTAATTCAATAACATATCCTATGGTCAACGACTAACACGACACTAACCCATCCTCTTTTTACCTTTTTTTTTTTTCATACTTGGATCATGTCATTTTTTTTTTAATTCACTAATTGTCATAGAATTTTTTTTCACTTTAAACACAATTTGAATTGCATGAAGATTAACATTTAATTTTAGCATTCAAGTTACAAAATGGCATTCAAACTATTGAAAATCCACTATTCAAGCTACAAAATCAACAAATTATAAAACTAAGAAGTAAAATAGCCAAATTTATATTTATGCAAACTCTTTTTTTTTTCTTTTTTTTTTTAAGATTAATCTAATAAGCAAGATATTTATTCAATATAATATTTAGCAATAAGCAATATATTTATTCAACATAATATTTAGCAATAGGACATGTTTGGAGAAGATATTATCAGATAAATACATTAAAAACAAATTAATGCATATAATCTGATATAGTTTTTTTTTATACCACTTTACATGTCAATATAATTTTATTTTATTTTGAATTATACGAAAATTATTATTTTCAAGTATTATTTCACTTATTATGTTAATGGGTACCAACCCATAAATATTTATAATAAACGAAGGGGTAACAATTATAAACTGTAATTATAATAAAACTGTTATCATTAATATATGTAATTGTATTTTATCATTAAAATAAATATTAATTGTAATTATTTATAACAATTATAGCCCAAGCAGTAACAATTATAGATATTATATCTATGTGTATATTATAATTACTGTTATCATAACTGTAATGGTCATATGTGGAAGATGAGAAATATTTATTCATTTCACATAGTTACAATTATAGCCGCAATAGGTATCACCCAGGTTCCCCAGTTCAAATTGCATACCAATCATGTGTATCCCGATTTGTATAGTTAAAAATATCGTTCATGTTTATAACTAATCCTGGGCAGTATTCAACTATTTTATTACGGTTGAAAGTGGTTAATGGTGGCCCTGAATTACTAATTTTCATTCATTCATTTCCTTTCGCAACTTTCATTCCCTCCCCCCCCCCCCCCCTTTTTTTTACTTAATTGATTATAAATAATGGGCCAATAAGTATCATAACCCAAGCGCAGAGCGGTCACAAATCATCTCTGATACCACCTGTAACGACCCGGTTCTCTAGGGCTGTCACTTACTTTCTCCCCTTGGAGAATTAATACTAAAACCGATTGACCAAATTGTCTTTCTATAAAATCCGATAGATTTTACAATGCGATGGCAACCATTTAACTTTGTCAATTTATCAAATCAATTTTACATCAATAAAAAATAAAATTTAAATAGAAATTCAATTATCCATATTATCCATTATTTCATTATCCATAAAACAGTTCTTAAATTTTGAGAATAACTACGTTCAATTTTTGTTTTCTTTTATGAAATAATGAGTTCCAATTTAATTGATTTACATAATAATAATAATAATAATAATAATAACGAACTCCAATTCTCAGAATAAAAGTTGAATCAATCAAGGCTCCAATTACTAATAATTCAAACACATTATATTCTTGGATTATCAAATAACCTCAATGAACTAACAAATATATTATTATTTTTTAAATCCGAGAGATTCTTTACACTAGTAAAAATCCAAAAACTCAACGATTCGATTTTATAACAGTAAATAATAAATACAACTATTACAATTAAATTAAAATTCTTATATAATTTTCGGTGTCCTCCCATTCTCACCGGCCTTGTAATCAAAACTATGGGGTTATAAGTCAACACTCAGTAGAACTCATTTCCTTCTAATACGTGCATTTAATTAACACGATAAATAAAACATATTGACAAAAATGTTCACATAATTTTCACGTAATCACAATTATTTCATAAATTTTAACAATTAAACTTCAACAACAATAATAACATAAATCACACAATAAAAAATTAAATACATATACTGAAAGAGTTAGAAATTTAACCTGAAATCCACAGCCGGAATCTAAACCAAAATCAATGCCAAAATTAAGGAATCGGCGAGCTTACTGTTTCAGCAGTTTTTTTTCTTCTTCAGTTCCAGTTGAAACACACACATATATCATTTATACACCCCAAGCCTTTGATCACTTTTTCCCCTTTATTATTATTTTTTTGTTTTCTTTTCCTCCCCTGAAAATCGCGGCATCACCCCCCACCCAAAAACCTATTATACATGTGTGTATTTATATTCACCAAAAGGCAAATGATCCATACTGTTGTTATTATTATTATTATTATTATTATTATTATTATTATTATTATATGTAAACACATATGCACACGCTACCTATGTAATATCTTTGTGGTCATTATTTTTTTTTTATTATTCTTATGGTCATAAACAATTACTTAATGGTTAAGTTTTAAGAAATTATATTTAGTATCCATAATTATAAAGTAATTCATATTAAATCCAATAATTATACTTATCTCCTTCAAAATTATCAAATATTTATTATAAATCTTCATAATATACAAATCAACACAAAAATATTACACTCATATAAAATAATATTTTCAAAAATATAAATTTAACATTTAACTTCAAAAATTATCAAGTATATATTTATACCACAAATTTACAAAATCGTCCCAAAACTTATATAAATATTATTTTCAAAAATATAATTTTTCTCTGGGTATTACATATATCCTTCGATAAACATGTATTCCACTAATAAATATGTTTTCAGATTCTACCTATGGTGCTTCTTAGATTATCGTAAAATGTATAGATATTTGTAGATATCATCACTATAAACCTTCACGAGACCAAAACTCATCCAATAGGGATCGTCTAGGGGTTTAAAGGATTCTTGCATACTACAATCGTGTACCCTACGAAAGTTGGATTTTTAATTTTAAAATTTTTATTTTGCTCGAGGACTAGCAAAATGTAAGTGTGAGAGTGTGACTGTTCTTCATTTTGTACCAAAATTTTCACCTAAATCTTACAAGTTTGTGAATCTTTTTATTATTTTTAATTAATAATAATACAATTTATTATTTTTGCAAGAATAAAGAAATGTAAAAAAAGAGCAAAAAGAAAATAAACAAAAATGGAGAAAAAATTGTATGATTCGCGAACTGAATAAGGGTCTAGCTAGGAGTGTAACAATTCTACAATGGGTTGAGGGACAATTAATGACCATTATGGCCATCCATTTATTCCCAAGTAATGTCCATTTTAATGTTAATCATTTTTGGCAATTAGGGGAAAAATTCAACAGAGATATTTTTTGGTCTTTTTTTTTTTTTTTTTTTTTTTTTTTTATTTGGTTAGTTTATATTCTGATATTATCCTTCTTATTTTTCAGTTTTGAGTCATTTTTGTTTATTTTTTTATTTTTTATTTTTTTCATTCTTTTTTCTATTTCACAGTTGGAATTTCTTTGAGAGTTTTTCAATGGGGTTTCTGGTTAAACATCTTTTGGAAGAACACTCCATGAATTGCTAAGGCAAAATAGGGTAAGGTTGTATTTGTTTTAAACCATCTCAATGTAGTTCTAATTCTTGTTATATTTTTATTTGTGTATAAGATTGTATAACAAGGGTTTGATGTTCTTACATTATTTATGAAATTAAATGTTGTTTATATAATTTTTTAAGTGTTAGAAATAATTATTGGTACTTGTGGATTAGATCTAATACATGTGGTTTAGATCTAACGTTATACAATTTGCATTTATTGGAATTGATTGGGTTCAATAGGATGACTTATACTTAGAGATTGATTCACTATAGATCAATAGGAATCAAATCCCGAAGATAATCCATACTGATTAAACGATTGATTAATTGATGTATTTAGTAGAATGAATTATGCTTAGGGATTGGTTCACCGTAGATTAGAAACCGAATCCCGAAGATAATCCATTTTGATTAAATGATCAAACTTTCATTGTAATTTTTCTTGTAGTCAAATTACTTCACTTTACACAGAATAAAAATAGATAAATAAGTAAGGCGCATTAAGATAATCGAAGAACAAATACATGCCCTCAACCCAGTCATTTATTATTTCCTATTTTAGTTTGATTATTTTTCTATATTTTTGTTATTAAAACCCCAAAAAACCAAATTTCTTAAATTTAACTGAAAAATAAGAAAATAATTAATAATTATAATCCAATCTCTACGGTTCGACACCCGTACTTAAACACGCTATACTATAATATTTTGCACTTAAATTTGAATATTATATTTGAGCGATTAGTTGTTCTGCTAAATTAATGTCATCAATAGGATGTGAATGACATCATGTGAAGTGTATCAATGCATTTATTCAATGTTCTCAACCTATTTATAAAGCCCAAATGCCACGAAATGGCCATTGTTGGCCATCAAACAACAAACAAGTGCCTCATAAATATAAACATAGCAACCTGACAACTTGTCGAATATCGTCACTATTGTTGCTCTCTATTACTTCTGTGATTATATTTTTATATCCGTGATAAACAATCTTTTCTGATCTGTGTAAATATTTTTCAAATACTTCGCTTTTCTTCTGTTGAACTAATGTTTCGATGAATAATTAAACATTGATGTTTTATAAAACTAATATTTTTATTGAGTGATTTCAGATTTAGGCTTCATATGTTAAAATGAGAAAAATATTTAATCAAAAAGAAGAATCGTTGAAGAATTCATAACAGGTGCAAAATGAAGGTAATGAATATTTGAAAAGTATTGAAGACAATTAGGTGAAAACAACTCATTACTTTTATACTCTTAATACAACATGAATTAGGATCATGCATGACACTTGAAAATGAATAAATCTTATGTGTGTAGTGAGAAGTTTAGGGTCTTAATATGGTTTTTATGAAGTGATAAGTCATTAAAATATTTTTGGTTAAGGGTCTAATTGAAAAAGTTATTTTAACACTTAAAATGGTGGATTTCCAGGTCAATTTGATTAACCAACAAAAGGGGTCAGTCAACTAACCAAAACAATGAGTTAAGGAAGTAAAATGAGTGACCTACTGGTTGGATCGGTTGACTAACGAATCTAGTAGCTGAAAATAAAAAATAGAGAAACCCTACTGGACTGATCAGCCAATTGACCAGTAGATGTTCAATGGTTGTAAAATTGACCGTTGATGCAGGCAGACGACTGATATGAAGCTCGGTCAACCGACGGGCTTAGTAAAAGTTTTTTACCGATTAGGATTTTTGATCAATTCTCCTTGTTTTTTACATTTTTAAATGAGTTTTTCAAGGAAATTATATGGTTTACTTGTATATATCATATATTATGTGTTTTCTATTTATTTGGTCCACATATTTATTTATTCTCTTAATTAAATTAATAAAATACTTCTTATTCTTGAGTATTTTGATTTGAAAAAGTTTTAGGGATCAAATCAAGCTTTTCTAAAAGTATTTTTTTAAAAACATACTTATTTTGAATATATATATGATATATGGCGTCTTGGAGTATCATTTAATGATATAATTTTTGAAAATTAACTGTTATAGGTCTAGTTTTTGGTATATTAATAGAGACATGTGAAATTCAAAAAGAGTAATCAAGAACATCAGTACTTTGGCTTTTATAAGAGAGATTTTTTCGTTAAAATTCATAAGTGAAATTATTAAGAGTTCTTGATCGAAGCGCTAAGCATTTTCGGTTATCAGTTTGTGTTTTGTTGTTGAGTTATTGTAATCATTTTCTACGAATTCCAGTGAGATCTTTCCAAACTATTTGTATTGATTTCTTAGATTATTTGATTAATTGCTTAGATAGATTATTTGTGAAAAATCGTTTTCAAATCTAATTTCGTGAATTTTTTTCAAAACATTTTTTATTTAAAAAATCTGATTATTTGATATTTGCGCTTTAAATTGTTTAAATAAAATTTGTGTCTCACATATAATCTATCACTTAATATTTTGGGATATTAATTGAGTATAATTGTATTGAGCTGGTGGAAGCTCTTTGTGGAAAGAAACTGGTAAATCTTTTGTATTTACGAATTTGGGTGAATTAGACATGTTTGGGTTAGTGTTTAATCAGGGTAGCTAGGTTTTGATCTTTAGCCAAAAAAAAAAAAATTGGGGTTTAGTCTTTAGCCTGAAAAAAAATTACGGTTTGATCTTTAGCATGCGAAAAAGATTAGTTTAATCTTTAGCTTTTGAAAAGATTAGGTTTTAATTCTTCCTATAATAGAATTAGAATGATTATAAATGTTCTTCCTAAACCTATAAAAAGGATAAGTGTAATAGCGTAAGAGAGTGGTAGGTTGATTCTGAACCTGTGAAAAAAAAAAAATCAGAGTTGTAAATGTTCATTCTAAGCCTGTGAAAAGAATCAGATTTGTAAGAGTTTAATTCCTACCTGGTAAAGGAATCAATGGGTAGTGAATTGCGAAATCTCTGTGAAGCTCGGGGATTAGACGTAAGTAAGATTAGCTTGCCAAACCAAGATAAATTCTTGTGTATTGCATTGTTACTTTTTTTTTTTTTTTTTTTTTTTTGTGCACTTAGCTAAACATATTTCTGCTGCTTAACAAGATTACAATCAATTAGGAAAATTGATATCTTGAATTTGAATTAATTGATTAAATTTTTATAACTACCCAAATCACCCTCATCTTGGGTAAATCTTTGGACCAACACCTTCTTTTTATGATTAATTAACGACTTTATCACCACACTTTAGCCTAAAAATAGCTCAGACATCCGAAACAGAAAACTTCACATTAACGCCTCTAATTTTGAACAAATTTGTTTGTGGATTCCAGGTTTTTAGCAAGTGCAATATATTGTTGTCATATTTCTTAATCATTTCTAAATTCACTTTCTTTTTCACAATGACATAAAAAATTGGACAAAATAGGGTACATTGCAGTAAGTCCTTATAAACTTTTCTTAAACTTATGAATTCCATTAGCTGATAGATTTACTTCAACGAAGATCTGAATTGTAACTAAACCTTCCCATGCTTTCTGCTTGTTTCTATCTTTGATGTTTTTTCAATGTTTCGTGTGCTACGTTTTCTTGGTTTTGGTATATCTTTGAAATTACTGTCAGTAGTAACTGTTTACATGCATAAATACTTATTTAACAACAAAATATATACCATTTTCATATATTTTGCAAACTTTCTCAAATGATATCTACTTAACATTGAGTTGTTTTACACATCAAATGATGTATGCATGCCAAATGCACATTTGTTTTTATATATGATATGCATATATCCAGATGACATCCACTAGTTACTATTCACATTATTCAATATACCTATACATTGTGCTTCTCGACTTTTTGTATTAAACTAGCAGTATTGATTTAAGATAATATCCACTTAACTTTTGATTGTTTTAGATATGCATAGATGATGTGTTCCACATTTTCAGATGATATGTACACATGCAAATGATATCTACTAGATATTATTCACATTACTCAACATAGAAATTAGTAGTTTCGAATACTTTTGTATTAAACTAATCAGCAGTGCATTTAGCTGATGTCCGTTTAAAATTTGATTGTTCTAAATATGCACAGATGATGTGTATGATGTATATGCAAATTTTCAGATGATATGCACACATTCTGATGATATCAACTAGATATTATTCATATTACTCAACATACAAATTAGATGTGTCTCATAACTTTTTCTACTAAACTAATTAGCAATGCATTTCGATGATATCCACCTAACATTTGCTTATTTATTAAACTGAACATAATGAATAGTGTAAGTCCACAAACCTTCTTGTGTAACCTGCTCTTCATATTCTTCATCGTCACCATTTTTCTTCTTTTTCTATACTGAATGCCTAGGTTGCATTAGTTCTTGTACTCTTTGGATCTTTCAATCTTCTTCTTCTTATTCTTTTTCTTCTTCTTCTTCTTCTTCTTCTTCTTTGACCTTGTGGTCACCATTGTTGTTCTTATAAATTCTCAAAATAGTATACTCACGGTCTGTAGTTGGTTAGGACACGTCTTCGACAATTAGTAGGTTAGGGCACGTCTTCGACAATGAGTAATCACGATCTGGTTGATTAGACACTAATTTGTTTGGTATTGCTAATTGGTAGCACATTTCGTCTGAAGTCGTAGAAAGTCAAAGTAGATATACTTGAATTAATATTCCAATCATTGATGAGGTTGAGAGGATTAGGTTTCACTACAAAGAATCAAGTGGAAAAAGATCAGATCTCGACTGCAATTCATGGTTCGCGATCTGCAAAAGCCGGCGTAATTGATCTTCTTTCGTCGCAAAAGGCGGTGTGTCCCAAAATGACAGGTTTCGTAAATTCTATAACTGTAGAAGAGCAATCTATATGAGAGGTATTTTTTTGGTACTATTGAATTGGATAAAAAAAGATTGGTCCTTAAAAACTTTTTTTTAATAAAAATAGGAGCTCGGACAAAATTTTCCTTATTTTTTAGTTTTATTTTTTTTCCTTATTTTTTCAAAACCAAAAAACACATCTCATTTCTCTCTATGTGGAAAACATAGACAACCATTATAACCACTTCTTTTTCAAACTTATGATGTGTTTGGGTAAGAGATTTGGGGAATGAATTTGATTTGTTCAAAGGATTTCAGAATTCTTTTCTGACAAATCTCTTGTTTATGTATTTATTAGGAGGAATTTGTAAAATCATTTTATCTTAAAAATAGAATAAAAATAGTCATTTCTAAATCCTTTTATTTTAGGTGTCATTTACAATTCCATCGGAAGGATTTCTACCTCAGACCACTCCATACTTCGTGTGCTCATTTTCACTCTGGAGGCCCGACCATCAACACCGTCTTCATCAATCTTCGCCGCCTTCTTCGTCTCCATCGTTCATCATCTTCTTTTTCTTCGTCACTGCTCTATCTACGTCATCGTCTATCGTCGTCATCTTATCCGTCATTGCTCTGTCCACCTTTTTCTTCATCTTTCGTTATCCTCGTCGTCCAGCTGTTGCGCTCTATACTCGTCGTCATTTGTTGCAGTCCGTCGTCGTTGTCAATTGTCCATCTATGCTCTCTACCGCAATCGTCCATCCACTGCACTCCATTGTCGATCGTCCATCTGTTGCGTTCGTCACCGTCGCCATCTCTGAAAACCTTTTCTTCAAGACCTCTTCTTTCAATACACCATTATTCTTCACGATTATCATCCCATAATCGGCGATTATTGAGCTCATGTATGACGAATATGGTTGATTTGAATCAGGTTTTTTGTCCTAATCTTCTGATTCATGTTTGTGATTCGCTCAATTTTCACCTAATTCAAACTTTTGTTGAATGATTTTGAGAATGAATCTACCTCTGTTAAGGCAAATTTGCCTTTTTTTCAGGCCAGATTTGGCCTTAACAGAGGTAGACGACAGTGAAAGAGAAAGAGGAGATGATGGTGACAACCGCGAGAGAGAGAGAATTAGGAAAAAAAATACACAATAGCCTCTAAAATTTAATGGATTTCTAAATTTCATTTATAAATACTTTACCTATCCAACTAACAAAATTATAAAATTATACGATCAAATTCTTTGGATAAAATAGTTATCCAAACAAGGAAAGGGACTTGAACCCTCACGATTTCTGAAGTCGACAGATTTTTCTCTTACTATAAATGTCATTGTTGCCGGTATTGACATGTAGAATGTGACTTGCGGTTCATGGGGCACTTGAGTCGATTAGAATGGATATCTCTTATCCCTTAAATTTATCAAATTCCTTACCCAAATACAACCTTAATGAAATTGTCTTTGGTCTTCAATGTGCAGAGTTGGGATTAGAGGGTTTTGGCATTGGATTAGGGGGACCAATTACCCTTAAGATATGTCAATGCAAGGATTGGGGGGTCCAATTACCCTTAAGATATGTCACGTGCCTTGCACGTGAAACAATCAGAGCCAACAAAGAAAACATTTAAAATTCTCTTCATACTTATATGCTACGTTTGGTATGCTGGAATGGAATAGAATGAGTGTGGTATTGGAATGAATGTGGTATTAGAATGAAATGGTCATTACTATTCCTATGTTTGGTGACAAATAGGATTAAACATGGTATTGGAATAGTCATTACCATTCTTACATTTGGTTGCAAAATACATTAAACATGATATTAGAATGACCGATAAAAATATAAATATGGGAACAAAATCTGGGAACAAAAACAGAAATCTGGGAATAAAAGCAGAAATCTGGGAACAAAACAAAAACAAAAATATGGGAACAAAAATAAAAACAGAAATCTGAGAACAAAAACAGAAATCGGGAAGAGAAACAGAAATATGAGAACAAAAACAGAAATCTGGGAACAAAAACAAAAATCAAAATCTGGGAACATATTTCTGTTTTTGTTCCCAGATTTCTGTTTTTATTTTTGTTCCCATATTTTTGTTTTTGTTTTGTTCCCAGATTTCTGTTTTTGTTCCCATATTTTTGTTTTTATTTTGTTCCCATATTTATGTTTTTGTTCCCATATTTCTGTTTTTATTTTGTTCCCAGTTTTCTATTTTTGTTCCCATATTTTTGTTTTTGTTTTGTTCCCAAATTTCTTTTTTTTTTTGTTCCCAGATTTTGTTCCCATATTTCGATTTCTGTTTTTGTTCTCATATTTTTGTTTTTGTTCCCAGATTTCTATTTTTGTTTTGTTTCCAGATTTTTGTTTTTGTTTTTGTTCCTAAATTTCGTTCCCATATTTTTGTTTCCGTTCCATGTTTTCTGGGAACAAAAATATAAAAGTAACACCACCATATTTTTATTTTTGTCCTAGAATTTTATTTCTTATTATGAAAAATACGGAAACACAAGTATAGATCATTCTTATTACCTAATACTTCATTTCATTTGGAATTAGGCAATCCCGGAATTACCTAATACCTCATTTCACTTGGGATTGACTAATCCCAAAATTGTGGGATTAGTCAGTACTTGGGAATGTGAATGAAAAATCAATCCCACCAACCAAATATAAGAATGGAATGACCATTCAAATGGTCATTCCAATCTCATCTTGAATCCCGTATACCAAACACCTCCATAGGGTGTAAAATACAAGCAATCAAAATTGTTAGACCATGTAAAAATGTAGTCAAATTGAGAGGGTCAAAAGTATAATTATGCCCTTTGCCTTTTCAATTCTCGTGTCTCGGTGTGATTGTTTTGAGAGAGTCACACCGAGATTGTGTGAGCCCGTTTATTACAGTCATTTCATCATTTTTGTTTTCGCGGCAGTTTCCGGCAACGGCTTCGATCGATCCGGCAAGTTTCGACAGTTCACCGTCGGGGATCTTGACTCTGAGCCGCCCATTCGATCACACTCCAATTTCAGCATACACAACTTCATCCTTTCTGAATTTCGGGGGACTAGCCGACCATGTTGCGAAGGTACGTACATGTTCCGGAACAATGAATAATTGAATTTGTATATGTATTTGCCGTTCTCTAGCGTGGAGACCACAGTCTAGGGATTTCCATGTTAGTGCAGTGATATAATGATTGTGTTAATTTGGATAAGACTCTTCTCACTTCACTAGGGTTTTCTTCTCCCAAATGAGCGCATTTCGTTCAATTTGAACAATTTTATTTTCCCATTTTGAGAAATTACAGAGCTTCACATTTTTATCAGCTTTGTCATTATCGGTGTAATGTAAGGATGATTTTTGCAATTCTAAGTGGTGGAGATTCTTCTTCCACTCCATTTCTTCCAGGTCCATTTTGGAGCTTTCGTCGCATAGATCTGGTAGAAGAATTCTAACACAGATTACAACCCAGGTATGTTTTAACTTTTTTTCTTACTTTTTCCAATTGTAAGCTCTATGGTATCTTCAGTGGCTCACAAATCATTTGGTTGAAAAGACTGCCTTTGCCTTTGCCTTTGAAAAGACTATTATTTGTTTACAACGATTCCAAATTATATTGCATGAAATGGGACCTTGAAAATTTTCTCCTTAAGAGTGAATCTCTAGATAGTGTACACCTGTGCTGATTTTCCCTTTGTGGGTGTTAGAATTATGGCTGTAATTCACAGCTATCAACTATCATATTTCCTTTCAGATGGATATTGCAACTTCCACTGGTTAGGCCAAGGATGCGTGGTTGGTTTCATGTAGTAACGTCTGTTCAACTTTGATAGTTTAATCCTTTGTTCTGTAGTCACGGACAGTGAACTAAGGCAGTATTAGTTTGGTTATAATGCTGTGCGTAGTAACATGTTAGGGCTCTCACATGTTTGAGCTTGATCATGGATTTTGTAGGGGGATTATTTTACTCTCTGATTTACTTCCAAGTGTCTTCTAAGCAGAGCCCTTTGTAGTGTTATATCTCATGCATATGTTCCTTGTCCTTTTATAGTTTTTTTTTTTTTTTTTTTTTTTCAACTCAAATTTGTAGGGAACAAACTTATAAACCTACAAGTACACAAATAGGCCTTCTTGTTGGCTGCTCTTTGAAGTTAAGAACAATGTTTGATACTTGCACCTTTTTCCCTCTTTATCTTGGTGTAAGAAGGGATCTACAAAATCTTGGCATCAAATGGTTGTGAACTGTGGATGTGGCATTCCTCGATTTTGTTATGCTATATTTTTGTAAAGAGCGCACCTTGATAATTTTCATCTGTTGTTGGCACATTTTGGAGCAGACACCTTCCTATCTTTCTTCTAGGAGGGCATTTTCATCGCAGCAAAATGAACCTCCAAGGCGAGGTTCAACCAGAGAGCCATCTGAGTCGGGGAATTATTTGCCAAAAGTTGTGATTGGAGGTATTGCACTTGCAGCTGGTGCTGCTTTTCTGGCAGCTTATCAGACGGGTTATCTCGACGAACTCCTCATCAAAGAGCAGCATAGAATTCCTGAAGCACCCATGGCTGACACTGCTAATAGAGATCCAGAGGACATGGTCAAAAGCGTGAAAGATTCAGAGAATAGTATACACTTGGTAGAGCAAACTGATGACTCGACTTTTCAAGAGTCAGATGTATCAACTGCTAATGTGTTCGAGGAGAAGAACCCTGATTCTCAATCAGATCACAGTAACATGGAAGATGTTAGTAGAAGTGAGGCGGAAAGCCAGTTTCAAACAAAAGATGCTCCATATTCGACTCCTCAAGAAGATATTACCCCTATCCAAGAGAAAGAGTTTCCCAGCTTTGTTCAGAGTAGCATTGCTTCTGAGAATGTAAATACTGATTCTGGTAGGCCAGCTGAAGAGAGTCTTGGCATGGAAAGCCCGGAGGTCGAATCTATTAAGGATCAGCATGAGGCACTCGAAACCGCACCATTACTTACTAAGGCTGAGGCCATTTCAAAAGAAAATGAGACGGATTTCATGCCATCAGAAGAGAATCTCGTCATGAAGGACATGGTACAAGTTATTATTTGACTTCAAGACCGAATGCATTAGTTCCATTTACAACTATTTTTAGGAATACATGTTTGCAGGATACTCATGGTAATGAATCTAATGATACGAAGCCTAGTTCCCTAATTGATGAATATTATTTAAGAGGTCAGGCTGACGAAAGTGTTGGAGCTTCCTCAAATGAAGACAAGGTAATGTTTTATTTAATTTTTCAGAGGGAAAAAATCGGATGCTAATGCCGTTTTCCAGGAAGATTTATTAGCCATGTTTTGTATTCACTACATTTTTGAGAGAATAACATTTTTGATAATTTATGTTTTAATTTGTCTTTTTGTTGAAGCTGAAGAATTTTGTTGAGGCAGCTAAAGATTCAAATGATGCTTACATATCTAAGGATGGAAAATTGATTCTTGATTTCTTACAAGCAATTCATGCTGCTGAGAAAAGGCAAGCAGAGTTGGATGCTCGTGTTTTTTCTGAAGAAAAGAGAACAATGAAGGTTTGGACCCTTAACTTCAGGCTCTAGGAAATTCAATGTGTGATACTGTAATAAACAATTCACCCTCCGCGTCTCTCATTCATGATGTCTTTATTGTGGTTATTAATAATTTGATATGCCCTAGTGGTTGATAATCTTTACTTACCTTAAATAATTTAGGAGAAATATGAGAAGGAACTTAAGGATGCAAAGGCAAGGGAACTTATGTATGCTGAAAGAGAAGCACTTTTGGATAAGGTTAGAGTTCGACCTTTTCCTTTCTATGACATGCATTATTTTTGTAAATGATGACCATAGTCTACTTCATTTGATTTTTTCTGGCTTACTTGAACAGCATTTCTGGATTAAATGTTCCCTAATTTGTTCATGTTACCTGCACATTAATAATTAGTTCTGGTATGGTGAAAGCTGCAAAACCTTTCTTCTATGTTCCCCTTGTGGATTGGTTTCCTTTTGCCAGTCCTTTTTTTTCAAGATAACATGGAGCCTTTTAAGGATCTGCTACTCAGCATTTATTTTTAATGGCTGAAGACAATATGGAAACCAGATAACTTGGAAGCATCAACCTAAATACACATCTGCAGCAGAAGATAAAGGGTACAGGGACAGGAAGTCTAGCTTTCTACAGTTTAAAATCCATTTGGAACTTTACAACTTTTAGAATTCATAGGGTCAAAATTATATTGTCTAGATCCTGTAGGATTTGTCCAGTGTTCTGTGTGATTATCTCCTGAGGGGACATAGTCTGTTCATTCTCATATATTTCCATTATTTTATCCATAATACTGTAAGCTGCGTATATATAACTAATTAAGTATATATGAGTATATAACTACATAGTCCTCTTATTTCTTTGTTTGAAACTTCCTTCCGTGTATTTACATGTCATTCGATAACATTTGTGCCCCATTTTCAGGAACTGAACAAAGAGAAAATAAAAGCAGCAGCTGCTCTAAAATCACTTCAAAAGAAATTAGAGGATAAGCTTGACATGGAGCTTGAGCTAAAGGTTAATATTCCTTGTGATTTATATATATATATATATATATAACAACAATTGAAGATTTATAACCTGCAGCTGCTAATTTCTGAAATTGCAGGAAACTGAAACAGAAATGAAACTTAAAAAAATGGAGGAGCTAGCCAAAGCAGAATTGGCTGCTGCAATTGCAAGTGAAAAGGCATCCCAGATTGAAAAAATGGCAGAAGCAAATCTGAATGTATGGGATCTTCTGAAGCTACTTTCAGCAAATTTAGTGGAACATGTGGATTGTGGATGGGCCATAAATTCAATCAAAATAAATTGAAAGGCACCATAAACATATCATGCAGAGGAAAACTGTACCAAAATGAGAATTTTCTGACCAACCTTATTGTTTTCTTTTATATATATTTCGATGTAGTAAGGCAACTTGGAATCAACACAGAGGTCCTTGGAACAAGAAACTTTTAGACAGCTGCGCGCCATGTAGCATATGACTTATAAAAACATGATTCATGGAAGATTTTGACTATCTGGCTCTGTTGGCTTTCTTTTAAATTTAGCCTACAAAATTCCTGTTCTTTCTTATTATGCATAAAATAGTAGTTCCACTTCCTAGTGTCATGGGAATTGGGATAAACAGTACCTTCTCATAACTTTGCAGTTCCTACTTCATTGTTGTGGTTAGCTACGATTAAGATAAATCTTATACATATAGACTATGAAGTGTGACTATATTCTTTTTTATAAAGTATAGAAGTGTTGCTATATATGTGAGATCATTATTGCATAAGCCCATGACGCACTAGATCTACCCAAAACTTCATAGTGGACCAAGAGGTAAGATATTTCTCATTATCATACTTTGAAAAGCACACTCCAAGAAGCAGGCGCTGGGGGTAAGGGGTGGTGGGGGTGGGGGTGGGCCTCCATGATAAGTTGTTTAAGGTTCTACACCACACGCTATAAATTTTATGGGAGGATGCGTCACCAACAAATTGACAACAAATACAGAGAATTATAGAGGTTCACTGTGGGACATGTACAGAAAACACAAGGAATCCAAAGGTTTTCTGTGGAAGTTTTCTAAGATATATGTGGTTCTGAAATCTGTAATGCGTCTAGGTTTTATAATCCGCTAAAACCAGGAAACACATAATGTGACAGAATTTGATGTTTTTCTTAGAACTTGCTATTTACCCCCGGCAATGATATTAAAATCTTGGTTTATTATATTTAGGTTCGAATTTTTGTATATCCATCAAGTTTCCTTCTCAAACTAAAACGTGCCATGAACAAGCTGGTTATTTTTGCTCCATTCTACTGGTCTGTATGTTGCAACTTTAATGTGGTCCTTGCTCTTTCTGTAGATAAACGCTTTGTGCATGGCGTTCTATGCACGGTCGGAAGAGGCTCGCCAGAGTCATTCGGTTCACAAGCTTGCTTTGGTAATATATTGCAGTTTATCATCACTATTATTACGTGCTTTTGAATGGTGGACATCATTTTCAAGATCTGAAAATTCGTCTATTCTACTCTTACTAGTGTAGTGACTTACATAATAATATTTAATAAATGAAAATCTGTTGGGAACCCCACTTAATTGCAGGGATAAAGTTAAAAGAAGTGGGATTCTGGCTTTGCTTTATCATTGTACTGTAGATGGTTTTCTTTCTCTTTTACCGTCTCTTATCGTTCTGGTTGTTTCATACTAGATAGACATTTATGATTCCAGATTGCACCATTTTTGTGGGAGAGGTGGGGCCTCAAGTGGGTAAGTCTCTATAGTATAAAATGAGAGATCCATTGCAAAGGAAACACCATCATGAATAGATCATTTTTATAGCCTAGATTCTTAGTTGATGTATTGTGCTTGATGAAAACAATTTGATATTTTCTTTTCATGATAAAAATGGTAGAATGTTGTTGTGATATGATTTTAATTTCTGACCTTTTCTTGGCAAATATTGTCCTGGCCTCAATTGTAACATAAGAATGCTATATTCTTGATCTTCACTGGCGATATTCTTCTGTATTTAATTATTTATGTAACATCTTCTCCTTATTCCTTTTCCTCCTCCTCCATGCGGTGTTCCCTTATGCTCCTTACTCCCCTTGTGGAGTCTAAGTATTATGTGTGAAGGAAGTTCTTAGTTATTGGAAATCGAGAAAATAATTAATGATCAACAATTATGTTATTCAATTCATGTGTCAAACATAAATGTCAAATATTGATGGAGTATATACCCCTTGTTACCTCTTTAGTGGATTCTAGCCTGGGGATCAAAATATTGTCATTTCTAAGGGGTCCTCCTGCAGGGAGCACTTGCATTGGAAGATGCATTGTCAAAGGGGCTTCCAATTCAGAAAGAAATAGATGCTCTTCGCGTATACCTTGAAGGCATTGAGAAAGACTCACTTTTGGACCTGGTTCTGACATCCCTTCCTGAAGAGACGAGGAATTGTGGCACAGATACTCTATTACAATTGAACAATAAGGCAAGATGTCCAAACAATCTTGTACAATGCCATTGTTTGTATTGCTGCTATCGACATTACTAACTTTTATGATGAGGATTATATGTTGACATATTAAAGTTACTCCATTCAACTGATACAATTTTAAACCTTTCCATTTCATCATACAAATTTACTTCATTCAACATATCTAGTATGTTGGTTTTCTCATTTTCTTTTGTGTTTAGTTGTTTATCTTTTCAACAGTATTTACAGACACTCTCTGTTCTGCTATTGATTGTAATTTTTTTTTGAGCCCCCGTCATTGTTCAGCTTCTTTTCTACTTTGCCAAATTCATTTGAACACAGTAGAAATATTCCGACATTTTTCTCTTGGAAGATTTTCAATGCTTGTATTGATGTCAGCTGTAAATATTCATGCTTGTCCGGAGAGGTGATTAACTCTGGAATGTTCAAGGCTTTATTGTAAATTATTGTATCGTGTTCATTTGCTTTGTCTAATTGTGATGATGACCCCATATCCTGATAATGATTGTTTAGGTGCTTAATTTGCTTGACATGATGCATTTTGCCCGTAGTCATATTACCTGCAAAGAAGATAGCACACGGTGGCACATTTTTTAGCTTTATACTTGTGCTTAACTGTGTGCCTATTTTCAATGGTTTCCAATTGGATTTGAGTTTATGCTTATAAGTTTAACTCACCTAAGTCCTCGGTTGATTTTGCTTTGATTAGTATCAAGGAAAAAGAATCATTTAGTGTATCATGTACATAACTTCTTGATTGCTTTCACTGCTAGCTTTTGAAAAAAAGCAAGAAGTGAACTGGATAAAGAGCTTAACAAGTTTCCAATCCATGTAGGTGCTTGAACATGGCTAGTGTCAAAAACGGTACAAGAAGAATTAGTATAAGTTTCTGAATATGATATTTGATAATTTTGCCACAATAGATTTTTTTTTTTTTTTTTACGTTTGGTACTTCGTTTTGTTTTCCACCAGAAAGCACGGTGGATTATAGTTTTTAAAAGCAAAACTAGATTTGTGTTTCTTGACACTGCCGATACACATTGAGATAGTTCAATAAACCATAAATAGGAGTTGGCCTATTCAAGCTTCTTGGTGTATATTTGTCGAAGGTTTTGCACTTGATGAGTTTCTTGGCAAAATGCTTACTGCAGGATTTAGACGATACTTTTTTTTAATGTACATGATTATTTGTCTAATTTGATTGTTCTTTTCACAGTTTGATGCCTTGAAGGGAACATTGAGGCATTTCAGTTTGATCCCACCAGGTGGTGGCGGGATTATGACACATTCTTTGGCTCATGTTGCAACCTGGTTGAAGGTTTGTCAAGGACCATGCCTCCTCCTTGCACCACTTTTGGTACACAAGAAATAATGAAACTGAAATACTCCAGAATGGAATTGAATTTTGAATGGGGTGCCATTTCAAAATTCAATTTCATCTCCCGCGTTCCAAACACTACCTTAATGTTTCAAAAATGTTTAAAACACATAAAACAGAAAGTTATGATTTCCTTCTTTCTTAATTACAAGTTTGGAGTGTTTCAGGTTAAAGAGGCCGATCAGTCAGGTGACGGAATTGAATCTCTCATAAACAGAGTGGAGAGCTTCTTATCACAAGGGAAGCTATGTGAAGCTGCTGATACCCTTGAGAATGGCGTCAAAGGCAGCCAGGCAGCAGAAGTAGTCCATGATTGGGTTAAACGAGCAAGGGACAGAGCTATCACAGAACAAGCTTTGTCACTGCTTCAATCATATGCCAGTTCTATCAGCATTACGTAGAACCTCCTCCTGTTTTGATTTTCCGGTGAGTGTGACCATATTTATTCAGTAATTGAGCATACAATGAAACTATGACTTTTTCAATACATGATTCGTTGGGAACAATTTCAGAGCCATCTTATCTCGGGTTGGATTGAAACCCGGAATTTTGTTAGCAATTTGCACTTTTTTTTTTTTTTTTAGTTTTTCCGAGGAGATTTTATACGGTACTCAAAATAAAATACCCTGGATCTTTTTACACCAAAGCTTGCTGCATCATGATTCGTCTGTCCTGTAAGAGATTCTGATTTGATCTATATGGTGGCATTTGTTTTGTGCCCGTTTGGTTGTTCTTCAATTCGCCAATTGTATTATTTTTCAATTAGTTAATTTATGAATTTTGTAGTTTAGTGTTTGGTTGTAATAATTTGAAACACTTAAATTAGGTAGTTAATTATTTTAGTACTAGTTCATATGTTATTTTCTCATGTAATTAGAGTAAAATATAGATTAGAAGTTTAACTAAACTAACACGATTGTATGTTTCTTTGTTTAATCGAAATGTGAATTTGATTAAATGGTGATTTGGTATTGGTCTCAAAATCTAATTGTTTACTATATTAATACAAACTATTATTTTGTTTTTAATAAAATTCTACTAACTAAAAACTGTGAATTAATTTTATTAGAATACCCTTAATATGTCTTAAACATGTCTTGAAACCCCGCTGATCCGCTAACTCGATCCAACCTACTAAAAATGACCCGAATTGGACTATTTTGAGGTTGAATGGGGCTGCAAAAATTGAATTCAGCGGTTCAGATGGCCGATCATGGGTTAAGATTTCGGGTACACCCGAACCGACTCGCAAAACACGGAACAATGACATCTCGTGTTTTACTGCTTAAAACCCTATGCCTCATCGATCATTTCCATATTTTCTATTCCACACCACCACCTTCGATGATTGATCAAACATCTTCATTTGGTACTTCCTTTCTAAATCTGATCCATTGTTGCAATTTTAGAGATTTTTGAATCAGATTTCCATATTCTAAGTTCCACTTCAAGCCTTCGCTACCTTCCAAGTTCTAGGTCGATGAATTCTTTCTAGATCCAGTGTTTTAATCTCCGTTCCAAGTTCCAGATCGAGTGTTTTCAGATCCAGTGTTTTCATCTCCAAGTTTCATGTTCTTACCAGTCACTCGATCTGGACACCAACCTTCTCGCTTTGTATTGTTTTCATATTCTTCTCAGTTTCTCTGTTCTTTGAATTATTTCATTTAATTTCTTAATTAAGTTTCTGAGTCTGATTTGTTTATTATTGTGATTATGTTTATGATTTCACTTGTTTTAATAGATTCTTTTGTTCCCGATTTTGAATATATGACTGCATGTGTAGTTATGTACTTTGTAGGCTAGGGTATTTAACTAAGAATGATTATATTGTAACTTGTTCAGTGTTTTGTTTTTGTTTATGATTGCATGCCTAATAAACAAATGAAACAGAGTAATCCAAATCGGAAACAGTGATTCTGATAGTGATTATATTGTTCAGTGTTTTGTTTATATTTTTATATTGTTCACATTATATTTTTCAGTGTTTTGTTCAGATTATATGTTGTTCGGATTATATTGTTCAGTGTTCTGTTTATATTGTTATATTGTTCAGTGTTTTGTTTATATTGTTATATTGTTCACATTATATTGTTCAATGTTTTGTTCATATTATATTGTTCAGTGTTTTGTTTATATTGTTATATTATTCAGTATTTTGGGTGATTTTGAATTTCTGATTATATTTTTCAATGTTTTATATTTTAGATGTTAAATGGTTCACATTTGTTTCTTGTGACTTAAAATGTAATTTAGATCCTTGATTAGGCTCCGTTACCATTAATCGTCTGTGACAAGATTTTTGTCACATTATGTGTTTTTGTTTCTTAGATATTAAACGGGTTACATTTGATTCTTATGACTTAAAATCCAATATCACTGAATCTCTTTCGTCTTTGTAAATGTTTTTAGATATATATAATGGAGGGTGGTGATGATGGTGTGAGTATCGTGTCTAATGAAATTAGAAATACTGGAACAAGTAAAATGAACTATAATTATATTTTAAATACTACGATGGTTGAACTTCCAACTCCTAATAAAGGAAAGCATTTACTAGTTTGAGACAACTTCACTTGTTTGAAACAAGAACCCAATTTGAAAGATTCTCCTAAGGCTTCTTGTAACTATTGTTCAGAAACCTACTTTTGTGACAACAAGAAAACATAGATCGTTAGCATTGAAAACTCATATAGAATCTCAATATAAAAAATATAGTTTAAGTTATGTAAGGGTAAAAGAACAAAAGTGCAGCAACAACTTACAAATCAAATAACTTATTTTTGAACAATAATTTGAAAATACATTTTCTTGTTGCTTTTTGAATAGCAAACAACCATTGTGATTTAGATGTGAAAGTTACTTCGGTTTTCTTCTGCTTTCTTCTCTATAATCCTTGAGATTCACTATTTAATCCTCTCACCTGTCCTCTTCTTTTGCATCTCCATCACCAGTAAACATGACGGGTTAGGCGAAGAAGAGCCAGTGGAGGGTGGCGGTGCAGCAGAAATGCGTGGAGGGTTTTTTGGCCATGTTGGTGGAGATTGGATAGAGGAAGGAAGGCGAAGTGGCGTTTGGGCATAAATAGAGGAAGGATATGAGAAGGAGAATGGTGGCCAGGGAATCGGAAAAGGGATCCTCTCTCATTTTGAAAATATCACTGACACCATTTGTCCTTTTGAAAACCTAACAATGATATCTCAAAAGCTCAATAGAACTCTGACAGGTTAATAATTTTATATTTTATTTGACTAATTTATATGTTCATCAATTTTTAAACTAAAAATAAAAAAAATATTTAGACCAAGACTATAAAATTTATGCAACAATGAAAAATTTATATATATATATATATATATATATATATATATATATATATATATATATTCGCTGTATTTATTTTCATAAATTGAAAGTTTTAAACAATATTTTTTAGGGTTAATTACATTTTATCCCCTTGTAATTTGGCCCATTTGTACTTTATCTCTTTGTAGTTTAAACATCACCACTTATCTCCCTGTGATCTTGGACTTAAGTGCCACGGTTAAAATTAAGAGTAATTGTGTCTGTTTACTTTGAAATTAAAGGTAATTTTGTCATCTTGTTCTAACTAATTCAAGGGATCTATTTGCAAAATTTTGAAAAACTAAAGGGTCAAAATGTATTTCTTCCTCTGCTCTCTCCCTTCCCGACAACGGTGGCGGCGGCGGCGAAACTTCCTACATCTTCTCTCTTTCTCTCTCTTCTGGGTACCGACCACCCCCATACCGGCCACCACCCACAGCGTCGGCCACCCCCCAACCCAACCATCCACAGCGCCAGTCACCGTCAACCCAACCATCCACGTACACATAAAGATACATATACATACACAATACACATACACATACATATACATACATACATATACATATGAACTAGGGTTTCGATTTTGATTTCGAAATTGAAATCGAAACCCTCGCGTTCGTCTTCGCCGTCTTCGCCATCACTTCACCGTTGTCTTCGTCTTCTTCTCCGTTTCGATTTCGATTTTGAAATCGTTTTCGTAACGGAGAAGAAGACGAAGACGACGGCGAAGACGAACGCGAGGGTTTGATTTCGATTTCGAAATCCGATTTTGAAAACGATTTCGAAATTAAAATCGAAACCCAGTTTTGAAATCGAAATCGAAATCGAAATGGAGAGGAAGACAAAGACGGCGAAAAAGACGAAGTAACAGTGAGGGAGATTAGCGAAGAAGACGAAGATGATTTGAACAAAATACATTTATTACCCTTTAAGTTTTCAAATAGTATTAAAATAGTCCTTACCCAATTTTTTTAAAGGTATAAATGTCAATTCATACTATTTAACGGATTTCCATTGACTTTCGTCCATTGACCGCTAGAGTTAACGGAAAATGTAACCGTGGCACTTAAGTCCAAAACTACAGGGGGGGTAAGTGGTGACGTTTAAACCATAAGGAGGTAAAGTGTAAATAGGTCAAACTACAAGGGAGTAAAGTGTATTTAACCCTATATTTTAATGCTCATAAAGACTATTTTTTTACAATAAAACTCAAAATACTAATAATCGGTCAATAATTTATTTATGGTTTTTTCTATTGTTTAGACTTTTTTAGCTTTTTCTTTTCTCACTAATTTTTTTTTTTTTTTGAAAAAAGTTATTTTTTAACCCTTCTGAAAAATATTCTTATAAAAAAATCCATTTCAATTTTTTTTTTTTTTTAAAAAAATGGATAACTATACCCTTATATATATATATATATATGAACCCTAAATTTCTATATATCAATAATTTGCATAGCCTGCAGCCGCCTCCCTCAACACCCTTTCTCGATCTCGTTTCCACAGACGAACGACCACCAACCATTGCCGTCGAACGATTGCCGCCCAACCACGATCGCCGCCGCCATCACTGTCATTCAATCTCCACCTTCTTCATCTCTATCTATACTGTCATTCCTCGTCACTCGTTGCGTCGTCTCGTCGGTGGTTGATTTTGCGATTTTTGCGGTGGTTGATTTTTGATTTGCGATTTGCAATTTGCGCCGCCGTCCGTTACCGTTGCGTCTCGTCGGTGGTAGTTTTTCTATTTGCAGTGGTTGATTTGCGATTTTGCGATTTGCGCTGCGGTGCTCCAGTCCGCTGCCGCCGTGCTCTTGTCCTCAGATCGAATTTGCTAAGATGATGAATGGATGAAAGCCATCGTGCGCGCATCGTCTGTTCATCGTATGTGAATATTCATACTTGTGTGTCTCTTTGTTTTCTGTGAATGAATGTTCATGTGTGTTTTTATTTTCTGTGAATGTTCATATCAAATTTTTTGGTAAATGTTTATGTTCACGTTTGTTATTCTGTATTGATTAATTTTTATTTTATTTTTTTATATATATATATTTATTTTTTTTTGTAAATGTTCATATCAATTTCTTTGGTAAATGTTCATATTTACATTTGTTTTGGTAAATGTTCATGTCGTCAATTTGTTCTGTGTTGATTTTATTTAATTTTTTTGCGAATGTTCATATCGATTTTTTTGGATAAATATTCGTAATTATTTTGGTGAATTCATATCGTGAATCTATTAAAAAAATATGAACATTCACAAAATGCAAAATATCATCCAAAAATTTCGAAAATTATATAATCTGAAAGATAATTTTTCCTAGATTAATTTAGTGTGTGTGTGTATATATATATTATTATTTTTTTTAAAAAAAAAATCTCATAGGATTAATTTTGTGTTTTAGTTAATCTTGAAAAGCAAGTTGTCACATATATGAAAACGAAGTGACGGTTGTTTTGCAGAGTGGTAGCTATCATAAATACTGACAACATGGAAGGGCATTTTGCAAGGACTGAAGGCTAAGAAGTGAGAGGGGATTGAGAACTAAATAGAAACGGTTGGAGATTCATTTTCGGAATAAGCTAAGTTTTGGGGACCAAATAATTAAATTCCCTTTATTTATTTCTATTTGAAAAAGGGACTTGATAGAAACAAAAAGTATTTTATCAAACTATTGACGCAAAAAATTGTTAAACAAATAAATTTGAGAACTTATTTGAAATTGATTTACCTTAATTTCATGTATTTTTTTTGGGGCGCTTACCAGATGGTCCTGAAAGGAGGAGAAAACTACAGTTTAAATATTTTCCAAAAACATATTACTAAATAGTCCTTTTCGTTTTTTGGACAATTTTACCCCTGCGTTACTATTCATCCGAGATCCATTACGAAAAAACTCCTCGTCGCAACTCCAAATCCATCGTTTAATCAATAAAATAGAGAGATTCATTACATAAATCTATGCAGAAACTTCATCAAACACATCGATTTAAAAAAAATTCGATCAGATGATAAAAGACGAACAGATATGAACAACGAACGATGTTTTTTGAAAAATTCGAAATCGATAATAATTATGGACAGATCGATTATAAACCAACAAACAAAATTAAAGATCGAAAATCTGAACGAAATGCTTATGTGCAATACGAGTTGATGTTAAATATAACACGAGGTCATATTATATTTAACATCATTAAATTTTGAATTGAAAATGATTTAATATTTTCATACTGCCAGATCTGTGTTAAATATAACATCATGTTATATTCAACATGATATCATCTTATTTTAAATCATGATAATTCTTAAAAAAAAAAAACGAAAAATATTTTGAAAAAATAAATAATGTTTGTAAATAAAACATTGTTGAATATAGCACGATCGTGTTATATTCAACATCACATATTATCATAGAAACACAAAACAATTACAACAAATCTCTTTCCAAAAATTAATGCATTACATTAAAAAAATAACATTATGTTATATTCAACATCACATTATTGGATAATCAATTCAAAAATCTTGATCCACGCAATTAAAATCTTAGAAACTCCACAAATATTCGGATCAGTATGATGTTAAATATAATATCATGTTATATTCAACATCACACTGTTACACAATCTATTCAAAAATATTAATCCATGCAATTAAAATCTTGATCAACGCAAATTCCTTTGAAAATGATACTGTGTTGAATATAACACAAGGTCGTGTTATATTCAACATGGTATCATGTTGTATTAAACAATCTCAACACAATCTTCAACCACACATACAAATTCGTTTGACAAAGAAAATCAGATCATTGATAACCAGAGAAAACAAACCAAAACTTTCTGGAAACAAAAGAAAAAACCAAAATCAGATCGGCGATGGATAATGATAACGAACCTTCATCATTCGGCGTAGAAAATAAATCAAAACTCACCTTCATTGTTGTAGATACTTATATATTCCATAGCCATTTAGATTCTACTGGAATTTCGCTTAGGAATTTGATTTGGGGTAGAAATGTAGAATGTATTTCCCCTAATTAGAACAATTTCTTCGCTATTTGAAATATTTTTGGTGCGTTTTCTGCTCTGTTTTTCTGGGTTTTTCAGTTTTTAAAAGGATTAGTGATACATTCTCTCTCTCTCTCTCTCTCTAGGTGGAGCTTGTGGGTATGGTAACCTGTACATTCAGGGTTATGGCGTGAACACACGGTGCTGAGCACGACGCTGTTCAATAATAGGTTGAGTTGCGGGGCTTGTTTTGAGATAACGTGCGCCGACGACCCCAAATGGTGCCATCCTGGCAGTCTGTCAATCCTCATCACGACAACCAATTTTTGTCTGCCGAACTTCGCCCAATCCAGCGACGACGAAGACGAAGCTTGAAGTTGACTGTGAAACTCACGGGAGGGCAAAACCGTTCAAGGAAAAAGCATACTTAAAAAATAAGATTATTTGGTAACAACTGCCGCCTACCATAGGACTATTCGGTGCAAAAAAAAAAAAACTTATGGGGTCATCTTATAGTTTGAGCTTTTTAACTAGATTATATGGTAATTTTCCCATATTTTTTTTCTTGAAAGTGCTTTACCTTAATTTGGCATCTTTGTTTTTTTTTTTTTAATAAATAAATTCTTGTGAAACTTTTTCGAGGTGCATCAAAGAATTGGGGCAAAAAAAGGAAAAATAAATAAATACAATTAATAATAAGAAATTCTATGCATAGATATTAGGATGGAAAAAATATTAGTTCTTATTATTAAATAATTGTAGATAAAAAATTATTTTATAGTGAAAAAAGGTTAAAAATGTAATATAACTTTCAAAACCACCCTCGGGGGCGTCCCTCATATTTTCAAAATGAGAAGGGATGTCTTTATAGGTTACTCAATTGACATGAGGTGTCGTTGAAATTTATTTCAAATGTGTTTTAACTTTTCATTAAAAATAAATAAATAAATAAAAATAAAAATAAAATAAAATTAGAGAGAAAGAAAGAAAAATAAAATTTGACACTAGGTTCATTTATATTCAATAATTGAAGGTGATGTTATCTCAAATTAATCCTTAATTAAATTATAGGTAAATAAAGAAATATTCAAATCAATTCATAAAAAATTAACACAATCCATAAAATAAAATAATTTAGACAACCAAATGGAACTTGGGTTGTTTTTCCATAAAATGCTTGGAACATAAGCGGAAGTTTGTTAAGTTCTTAGAAATTTGTTCCCAAAACTTGGAAACAAAATTGACGATACTTCTTTTAGAGGAGATCAGTAATAAGAAGGGACTTTTTGCTCCGCTGCTCACCATCCAATTTCTTGCATGAACTCTTACGCCGAGGGGATACTTACTGGTGAAGAACTTCTAACGTGATAATAAGTATTCGGATATGAGAGAATATTTTAACAAATATGTTTATAATTTTAGCTCTGAATCGAATTACCTTTACATCAACTATTTATAGGCGAATTAGGCAGGAGATAGATAAATTCCAAAATATGATGTCGCCGATGAGGCCTTTCCACATATTCAACCAGCTACGACCATTGGACAAGCCATGCATGATACATTTATGGAGCAGCCCATGAAACCAGTAGATTTGCGTTACTCTACCGGGCGGGTGTGTAAGGATGTGGGCGAAAAGTGAGTCCTGGATTTTTGGATGGATTCGGGTTGGTAGTTTAAAATTTTAAACAAATAAAATAAATCACTAATTTTTCTAACCGGTTGTTATCTTGAGTTAAGGCGGAAACATGTTTATCTACGTGCACAACCAAACAAGGATAGAGAAATTAAACATATCGATTTATTATGGTTCGGCAAGCTACCCTTGCTTACGTCCAGTCCTCTAAGATCCTGCAGGGATTTCGCAATCCACTAACCTTGATCTCTTTCCCAGGTAGGAACCAAACTCTTCCAATCATTTTCAGAGGTTTAAGATTAACCTAATTCTTTTTCTAGGCTCAGAATCAAACTTTTACACTCTCCTTTCTCACAGGCGCAGGAATAACCTAATTCTTTTACAAACTGAGAATCAAACATACATTTTTAACAAGCTAAAGACTAAACCTGATTAGACACCGACCCGATATGTTTAATCTGCTCACACTCACAAGAATACAAAAAATATATCTTTTTTTCTCACATGAGCTTTTACCACTTCAATTCAAGATATTATCAATTAATGTTCCGATATACTAAGTGATGGAATTACATGAGAATACAAATTTGATTATTATTAATTAAAACACAAAGATTATGTAAATCAGATTATCAGGCAAAAATCGTTTTACGAAATTTTTCAAGATATTCAAAAAAGAAAACGATTTTTATCAAACAAATTAGTACGAGCTCAAGCGAAGATATATATCACGCAAATTCGCATAATATTAAACACTTAAAGTAATTAGAGAGATTTCATCAGAGTTTCCAAGAAAATATGTAGAGACAATAATGTAGCACAAAAATTGGTATTAAAACGATGAAAGCTTTGAACTTCTTCAAAAATCTCTCAAAAATATATTTTAGCAAAAGAACTCTCTTTTCAAAAAGCTGATTTAAATCTCTTGTTCTTCATTCATTTTAATTCAAAAACGTAGATGTATATATATAGGATTTAAACAATACCTATAACGCTTATATTTTCGAAGATATAACCATGAATGCCATATATAGACCGCATATATCCAAACCATTTAAATTTGAAATGTTTTATCCAGAAATACACTTTTAAAACTCTCAATTTAGTTCCAAAAGATTTTGATTTAAATCTCTTAAAGATATAAAGTAGTTTTCCCAGTAAATCTCACAAAATCTGATAATATGGCCAAATCATAGATCTTCAAAATATAAGGTATATCAATGAAAATCAATCAAAGCCCCTTTAAATATGATATTACAACATTCAAAGCCATATAATTAGGGTATAAGATCTTGAAAAATGTTCTAGTCTAATGCATTCTGAATTGGGAAAATTATAGTTTTGGTCCTCGTATTTGCACTCGTTTTTGCATTTGGCCCTCCAAATATTTATTTTGTCAAAATGGTCCTTGTATTTGTAGCCATTTTTTAAGTGGCTCTTCCATAAAAAATAGACATTAATTGTGACGGATTTGAGATATGTGACTTGTATATGCAAACTTCAGGGGTAGAAAAGTAATTTTCTTTTGGGCAAATTACAATTTTGGTCCTCGTTTTACACGCGTTTTTGCATTTGGCCCTCCAATTTTTTATTTTTTTGGTCCAAGTGGTCCTCGTATTTACAGCCGTTTTTAGGTGGCCCTTCCGTATAAAAATAGGCGTTAATTGTGACAAATTTGAGACATGTGACTTGCGCATGCAAATATCAGGCGTAGAAAAGTAATTTTCTTTTTTCTTTTTCTTTTTTTTTCCTTTCCTTTTTTCCCTTTTTTCTTTCTCTTTTTTCCTACTACTTTTTTCCAGCTTCATCCCGCATCCATGGCCGGTTGGGTCACTTTCTCTCTCCTTTCTCTCTCTCTAGAAATTTTGTATCATTTGTTTGGTTTTACGAATATTACACTTAGTGCCCAAATCTTTTGATATATTAACACTATGAGACTTTTAGTACTTTTTATCATAAAATTACTATTGACACATACAGAAATTGTTAGTGTTGTACTTTTTAGAGAGTATAAGAGAATAAAATAAAGATATACCATAAAGGGGTAAAATGATACATAAATAACATGTAATATTTTGTTTATTTTTTATTTTATTTTATTTTTACTTTTTTAGTTAAGATCAACTAGATTGAATATATCACGTTGATGTTAACGATTATTAAATTAAGATAATTTTTTTTGTTAAAAGTTGAAATTAATTTGAAAAAAATAAATTAAAAAAATTGATCACCATTTGGACACTATGAAATCGCCTTTGAAATTTATAATTTGAATGTTCAAGGTACTCAAAATTAATTTTTTTGTTAAAATTGAAATTAATTTGAGAAAAATAAGTTAAATTTTTTTATCACCATTTGGACACTGTGAAATCGTCTTTGAAATTTATAATTTGAATGTTCAATAAACTCAAAATTACTATATTTATTTATTTGTGTATTTTAATTTGTATATTTTAACACTAATACCGTTTATCAATTTTGTGGGATCGAAACAAATGTGAAACTTAAGAGATCAAATGTGCAATTTGGTAAATCTTAAGGGTTAAAAAGTGTAATATTCTTTTAATTATTATCCTACTGAGGTCCTCCCACCTTATAACCTCAACCCACCCCCATCTCTCCCTTTTCATTCCTCCATCTCTCTCTTACCAAAATCATACTCATATCTTCATGTTTTCCCTTTCATTATTGGTTAACCCATTTTTAATTTTCTCTCTTTTAGTTAGTATTTAGGTAACCATCTCAATCTTTCAAAATATATCATCTTGAAAACCATTATTTTTCTCATTTGCTTAATCAGAACTCAAATTTGAAATTACTCAATAAAAATATTAGTTCCGTAAAATATCAACGCTAATTTGTTCATAAAAACATCTAGGGTCAACACGGGTAACCAGCCACGAAAGTTTATCTGTTGGCCCCTTGCAACATGGTGATAATTCAACCCACATCAAGAACAAATATAGTTTTTTTTCCCCATGTTTCTGTAATTCTGGTTCAAATTTATGGGAATAGAAACCATAAAAAAAGGAACGAAAACGCCACTTTTAGTGAATAGTGAACATTCCCTGAAGGTAAAACTGAGGGTGGCTGTTTTTTGAAGGCATATATTGGAGTTGCATTTAATGTGGAAATTTGATATAGTTGGATACAACCATTGGTTTCATTTCCTTTAAGGCAATGACTTTGGGTTTGTGAAAGCACATGGTATTTTTCTAACATGTCGGCTTTGTTGCACATGGTTGATTGCCTTAACTAAGAAAACATGCTTCATGCTCGAATGTTTATTTTCCTTGTCAAATACTAGTTGTTATAACAGAGTGCAGGCAAATAAATAATCAAGTGTGAAATATATAATCATAATGGCAGTGCCTCAATGTGGGCTGGTATTTGGATCATCCCATTATTAAATGAATGTAAAAGGAGAGAGAGGGAGAATGAGAGAAAGATGAGTGTGCGTTTTATGTTGAATTTTTGGTTAGTTTAAAGGGTTTAATTTTATTAACATTATTTTGATGATAACAATAATTTGATAATTTTCCGGACTGATTTATTTATTGAGAAATGTGACAGATTTAGTTATGTGATAATGGACCACGTACGTCATGTAATGATGATAACATTGGATCGATCATGTTAAGCATATAGATTGAAAAATCAAAATATTTTGACATTTTTTTTTTGGGTATTTACTAAGGTAAATGACATTTATATGTCAAATCCGTTTCATCCCGATTTAGATCATGCACTACAATATGTGTTAAATGCTATTGTGTGTGATTAAGTTATAAGTATGCATGCATGAGTGTTTAGATTTGTTAAGATTATTTCCTTGTATGTTTAGTAGGGGTGGTCATGGGTAGGGGTGTAAGTTTAACCCGCAGACCTGCCTCGCCCCGGCCGACTCGCCATCAGGTTGGTCAGATTTTTCTTAAGATTTTTTAGTTTCACCTGAATCCGACCAGCCTGCTACCAAAGCCTATTAGATTAGGTGACCCTCTACCCATACCCGGCCTACCCGAACTCAACCGAATCCATAACCCTAAAGTGGATGAATGTTTTTTATTTTTTATTTTTTATTTTTTTTTTATGGAAATTAATATTGGTAAGTAGTAATTACTATGGATGAATATATGTTTTAATTTTTTATTTGTTATTTGGTGATTATTTTTTAAATTATGTTGACTTGGGCTTGAGATATTTTACAATGGGTGGGCTTGGGTAGAGTAATAGGGCCCGATGATCTGGCCTAATAAATTTTCGTAATACCCTAAGTAGAGCTCAGCCTAGCTCAGCCCAGCCCAGCCCAGCCCATTACCACCCCTAATATTTAGAGGTATTGGGGTTCAAATTGTCAAAAAATTGAAAAATTGTGTTCTACCTAAACCAATGTTAAAAGTCATTTTTGGGCACTCTATGAAATATCACTGTGCATTTTTTTAGTCACAACTTTTCATACAGTTGGAATTTTGAGTTGAAACAATTTTTTTTTAATGAAAATTGACTCTTAAACTTTCCAACGAGTGGTCATTTAGTTAAATTGGAGTTCACATGAAAGAGTTATGCACATTTGAAGTATAGGGTGGTTTATTGTAAATTTCAGTTGATTGAATTTATAATCAGTCAACCTAATGTTGTAGATAAGTGATTTTTTTAGGATTTTTAAATGTTTCAGTCGACCGATTTGATGAAAGAGTCGAGTAGTTGAACCTTTTAAAAATTACTCAAAACAATCGACCGAATGGTTGGATAGTTGACTGATATGCTTTGTTTTTTCAAATTTTGAGAACATTTCCGGAAATATTTTGCCCCACTTTTAACGTTAAATATTTCTAAATTATTTTTTAAATGTTCTCAATATTAGGAAAGTTGACTAATCATATTTGATTGAGTTTAATAGGTGTATTCGTTATGATTTTATTGTGTTTTCTTTTCTATATTTGGTAGTTTCTTTGATTGTATTTTCTTTTCTATATTTGATACTTTCTTGCTAGTTGTCTAGGTTTTTCTTCACATTTTTGTATATAAATAGTGATGTATACTTGTCAATAATATTGAAGATTTCTACCGTCATCAATTTTATTTATGGCATCTCTAATTTTTTTCCCCCTGTTATTTACCTGCTGCTGCAATGGAAGAATCATCACCCATCAACAACCTAACGGCACTACCATCGTCATCCACCTTTTCCCTACCACAAACCACCCAACACCCTGCCACCGTACTGCAACATATGGCTATTCCAACACCTTTCTCCATTTCGCTTCCACCACATGCCATATCTTTCATGCTACCATTACTGCCTAAATATCCAACTCTTTCCACTATCTCACAAATTTTGCCGCTTCCTTCTATTTCAGCCACCACCCATTCGATTCGCGCAACCATACCAATGGGTTCTCCAGCCACGCGACTCATGAAAGATAACTTCTCTCTATTAATACCATATCAGCCCCTCAAAAATTATTTTTATCAAACTACTAACTGTGGTATTCTTAGTGGTGCTCAATTCTTATCGGCTGTGATTTTACACCTGATGTTATCTCTCCACCAACAAATCTACAACTTAGTTCTCTTTTATGGAATTGTCAAGATCAATTGCTTCGAAGCGCTCTTACGTTTCCTTAACGAATGAAATTGTACCATATGTGATGTCTGCAGTGACATCATTTGACGTATGGACTACTCTCCATAATTTATATGCACGTATGATGACTCTTAAGAAGTCTTTAGCCCGAGTAACCAAAGGATCCCAAGGCAATCATTTTCTCAAAGTCATGTCTTCTCCAATCACCTCCATCATCAAATGGGACACGCGAAGAACACAAAGCAAGGGTCTAGCACAGTGTGTCAATATTGTGACAAACCAGGTTACACTGCAAAGCAATGCTGGAACTTTTTCTTTGGGTCAAACAATCCAACTCGACCACCTCTGGATTCCCCAATGCTGGCCAAAAGACTAACCATCCATGTGCCAATTTTGTCCAATTGGGTGCCACATCCAACTCCAATTGGTTGGTCGACTCCAGTACATCTTATAATGTGACGACCAATCTTCAAAATCTTTCCCTTCATTTTGAGTATGATGGTGGTGAGAATGTCATGTTGGGTGATGGTAAAAATGTAAAAGTGACACACACTGGCTTCACCCCTTTACCCTCTCTTTCTAGACCTTTACATCTAAATAATATCCTTTGTGTTCCTAGAATGACAAAGAACCTTATTTCTGTTTATCAACTTTGCTCATTGAATAATGTTTCTCTTGAATTCTCATATTTTTCATTTGTTGTGAAGGATTATCGCACTAAGGAGCCTCTGGTAGCGGGGAAGCCTAAAAGTGGTGTCTGTGAGTGGCCGTTGAAGAACTTATCCAAGCTGGTAGCCTCTCCTTCAGTCAACTCTACCCAACTATTCAACCTATTTGAATGGCATTGTCATCTTGGTCATCCTTTTTCCCCTATCCTACGTCGTATTTTTAGTTTAATTGATATTCCTGTTTATTCTTTCACGTCGAAATTTAACTGCAATTCCTGTAAGTGCAATAAAATGCACAAAACTCCTTTTGCAACTTTCTCAATAAAATCGACGTCTCCTTTGGAATTTGTTTACTCTGATGTGTGGGGTCCTTCCCTAGTTCCTTCTATTGATAGATTTCAGTACTATCTAATTTTTGTGGATCATTTTCCAAAATATATTTAGTTATATCCCATAAAAAAAAAAAAAAAAAAAAAAAGGTCTAAAGTCTCCCACATCTTTCCCAAATTCAAGACCTTAGTTGAAAATTTCTTTAAGAAATCTATGGTCTCATTTTATTCTGTCAATAGTGGTAAATTTATTCACCTTAAATATTATTTTTCTAGTAATGGGATATCTCACTTCTTGACCCCCCCCATACACCAGAATATAATGGTACTGTTGAAAGACGCCATAGACACCTTGTTGAGATAGGTCTTATACTTCTTCATATTGCTAACCTACCATTATACTTTTGGTCATATGCCTTTCAAATAGCCACATATTTGATCAATATAATGCCAATTTCTCTCTTGAATAATGAATCACCTAATCTTTATATTTTTGGAACCCAACTAAATTCCACAAAGTTTCATGTTTTTGGTTGTTTATGCTACCCATGGCTATGTCCATATGCTAAGAATAAATTGGAACCAAGGTCAACTCTGTGTATTTTTCTTGGGTACTCCCTTAATGAAAATGCCTATAAATGTTATGATCCAGCTACCTCCAAACTCTGCCTTTCTAGGCATGTGGATTTTGTTGAACATGAATTTCCATTTACAAAGTTGCAACCTATTGCAAAACAAGTTAGTGAAGACACAATCAACACTTGGCTTCTACACTTTATCATACCCATCCAAGCCGTTGGTCTTATCTTGGAGTCTAATGCCAACCGACTGCCATCTCTACATTTTATGCCTTCTTTGGCCACAGGTAATACTCCAACTCATGATGTACTCCTTACAGAAGCAACCTCAAGCAATTGCCCTTCATCAAATGAAGCTCCGAGACTTAGAGAACAAAATTCAGGTATGAGTATTCTAGCCCTTTTTCCAGCCTATTCATCTTCCCCTTTATCTACATCTACTTCTAATCATTACAGGAATGCACCCTAAACATTCACCCAATGACCACTCGAGCCAAGAACAACATTTGCAAGCCCAGTCAATGCCTCCATCTAGCCACCATTGCCCAAGACCTTATGAACACTTTTATACCATGTGAACCCCTCACTTCACCAGAAGCCAAGTGGTGGCCGCAATTATGCGTTGCCACTTTCACCAGAAGCGTACGGGTCAAGTTTTAGTATAATGGACCTTTCGGTCTAGCATCGTATCCACAGGGATTGGTTGAGATTACTATGGACTACCACAATTATCATAACCTAGTTTTATCTAGGCCGCTAAAAATGTGTTTAATTTATACTAATACTAAACTCAAATACAAATTAAATTAACTATACTATAAATACTATATTGAGATTGTTTAGGGGAGTAGATTGCCTAGATTAATTTCATTTACTTAAACATGTTTGATATCGTCTGACTTACGTTAACGGTATTCGACCTATTCGACAATCTCTGTTCGTAAACTCCCTTGTCACCTCTCCCGAGTGTAAGACGGGGGAATACGCGACTTTGTGTCAACAAAGAAGTCCCCTCAATGTCTTAACGACCCTAGGTCACGTGAGTCTCGCCCCAACGTCATTGATTGCACACTTTAAAACCCCCTCCCGAGTTATTGGATCGTCGCGTTGTGTTTACCCTAGTCTGAATCCGGAGTTACCTCTTCTGAGTGTCAAACCCCGTATTCTTAATATATCTAAACTAGCATATCATCATAGCAAACATAGCAAGCACAATCGAATAACGAAGAACGACTATTAACGAAACACCAATTTCAAAATCACATATTCATAAATATTATTAATCCCTAAACAATATCCATTTAGCTAACGGCCATAACTGTATATACAATGATAAATGAGCTAAACATACTCAAACCATAATCCAAAGTTAAGAAATAAAGAAAGAAATGAGGGAAACTAGTCGTAGTCTGAAGATTCGGCATTAAAACCGTTCCATGATCGCTTCTTCTTTTTTGCCTTGTAATCTTCTCCTTCGGATTTGGTGGAGCATTCCCCAAAACACTCTCAAAATCATAGGAACCCTAAGGGGTCTCCTATGGCCGGGCTTTTGGAGAGAAAAGCAGAGGAGGGTTTAAAGAGGGAGCAAAATATCCAAAAAAATATCTAATCTGTGCAGAAGTGACCGCCTAGACGGTGGGTATGTCGGTTCAGTTGTTGCCGTAACGGTGAAGACAGTGGTGGATTTGGTGACCATCTTGCAATTTCACCGCCTAGGCGGTGAGTGTCCAACAAGAATTGGCCCTCTCTGCATTTTCACTACCACGGCGGTAGGCTTCTTTTTAGAATCTTGCCTCCGTGCTTGTTTTTTCACCGTTCTTCGACCGTTCTTGATTCGATTTGATCGTTTATGGTCGGTTTTCATACCTTTTCACCTTAAACACTTAATTTAATACAAAAAGAATATAAACGAACTAAAACGTAATAAAACATACTAAACATACTTGAAAACTAACAAGTTTGGTTTGAAAATAGATAGGTAATTTACACCTATCACTAAGCTCACTTCCAACAAACAACAAGTCTGTTGGCCTAGTAAATACCCAAGAGGGGGGGTGAATTGGGTAATTAAAAAATAATCAGAATAAAAATCAATAAATCAAATAATTAATTTTATGCCTAAATTAATTATTATTTTTATAATACAACGAAGTTAATCAATCAACTAGGTGTACACACAAATAGTAAAAATAGACAAATTAAGAAAGTAACACACTAGAGATTTATACTGGTTGACCAAGCTACTCTTGGCTAATCCAGTCCCCCGAGCTCCACGAAGGTCGCACCCACTAAAACCAAGATTCCTTTAAAGGTAGAAACCAAACCCGCACACTAATTCTTTTACAGACTCAGAATCAACCTTTACAACTTCATTTTCAAAGGCTAAGGAATAACCTCTACTTTTTATAGGCTAAAGAATAACCTAATTTTTTTTAACACTTAGGATCAAGAATCAAAATCTTACCAAAATACTCCAAATATCCTTTTACCTGATAAGGATTAAACCGTTACAAAATCACTCACAAACACGCAATTCTTATCTAGGAAGAATCACTACCTAAATCTTTTTACAGGAAGAGATTGAAACCTTGCTACCCTTAATTAAATATCATTAATGATATTTAACCCGTCATAACTCACCAATACAAAAATTGATAAGTAAAACTCACTCGGAGCTTCTACCACCCCAGATACATATAAACTCAATTAATATCCCAACTAGTGATAGAATTATGTGAGATGCAGAAATCTAATTTTAACAATATATGGGTAGCAAATTTGAGCATGTAATCAGATTCAAGAAATTGTTTAAAAGAATATTTTCTTTAAAGAATCAAAAATAATTTCTAAGATCAATTTTCAAAGATAATAATAAACAAGTAATAATCAATATAGAAATATCTCACCCGGAATCCACAGAATTAATGATGAAAATAATATAGCTTCAATTCTAGAATCAGCACAAATTTGATCGCAGTTGATTATCAAAATCACTCTTAGAACAACCCAAAGTATAGTTAAATTATCACTCTTATAAAAACTCTCTCAAATATAGACTGATATTTTTTTCTTAGAATAAATAGAATGATTAACTCTCTTAGAAAATTCGTAGGTCTATATAAGGGCACATGTAATCAGCCTCCTAACGGCTAGTTTACAAGTGTCATGATAATAAAATACTCTTATAGACCCTTCATAACATGAGGATTTCATTTAGGTTCAATTTCACTTAATAACAACTTTTAAAACTCTCAATTAAATCCCTAAAGTATTTCTCAATTAAAACAAATAAGTATAGAATTAATTTTATGTACCAAATTGAGAAACTTTAATAATTAACGAACCATATTGAAAGGATTTAATTTGTATATGAACCATATCTCAAATGTTAAGAATATCCCCAAAATCTCTCTCAAATCTTAACCAAAAATGGTTACTTTTGGATTTAAAATCGGATCAACCAATATCCAGAAACTGTGCGTTCAGTCGACTGAAGGATACTGGAAGTATTAAATGCACTTTATCGGTTGACTCGCAAATTCAGAGAGTTTTCCAAGCTTCCATCGGTCGACCTCTCTCTCAACTCGCAAATTTAGAGAGTTCATCCTCTTTTTCCGGTCGACTCCTCAGTCGACTGACCTCTCCTGAATGTCTTCTCTAATCTCATTTTTAAGTTACTTTATTTTACAATTTTACCCCTTTATCCATATGTATATTCAAATGAATTCCATTAATACTTTTATATTCTATTTTAGCCATTTAAAAACTATTTCTTTTTAATTCACATAGGAGCAAATAAATATACTCAACCAAAACATACATAAAAGATGAAATTCATTTTGTGCCATGTGTGTGTTCCTAGATAGGATATTAAGAGCTTATATTTACCTGGATTATTTTTCCTAATGTCTTCAAACTCTTAATACTTCTTCATCATCTTGATATCTTCAGTTAACATCCATTTACTTTGACATCTTCATTATTGGAACTTTAAATCACTAAAACACTTGATCAAATATTAGTTCTACCAAAACATCAATACTTAATTGTTCATCAAAATCTTAGGATCAACAAAGTCTCCCAACATGAACCAATGGAGCCTAAGTCTGTTTCCCATGTGTTAAAGGATTCAAATTGGTGGGTTGCTGTACGTCGAGCATTTGTTACACGCTCGCGTATTGACTACTCGCAAGTGCACAAGGTCCAGTTTTAATATAGTGGATCTTTAAGATCAGATATCGTTCCCACAGGGACGGTGTGAATAATTGAATACCACAATTTGCATAATCTCATATTATCCAGACAGTTCAATAAATGTTTTAAAATTGAACTAATTAAAACTAAGTTAAACTACAATTAGTGAGTTAATCCTAACTAAGTTGATTAACTAGAGATTGATTTCGTTCACTTAATTCATGTTTGATTTCATTTAGTTAACAATAACGGAGTTTAGGTATTCGACAATCTCGGTTCGTAAACTCACTCGCCACCTCTCCTAAGTGTAAGACGAGTGAATACGTGACTTCATGTCAACAAAGAGGTCCCCCTCAATGTCTTAACGATGTTAGGTCATGTGAGTCTAGCCTCAACGTCATCAATTGCACACTCACTAACGCCCTTTCGGGTCGTTAGATCATAACGATGTGTTTACCCTAGTCCGAATTTAGGATTACCTCTTCCGAGTGTCAAATCCCGTATTCTCAAAACCAACCCTAATACCTTAACAAGTATATTAAGATCGTAATAAAATGATAAACACAATCGGATTTAAAAACAAACAACCGTTAAGGAAACATATATTAAACCAAACAAGTATTTATATTTATCTAATCTAACATGATCTTGGCCATTGGAACATTAAACCAAGAGGCATTTATCATCATTTACAATAAAACATTAAATTACAAAGAGAGAAGTAAAGAGAGAAAGATCAAATCTTAAAGTGGAATGATCCACTGTTACCAAATATCTATCCGCCAATATTTCCTGTTCTCCGGATGATGAATCTCTTCTTCAAGAATGGCCAAGGATCACCTCCTAAGGTTAGGGGCGTCCAAGAGTGTCCAGCCTTTACAAGGGAAGTGGGAGAATTGGTATTTATGGGTGCAAAGTTTCAAAATATCTGAAAATATCTATTTTGTTGTGCAGAGGTCACCGCCGCTGTGGTGGGTAAGTCAGCTAGTTCTCTGATCTTTTACGGCTGCGGCGGTGGCCTTGTGCTGTGGCAGTGGGACGTTGGGCTCAAATAGCCCTTCTTTGCATTCTTACCGCTGCGGCGGTGGGTCTTGCGTTAATAAAACCTTGTTTTTTCAACATTTCTTTATCGTTTTCCCAACGTTTTTGCTTGTTTGTCGCTTGTTTGCGTCCCGACACCTGAATTACATAAAAACTACAAAAACGCAATTAAATATAACTAATTTACTCGAAAACTACTAAATTCAGTTTAGAAGTAGATATGTATTTTTCACCTATCAGCTGCTATGGCAGAAGAATTTCAAGCATTGAAAAAGCAAGGAACATGGCTTTTAGTTCCTCCCAATCCAACTAAAAAACTAGTAGGATCCAAATGGATTTTTTTCGGAAAAACACAATGCAAATGGCTCCCTAAATAAATACAAAGCTCAAGTAGTTGTGCATGGATTTAGTCAAAGGCCAGATATTGACTATATTGAAACTTTCTCGCCTGTTGCTAAACATACAACAATTCGATTATTTTGTCTATTGTTGTTACAAAAGATTGGCCTCTTCGTCAATTAGATGTCAACAATGCATTTTTGCATGGGAATTTGACAGAAAATGTATATTTGGCTCAACCAAAGGGGTTTACTGATAAAAATATACCAAATTATGTATGCAAACTAAAGAAAGCAATTTATGGGCTTAAATAGGCTCCTCGGGCATGGTACTCAGAACTCAGGATTTATATCTTTGGGATTTTGTGTCTCACACTTTGATCATTGTATTTTTATCTACTGTCATTATGGGATAACGCTTTACTTGGTAGTATATATAGATGATTTAATAGTCACAGGAAGTCATACTGATGCAGTAGATAAGTTTATTCAAAATCTTAGTTATCAGTTCTCGATTAAGGATCAACCTCAATTACTTTCTTGGTGTCTAAGTGGTTCAAAACCCTAATGGGTCATTTCTTTCTCAAAAGAAGTATATTGATGATATTATTGCCAAAGTTCAAATGGGTGGATCAAATGCCATTAGTACTCCCATTGCCACCGGCAACAACTTATGTTTGGAGGATAGTACTCATTTTGAAGATCTAAAACTTTATCAAACTATCGTTAAAACTATGCGGTATTTGTCTTTAACTAGACTCGACATCATATTTTTCGTAAACAAGCTTGCTCAATTTTCTCTTCGACCAACTATTAAACATTGGTCTATTGTGAAGCGTTTTGTTTGTTATCTAAAAGACACCATTGACTATGGTCTCTTTCTTTATCGTCGTTCACCTCTAGTTCTTCATGCATTCTTTGATGATGACTAGGCTGGAAACAAGGATGATAGATCTTCCACAAGTGCTTATCTTGTTTATCTTGGTTAAAAACTTGTTTCTTGGAGTTCAAAGAAACAAATAAGTGTGGCTCGTTCTTCAATTGAGGCAGAATGCAGGCCAGTTGCTTCGGCAACAACAAAACTTCTTTGGATCCAAAATCTCCTTAGGGAGATTTCAGTTTCGTTGTCCCAAAAACCGGTGGTCTATTATGACAATTTGGGAGCCATATATTTGGCAGGAAACCCAATGTTTTACTCTCACGTGAAGCATTTGAAAATTAACTGTCATTTTGTAAGGTCTTTCGTTCAAAAAGACCAATTTCATGTCGCTCATATTCGTGGAAAGGATCAACTCGCTGACTTGCTCACGAAAGCACTCTCCAGATTTGAATTTGAAGGCTTTCGGTCCAAGATTAGCGTTACTCCTCGACCGCCATCTTGAGGGGACATATTAGGAAAATTGACTAATCATATTTGATTGAATTTATTAGGTGTATTCATTATGATTTGATTGTGTTTCCTTTTCTATAATTGGTAGTTTCTTTGATTGTATTTCCTTTTCTATATTTGGTAGTTTCTTTGATTGTATTTCCTTTTATATATTTGGTGTTTTCTTGCAAGTTGTCTAGGCTTTTCTACACATTCTTGTATATAAATAGTGATGTACACTTGTCAATAATATTGAGGATTTCTACCTTCATCAATTTTCTTTAATCAATTGATTATATTTTATTAGAAATATTTTGAAAGAGATTTTTATGTGAAACATTTTGTTTTTTTAAATTGAGGGCTTTAACATAAATTAATTTTCTTCCTCAAACTTTCTGATTTCGTAATTCTTTCGATAAAACATTATGACCTATATTTGTGGCTAGATTTTTGAATTGATTTGAGACTTGAGCCTAGACTATTTTTTGTCTTTATTCATTAGTAATTTGATGGAGTTGTGGTAGAGAAAATTTAGGGTCAAAAGGTTAGGATCCTAGGGTTTAAATCTATGGAAATATCACCTAAAACTAGCAGTTGGAGATGATATGATTTTGAGCTTAAATTGACTACGTTTTTCTATTAAAAAATTAATATCAGAAGTGTAGAATTTTTTAAATTCAAGTGTTACAAGAGAAAGAAAAAGAGAAAAGGCAAAAAAAAAATAAATAAATAAATAAATCTTAATATTTTTTAGAGAAACCAAAGATAGTTTTTCTGAGGAAAAACTCTTGATCTTTTGAAGCTGATTTCATTTACTACATTATATTGCTGTGATTATTATTATCTACTTAAAATCCGGTGAAATCATTATTTATATTACATTATCTTTGTGAAATTTCTTGTAAATATATTCTATACATTGCTTCGAATATCACTTAATTAGATCTTATCTTGAGAAAGTGAATTAAACTTTGTTTCCAAAAATCATTTTAAAAAATTCTTAGACCTTAAACTTGGAAATTATTTCTATTATGAGTTAAAACGATTTGATATAATTTATCGGGGCTATCTGATTTTGTGCTACATTTGTTTTAAATCCAGATAAACTTAACACGATTTTAAATTGAATATCTTGTAATAGTATGCACTTATATAACACTTAAAATCGATCTTAATGTCAAATTTGATATTAATAATTGTTGGTAGAAGCTCTTTGTGAGAAAAAAATATTTTTTTTTGGTTTTTGTATTTGTGTGAGGTTATATCTTGGATCTAAGTGTAAATTGTTTAGGCGAGAGTGCGACTGAGTATAAGGGTAATTTATTCAATCAGGATTGTAAGGGGTTTGATTCTCACCTGGTAAAAGAATCAGAAAGGTTTTAGTGGATTGAATTCCTTGCGAGAGTTTAAGAGAGTAGACGTAGGCAAGAGTATCTTGCCGAACTATTGTAAAATATCTGGTGCCAAATTTTTCTATCCCTTTCTCTTTGTGTGCCTAGAAATAACACTTCTGCAATTAATCAAGATTAAAATCGAATAGGCTAAATTATTTTGATTAACATTTTTTAAACTACCCAATTCACCTCCTTCTTGGGTAAATTTTTGGGCCAACACTTGTGTTACTTGATCTTGAACTATATATAAAATCTATAACTATCCTCTTTTGTCCAGGCGTCTTTCGAGAGTGAGTTAAGCCCCATTGGGTTTCTACATGGTACCAAAGATTGACCTTTTGTCGGATATTGGGCATGTTGAATCCCATATCGATGTTGGTATTCAATACGCTCCTTCATACGCAGGGTGAACTTTTGTCAAACCATTACGAATAGATATCGAGGGACCAACATCGATGTAGGATTCAATACGTCCAACACCAAACAATAGGCATGGCTCTAATACCATATAAAAACTCAATAGGCCTAACTCACTCTCAAAAGATGCCTTAAGAAATAAAGGTATCCCCATACTTTATGTATAACTCATGATTAGGTAACACAAGCGATATGGGATTTAACACTCCCCTTCATGTGTAGGGTGGACTTTGCCAAACTACTACCAACGAATATTGGGATGAGAAAGCAATATTGATGTGGGATTTAACACGCCCTTTCATGCGCAGCGTGGTGATAGGTGTAATTTATCTATTGATTCCCAAGCCAGTTTTGGTAGTTTTCAAGTATTTTTATAGTGTTTTAATTAGTTTTTATTTGTTTTGTTATAAACCAGGTGTTTGGGGCGAAAATGGATGAAAACGATCCATAAACGAGCAAGTCGGTGGAAGAACGGTGGAAAAACGAACAAAAGGATAAAAGTTCAGAACTTGCAGCCCACCGCTGTAACAATCAAAGTACAGATAATTGCTACATTTCCACCGCTGCAGTAGTCAAAATGCAGAGAGCTCCACCGCTGTAGCAGTTATCCGGCAGAAAGCCACCGACTTTTCCACCGCTGCAGAGGTCAGGCGCCAGACAGTTTAAATATTTTAGGATATTTTGGATCCTATAAATATCCTCTCTTCTCCCCCAAACACTTAGGAACATTTTTGGGAGCGTCTTGAGAGCTCGAAGGCCTATTAACCAAGAGAAGAACACAACATCAAGAAGAGGAAACATTCTCGGAGCAGTTTTACCGTTGATTCTTCGGATAACGGCTAGTCTCCTCGTTTCTCTCTTTTATTCTTAGTTTGGTTGATAGTTTTGTATATTTTTAGCTTGTATTTTGTCGTATATGTGGTTATGGCCATGAAAAACTAAACATATATTATCTAAGGAGCAGTTGAACGCGCCCCGATTTTTCAGAGAAAACCAAAAAAATATAGATATATGTTTATATATGCTTGGCGCTGGTAAAACGAGAAGGGTTTTTAAAAACGTCGATTTTCTCATTAAAATATACTTAAGCCTGTTTTAGAAAAATGAGTCGCCGCCTAGCATTGGGTTTAAATGATGTGCTAGGTCACCATATTTTTCTTTTTTGAAAATAATTAAAAAAAAATGGCTTAAGTAAAATTTGACTCCAAAAATAATATGGTCTAACCAGAGATTCGTTTAAAGAGTTCGGGGGTCAGTTACGCTCGGGGAAGGTGTCAAGCACCCCAAGACGCCCGTCCAAAGACGGTACCTTATCCGATTAAGTCCAATTAGAATTTAAATCCGAATGTTTTTATTTTATTTTTAAATCCTCCTTATATACACATATACACATACACACACATTGAGGGAAGTGATCTCCCTTCTAAACCTAGACCGTTCTGATGGAAGGCTGTGAATTTTCCACCTCATCTTGTTAACACATTATATTTAATATGAGTTAAAGAAAACACACGCACCCACACGCACGCACACATTGAGGGGAATAATTTCCCTTCTAAATTTAAACCGTTCAAATGGAAGGTTGGAAATTTTCCACCTCGTATCGTTAGCACATTATATTTAATACAAATTAAATAAAACACCCACACACACGCATCGAGGGAAGTAATTCCCTTCTAAATTTAAGCCGTTCAAATTGAAGGTTGGGAATTTTCCACCTCGTATTGTTAGCACATTATATTTAATACAATTTAAATAAAACACCCGCACACATGCATCGAGGAGAGTAATTCCCTTCTAAATTTAGCCATTCAAATTGAAGGTTAGGAATTTTCTATCTCGTATTGTTAGCACATTATATTTAATACAAATTAAATAAAACACCCGCACACACGCATCGAGGAGAGTAATTCCCTTCTAAATTTTAGCCATTCAAATTGAAGGTTGGGAATTTTTCACCTCGTATTGTTAGCACATTATATTTAATATAAATTAAATAAAACACCCGCACACACGCATCGAGGAGAGTAATTCCCTTCTAAATTTTAGCCATTCAAATTGAAGGTTGGGAATTTTCCACCTTGTATTGTTAGCACATTATATTTAATATAAATTAAATAAAACACCCGCACACACGCATCGAGGGGAGTAATTCCCTTCTAAATTTAGCCATTCAAATTGAAGGTTGGGAATTTTCCACCTCGTATTGTTAGTACATTATATTTAATACAAATTAAATAAAACATCCGCACACACGCATCGAGGGGAGTAATTCCCTTATAAATTTAGCCATTCAAATTGAAGGTTGGAAATTTTTCACCTCGTATTGTTAGTACATTATACTTAATACAAATTAAATAAAACACCCGCACATACGCATCGAGGGGAGTAATTCTCTTCTAAATTTAGCCTTTCAAATTGAAGGTTGGGAATTTTCCACCTCGTTTTATTTACTCAAAAAAAAAAAAAAAAAAAAAAAAAAAGAAAAGTAATAAATAAATAAATAATAAAGGAAAAAAAAAAAAAAGAAAAAAAAATCTAATTTACAAAAAAAAAAATTAGTATAATAACAACTTAAAAAATAAGAGTAAGATTTACAACAGATGAAAATTTACCACCTTCTTGGAGATTTTCTTCTTCAAAATTACAATAAAATGAAAATAATATTATTTCCTTCAAAATTTTTCTCCAGATTTCCCCTCTCCCTTACAAAAATTCCTCTCAAAAATTTCTTCCCCTCCAAAATCCTCCTCTCTTCTGAGTTGTCTGAGCCCTCTTCTATTTATAGGAAATTTTTTGAAACTCCAGGCGTGCGAAAAGGTAAGGAAAAGGGGGTGGGTGCACCGAAATTTGGTGCACCCACCCTCTTTTGGGTGCACCAAAACTTGGTGCACCCAAAAGGGGGGCTTTCTGCCCCCTTTTCTTTGCTGGCCGCATGTGCGGCCAGCTTTAAGCTGGCTGCACATGCAGCCTGGTCGCACGTGCGACCTTCGTGCACCCCTCCCACCCCCGTTCGGTTCAGACCTCTCTCGTTTTCGTCTATTTCTTGTCCATTTTGTTCTGAATTAACGCGTTTTTATTCCACTTCGAAAAATCTACAAAACCAAAAAAATAAAAATCAATTACTAATATTTAATTTACTTAAGAGATTAATAAAACTTAATTTAGCAGTATTAAACCGCATAAATACGGTACAATCAAAACAAAATAAATAAAAAAATAAAATAAAGGTAACTATAAAATAAAGTATAATTTTTTGCGAGGCGGTCAAAATACCGTGTCTACAGCAGTGTACTTCATAAAAACATTGTTTGAATAAATCAATGTTTTGTTAATGGTTGTTCATATTTATCTGATTGTGTTTACTATTTTATTACAATCTTGACATGCTTGTTATGATAATAGGATTGATTTTGAGAATACGAGGTTTGACACTCGGGAGAGGTAACCTCGGATTCGGACTAGGGTTTAAACACAACGTGACAATCTAATGACCAAAGAGAGCATTAGAAAGTATGCAATCTATGAGGTTGGGATGAGACTCATATGACCAAGTGTCGTATAAACGCTCGAGGGGGACTTCGGCATTAACACGAAGTCACATATTCATTCACTTTATACTTGGGAGAGGTAGTGAATGAGATTTCGATACCGAAATTGTCAGATAGGATGAATGTCATTAATATAAACTAGATTGAAATGAACATGTTTAAGTGGATGAAGTTAATCTCTAGTCAATTTAAGTAGGCTAGGATGATCATGGACTTGCAAGTCGATTCTTTCACAACCACTAGGCCAAATCTTTAGGTTTAATTTAGTTATGTAATTAATTAAATTAAATATGACTTATCAAATGGTCATTCTTATTGGGCTTTCAATTTCTTGACCTCCATTACTTCATGCTACAAATTGGACTTCTCGGTTTTTCCATCATCATTGCGTCTCCTCTTTATCTTCTCAAAATTATAAATGCAAAGAAAAATAGTAAAAAGAGAGGGATACATTTTGGAAGGAGAAAATGATATATAGAAAGAGATAAATACAACAAAAAGAAAAATGAGACAGAGCATGCAAGCCCTTGAAAAACCTTCAAAAATTAACCACAATCTTGAATGGATTTAAAAGACCAATTTACAAAATTATAACCAATCTACAATCCAATCACATGGCTCAAATGGTTTTAGTCCATGATCATTCCCTAACTAACATATATAATACATGGCGTGTAAAATTTTCAAGAAATGGTTAATCCTATTATGAAATTAAATTGGATCGATAAATATTAACGTTTCCTGATTAAATTAAGAAATTATTCTTATTCAAATTAAATCAAATTCTACGTCTATTAAAAATTATTGTATAATTAAAATAGAATTTGATTTAAATATTAAATTATTAAAATTCTTTGTCCATTAAAATTATCTCATAATATTAAAATAGAATTATTTGATAAACGTGTAAAAACCTTCCCATATTAGAAAATAAATAAATAAATAAATATTAAATTAATATGGATAGTTATTAAATTTAAATAATTAATAATAATCATTATCTATAAATTATTATCTAATAAGAATTTAAAATGATTAATTAAATATTTAATTTAAGAAGTTTTAAAATTTAAGTTTCAAATAAGATACCAAATCTAATTTGATAATTTTTTTCAAATACATTTTAAAAAGATATCAAATCTAATACGTTCACAATTTAAAATTCAAAATTAAAAGGCGTAGTCAACATTAACTTATTCTTCCTAAATATTCGAAAGACGAAATCTACATAATTTATGAAATCGCAGGTAATTCGAATTCTGCCGGAAAGAAAATCGAACCACTGCATTGGGAACCACTTCGTACCACTACAGCTATGCCGTTGGAATGCCAAAGCAGTACAAGCATTTCCATGATAACAACGCGTTACTTGCACAAGCTAGCAACGCCCGACGGTGGGGGTGCCACCATAGACGATTGCGCTGTTACCCTTGCTATCTGGAACCCTAGGCTCCCACCACCTTTGTGGTTTTAACCGCGACAATGTTCTCTTAATTTCCTATTTTTTTTATTTTTAAAATTTTTTTAAAAAATAATTTTATAAAAATAAAATAAAAACACTTTCGGATTTACACGCGATCGAATATCGTCAATATTCCCACGATCATTCATAAAACATAACCAAAAAATTATTTTAAGTTAATTATGAAGTGGCTCTGAAACCACTTTTAGATATCAAATTGACATATTTAGGCAACGGAATACAAAAAATTAAATCACAATTCAATATCCAATTCCTTAAAGTCGGATCTTATTGTACCAACATTAAAATAATAGAGCAGGCAATATTAAAACACTTTTATAAAAGTATTACCTCTTTTGATGTTTCAACCTCAAAGTTGATAGTTCACGAGGTGTGATCTGAGTAGGTTCTTCCGAGAGTGTCAAACACGAGCAGTTCAGCTATTAGAGATTTGATTATCTTAGAAGTGACAAAGATGTCTCACCTCTAACTATATACACAAAGAGAATCTCCGAAAGAAAAGTGTTCTTGAGATTTCTAAGATTATATCTAATCCCAAGACTTTAGGATGACTCTGATTTGAATCTAGGTGATAGTAAGATTCAAATCACTAGTGAAATCCGAAAAACGCAATCTTACAGATACAGAGATCTTAGAGAAAATGAGGGATGGAAACATATGTATGGGGTGGCTGAATTTTCTTCCAAGTGGGAGACCATTATTGGTTTTCCACTTTATATAGATTGTCCAAGGTTCAAAATCCTGGACCCCTTCGTTTTTGTATTTACACGTTGGTCCCTGAACTTCTTAAATTCAACATTACTATCAATTTCTTTTTCAATGACTCTTTTAACATCAATTATCTATTATGTGTGATCCAATAGGTTCATACTAATTTTTTATAGTAAAAATAATTAATTAACTAATTATTTTACTAATCAATTAATTAATAAAAAATAGAAGAATCCTAATTTTTTTCTTCTAGAAGAAGATGCTCTTTTCCTTAAAACATTTCCTCCAACTGTGAGTCACGTCTACCCACATATCAAAGTCATATCTAGTTGGAATAAATTTAACCAAAATATACCCCAGGTATGATAAGCGTATTACACGATCTCTTTATTTGTGTACATGAAAGGACCAACAGGATATGCCCTTATTCCAATCATTTGTATTTGATTGATAATATAATTCTTTGTGATACCGATTGGAATCTTATCTCAATAATCACAATACTCTGGGGCAGAGTTTTGGGTGAATTATACTAAATCAAATCACATGGGTCACATCTCATTTTGATAAGAATGATAGATCCTTTCTTACATACTCGTTTATTCGCATGTATGTCCCACTATATCCAGTGAATACCTTTCAAGACTCATGGTTAGAGAACAACACTTAGTGATATCAAAGTATAGCTACGCATACATGTAATATACAATATCTTAAGTACAAAAGTTCATGGAATAAGATCACATCTTAGATATCATATTTTGACTCAAGCAAAACTATCATGTAGGATATCAAGGATAATCATGTTCGGTCTCTTACTACTCTTAGTAAATCCCCATAAATATGTTCTAGGATCTCATATTAATATATTAAGACTCACCATTCTCAAAGACAAAAACATCGGATTAGGCTAGTTTAGATTGTTGAAGACAATTTTCAACAATCCAATGCTGATTATAAACAACTTAGAATATCAAGTCACCAAATATTTTTGGTCTCCTATTTAATCACATTAAATAGCAAGAATACTTTTTATTGATTCTTGATATTAAAATATTTTTATAGATAAAAGCCTTCAATGTGATAATACAAGATTGACTTAGTACTTACATCCAACACTTACCAATTTAATGGTAACTCTTCCATTGCAGGACACAGGACAATACAAATCTATTGTTTTTTTCCTTAAGCACCTCTATTCCCTGATCTTAGTCTAGATCTTAACAACGGCTTTGAATATAGGCATGTGCCTTGCTTCCTATATCCATAAATTGAAAGACTCGACAATATTTGATGTTATCTCTCCATATTTGTTTACCCTAAAACAATGCGTTGCATTAACATTATTTTAGAATGCTTTTGACAAATGCAACAACATCAATCCCCCCTTCAACAATGATGTTGTTAATGTGCTGATTAAACAAACTCTCTGTCGAGGTATAAGATTCTTCACGAAACTTCTAAATAAGTTATTCTTTAACCATTCTACAACTACTAGAAAGCTTATATCTCAAATTGTTCTTGAAGTGCTGAAGACAAAATGCATTTAAACACATTAGGAACACCTTCTTTATTGCTGAAAGCAACCCCAGGTTCCTGTCGAAAATTAATGTAATCTGACGATTTAGGGACACTATATTATATAATTGTCCCAAAAACTAACTTTAATTTTCTTATGTTTTCTAATAAACAATTTCAAATGCATATGAAAATATTTTTGGAAAAAAAAAAAAAACTTTTAATCATGTATATCAAAAAATAAAAATAAAAAGTCACCGACAATGTGCAATCACAAAAAGTTATTTTTATGACTTATGTTGATTCTCATCCTTTCCTGTAGCACCAAGAAGGCATTTTTTATATCTCGATTTAAAAAATATAGGATCCAAAAATAAGATAGGACAACAAAAATTATAATCAATCATACAAGCAACAAAGCAAACAAATAATCTAATAAAATGACTAGTTGACTTATCACAGTCAATATCAAATCGTGTACTGTGGTATGTCTCCCATATGGCATCCTTATACAATAACAATTGATCATAACCTATTCATGATTGTACGTTATATCTAACATATATTGTTCTTTAAAGTTAATTAAAACCTCAATAGGGAGTTTAAGAGGTTTCTTACGAACTTCATTAACTATGCAGTTTGCAACATCCGAACTCATTCAAGAATTAGATGTAGTTCGAGAAGCTGCAAAAAAAGTGTGAACAAGATGAAGTTTTTTAATATAGAAACACCTACTAAATTTATCAGCAATAGCATGAACAAATCAATTGTATACAAATATCATCTTCATTTTGCACCAAGCTGTAATTCCTTGCTTTCTCCAATGCAAGCCATGCATGATTGTGCGTTATATCTAAGCCCATATTGTTCTTTAAAGTCAATTAAAACCTCAACAGGGTACTTTTCTTACAAAGTTCACTAACTATGCAACTTGAAACAACATCCGAACTCATTCAAGAATCAAATATAGTTTGAGAAACTGCACCACAAGTGTGTACATGATGAAGTTTTTTAATATAGAAGCACCCACTATATTTATCAACAATAGCACGAGCAAACCAATTGCATCCAGATATCATCTTAATTTTGCAACAAGTTGTAATCCTTCTCTTGTCATTTTTCAAATAACTAAATTCAAAACCAACTTCAAGGGCATACTTAACCAAAACATATCTAAAGTGAGAAGAGCCAGCAGCAAAATATTGTCCCACCCCCTGAATACCATCTTTCCAATCAGTTGATAACCGATTCTGTTTTTTATGAGAGTAATATTCAATTAAGAAATATTTCTCAACCTTATTATACTTAGCCCTAATTGTTGTCAAGTTAATGTCACTTTACTATTAGATGAATTCCTCATACAACTTTGAACATTATCAAGTTTTTAAATTTATAAGTCTGAGTATATTAACTTTCAAATTTATAAATATTTTAAAAAGTTAATATATAAATGTTTCTTGTTCAATTTTAAGGGTGTTTGGTGAACAATTCACGAATTTAAAATTTTAACTCATGCAATTCACGCACTACAATAATTTTTTTAGAAGTCCAAAATTATTGTATTAAAAGTCATTGTAATTTTTTTTTCATGTAAAAAAATAAAGTAATCTTTATGGTGTATAGTTACTTTGGGCTTTTGACATAATTGTTAGACTTCTCAAAAAAATATTGCACCGAATAAATTGGATGAATAGTAAATTACAAAATTTAGAGTTTGACAAAAAAAAAAAATTGCATTTTAAACGTTAGATGTATAATTTCATTATTTTAAATAGATAATTAAACAATAGAATAAAATTATGATTGTAGAAGTAATCTTATTTTCTCTATTTCATTCCGTTCATATCTTACGGTTTTTTTGGGTAGTATGTATGATGTTTTACCTAATGCCTCTATTAACTAATCAATTTTTTTCCCTTTTTTTTTTAAAGAAGAAGAAGAAGATGTGTCTACCTTACATCTCTAAGGAACAATCACTTCTTTAATTTTTTTTTTTTTTGGAGTTTCTTAATGTACACTTCACTTGTTATACATTTCATAAAAAATAAATAAAAATTATTTAATTAAATTATTATTTTATTCTTTAGTTTACTAACACATATATCCCTTAGACTTTTTTATTTTTACACATTCCTCTCATTCTATCTTGCTCCCTTATGAGACGAACTACCATCGCGGAGACGGCACGGGCGTCAAATTTTATCTATCTACTCTCTCTTTCATTTTCTAACCCACCAACCCCCGCTGGTACTTCCCCTCCACCCACACCCGCTGTTATAGATCTCCCACTGAGCGCCACCTACCCCCTATCCACTACTTCTCTCTTCTTCTTATTCCTCCTCTCTCTATACATACATATATATATACAAACAACAATTACTCAGATCTACAATCTTAGGTCTATAGATCTGAACTCAGATATACAGATCCAAGCAATTCTTTTTTTATGTATGTGTGTGTGTGTGTGTGTGTGTGTGGAGAGAGAGAGAGAGAGAGAGACGAATAATAAGAAGAACAAGAAGAAGAAAAGGAATAGGGGGATAAGGAGCAGGGGGACTGGTGGACAGGGGACCGATGGTGCTGGACGATGGTGGGAGGTGGGTTGGGGGCGAGGGTTGTTGGTCAAATTTTATGAAAACAAATGGGTTAAAAATTAGTAAACTTATTTTAAGAGGGATAAAAAATATTGAAAAAGGATCTTGAGTCTTTCATATTCATTCTCTTGAATTACAAGGGTATATATAGAGTTTGATTCTAGAGTATCCCTATACCCTAGAATCAATCTATTACATAATCTAAATTAGGAAGCTATTACATAATCTAGAAAAATATAATTTGTACCTTATTTAACACTCCCCCTCAAGTTGGTGCATGGATGTCCCACATGCCCAACTTGTCTAGAAATTTTAAGAATACCCGATTTGATATTTCTTAGGTGAAGATGTCGGCCAATTGATCCTCTGATTGAATCTTAGGCAATTCCATAATCTTTCCATCCAACTTTTCCTTAATGAAAAACTTATCATCCTCGACGTGCTTTATACGGTCATATTGAACTGGATTATACGCAATGTCATATGCTGCTTTATTATCACAAATATAATCGAATAGGTTGTTCAGATAAATAACCCAGCTATTGTAAAAAGAGTCTTAGCCGTAATGTCTTACACAATACATTTGCCAAACCTCTGAATTCAATTTCTGCACTTTAGGAAGCTACAATATTTTGTTTCTTACTTTTCCATGTCACAATGTTACCTCCTAGAAAGGTAAAGTATCCAAAGGTAGACCGTCTGTCACCTACATTACCAGCCCAATCAGCATTGATATAGGCTTCTATGCTTTGATGGTCTGTGTTTTTAGAGAATAATATTCTTTTTCTTGGAGCAAACTTTAGGTACCTCAAAATGAGAATAACTGTATTCATATGTTGTTCTCTAGGATTATGCATAAACTGACTGACAATACTCAAGGCATAAGTCAAATTTGGTCTAATATGAGATAAGTACAACAATCTTCCTACAAGTCTTTGGTATCTTCCTTTGTCAACTAGTACTTGATTGGGCTCAACACACAACTTTAGACCTTCTTCTACGGGTGTATCAACTGGTTGACATGCTGACATATCAGTCTCTCATAATAGATCTAGTGTATATTTTCTTTGAGATAGAACTATCCCTTTATTAGATCGGGATACTTCAATCCCAAGAAAATATATTAGAGGGCCTAGATCTTTCATTTCAAATTCTTTGGACATACCTTACTTTCATTAGGATCATTCCTTGTAACCACCATATCATCGACATATACAATGAGTGCAATTATCTGACCTTGCTCTCTTTTAAGAAAAAGAGTATGATTTGAGTTGCTTTGATGGTAGCTAAAGGCTATCATAGATTTTGTGAACCTTCCAAACCATGCTCAAGGAGACTGTTTCAACCCATACAATGATTTTTTTAGTCTACAAACCTTGTGGCTGTGTCTTTTGGGTATCATGCATCCTGGTAGTAGATCCATATAGACTTATTCAGATAATTTGTCATGTAAAAAAGCATTATTCACGTCAAATTGTTGTAAGGGTCAATCCAAGTTTGCACCTAAGGATAGTAGAACACGAACTGTGTTAATTTTGGCTACAGAAGCAAATGTTTCTATGTAATCAATCTCATAGGTTTGAGTGCATCCCTTTGCTACTAGTCTCATTTTAAAGCATTCAATTGTGCCATCAACTTTGTACTTCACGGCATAAATCCACCGACATCCAACTAGTTTTTTTCCTGATGGAGGATCAACTAATTCCCATGTTTCATTTTTTTTCTAGAGATTTCATCTTCTCGTTCATAGCTGCTTTCCACGTGGGATCAGATAAAACTTCCTGCAAATTGTTAGTAATAGATACAGTAGATAATTGATTCACATAATAACTCATGGGATATTTTACTTTACTCGAGAGTTCATATTCATATGTTTAATTCTAATAAACGATGGTAACTATCTTCTGTGTGGCTTAGGAACATCTTCAATAAACGATTGGTGTGATATGTCAACTGGGGATGGAGCTATATTTTCATAAATCTCAATTTTTGGTTGAGTTAGAGAATGATCCACCTCTTCAATTATTTGGTTCTCATCACGATTTTGTTTTAATATCGTACCACTTACATTCAATTCACCCATTTCCTCATTTACTCTAGTCTGTGAGTCATTACCACCGGAATCCAATTTCATATTAGTTATCTCCAAGTTTTCCACATCTTGGTTATCGTAATCTAGACTTTGAATTTCCTTTTGGTACTCCCCCTGAAATTTAGGTTTGGAGAAGTACATTGTATCTTCATGGAAAACAACATCCATCATGATAAATAGTTGACATGTTGGAGGGTGATAACACTGATATCCATTTTGATGAGTGACATACCCAACAAAAACATATCTCAATGCTTAAGGAGTTAACTTGGTACGTTGATACTTATGCAGATGTACAAACACTACATATCCAAAGATATGAGGAGTTAAACTTGATACAGTTGGAGTCACAATTCCATCATGAAGAGTTTGGAATGGTGTTTTAAAATTTAGTGTGCTAAAAGGTACCCGTTTGATTAAATAAGCTGTTGAAGTTAAAACTTTTCCCCAATAAGACAAAGGTATATGGGCTTCAATTAGTAAAGCTTGAAAAATCGCTAACAAGTGCCTATTTTTTTCACTCGGCCACCCCATTTTGTCGGGGTGTGGTTGAACAAGTTGTCTGATGGATCTTTCTTTGTGCTTCCAAATAATGTTGAAATTCAATACTTTGATATTTTTCACCATTGTCACTGCGAAAAACTTGAATCTTTCTATTGTACTGAGTTTTAATTCTTTTATAAAACTTTTGAAATATCGAGTTCACTTTATTTTTGGATTTCATCAAGCAAAGCCATGTCATCCTGGTACAATCATCAATAAACATTACAAACCAACATATCCCACCCAAGGTATTAACCTTCGATGGATCCCAAACGTCAGAATAAATAATTATAAATGGAAGTAGACTTTTATTTAATCGTAATGGAAATGAAACACGATGGTTTTTTGCAAGTTCGCAAGTATCACAGTGAAAACTAGAAACATCGACTCCTGTAAATAAATTGGGAAATAACCTTTTGAGATATCCAAAAGAAGCATGTCCAAACTAGCGATGCTGTAACCATATTTCTTTCCCTTTTTTTATCTTCAAATGCAGTCACTGTCAGAGCTCGTCTTAGGCTTTCGGTACTTTTGATTCCAAGTCTAAGTAATACAGCTTCCCCTGTCTTGTACCACGACCAATCGTTTTCCTAGTTTTGATGTCCTTAAACAAACAAAAATCAGGCTAAAAAATGACAATATAAGATAAAGTAATTGTTATTTGGGAAACTGACAAAAGATTATAATCTAAAGATGGAACAACTATGATAGACTCTAAATTTAATGTATTGGTGAGAGTAAAAAAAAAAATTCCCAATAATTGGAGTCGAAATTCCATTTGCAGTAGAGATAAATTTTTGGATGGAGTGATTGAGTGGTGAGATTTGTCTAGAATCATATGTCATGTGATCTGTTGCACCAGAATCAATTATCCATGCATTATTCAAAACAAGTATTGAAATGTTTAAAATCTTACCACCATTGTCTGCAGCTACAATTGCTACAGTGGAGTGTTTTTCGTAATGTTTTTTCGAGCGACTAGAATCCCACCATACTGGATAGCCCACTAGTTTAAAACAACGACTTTTGGTATGACCAGTCTTATGGCAATGTGTGTATATGCAGGAAGACTTTTCAACAATGGTTTATTTACCAGTGTTGAGTTGTGCTCAATCTCGTTGACCCAAATTAGATTGATTCCAAGCCACTATGGTACTAGGTTCAAATGCTCCAGTACATGAAGAAATTTTTCACTCATTTTTTTTAGGACTGAAGTGTGATTCTTACGAAACTTTAGGTTATTGTGTTCAAATTACAACAACATGGACCAAAGTGAAATAATGGTCAAACTTCAAGGGTTCAGAGTGTCAAAAAACCTTCTTAAAATAAAAATAAACAAGAGCAATCAATAAAAAAGTTTTTTGAAACAGAGTCCGAAAAACAAACCAGATCAGGGGCTAAGATTTCAAAGAGTCATTACGATGACTCTCCTTCGGGGATCCAATAACGTCTCATACACCTCCTGCACCCAAATGAACCTTTGTTATACTCCTCGATCCTTTCGGTGATGAAACGTCTAATCTGCGATCTTACTTTCTGAGCAGATCTAAGCGGCGACTACTTCAAATGGTTGGACGGATCTGAGCGATGGACAAAACTGAGTTTGATTTCAGATCTAGATCTAAGGTTGGTCATGTTCACGATGGAAGCAGATGAATCAGCTGACAAATGGATCTGAGCGGCGAACAACGGTGGCGGGATCTGAGGTTCGATTTATGGTTTTTTGTTTTGGGTTATGGTTTTTTTTTTAATCTGGGTTGCGACTGAGGGGTTTTTCTGGGTTTAGGATTATTTTTTTTTGGTAAACCCTAGCAACAGAGTGATGACGACGCAGCCGATCATGACGACAGAGGTTATGATCCTTCTTCTTCGCCGGTTGTTTGAATTCAATACGGTGAAATCGAGGGAAAACAAGAACTTTTGATAGTTGTAATTTATCTATATATTTTCAAATCGGTTTTGGTAGTTTTCGAGTATTATTATAATGTTTTAATATATTTTAATTCATTTTTATTTGTCTGTATGTAAAACAGGTGTTTGGGACGAAAAGAGATGAAAACGGTCGATAAACGAGCAATGCGGTGGAACGTTGGTGGAAGAACAGTGGAAAAATAAGCAAAAAGGCAAGTTCAGGACTGCAGGCCCACCGCTGCAGCGGTGAAATCACCATTGCAATGATCAATCGAACATAATCTTCTGCTTGATCACCGCTGCAGCGATGCTTCCCACCGCTACCCGTCAAAAAGCCTATTGACTTCCCACCGCTGCAGCGGTCCGGCACCAGATGTTTTAGATATTTTGGGATATTTTTTAAATATTTTTTTTTTCTCTAAATATCCTCCCTTCTTCCCAAGACATTGAGGACGTTTTTAGGACCTCCTCAAGAGCTCTGGCCTATCAACCAAGAATATCACAAAGCCAATAAGAGGAAACGATCTCGAAGCGGTTTTAGCGTCAGTTCTTTGGATAACGGCTAGTCTCCTTGTTTTTCTCTTTATTTATTAGTTTTAGTTGATAGTTTTGTTTATGTTTAGCTTGTGTATTATTGAATATAGGGTTATGGCCATGTGTAACTAAACATATATTTTCTAGGGAGCAATTTGTTTATAAAAACATTGTTTGTTTGATCTTTGTTTTGTTATCAATTTTTCATCAATATTCGATTGTGTTTACCATTTTATTACAATCATTATATGCTTGTTATGGTATTATGGTTGATTTGAGAATACGAGGTTTGACACTTGAGAGAGATAACCCCGGATTCGAACTAGGTTTTAAACACAACGTGACGATCTAATGACTTGGGAAAGCATTAGAAAGTATGCAATCCGTGAGATTAGGGCGAGACTTAAGTGAACAAAGTTAATTCCTAGGCAATATAATCCCTTAAACGTCATATTAGTATTGTACTTATTAATTTAGTTTAGTATATTTTATTAACAAAATCATAAATTAAGTCACCTAGATAAAATTCGGTTATGACAATCGCGATTCTCAACGACAATTTAATCCAATCTCTATGGATATGACAACCATACTCTTCCTATTATACTAAAAGTTAGGGGTGGTCATGGGCTCGGGAGCCCGCCCACTGAGCTAGGGCCTAACCATTTTCTTTTAGGGTCGGCCCGGTCTTTTTTTAATAATATTATATATTATATATAATAATATCATGATTTGAGAGTGCACTACTTGAGTGGAAACAGGCTGGAAATAGATTGGTATGGGCATGAATTGATCACCTAATTCATAATTAAATAATAACTATAATTATATAATTTATATAATATTAAGATAAAAATATTGTACCTCCTATCTTCTTTACACAACCAAAGGATGTCTCATTCTCTCTCTACCGTGTCTCTCTCATTTCACTCTCACTCGTTCTCACTTTCTCTCTACCTCTCTCTCACTCTCGCTCTCACACAGACGACGACTTTTTCGAGCCGTCACCATCCCTAACCCATCTCGCTCCACGCTGCCGCTTTTACCACCGATCTCACCACTCACTAATTCACTATCATTGCTCTCTCTCCGTATGAAGTGTTGGGCGTTTCTCCATTTGCAAGTCCCGACGACATCAAGAGTGCTTACCGAAAACTCGCTCTCAAGTATCATCCGGATGTCAACAATGAGGTAACATTTTTCTGAATCCAACGAAATTCTTTTCAAATTTCAAGTCCAATTTCATGAAATCAAAACCCTAAGCAATCAATCGGTACTCTCTCTCTCTCTCTGTCTATCTCTCTTTGCTCTGACTGCTGAAATTTGAGTATATAATGTGTTGAATTTGACTTTAAAAAATTGTGCATTAGCCTGTTGAATTTGAGTAAACATATTCTATTGCTTTGTTTAATTTAAAAATAAAAATTATAGAGCCAGATCGAGGGTCGAGCTAGGGCCCTAATTATGTTGATAGGGTCGGACTTGGGAATGAAAACAAGACCCGATCTTAGGGCCGGGCTGGGCTAGGGCCATGTATATTTTTGTAATACCCTATCTAAATTCCAGCCCGGCCCTACCCCATGACCATCCCTACTAAAACTTGACCCGTACACTTGCGGTGAAAGTAGCGACGTAATATTCCACTACCAAGCTTTTGGCACCGTTGCTGGGGATTGATTTTTAGATTGTTGTTGTTATTGTAAGTAAATAACTTGATTTTAATTTAGGCATTTATTTTGTTTATAATTTTTCTTTTTAGTTTTGTTTGTTCTACGAGGTGCTTGAAGATAGATCATCAACAAGTCCTCATGTATTTCTTTCAACGAGATTCCGAGACATTTTATTGTGCTTGGGATAGATACAAGGAATTACTATTCTGGTTCTCCAATTATCGTTTCCCGATGGAGTGTCAATTACTAAACTTCTTCGACGGGTTATTAGTCGCAACAAGAACTTGCATGGAAAGAGGAAACGATACCACCTCTTTCTACCAACTAACCGCAGATGAAGCCTATTGGTTGTTGGAAGACATGGCAGAGTTTGATTTTCGGAGTTGGAATTATTCAACAAGCTACAAACACTTGAGGGATAGTTTCACCATTTCTACGTCATGGATTGACACCCAGGACCGATATGTAGAGTCTTCTCCTACCCTGGAAGAAATGTTTGTTGAATTTATAGGAGAGACTCAGGCATTCTGGAGAGAAACGAATGACCGACTCAACAAGCATGAGGACCGTCTTGACAAAATTAAGACGACCTGCGCTGAAATTGATGAGACCGTAAAGTCTCTTGAGACTCAAATCGGTTAGCTTATTTGCTTAATTGAGGCCAAGGCAGAAATAGTGACACTGAGAGACACACAAGTGAAAGCCACCGTGAGGAACCAAATACGAGCGGGAGGAACTTGGGTTCATGCAATGACGATGATTCGAATGAGATGGAAACCCAAGCATGGATCGACGATTGTGATTCTTCACCATTTGAGATCCAACTATTGATGTCGCCACCGATCCAAGAAGATCACATCTATAAGGATCCAATGTGGCTCAATTGTCCTTCACCGTCTCTTGCAACGTTCATTCAGGCCAACAGAGCACATGAGACGGAGATGAGTCTTGTTGATAGTTCGAGCCAAGCAATGCCATATTTCGCCAAGCTTGAGGGTGTTCTGAATCAAGACCCATATGTGGTATTGTGTGACACTTACTATGGGCAGAAACCACTCTTTGACGAGCCCTTCTCTATGTCAAGCTGAGGACAATAAACCAAGCGCTTCTTGGGAGGCAACCCAAGGTTTCAAATAAATTAAACCATCACCGCCGACTTCATTCGGAGATGAGATTGTCTCGCCTCCCAGGTACATGTTCAAAAACCCCTTCGTCACTATAATGCATGCTAAATGTTAAGATCGATGATTGGGTCTTTGTAGACACTGACCGTTTTAAGCTTTAGGGGGATGTTTAGTTTGTTTAGTATGTGTTCTTGTTGTTAGTTGTGTAGTTTTAGTTTAATATATGCATGTTTGTTTAGTTTAGTGTAAATGTGTTTATGTTTGTAGTATGTGTTGTTGTGTGCTAAGTTTTGCATTTTTATGTGCCATTACCCAATGATGATGTTATCCCCTAGTTGTTTTTCGAGGTCAAGGGTAATGCCCATTCATGTATGTTCTGTGTGCTTGGCATGTCGTTTTGGTAAAAGTTATTATAGATCCTAATTTGCACGAGCACATACACTCAATGTATAGTTATCCAATTGATTTGAGGATCGATTATTCATTAGCCAAATTCATGACAATTTAAGGGATTCTAGAACCTGATTGGAGAAAATTTGAGGTGAAATCCTAAGCGAGGTAATTCGGGAGACATGATTTAGGCATTCATTTTGTCGCTTGAGCCTTTGAAGCTTACTTTGTAATATGTTTATCCCTCGTTACCCTGTTGAAACCTATAAGCCGTTTCAATTCTGAACACATAACAAATACCATGGTCGATAAAACGTTTTCCAAACCTAAGTCGCTAAACCGAAGGCACAATTTGAGTTAAATCAAATTAGCATTTGTTTATACTACTTGAAGTGAGCGGTTGGATTTTGAGTGAACTTTTCATTGGTTCGGTATTCAAGTACTCACTTGTCATTTTTCTTTTATTTTAACCACACCCATGAAATTGTAATAATCGAATAAATTTGGGGGTGTGGTTTGTTAAAAAAAAAAAAACATATGTAAATATAGTTATATTATAGTTTCTTTTGACAAGCAAGTACGGAGTTCTTAAATGTATGTTCAGGGTTTTTTGAATTTATCTATGGGGGTTCAAGTGTGATTGTGTGTCAAGTGTTGTGCCTTGGGTATCGTTGAGTTAATAACATTAACCTGTTTTATATTCCTGATATACCTTTAGCCATTTTTCGAAAACCGAACCAAATCCTATTGATCTTTTTGAATTTCCTAGCCTACATTAGTAGAGAGTGGAACTTAGTCAGGCATATGGATATCCTAATCCTTTATGGTATAAGTCGTGAGCTTCATTGGTGGATAATCCATTCCGGTCTTTGAATAGTTATATAATTGAGTTTTCGCACACACACTTGAGCAAGATCTAGAATGGCATTTACCATTATCGAATGTTGAAATTCTAGAACACCACAAGGTACATTTTACTCCTGAACTCAATATAATTGGGGGCCATTAAGGGAAAGCATTTTGGTTGGAATAGTTGAATTCAAAACTCGCATGCCATTGTTTGTGTTTTTATTCGTTTTTAATATTTGTGTTAGTTAATTAATTGTTTTTGTTTATTTTAGTGTGAGTGTTTTGCTCGAGAACTAGCAAAATTCTAATTGTGTCGTACCTATGTCGATTGGACCAGCTTGATTGGCGATCCCGGCGACGTAGATCGACGAATCTAGACGACTTGTGTAACGGACTGGTTTCCCAGAGTCGCCACGCGATTTCTCTCCTTGAAGAGTTAACACTAAAACCGAATGACTAATATTTTTTTTTTATAAAAATGTGAGAAATTTTACAATATGATAGTATCGTCTATGGCGTTGTTGTACAATTGGGATAATTTCACTTACACCCCACCCCCATAACTTTCAAAATTACCACGGCGACCTTCTACCGAAGCTATTTTTAATGAATTGCCCATTTTGCTCTTAGTAATCTTGACACGAAAAATAATAAAATATTAAAATCAGTGAATGACCAAATTACCCTTTCTCTTTTTCTTTCTTTTTTCAATTTTTTTTTCATTTTCTACTCTTTTTTTCTCTTTTTCTTTTTTCTCTCTCTTTATTCATCAGACCCTTTCTCATCGTCTCTCTCTCTAACCATCCATCCCCATCCATCAAAATCTGTTCAATAGCTCTAGAGAGGGAAAACTTATCTCTTGCAAAGTCCCTAAACAACAATGGAAGCAACAACAACAGCAGTGGATCAGCCCAAATCCAACCGCTGCCGTCGCTAACCCCGAAACCCATATCCAGATCTAAACCCATATACAGGGGTTCAAACTCTACGATAAAAGAAGCAGGGGTTCAAGAAACAGGGGATTGGATTTGAATCTCTTGCATACGAAGGGACTATCTTATGAGCTTGAGAGCTTGAGCTTTTTCAAACCATTGAAGAAGAAGATCGCTTCGACAATTGGATTTCGACAATTGCAATCGGTAGCTTTACTCAACATCGCTCCATCTCATGAAAATCTTGAACCCAATTGGATTATCTTTCTATTTTCTAGGGTTTTTTTCTCTCGAATAGGGTTTGTTTCTCTCTCTTTAAAATTTTGCTGAATGAGGAGAAAAAACAGTTCATCTTGTCGTTCATCTACAGACAAAACAATACTGATTTCGATAAGTTTGTTTTGTGTTGCTTTTGTTCGATTGGGTCCGACATCGATTTTTTTGGTGTTAATTCATCCAACCCATTTGATTTCGTGGTTTAATTACTATTTCTCGAGATAGAAATCCAATTTTCGATTTCTAGAGAGAGAGATTGACCTTCTTCTTTTGCTTTACCTTGTTCCACTTCTACAATTAGAACAAACCACATTACATACCTATAAGCATATATCAAATCACGAAAATTAGAGAGAGAGAGAGAGAGATCTTCTTCTTTTGCTTGCCACCGTCGAACTTGGCCGGCTTGGAAGACAGCAGGAGAGCCTTATCTATCTTTTGCGCCTGCAACAATGAAATCCAGATCATATTACAAAAGATTGAATGGAAAAAGTGATAAGCAAAGAGAGAAAAGTGGCGAATGTGGTGGTGGTGTTCACTGTTGGTGTGGCGGCATTTGGTGGTGGATTTGGAGAGGATGTGGTGGTAGTAGAGATTTGGGGCTGGAGTCTATAAACATGGATTAAACATGAAGATTAAAAACTTTAGGCACTAATTACACTATATATCCTGAGACTTTTATAAAGTTTTATTTTAAACCATTACATTTAATCCAAGGGTAATATTGTCATTTTATTTGGGCAACTTTGTCAACAATTAGAATTTTGACTTTCAAAGGGTATTTTAGGAATAAAAAATGAACAGGGGGTCTCTGTATCCTTTGACCAAATAGTTCAAGGGTGTCCCATGTAGTTTTAAAAGTTGAGAGGATTCTCGTAGTCACGATCAATAGTTGAGGGGGTGTAAGGGGAATTATCCCTAGTACAATTTTGTTCGTGGCTTAGAACTATTCATGCTCATGCCTTCAAAACTATGGACTATATGGTACCTAAAAAATATGTATGCTTACTCTATTCACAATATTGTGAGCTATACCATTTCTCGTTATTATTAACAAAACTATCTGGGTTAATTGTTTCACTAATTATATGCTTAAAAATATTCATGCTAGACTATGTTAGAAAGCAGTAGCGATTTAATAGGAATAATTATAATTATTTCATTTAATAAAAATCGAGAAAATTTTATAAACTGCGACAATAATTATAATTATGGAATTATCGGGTAAATTTTACAATAGTAAATATTAAATACAACTATTACAAACTAAATAGAAATTCAAATGTAATTTTTGGCACAGTTTCATTCTAACCAGCCCTGCAATCAAGACTATGGGGTTGTAAGCCAATACTCAGTAGAATTTCAACTCCTCTAATACGTGTATTTAATTAATACAACAAATAAAACACATAGGCATGTTTCACACATAATTTTCACATAACCGTAACTATTTCATAAAAATTAACAATTATAATTCAACAACAATAATAACCTAAACCTCACAATAGAGAAATTAAATACATATATTAAAAGAGTTAAAAATTCTACCTGAAATACGAAACTGAAATCGATATTCTTTTCTCGTTAAAAATCATTCAATATATAAACTTTCTTCTATATAACATACATATAATATCCTCGCCGATCATCAACCTTCTGAACTTTATATCCCCCAATTAGTTTTTCATTCTTAGTCTTATTATGATTTTTATTATATAATTCATACACATACACCTACACGTGTCCTCACTTATATATATATATATAGATATTATATATCATTTGGTGGATATCATATTCTTCTTTATTAAGGAAATGATATCGGCCAAATTTTATATTTATTTATTTATTTACACAATGTTCCCCCTTAAACTCCAAAATTTTTCAAATATTATTTATACCATAAATTTGCAAAACAATCCCAAAAATATTAAACTTATAAAATAATATTTTTAAAAATACAAATTTTCTGGGTATTACAATCTACCCCCTTAAATAAATTTTGTCCACGAAATTTTGTTCAAAACAATAATAATTCAGAATCGTATTGCACGGTCATGTTAGTTACACTCAATTTTAAAACAATTGTTTTCTATATTGGGTCCCATAACTAAAAGTCACCCACAATTCATAACCGACAAAATCCATTCCACACTTCGCGACATCCGTATTTGCGGTGACCCACATTATATCCAACAACATATGGACAGGGTGCACTTTGGTCGGTAATACCTAGCACAGATAATCAACTGCCAAAGAATTTTATGTTTCTAAATACTTCATCTATGCTACTCTGATAAAAATAACAGTAATAAAATAATATATCTTTAAAATATCACAGTAATTTCACTAGATTGGGTCTATCTCAATTCCAACAGGCTTACGACCTCAATAATTTTTTTCACTTTGCATGACTTTTTAAGTTTACTATCATATCTCATAACCAGCGTTTATCAATTTCATCAAACATTTCAAGCCAACATATCACAACAACCAACATCTTAACCAATAGATAGTCCAAATTCCTCGTGGACTACCCCGTGCCACTAAAAACAATCATCTCCAATATTCACATTAAAATTTCAATAATCTCGTAAACTTTTTTTATAAATATCATCACTACCCAATTTCAAATAACGGATTTTTCTGAAATACATCTAAAAATACATAAATTCTTCTCAACCACATAAATACGTCAAAAAACATATAAATACTTCTTAACCACATAAATACATCTTAGCCGTATAAATACATCTCGAAACACATAAATACGTTTCAACCCACATAAATACGGCTCAAAACACGTAAATATGTTTTAACCACAAAAATACGCATCGAATCACATAAATACATGTCAAACTACAAAACTAAATACGTCTCAACGATATAAATACGTCTTAATCACATAATTATGTCTCAACCATAGAAATACATTTCAAACACATAAATGATATTTCATCTTAAAAGTTCAATATTCACATACTATGATGAGTTCAATATTCAAGCAACAAATGTATATAAAAATACTACATAAAGTTCGTCAAAAATTTCAATAATTACCCTTACTTCGATTCTACCTATCGCTAGTAATTGATCAATATCTATGAGAATTATTTTATCGGTATATTGTCTTTATAGTACAAAAATCAATTTATGAATCAAGTGTTTTTATCAAAATTCACTTTTCAATAAAATATAACCACACTAAGCAGTATCCAAATTCCAACAAAATATAGTCACTCACTTGACAATATCAAAATTCCAACAAAATATCATCATAATCGAACAACCGAATTTAAATCGACTGTTCAACTCATATTTATATAATAAAATATCATATTTTTTTACTAGTCATATGATCGTTTTACCTCACGATCAGGAGTTATCATATCAACCACCTGCAAGACTTGCCCTCCTGACAAGTCTCAACACAACATATCATAATTAATTCCATATTCAACTTCTCCTGTCAAATCAACAACATATTTTTATTACCTGCAGGACTTTCTCTCCTAACAGATCTAACAATATATTCATAGTCCATTCCATATTCGATTTCACCACATTATACTGTAAATTTCATATTCAACTTCACCATATTGACAATCAATACCATATTTGACTCCATCATATTAATAGTCAACAATAATAACAACATCAACCACCTGTAGGACTTTCGTCCTAACATGTCACAACACAACTTCCTACAGGACATGCCCTCCTATAAGGACCAACAACATCTCGCAAGACATGTTCTCCTAACGAGACAATTATGATATAACAGGATAATAAAAATAATTTTTCATCTTTTAAAATTTTACGTGATCCACTAATCATCGTAAATTGTCCATTTTCATCAACATTTTTTTTTTCATAATTTAATACGGAAATAAAATTTGATAATTTACATAAAAAACAGTAAATACCTTTTTAAAGTGATTATTTTTAATAATTTATCCTATGGTCCACGACTAACACGACACTCACTAAGTCTTCTTAACTTACTATTGGCTTCACAATTTTTATTTTTATTTTTGGTATAATTCTAATTTTGAATAGTATGGAAAAAAAATTGGATTCCTCTAAGCCTCAATTAGCTCCAACTCCCATCCCTAATTCAAAATTTGGATTCTTTATTCATATCATAAATGGTTAATTTGTGTATTGTATTTTTGGCAGGACACTTGCAAGGTTGCAATTAATTCATGTTCCACAAAATTTTTAATCAATAACTCCCTCAAACTAGGTCAATGATACCCAACATTAACTAATAAAAAATCATTTCACCACCTAAATAAAATGTATATCATGCTAGTGATGTCTCAAAAAAAATTTAGCTAAAAGGATTTAGATCACCAATTAAATAAATCTTATGTATATCATGCAATTGATGTCTCAAAAAAGAAAATTAGCTAAAAGATTCAACGACCTTGGAACATTTGAAGAAACATTAGGTTACGTTGTTGTATAAAATTGGCTATGATATATATATATGAATTAATGAATTATACGAAAATTATTATTTTTAAGTATTACTTTACTTATTATTAGTAATGGGTACCATAATCCAAACCTAGGGTAGTCACAAACCTACTCTGATACCACTTTGTAACAACCCGATTTTCTAGGGCTGCCACGCGATTTCTCCCCTTGGAGAGTTAACACTAAAATGGAACGACCAATATTTTTTTTAGAAAAATCTAAGAAATTTTACAATACAACGGTATTGTCTATGGTATTGTTGTACAATTTTGTTCGTGGCTTAGAACTATTCATGCTCATGCCTTCAAAACTATGGACTATATGGTTGCTAAAAATGTGTATGCTTGCTTTATTCACAATATTGTGAGCTATACCATTTCTAGTTATTATTAACAAAACTATTTGGGTTAATTGTTTCACTAATTATATGCTTAAAAATGTTCATACTAGACTATGATAGAAAGCAGTAGCAATTTAATAGGAATAATTATAATTATTTCATTTAATAACAATCAAGAAATTTTATAAATTACGGCGATAATTATAATTATGGAATTATCGGGTAAGTTTTATAATAGTAAATAATAAATATAACTATTACAAACTAAATAGAAATTCAAATATAATTTATGGAGCAATTTCATTCTTTCCGGCCCTGCAATCAAAACTGTAGGGTTGTGAGCCAACGCTCAGTAGAATTTCAACCTCTCTAATACGTGTATCTAATCAATATATTAAATTAAACACATAGGCATGTTTCCCACATAATTTTTAGGGAAAAGTACGATTTAGACCCTCTAACTATTGACACATTTCTAAGTGGTCCCTCTAAGTTTAAACGTTTCATTTTAAACCCTCTACGTATCTAACGTTTCATTTTAAACCCTCCGTCAGAGATTCCGTTAAAACTAACAGAATTTCAGGGGAAAAATGGTTATTTCATATTTTTTTAATTTTTTAATCATTTTTAATTAATTTTTTAAAAAAAAAAATTAATTTTTTTTTTCCCTCCTCTCTCTCTTCCTCCCCTTCCTCTCTCTCTCCCGCCACCTCCCTCTCCTTCCTTTCCTCTCCCCGCCACCTTCCTCTCCCTCTCCCTCCCCTTCCCCTCTCTCCCTCCCACCCCACCCCCTGCAACAGGGGGGTAGAATCACCCCCTGTTACGGGGGTGGTTCCACCCCCTGAAACAGGGGGTGAAAACACCCCCTGTTGCAGGGGGTGCAACCACCCCCTGTTACGGGGGGTGGCACCACCCCCTGCCACAGGGGGTGATTTTTCACCCCCTGTTGCAGGGGGTGGGGTGGGAGGGAGAGAGGGGAAGGGGAGGAAGAGGGAGAGGGAGGTGGCAGGGAGAGGGAAGGAGGGAGAGGGAGGTGGCGGGAGAGAGAGAGGAAGGGGAGGAAGAGAGAGAGGAGGGAAAAAAAATTAATTTTTTTTTTTTTAAAAAATTAATTAAAAATGATTAAAAAATTAAAAAAATATGAAATGACCATTTTGCCCCTGAAATTCTGTTAATTTTAACGGAATCTCTGACGGAGGGTTTAAAATGAAACGTTAGATACGTAGAGGGTTTAAAATGAAACGTTTAAACTTAGAGGGACCACTTAGAAATGTGTCAATAGTTAGAGGGTCTAAATCGTACTTTTCCCTAATTTTTACATAACCATAACTATTTTATGAAAATTAACAATTATATTTCAACAACAATAATAATCTAAATCTTACAATAGAGAAATTAAATACATATATTAAAAGAGTTAGAAATTCTACCTAAAATACAAAATCGAAATCAATATTCTTTTCTCGTTCAAAATCATTCAATATATAAACTTTCTTCTATATAACATACATATAATATCCTCGCCAATCATCAACCTTCTGAACTTTATATCCCCCAATTAGTTTTTCATTCCTTAGTTTTATTATGATTTTTATTATATAATTCACACACATACACCTACACGTGTCCTCACTTTTATTTATATAAATATTATATATCATTTGGTGGATATCATTGTTGGTGTGAGTCCAATTAATCAGTTCATATTCATCTTCTCCAAATCGCCATACTAAATGCTCATTCACCATATTCAATGCTCACTTTCCCAACTCCATATTTAATGTGATTTTTCAACTATCCTCTTAAATATAGATTTGTATCTATATATATTGATGTAAATATTATCAAAGTGAATAAATGAAAATAAGATCTTCTACCTATCCTATCTGTTTTTTACATGGCATCAGAGCCAAACCCAAACTCATCTGTAAGTTCTTTTGTGCACTGTTTTTTCTCTTTTCTTCAATATTCGGTCCTCCAATATAATTTTTGATCATATATTCCAAAATGTTTTTTCAAAACGATTCCAACTACATATTACACGATCTTTTTTGACGATCCACGCGCCATCACGCGCAAACTGAAACTTTGCCCAGAAACTTACCGATTCGACCAACAGAAACCTATTTTCGAAATTATTTCTTGGTCATATTTGAAATTTGATACCATATCTGAACTCCTATTTTCATAAAGATTCTAAAAACATATTATTCGACCCGTTCCGACGTTCCACGCGCTCTAACGCGCCTCTTGTTTCTTACAGCCTTCGTTTCATGCGCCGTCTTCTTAGGCCCATGCGCAACCGCTTCATTTTTTGCCCAGTTCAGCCTCTTTTAGACCGGTTCTTGACGATATACCGATTCCTGGCATTATTTTCTATTTCCAATCCAACGGTGGTGTCAGGTTTGCAAAATATTATTTCTACAGTATAGTTCCTTTTATAACTATACAGACCGATTCACTGTTAACCTTTCATGTCCGCTCCACTACCAATTCTGATGGTTGATAGAGACTCCCATACTGATAAATCTCCATCTTCATCCATTCCGGCTGAATTGACCACAAAAATGGTTGAAGTTTTAAGCAAAGCTTCAACCCCAACCCAAACTTCCGATAGTACTACTGCACCGATCGGCATCAAGTTGGATGACACCAACTATGCTCTTTGGTCCCAGGTGGTCGAGATGTACATCTCGGGTAAATACAAACTGGGATATATAAACGGCGATCTACCCCACAACCTCCTCCGACGGACCCTACCTTTCGACAATAGCGCACTGACAATGCTATTGTTGAAGGATGGTTGATTAATTCCATGGACTCATGTCTTATCAGTAACTTCATTCGCTTCCCAATAGCCAAGTTGGTGTAGGATGCAATTGCTACTACATACTTTGATGGCAGCGACACCTCCCAAGTATATGACCTCCGGCGACGGGTGACCCACCTCAAATAGGCTGGCGATTCTCTTGAAAAATTCTACAATGATCTTCAAGGCCTCTGGCGTGAAATCGATTTCCGTCGTCCAAACTCGATGGAATACCCAAATGATATTCAACACTACAATACTCTAATTCAGGAAGATTGAGTATATGTATTCTTGGATGGTCTCGATGACCGCCTAGACCATATCAGGAGTGATGTCCTGTAGATGAAACCATTTCCAACAGTCAAGCAAGCCTATGCACACGTCTGGAGAGAAGCTCTTCGTCAAATGGTGATGATGACAAGTAGCCCCAATGATATACTAGGAGCTGGTCTGGCATCCAAAAGTCTCAAACATGGCTTGTAGCCACAAACATCCTTCGGGTCTCTCTCTCTTCATGGTGGCAAACCTGGTTATAACTCCAGATCCCGAGCCATCTCTGATGGTACTAAATGCTCTCACTGTGGGAGTACAAAGCATACGTGTGAGGCCTGTTTCAAGTTTCACGGGTATCCCAATTGGTGGCAGGAACTCCAAGCTCGGAAGCGCTGTGATGGAAGTGGGAATAATAATAGTACTGGCATGGCTGCAGTGGCTGCAGCTGATAGTCCAAACGTTGACCCAGGTAATGCCCTACTTGGTTTTAAACGGGATGATGATCACAATACTTGGATAATTGATTCCAAAGCAACAAACCATATAACATTTAATGCAAATGATTTTTCTCATACCTCCTTCCTTAGCGAGCTAGCATTGTTAATGCTAATGGAGGCACCTCTTTGGTAACAGGGAGCTGGGACTATAATGTTGTCACCAACCCTACCATTACCTAATACTTTACTAGTGCCTTCTCTCTCACACAAGTTACTATCTGTGAGTCAAGTTACTAAAGATTTGAATTGTGTTGTGCTCATTCATCCTGCGTTTTGTCTTATTCAGGATATTCTCACTAAGGAGATAATTGGGCGTGGAACTCGGAGGGGGGGCTCTATTATGTGGAAGATTTCAGTATCGGCCGAGCACACCACATGCATCGCCCAAGCGACCTCATAGTAGAACAAATTTTGCTTTGGCACCGTCTGTTAGGCCATCCGTCATTTGGATATCTTCAACATGTGCTTCCTAATTTATTTTCAGGCTTGTCAAATATAGATTTCAAATGTAAGACTTGCATTCTAGCTAAAAGTCATCGAGTCACTTACCCATTGAGTATGAATAAAAGTGATGTTCCTTTTACTCTGATTCACTCTGACGTGTGGGGTCCTTTCCCAAAATATACTATATCTGGTGTCCGTTGGTTTGTGATATTCATTGATGATTGTACTCGAATGACTTGACTTTATTAGTTGAAACATAAAAATAAAGTTTCTCGGGTGTTTCAATCATTTCATACAATGATTTAAACTAAGTTTAATGCTAAGATTTGCATTCTTAGATCCGATAATGGTGGAGAGTATATGAATCAAGAGCTCCGTGGTTATTTCCAACACCATGGACTAATCCATGAGACCTCATGTCCCTAGACTCCGCAACAAAATGGTGTAGCCGAGCGCAAGAATCGTCACATCCTCGAAACTGCTCGAGCTCTATTACTTGGAGCTCACGTACCAAGCTACCACTGGGCTGATGTTGTTGCCACAGCTGCCCATCTCATTAACCGCATGCCTTCAAAAGTTCCTTAGTTCAAGACTCTAGTACAGGCCTTGTCAACCTATGTGTCACTACCCATATTATTGATGCTTCCGCCTCGTGTCTTTGGTTGTGTTGCGTTTGTTCACCTCCACAAGAACCAACGCATGAAACTTGATCCATGTGCTATTCGTTGTCTTTTTTTGGGATATGTTGTACACCAACAAAGGTATCGATGCTACGACCCGAATACTCAGCACACCTATGTGACTACGGATGTCACATTCCTTGAATCTGACACTTTCTACTCTCCTGCCGCATCCAATTCTTCTCTTCAGGGGGAGACATGAGAAGAAGAAGAGTTGAATTGGTTGACCTTCGACTGGTTCAAGGATGCTAAGACAACACCGACTACTCCTCAATTAACCATTGAGGAGCCGACTCCAGATCTAGTGCCGACATCTCTAGAAGCTGATACAACCATTGAAGAGCCAACTCCAGGGGGAGACATGAGAAGAAGAAGAGTTGAATTGGTTGACCTTCGACTGGTTCAAGGATGCTGAGGCAACACCGACTGCTCCTCAATTAACCATTGAGGAGCCGACTCCAGATCTAGTGCCGACATCTCTAGAAGCTGATACAACCATTGAAGAGCCAACTCCAGGGGGAGACATGAGAAGAAGAAGAGTTGAATTGGTTGACCTTCGACTGCTTCAAGGATGCTGAGGCAACACCGACTGCTCCTCAATTAACCATTGAGGAGCCGACTCCAGATCTAGTGCCGACATCTCTAGACGCTGAAGTAGCAGTACCTCCCTACTCTCCAGTATCCAACGTCCCATCTCCTGAGAATATCACTGAGGTAAGCTCTCCTAGCTCTCCTACTATTTCTACTAACGTGGATACTCCTATTGGTTATGAATTACCTTTCAGGCACAATCGAGGCAAACCGCCGAATAGATATTCTCCAGAACTGGAGAACCACAGATCGAGATATCTAATTTCCAATTATGTGTCTACAAAAAAGCTGTCTGAACCCCTCAAAAATTTTGTGAATGAACTTTCCTCGCATCATATCCCACAAATGTTGAAGAGGCTCTAGAAGACCCTAGGCGGGTCAAATCTATGAAGGATGAAATAGAGGAGTTGCTTAAAAATGAGACATGGACTCTTGTTCCCCAACCAGAAAGAAAAAAAAATAGTGGGGTGCAAGTGGGTATTCTCTATCAAGTACAAAACTGATGGATTAGTTGAAAGGTACAAAACAAGACTGGTGGCAAAAGGCTATACGCAAGCCTATGGCATAGACTATCAAAAACATTCTCACCTGTGGCTAAATTGAGTACTGTCAGGGTTCTACTACTCTTGCAGCAAATCTTGAGTGGCCCTTGCACCAGTTTGACGTTAAAAATGTCTTTCTTCATGGAGATCTTGAAGAAGAAATCTATATAGATATCCCTCCAGGATTTACTACAAACTCTAAATCTAAGATTGTGTGCAAGCTACAACGAACTTTGTATGGCTTAAAACAATCTCCTAGAGCATGGTTTGGGTGCTTGAACTCGGTAATGAAGAAATATGGTTATCAACAAAGCAACTCAGACCATACGCTATTCCTAAAGTATTACCAGGGTAAGATAACAACTTTGATAGTCTATGTAGACGATGTGATCATTACAGGAGATGACCCAAAGGAAATAGTAAGACTTCAAGAACAATTGATAACAGATTTTGAGATGAAAAGTCTAGGAGAACTCAAATATTTTCTGGGAATTGAAGTTGCTAAGTCAAAGCAAGGCATATTTCTTTCCCAATGAAAATATATCCTAGATTTATTATTAGAAGTTGGATTACTGGATTGTAAGCCTGCAGATACACCAATAATCCAAAATCACAAGCTTGGAGAATACCCAGGACAAGTGTCAACTGACAAAGGAAAGTACCAGAGAATAGTTGAAAAACTTATTTATCTCTCTCATACGCGACCTGACATTGCATATGCAGTGAGTGTGGTAAGTCAATTCATACACTGTCTAAGTGAAGATCATATGAGTGGGGTAATATGGATTCTCCGATACCTAAAGTCTTTCCCCGAAAAAGGACTTATGTTTAAAAAAAATAATCATCTACAGGTGGAAGGTTACACAGATGCTGACTGGGCAGGAAACATCTCTGATAGAAAATCCACCTCAGGCTATTTCACATTTGTTGGAGGTAACCTAGTTACATGGAGAAGTAAAAAGCAAAATGTGGTAGCATTATCAAGTGCTGAAGCCGAGTTTTAGGGGATAGCTAAGGGCCTTTATGAACTTCTATGGCTTCGAAGACTATTAACTGAGATTGGTTTTGCTCCTGGCTGCGAGATGGACCTATTCTGTGATAATAAGGCTGCAATTGACATTTCTCATAATCCAGTCCAGCACTATCGAACCAAACACGTGGAGGTAGACTGACACTTCATCAAACAAAATCTTGAGGCCAAGATAATTCGATTCCCATTTGTTAAATCTGAAGACCAGTTAGCAGATATACTTAAAAAAACTGTAAGTAACAGAAGCTTCTACAACTCACTTGGTAAGTTGGGCATCCGAGATCTATATGCACCAACTTGAGGGGGAGTGTTGGCGTGAGTCCAATTAATGAGTTCATATTCATCTTCTCCAAACCACCATATTAAATGCCCATCCATCATATTCAATGCTCACATTTCCCAACTCCATATTTAATGTGATTTCTCAACTATCCTCTTAAATATAGATTTGAATAGATTTGTATCTATATATATTGTTGTAAATATTGTCAAAGTGAATAAATTAAAATAAGATTTTCTACCTATCCTATTTGTTTTTTACAATCATTTCCTTCTTTAGGAAAGAAATGATATCGGCCATATTTTTTATTTATATATTTATTTATTTATTTATTTACACAATGTCTCCCTATTAAAAAAATATATATATCAATTATGTTTCAAAACTCTTAAAAGTAAAATTAACATTTAACTCCAAAAATTTTCAAATATTATTTATACCATAAATTTTCAAAATCATCCCGAAAATATTAAACTTAAAAAATAATATTTTCAAAAATACAAATTTTCGGGGTATTACAGCTTGAGTACAACAGTGGCACAACGACTGTTGGATTTGGACAAAGGCGGTGGCGATCTGCTAGATTTAGGTTGAGATGGTGTTGGATTTAGGGGTTTTTTTGAGTTTTAGGTTTAGGTCGAAGAGGCGGTGGAGGGTGAGGTTTTTCCTCCCTTCTTTTTTTTTTTTTTTTTTTTTTTTTTTTCCAAATATTTGAACCATTTCAATTTGGCTATGATGCCGTATTGAAAAAGATTCTTGAGTCTTTCATATTCATTCTCTTGAATTACAAGGGTATATATAGAGCTTATTTTAGGGTATCCCTAGAATCAAGCTATTAGATAATCTAAATTAGAAAGCTATTACATAATCTAGGAAAATATAATTTGTCTTATTTAACAAAAATAATTTTAATTTTTTTTTAAATAAAAATTTATATTTAGCAATAAGAGTATACATGTAGATTATCCCTTTCATTCCCAAGTTTAAAAAGGGCACCTCTCTTAAATTATATATTTTCAGATCTAGTGTTTAAAATTAAGTTGAAATTAATTCATAACTAACATTAATCCATTATTCCGATCCTTTTTTTAGATCTAATAAGTAATAATGCAGTAATGAACAAACTATCAATTTTGGTCCCGGAAGAAGTTTGCTTCCAACATGTAAAATACCCAAAAAAATTGAAATAAAAAACACAGCCATCATATTTTTGTCCAGCTATCATATGCCAATTGCCCTATCCCCACTTTTGGGTCATAGCTTTATACTTACATCACCAGATAATGACATCAATCCATTTTATTTATTTATTTTTTAAAATAAATTAATATTCTTTGATAGAAAAAAATATTTGCTTGAAAATAGTTTTATAGTTAGAAAACAAAAAAATAAATATATTTTATAATTACGAACCAAATAGGTTAACATCACAAAATTAAATACTCAAATTGCTTGATTTCATTTTTACTATACTACACAATTTGAACTTTTGAAGTTTTTTTTATTGACAAAATGAAAAATAAATTAAGATACTTTAGTATCCATTTAGCCAAGAGGTGTTAGTCGGATTGATAAGGAGAGATGCCCAATTTTCTTCTCAATCAGAATTTGACGGAACACTGCAGGATTTAAATTTTGAATTTAATTCTGAATGTACTAGGTCGATGTACAAGAGTAAGTCCTTAAGTGTTGGTAAAATAATAGTCAAAAATTAATTAAATAATTAAACAACTAATTATTTTAATCAATTATTAATTAAAAAATAAAAATACAGAAGAAACAGTTCTAATTTCTTTATTACGTAAACATTCTAGATGACATTATAAGAAAAATATTACAATCTAGAATGAAAAACAGGAAAAAGAATGGTTGGTGTATAATAACAAAATAATAAAAAGAGAATACTTATTGTGTAATAACAAGAAACATAAACAAAAATACCAGAATAAAATATCGGGACAATCGTTTGACGATTTGTCCTTAAAGCAAATTTAACCTTCTTTCTGTCCATATCTTTTAACGCCCTAGAGGGCTTACCTACAAGAGGCATCTCAAATCTTAATAAATGATTTTTCATCTTCTTAGGTTATCGATGTGAGATAACCCACATTACACGTCAATCAATATTTTCAAATGAGTACTTTAATGAATAATTTTAATTCACCTTTTAAATGATTTTACACAAATAAATATATTACATTCATCTCCTCATAAAAGAGAACACATTAGTTTATTTATATATCCTAAATTATTGTTGGGTCTCATAAATAATTGGATCACAAAATCCCAAAAATTATTTAATACAACATTAAGATCATTCAGAGAGATGATTATCGAAGAACGCGTAAACTGACTTGGATACACTTTACGGCGATAAGGGGTTAAAAGATCGACTACTTTAATTCAGATCTGTTCCACCCAAAATGGGAATGGACTAGGGTTATGAACTTATAATCATAAAATCGACTCGATCATCAGATTATACTATACTGTAATAATAAAAATTTATTAAAAAAAATTATGAAATAATAAGGAATTGACAAAAAAAAAAAAAAGAGAGGAGAGAGAGAGAAGGAAATAATTATGGAGAATTGTTCTTGAAGAAAGTCAGGAACATGCCATTTTAACTAACAGAGCCATTCATTTCATATTATATATTACATATGTACAGTATTTTTTTTTTGACAGGAGAGGATTGTGTTGATTAGAAATTTGATGATTTATGAACAAGGACAAATCAACTTGAAAGAATGTTTTTAAAAATAAAAAGAAAATTTGTGGGCCCCATAACAGACGTATACTCCTAAATAAAGATTTGAGACTAAAAAAGGTGGGAGAGGCAGTTAACTCTCCGCGATGTCCATTCACATTTTAATTATTTAGGCCCCATTTTTCTTACCAAACTCAATCTAATTCAATCTAAAAAAAAAATTGAGATTGATTTTTGTAAATACGTTTGATAAACAAAAAACTCAACTCAAAAAATAATAATTAATTCTCAAAATCTTAAGAAAATGAGGAAAAAAAAAAAAAAAATTCGCCTAAAATACTGAACCCAACATGAGGACACACTCAGAATTTATTGAGTTGTTAGTAAGTCCCGTCTTCCACTTTTGTTAAACTCAAAACAAAGAAATTTTTATTTTTTCTTTCTCCCTTCCCATTTCTGCGATCTCTCCATTGCTCTTGCCTCTGTGTGTCGATTTCTATCGTCTTCTTCGTCTTCGTCTTGCCATCGTCTTCGTCTTCTCATTGCCATCCTCGTCTCGGTGTCATCACCATCGTCGATGCCATTGAAATCAGAGAGGGATTGGGGATATAGGGAGAGAAATTGTGTTTTGGGGTGTCGATTTCTAGACAGAGAGATGGGTTGCTCTCTATTTCATGGAGCTTGCCAACGACTAACAACAACGACGAACAATGAATTCGTCGTTCAGGAGGCCAACGATTTCAATCTCGTTGTTCGTGAAATCAATTTTCGATTTCGTTGTTTAAGAAATCGATTTCGTTTCGTCACACTGTTTCGTCAACATTCTTATTAGGTTTCAGTTGTACTGTCAAATTTGAACATCGTCGTTGTGGGTTTCGGTTGCAGAAAATAGGTATTTATATAAGAACAAAAGTAGTTTTTGGTTTGATTCGGATCTAGTGAAGATATACGAACCTGTGGCACCGAAAGACCTCGGGAAACACCATCTCTCTTTGCATTTCGAAGCTCTTCGGCCTCTTTGATTGAGCCCAGCAGAGGGTAATTTCTATTTGATTTTAGCGTCGGATGAAAATTATTCTTGAATTTGCGTAGAAGCCATTGGTTTTTTCTTCGGTTTGGTTGATTTTTAATTTCGCAGGAAAGGGCTCAATATAGATAGAGATTGATAGAGCAATCACAGAGAGTGACGATTGAAGGCTGAAAACGAAGCATTTTTTGAGCATTTTGCATTCATGCGATTGTTGAGCATTCTTTTTGTTGATTAGGGTAATTTCTGGTTGATTTTGCATTCATGTGATTGTTGAGCAACGGGTTTGGTTGATGATATCAATTTTAAGATAATATCGTTAACAAACGCGATTCTGTACAAAAAAAAAAAAAAAAAATGTCCTTATCAAATGTAATTCTGTTCTCAGTAAGAAACAAAATTTTCAACTCAACCCATCTTAATTGGGTTGAAAAAAGTGAGAACACTAACCAAACGTCACCTTAGTGTTTCATTGAAAGACAAAAATAACTAGTGTAAGGATATTTTTAAAGTGCTTAATAGATCAATAAATATTGATGAAAAACTTATAAGAATATTTTTTATTTTTATTTTTATTATAGTTACTCAATAAATGTAGCTAACAAAAAAACAGTAAAATGTAAGGTAGCTACTTGAGTACGTAGTTAATTGGAGATTCGATGTTATTTAATTTTATCAAACATAGCTAAATAATCAAGTTTACTTAGAAAGTTGAAGATGCTCTAACTTTGGTAAAAAATAAAAAACTTACAACTTTGATAAAAATGTAATTTTGATTCCGATAATTTTTTGCTGATATTTATGTAATTCAATTCTCTCACATCGAACCCACATTTCTGCACAGATAGATAAAAAAAAAAATATATAGATGGGAAATATTATTGGCACTCTTAGATATCTACTTGTATTTTGTTACGCTCTTATTATTATGAGAAATCCAAGTGCATATTTTAGTAAGGGTTTGTTTGATAAAAAAATTAAGTAATTAAAACTGATTAAATTAAGTGTTTAATGAATTAAGTGTGTTTGACAAATGTAATAAAAATTACTTAATTAATTAAGTTTGCTTAAAAATTAAGTGAAATATTAAGTTAAAAATTCAGTAAACCCCCCCTTGCTTATTTTTTTTTTACAGATTGCGCTCAGCATTTTTTAAATTAAAAAAAAAGTGGAATTGACCGTTTTGCCCTTAGGGAACTAGGGCTCTTCTGCTGATCATCTTTCATTCGATCGGTTGTTTTCGTTTCGTCGCTGTGCAGAGAAGCGGCGCGATCTGAGAAGAAAGGCGACGCCGGCGAGCTTTGAAGAGGAGCGGCGGCGGAGAGCTTAGAAAAGGAGCAGCAGCAGCGGCAACGAGCTTAGAAGAGGAGCGACAGCGGCGGCGACGAGGTATGTTCTTCGAATCTATAGTTTAGGGTTTAGGGTTTCTTCATATATATGTTTTTCTATTTCGAAATCTGAAATTTTTGCTTGTTTTCAATGGAATAGTAGAAGAAACTATGATTGTTTATGTTATGGATTCATATTTTATTTTTTGAATTTCAATTTATCTGTTGAAGTCTTGTTCTTTTTTCTTTGTTCATATTCATAATTTTATGATAGAATCGTACGTTTTGATCGCATATTTCGCGTTGATGTTAATATGTAGGTTATCTCTCTGTTTTTCATACACGGTTTACTGTGATTCGGTTTGCATGTTCTATTTCATCCTGATTCGTTTATGATATGAATCTGAGATTCCATAACTTGTTTGGATGTGGTTTAGTTTTTATTAGTTTTCCCTGTTTTAATGTTTGTTTTCTCATGGTTTCTAGTTTCAATATAGAATCATTGGTATGCGTTGAAAGATCCTTCTTGCATCAGTTCGAAATTCCTGTTCACATGTTTCAATTTTTCAGATGCACATCACTTTCCATTTACTTCTGCATGCGTGATGCTTGATGGGAGATTAGAAATTAGTTGTTGATACAGGCTTTGCTAGCCAATTGGGAAGGCTTCTATGTTTTCTGGAATGACTATTTCATTTTGTTTTTAGATTGTTGGAGTAATCAATGCTTGTTTTTTGGGGTTAAAGGGCTTGTAGGTGCCATCTTAAAGGACCCCTGCCTCACCTACTTCCTTTGTTTTCTGGGTCTCCTCTTTTGAATTGAAACACACACTATTTTTAAAAATCATTCAATTTGAGGTGGAACTCTATTAGGTAGTGTGGAACTCTATTAGGTAGGTGTAGTCGTGCTTCCATGCATCTTGAATTATATTCTAATTTCTTTTTATATGTAAGCATACATGTTAGTTGTAGCAAATGAATCTTTATGGTACGGTGAAGACATGGTCATTCTAATGTTCCATTCTACAAGAATCTAGTTCTCCTATGAGATTGTCAACGTATATATACTACTTGTTTGATCATTGCGTGTGAATAAGCTATTCTGTTTTTTAATTTACACTTGTATTATATTTTTTCAATCAAACCGGTATAGGTATGTCGACTAATGATGCTAGAGTTAATTGGAAAGATCCAGATCAATATAAACTTTTTCTGGATTTATGTCTTGAAGAGGCGAATCATAACAAGAAATCTAGTGGAACTCTTAGGAAAGAAGCGTGGAATAATATAGCAGAGAAGATTGCCGAGAAAAAAAATATTGTCTTAACTCAAAAGCAAATGAAAAATCAATGGGACTATATGAAGAAAAAATATCAAACATGGACCAAACTAATGAAAAATACCGGTCATGGAGATGATCCATTGACAAACACGAAGAATTGGAGTGCCGAGCAATGGAACGCATACTTAAAGGTAACATGAAGTACGATATTATTTATCAAATATATATTTAAATTACATAATAAAATAATAACTTATAAATGAAAAATATGATGCCTTACAGGACAATCCCGAAGCTAAACAATTTCGATATGTTGGTCTGCAATATGTTGATGAAATGAAGGCGTTGTTTGATGGTATAACAGCGACAGGGGAAGCATCATGGGGTCCTTCTAGGATAGGATTACCTTCCGATGATGTCCAGTACTCATCAACGTCTCAATCTATCGGACGCGTACAAATTGACCTAGAGGGTGATTCTGTACCTTCATCTTCAAAAGCTAAGCGTCAGAAGAAGATGAAAAGTGATGACATCGATAAACAGCTACAAGCTGTTTTGCAAAGCTTAGAGAAATCGGATGGACCTACCATGGAGGAGTGTAATGGAGCTTTGGATAGTATGATAATGCTCCAAATGGATGACCCTTTATATATTGCGGCGCTAAGTATCTTTTGTGAGAGTCAATCACATCGAGAGTAATGGATGACATTAGTTCGAAAACCCGAAGAAGTTAGAATCAATTGGCTAAAAATGAATGCGAAGAAATTAGGATTTCTTTGAATGTAACGGATTTTGAATTATCTTTTGTTGATCTTCAATTATGAATTTTTATGTTAATGTAGTATTTGGATTTATAAGTATTTGAGTATTCGCTTAGTAGTTTTAATATGTGACTCATTATGTATTTGTTTTTTTTAAGATTTTATATATATGTGATATTTGACTTTTTATTTCAATGAAATATTTTTAGCCGGTGATTAAAGTATTTTATTTTTGTTGTAGAATGAAAGTAAAGAATTCAAATATCGTCTTAAAGAAAGTTGCAGTTCTTTTGTTAATGAAAAAAATAAGGAGAAATAGAAGAAGACCCGATACCGATTCCTCTCTTAGTGGAAAATTATATGTAGAAGAAATTGTTAACGGAAATGATTCTCATTGTCTCGAAATGTTGAGGATGAAGATTGACCCATTCATAAGATTGTGTACCTACTTCGAAAATAAAGGATGGTTAAAAGATAGTCGTTACATTTCCGTTAAAGAGAAAATGACAATATTTATCTTAATTTTAAGTCACAATTCAAGAATTCGTTGTGTGAAGAGAAGATTCAACCATTCAACTCAAACTATACATAAAATTTTCCATGAAGTATTGGATGCAATGATTTATTTTTCTAAAGAAATGATCATCCCGACAACAAGCAATGAGAGTTCAAATCAATACCATCAACGCCTTAGGCAAATATTTCAGGTAAAATATCTAAATTGTTTGTTTAGTAGTTGATTTTGGTGTTTTGTTTGAATTAACCGATTCTTTTTAAAGGGTGCTGTAGGGGCACTTGATGGAACTCTTATTCATGCGGTTATTTCTCCTGATAAGCAAGTTCCATTTAGAGGAAGAGGGAGAGGACAGTGTTATCAAAATGTGCTTGCGATATGTGACTTCGATATGATTTTTACATTTTTATGGGCTGGTTGAGAAGGTGTTGCACATGACGCAAGAGTGTTGTCAGAAACTATGAATGATCCAGCGAACAATTTTCCATTTCCTTTGCCAGGTAAGTTCTTTTTACATTATTTTTCATATTAATTTAATTGTATAATACAATTTAGTATATTTATGAGTTATGCGATTGAATAATATTTCTACATATTAATTATACAGATAACTATTATTTATGCGATGCTGCATATACTCATACAAGGGGATTTATGGCGCCCTATCGTAATGTACAATATTGGTTGTCTGACTTTAGGAGTAACGGTCCTAGAACGAAAGAAGAACTTTTCAACCATGCTCATGCCAAATTACGGAATGTAATTGAACGAGCTTTTGGGGTTCTGAAAATGCGTTTTCCAATCTTGAAGTTGATGCCATCATATACATTTGGAGTGCAGAGAAATATTGTTATTGCTTGTGTAGCTATTCATAACTATCTTCGGAAAACAATTGTGACTGATGATTTTTTTGACCAATTTACTGAAGGTTATGAAGTAAATGAATCATTTGATCATGAAATAATTACTTCAGAAATTGAAACTAGAAGGGGAAGCAAGCAAGCGGATCAAGCATATATGATTAACTTGAGAGAGAGAATTGCAATTGAATTGTTTAATTCCCGAATTTAATTTTTGTTTTTGTTGAATTCTATGTTATTATTGACTTGTGATAATTTATTTATTTGAACTTCTTAGTATATTATTGGTGTTTTTATTTTATTGTTTTATTCTCTATTTTTATTTATTTATTTTTATTTTATTTTTTGTATTATCTTGATTCAAGGGCAATTATGTAAATTAAACAATTTTCAGCAATTCAAATTTTGCACTTATCAAACAAACAAAAAAAATTCAGCACTTAAATTTTCAGCACAATTTATCAAACAACTTTCTTAATTTTTCAGCACTTAAAATTTAAGTACTTAATTTTCAGCACTTAAATTTTCAGCACTTAAAAATTAAGTCGTTATCAAACAAGCCCTAAGTGTCAATGAAACTTGTCTATATTTATGAACTACGTTAATATTTTCATGGACCATATTATGTCGATAATGAATTTGCTTAATTATTTTGAGTATGATTGCTTGTTAAATACAAGATAATTTATTTATATGGTACATTATAATTTACAGTTCGTCCCCATCAACCGCTTGGGCATTGACCCAAGAAGAATCCATTTTAGACTGATTAGTAATATCCATTATTAACACCCGTTCGTAGTACCTTTCCCAAGGGGAAGTAGAATCCCCACCGCTTCCTTGAAAGAGAGATGCATTGAACAACTAGATGAGAAGGGCATAATTGGCCAACGGCCCTTGTACTATGATGATAGTATCATTCAATTTATTTATTTATTTTTGAAATTGTTAATATAACTTATAGGGTGGTCTTATGCCTCTCTTAAACACAAAAAATAGTTCAAGATGTGAGACTTTCCCTCACTTATAACCTAACTATCAGCTTCTTCCACGGATGATATGTGAAAACTCAACAATTTTTCTCGCACACATTGAGTCTTTGCTCGACCAACCCTCAATCAGTCTCCTCATTTGGACTATTCATCTAGAATTGTTATAACATGAGCTCTCATTTTTCAACATTTCATAGATTTTAATCTCGTATCTTTCATCTGAAACTACCTATCTTATTAATCCACGATCTTCCATAAAGAGAATTTGCTTATGTGTTAGTGTGCGGGAGTAGTGCACAAGAAGAGAAACAAGTTATCGTAAGTAATGCACTAGGACTACCATTACTGATGCAAAACTTTTTGTCATGTAAATGTGATCTCGACGAAGAAGATAAAAATGGAAGTGCACATGCACTATTCAAGGATTTGTAAATTTTATGTGAAAATTGTGAGAGATTAAATTATAAGAAAGTACTATATCTATGAATGATCTAGTAAAAAATATTTTACAATGAGATCTATCTATACAGTAACGGGATATAATTATAAAAAATAACTGAAGTAACATAATTTAAAATACAGCAGAATAACCAAAAATAAAAACAATCGGAGCAGAGTTTTTCAAATGTGACCATGTGAGGGAAAAAGTTAATTATTGACATAATATTGTCTAATAACCATAGCAATAGGATGGATGACATGGCTAGTGAGGAAGAACATGGAAGATGGATTTTAAATATTTAATATTTCTGTAAGCATCCTTATTAGGTGTATCTTACTGTGACAGTGATCAATTATTAATATCTGTGTGTGTCACAAAATATAAGAAATTCATAATTTTTTCCAACTAAGAGAGAGAGAGAGTACAATTCAAGTCATCCGGTGTTCAATGGCTTGGCTTGGCTTGGCTTGGCTTAAATTGAAGCTTTTTGGATTTTGATTTGTAATATATGTTGAAAAATTGTGATAATTCAATCAAAATTATTCTAATATAAAAATATTAAAATATGGCTCTATTTCTTATCTTTTTGTAGAACTTGTGAAGGTTTTTGAGAATGCTGGAATTTAACTCTCCATTCGCTGATCAATTACCTGTCAAATCTAAGAAAAATATTTAAAATACTAACATGGTATCGATCAAATACCCTCCGACGTGATGAAAATAAGTTAATAAAAAATTGAGAATTGGAAAAAATCAATGAAATTATCAGTTTCTTTCAAAATATTTAATATTATTTTTTATTTTGAAATTGATAAATATAAAAAAGGGTTAATTAAATTTTACCCTGTAGTTTGACCGATTTGCACTTATTTCATGTGGTTTAAAAATCACCACTTACCTTCTTGTGGTTAGATTTTCAAACTACTTACTTCTTGATATAGGAGAGTAAGTGCAACAAATATATGATCATAGGAGGGTAAATGACGATTTCCAAACTACATAAAAATAACTAGCAAATTAACCAAACTACAGGAGATTAAGTGCTATTAACCCTATAAAAAACTCACATCACATGCTCAATAATAATAGATTTATTTGTTTTTATTGATAAATAATTTTATTTTTTAATTTATTTAAATAATATGACTTTACAACTAGTAAGAATTTTATGCATGGGGAATTTTCAACGATTTTTTTAATTGGTAGGCATGAGATGTAAATTTTTTCTAGATATATTTCACTAAATGTTTCTAATTTTTAAATAATTATCGCGTATCTTTCATAATGTTATTTAAATTTACTAAAAAGACTATATAATGGATTTTGATTTTGACTCTACTATAAATTAAGTGAAATTAATAAAAATAAAAATAACAATAATAGCCTAAAAAAGTAACCAACCAAACCGGTACTTTTTAAATATATACATTAAAAATATATATATATATATATATATATATATATATATATATATATATATATATTATTTTCTATTTCCAATTCCATCCTAAAAAATTATAAGAGATTTAGGTCACATTTGAAAATGCTTAAATTTTAAGTGCTGAATTTAAGTACTAAAATTATAAGCGTTAAATATATTAAGTATTCAATTTTTTAATATTTTGAACTTAAAAAAAAATTATCTTCCTACAAATTTTTGTTTTTTAAAATAATTTTTATAATGTTATTTTTCTAAAATATTTTCTCCCTATAACTTTCTCTATTTATTTATTTATTTCTATTTTTTTTATTTATAATTTTTTTGTATATAATTTTTTCTGCGAGCTTCTATAATAGTTGCGAGCTTCTATAATAGTTGTGTAACATGTCAATTGTAATAGTTAGATATTTTATGGTATTACAAGACTCTTAGTTTACTCTTAATTTTTAAAAAAAATTCATGGGTAGAATCAACATGTGTCTTAGTCCTGCCTATTAAAAAAGGCAGAAAACTTAATTCACGCGTATGCACTCACGCAATACCTACACATGCGGAACTAAAATTCAAACGAAAACTAATTTTAAAGAACTAAGTCAAAACTTATACCTTAAGCAAGATTTTTATAAAATTACATTTGTTTTTTGAGACTAATAGTTAATTATCCCTATTAAATGATAAGTAATAAAAAATTGAGTGAATACCACGTTATTTAAAATTTTGAATAATTTTTAAATAGTATTTATATTTTAAGTGATTATTTTATTTTATTATCAATTTTAAAAATTTAATTGCTTACTTTTGCATATATTTCCCCAAGCGGTTTGCTTCTGCCGGTGGTAGCCAGGCAGTGACGAAGCCGACAAGCAAGAAGCTGCATTGAGCCGTCAGCTGTCGGTGGTCCAGTGATTGCTCAAAGAAGCTCACATTCTTCACCCACCTCTCACTCTTGTGCACACATACAATCTCTCTCTCTCTAAACTTTTTCTCATTTATCGCCATCTTCCTCTTCTCCTCTTCCCTTGTCTTCTACGAAATCTCTCAAGTCTCAATGCATTGAGAAAGATCTCCTCCATTCGACACAGTCTCTGCCAAAGGTATCTCTTTCTCTTCATTAATTGCAGTCTGCATTGTTGTCAAAGATTGTTGTTTTACCACGAATTCCAAGATGTTTAGCTACTCTCGCAATTGTTTCTTAGATCTTCTCGATTTGATCCTTCAAAAGTTCAAATTTATACTTTTTGCACGGCTGTGTGCGCGTGACCGGTGTGATACTTCTTTTCTGATTCTCATGTTTCTCTCATTTACAAATTTCAGTTGAATTTGATTTGCTAATCGTGCTAACCTTCGATGTTTATTCAAATGCATATTGATCTCCTTCTATAAGACAAGTTCTAATGGATTTCAGTGGAATTTTGTTTTAGATTTCTCGGATTTGTTTCTGTTTTTGCAAGTATGTTTGTGTATCATTTTCTAGCTTTCCATCCATCTGTGAATTAGATTCCTGTAATTTCTGTGACGGAATTGGATTCTAGTTTCTTTCAAGTTAGTTTAGTTCAATTGGTGTTAGGGTTCTGGCATTTCTTACTATGGATTTGATCTTGTCTGTCAGTATGCGTTCTTATTGATACAACTAGTTGAGCAATTCAGGCAATTCGGAATTTGTTGCTTGCAGGAAGCTTTTACATTTTTGACTGTGTCTTGGAGGTGGATCTGCAAGATCTCATAAATACTTCAAACTGGCGGCGACACTAGCTTGGAGATTTGCTGCCAGCAATGGCAGCAGCCCTGCCACTAATGATCTGGTACTTTGCCTTATTCCATCTTGATTAAATGTATAGATTTTCGTTGTGCGTGTTCATTTACCAAAATTGGTCCTTGAGTGAATTTGATGTGGGCTCTCAACATATACACTGTTTCGGTAGAACCTAGGTTCTGTTTTTGGACACAGCAACCAGTTTTAGATTTTCTGATTTACAAAAGGATAGTTCCAGTGAATGGTGCAGGCAGGGGATTATTAGCATTTCCTATTTACTTCTGTTTTAAAGAAACATTACAAAAAAATGATATACAATTGGACCGAATTTCTTTCAAGTCTCTTGGAGGCAAAAATTTATTGAGAATAGCGCCTAAAAGTTATTACAATGTTTTTATTTGGTGTACATATGTTCTTCCCCTCTCTCCCTATCCCTACTCCAGTTGCAAGAGTAAAAACTTCTTGCCATTTTTTTAGGTTTAGGCATTAAAATGCAAGTCGATCTAGGGAATACCATTGTCAACCTAGTTATCCTAGTAATGTTTTTTTTTTTTTTTTCACTGTATTCTTCTTAGATCATTTCTTACCTCAATTGACTTTTTGACATCATTTCGTAAACATGCAATGTCATTTGAAGTTATTGCTTCATGTTTTCCCCTACTTATTTATTTAAATTGCTTTTCTAGATGCCGTCCAATCTTAAGTAAATAGAGATTTTTATTTGTTTGTCCATGCTAATATTTCTAAGTATCTTTTTCCTTCTAATGCAGGAAAGGAATGGAGAGGGTAAACTTCATGATTCAGAGCCTCCAACTCCGCATTCACTTGCAAAGATGGGTTCAAGGTTGGCTCAATCATAATATAAACTGTTGCCATTGGGCTTTTTCTTTTTTTATAGTGACCTTCTATTCGATACATTGTTCTTTTTCCTCTATAAATGGAATTATGTCAGCAAACTTTCTTTTGTGCACTCAGTTATTATAAGAATTAAGTCTTTCGCTTATAAACCCAATGGGGACCAACTTTAGAGGAAACTCTGGCTATAATTAACTACATATTTTACGCCATAAAACAGAGATATAAAGGGATAGGTTTTTCTCTAGTGTTTTTCTTGGGACAGTATGAGCTGAAGGTTGCATAGAAATTTTACTTCTATTTATTCACATTACACTGAAATTGTGACTTAAGGAATTCACAAGTTCTCTCAAAGTTATAATTCTTTTTTCTATTTAATTCTTCTTGGAAACATGTTCACCGTGTTCTCTGAACCTCCAATGCATCGTCATTTGAGGCCAGAAGAAAAGTTGAAAGATCATCTATGCTGTCAAGAAAAGAAGTCAAACATAAATTTACTGTTGTTTGCCATAATTTTGAACCAGTCGCTAAATTTTTTGGATGCCGTTAGGTGATAGGTAAAGTCAACTACCCTCTAAAAGGCCTCATGCTAAATTATGGGCATAAAATTCCATTCACTTGCACTTGGACCTTTTTCTGTTCTTTTTTCCTCCCTTCTATGCCATAGAAATTCATTTGTCTTCTCAAAATCCTACCAGAGATCCCAAGTATCCATTTATTGCCTTGGGCTCGAAGTCCATTGTGCCTCAGCTATGACGTAATTATTGTTTACCTTTCTTCATCTCGTAGGTACGAAGTTTGTTAATTTTGACCATCTGGTGACGATCTGGTTTATATGCCTTTAACTTTATGCCTTCAAAAGGTTTTTTGCCTGATAATCTTGTTAAAGATATAGCTAGTTGACATGAATGATAATTATTGCTTGTGTTTATAAACTATCTGTAGAGATCGTAGTAGCATGGAGGATCCAGATGGGACACTGGCGAGTGTTGCCCAATGCATTGAGCAGTTGAGGCAAAATTCCTCATCTGTACTAGAGAAGGAGTACTCCTTGAAGCAGTTAAGCGAGCTCATTGATACACGTGAAAATGCTTTCAGTGCTGTTGGATCACATTCTCAGGCGGTTCCTGTACTTGTATCTCTTCTACGATCAGGATCATTGGGTGTAAAGATGCAGGCTGCTACTGTTTTAGGTTCTCTCTGCAAGGAGAATGAACTAAGGGTGAAAGTACTGCTAGGGGGCTGCATTCCGCCGCTGCTTGGTCTGCTCAGATCCAGCTCGGCTGATGCTCAAATCGCAGCTGCAAAAACTATCTATGCTGTTTCTCAAGGAGGTGCAAAGGATCACGTTGGCTCGAAAATTTTCTCAACTGAAGGAGTTGTACCAGAGCTTTGGGAGCAGTTAGAGAAGGGACTCAAGGCCGGGAATTTAGTTGACAACTTACTGACAGGAGCTTTAAGAAACCTATCCAGCAGCACTGAGGGATTTTGGTCTGAGACAGTACAAGCTGGGGGAGTAGATATACTTGTGAAGTTGCTTACAAGTGGACAATCAAATACTCAAGCAAACGTATGCTTTCTCCTGGCATGCATGATGATGGAAGATGCGTCAGTTTGTTCAAGGATTTTGGCTGCAGATACTACAAAACAGCTCCTTAAATTACTAGGACCTGGTAACGAAGCTTCTGTCAGGGCAGAAGCTGCAGCTGCTCTTAAATCTCTTTCTGCCCAGTTCAAGGATGCAAGGCGGGAGATAGCTAATGCCAATGGTATACCTTCTTTAATAAATGCAACAATAGCTCCATCAAAAGAATTTATGCAGGGTGAATATGCTCAAGCTTTGCAAGAAAATGCCATGTGCGCTCTTGCAAATATTTCTGGTGGCTTGTCATATGTCATCTCAAGCCTCGGTCAAAGCCTTGAATCATGCAGTTCTCCTGCGCAAATAGCTGATACATTAGGGGCCTTAGCTTCAGCTCTTATGATATATGACCACAAAGCAGAAGCATCCAGAGCATCAGATCCTCTGGATATCGAGAAGACACTAGTTAAACAGTTTAAACCTCGTGTACCATTTCTCGTAAAGGAGCGTACAGTAGAGGCCTTGGCCAGTTTGTATGGGAATGCCATTCTCTCAAGCAAACTTGCAAACTCTGATGCAAAACGTCTGCTCGTTGGTCTAATCACAATGGCGACCACTGAAGTTCAGGAGGAGTTGATGAGATCGCTTTTGAGTCTTTGCAACAGTGAAGGCAGTTTGTGGCATTCTCTTCAGGGTCGTGAAGGAATTCAGCTGCTGATCTCTCTTCTTGGGCTTTCCTCAGAACAACAACAAGAGTGTGCTGTTGCTTTACTTAGCATTTTATCTAATGAGAATGACGAAAGTAAATGGGCTATTACTGCTGCTGGCGGCATACCTCCTCTTGTTCAAATTCTAGAGACAGGGTCTGCCAAGGCAAAGGAAGATTCTGCAACAATCCTCGGGAACCTCTGCAATCACAGTGAAGATATTCGGGCTTGTGTTGAAAGTGCTGATGCTGTTCCTGCTTTATTGTGGTTATTAAAGAACGGAAGCTCGAATGGAAAAGAGATTGCAGCAAAGACATTGAATCATTTGATCCACAAATCAGATACAGCTACTATCAGCCAACTTACTGCTCTGTTAACCAGTGATCTTCCTGAATCTAAAGTTTATGTTCTAGATGCATTGAAAAGTTTGCTTTCTGTGGCTCCCCTGAGTGATATATTGCGTGAAGGAAGTGCTGCAAACGATGCAATTGAGACAATGATAAAAATTTTAAGCTCTACCAGAGAAGAGACTCAAGCCAAGTCTGCATCAGCTCTTGCTGGAATCTTTGACCTCAGGAAGGACTTGCGCGAAAGCAGCATTGCACTTAAAACGTTTTGGTCAGCCATAAAGCTGCTAAATGTCGAATCAGAAAGCATTTTAGTAGAGTCTTGCCGTTGTCTTGCTGCAGTTTTTTTATCAGTCAAAGAGAACCGCGATGTCGCTTCTGTTGCTAAAGATGCATTGCCTTCATTAGCGGTGCTTGCTAATTCTCCAGTTCTATTAATTGCAGAGCAAGCAGTCTGTGCTTTGGCAAATCTTCTTTTGGACGTTGAAGTGTCAGATAAAGTCAGCGTTGAAGAAATTATGTTGCCTGCTACTAGGGTTTTGCGTGAAGGCACAGTTACTGGTAAAACTCATGCTGCAGCAGCAATTGCTCGGCTCCTCCAATCTCGTCAAATTGATTCTGCCTTAACTGACTGCGTTAATCGCACGGGAACAGTTCTTGCATTAGTTTCTTTCCTGGAATCTGCTGGATCTCTTGCCACATCAGAGGCACTAGATGCACTTGCTTTTCTGTCAAGGTCAGAAGGAACTACTGGAAAAATCAGACCTGCATGGGCAGTTCTTGCTGAACTCCCAGACAGCATAACCCCAGTAGTTGCATGTATTGCTGATGCAACACCACTGTTGCAGGATAAAGCAATAGAAATTTTGTCACGGCTTTGTCGTGCTCAGCCTGTTGTTCTGGGAAGCTCAGTTGCCTGTGCGTCAGGATGTATTTCGTCAATTGCCAGAAGGGTTATCAGTTCCGTGAATGGAAGAGTCAAAATTGGCGGAACAGCACTTTTGGTTTGTGCTGCAAAAGTTAATCACCAAAGGTTGCTGGAAGATTTAAATGAATCAAATTCATGCGTACATCTTATTAAATCTCTTGTTCTGATGCTGAACTCAAGGGGCTCTTCTCATTTAGTGGACCAGGGGGATAGAGAGGCCATAAGCATTTGCAGGCAGGCTGAAGAAGAAGCAAGGAACACTGAAACACAGAAGAGCACATCAGTTATCTATGGCATGGACATTGTGATATGGCTACTCTCTGCTCTTGCTTGTCATGATGATAAAAGTAAAATTGAGATTATGGAGGCTGGAGCTGTTGAAATCCTCACTGAAAGAATCTCCCAATTTTGGTCCCAGGTATGAACTTATTTCAGTTTGCTTATAATACATTATTAGTAAGTTATTCAAGTTGCATCTTGATTGAAGAGATCTAGAAATTGCACACGACTTCTCTGCATTTGGTCTCTGTTGATTCTTCACAATTCATCATTTTCGTAACTGTCAATTTTGCACAGATCGATGTTAAAGAGGACAATAGCATATGGATATGTGCGCTGCTACTGGCAATTTTATTTCAAGATAGAGATATTATACGAGCACATGCAACAATGAAGTCTATACCAGTACTTGCTAATTTGTTGAAGTCTGAGGAGTCAGCAGACAGATATTTTGCAGCACAGGCTATGGCCAGTCTAGTGTGCAATGGTAGCCGGGGAACTCTTCTATCTGTTGCAAATTCTGGGGCAGCAGTTGGGCTCATTTCTTTGCTTGGGTGTGCTGATGTTGATATTCATGATCTTTTGGAACTGTCTGAGGAATTTGCTTTGGTGCGTTATCCAGATCAAGTTGCTCTTGAGCGCTTATTTAGGGTTGATGACATTAGGGTTGGTGCTACTTCCCGGAAAGCAATTCCTGCGCTTGTCGATCTACTTAAACCAATTCCAGATCGCCCAGGGGCACCTTTTCTTGCACTAGGGCTTCTGCTTCAGCTTGCTAGAGATTGTCCCTCAAACAAAATTGTTATGGTAGAATCAGGGGCTCTGGAAGCATTGACCAAATATCTTTCACTTGGTCCTCAGGATGCAACGGAGGAAGCAGCAACTGATTTATTAGGTATCTTATTCGGCACTGCTGAGATACGGAAACATGAATCTGCATTTGGTGCTGTCGGTCAACTGGTAGCAGTCTTACGTTTGGGTGGAAGAGGTGCAAGGTATAGTGCTGCTAAAGCACTGGAAAACTTATTTTGCGCAGATCAAATTAGGAATGCTGAATCTTCTAGGCAAGCTGTTCAACCCCTGGTGGAAATTTTAAATACCGGTTTGGAGAAAGAGCAACATGCTGCAATCGCTGCATTGGTTAGGTTACTGAGTGAAAACTCATCAAGAGCTCTTGCTGTTGCTGATGTTGAAATGAATGCAGTTGATGTACTTTGCCGGATTCTATCATCCAATTGTTCGATGGAATTGAAAGGGGATGCTGCCGAACTGTGTTCTGTTCTTTTTGGGAATACAAGAATCAGATCTACTGTGGCTGCAGCTCGCTGCGTTGAGCCACTGGTCTCTCTCCTAGTGACTGAGTATGGTCCATCTCACTACTCAGTTGTCCGTGCATTGGACAAACTCTTGGATGATGAGCAACTGGCAGAGCTAGTTGCTGCACATGGGGCCGTTATACCTCTAGTTGGTCTTCTTTATGGTCGCAATTACATGATTCATGAGGCTATTTCCAGAGCTCTTGTGAAGTTGGGGAAAGACAGGCCTGCTTGTAAGATGGAAATGGTGAAAGCTGGAGTTATAGAGAGTGTACTCGATATTCTCCACGAAGCACCTGATTTTCTTTGTGCTGCTTTTGCAGAATTACTTCGAATATTGACCAACAACGCAACCATTGCAAAGGGTCCATCTGCAGCAAAGGTTGTTGAGCCACTTTTCATACTGCTAACAAGACCAGAGTTTGGGCATGATGGACAGCACAGTGCTTTACAAGTTCTTGTAAATATTTTAGAACATCCTCAATGTCGTGCTGATTATACGTTGACAGCTCACCAAGCTATTGAACCATTGATCCCGTTGCTGGATTCTCCTGCTCCAGCAGTGCAACAGTTGGCAGCTGAGCTTCTGTCGCACCTGCTCTTAGAAGAACATCTTCAGAAAGACTCTCTGATACAACAAGTGATTGGTCCTCTTATACGAGTTCTTGGTTCTGGTATTCAGATTTTGCAGCAGAGAGCTGTTAAAGCTCTTGTTAGTGTAGCTCTAACATGGCCAAATGAAATTGCAAAAGAGGGCGGTGTCAGTGAGCTATCCAAGGTGATACTGCAAACGGATCCTTTGCTTCCACATGCGCTATGGGAATCTGCTGCTTCTGTTTTATCTAGTATTCTGCAATTTAGTTCAGAGTTTTATTTGGAGGTACCTGTAGCTGTGTTAGTGCGGCTGCTTCGTTCAGGCTCAGAAAGCACAGTGATTGGTGCCTTAAATGCTCTTCTGGTATTGGAAAGTGATGATGCTACCAGCGCCGAAATGATGGCTGAAAGTGGTGCCATTGAAGCTCTTTTAGACCTCCTCAGATGTCATCAATGTGAGGAGACTGCTGCAAGATTGCTGGAGGTATTGCTGAACAATGTAAAGATCAGAGAAACAAAAGCTACCAAGTCTGCAATCGTACCATTATCCCAATACTTATTGGATCCACAAACCCAAGCTCAACAAGCTAGGTTACTTGCAACTCTCGCGCTTGGTGATCTTTTCCAAAATGAAGCTCTTGCTCGAAGTGCTGATGCAGTTTCCGCCTGCCGGGCTTTAGTGAATCTTCTTGAAGACCAGCCGACAGAAGAAATGAAAGTAGTGGCTATATGTGCCTTGCAAAATCTTGTAATGTATAGTCGATCAAACAAAAGAGCGGTTGCAGAAGCTGGTGGAGTTCAAGTTGTACTGGATCTGATTGGTTCAAGTGATCCAGAAACATCAGTTCAGGCGGCGATGTTTATTAAGCTTCTTTTCTCAAACAATACCATACAAGAGTATGCTTCCAGTGAAACAGTCAGAGCTATAACTGGTAATGTTTTTTCATTATTTTTTTTTTATTTTTATCTTTGGCTACTTTTAATATCACTTAGCGTTGATTAATCTTAGTTACTGTTACTAAAAGACCTGTGCATATCTTGTGTAAATCATTTATACACAGCATATAACTCTGGTATAAGGTATGCCTTTTTCCAAATACCCTGCAATCAAAGTTGCTTGTGCTTACGAGCCTACAGGTGCTCTACGCAATACCATCCCTTCAAGTATGAATTTAGCTTCCACTGCACGACGTAATTGGCTGTAGGATTGGCTATTAGGCTTGCTGCACTGATAGGAGTTCATCCTAATCTCTAGAACTATGGTGATGACCTCAGAGAGTGTTTAGAGAGAGAATTCTTTGAGAAAGAGAGGTTGATCTCATGACCAATCATAGTCTCATAGGAGTTAGGATGACTATATATGATAGACTGATCCGAATTATAATCATCGATACGAGAATTCTTGTTGACCTCCACTTAACAAATTTGCCCTCTCGAGGACTGATCTTATTGGTTAGGATCCGCCATCTATGTGGATGGAGCATGAAATTGGGTTGGACAGACATCACATGTATGCACCCAAGTTTTCAGTAGATATTGTGTAGTACACAATCGATCTGGTTTAGTCTTTTTAGAAGCTCACAGAAAAGTAAATATGAAGAAAAATGGAACTCCAAATTTGGGTTCAATTTCAAAATGTGCGCAACTGGAGGCTTTTGATTTTGAATTGGCTTTTTTTTTGGGGGGGGGTGGGGGTGGGGGCATAATATCCTTTTCTTAATCAGGTTTTTCATGTCTCTCAAGTCTTAGTATATTTTGGTAATTCAGCAGTTGCTGAACATGGGTTTGCTTTACTGGTTGTCATAGAATTATATATGTTTTCTAGTTGAAAGTAGAATGGTTTCTGAATCAAAATCCAAGTTCAATTTAGGGATACCTAAAGTTACAAGAACATTTGAACACTTTCCAATTGATACAAGTTATGGAGAAAGTCTCTTCTACTTTCTTTTTTTCTGTATTCTCTATCCTGCAATCGGATATAATCACATTTCAACATTTTCTGTTAAGTGTATTATCAACAGCATGGGACAGTCCTAAACGTATCCTCTTTCTTTCCCAAATGAAACTCAAACCCTCATCCCTGTCAAACCCTTCGATTTTCATCTACAAAATAGGGAAAGAAAACAGTTTCAAATATCATTCTTCTAGATTCCCCAAGATATCTATTCTCAAAGTGTCCTACAACAAGATCATATATTTGGGCCAAAATTAAGATGCTTGTCTGTTTAATAGTTCTTCATGCATGGAACCCTTTGTTTATTAATATGATTGAATGATCTTGCAGCTGCAATTGAGAAGGACTTATGGGCTACCGGAACAGTAAACGAAGAATATCTGAAAGCTCTAAATGCATTTTTTGGGAACTTCCCGCGTTTGAGAGCCTCAGAGCCAGCAACACTCAGTATACCCCATCTGGTCACATCGCTCAAGACCGGTACAGAGGCAACTCAAGAAGCGGCATTGGACTCTCTGTTTCTTCTCAGGCAAGCTTGGTCTGCATGCCCCGCCGAAGTCTCGAGAGCACAATCCATTGCTGCTGCAGATGCAATTCCTTTGTTGCAGTACTTGATCCAGTCGGGCCCACCTCGGTTTCAGGAGAAGGCGGAGTTTCTTCTGCAGTGTCTGCCGGGGACATTAACCGTGATCATTAAACGTGGCAACAATATGAAGCAATCGGTTGGAAACCCTAGTGTTTATTGCAAGCTTACACTTGGCAGCACTCCTCCAAGGCAAACAAAGGTACACTTCTCAATTTTTTTTTTGGTACTCAATCTCCACACTGTTATATTCTATAAAATCATAGTTTGCTCAATTCGGCATGACTTCTTCTAGAATATAACTTTTTATCACAACATGGAAACTTGTTAGGATCCCACATCGACTAAGTATGAGATTGGTCGGTGGGCTATAAGCTCCTGGGCACCCTCCCCTTGCAAGGCAGTCTTGAAGGGTGAGTTCTACCTAATGGGTTTGTAACTATTGGTTCGTATCAAGTATGGGCTTGGTTGTATCAATTGGTATCAGAGCACGGTCCAGGAACCACATCGTCGCCTACGTGGCAGGCTGACTAGTGCGCTGGGGCAAAGAGGTTGAAGGGGCAAAGAGGCCGACATGGACATCGGCTATGAAAGCGTAGGGGAATGTTAGGATCCCACATCGACTAAGTATAAGATTGATTGGTGCGTTATAAGCTCCTAGGCACCCTCTCCTTGCAAGTAGGTTTTCAAGGGTGAGTTCTACCTATTGGGTTTGTGACTATTGGTTCGTACCAAGTATGGGCTTGGTTCGTATCAAAACCTGTACACAAAAATAGTGTCACAACATGAACACATGACGATAAAACCAATCTACTTTGTTCGCATTTGGCTTGCATCCTATCTCCTTTTACACTTGTGTTGTCACCAGATTTGAGTGTCATATATATTGAATGATGAATTCAGACTCACATTTCTCCTTTAACTGATACTCTCTCCATTCCTAAATGATTGGCCCATTTGACTTTGCACTAAGTTTTAGGTAGTGGTTGAACATAATTTACTTTATTATATTGCCCTTATTGGAAAATGTGTTAAAGTGTTGGAAGTTTTCTGAAATTTGAATCAGTGGTCGAGAAGCGTGTTAGTTTCAGAGAAGTGATAAAATACGTCATTAAAAAAAGGAAAGACGACAATTATTTCTGAAGATCGTAAAAATGAAAGTAGGACTATTATTTTGGAACAGAGGGAGTATATATATTTTTAGTATTTCTTTAGCTTTGGTCCCATTTAAAAAGAAAGAAACAAGTGCTAGTAACCCTCCACCCCAAGAACCCCCCCCCCCCCCCCCCCCCAACCCAAAAAAAACCACCACCATGCACACAAAAAAAATGAAATTGCAGAAATAATGAGTTTAACCAAATCTTATGCCTTTCTGAGCTCTGTACCCGTCTGCATAAATGATAGTTAAGCCGATTCAGTTGAACAGCCGCAACAATCTCCACCCACTTGATGCCTTCGAGTATATCATTATGTGTTCACAATTACTTTCATGTCTTTCCAATATATCATTATGTGTCCCAGGTATTTTACATGTATGTGGATTGCAATAGAGTGAACAAATCCTAATCTTCTTTTTCAGAACATTGTTACCCTCGGAACGTTTCTTTTGTTTCATGTACCAGATATGTTATTTCTTCTTTGAATCCCCTTAGAAATTTTAAAACATCTTTTCTATATTTATGATCCTCTCAGATTGTATCAACTGGTCCTAATCCAGACTGGGATGAGAGCTTTGTGTGGTCTTTCGAGAGTCCTCCGAAAGGCCAGAAGCTTCACATTTCATGCAAGAACAAGAGCAAAATGGGAAAGGTAAACCCAAGTTCAAGAAAGAATAAGACGAACTTTTAGGGTGACATTTGGTTAGTGTTTCTGTTCCCAAAAAAAAGAAAAAAAAAAAAACATGGACACAAAGAATTCAGGAACAAAGAATCTGTTTCTATTCTGTTCTGTTCCCAAAATTGTCTTCTAAAAAACTGGAGACTAAACTCAAACAGAGTTTGCATTTCTGTTTGTTCCAAGTTTTCTAGGGGAAAAAGAAAAGGAAAAAAACAGAGACAGAAATCCTAACCAAAAGTCCAGTTCCGAAACCTCCCCTTCATTTTCTATCATAATTAGTAGTTTTATTATAGCCTGTTTGTTTGCTTGGATTTGATGGCAGAGCTCATTTGGAAAAGTCACAATCCAAATCGACCGTGTTGTGATGCTTGGAGCAGTCGCTGGAGAGTACACCCTCTTGCCTGAAAGCAAAAGTGGACCATCGCGAAATCTAGAAATAGAATTCCAGTGGTCTAACAAATAACCAAATGCCATGCCAGGAGAATCATTGTGAAGCCTTTAGGAAAATACACAATTTCATATATTTTTTTTTGTTTTCATACCGGTGTAAATAGTCTGCGAAGAGTGTTATTATTATTTTTTTTTGTTTGTTATTTTTGTAGTGTTGATCTTTTAAAGGACGTTTGTGAAAGCATTCCCATTTTTTTTTTTTGTAAGTTGATCATCTCCTTCCCAGGAGCCTCATGTTTAGCTCTCCTTGAATTGTTGTCGTAAGAAAGATTGTGTGTGTGATTATTTTTGAAGAAATAATGAAATTTCTCATTTTGGACAATTTTTTAAGGTTCATTCATTATAGCTCCATTTTTCATTAAGATCAGACATCTGTGGATTTCTTTTTCTTTCTGATTTCTTTTTTGGGTTTGAACTTCTTATTGGTCATTAGATACAGCAAACCGGTCTGAGGCTGAAAAAATGTCGATTTTTTTTTTTTTTTTTTTTTTTTTAAAGGTAAGATGTGTTTTGGTCAACTTACGCGCACCTCGACTAAGTGAAGAGCACGTGGAACCTGTTATTTTTCCGGGGCACCCATCTTTTTCCACATTATTCATCAATCAAGGGCCCCCTTCTGGATTCCCTTTCTTTCTCATATACAAGAAGGTATAGATATCGCCTTCCAGGGGGAGAGCCTATAATTTGCGTGGGGATTCTTGTGGTTGGATTTAGAATCTAAAGCATGGCCATGGTTCAGGTATGCTATAGCTCCATTATTGACTATTTACATGAACTAAGCTTCATTACTTCTGTTTTTTCACTTGTATTCTATATAAGTTACATAAAAAAAAAAAAAAATCAACATTTAAAAAAAAAATATTTTCACAGTATATTTTACGATATTATAAATGATGAAAATGTTTACATCAACTTATACCAAGTAAAAAAATTCACAATCAACAATAGAAGAAATTTTGCACTGTAAGAGGATCATACAAAGCAATAAAAAATGTATTAATAGTTTCAAATTTAAATCTTACTTGACAGTTGGAACAACAAGATTTAAATCTTACTTCTTAATGAAAATTAAGAGTTCTTATCAATTCAACTTGGTCACAATGACAACTATAAAATTTCGATAATCAAATGTAATTGAGTTTCACAAACACGAAGGACATATTTGGTTGGTGGTAAAGGAATCGCATAAAAAATAAAAAATCATACAATTTTGAATGAACGTCCATTTAAATTTTGATTCGATTCCATTACTTCCAACTAAACATGCCGTAAAACATTACCCACCTCCGGAATTGCAATTGAACTACAATTTCAAGGGGGCCATTTGCCGTCAAAACACTTGCAAATTGTATGATTTTTTTTTATTTTTTTTTCTGAGTAACTAAAAAAATCATTTAACAAAGAAAACCGATACAGGCTTAGGAGGGAACAAAGAGCATGACTCTAAAAAGACCAAGAAACATCACCAAAAGATAAACTATTTGTAGCAAAATGAGTAAAAGTTGTTAAGATCAATGAATATAATATAGAATTCAATGAGAGAGAGAACAAGGCTAGGTTATTATGGTGAATAATGAATGCATAGAGTACAAGAAAAATACATAGAAAATATAATTTTATATTCGCTTACAATAAAAAAGTTTAGAAAACAATGAGGAATCTATTATGCCCTTAATACTAAATAAGTATAATAACTCTAAAATTCCCCCTCAAACTCATGATGTGCCTACAAGAATCATCGAGGGTTTGCCAACTTAAAAAGGAAAGCGCGAAATTGAATGCGACTTCGTAAACAAGTTTGCAATCAACATGAAAGATGAAACGAAAGACAAAATAATAGTTCCATACTGAAGGTGATGACGAGTGAGATGACAACCAATCTCGATGTGCTTAGTCCGTTCATGAAATACTGAATTGTGAGCAATCTAAATAGTACTGTTGTTATCACAAAACATAAGAGTAGGATGAGAAATAGAAACATCCATATCTGCAAGTAATCACGTAAGCAAACTATCTCCACGGTAGTGGATGTCATCACACGATACTCAACTTTTATGGAAGATCTAAAAACGGCTTGTTTCTTGCTCTTCCATGAAATAAGAGAGTTGCCTAAAAATACACACAAACCAGTGACACACTTTCAATTTGTGGGATTACTGATACAATCAACATCAAAATATGCACATAACTCAAAAGACGAGGTCGATGAAAGTAAAAAACTCTGAAAAAGGGTGCCCCAAAGATATTAAAGGATACAAATAATGACAACACAATGAACCGTAGTAGGAGAAGTGTCAAACTAACTGACGATTTGAACAACGTGGACAATTTGTGGGCAAGTAATAGTAAGATATACCAAACTGCCGACAATAATACGATATAAGGTAGGATCTAGCAAATAAGCAATATCAGAAAGTGAATAACGAACTTTCATCTCTAGAGGACATCAACTATCCTAGTATCAGTAAGCCAAGCATGCTAAAAAATGTCATTGGCATACTTAGACTGAGAGAGAAGATAATCTTTTGGCGAGAATGCTAATTCAATATCCAAAAAGTAGCGTAAAGCCCCCAAATCCTTCATTTCGAACTGACGAGATAATTCAAACTTCAATCTGCAATCCTTTCAACATCTAAACAGTTACCAATATAAGTAATCATAGTAGAGATCTTATCAAACCAGGTTCGAGGTGCTTGTTTAAGGCTATATAGAGCTTTCTTGAGCCTAAAACTTCTCTAGAATTATAAGCAACATCAAGAGAGGGAGTCATGCAAACTTCTTCTTGAAGATCGCCATTTAAGAAAACATTTTAACAACCATTTGAGAAATGTGCCGTAGACAATAAAAAAAAACGACAATAAGAGTACAAGCAACTTTATTTTGCAACTAGAGCAAAGGTCTCCTCATAATCCATACTATACTACTAAGAAAATCCCTTAGCAAGGAATCGAGTTTTGTATTGCTCAATTGAACCATCAAATTTGGTTTTAATTGTTTAGATCTAATGAGAACCAATTATACTTTTACCAGGAAGTAAAAATACCGAATCCCAAGTATCCGTCTTGTACAAAGAATTTTTTTTCTCATTCATAGCATTTTCGCAAAGGTGATCAAGAGATGTCTCTTTATAGGACAAAGACTCAGAGAGGCCATGAATAAAGGTTAACAATGAAGCAAAGGAATTTGAATAATATGAGTAAACAAAATTTGGTATGTTAGTGGACTTATGAATGCATTTAGGATAGCGAAGAGGAGGATCCACAATCTTAGAAGGTGCTTGGTCGACTGTTAAAAAGGAAGGAGCATTACAAATATCAATACCTATAGAACTAATAGTGCAAACCCTACGAGAATAATGTAGAGGAAGAGTTGCAATAGAAACACGAGGTCGAGAAGCAGGAGTTGGGTCAGCACCTGTACTACATGGGTTTTGGGGAGATAAACTATATGTATTATAAGAGAAAGGGTCAGTAGAAATGAGATTAGATTTAGTTAAGGAGTGTGTACTAACAGGAATAGAGAAGAAAGGTACATGTTTAAGAAACACAATATGACGGGACACATAGTTTTTGTACAACTCTATCAAAATAACGATATACTTTTTGTCCATCACCATAACATAGAAAGAAATAAATGGCAAAACAAGAAGATAACTTACTACACTCTACACTCGATTGAAATTCAAAACAAGCATACCCAAATACTCTTAAGGAAGAATAATTTGGAACATGGCCATACAACTTTCCAAATGCAGACGGACCTGAAGAGTGAGAAGATGAGATCTTATTAATTAAGTTCATCGCAGTAAGGATTGTTTCTCCTCAAAATGCACTAGGAACAGTGGTAGAGAGTAAGAGGGAGCAAGTAGTTTCAACAATGTGCCTACGTTTTTTTTTCAGCATCACCATTTTGTTCAGGAGTGTTAGTACACAACGTTTGGTGAACATTTCCATCTGAAGCAAGTAATTTAGAGAAAGGATTAGAAGTGTAGTCCCCACCCAAGTCACATATAAAGCACTTGATAGCAACAAAATATTGGATATTAACAAGAGCTTGAATTGTTTGAAAATTACCAAAGAATTCAAAACGATGTTTCATAAGATAAACTCAACAATAAGGAATGTCATCATCAATAAAGAAACATAATATCTAGACCCCCTTTTGTAGCAATCGAGGAAGGTCCCCACACATCAGAGTGAACCTAATGTACCTCGATTTTTCGAAAGGAAGAGAATATGAAATGATAAAGTGTAAAGGGAGAAGAGTTTTTTTAAAGCGCCGATTTTCTCAAAAAAGTACTTAGGACATTTTAAAATAAGGAGCCGCCACCTAGCATTGGGTTTAAATGGTGTGCTAGGTCACCAAATTTTTAGAAAATAATTTAAAAGGCCTAAGTAAAAATTGACTACAAAAAATATGGTTAAACCAAAGATTCATTTAAGAGCTCAGGGGTCGGTTATACACGGAGAAGATGTTAGGCACCCCAAGACGCTTGTCCAAAAATGGTACCTTATGCCCAATTAAGTCCAATTAATTTAGTCCGAATGTTTTATTTTATTTTTAAAATCTTTTCCTTCTTATGAAATAATTTTTGATATTTTTCAAAAATAAGATGGGACAACTTTTTTTGTTTTATGAATGTTTACTCGGTATGACCTTTTATCAAATATTAAGGATTCGATAAGGATGGTCTCCAGAGAATGATTTTATGTATGTTTCCGAGAGATTTCTTTGATTTAAATGGGCAAATTAAAATATGTGAAAAAGTATGAAGATATGCACGCAAATGGAAACGATAATTTGAACTAAGTGATATGAACCTATATTTATGCAAAAGTAATGCCCTAAAAATGATTTACATGATTTTTATGTAAAATGGTCTTAATTTAAGCATGTCAATGCAAGTGATCTGAATGCATGCATGAAAGAATTAGGGAATTAGATGGATTAACGTGATTATGCATGGTGTCACGGTCTTAGCTTGTCCAGTGCTTATTCTCGCACATGGCCACTTGTCCGTGACACTTTTCATTTATTTTCTAGATTAGTTTAGCTTAGATTAACTTAGTTTAGTTTATTTCTTTCATTTCTTATAGAAAGACAACATTATGACTCCTCGAGCATAATGATGTCTATTGTGGTCACTTGTATTTTTTTGCTTAAAGTATTATGTGGGAGGACATGCTCTTTAAGTCATTCAAGCCTTTCACATAACCTTTGATATTAATACAATTGTTGTTGTTATTGTAATTGTATTCTTCTCTACATTACCGGTATGTGTTATTGTAGGGAAACTCGTTGCTATTGAAATCGCTTCCGCTATTCAAGATCCTCTGATCTTCAGACTTGCTACTAGGTGATCCCCTAGTTAGCGCCGCATGGTTCACTTTCTAGCCTCAAAAGGCTCGGCCCGTGACAGTTGGTATCAGAGCAATGATAGGTGTGATTTACCTATCTATTTCCAAACCGAACTAAGTTAGTTTTCGAGCGTTTTTATAATATTTTATTATATTTTAATTAGTTTTTATTCTTTTTATATAAATCAGGTGTGTGGGGTGAAAAGGTAGGAAAACAAAGCATAAGCAATCAAATCGAACCAAGAACGATCGAAGAACGGTGGAAAAACAAGCACGGACGCAATAATCAAAACAGCGGCCCACCGCCTAGGCGGTGAAAATGCAAAGAGGGCCTAAATCTGCTGGAAGCTCGCCGCCTAGGTGGTAAAACTGCATGATGGTCACCAAATCCACCACTATCTTCATCGCTGCGGCGATCACTGAACCGACATACCCACCACCTAGGCGGTCACCTCTGCACCAGATTAGATATTTTTTGAGATATTTTGCCTATTTAAACCCTTAATCTGATTCTCTCTTCCGATGGAATCACCCCCTAAGGCCTTAGAATATATTTTAGGGTGAGTTTGAGAGATTTTTTAGGGAGAGCTCACAACCCGAGAAGGAAGATAAAGAAGAAAGCGATCGATCAACAGTTTTAGCGCCAAATCTTCGGATATCAGCTAAGTCGTTCGTTTCTTTTCTTTATTTTCTTCATTTGGGTAGTTGTTGAGCATGTTTAGCTCATTCTATATTGTTTATATGGTTATGGCCATGGGCTAAACATATGTTATTTATGGATTATTAATGAATTTACGAATATGTTGTTTGAATGAGTTTTTGTTTCGTTAGCAGATGTTCTTTGTTATTTTTATTGTATTTATCATTCTTGTATGATTTATATGCTTATAATTATATATAGAAAATACGGGGTTTGACACTCGGGAGAGGTAACCCCGAATTCGGATTAGGTTAAATACAACGCGACGATCCAATAACCCGGGAGGGAGTTGGATTGTGTGCAATCGATGACGTTGGGGGCAAGATTCACATGACTTAGGGTTGTTAAGACATTGAGGGAGACTTCTTCCTTGACACGAAGTCGCGTATTCCCTCATCTTACACTCGGGAGAGGTAACGGGGAAGTTTACGAACTGAGATTGTCGGATAAGTCGAACACCGTTAACATAAACTAAAACGAGATCGAACACATATTCGTAAACAAAACAAATCCCTAGACAATCTATTCTCTCAAAACTATCTCAATATTAATATTAGTATAGTTAAATTAGTATTTTAGTATTAGTATTTAATTATATTCCATTTTTAGCGCCTAGATAAAATTAAGTCATGACAAGCACGATATTCGATAGTAACGACAGCCAATCCCTATGGACACGATAACCCTAAATCTCCCGATTTATACTAAAATTTGACCTCATACACTTGCGAGTAAAAGTAGCGGCGTATTCACGCCCTACCAAGCAACGAATTGATCCGTTTCCTGACCACGTTGGTGAAATACCATGTCGACGAAAGATCGTCTCGACGCGCTTGAACAAAGCGTTTCCCGCATTGACATTGTTCTAGCTCTTTTGCAAAGCCCCGATGCTAATGGGGATGGGACATCTCAAAACCCCCAAATCGATCACCTGATCAAACAGATGGGCCTAGTTGCTGCGACATCCGCTTGCCATCATGCTCAGATGGAACAGTCAGTCCTTGATCTCCAAAGCGAGTTGGACGACTTGAAGAACATTGTGTACCGAGCTCTTGCTAGAGACTCCAGGAAACCTACTTCGAGGTTTTGCATTCCCGAACCTCAATCCTATGGAGGTTCAAGAGACGGCAATGAGCTTGAAAACTTCCTATTTGATGTGGAGCAATACTTTCAGGGCACCAGAGTAACCTCCAAGGAAGAAAATGTGACAACAACTTCCATGTATCTTTGTGGTGATGCTAAATTATGGTGGCGAACCAAATATGCAGACATCTTGGAGGGAAACTACACTATCAATACCTGGGAAGACCTTAAAAGTGAACTTAAGGTACAATTCCTTCTAAAAAATGTCGAGTACACGACTCAACGACGACTAAGAGAGCTGAAATAGACCGGATACATCCGAGACTATATCAAGAAGTTTATGGCTCTCATGTTGGACATTCGTACAATGTCCCAAGAGGATAAGTTATTTTGGTTCCTAGATGGATTGAAGGATTGAGTACGTTAGGAAATACAAAGACAACGCCCTACTGATTTATCTGTTACCGTTGCTACCGCAGAGAGAGTAACTGATTACTCTTCTAAACCTACCACTAACCATGACAAGAGGAAAGACAAGAATATCTCCCATTATGATGGAAGTGGAGGTCAATCATCTCGGGGAAGCCCACCAAGACGTTGGAGCAACCCCAACTCCAATTCTAATTCAAAGAGTCCTCCGAGGAGTCCGCGCCGAGGCTAGCACTCAAAATCTGGCCAATCGTTCAACAACTCAGGGGCATCATTGGGTTCGGCAAACCAAAAGCCTTACTGGGGCAGACAGGCCCATAAAAATCCAACTCCTTGCATTTTGTGCAACAAGAATCATGATGTATCCGATTGTCCACATAAACACGCTTTGTCTGCGCTGCAAGTATCGCTTCAAGAAGAAAAGAAACGTTGGGGAAAATATATTGTAGAGCAGGAAGAAGAAACTTTAGACGAGTTTGATGCTCATCAAATGGGTACAATTCATTTGTTGAATGCCATGAAATGACAGCCGGTCGCACAGATTAAGGTCATGAAAAATAACCTCATGTTCGTAGACCTTCGAATTAATGGGTGGAATTCTCGTGCTTTAGTTAACACTGGTGCTACACATAATTTTATGTCCAATAAGGAAGCTAATTGGTTGGACTTACATGTCGAAAAGTACTTAGGGAGATTGAAGGTCGTAAATTCTGAAGCGCATCCCATGATTGGAGTCGCCAACACGGTACACACGAAGATTGCTCCGTAGGATGGGCTCCTCAACTTCACTATTGCTCCCATGGATGATTTTCAACTGATATTGGGGATGGAATTCTTTATGGACACTAAGGCGGTCTCAATGCCTTTTGCAGATTCGCTTTGTATGATGGGAGATCGATCGTGTGTCATTCCACAACGCATTATTCGATTGAAAACAGATCCGTTTTGGCTCTGCAGCTTGAGATGGAGGAATATCAAGACAACCTTCTAGTGCTTAGTGGGGGAGAAACTAACCCACAAGTGCTACCTTTGATTTTAGCAACATGGTTGTTTGACTATGCTCGAATTGCTTCTTCAAGAGAACTTCCAGAGGAGTTTTCCCCTCATCCGGATGGGGAAAAATCTACATATATCAAGTTCCCATTGGGACAATCCGCTTTCATTTTAGCCAATAGTACAAAGACCCGCTTGCTTTCGGTGAGACTGCATCCATAAAGATGGAAGTACCGACTTTATGTGCCAAGGGTCGAAAATTCGGGGAACAAAGGTACAACAGTTGTAGTGGTGGATAAAGCATTGAGTTCTACAACCTTATATCCAATACTTCAATTCCGATATTCCAGGGACACCGCCGCACTGGTTCTTAAGCATAATACTCAGTTGTGGAATGTTCCGAGGGGGTATTGATTTGTGCTTCAATCTACACAAGTGCTTTGATGTCAACTTGGGATCTAGTGAGATTTTCGCAGACCAGCCACTGTATCCTCATTTAGTGGATAAGCTCTACAAAGCCAACATATCTGGAAGACAGTAGAAGACGCAACAACCCCAGACCAAATCAGAAGTATCATCAGAAGAAGTCTACGAGGACATCGACAACTCAAGTGGGAGACAATGTCACGGTCTTAGCTTGTCCAGTGCTTATTCTCGCACATGGCCGCTTGTCTATGACTCTTTTAATTTATTTTCTAGACTAGTTTAGCTTAGATTAGCTTAGTTTAGTTTATTTCTTTCATTTCTTATAGAAAGACATCATTATGACTCATCGAGCATAATGATGTCTATTATGGTGACTTGTATTTTTTTGCTTAAAGTATTATGTGAAAGGATATGCTCTTGAAGTCATTCAAATCTTTCACACCTTATAGTCTTTGATATTAATATAATTGTTGTTATTGTAATTGTATTCTTCTCTACATTACTAGCATGTGTTCTTGCAGGGAAACTCGTTGCTATTGAAATCGCTTCCGCTATTCAAGATCATTTTATCTTCAGGCTTACTACTAGGCGATCCTCTAGTTAGCGCCGCACGGTCTAATTTCTAGCTTCAAAAGGCTCGGCCCGTGACACATGGCAATGTTTTGATTATATATGAAGAATGTGCAAGTATGTGCACGTGTCATGACTAAACAAGAAAAAGTGGTATGGATTTATGAATTCTAAAAGAACCTATATGTGAAATATAAAAAAAGGCGTAAGTGGTAAAATTTTCCTAAACATGTCATCTAAATGATACAAGAACTAAATATGGATTATGAAAAAAATAAAAAAGAAACTATATGTAATGGAATATATAAAAAAGGTATAAGTGGTGAAAGTGTCATCAACATATCGTCTAAATAATACAGAAAAATAAATATGCGAGATGGACACAAATGATATCTATTTTAAGTTTGCTCACTTAATTCAAAGAAATTCCGATTTAAAATTCTCTCAAATTTTATGGAGGTGAGTATTGAGAGAGGATTATGGAAACATATTTGTCGGAATTAATTTTTTTAAAACTTAAGCGGAATCTCACGAAAATTTTTACTGAGGGAAGAGATTTCCTAAAACCAATCGTTTCTAAATTTCACTTTTGTTGGGGAATTGGAACGAGGTTATGGAAAACTTTCTCACAATTTATCGAATCGTCGGATTCATCCTAAGGTTCGTAAAGATTAATTCCCACAAACTAATATTTTATTATTTTTTTTGAATTTTTATATTTTTTAAGATTTTTTGATAACAGGGATAAAAAAATAAAATAAAAAAATACAGAAAATAAATAATGAAAACATCATTCACCTGATGCTCATGGATTAAATTTAAGCACGAGAAAACAATCCTGACGTTTTTATCGGATCATCGGACAATATTTTTTTTATAAAAAGAATTAAAAATAAAAAAAAACATACCTGTTCTGGTCAAGATTCTCGATGCTCGAGTTTTTCCTCTCTTGCAGACGGCTTCTCGAAAAAGGCTCTATCTAAGAATCACTCTATAAGGGGGTTTTCTCTCAATTTCTAAATGAATAAACTAGGAGGAGGAGGGTTCTATTTTTCTCGTAGAAGGCTTCTCGAAAAAGGCTCTATCTAAGAATCACTCTATAAGGGGGTTTTCTCTCAATTTCTGAATGAATAAACTAGGAGGAGGAGGGTTCTATTTATAAGGAAAGATGGGACATGAAAATCACTTAAGAAACCCTAAAAATTAGGTTTGACCGCCTAAACCTAGTTCAAGTTGGACTAGAAAGGGTAAAATGGAAAAAGCCCATAAAACAAAGATTCTAGGCCCCTGGATGTGTGATTTCACACGCCCTTTTCCTTTCTCTCTCGGATCGCCATGTGGCAACGGGACTTGCCACCTTTTTCCCCTTTCTTTCTTTTTCTTTCTTTCTCACACGCACAAAGCTAATAGAGGGGTCCCAACGCTACTTTCTCCCTCTCTCTCACACAAGCGGGACTTGCCACCACCCTCTCTCTCTCCCTTCTATTTCGACTGACAAGGGTAGTAGGCCCCATCTCCACTTTATTTCTCTCTCTCTCTCTCTCTTTCTCTTCTATTATCTCATTCTCTCTCTTTCTCTTTCTCTTTCTCTCACCCTCATGGTTTTGACAGAGACGGGCCTCCTATTTGACTTTTCTCTCTTTCTCTCTTATTCCCATTCAACCTCTTTTTTCTCATTCTTTCAATATCACTTTTTTTTTTTTAATTTAAATTTTCTTTTTTTTTTCTTTTTATTTTTTGGAAATAAAATAAAATAAAAACCAAGTTAAATAAAGACAAAGTTAACTATGAAATAAAGCATAAAATTTTGTGGGGTGGTCAAAATGCCGTGTCTATAGAATCAGATCAAATAGTGAAAGAAAAGAAGAAATACTTAGATTAAAAGGTAAAGCGAAAAATATTTCCAATTTACAAACACTGTAATTAGAAATATCTCAACTTGACAATTTTCCTAATGCACCTGTAAACACTTAAGTACTTTAAACGGGATGTTGAAACATGACCAGACAAGAATGCGATAAAAAAAAATAAAAAATAAAAAATAAACGAAGTCAGATGAAAAGATGACAAGTCAACACTAGAAGCTACAATACCCGGTACTCTGATCTTGCGCAAAATATATATTCCCCCTACCTATGACCAGTCTTAATTAGTTTTTGAGAATTGCAAATCCTGTACATAATAAAAAGTATAAGAGAAAAGGACTCAATAACCAAAATTACATAATTGACCAACATAAATAAGATTCAATGCAAAATTGAGAATATGATAGACACTCGAAAGAGATATCGAATGTGTGATAACATAACCAAGGCTTGTTTATGGTATCGGAGTACCATCAGCAATTATAATAAATACAGATGATATAGGATTTAAAGAAGTAAAAGATAACAAATCAGGTGACATATGATGAGAGGCACCAAAATCTAGGACCCATATGAAGGAACACATACCTGAAGAACTAGGGGTAACAAACCTACTGAAAAGACAACAGACATAGCATATGGTTGTGTGGAACGAAACTTCTGAAAATACTTAGTAAGGGCAGTCGTTGTAGGATTAGAAGATGATGGGTCTCGAAAGTCAAACGAATTAGATGAGGGTACAGTTGCTACGGTGTTAGGCAATGGAATCTTATATGGCTGTTTTTTAGATTGATTGTCACAATTCTAAGGGCGGTAGTTATTGTTGCAGTTGTTGCTGTCGTTTCTGTATTCTACTTAACTTAGTGCATTCAGCCTTCCAATAACCCTTCTACTTTCAAAAACTACGTTGATCAAAAGCAAGCTTCGAATAATACTTGTTTATATGATTAGAATGTTACTTACAAAGAACGGCCAGAACAGATAGACTAGGTGGTAGTGGAATATTACGTCGCTACTTTCACTACAAGTGTACGGGTCAGTTTTATAGAATAGTGAATGAAAAGGGTTGTCGTATCCACAGGGATTGGATTAGATGGTCGTTGAGTACCGCGATTATCATAATCAGACTTTATTTAGGCGATAAAAATTGGGTTTTTGTTTTTATTAATAATATATGAAATTAACAATTAATTAATCTATAATACTAAATATATTATATGGAAATAGATTATCTAGGGATTAACTTTATTTACTTATACGTGTTTGAGCCAATCTAGTTTACATTAACGGTATTCAAACTATTCGACAATCTAGGTATCGAAAACTCACTCACTACCTCTCCCGAGTGTAAAGTGAATGAATATGAGACTTCGCGTTAACGTCGAAGTTCTCCTCAAGCATCTATACAACACTTGGTCATATGAGTCTCGCCCCAACCTCACGGATTGCACACTTTCTAATACTCTCCCGAGTCATTAGATCATCGCGTTGTGTTTAAATCCTAGTCCGAATTCGGGGTTACCTCTCCCGAGTGTCAAACCCCGTATTCTCAAATCAACCACAATATCATAACAAACATATTATGGAGGTAAAATAACGGTAAACACAATCGAATAGAGATAAACAACCGTTAACGAAACATGATTTACTCAAACAACGTATATTAGTAAACTACATCAATTCCATAGATAATCAGTATTTAGCTCTTGGCCATAATCATATATTCAATAATAATCCATATATACATGATCAAAAAATAAATAACGAGTTAGAATAAAGAGAGAAACAAGGAAGAATAGCTGTTATCTGAAGGTGGTATCCGTAAAAACCGCTCCAATCTTGTTTCCTCTTCTCTAATTGTGTTTATCCTCTTTGGTTGGTTGAGATCTTTTTAGAACACTCTAAAAACACTCCCTATATGTTCTTTGAGAAGTGGGAACGGACCAGGAACAAAAAGGAACAAAAACAAAATATCTAAAAAAATTGGTCATTGACTGCTGTAGCGGTAGGTTTTACCGCTGCAGTGGTGGGCATGTCGATAGGATTTTTGTCCTTTCACCGCTGCAGCAGTGAGCGATCAGAAATATTTGAACTCTCTGTTGTTTCTCCGCTGAAACTGTTGCTTTAACACTTCATCGTTTTTCCACCGATTTACACGTTTTTTGACTGTTTTCGCTCCTAACCCATGCTTTGAACAAAAATAAATAAATAAACAAATAAAAATGAATTGAAATATTACAAGAATACTCGAAAACTATTAAATTTGGTTTGAAAATAGATAGATAAATTTCACCTATCACTAGGCGTTTGGAGAATTTTTTTTTTCCAGATTGAGACTTGAAGCATATCTCCTTTATCAATAACTCACTAACCACTGATCCATCTGACGGAAGTGGGATACGATGCAAAATTGTCCTACAAAGTCCCTCAAAATCATCACGTAACTCCATTAAATATTAGACCAAATGTTGTTCTTCTCTACGAGCAATGGATAAAGTACACACTCATAATTCTATGAATTTCGTAAGGGTCAATTGATTCCAAAGATCTGTTATAGTAGAGTAAAATTCCTGAATACTCATATTATCTGTTACAATGCTCGAATATCTGATTCTAATTGGTAATGTTTTGTGAAGTTAGACTGCGTGTACAACTTTGACACAATTCCCAGACCTCTTTCGAGTATTAATATTTTGCCAATGCATACCAATTGAATGATCAACATAATTGTTTATCCAAGTGATAATTTTTGAATTGTTTATCTCCCAAGTGTCTAATGAAACTGCAAAAAAATTTAGAATTTTTTTTATCTTTAGGTTTAACTAATGTACCACTAATATAACACCCACATCTTTTTGCCTTTGATAATATATAACTCCAATAGGAAATTTTTTCCCTCATTAAGACTTGTCCCATGAAGTCCCTCAAAATCATCACATGACACCATAAAAAATTAGACCAACTGTTGCTCTTCTCTGAGCAATATACGGAATACACACTCGTAAAATGCGAATTTCATGAGGGCCAAATTATTCCAAAGATCTATCATAGCAGAGTAAAATTTTTGAATACTCTTATCATCCATTTTTGTGCTTGAATGTCAATTTCTAATTGGTATTGTTTTGCAAAGTTAGACTTTGTGTACAACCTTGACACATGTTCTTATACCTTGTTGGCATATTCATATTTCGTCAATGCATACCAATCGAATGATCAACAATGTTGTTTATCCAAGTGATAATTTTTGAATTGTTTACCTCCCAAGTGCCTAACGAAACTGCATAATTTTTAGCTTTTTTTTATCATTGGGTTTAACTAATGTACCACTAATATAACCCTACATTTTTTTGCCTTTGAGAAATATTTTTATCACATAACTCCAATAGAAATTTTTTTCCATTCAATCGTACACCAATAGACTAAGACGTTCACTAATAAATTGAAGCGAATCATACCTTCCAGAAACCATTGCGAATACCAACAAAAGAAAATCACAAATTGAATATGAAGGAGAAAGAAAATCAAATACCAAAAGACGATATAATCATTCCCTGAAAAAAAAAAAATTAAATAAAGTAATATAGAAGCCAAAAGTGTATGGAAGCCAAAAATCATAATTGTATGGGAGCCAAAACTGTACGAACATCGGGACTGTACGTACATCAAAATTATACAAACCCCAAAATTTTTATGGGCGGAGCTCTGTCTTGAAACCTGAACAGGGGCGCGCTGCCCCCTGTAACCCCTCAACCAACTCATTGCGGAGTTGGATCCGGAATCATTGTGGATGAGATCAAACTTCATTTCATGAGATTGGACTCTTGATATCATATTATGATAAATGAATAACTTTATACATGCTTACAATAGAAAAATCTAAAAAACAATTAAAAGTCTATTATATCCTTAATATTAAGTAAATCTACATAATAAAACAATTAAACCCCTAGATAAATCTCATCCATTCTTTATCTTCCACATAAAGAGCGATCTAGATTGATTCTCTAGATTAATATAAATATAAAAAGTATATTTATGTCTAACCTTATATAACTTATACCTAATTAAGAAAAGAAAATATATTTTTTTTGTATAATTGAGAAGGGAGAACATGATTTTTCTATATATATAAATCTATATATGGACATTAGGTTTAGTAATAACAATACAACATTAACTTTACGAAAATTAAATTAAAGAAATAGTATAAAAGAGAAAATGTAATATATGTAAATTATCGACATTAAATTTAGTAATAATACTAAAATATTAAATTTACGAAAATTAAATTAAAAAATAATATAAAAGAAGAAATATAACATATAAAAATTATGGACATTAAATTTACAAAAATTATTGAAATGATATATGCACATTAAATTTTTTAATAATATTGAAACATTAAATTTATAGAAATTAAATTAAAAATAAATAAATATAATATATGAAAATTATAGAAATAATATATGGACATTAAATTTAGTAATAATACAAAAATATTAAATTTATAAAAATTAAATTAAATAAATAATATAAAAAGAAATATATTATAAGAAAATTATGTACATTATCTTACAAAAATTATCATATATGGACATTAAATTAATATTATATTTATAAAAATTATAGAAATAATATATAGACATTAATTTTAATAATAATACTAATTTATTAAATTTTTGGAAATTATATAGGTAATATATAAATATTAAAATATGAGATCTGTAAAAATTAAAATAAATAATATGAAAGAGAAAATATAATATATAGAATTTATGAATATCAAATTTACGAAAATTACTGAAATAGTATAATTTTAAATTTATTAATAATAATAAAATATTAAATTTATTAAAAAATAAATTTAAAATATAAAATAAAAAGAAAAAATATAATATATACAAATTATAGACTTTAATTTACGAAAATTATAAAATAATATATGGGCACTAACTTTAATAATAATATAAAAATATTAAATTTAGAAAAATATAATTTAAAAACAATATAAAGAATATATATATATATTATATGAAAAATATTATGGACATTAACTTTATGAAAATTATAAAAATAATATATGCTCATTAAATTAAATAAAAAGTATAGAAGAAGAAATACAATATATAGAAATTATGAACATTAAATTTATAGAAATTATAAAAATAATATATGAACATTAAATTTAGTAATAATTGAGAAATATTAAATTTATCAAAATTATATTAAAGAAATAATATAAAAGAAGAAATATAATATACGAAAATTATGGACATCAAATTTATAAAAATTAAAAAAATAATATATTAACATTAAATTTAATAGTAATACTAAAATAATATAAAAATGAAATTAAAAACATAATATAGAAGAACAAATATAATATACAAATATTATAAACATTAAATTTACAAAAATTATAAAAATAGCATATAAACATCAAATTTAGTAATAATAATCAAATTTAGTAATAATAATCAAATTTAGTAATTAAATTTATAGAATTTAAAGTAAACGAATATATAAAGAGAAAATGCAATATATAAAAATAATTCATGGAAATTAAATTAAAAAAAAATTATGAAATTAAGTTCATTTTTTTTGTTGGTAAAATATGGTAGAAAAATTAATTAAATAATTAATTATTTATTAATTATTGATTAAAATTTTAGAAAATGAAGAAGAAATAATTCTGATTTATTTGTTACTGAAACATTCCAGATGACATATGATAATACAGAAAGATACAAGAAAATAATACTACAATACAAAATGAAAAACAAGAAAATGAATAGTTGATGTATAATCATAAAACAAAGAGAAACATAAATACTTCATCTTTAATAAAAACAAACATGAAACAAAAATACCAGAGGAAAGGATCGAGGCAATCGTTTAACGATTTGTCCTTAAAGTAGATTTTGCTCCCGCTAGGTGCTTATAGTTGAATGAACGTCTGCCTCCCAAGATATAACGATCAAACTGTTACTGGTATCAACACTAGAAACCAAAAGCCAAATGAATAATAGAAGTATTAAACTCTCTCAAGAACTCTTAAAACAAGAACAACGAACAAGAAGAAACTCTCTGTTGAAAAAAAAAATGCTATGCAACTTATAAGATAAGTAATGCTGAGAATGCATGCCCTTTTATGGGGAGCGAAAACAAACCCAAAAAAGTCTTAAACTTTAAGGTATTAAATGGACAACAATAACTTTCTAGCAGTTACACACCTGAAAAGTCTTCAGGTTTGTAACTCTCAGCAGTTACACACCTAAACATGCAAACTTCAGGTTTATAACTTCTCTCAAGTTATATAACGTACAATTTGTACTTTAGACTGTGTTTGACTTGGATTTTTTGGGATTCTGTACAAAACATACGAAGTCCAAGCCAAGTATTCCCCAAGAGCCATAAGATCCACAAAATGCCTAAGGCCCAGGCCCTAAAACCCAAGACACAAGACACAGGACATAAGACCCAGACCCAGACCCAAACCTGAGCACGAGCGCTACCTGGCTGGACTGAGCGGGTAGGCGATCGATGGCATGCGAGCGCGCATGTGGCTTTATTTACTTTATAGCTTTTAGCCTACTTTGAGTCCATATCATTTCAATGCCTTGGAGGGCTTACATCCAAGAAGTATCTTGAACCTTAATAAATGACTTTTCTTCTTCTTAAGTTACCAATGTGGGATAACCCACACAACGCATCAATTAATGTCTTCAAGTGGATATTTTAATGAACAATTTTAATTCACCTCTTAAATGATTTTATACAAATAAATATAACACATTTATCTTCTTATCAAGAAGAACATATTAGTATATTTATATATCTCAAATTATTATTGGGTCCTATAAATAATTGGGTCACAAAATACCCAAAAAAATTATTTAATACAACAGTCCTCCACATGAATAAAAATTTGATCGGATAAACATGCATATGAAATGCAGACATAAAAACAAGAGAGAGTGAGAGAACTCAAAAAGAAATTAACTACATCAAGACAGGTAAATTTTGGCCTTGAACCTTTCCTAGTAAGAATCCATCGGATTTACTCACCCAACCAGTAATCATGATGTCTTAAACTGTTTGGCCTTTCATGTAAATCAAGACAATAGAAACTATATAGTTATCTTCTAGATATTTTTCGTTCTATAGTTGCGTTTATTTTGGCCCTGAACACCCTGGTACTTCATGAATGCTTCTAAAGAATTTAGCCTTTTTCATTATCTCAGAACCGGCCCAATTCTCACTCATATAAGTGATTTTCTATAAAAGGTATTCTGCTATACCCCACTTGAAATTTTCAAGATATAGAAATTAATAAAAGTTATACTTATCCTTAACCATATTACAGATATTACTGTTATATCATAAGAATAACTTGTAGATTTAATCTACTCAGTGATACAACCACAGTGACCTTCATAATTGGATTATCCATTTGAACCTAGATCTTGGGATCTTCAGTCAACTAGGTTGGGTCGCCATTATGATGAATATTTCATAATAAGGTTTAAACCCATTCTCCACGATAAGTAGTTTACTCTATCTGTTGTAAGACCTTTGGTCAATGGATTCACAATGTTATCTTTTAACTTAATATAATCAATTGAGATATACTCTTACCAGTATTCTTAAAAAGATGTTGATTAACATCTACCGGTGTTCTGGCTATACTAGAATAATTTTTGTTAAATTTTTCAAGGGCCTCTCAATATAATAAGACTGAGATAAGATCAATCTTTCAGATATTCTTGAAATTTTAATTCCAAGAATGACATATGTTATTCTCAAATCATTCATCTCAAATATATTTGTTAACATTTGTTTGGTAGATTTTATAATCTTATTACTACTACCAATAATAAGTATGTCATCTACATATAAGTATAGAATAACGTAACTAGACTCTGTAGTCTTAATATAGATACATTTGTTACATTCATTGATATTAAAAATATTTGACAACATAACATTGTCAAATTTCTCGTGCTATTGTTTTGACACTTACTTTAATCCACACAAGGATTTTATTAGTCGACATACTTTATTCTATTTTTCAAGAACCACAAACCCTTTTGGTTGTTCCATATAGGTTTCTTCATCTAATTCACCATTCAAGAAAGTAGTCTTAACATCCATTTGATATATCTCAAGATTATGTATAGCTGTTATTGCTATTAACATATGTATAGATATGATTCTTATTACTGGTGAATAAGTATCAAAATAATATATACTCTCTCTTTGCTTGTAACCTTTAGTTACAAGTCTTGTTTTATATTTGTCAATTGATCCATCTGTTTTCATTTTTTTCTTACAGATCCATTTACATCCTAGTGGTTTCATGGTTTCATTCGAGATGGAAGATCCACTAGTTCCCATGTCTGATTCTATAGGATGGACTCAATTTCACTATTCACAACATCTTTCCAAAGAGGTGCTTTTGGTCTAGACATAGCCTTCTCAAAAATTTGAGGTTCATATCCTATTATATAGGTATAAAAATTAGGACCAAAAGATTTATAAATTTTTATCCTTTTATTACATCTAGGTTCAATTTCATCCTCTTGAGAATTACTAAAAGTAGTATTACTTGTTCTCTTTATAGAACTCGACTCAGTAGAAGTCTTACAAGAAAATGCATTCTTAAAGAATAATGTATTCCTTGATTCAATAATTGTATTCTAGTGCACATTTTCAATTTTTGATTTATGATCAAAAAATTGATATGTGCTACTATTTTGTGCATATCCAATGAATACACAATCAACATGTTTTTTTGTCCTATTTTATCCTGCTTAGGATAAGGAACCATAACTTTTGCAAGACACCCCCGCACTTATAAGTATGAGTATGAAGGCCTTTTTCCTTTCCATAATTCATAGAGGGTTTTATCTAACTTCTTGCGAGGTAATTTGTTTAAAACAAAATTCGCTATTAAAATAGCCTCCCCCCACAAGTTCTGAGATAGACTAGAACTTATTAAAAAAGAGTTCATCATTTCATCAAAGTTATATTATTTCTCTAAGCAACTTCATTTTGTTGAGGTAAATAAGGTGTTGTAGTTTGGTAAATTATTCCATACTGTGCGACCAAAAGGTAAAACATATTCTCCACCTCTATCATTACGCAATACTTTAATCTTTTTGTTAATTTAATTTTCAACTTCAGTCTTATAATGTGCAAATATGTCTAATATTTCATCTTTACTTCTTAAAAGATAGGAAAAAATACATTTTAAACCCTCTAACTATTGACACATTTCTATATAGTTCTCTTAAGTTTATTCATTTCAGTTTAAACCCTTTAAGTATGAAGGTGGTTTTAAAAGATTATCATGTTAGATTTTTCATCCAAACTAACTGAATTAGAGAGCATAATTGTTGTTTTCTATTTTTTTTTCTTCTTTTCCGTCATCTTCACCAAATAGGTCTCTTTCTCTCTCTCCCCTTCCTCTTGGATTGATGGTGAAATAAAAATCATTTTCACTCAACTAAAAGACAACCATCAACAATTTAATTGAAGATCAACAACGAAATTGCACTAAAAGAACAACATCAATAGAACGGGAAAAAGCTACACTAATATCCCTCTCCTCTGTTTATGTATCTACCCATCAATCTCAATCTCAAGAATTAGATTTTTAAAAAAAATCAATTTTTTCTTCTTAATTCTGCCTTTGAGCAATGTAATTTGCTAATTCAATTAGAAGAACAGCCTTGTTCGAATCAAACCCAGAAAGATAATTCTTTGCATCGATTTCAAGCTTCCCTATAAACACTCTCGCCTTCTCGATGATCCCTAAAAGCTTTGGAAATGTCACCTCGTCTGCCGCTAAATCTTTCCCCGCCATCTTCCCTAGTTCTTATGACGATTGTGTGACATCCAGAATGTCATCCACCACCTGAAACAGTAATCCGATATACCTCGCGGATTTTCTCAATTTCTCCACCTCTTCGTGATTTTTGTCACCAAGATTGCCCCCAACACGACCGATGCCTCCAGCAGCGCCCCCGTTTTATGGAGGTGAATGAACTCATGTTGTTCCATGCCCACATGCTAGATACCGTTTGAATCAATGTCCACAACTTCTCCAGCCACCAGCCCTTTGGTCCCTATAGATTTGGCCAACTCACCGACTGTCGCGAGGATTCATGACGACGGGAATCCAACTGTAAAGTGGCCATGAATTCGAAAGCGAATTCCAAGAGAGAATTACCGACGAGGATAGCCATATCATCGTCGTACACCTTATGAGTTCGTGGGTTTCATGTGGCAAAGGTCGTTGTTGTCCATACATGGAAAATCGTCGTGGATCAAGGATATGTTGTGAATCATCTTGACGGCGCATGTGGCGGGCATTGCCTGCAACTCACTATCGCCAACGATCTCGTAGGCGGCAATACAAAGCATCGGATAGACCCTCTTCCCGCCGGCAAACAATGATTATCGTCTACACTTGATTGAAATAGTGCAATTCAGGTAAATAAGTATCGGTTTCACGGGATTGTAGATTAAGCTAATGAAAAATCTGTACTTGGTTGTTGGCCTACTGAAAATAGAACATGTTTGAACCCATGAATCCACCATACCCATTGATCTCATCTTCTTGAATCACCCTATGTTACAGAGGGTTTAGCGGTGATGAAAGAAGATGGTGGAGAGAAAGGGGTTCGGTGAAGAGGGGGGTAGAGAGAGAGCGCTTTGGAGAAGATGGAGGAGGAAGAGAAAAAAAAATAAAAAAATAAAAGAAAAAAGAGAAAATTGAATAAAAAAAAAATAGCAAAAGTATAAGATTACATTTTTGTCCCTTAATTCTGTTAGTTTGGATGGAAAATCTAACTCGATAACCTTTTAAAATCACCTTCATAATTAGAGGATTTAAACTTAAACGAATAAACTTAAAAGGTTTACAAAAAATGTGTCAATAGTTAGAGAGTTTAAACTGTATCTTGCCCTAAAAGATAAACATAACAATATCTTGTACAATCATCAATAAAAGTAACAAAGTACTTTTTTCCTCCTCTAGTTTGTAAAAATTTAAAATCACAAACATTTATGTGCAGTAACTCTAGAGGTTCAATTTTTCGTTCAATTGAATGAAAAGAAGTTCGAGTCAATTTTGACTCTGCACAAGTCTCACATTTGTGTCTTATATTTTCTTGATATTTTGGAATTATTAATTAATTTACATAAAGTATCATAATTAACATGTCCTAAACAACCATGTCACAGATCTAAAGACTCAATCATATAAGTAGAAAAAATATTGGCTTTATTATTATTGTTACTCTTTGGGATTACAGTCATAACATTGAATTTGGAAATGCCTTCATTCATATTTTTTTTTTCAAAATACATATCACTCTTAGTAAATACATATTTATTATATTAAAAAACTAGCTTGAATCCCTTCTTACTCAGTAACGATCCAGAAATCAGATTCTTACGAATATCTGGTACATGCAGCACATCGTTCAGACTATGTTCCTTAGCAAAGGTCATCTTCAGTATGACCTTTCCCTATCCTTCAACCTTAGACGTTGAAGAGTTCCCAATATAAAGTTTATCCCCAGATTCCATTGGCTAATAAACGGTGAATATCCTCTTATTTGAGCATATGTGGTCAATAGCACCAGTATCTACATACCATTTTTTGGGATTGTTAATGGGATTAACTTCAGATACAATTGCAGATAAATTCATCTCAAAAACCTCATCAGTAAGGTGTTCCACTTCAGTCACATGAGCCTGATTTTTAAGTTTCATTCCCTTCGATACAACTCTCTTGCAACAATCTTGAGCATGATGTCCTATCTTTTCACAAGTATAACAGTTGTCCTTGAAATTTTTGTTCACAACTCCTTTGTTAGAGCTTGATTCAGTTTGCTTCCTCTTCTTGTGAGTTTCTATGACATGGGCTATTGACATCATAGAATTATGACCCTCACATTTAAAAGAGATCCGATATTCTTCTTCGATTCTCAGTTTGAGAACCATGTCTTCAAGAGTCATCTCCTTTTGTTTATGTTTGAGATAATTCTTGAAGTCACCCCAAGATAATGACAACTTCTCAATCACATCTACCACTTGAAAGGACTCATTAAGAGTAATTTCTTTAGCATAAATGTCATGTAGAAAGACTTGAAGCTCTTTGGTCTGATTGATAACTGTCTTAAAGTTCACCATTTTGTAGTCTATAAATATTCTGACTATGAATTTTTTAGTTCCAACATCTTCAGTCTTGTACTTCTTCTCCAGGGGCCACCACAGTTCTTTTGTCGTCGTAATCGAGAAATACACATTGTAGAGTGTATTACTCAGTCCATTTAGGATATAGTTCTTGCATAGGAAATTAGAGTTTTTCCATGCATCAACAGCAACAACAATTTGAGTGTCAGATTATTCAGTCATGGCAGGAGCAACCTTATGGAGATATCTTTCCAAGTTTAGTGTTGTTAGGTAGAACAACATCTTATGCTGCCATCTCTTGAAGAAAATTCTAAACTTCTCCGACTTTTCTCCATGTGGAGTAGGCACATGATGCGCAACAGGTACAGGCATAGCAGGTGGTGCAACATCATGATTTGCAATCACAACAACAGTAATAGAAATATCATTTAAAGGCATATTTCTTGAAAGAAAACACAGACAAAGAATATACAAAACTTTGTTATTGGAATGTTTTTAAACAAAAAACCAGAATTATATAAAATAATTCAGAGACTCTGCTTTAAGATTGTTGGTAAATATAATCGAAAAATTAATTAATTAATTAATTATTAATTAAAATTTTAGAAAATGAAGAAGAAATAATTATGAGTCCTTTGTTATAGAAACATTCCAGATGACATATGATAATATAGAGAGATACAAGAAAATGATATTACAATACAAAATGAAAAACAAGAACATGAATAGTTGTTGTATAATCATAAAAAAAAAAAAAAAAAAAAAAAAAAAAAAATTGAAACAAAAATACTTATTGTTTAATAATAATAAAAAAATTAAATAGAAATACCAAAGGAAATGATAAAGGAAATTGTTTGAATATTTGTCCTTAAAGAAGATTTCGCCCCCGTTGGCGCTTATGGTTAAATGAGCGTCTACCTCCCAAGATGCAACGATCAAGTTGCTACTGGTACCAGTGCTAGAAACCAGAAACTGAACGAATATTAGAAGAGTTGAACTCTTTCAAGAACTTTCAAAACAAGAATAACGAACAAGAATAAACTCTCTATTGAAAACAAGAATGCCATGCCATTTATGAGATGACTAATGTTGAGAATGCATGTCCTTTTATAGGGAGCAAAAACCAACTTAAAGAAGTCTAAAACATTAAGGGATTCAGTAGGCAACAATAACTTTCAGGCATTTACACACTTGAAAGGTCTTCAAGTTTGTAATTCTCAGCTGATAAACACCTGAACAGGCAAACTTCAGGTTTATGACTTCTCTCAAGTTATAAAACCCACAATTTGTACTTTAGGATGTGATTGACTTGGATTTTTTTGAATTCTTTGCAAAACATATCAAGTCCAAGCCAAGTATTCCTCAAGATCCACAAGGCCCGGCCCCGAGCCCGGGTCAATCAGGCGGGCAGTATGCAGCGGCACATGCACACATGTGGTTTTATTTATTTTATAGTTTTTAGCCTAATTTTCATATCATTTCAATGCCCTAGAGGGCTTACTACCAATAAGTATCTCAAGCCTCAATTAATTGACTTTCATCTTCTTAAGTTACCGATGTGGGATAACTCATACAACATGTCAATCAATGTCTTACAGTGGGTACTTTAATGAACAATTTTAATTCACCTCTTAAATGATTTTACACAAATAAATATACTACATTTATCTTCTCACTAAGAAGAATACCTTAGTATATATTTATATATCCCAAATTATTATTGGATCCCATAAATAATTGGGTAACAAAATATCTAAAAAATTATTTAATATAATATTTTTTACACTGATAACTTTTGGCATGGGTATTACGCTAATATATAATAATTCTAATAAAAATCGATTTCAATGAAAAACTAAGTAGAAGTTTTCTCGTACTATCTTTTTATTCAATAGTTCCTCAATAGTATATAATATCCAAAGAATTGATCCCTACTATTGTTGGTATCGAAGTAGACGATGGACATGGAGTAGGCAATTTATTATGGAGTGGCTTATATTCCTAAGTTAAGAGCTATATACCATCACTGAGGCTGTGTTTGGGTAAGGGATTTGGGAGAGGGATTTCATTTAGGTAAGGGATTTCAAAATTTACTTTTAGCAAATACCTTATTAGGGTATTGAGTAAGGTGAATTTGTAAAATACCTCAATGGTCAAATTTGGGTGAAAGAAAGGATTTACAAATCCTTTTGAAATAGGTGGAATTTGACATATCTACCCAAGAGAGAATTTCATCAATATTTCCTCCATCCCCTCGCGACGACCTCCATCTCCTGCGCGACGACCTCCGTCCATCTCTTATTTGCTTCGCAACAACATCTGACGAGAGCCCCTATTTCACCGCCGCCGACCCCTATTTTCAGGTCTTCGATCACATCTTCGCACAAAATGAACCCGTGTCTTCGATCGCATCTTCGCTCCTGAGGTTGGGTTCGTCGCATCTTCATTGATCTGCGTTGTCTTCGATCGTTGATCTTCTTCTTCGTCGTCCATAGTTCTTTATCGCCGTTCTTAGTCGCCAATTAGGGTTTATTGCGATTAGGGTTCGTTCAATTTCGTCTTTATCGTTCTTCGTCGCCGATTAGGGTTCATTGCGATTAGGGTTCATTTGATTCAATTGTGATTAGGGTTCGTTCAATTTCGTCTTCATCAGTTTTTATTTATTTTTTCGATGGGTTTTTGTTCATCGTTTTTGTCTTCAATTTTGTCTTCATCGTTTGATTCAATTGTGATTTGGTTTTTGTTCTCAATTTTAGAAAAAATTACAATGGTGTCTAATTATCCAAACAAGAAAATTATAAAATTACACAATCAAATTCTTCGGTTAAAATTAGGAGTGTAATTCGATCGAGCGGGTCGGGGGTAGGGATTTTTTTTGGCCGACCTGAATGTTTTTGGAGGGTATATTTCCTCCGACCGATCCCGCAATCGACGGGATCGGCCACCGTGGGGTTTCGGGGTGTTCGAGTTTCGGTCGGTATCGGTGGGATTTCGAATGAGCAATGAAAAAGAAAATCCTAACACTAACAGATTCTTAGAAACACATTCAACAATAATGGCAAGAACAAGAACAATGGCAAGAATAAAAAACTTACAGATTGTCAGATTGTGATTTGTGACGAACAACAAAAAGGGCGACGAACAGCGTCCAGTCATCCACAGCGATGAACAACAACGACAACGAACAACAACAACTGCAACAAACAACATCCACCGCAACGAACAACATCGACGGTGACGAAGAACATTGACGGGGACGAACAATCAACATTAGGGTTATAATTTTGGGATTGAGAGGCGATGAGATTTTGAGATCAGAAGTGATGAAAGAATGAGAAATGAGAGAGAGGCAGTCAGGCGGCGCAATCGCAAATCGAAATGAGAAATTAGGGTTTATATTTTTCTATATATAGTGGGGGGTTTTGTAATAAACATTTATCAGAGGGTGGGGAATGTAATATGAGCGCCTATTTTTGTAAGTCGGTCGGGTTCGGGCAGGGCAGGCGGTGGGTGTAGAAAATCCGACCCTTTTCCTCTCTCTTTTCAGGCGGGCGGGTCGGGTAAAAAAAAAAAAAGAGTAAATTTGACCGAACTCGAGGCGGGTCGGACAGGGCGGATTACCGGATTTTTCTTTCACCCCTAGTTGAAATAGTTATCCAAATAAGAGATTTATAAATAACGGGATTTCAAAATTCTAGATTTCGAAATCTTATCATTTTACAAATCTCTTAAATTTGTCAAATTCCTCGCCCGAATGCAACCTTAATTCATTTGTCATTTTTTTATTTTTTTTGACTTCTCACTCTTTTCTATTTCCTCCCACTTACCTTGTTACCAAATAAAAGTTGCTTTAAAGAGCCATTAGGCGAATGCGGGTCGAGCCTAGGTAATTTAATTTTCTTCAATTGTCCATGTAAGTCTTATCAAGTCTTCGTGTCTTCGATCGTATCTTCGCTCCTGAGGTTGGGTTCGTCGTATCTTCATTGATCTGCGTTGTCTTCCATCGTTGATCTTCTTCTTCGTTGTCCATAGTTCTTCATCGCCGTTCTTAGTTGCCAATTAGGGTTTATGGCGATTAGGGTTCGTTCAATTTCGTCTTCATCGTTCTTCGTCACCGATTAGGATTCGTTTAATTCAATTGCGATTAGGGTTCGTTCAATTTTGTCTTCATCAATTTTATTTTTTATTTTTTCGATGGGTTTTTGTTCATCGTTTTCGTCTTCAATTTTGTCTTCATCGTTTGATTCAATTATGATTTGGTTTTTGTTCTTAATTTTAAAAAAATTTACAATAGTGTCTAATTTATCCAAATTATAAAATTACACAATCAAATTCTTCAGTTAAAATAATTATCCAAATAAAAAATTTGTAAATAACAAGATTTTAAAATCTTAGATTTTAAAATTCTATCATTTGACAAATTTTTTAAATTTGTCAAATTCCTCTCCTGAATGCAACTTTAATTCATTTGTCATTTTTTATTTTTTTTTACTTCTCACTCTTTTCTATTTCCTCGCAGTTACCTTGTTACCAAATAAAAGTTGCTTTAAAGAGCTATTAGGCAAATGCGGGTCCAGCCTAGGTAATTTAATTTTCTTCAATCGTCCATGTAAGTCTTATCAAGTCTTGTCAAACTTGGCTCCATCACTGTCAATACGTTGTACAAATTTTCGCCATTAAAGATTTATTTCATTTTCAGTTGTCAAAAGAAGTGATTAAACCCGAGGTTAAGTTTTGATATCAATTGTTAATTTGGGATATTAATTTTTATAATTGTACCAATCAAATTAATCAAGTCAATCTACCAAATAATTAGAGTACAACAAGAATAAATCAAACACATTGTACAATACTCTATATGTTCCTATAAATTAGGACTTTATGTAAAAACTGGAAAAACCAAGGAAACAAATTGAACTGTGCACTTTTAGGTATGAAAATGTTCGAGCGGGTTAAGTTCAGTTCGGTTTGAAAGAGAAAATGGTTTATTTGATTTTCAAAAAATTATTCGATTCAAATGGAACCATTTATGTTTTTTTCTTTTTTTCTTTTTTTGGCATTAGACCTAAACATTTCACTTAATTGATATGATTTTTATTTTTTATTGGAATGGTTTGTTTTTTTATTGCGTAGTCTATATTTTTTTTTTAAAACCCCATTATAACAAAACTAAACAAGCTCATAAACCGAAACCGCACCAAATGATTTTGATTTGATTTGATTCAATTTTTTAAAAATTTTACACCAAACCAAATCAAACCGTTTTTTGGATTTATGTTCGGTTCATTTTAGTATTGTTGCCAAAATTGAACCGTTTACACCCCTACTATAACATATGTAGACCTAAATCAATATTGCTTGTTGGTGTAAAAAATTAGTTAACACCTTCAGTTGGTCCGGTTAGAGGACATGTGGATTTTCCTTGCGTAAATGGAGGTGGAGAAGTCCCAAATTTAGTTCATTCAAGTCAACAGTTCTCAAATATCACGAAGTCTGAGATTGGCTTCCTCCCAATCCGAGTTGAACTCCAAACTTATAGCTACACAAAGACCCATCGAGGTTGTGCTAAGTGAAGCCCCTCTGGCATGAGAGTAAAAGCTCGGGGGGATGGGCAATAAATTTGCTTCAAAAGGGTAGATGAGCGATACCTTTGGGCATTGAATGCCTTGGCTTTTATAAACGAGGAGGGTGATTAGCACCGCAGAATTAGGGGGCCTAAGTTTGGCTAATTATCGTAACTCGGTGCGTGGCTAATGTGCAGGCACGTGGAGAGGCTCAGCTCCTGGGAGTTTTTAACCCTTTTAGGAGAAGCCCATGGGCTAGCCATACATGAACAGAGAGAAACGACCTAACCCATGGCACTAAGGAGAGTGTATTCCATCTTTAGAGATGATGGTGAGCCGTCTCGGCCCTGCCCGGATGTCCAAGTCGAGCAGGGGACAAATGATGGTGAGCCGTCTCAGCCCTGCCCGAAAACGTTGCAGCCAAACTACCAAACGGTATCACCACTGCGGCGGTAAAACAGTAGAGGGTATCACCGCGGCAATCCGAAAGCAGATAGAAATGATATTTTGGGATATTTTGAGATATTTTTGGATCCCCTTTTAAAGGCCCTTCACCCCCAATACCCTAGGGACGTTTTGGGAGATAATTTTGGACATTTTTGGAGCTTCTTGATCAAAGACCATAGAGGAGAACACATTTGATGAAGTAGAAACAAGATCAGAGCGGTTTCGGCGAAAGTAGAACACCCCACTCTTAAAATTTGCTTTCCTTTTTTCATTTATCTCTTTGTTCTTAACTTTGCTTGTTGTATAATGTTGTTTTTCTCTTCAAATCTTGAATATTTGGTAATGATCTTGTATAACTAAACATATGTTATTTAGGGGTTGATTAATTAATGAAAATGTTGTTTGTTTGAATCCGTGTTTCGTTATCGGTTGTTCGTCTTTATCCGATTGTGTTTACCGTTTTATTACAATCTTGATATGCTTGTTATGGTATTAGGGTTGATTTTGAGAATACGGGATTTGACACTCGGAAGAGGTAACCCCAGATTCGGACTAGGGTTAAACACATTATGACGATCTAACGACTTGGGAGACTGTTAGAAAGTGTGCAATCCATGAGGCTGGGTCAAGACTCATGTGACTAAGGATTGTATAGACATTGATGGGGACTTCGGCGTTGACGTGAAGTCACATATTCACTCACCTTACACTCGGGAGAGGTAGTGAGCGAGTTTACGATACCTAGATTATCGGATTATTTGAATGTCGTTAATGTAAACTAGACTAAAATGAACACGTTTAAGTGAACGAAGTCAATCTTTAAATAATTTATTCCCCTAAACATCATCATTAGTATTATAATTTAATTACTTATTAGTTTAGTTTATATTCTTAAAACAAAAACCCAAAATTCAATTGCCTAGATAAAATTCGGTTATGAAAATTATGCTACTTAGCGATAATCTAATCCAATCCCTGTGGATACGACAACCCTACTCATTCACTATTCTATAAAACTTGATCTGTACACTTATGGTGAAAGCGATGTAAAATTCCGCTACTAACAAACAGACATGAGACTGCCAACCAGGGAGGTCAACTTAGGGAGTGCCGACCAGAGGATGGGCGACCTGGAGATGGCTGACCGAAATATGGCCGACCAGGAGAATGGCTGGCCAGGAGGCAATTGTTGAGATGACGGGAACTCTTGAGATCGGGGATGTCTTCTGCTAGTTCTTCAAGTGGCGGACCGGGCGGAGGATAATCAGAGACTCCTGCTCGGTAGAAGGCCTTCAGCGCTGATCTTCCATGATAAAGGGGCCATTTAGGTATATCCTTTCTCAGGACACCATCCTGAGATGGCTTGGTGGTCTAAGTTCGGTGCCATAAGCCTGGTAGAGTATACTCAGCTCGGGAAGGTAGGTTCTCGTCGGTAGGGTACCGTAGCTTTTGCTCAATCAGGTAAGCAAGAACTAGGATCGGGCGTTTGGTCCCTGTCTAACCTAGAACTTTAGTCAATCCCTGGTCAAGGTATTTATCCACATAACAGTCTCCAATGGAGTGGTTCAGGGGTGACAAAATCTGGCTCCATCAGTTTTTCCCCAAGCCCTAGTACCGAGATGATAAAGAGTTGGAGGCTCGACTCTACTCTGGCTTGTGTCCTCTGTGGTTCAGTTTACCGTTCAAAATGAGACCCTACTTGGAACGCACTGAGTAGTTGTAAAAAGTCAATAATCTAAGGGGAATTCTGTTCAGCAGGGGAAATGATCTCGACCTGTTGAATCCTTTTTAGTGAGTATCGCTTGGCTTCCTCAAGAATATTTATCACTTGTCATCGGATGCGCAACACATGGTATGTTCTCTCTAACAGACACGGAGATCTAGGCACTCAGGCTCGTCGGATGAAACAACTGTTCGAGAGGACACCTCCTCCTATAAATAAGGGGCCACATAAGAGAATTTTGAATGCCCTTCCCTTTTTTCGAAAAATGGTAGCCCTTCCCTTTCCTACCATGTCTTTGTCTTTTTTCTCTTCTCATCCTTATTCTTCTGTCTCTAGCTCGAGCTCAGAGTCCATTCCCTCTGATCAGACTCTATCGGTTTCTTTACTCTAGCTGGTGAAGCCTAATTCGGGCCCAAGAAGAGTCCCGTCTCCCAGCTCAGTGATGCAATCCCACCTAGCCGTTGTGGTCAGCACGGTCAGTTATCTTGACGAAAGTGGAGGGTCGAGCTCCTCCATAGATCCATTAGCTAAGCCCAGCTTGGACCCCGCCAACGAAGCTGGGTCAGACGACGTTTTAGTGACGAAGATCCTAGAGGCCTCTTCTCAGCCCTAGGCAATTCAGAGCGGCTGCGTCGCTCGGGCTAACCCTGGATGACTTTTTCCTGCAGTCCCTCCAGAAAGTCTGATCTGGAGGATCAAGTCTAATGTGACCAAAAAAGAGCTCAGGCAATCCAGGAGCAGATGCACCTTCTCCAGCTTGGTGAAAGTCCAAATACCCTTAGCTGAGGAGAAAACGTGCACGCCCCCACCAAGATTTTTGACTGTCTACTTAAAGCAACTCGACACTGGTCTTTGGTTCGTCCTCCACTGGTAGGTTTAGGCCGTCTGCTCAGAGTTTGGGCTTTGTTCATTACAACTCGCTCTAAATAGCATGAGGTTGGTCATGGCCTTTGATAGGTGGAATTTATCTATTTATTCCCAATTCGGTTTTGGTAGTTTTTGAGTATTATTATTATTAGTGTTTTAATATATTTTAATATTTTTTAATTCATTTTTATTTGTTTGTATGTAAATCAGGTGTTTGGGACAAAAAGTGATGAAAACGGTCTATAATCTAGCAAATCGGTGGAACATCGATAGAAGAACGGTAGAAAAACAAGCAAAAAGGAAAATTCAGGACTGCAACTCCACAGCTGCAGCGGTGAAACCACCGCTGCAGCGGCCAATCAAGCAGAATATTTCTGCTTGACTATCGCTGCAGCGGTCCGACACTAGATTTTGTTGATATTTTGGGATATTTTTGAGATATTTTGGATCCCTTCTATCTTCCCTCTTCTCCCAACATACCAATGACGTTTTTGGGACTAATTTTGGAGCTCCAAACCCTATCAACCAAGAGAAGATCACAAAGCCAAGATGAGGAAACGATCTCAGAGCGATTTTAGCGTTAGTTCTTCGGATAACGGCTAGTCACCTTATTTCTATCTTTATTTCTTAGTTTTGGTTGATAGTTTTGTATATGTTTAGTTTGTATATTATTGTATATGTGGTTATGGCCATGAGAAACTAAACATATATTGTTTAGGGAGTGATTCGTGTATGAAAACGTCGTTTGTTTAATCTTTATTTCGTTATTGGTTGTTCTTGCATATTCGATTGTGTTTATCGTTCTTCCACTTTTATATACTTGTTAAGATATATTGAGAATACGGGTTTGACACTCGGGATAGGTAATCCTGGATTCGGACTAGGGTTTAAACACGGTATGACGATCTAATGACCTGGGAGGGCGTTAGAAAATATGCAATCCGTGAGGTTGGGGCAAGACTCATGTGACCAAGTGTCGTATAGACGCTAAACGGGGACATCGGCATTAACGTAAAGTCACATATTCATTCACTTTACACTCGAGATAGGTAGTGAGTGAGATTTCAATAGCTAGATTATCATATAGTGTGAATGTCATTAATGTAAACTAGATTGAAACGAATGCTTTTAAATGAACGAAGTTAATCCCTAGATAATTTACTCCCTTAAACATCAATATTAGTATATTAGTTTATTTAGTTTAATTAACTTAGTTTAATATATTATAGTAACAAAAACTATAAATTGAATCGCCTAGATAAAGTTAGGTTATGACAATCGCGGTACTCAACGACCATCTAATCCAATCCCTGTGGATATGATAACCCCTACTCTTCCCTTTATACTAAAACTTGACCTGTACACTTACGGTGAAAGTAGCAACGTAATATTTCGTTACCAACCTCCTACATGATCTTCTATGTAGAGGGGATCGAGTCGGCTATAAAACTCTTTCGGACACTCTTCTTTGCTAAGTCGATGTCCTGAGGTAAGGATTAGTGCTACATTTCCTTCAGACTGCAATTCCTTTGTTGCCTAGAATCGTCCATCAAAGGCTAGAAGCCCAAATTCTTTTAGCTCGGGAGAGCGGATGAGAATTTAGCCTAAGAAAAGAGATAAACTTCCCCATTCAGAAGCATTAGGGAAAATTCGGTAAGATCATGTCCCAAACACGGGGGTTTTCTCTATTCAGTGAAAATTTCTAACTTGGATATTTTTATTGGTTTACAGAACCTGAGAAGAAAACGAAGAGGGAAACCGGCCTGAGCCCAATAACCCTTGAGGACATAGATACCATCCTCCGGATGGTCTTTAATAACGTGGGAAAACTACTCAAGTTGATACTTTATGACTTGTATTTCTACCGAGCACTGTTCCTTCCCCCGCCCGTGCTTGACGACTCCTCTATAAATAGTAAATCTTTATCCCTGCTCGGTCATTTCTTAATAGTTTAACATTTTGTTGATGATTGTTGATTCTCTCCCTTTCTTTGGCAGAGAAGGACAAGGCCTCCTTAAATAAGCTCATGAAGCAAAACATTGGCTCAAGCCGCCAAGGAATCTGGGAAGGAGTCCCAACCTAAAGTCACCACTGAGTAGAGGGAGCCCATTGTTGAATGCACTACTCCATTTCAGACCATTGTCTGGTCCGGAACTCTGAGAAAAGAGTTTACCCACCGACTGATGTCCACTTCCCCAGTTGAGATCATTGGTCTAGACCCTGAGGACCGCCAGGAAAAGGTAAGAGGAGTGGTGGTTAAGGTAAAGGTTGAGTAGAGGCCCAAGAGAGTGAGGATAGAAGGTCTCACCCAGCCCAGGTTAGTCGCCACGCTAGGGTTCTTTGGCGTACCGAACACGGACCTTTCTCTAACCATCAGATCTTGGACTGCCCAGAGATACTATGGAGTTTCATCCATTGGATTACCACTCCTGAGGACGGCAAGAAAATTGAGCCGAAAAATGAGGTCAAGCTAATCTCGGAACTATATCGAGATGTAACAGCTATAAGTTTCTCTTTAGCTCCATTCCTTTATTTTTTCCAAGTCCTAAATTTTACCAGTCTCCGTGCAGAGTCTCTTTAAGGCGGACATAGTGGGGATGCGCTTGAATTGGGCCAATGAGAACGAGAAGGCCCTGTTTGACGAGCATACTGGCCAACCTGAACGACTTCCACGAGAAGATAAAGCAAGTCAATGCCAGCGAGGACCAGCTTCGGGCTTAGGTGGAGAAGCTGATGAACAACAAGGCTTAGCTCACCTCCCAGGTCGACAAACTAGAGACCGACCTGGCCGAGGTAAGACACCTTTTCCAAGCTACCAAAGAAAGGTAGGAGGAGGTCTGTACCTAAGTTGAACGTGAGGCCACCACCAAGTGTATGGCCGACAAAAAGTACAAGAACTTGAATCTCAAAATTGGGACTGAGGTGATGGTTGATGGCTTTAACACGGCCATCCGGTCTCTCCAACGCCAATATCCAACCTTCTCCAATGAGTATATTCAAATAGAGTTATTAGCCTCAAAAAAGGAAGGGATACCGATCAGTAGTAGGGAGAAGAAGGTGAGGTCGACGTGGTTGAGGGTGATAGGACTAAGGCCAACGGGGACGAGGCCGGGCCTTTCCAGTCATAGTAAGAGCTTCCCAGGTCAGTGAGGGGAGAACATATGTGCCCTGCTCAACATGGGCAGGGTACGCTTGTTCTTCTCTCAAACTCTTTAATTTTTTATCCTTTCATTGTATTTTTTTTTTCTTTTTTTTTTTCTGCCCGGAATTGACTTTTGTAATGGGCCTGAACCTTTCACATGTACACCAATTTTTTGAACGATAAAATAAACATCTTTTCAGTTCGGTCAAATTCTATGAGTGTTCTTCTTTACTTGATTTTACTTGTTTACTTCTGGATGCTTCCACCCCCGAGCCAAGATGGTCTCTCAATTGAAAGTAAATCCTTCACCTTAGTTCGCTCGAATGAGGTCGAGAATTCTCCAGGTCCATCTTGGATACCAAGGTTGGGCTCTCTACTCGGGTCACCTGAGATCGAGAAGTGCCCCATAGTTCGATGTTTAGAGTGTCAAACAGATTTTGTACGGTCCAGTGAGGTCGGATCCCCTAAGCTTAGCGTGACTCTTTTTACACACTTAAACCTTTTTCAGACCCTTTTAGTTTTGACTTTAGTTTGGGTAGGTCTTTAAGAGAAGATCGATCTTTCATTTGTATCGCCAAGTCCTGCTCGGTGTCGAAGCTCAGTAAGGCTCAACCCCGTTCGGCCGATCAATTTCATTGTTGGAGTTTGGTGAGAAATTTATATTTTGAAAGTATTATTTTATATAAGTTTAATATTTTTCAGATTGTTTTGCAAATTTATTATATAAATAATATTTGATAATTTTGGGGGTTAAATGTTATAATTTAACTTTTAAAAGTTTTGGGACTATTGTATGATTTAAAATATTTTTTTGGGATATAATTAATATTTTCTTTATTTTAAGGGGGGAACATTGTGTAAATAAATTAATTAATTAATAGCTGAAATGGTTTCCTTCATAAAAAAGGAAACCAAATGCAAACATATATATGTGTGTGTGAGACATATACTAATACTAATACTAATACTAATAATAATAATTCTATATATATATGCTTATATATGATTAAAGGTTAGAAGATTACAGATATGCATATATATAATAAATTACAGGATTAATGTTTTGATAGTTTTTAACCGAAAAAATATATTCCGGTTTGGATTTCAGCTCTGATTTCAAGTAGAATTTCTAACTCTTTTGATATATGTATTTAATTATTTTATTGTGTGATTTAGATATGATTGTGGTTAAATTATAATTATTAGTTCGCATGAAATAATTATAATTATGTTAAAACTATTTATGATACATGTTTATGTGTTTGTTTGTTATATTAATTAGATGCACGTATTAGAGTGGTTGAAATTCTACTGAGCGTTGGCTCACAACCCCACAGTTTTTATTACAGGGCCGATGAAAATGGTGCTACTCATGGAATTTTATTTGAATTTCTATTTAATTTGTAAAAATTGTATTTATTATTTATTGTTGTAAAAATTGACTCGATAATTCAATAATTATAATTATCGCCGTAATTTGTAAAATTTGTTAGTTTTTATAAAGTGAAATATGGGTCACTTTATAAATTATAATTATCGAAATTAATTCCCCAACTGAAATATCGGAATTAACATTCCGACTATTTAAGAAGTGAAATTTCTCTATGATGTCCTAATTGAAAATTTCTCATACCTATATCAACTTGACAGTTTCAAGTGGCCACAAAAATGGAATTCTAAGGGTGGCCTTCTATCTTCTTGGTCCACTATTTGCTGCTCCAAAATCAAAATCAAATTCAATGCTAACTAAAACTTCATGGGTGAAAAAAGTGAAATTTCCAATTATATATAAATTCAGATTAAGTTTTTTTCTAATTGATATTGTTGTAAAATGGATTCAATTAATTAATAAATATAATTTTTGACTTAGTTTTTAAATCGATTATTCGGTTTTAGTATTAATTCTCCTTAGGGAGAAACTGCATAACGGCCCTAAAAAAACTGGGTCGTTATAGATAAGACTCGGCCCGGCTTGGCCAACCAATTTCTTGATACCACACAGAGCATGTTCGGCTATGGAAGGGTCCTGAGCTCAGCACTGACAACCTTCCCTAGTAGGCATGTCTGAGCTCGCTTCGGCACCTAAAATTTGCCTTCTCCTTTTACTGTTTGATTATCTCTTGGGCACTTAGTTCTTCTCTTGATTCTTCGATATTCCTATTTTTTTTTTTATTTCTTATATTCTGCTTACAATCGGGTTCAATTAGTGTAAGTCTATTTGCATTAGATTTTATTTTTTTTTTGCAATAAGTGTTCAATTGTTGTAATTGAACAACAATATTGTATAAATAAAGGGCTGAAAACAGACGTGTTTGAGAATGTTGTATAAAAAAAGAAAATTATATTACTTTTTTCAAATTTTGGTTTTTCTAGTTCACTTGAAAAGCGGGAGTTGAGAACTTGGGGAAAATGGTTCTTTGTCATTTTTTTTTGAATTGTTGGTTAAGTTTTATTGAGAATGTTGTATAAACAATAAGAGTTTTTTCAATTTTGTTTTTTAAATTTGTATATGTATTATTAATTTGTGTCTAATTGTGGTTTATTTGAATAATTTGATGATTAAAAAAGAAAAGAAAAACAAACCTTAAACAACTTGATAGTTCATTTATTTTGTAATTTCAATTCTAATTTTTAACACCGTTTCGTTCTTTAGCTAGTTATTTTATTTTTTATTTTATCAAATTTGTTTCTTTTAACCTAAAATATGTTTTTAAAATTATTCCAATTGTAATCTAAAGATATTGTTTTTCAAATTAAGGTTTATTTTTTAGTCCATGCCGACACTTGTTATCTACTAGTCTATATAATAAATCATGACATATTTACATTTGAGATATTTTTTGTTTTGGAAAACTTACGGCTTAAGCCCATATTAAACATATTATTACCAATACATTCCAAGCAATTTATATTAGACCAAAAACTCTCATTAGTCAGATTTTATGTATCGTTTAATACTAGATTAAAAAAAAACCTTGATTTTAAGCGGACAGTTTTGCCCTTACAAGATTTTAGGGATTGAGAGTTTCCATATTCAATCAAATTATTTTATTAAAATCAAAATAACTATTTGTTGCCCTAGTGAACTACCTAAGAGGGGGGTCGAATTGGGTAGTTATAAAAATTTAAATAAATAAACATTTCAACATTTAATTATTAAATAATCAATTTTTCCTAAATCAATTATTATCTTCGTTACGCAGCGGATAAGAGTTTAATTATAGACACACAACCAAACAAAATATAAAGAAAGTAAATAATGTAGCATTCCAAGATATATCTTGATTCAGTAAGCTAACCTTGCCTAATCCAATCCCCCGAGCTTCACGGAGATTCGCAACCTCTAAACCCCTGATTCCTTTAATGGTAAGAACCAAACCCTTACAATGATTCTTTTTCCAGGCTCAAAATCAACCTTTACAATTTCTATTTTCCTAGACTAAGGAAGAACCTTATCTTTTTACCATACTAAAGACTAACCTAATTATATTACGGGAAGAATCACAACCTCACAACCTTCACAAGTATCATTTTCTCAGGTAAGGATTGAACCTTTACAATTCACTCAAAATTAATTTAATTTCAGGAAGAATCAAAATCTAGTTCTTTTCAAGGAAAAGAAACTTTTTTATACTTAAGACAAAAATTAAACCTCAATCTTTTTCACTGGAAAAGATTGAAACACAGCTACCTTGACAAGACACCGACCCAATCGTGTCTAATCTGCTCAAACTCACAAATATAAAAAACAAAAATGAGTTTCTTCCTACAAGTAACTTCTACCACCTCAATACAATTATATTCGATTAATGTCCCAAAATTTACTATGTGATAGATATAATGTGAAATAAATTAATATCTGATTAATAAAAAATGTGGGTAACACAAATTAAAGCACGTAATCAGATAAACACACAAAATTGTTTTTAAAAAAAATTAGGCTTTTAATTTCGAAAATGATTTTCTAATGATCTTACAACCAAGAAAATAATAATAATATGAAATCAAAATAGAGAACAATATCATAAAAAGATCTTATCAGAAAAACACCGAAAATTGAACAGAATCATAATATAGCACAAGTTAGTGACGCCAAATAAAAAACGCTTTAGATAAAAAAAAACTTATATATAATCTCTCACAAAAATCTCAGAATAAATATCATTCTTAGAATAACTCAAAGCTGATGTTCTTAATGTAATTAACCTCAATCCCGCAGGTCTATATATATAAACTGATAATAAGCCATCCAACAACTACTTTTCAAAAGATATGCCTCTAAAAGGCACTCTTAGACCCTATATAATAATATCTTTCAATTCTGGGGTAATCCACTTAAAAACAACTTTCAAATCTCATAAATAATTCCATGAAATCTTCTCAATTAACAATCATAAATATAGAAAGTTTTTAATTACTTCAATTGAGAGAAACATAAATTATGTAGACCAAATCAAAAGGGATAATTAAATACATGTACCATATCTTCAATAGGTTCAAATCCCCAAATATCTCCCTTGAAATCATAAAAATGACTAGTTTTTTACCAAGAGATCAAGTTCCTCGAAATCATAACCGAAACAGTAGGTTGACCGATCCCTAGGATTTGATTGACCGATTGGTTATAGGTGCAGCAACTTCAAGCCCACTTTTGACCATGGTTCAATCTGATCTTGGGAAAACTCAAAATATAAAAATTGTATCTTTCTTTCTAAGCTTTCCATATCATCTTGAATCACCTCAATCAGCGTTTAGACGAGAAATTTATGGCCAAAATATAAACAAGTGCACAAGCCCAATCGGTTGACCGATCGAAACAGCCCCGAAACTAAGCGAAAATTCAATTCCAATCAGTTGACCGATTACTTCAAAGCCTCATCCTACCAAATCCTCAAATCTAATCGGTTGATCGATCGATGCAGAGACATACCATTTTGCTTTAAAAACCTCATTGATTTAAACTGTTGACCGATTGTTTCTAATCGGTTAACCGATTGAACCTGGGTAGTCCTTTCCTACACAATTCCTTCTCTAAAATACATCGTTCGACTCAGTTAACCGATTATTTTTCTCGAATGACTGAATTGGCCCTGAAATTCAACTTTTTACACTTTAATCCTTATTTTTCAATTAGGTCAATTTTCATTTTCAATTCAAATAAGAAGCACATATCAAATCAATAATTAGGATCTTAAATTCTATCATATCAATATCAAAACACACATAAGATAACTCATTTAATAGTGTCATATGTGATCCTAATTCGGATTGCATTAAGAGTATAAGAGTATTGAGTTGTTTTCACCTAATTTCTTTAAGATCTTCAGCACTCTTCATTTCTTCCTTGCATTCATCTTTGCACATTTTACTTGTTCTTCATGATTTTTTTATCATAATCAAATAAATGAATTTTTCTTTTCTGAAATACTCAACAAATATATTAGTTCCACAAAAAATATCAACACTTGATTGTCCATCAAAATCTAGGGATCAACAATCTTTTTTTTATTATTATGACAATTAAATTTGATGTTTTCTTCAAAAAAAAAATGTAACCACGCTACCCCTAAATTTGAGAACGAGTAGTTAAACTCATAATCAAACAGTTCAAAAGATATTTAATATAAGCCCAAAAACCAATTTAATGATAATGATATTCAACATAAAGCTCAATTTAACTAATGTCTCCTTAAACATCAACTTTTCCTCACTGTCATCTCAAAAAGTGAAAACGGAGAACCAAAAACATTATTTTAGGCATACATCGTTATGCCTAACCAAACCTAAATCTCGAATAATTTTCATGAACTTTAGAATAATAATCATTTACAAAACATGATATATTAATTGTATGACAAACACTTAATACCTATAAGGATATCCACATGCAATAGTATCAACATATTGAAATGTCATATATATTCAGACGATCGTATATATGGTATCATAAATAGATTAACGTGATTTCATAAAATGATACTAACCATGTAAGTATAAGTTTATACGATATGCAGACAGGTAAAATTGCGATTAATACTAATTTTATCAAACATTTCTTAACAATAAATATTTCATCAATAAGCCAGTATTAGCTTAACAATAGAATTTCATGTAGGCATATAATCAAAGCATGATATTCATAGAGATGTGAGTCAATTTTTGTAAATTAGATGATAATTTCACATCACATAAATTTTTTACATAATCGTGCAAGAATGAGATTGTTTTATCACTAAGTTGAATAAAGATTCAACTCTAATCAATTATCTCCTTGAATCAACCTCGTTCTTATTCTTTACTAAACTTCAAATTTCGGTATGCATATTTGTTTCTCCTTGAATTATCTTATAACATGAAACTCTTTGAAACATACTTGGAAGAAAATCATTAGTAGAGATCAGCCGAACATATATTTATCAATTATTCTCAAAATCATGCATGATCACTAACCAATTTCAACCAATTTTGATCCTATAAACCATTTGATTCAGATTAAGTCATCTCAAGTAACATGTTTCTTATAATAATATTATCAATTTCAAAATAAAATATCAATAGATACATGATATGAGTAATATAACCAATTTTGAAACAAACATGTTACTACACTTTAAATAAATGTGATTATCTGAATTACCAATCGATGTTTCTAAGACAACAAATAAGCACATTACTTAGTATAAGTCTTAGAAACGATTATCAACTTACTTATTTGGCAAGTCGGACACCTTCCTCTTTAACAAATTTAATGAACTTAAACTGCAAAGGTTTAGGAGTACCTCTTATACCCTTGGAGATGACTTTACTTTTTACCTCATTTGTACCAACGATTGATTTAGATACACAATTTCTATTGGTATGTCCGTATCCTCTAAGCCTTTGATCGTTGCCATTTCTATTTGCATGTGTCACTTGTGGCTTCTTTGTGATATCTCATCTTAACTTTGATACTTCTTTTCTATTTGCACGTGTCGCTTATGGCTCCTTTGTAACCTCTCATTTGGATTTGGTACATCTTTCTTGATTATTCTTTTAGTTCCAGTCCCGACATTATATAACTCTGCACAAGACATTTGCGTAATGTTCTTTGGTATCCATTTCATTTTAGATCCATTCATGTTAGAAATAAAGTTAGGGCTCATGAATAAACATGATAATTTAAATGTCCAACCCTATTATAATAATAACATCTCAACTTCGATTGATTATCATAGACAGCACGAGAATGAATTATTTCTAACAATAGCAAAATTACAATCATTAGCTAGTGATGAAAGATGAGACGATGAAATATATCCACTTCCATAGATTGTTTTAAAGGATGAATAAACATTTTAAGAATTTCTTGAAATAGACTTGAGGTCAAATTTTGGTTTATCAAAAAATTTCTTAAGTAAATCAATATTTAATTCAAGATCTGACCTTCGCTTGAAAACCACGTCAAAATCATTTTTTAAAGTTCTGTTTTCATTTTCAAGAAAATCCACTTTAGAGAGCAAATTATTTATTTCAAAAACAACATCTGAAAACTTTTTTGTTCCACAATAGTAATACAGGTGCACTTTAGATTTCCAAACACTTTTTCTTTTATTTTCAAAGGAATCAATTTTTGTTTTTAATCTCAAGTTTTCTTTAGCAAAAAAAAAGTGTGAGAGAAAGTAATTTTTTCATGACAATATGAACATTTTCATTATCATCATCTTCATCACTACCATTAATTCCACAAAAATCATAAATAACATAATCATATACGAATCTATCACCTTCAAGAGAGGATACACAAAAAATATTTTTCATAGTGTGTGCCACGTGATCGGTTTAGTTAGGATTTTAAGCCTACCAAGTTAAAATCAGCTTTGATACCAATTGTTGGCCCAGTGAGATACCGAAGAGTATGGGTGAATTGGATAGTTATAAAAATTTAAACAAATAAATATTTCAACACTTAATTATCAAATAATTATTTTTTTCTAAATCAATTATTATCTTCGTTACGCAGCGGATAAGTGTTTAATTCTAGATGCACAACCAAACAAAATATAAAAAAAGTAAATAATGCAGCATACCAAGATATATCCTGGTTTAACAAATCAGCCTTGCCTAATCCAATCTCCCAAGCTTCACGGAGATTCGCAACCTTTAAACCCTTGATTCCTTTAATGGTAGGAATCAAACGCTTACAATGATTCTTTTCCCAAATTCAGAATTTACCTTTATAATTTTTTTTTCCAGACTAAAGAAGAACCTTATCTTTTTATCAGGCTAAAGATTAACCTAATTCTATTACAGGAAGAATCACAACCTCAAAACCCTCACAGGTATCATTTTTCTAGGTAAGGATTGAACATTCACAATTCACTCAAAATTAATTCAATTTCAGGAAGAATCAAAACCTAGTTATTTTTAAGAAAAAGAATAATCTAACATTTTTATACTTAAGACAAAAATTAAACCTCAATATTTTTCACCAAAAAAGATTGAAACCTAGCTACCCTGATTAGATACTAACCTAATCGTGTCTAATCCGCTTAAACTCACAAATACAAAAAAAATAAGTTTCTTCCCACAAGGAGCTTTTACCACCTCAATAATGTTATACTCGATTAATGTTATGAAATTTAATACGTGATAGATACAATATAAAACAAATTAATATATTATTAATAAACAATGTGGGTAGCACAAATTAAAGCACATAATCAGATAAACACACAAAATCATTTTAAAAAGATTTTCAGACTTTTAATTTTGAAAACGATTTTCTAATTATCTTACAACCAAGTAAATAATAATAATATGAAATCAAAATAGAGAACAATAGTTTGGAAAGATCTCACCAGAAAAACACTGAAGATTGAAACAAAATTGCAATATAGCACAAGTTGATGACGTCAAATCAATAGCGCTTTAGATCAATAACTTATATATAATCTCTCACGAAAATCTTAGCATAAATATCACTCTTAGAATAGCTCAAAGCTGATGTTCTTGATGTAATTAAACTCAATCCCGCAGATCTATATATATAGATTGATGACAAACCCTCTAACAGCTACTTTTCAAAAGATATGCCTCTAAAAAGCACTCTTAGAACCTATATAATAATATTTTTCAATTCTGGGGTAATCCACTTAAAAACAACTTTCAAATCTCACAAATAATTCCATGAATTATTTCTGAATTAACAATCATAAATATAGGCAGTATTTAATTACTTAACTTGAGAGAAACATAGAAATATAAATTATGTGGACCAAATCAAAAGGAATAATTAAATACATGTACCATATTTTCAATAGGTTCAAATCCCCCAAATATCTCCCTTGTAATCATTAAAAATGGCTAGCTTTTTGCCAAGAGATCAAGTCTCTCGAAATCATAACCGAAACAATTGGTTTACCCATCCCTAGGATTCAGTTGACTGATTGGTTGCAGGTGCAACAACTTCAAACCCACTTTTGACCATGTTTTAATTTGATTTTGAAAAACCTCAAAACATAAAAGTTATATCTCTCTTTCTAAGATTTTCAGATCATCTTGAATCACCTCAATCGAAGTTTGGATAAGAAAGTTATGGCCAAAATACGAATAAGTTCAGAAGCCCAGTCGGTTGACCGAAGTTTCCAATAGGTTGACCATTCGAAACAGACCAGAAATCAAGCCAAAACTTAATTCCAATCGGTTGACTGATCGATACAGAGGCATACTATTTTGCTTGAAAAACCTCACTGATTCGAACGGTTGACCGATTGAACCTGTATGGTCCTTTCCTATACCAATTTCTGCTCCAAAACACATTGTTCGACTCAGTTAACCGATTGTTTTTATCGATTGACTAAATTGACCATAAAATTCAACTCTTTACTCTTTAATCCTTATTTTCAATTAGGTCAATTTTCATTTTCAATTCACAAAAGGAGTACATATCAAATCAATAATTAGGATCTTAAATTCTATCATATCAATATCAAAACACACATAAGATAACTCATTTAATAGTATCGTGTGTGATCCTAATTCTAGTTGCATTAAGAGTATAAGAGTATTGAATTGTTTTCACCTAATTTCTTTAAGATTTTCAACACTCTTCATTTAATCATTGCATTCATCTTTGCACCCTTTACTTTTGCTTCATGATATCTTCATCATAATCAAATAAATAGAACTCATTTTCTGAAATACTCAAAAAACATATTAGTTGCACCAAAAACATCAACACTTAATTGTCCATCAAAACCTAAGGATCAACACTATTATTGTACATATTTTTTTAATAATATAATTATATATTCAGATTTGCCTAAATAAGATCTTCAAAATGATATCAAATTCCCTAATGCTTTCATTAGTTTCAATTTTCATGTTCATATTACATTCATCATGGTACTTTCCGAATTTTTAGTTTTCACATTTGATGTTACATTCAACATGATACTTCTAGAATTTTCAGTTTTTACGTGTTATATTTAACATCCAAATCATATTTATCAGTAAGTCATGTTACATTCAACACGCATATAATTTGTTTTACTATCAATATTAATTAATATTATTTTCTATTACATTGGATGTTTACATTGGATGTTATATTCAACAATCACGGGGTACATTGAATGTAGTAATATTATATATAACATTAACATCATAGATAATGTTATGTATAATATCCACAAGCATCCCAATTTAAAACTCAAAACAAAGATTAATATCAATCATCGAATGTTACATTTAACATTGGTACCACACGAATTATAAGATATTACATGTAACATTTACATGAAATACAATTCACATTTACAAAAAATATAATTAATATCATATTTTAAGGAGGCAGATCTCCTGATTATTATTGTATAAAAAAAAATTAATTTTCAACAAATAGATTTGTGATAAAAATTTGCATGTTTCATGTTCAATTATTTTGATTGGAAATTGCCAGATTTATTTCTACACTTTTAGGAGTAATTAAAATTAAATTATAGTACCGTATAAATTTAGGAAGCTACCAAATTTGATTTGCATCTATTAAAAAGTTAAAATCTCATTAAATAAGGGTATATTAGCCTAAAAAATGGCAATAGGAGTGATCGGTACAAATAAAACCTAATAGGTTGAATTGGTAGTTTCCACCTTAAAAAAGGACCCCTCCTTATGCGCCCCTATTTCTTTATCATTGGACCATTTAATACATTTTCAACTATTGATTTATATTTCGTTGTGAAACTAAATAACAAAGTCTAATTAAAATGTCTTTTCATGATTAATGTATTTGAACTAATTATAGTATATTCAAGGTTAATGAATTGAATTAAAATTGGTGCCTTTAGGCTAGGGTATATGCTAATCTATATTATAAACCAAGACTTTATGTGCTTCATAAGTTATTTTTTCACTAAAATGGTTAAGATCTATTAGAGGAGAAAGGATATGTGGAATAAATCTCAACAATTTTATTCAAAATATATTTTCATGCCAATATATTATATATTGAGTTAGTTATACTTTCCCCTCATGTGGTCTAGCCATATTACATTTTACACCCTATGGTATTTTCGTCAATACTTACAACCTCTGTGATTCAAATTTAAGTGTGCTCATTATATTTTTCGTTAACTTTAACTATGAAATGTCAAAAGTCAACGTTAATAACTTATTTAATGCCAATTGACATTTATACTCTTCAATTAAATAAAGCACATTCAATTAATTTTATGGGGATGATTTAGACACATTCATAAGTTTAAGAGTGCATAAGAAAATTTACAAATATTGATAATCATCAATATTGTCTTCTTTGCAACCCGTCCGTTTTTGCAACTCGTCCTTCTTCCTTCACCGCCGAAACCAACCAACCACCTCCACCACACCTACGGCGAACACCACTTCCACCACTAACCAACCAGCCAAACCTTCTCCATACACCATTTCCTCTATTTCTTTATCTATGTATATGTGTTTATGTATATATATTATATTGTGAGAGAGAGAGAGAGAGAATGAGAATATATAGAGAGAGAGAGAAACCAAAAAGAGAGAGATGACAAAGTGTTGGTAGTTGATCGCTTAAATTTAATACCCAAATTTAAGCGCAAACTATCGTAGTATAGTATATTTAAGTACAGGTGTCGAATCACATGCATTAGATTGTAATTAATAATTTTTTACGAAATAATCAATTATTGGTTTGGTTTTGAATTTTAATAACTAAATAGCAAAAAATTATTTAATATATAAAAAAAAAAGGTTCAGGTTAAGGACACACATAATTAATAGATTTATCCAGTAAATTTCATTCTTATTACTTTTGGTTCTGTGTATAATTGGATAATACTAACTACAAGCCAACATTATTGCGAAAGATAAATCAACCACTTAATTGAGATTAATTATCTTCACGATTCAATTCTTACATTAACTAATTTTTAATGAATTAATCGTTTAACATAATTTATCCAATTAAATCATATTGATACCAATAAAAATTGATTACAAAACTGTTAGATTTAAATCACATGTATTAGATCTAACATTACATATGCAAATAAATTCATATCTAAATTTCTACAAAATTATTTAGGACATAAATTCATTAAGACAAATATTTACAACTGAATTCCTTATTTTACAATCTTAACACCTACTAATAAAGATAAATTAACAAGAATGTCATTACATGAATAAATTGGTGAAACAATACATCCTTGACCCGATTAATGAACTTAGTTGCTCATTGACGTGTTATTCATTTTCTCTTCATCTTTTTTAGAACTTCAAGTCTCAATGGTGTTTTGTTGGAGAAAAGCAGTATAGAAAAACAATGACCCAACCCCAAATAATAATTAAAAAAAAATGAAGTTTCCTGGTTCCAAAAACTATCAAATTTTTATTTGCCTTTGATCCATCCCTCATTCATTGAATTTTAAATGGATATCAATGGCTATAATTGGTCATTAATTGACCAGTGGGAACCGTTATAGACCTAGGTCTTGTGCAATGTGCATTTGCCTAGGTTAGGGCATCGGGCCAATAAGGTTGGACTAGCAACCCAGGCATGTCCTATTTCAGAAGCGGGTCGGGTCAGGTCGCGGGTCAGCCATTTTTTCCCTTTTTTTTTTTTTTTTTTATCTTTTTTCGGTCATTTTGTTCATTTTTTTTTCCATTTCTTTATTATTTAACTTGTATTTACAAAATTTATAAATTATATTACTACTAATTAAAAAATTATCTTTAGTCCTTGGGTTAAAGAGAAGAGAATTTAAATTTCTCCTACTCATAATTGTCTCTTATTTGATGTCATGAACATCTGCAAATACATGTTCTCATAATAGTTTGTATTTTCATGTGTTAGTTGGATTTGTTTCGAATATTATGGAGTTAACGATAAAATAATCAAATTATTGAGTTGATTTGAAATTATTGTCTTTAGACAGGGATACACAACTACATATATAAAGAGAAAATAAGATCAACATCACCTCAATGACCACATTTAAATCATTTTGTTTTCTTATGGTAAAATTACTCAAAATACCACCATTAAAAATGAAAACAATATATTTATTATGCTCTAAAGTTCCTTTAGAAGCTAAATTTTAAATAATTGACCCTCAAAAGTTTCTAATTCGAATTTTAAATAACACATTCAGCCCCAAAAAATTCTAAATACTATGCAATGCAAATGATGATTATAGTAATGCAAACTAAATAATCAAATATGCCACATAAGCAATCAGATCTTACACATTAATTTAGTTAATGTGGAAATGGGATTCGTTGTTAGCCCTGTGAAAATGTCAATCAGCCTCCCACGCTTGTGGCTGGGGATCGAGTCCCTTTCCACACATATTTAGGTGTGGGATTCCAATCTCATCCGTTCGAAAGGTGCGTGAGTCGGAGACGTGTGTGTGTGAGTCAGGTGCGTAAGTACAAAGGGGTTGAAAAAAGACATTAATTGTTACCTTGAAAATTTAAAATAATCATTTTTATTTTTGTAAAATTAAATTCATTAGTATTTTTAATCAAATTATAAGTATAATATCAAATCTATTATTGAAATTTTCATTAAATTATGAGTATATATCAAATCCATTATTAAAATTTTCATCACATGGTCCCTGCTAGTTAGGAGTATTATAAGTTTAAATCTGAGACACTCTGTCATTTAAGTAAATATTATGGGCATCCTCTGTCATTTTAATAATATTTGAGACACTCCTTATCTTTTAGTTTGGTTACCCGAGACACCCCCTACTGCATTTTATAAAAAAAAATACCCTTATAATATAATATTTTTCATTTCATATTTTTAAAATTTTATTTTCTATTTTCTACTCTTTCTCGCTCTGTCAGTTCCATTTTTATTTTATTTTTTGTATGGTATTTATGGAAAATAAAAAAAATCAAAAGTAAAAAGCTAAAAAAAAAAAAAGTGAAAAACAAAAAGAATTCAAACATAAGAAACAAAAGGGAAAATTTGTTATTTAGTCCTCAAAACATATAGAAATCATAAAATAGATCTCCCACTATTATAATAAAATTTTAGTCCCTAGAGATTTTTTAGAAAATATTTCCTTGTTCTTTCACCATCTTTTATCCATAATTTACATAATATATAACGAGACGTGAACATTCACATTTTTATTTTACTATTTTTAAACATTTTAATACATGTTAACGGGTTGATTGTGTTACTGTGAATGTTCACAATTACATTCTTTATTATGTTCACACGTTCTTCTATTTTATGTTCTTTTGTTATGTTCACAAAAACTACGGAAATAACATTTACGTTTTTTTGTTTATGAATATTCACACTATTATTTAAAATAGTTGTGAATATTCAGGAAAAAAAGTGTAAAAAAAATTAAAACTAAAATCAACTAAGAACAACAAATCAAAATATTAAAAAATAACCCTTAAGATCAACAAAAACGAACTGGTATGGATATTTACAAACCACAATGAACATTCACCAAAAACAAAACTGGTATGAACATTCACAAGGAACAAACTAAAACTCTACCAAAATCAATAAAGACCAACAAATCAAAATAGATTTGAACTGACGAAATGCATTTTCCAATCTGGAATTGTCCAGATCTAAAAATTCCAGATGCACAACCAACAACAACAAATCAAAAATATTAGAAAAAACTCTAAGATCAACGAAAAACAAATCGATGCGAACATTCACTAAACTACAAAGGTAAATCCACCAAAACACAGGCCAATATGAACATTTACAAATACAAAAAAAAAAAAAAAAAAAAAAAAAAAAAAAAAAAAAAAAAAAAATCATTGAGAACAGCAGTGACGAACATCAAAAGGCGACGGCGAACGGTAGTGACAAAAGACGAAGTAGCAGCGAACAGGGATTTTCATATATGAAATTTTCCAAATTTGTTCATGTCGAAAACTTCCATATCTGATAGATAGATAGAGAGAGAGAGAGAGGGGGCGACAGGTAGCCGTTCTATGACGGCGATTATTCCAGATTTGAAAAATTTCAAATCGAAAAATTCCATATCTGAAAATTCTTGATTTGGCATTTTCCAGATTTGAGAGAAAGAGAGAGAAAACAACAGTCGGTAGTTCCATGACGATGATTATTCGTGGCGGACCGAGAGAAAGTAGTAGTGATGGTTCACAGTAGACCAAGAGAGAGCAATAGTGATGGTTCGCGGCGAAGTAACTTTGTATGGTGGTGATGATGGGGGCAAATTCCATGGCAGCAGACTGACTTCGACAGTGGTGATGGTGGGGCTTGCGGCTGAGAGAGAGAGAGAGACTGAAAATGAAGGTAAAGATTAGGGTTTCTCCATTATATACATATTGAGTATATGTGTTTATTCATTAACAGTAAAAAAACTTAATACTAACAATGTTTTAGAAAATGACTAAATTACGAAATGACTATTTAAAAAGGTTATTAACTAAACAAACTTTTAAATATGGCCTAAACAATAATAATAATAATAAAAAAAAAAAAAAAAAAAACCAAAACAAAAATGAGAATAATAATAGGAAAAATTAAAAAAAATTAAAAAACAAAAAAATGGGAAAAAAATTAAGTGATTCTTTTTTGCTTTAACTTTTAGCCTTTTTATTTTCTATAAACACCATAGACAAATAAAAAATAAAATAAATTACATAAATAATATGACACAAAAGTGAAAATAAAAAATAGAAAACAAGAGAGAGTAAAAAATAAAAAATAAAATTAAAAACTATATTTTGTTGTAAATGTATTTTTGTCCAGGGTGGTCATGGCCTGGGCTGAGTTTTGACTAGGGTAATACAAAAAAATACTAGATCCTAGCCCGGCCTAACCCTATGATCGGACCCTACTTTTATGCCCAAACCCACCCCTACCAAAAAAAATCAAGCCCAAGTCTGGCCTTAGGGCTAGCCCGACCCTATTTTTTTTTAATTTAAAAAATAAATACTAAAACATAAATATAAACACTTAAACATAAAATTAAGTCAAACCAATATAACCATTCACATTCACATTCACATGAATCAAGCCAAACTAGAGTTGGGTTTGTTTGATATATATATATATATATATATATATATATATATATATATAAATAAAAAAAATAAAAAAAAAAATCAATTAATAGTCCCCGGACCGGGCCGGCCTGGCCTTAAAAAATTTTGCTCTTGCCCAAGTCTGACCCTAAATTTGATCGAGCCTAAAATTCTAAACTCAAGTCTTGCCCATGGGCTTAAAACTAAAACCCAATTCTTAAAAAAAATAGGGCCAGATTAAGCGGACCTCTGAGCTCATGACCACCCCTACAAAACATGATAAAAGATATCTCAACTATTATTAAAATAATAGGAAGTGTTTTTAGTATTTGTGAAAATGACAAGCGGGTTTAACTTTCTCCTATTACATATGATAACAATAAGGAAAAATAATAATTATAGGAAAGGATAAATTAATAATTATATATTTTTTTAAATATTTATTAAACGATAAGGATAAATAAATAATTGACTATTATTATTTTTTCGGTAAGAGGTGTCTTTGAAATTTGATAAAAGACAAAAAACTATCGTGGTTATTGTTAGAAATACAGAGGAAAGGATGAGAGTGATAATTTTCATAATAACAATTATATTAATTAATATCAAAATTTTGAGCACAATCAAAATACGGTCCAATTCAATTAACTCAAATTAATTTGTCTTAACTCTAAAAGAAAATATTATCCCGCCATTAATCACCAACCAATCAAAGGGATGTTCAGTTCTAAATATGGTCCAATTCAATTAACTCAAATTATTTTGTCTTAAATGTTATACTTAAAAGCAAGATATACCCTCAAATTCAAATATTGCTTATCTCTCTATTTCTATTTACTTGGATGAATGAAAGGTCAGGATTTATTCAACCCTAATAATATTAACTCCCCACAATAATATTATGACATTTCCTATTATTAGTTTTTAAAGATAGTGTAATTTTAATAAGATTTTAATGCAAATTAATTGAATTTTTCATACTTATACTAATTTTATTCATTGTAATTAATTATCCAAATAATTCAATATTTTTCTTCCAATTCAAAATAAATGTCTATATTTTTAATAAATATGACATATAAATGGCCAAAATAATTACATTTTTTTCCTCTTTTGTTGTGATTTTTTATTCATGATCACTATTAGATTACATTTGGGTAAGGTATTTGAAATTCTATTATTTACAAATTCCTTATTTGGATAACTATTTTAGCTAAATTATTTAATCGTGTAATTTTACAATGTTTTTGTTTAGATAGATGAAATATTTGTAAATGGAATTTCCAAATCCATTGAATTTCATACTTTGTACCAAATGCTCAAAATATACAAAAAATTGCAAAATTCACAAAATAACAAAGAACCCTAGATCTATATAGTAAAAATCACTACATCTAGATAGAAATTGGAACCCTATAAACTTTGAATAAATTCACAAAATGTATAAATTAACAAAAAATCCATATCCACATAACAAAGAACCCTATATTCAGCTAGAAATTGAAACAAAAAAATCTAGATCTATACGAAATTGAAACCCAAAAACCTAGATTTAAAACATGAAGAAATTTGAACCCTAACCTAGATGTACACGATGGAAATTTGCAGTAGCGATGGACAATCGAAATTTGCAAAAGAAATTTGAACCCTAATTCGAAGAAGAAGACAATCGAACGACGACGAACGACCAAACGATCGAGAGCTAGAAATTTGCAGCAGTAAGAATAAGGAAAGAACGATCAAACGACGCAAGAGCTCGAACCTACAGCAACGATGGACAATGACGACGGTAACTGATAGAGAAAAGGTGGATGATAGCGACGAATAAACGCAACACATATCGATGTGAGGGCTCTGAAGAAGAAGATGATGGACGACAGTGACGACAAAGCAAAAGAAGGAAGAAATGGACAATGAAGAAGCAGAATAGGGAGGGTCGTGAAGATGACGATGATCGATTTCCCAAATCCTTCGATGGATGGATTTGACAAATGATACCTAAATCAAAATTATTTCAAAATCCCTTATTTTGCCTTTTTTTTTAAGATAAAAGGATTTTACAAATTCCTTTTTATAAATACCAAAACAAGGTATTTGTCAAAAAGGGATTCTGAAATCCCTTGTGTTGGCCAAGTAGAATACCTAAGAGGGGGTGAATTAGGTAATTATAAATATATCAAAATAAAAATTGAATAAATCAAATAATTAATTTTATACCTAAATTAATTATTATCCTTATACCATAGCGAAATTAATCAATCAACTAGGTGCACACCCAAACAGCAAAAATAAACAAATTAATAATACAGCACACCAAGATATATCCTAATTCACCAAGCTACTCTTGGTTAGTTCAGTCCTCCGAGTCCCACGGAGATGCGCACCAACTAATTCTCAAGATTCCTTTATAGGTAGGAACCAAACCCACACACCGATTCTTTTACAGGCTTAGAATCAACCTTTACAATATCTTTTTTATAGGTTAAGGAAGAACCTCTACTTTTTACAGGCTCAAGAATAACCTATCTTTTTACAAGCTAAAGATTAACCTAATTCTTTTTATCACTACGGCTCAAGAATCAAAACCTCACAAAACACTCCAACTATCATTTTCTCAAGTAAGGATGAAACCTTTACAAATTACTCACACTAATTCTATTCAGGAATAATTAATACATCAATCTCTTTACAGGAAGAGACTGAAACCCGGCTACTCTTGATTAAATATCTCTAATGATATTTAATCCGTCACAACTCACCAATACACAAATTGATAAGTAGTAAATCTCACTCGAAGTTTCTACTACCCCAGATAAATAAAAACTCAATTAATATCCCAATAGAAATATGTGAGATACAGAAATATGATTTTAACAAGAATAAGGGTAGCAAATTGGAGCATGTAATCAGATTCAAGAAATTGTTTGAAAGAATATTTTCTTCAAAATTTAAAAATAATTTTTAAGATCAATTTCTAAAATAAAATAATAAACAATATGAAAATATCTCACCCGGAATCCACAAAATTAATGATTAGAACAGTATAGCTTCAAATCCGGTATCAGCAAGAATAGATCGCAATTGATTCACAAAATCACTCTTAGAAAAGCTCACAATATCGGAGAATACTAATTCTTATAAAAAATCTCTCAAAATTATATAGAATTATTAACTCTCTTAGAATAATTGGTCTTACTAATAAAATTCGCAGGTCTATTTAAAGGAACTTGTAATCAGCCTTCTAATGGCTAGTTTACAAGTGTCATGACAATTAAAAGTTCTTATAGATCCCTTATAACATAAAGACTTTATTTAGATTTAATTTCACTTAATAACAACTTTCAAAATACTCAATTAAACCCCTAAAGTATTTTTCAATTAAATTAAATAAGTATAGAATCCATTTTAATTACCAAATTGAGAAAGAATATCTCAAATATAAAGAATATCCCCAAAATCTCTCTCAAATCCTAACAAAAAATAGCTACTTTTGGATTTAAACTCGGATTAAACAGTATCCAGAAACTACGCGTTCAGTCGATTGCCCAATCGACTGAAAGATATTGGAAATAACCCATGCAGTTTATCGGTTGACCACTCGGTCGACTCGCAGATTTAGAGAGTTCAGTTGTTTTCATCGGTCGACCTGTCAGTCGACTGCCTCCTTCTGAATCTCTACTCTGATCTCGTTTTTAACTCACTTTCTTTTATGATTTCACCCCTTTATCCAGTTTTATCTTTAAATAAGCTCCACTGATATTCTTATATTCTATTTTAGTCATTCAAAAATATATTTTTTTTCAATTCATATAGGAGCAAATAATCATACTTAATAAAAACACACAAAAAAGATAAAAATTCATTTTGTGTCATGTATGTGTTCCTAAATGGGATATTAAGAGTTAATATTTATCTGGATTGTTTTTCCTAATTTTTTCAAACTCTTAATACTTCTTCATCATCTTGATATCTTCATTTAGCATCCATTCAATTTGACATCTTCATTACTAGAACTTTAAATCACTGAAACACTTGATCAAACATTAGTTCCACCAAAACATCAATACTTAATTGTTCATCAAAATCTTAGGATCAACACCTTACCTAAATAAAATTCATCTCCTAAATCCCTTACCTAAAACAACCTTAAATTTCTAATAATAATAACTACTAAACAACACAAAACTGAGAGTTATTATATTGTTGAAATGCCAGCCTTAAAAAAATTTGAAAAAATTGTAAATAAATAAATAAAGTTGATATTCAAATACACATTAAAAGTTAAAAAATTATATATCTCTTCTTAGAACTTAATACTTAAATTTATGTAACTTTTTTGCTTATTATTTTTAAGTGTAGAAACAAATCAGAGTGATCGAAAGTGATATTTTTTTTTTCTAAATGTATTAATTTGTTGATGTCCTAAAGTGGTTAACACCTCGACTATGGCCCAGTTAGATGACATATGAGTTTTTTGCTGAGGTGGAGTTGCTTAGTTGGAGTTGGAGTTAAAAATTTTCCAAGTGAACTGTAACGGTCGTTCTAGAGGACTGACTTACTGAAGTCTAGAGTTCTTGCTCCTCAAAGAGTTGTATTTGCACAAGGCTGAGCCGGTATTTGTCCTGACGAAGCCCCTCTGGCGTGAGACTAAGAACTCAGAGAGAAAAGATACAAAAATACGTCAAGTATGTAAATAGCAATTAAGCGTTACCTCGGGCTTGCATAGCCCTTGTATTTATAGGAGTTGGAGTTGATTAGTTTTATCTAATCGGGCCAAAACACGGCTAATTAGGCAAAACCACATGTTTAGTCGATAATCCGGGGCGTTTAAGAGATAATCATTGAGTTTCGACTTATGGGCCCATTTGGAAAAGCATGTGGGCCTCTGTCAGGCCTGTGGAGAAGTCCAGGCAAAGGAGATCGGAGATTTGTGAAGTTCTGGAAGGAAAACGAACTGAAATGGTGAGTCGGTCGAGATAAATGGCTAAGTGCCTGAAGTTAACCATCCAGAGACACAGCATAGAGTTCTGGGCCACAGCGTCCCTGCGGGGCATATTGCTTTTTCCACCTGCACAAGATATTCCAGGGAAGAAACCATGATTGGCGTATGTTCCTGCTTGGCACTTTGGATTTCTGAATCTGGCCACGTCATGGGAGGGTGGACACATGGCCAGGGCCTTAATATACACCTCGGTCATGCCCGAAAATACTCTCATCATAATTTCTTATTTTTAAAAAATATTATTAAATATTAAATTAAAAGAAATTACACCAAATGTTTTATGTATAATAGTTAAATGTTAAATATCTATTAATATTTTTATTTTTTTAAATCCGTATGTTGTGCAGTCTAAAGCTAATTTGTCCTAAATCCCAAAAAAAATATTATCCCGTCATTGAACACTAGGGGTGGTCATGGGCCGGCCCGAGCTCGGGCTGGGTTTAGACTAGGATAATACAAGAATTTGCTAGGCTCGAGCCTGCCTCGCCTCTATGGTCGCACCTTAATTTCATGCCCAAGCTCGACCCTATAAAAAAAAAAAACCTAAGCCCAAAGCCTGATCCTATAATTTTGTTTTTAATTTAAAAAATAAATACTCAGAAAAACCCCAGCAACCCCAAAAAAACCCTTATCAACAACAACAAATCTCAGCAAAATTTTGACAACCAGCAAACCAACCAACACAAATAAGAATCTTCGAATAAATTAGGGGAAAACGAGAACCAATCAAAACCAAACCAAACCTGACGATTACAAACGAGGTGAACCAGGTCCAAACTCGATCTGAGCCTCCTCGACGGAAAAATTTCCATGCCGATGCAGCTCCATCGCCTAACCTACAGAACCAACTGAGGATGGAGCCAAATTGCCACCTAAGGGCCTCAAATCGGACGTTAAGAACGAGAAGGTCCAGATCCGAACACTAAATCTCAGATCTGAGCCTCGACGAAACCTTCAACTTGAATCGTGCATCGCTGCAGAACCACCACCGCCTAGCCAAACAAATGTGCATGGGAGAAAGGTGTGGAAAGAAAGCGACGGGAAATGGGAGCGACAACGGCGCGGCAGGAGGAGACGGCAGTCAGGGTTTACCTTTGGGGAGCAGACCTTCTCTCTATAACCTTTTTTTTTTTTGTTACTGAAACAGTAGAGAGAGAGAGAGACTCTCTATAGTTTTTTTATTGTGCGTTTTATATATATATAATTTTTTATTATTCTTAAAATATTTTGGTCTTACCTAAGTTCGGCCCTAAAATCTAGGCCCAGGCCCTATCAATGAGCTCAAAGCCAGAGTCCAAGCTCTAAAAAAATCAGATTGGACTGTTTGGGCTAGGAGAGCCCCGGACCCATGGCCACCCCTGTTGAACACCAACCTCAAAGGGATGTTCAGTTTGAAATAGGACATTCATAGCGTTAGATTTCAAAAAAAAAAATTAAAAAAAAAATAAAAATATATGAACCAAAATATTTAGGACTTCCTTGAATTTAGGGTAAATAAAAATAAAAAAATAAAAGAAAATTGAAAGAGAGAATCAAGACTGGCTCTTTTTGTGACACGTTAAGAAGCAGTGGGGATCACTTACGTGTCCTCATCCCCGCGTCGCGTCCCACTCTTCATGCTCTACGTCAACCCCCAAATCATCACCCCTCTCTCTTTCCATGCTCCTTTCTTTTGCCTTTTTCTCGGGTTCCTACACCCCCAAAAAATATTATAATGCACACTATGCGTACTGCGCACCATCCACCACTTCGCCTCTGTCTTCTTCCTCCCCACCCCAGACTGTGAAGTACCTTTCCCATTAACACTCCGCTCCAATATTCGAATCCTATAAAAAAGACCCCCCCCCCCCCCCCCCCCCCCCTCTCTCTCTCTCTCTAAAAACACTTTCTTTTTACGTTCATCATTTGATCTCAAAACCCTAGATCTTGTTCGAAGCTTCATTTGCGGTTCGAGTTCAAAATGCGTGCTCAATCCCTGGTTTACCTGGCCGTGGCTCTTCTTCTCCTAAAATGTGTTGTGGAATCGACGCTTACGTCGAGACTAATTCACCGGTTCTCCGACGAGGCGAAGGCGCTGAGTGGTAGGGATGCGAACGGTAAGTGGCCGGAGCGTAGGAGCTTGGAGTACTACCGAATGCTTATGAGCAGTGATGTTCAGAGGCAGAAGATGAAGCTCGGGGGTCAGTACCAGTTACTATTCCCTTCTCAAGGAAGCAATACCATGTCGCCTGGAAATGACTGGGGATGGTCAGTCCACTCCACTTACCTTTGTTCTCATGATGTATATATTTCTCCCTTTAGTTTAAAGGTAGAACCCGTAGAATATCTGAGAATGTTTTGCATATACGTGCATATGCGTCTTTATTCTACTATTTTTTTTTTTTTTAATTTTCAGATGCTGATATATATTTATTTTATTTACTCAGCGAAAAATGCTTACCATTTAACTATTTTCTTTGTAATTCATCTGTCTGACCTTAGTAGATATTACTGAGAAGCTCTCTGTGTTTGTTTGTTTGCAAGCAAATGAGAAACTTGAAACCTGAGGTATTATGGTTTGCAAGTTTTGACCCTAGAGGAAAAGTCTGCAGCAGATGTGCCAAATTTGGCGTGCCATTTGCTGGGACATGTAGAGTTTAAGATGGTACTTGAGTTGTGACAAAAATGGTGTGCCGTTTCTTTAAATCTATTTTGGATTAAAATTAGAAATAGAAATGGACTTGAATAAATTTTTTAAAGTGACCGTCAAATTTTTATTTATTTTTTAATTTTAAAATTTTTAATATTAAATTAATTATTTTCTTTAGTTTGAATTTGAATTAGTATTATCAATTTGTATCTATCAAATTAATGATTAGATTCTGAATCCACGGCTATCAAACTAAACAAAATAAATCAGGCCAACTTGAATCTAAACTAGCTCAAATTAAATTACAATCTAGTTTAATTTATAAATTAAAATTAACACCGGCAAAATAAAATTAACAAACTAATCATGAAATATTTCTTCATTTGCTTAGTGCTGGGTTCAGCCGATTTCGGTCAACCATTGATGGAAAGTTTCTTGTTGAGAAAAAGATATATTTAGTTAATTTCTTGCATTTTAACATACTTTAATCATTTAATGCACATAGATTGTCTATAAACGTGGTGAGGAAAACATTACTTCTAGTCTTATTATTTGTTTATTTTTAGTGGATTTTCTGTGCTTCAAGGAATATATTTTTGTCTAGTTTTCAAGGAACAGACAATATTTCAAATCAACAATAAAAAATAGACTGCTTGGTGATTATAATTAAGATTTTTTTTTTAAATGTTATTCTTGGCTGAACAGGTATGCCTTTTTGCTGTCGAAAGCTTTCATTGTTATGACTACTATGACTCACTTCCTTAAAAGCCGCGAAGCCGGTTTATTGCTTCTTTGTTTTCTTCTAGATTTTCTTATAAATGTGGAGCAAAAGTTCTATTCTAGATCACTACATTTAATTCATCCTATGTTTTTCTTTATTCAGGTTATATTACACTTGGATTGATATAGGGACACCAAGTGTTTCTTTTCTAGTTGCGGTGGATGCTGGAAGTGATCTACTTTGGGTTCCATGTGATTGTATACAATGTGCCCCACTATCTGCCAGTTACTATAGTAATCTGGTATGGAAGCCGTCGGTAGCACTGCTATGTTATTGTTGTTTCTCTTTATTACTCTTGTTTTTCTTTGGTTCTTGGCTTGCCTTTTCTCCTGGGTCATGCCCCTTGCTTCCTCTGTGGTCAATTCTTTGTATTTTGTGGAACTGCCTAGGCAACAGTTTAGTTCAAAGAGTTGAATATCTTAGTCCTTCAAACTCAGGGAGCTAGTCATTGCAAAGTGGTGAACATCTAAAATTGAAAAAAGATGTAGTATCAATTGCTTTAGTAGCGTTAATGATAGTCGTTGGACCCTGTACAATCTTTCTTATCTAATAAAGGAATGACCCAAGTTTCGTTGAAGTCTATTGTGATGGTCTTTTATGGCCAATTGCTTTTCTGAGAATTGGCACCACGTCATAAGAAGCTCATTAACAATTGTTTGGAGGTTTTAACCTTAAACCGTATAGTGTCAAGTGGAGTAACTTCGTTTCTATATGGAATACTTTGGGAAGCCCCACATCTTCGATATGGGATTCTAACATCCACATTCCACCCTCACGTGCAACCACGCTTACACGTGATGCGATCAAACAATAGAAGAGAAAAACACGTTCAAACAATCGAGAACAAACAAATGAGACTTCTCAAACCTAGATTTGATACCAAGCTACGAGGTTCCAACATACCATATGGTGTCAAGTGGAGTGATTCCTTTTCCATGTAGACGACTTTGGGAAGCCTCACAAATTCGATGTCGGATTCTAACAACGAGGTCCTATATTATCTGACATATGATTAGCGACTACGTCTATTTGTTCAATTATTCTCTGCTTTGTTATGGCTTTGGCTATTTGATACCCTTTGGCGAGCCATATCATTTGCTAGGATTTAACTGTTTTAGCACTTATTTCCGATGATTGATTGGCAGGTGCTCCTTGGTATTTGGGGCATCTATAATGCAGGATAGGGATCTCAATGAGTATAATCCTTCTGGCTCAAGCACTAGCAAACACATATCTTGCAGCCATAGGTTATGTGACCTGGGTTCGAATTGCAAAAGTCCTAAACAGCCATGCCCCTACAATGCCGTCTATGAGACAGAAAACACTTCAAGTTCTGGTATGCTGGTTGAGGACATAATACATCTTGTGCCAGGCGGTGCTGATACATTCAACAACTCTGTTCAAGCTCGAGTCATTGTCGGGTGTGCTTTGTTGATCTATGCCTTACTTATATTTCATAATTATCTTCGATTTCTCTATTTTCCTTGAGCAGGAACAATATGAAGAATTATTTTTTTGTGAACTATCCTTGAGTTTAGATGTGGTAATAAACAAAGTGGTGGCTACTTGGATGGAGTTGCTCCTGACGGTCTTCTGGGTCTGGGACCAGGAGAAATTTCAGTTCCAAGTTTTCTTGCAAAAGAAGGATTAGTTAGGAATTCCTTCTCGTTGTGTTTTGGCAATGATGAATCTGGGAGGATATTCTTTGGGGACCACGGACCAGCCACCCAACAAACTACTTCATTTCTGCCTTCAAATGGAAAATTGTAAGAATCTTCTGTACCTAAGACGCTTTCTTGATAATTTTTGTCTTGGTACCTGTATGGCTCTTTTTTCTTCTTGTTTTCCCTTCTCCTGCACTGATTTACACTCGTCTGCGCTCTCATTGGCGGTCCAGCTCAACATACGTTGTTGGAGTTGAAACATGTTGTATTGGGAGTTCTTGTCTTGGTCACACCAACTTTAAAGCACTGGTTGATAGTGGAACATCATTTACCTTTCTTCCTGAAGAAGTCTATGACAAAGTTGTCAAGGAGGTACAAATTTAAGTCCTCAAGCTTTAGTTGTATTTATACTAATAATGTATTACATCCCTGTGTTTTCCGGTTGTAGTTTGATGGAAGAGTGAATGCTCCAAAATCTAACTTTGAAGGGTATCCATGGCAGTATTGCTACAAGTATAGGTATTTCCATGGCTGTCTTCTGAAAGTTACTCTTTTCACCCCAATTTATGCTGTAATATTTTGCATATGATGTTGCAGTCATCAAGACTTGCCGAAAAATCTCTCTGTGACTCTTAACTTCACATTGAACAACAGCTTTGTAATCAGTGATCCAATTTTTAAGATACATGACAGTCAGGTTAGTTCTGTGTAATATATCGATTTTCTTCAATTCACAAAAGTACTATTTTTCATGTGTGTTTTTCTGTCCTTTTAGAATTGCTTTGCCTGCTTTATTATTGTGCAGCCAATTGGGCTATTCATATTTCATACCTTCTTCTGTTAAGATTTCTATGTAAGGACTGAAATATCCATACCCAATGCATGTTTAGACAAATATCTGCAGGATGCATCAGGCATACAAATTGTGGGATACTTCAAGCATATGCATTTTGCACCGATAAGTTCAGGATGATCCCTAGCCACATCTAGCGCCTTTCTACATGTTTATATATATATTTCAAGATATTAGCCAGGAAAGTTGAAAAAAGGTATATGTTTAACAGAAAACATGGGGCTTTCTTCCAATTGAAATGTGATTTTGACCTTCAATTAATTATTTATGTTCTAGGCATCAAACCCCTCCTCCTAAGGCATCTGATGGTGCCATAGTTAATCGATAAGCAACATGGATGATTGTAAGACATCTGACATCTAGGAGACTCGTGTGATTTCATCAAGAGAAGCCTATAAATTATCCCTGGGAGTAGAACCACATAATTGAGGCTCATATGATTAGCTTCAAAACCTCCACGAGGTTGTAGATTAACATACCAGCAAGTGATCATAGAAAGACATTCAATTTGGGAGAATTTGAGGGAGAGATAAGCTCCAGTGTTGAAGAAGAAAGACAAGTACAGGTAGGGATTGAAGGAAGTGCTAGCAGGGGTGAGATGTGAACAACTACTAGGATTCCAACCTCGTGGAGGTTTTGAAGCTAATTTTTCATTGCCGATTAAAAGATTGATAACTCTAAGCTGGAGTCGTTGAATTCTGAAAGTTGATAAGATTTGAGCAATGCTGCAAATAAACGAGATGGCGAAAGTGTCACAATTGATAAGACATAGACAATCCCTCGCCACATGAGAGATCCAGGCTCACAATTAGAAACCAATCTCTTGAATTAGTTAACCTTTCCCTTGAAAGAGCTACAAGTTGGTCGCAGAATTGAAATGGTAGTATTGATCTTATTTTAATAGAATGGTTTTGGCACCAGTGTAAGGTTGCCCCTTCTTGATTTGGGTTGCATGGGTTTAAACGGTGCAAAAAACCTCCAGATATTGCATTATAAAGGCAAGTTACATCTAAATCTCCCGAAACCCAACAGCAGGGATCCTCTTGAAGTGGATTGCCTTTTTACTAAGGAATGTCTAGATACATAAACAAGCATGGAAAAGAACAATTGACAAATTTAAATGGGAAAATTAAAGAAAGATTCTTCTCTTGTTTGAAGAAAGGTGTAATCTTTGATTCTTTCTTGAACTGTCATCCAGGATGCATCGTATTAATTATTATTTCTTTCTGCTTCTATATATCATTCTTTGTGGCCAAGACCTGATTGGTTATGTCTGTACTTCTGTGGAAGTCTAAGAAAGTTCTTGAGCCTGTTTTTGTATTTTGATGAACATGACATCTGAAGGTAGTGGCATTAATGATGCAGGGAGGAGTTGTTGGATTTTGCTTAGCGATCCAGCCAACTGATATGGACATGGGAATCATTGGACGTAAGTGTGTAAGATTTGCTCTCCGTTCTCACTTCCTTATCACCAATGACCATCCCGTCTACCCATTGGCGGACTTAGACCTTTTTTCTTTGTTTGTCTCTGTGCGTATAGAAGTTTATGTAAATTAGGGGGGATTTATATTCAGATTTTAGGGTCTTATATTTGTTTAAAAATAAGCTAGTACTGGTATTTTCCCTGAAACGATACACAAAGAAACAGAATTTGCTGTGCAAAAAGTTTTGACAGTCTCTCAAAATGAAATTTTGGGATGAGTACTTTTGCTTTAGATTTTCATTATACTGATTTGTTTCTATTTTATATGTGCAGAGAATTTCATGACAGGACATAGGTTGGTGTTTGATCGGGAGAATTTGAAGCTGGGTTGGTCACGTTCAAATTGTAAGTATAATAAACTTCTCTTGACCATTGATTAGAAACATTCCCCATACTTTGTTCCATATTAGGTCTTTATAACAATTCATGCTTTGAGTTGACAGTAAAAATTCGTTTCTTCTAAACTTTATTGTTGATTACCATTTACCAATGATGTTTTACAATTTTTGGATTACTTGAGAAAGTGCCTACTGAAGAAATAATTGCCTAGGGAAAGATTAGTTTCTAGTTCATCATTGTGCCAACTAGAGCAATTACCATGAAGATAAGCTTAATCTGTTCTTCAGCTATTTTGCTAGGGTGTAGGATTAGTGTCAGCAGTGCTGTGAATTTTTCATATGCAATAACTGTACGCTTTTTATAGCTTTTCTTGAAGAATCATTCTCCAAAGATGCATAGTGTCAAAACGTAAAAGTTTACTTGAAGAGAAACTAATGATAATTAACTTCATCAAAAACATAGAAAATATTGTTATTTGTTCTGTGTTTTTGCTTCAGAGAATAAACCTATGAATGTGGATTTCAGGTGAATATCCTGATGATGGCAAGGGAATGCCGTTGACTCCTGTGTCTTCTACTGGTAGCTCCCCAAACCCATTGCCCACAACGGAGCAGCAGAGCACCCCGGGTGGTGGCCATGCTGTTGCTCCGGCGGTCGCTGAAAGGACGCCCACGAGATCTTCAGCTACATCAGTTCGGATGATAATTTCATCATCCTTACGATTATCAAAGTTGTTTTCATTTCTGCTTCTTCTATTGTGGCATACACTGGCCTACACCTAATCTCTGGTGGCATTTCCCATTATTAGTCTGCTTTTTGTGTAGTCTCTTGTATGTGTAAATTCCTCTGCTTATATGTGGAGCCCTTGTTTTCATTTTTCTTTTTCCTGTTTTTTGTTCACAGGGGTGGTGGTGGTGGCCTTGTATTAATTTTGGCCATCTTCAAGTTGGGTCGGACTTTCAGGATGTATGCATGGTATCATGTTTTTGGTGTCTTATCTATTTATTTTCGGTTATGGATCTTCTTTTAACATGTGTAAAAGTTCAACCTTTTGCCTTTCACTCCATATTTCTCGTTAGTTTCATTGGTTTTGTGGTGCATTCTATTGCCTACTTCTGTTTTACTTGTCAACTCATTGGTTTTATAGTTTAAAAGCAAATTTTGCTTAGGTTTTTCAAGTTTCTTGACCTGTATTTTTAGTCATCTCTCGGTTGTGGTGAATTTTTTCGTTGTTCACATGCGGTTGTCATAAGACTTATTTCACTATGTCCCCAAAGTAACCATCTGCAGTTAGTCTCAATTTAACCCCTTGAAAGTGCTAAGTGAATTTTGCCAAGATTGTCAACCAAACAAAAGCAAAGTTAGGATAGAAGGAAGCAAGAAACGCTAAGGAAAAACTGGAAAACTTATAAGAGAATAGGAGAGCTTGGGGGAATGAGAGACTTGTATTGCGATTCTGTACTTCGTAAGAAACAAATGAGTCTTTTTGTCTTTATATAAACCAAAAGTCTTATAAAAAACAGTCTAGATCGTTTCGATCTAATGGCTACAATTGATATTCCTATTAGATATTTACAAGGAAGAGTCTAGAATATAAATTGCTTAGAAGGTTGGAGAAGATTATGGGGTAATGTTCCAGAATTCTTTATAATATTGTAGAATATTCTAAAAATTTTGGAACCTTCAAGATACCCTCTTCCGTAATTCTACATATACAAGGCTTAGCCTAATCTCTCGAGTAAGGATGTGAAGATGCTCTGGTTTTTACAGAGAACTCGCCACTGGTTCAATGAGGAAGCTATATATGCCATGTATCGTTATCACTTGTGATCACATACATCATCTCCGTTATTTTTTTTGTGGTTCCAAGACATTGGAATAGGCATTAGGACGCCGAGAAGATTTTGCTTTACCGAAGTTGCTTCATTCATGAATCTTTATGTATATATATGCATCATGAAGATGTTGCATTATCACCATTTTCTGGGCAGTCTATATATATCTAGGATTAGGAGACTAGAGACTGCTATTTGGAGGTCTCAAATCAAAATTATTGAGAATGGCTCACTATTAGAAGTCTGTCCTGAATTATTGAGTCTGACAGACTGGTTTTATTATGTCGAAAATCAAAACTTGAATTATTGCATTGTTTTTGAATTAGAATGGGTGGATGTTTGACAAAGTCATAGTCATCCACCAATTGACCAAATTGAAGCAACGAACAGTGATGGTCTTGACCACCGAATACTGAATTGGCGGGAAGTATCATTATAATTGTGGTTTATTGATTTTAAATGGGTGTTGCCTACTTGCCTGTATGCCGTCTTTTTGAACAAATCTCTTGGAGAGCTATTTTTAGAACAAAGTGTTAGGTAGTATTCATAATTATTGCTCATTTGAATAATGTTGTAAGGCTCCAAGAAGTTGATTTTTTTTTTTAAGCTATTGTTCGGGTCAATTGACACTCATATCTATTAATCATCTTCCTGGACAATTTTAAAGACATACTCCCCCATATCAACCTAGTATTTTCAAAATTAAATTCAAAATTTAATTCCCAGATTAATACCTCTTGTGGCTAATCACTAGATATGAACGCATTATTTGTTGATTGTTTTCTATTATGCTTTTTGTTATCACACAACTAAGAAAAAAACAAATAAAAAATTAAATAGAAAAATGATGAGTTAGTCGTAGTAGATGTGACAAGGCGAAAAATGATTGAAGTCATTGGTGAGGTACGGACTCAATCACAAAAGTTCGAGGCTAACCATGTGCAAAGGATAGGATGACGAAGGCCCAACGCCAAGGCTAATAATGTGTTTGATCTTTACCTCATATGTTTGGGAAAAGAATCAATTTTGTCATACTCTACGTTACACTTCTACTTTAGGTTGCGACTTATACATTTTTAGGTTGTATTTAAGTAAGAAATTTGACAAATTTAAAATATTTGTAAAATAAAAAAAATTTAAAATCTTGAATTTTAAAATTCTTTCATTTTACAAATTTTTTATTTAGATAACTATTTAAAGTGAAGTATTTAAATGTAAAATTTACAATTTTTTTATTTAAATAGTTATAATTTTCTTGTTTAAATAGTAAAATATTTATATACAAAAATAACACTTTCATTCTCTCTCTACCCTTATTGGTACTCAAATCTTCTCTAATATCTTTTTCCAGTTTTTTCTGACACCCAGTTCTTCTATCTCTTTCGTTTTTGGACTTTACCCACCTCAATTCTTCAAAAATTGCATCATTCGGTGAATTTCGTTTACTTTCGAAATTATTTGTCTATTTAATTTCATATTTTTTAAGCTGAAATTCGTGAAATTTGATTCGAAAAGGGGGTTGAGAAAGTGGTAGGAGAAGCATGCTGTGTTTAGACACGAAGAAGAATCGCACGATTTTGTAAGGAAGAGCAAACCTAGATCTAGTTAGAAATTGAGACAAACAAACCTAGATCTACACCAAATTGAGCAAGAAACATGGAGAACAAATGAAAACAAGCCTGAATAACTACGGTGACGGCGAGGCAGAACGATGGACGATGGTGACTGAAGAAACGGTAGACGATGGCGACGAATAAATGGTTGACGACGGAGACGACCAAACGGTAGACGACGAAAAAGAAGAAGAAGACGATTGACGACGAAGAAGCAGAAGAAGGACGACGGTGGCGAGAATCGATGACGACGACGGCGGAAAATGGAAGGGCCTTAGGAGCAAAGAGAAATTGCGAAGACGAGATCAGAGTTTCACAATCCTTCATTTGAAAGATTTGGCAAATGACACCCAAAATAAATGGATTTCAAAATGACTCATTTCACCACATTTTTAAGATAAAAGAATTTTACAAATCCTTCCCTATAAATACCCAAACAAAAGATTTGTCAATTTTTTTTTTTTTGAAATCCTCTCAACAAATCAAGTCATTCTCCCAAATTCCTTACCTAAACACAATCTTATATTTCATCATTTATAGATTTAATTCATAGTTTTGTTGCGGCAGATTGTCGCCATCCACAATTGTTGTTCGCTGTCAGTCGCTACGCCCTTTTCACCACCTTTTTTGTAACTAAAAAATGTTAACTAAGATATTCTTTAGTAATCATAGTTACAATTAGGTACTAGTGGAGTAGAGGCTCGGGGAGAATGTAAATGTTTTGGACATATATCTTTGATCTCACACCGTAATTAAAAGAAAAAAACAATAGTATGTTATGTAAACTATGTCAATTATTGCAAAGAATTTGGCTCAAGAAACATGGATCGTGTTAATCCGATCTGAATATTATTAAGATATTGAGTTGCATTGGAGTCTTACAATATGTGCGAAGGATACAACTACAAAAAGGCCAAGTCAAATTATTACCCATGCTAGAATTGTGATGATTCATATCCAACATCGATAATGCAATAAGAAAAAAATTAATTTATGTAAAGTCTATAATACAAAAAAATAAAAAAATAAAATAAAATAAAAATAAATATGTTATACAAAAAGGTGTGTCCAGACTAAGTTAAGTGCATATCAACTAATCACCTCACCGGGCAATCTTAAGGGCGCACTCCTTTACATCGACCTGGTACATTCATAATCAAATTCAATATACAAAGAATTGGGTGTCTACAATATACAAAGATATACATAGATATCTGTATATGGAAAATGAATAGAGTTTAACTTAATAGGCCAAGAGTTTAACCAAGTGGGTCAAGACTCATATACATATATTAACATTCCCCTTAAACTCAAGGCGACAAAATGGTTATGAATTTGAGTTTGGAAACCAAAATGTGAAAATATTCGGGTGGATGTATCTTAGTGAGTATCTGCTGTTTGGTCAACAAAGCTGATGGAATTGAGATATTTTCACTAAGACATATTCACCTAGACGCTTACACACTATGGTTTTCAAATTCAAGTTTTCGTCTTTTTTTATTACTTTCAGTTTGAAGTGGAGACAATAACTAAAATTGAATCTAAATGGGTTTAGAATTTAACCGAGTAGATCGTGACCATATATGTATTCGTTTGGAATGTTTGTAATTTTATATGAAGATTGACGAATTATAGATGTTGTTGATGTCGAAAAGTGGTGACCGATCAACAGTATGGTCTGGAAGGATTTTTAGGACACAGGACCGCTGATGGTGTGATTAGCTGGGTGAATTCAGGGTTGATGACTGGTAGCGCGCGGGAATGACACGCCGCTACTTACACTCGCAAGTATACGAGGTCTAAGTTTTAGTATAGTGTGATCGTTAAGATCGGGTTATCGAATACACAGGGATTGTTGTCGTTACTATCGAATACCGTGTTTGTCATGACCTAACTTTATCTAGGCGAAAACAAATGTATTTAATTACTTAAATTAATACTAATATATCCTAAATTAACTACACTATTAGGTTAATATGTTTTAGGGTGAAGAATTTCATAGGGATTAATGTGTTTACAAATACGTGTTCGATTCCGATTTACTCACGTTTACGTTGTTCGACCTATTTGACAACCTCGGTATGTAAACTCTACCGCCACCTCTTCCGAGTGTAAGACGGGGGAATACATGACTTCGAGCCAACGAAGAAGTCCCCCTCAACGTCTTAACGACCCTAGGTCACGTGAGTCTAGCCCAGCGTCATTGATTACACACAATCCAACTCCCTCCCGGGTTATTGGATCGTCGCGTTGTATTTACCCTATCGACAATCTCCGTTCTAAAACTCCCTCGCCACCTCTTCCGAGTGTAAGACGAGGGATATACTGCAACTTCGAGTCAACGAAGAGGTCCCCCTCAACGTCTTAACGACCCTAGGTAGTGTGTGTCTTGCCCAACGTCATCGATTGTCTACAATTCAAACCCCGACCGGGTTATAGAATCGTGGCGTTTGTTTACCCTAATCCGAATCCGGAGTTTTGTCAAAATCTCGTATTCTCCATTTATCAATCCAAGCATAATAAACAAACAATACGATAAATCTAATCAAACTACGAAGAACAATCACAAACGAAACACCGAAATCATCCAAACAACGTATTTATAAATATTGTATTAATCCCTACTACAATCCATATTTAACTCGGGGCCATAGCCGCATATACAATGAAATAACGAGCTAAATATGCTCACATGCTCCTAAGATAAAGAAATAAGGAAAAACGATCGAAGAACTTAGCATCATCCGAAGATAAACCGCTAAGAACGCTCCACGATCGATTCGCCGTCTTCTCCACTTCGGGATGCGAGCTCCACCACTAAAATTCCTAACCCTTGGCTTAAATATAGCCTAAGGGGCTCTAAAATGCAAGAGAGAGAAGAGAGATTCTGGCTAAAGGGGAGGAGAGAGGATATTTAAAGCAAAAATATCCTAAAAATATCTAAAAATATCTAAAGGCTGTGCAGGGCAAATCCGCCTAGGCGGTGGAAATTGAGCCTAGGCGGAGTTAGGTCGGTTTGGTCTGATTGCCTAGGCGGTGAAGTAGGCGGTGGACTTGGAGAACATTCTGTTAGATTTTCGCCTAGGCGGTAGAATTTTCGCCTAGGCGAGCGACTGTCAGTAGCCCTTCTTCGTCCTCTGCTGGATTTTCGCCTAGGTGATAGAATCTTCGCCTAGGCGGTCGTCCGTCAGTAACATTTTGCTCTTCTCTGCATTTTTACCGCTTAGGCGGTGGTCTGGACGCCTAAGCGGTGGGCCTGTTTCATCTTTTAGCCTCCGAGCTTGTTCATCCACCGTAACTTCGAACCGCTTTGGTTCGATCTCATCGTTTTCGTTCCAGTTTTCTATCTTTTTGCTCCACACACCCGATTTATACAAAAAGTATAAAAACATATTAAAACATATAAAAATAATTATAAACGTACTCGAAAACTAACAAATTCGGATTGAAAATAGATAGATTTTTCACACCTATCAATGACAACCTCCGAGCTAAGCTCCACTTTTTTGCTCCGAGCACCTGCACAAAGACCCACCGGGGTTGTACCCGGTGAAGTTCCTCTGGCGTGAGAGTAAATATCCGGGGAGAGAAGGTCTAAAAGTGTGTTGGTGTCAGTAAAGAAGACGTACCATTTGGACAGTGGATGCCATGGTGTATTTATAGGCATTGGTGCTCAATTAGTGCCGTGAAATTAGGAAACCGAGCTCGGGTTAATTAACTTAATTCGCTGAGCAGCCAATGAGCAGACAAATTAGTACTATAATCGTCTATGTTGGACTTTTGGGCCCATCTGCAAAGGCCCATGGGCCGGAACCTCATGACGGCCCGGAGAGGTCCTGAGTGTAGAGATGGCGAGTAGAGGGTGTTCGAGTTCGTCAGTCCGGATCGGAGTCTGTTGGCCCAGATTTCTTCATCGATATGATCCTTAGCCTGGTATGGAGGGGATTTCAGCTCCCAGCTCGGCCGTTTTTCCATACTTGGGTGGATATTGACCACGTGATACACCTAATAAGATTCTCCTTTATCAACTACCCCCCAAGTTTCGAGGGCGTGAGTGGAACGTAATGGGCTTGGGATTTCGAAGAAGCAAATCGTTTGTAGTAGTTTTAGTGGGATCAGAAAGTGGAGAGGGCACGTAAAAGGACCCTAGGGATAAAGAATGGCTTCAAGGAAGATTTGAAGGAGTAGAGTCCGGGCTGAGGGGTTGGGAGTTTGCCAGTTCGGCACATCGTCGGTTCGGATCAACTTGTGATGCTCAATAGAAGCTTCGTGTGGGGTATGTCCGAGCTAAGAGTACGAAAGCTCGTCAGTTCGGACATTTCCTATGCCTTGGATGTCTCTTTGAGCGGTTTGAAGTTTGGGCCTCCCCCTTTAGACAATGTCCGAGCTGAGAGTACGACAGCTCGTCAGCTCAGACATTTCCCATGCCTTGGATTTCTTTTTGAGGGGTTTGAAGTTTGAGCCTCCCTCTTTGGACAATGTCCGAGCTGAGAGTACGACAGCTCATCAGCTCGGACATTTCCCATGCCTTGGTCTTCTTTTTAAAGGGTTTGAAGTTTGAGCCTTCCCCCTTTTGATTTTGTCCGAGCTGAGAGTACAATAGCTCGTCAACTCGGACATTTCCCATGCCATGGTCTTTCTTTTGAGGGGTTTGAAGTTTGATCCTTCCACTTTGGACAATGTCCGAGCTAAGAGTACGGCAGCTCGTTAGCTCGGACATTTCCCATGCCTTGGTCTTCCTTTTGAGGGGTTTGAAGTTTGATTATCCCCCTTTGGACAATGTCCGAACTGAGAGTACGACACCTCATCAGCTCGGACATTTCCCATGCCTTCGAAGTCTTTTTGAGGGGTTTGAAGTTTGAGCCTCCCCCTTTGGACAATGTCCAAGCTGAGAGTACGGCAGCTCGTCAACTTGGACAATTCCCATGCCTTGGTCTTCTTTTTAATGGGTTTGAAGTTTGATCCTCCCCCTATGGACAATGTTCGAGCTGAGAATACGGCAGCTCGTCAGCTCGGACATTTCATATGCCTTGGTCTTCCTTTTGAGGGGTTTGAAGTTTGACCTTCCTTCTTTGGACAATGTCTGAGCTGAGAGTACGGTAGCTCGTCAGCTCGAACATTTCCCATGTCTTGGATTTATTTTTGAGTGGTTTGAAGTTTGGGCCTTCCCTTTTGGACAATGTTCGAGCTGAGAGTACGACAGCTCGTCAGCTCGGACATTTCCCATGCCTTGGATTTCTTTTTGAGGGGTTTGAAGTTTGAGCCTTCCCCTTTGGACAATGTCCGAACTGAGAGTATGGAAACTCGTCAGCTCGGTCAATTCACATGCCTTGGTCTTCTTTTTAAAGGGTTTGAAATTTGAGCCTTCCCTCTTTTGATTTTGTCCGAGCTAAAAGTATGGCAGCTCGTCAGCTCGGACATTTCCCATGCCTTGGTCTTCCTTTTGAAGGGTTTGAAGTTTGATCCTCCTCATTTGGACAATGTCCGAGCTGAGAGTACGTCAGCTCGTTAGCTCGGACATTTCCCTTGCCTTGGTCTTCCTTTTGAGAGGTTTGAAGTTTGGTCCTCCCCCATTAGACAATGTCCGAGCTGAGAGTATGGTAGCTCGTCAGCTTGGATATTTCCCATACCTTGGACGTCTTTTTGAGGGGTTTGAAGTTTGAGCCTCCCCCATTAACAATGTCCAAGCTGAGAGTACGACAGCTCGTTAGCTCAGACAATTCCCATGTCGTGTCTTTTTTTTAAAGGGTTTGAAGTTTGATCCTCCCCCTTTGGATAATGTCCGAGCTGAGAGTATGACAGCTCGTCAGCTCGGACATTTCCCATGCCTTGGTCTTCCTTTTGAGGGGTTTAAAGTTTCATCCTCCCCCTTTTGATTTTGTTCGAGCTGAGAGTACGACAGCTCGTCAGCTCAGACATTTCCCATGCCTTGGACGTCTTTTGGCAGGGTGGGAAGTTTGAGCCTTTCCCCTTTTTGATTTTATTCGAGCTGGGAGTACGTAGACTTATCAGCTCAGACAATTCTTGTGCCTTTAACTTTTTTGAAGAGTGTAAAGTTTGAGCCTCCCCCTTTTGTGATTTTGTCCAAGCTGGGAGTATGTAGGCTCGTCAGCTTGGACAATTCTTCTGCCTTTAACTTTTTTGAAGGGTGAAAAATCTGAGCTTCCCCCATTTTTGATTTTATCCGAGCTGGTAGTACGTAGACTCGTCAGCTCAGACAATTCTTCTAACTTGGTCTTCATGGGAGGGTGGGAAGTTTGAGCCTTCTCCCTTTTTGATTTTGTCCGAGCTGGGAGTACATAGGCTCATCAGCTTAGACAATTCTTTTGCCTTTAATTTTTTTTGAAAGGTGGAAAATCTAAGGCCCTCCATTTTTGATTTTGTCCGAACTGGGAGTATGTAGGCTGATCAAGTCGGACAATTCTTCTAACTTGGTCTTCATGGGAGGGTGGGAAGTTTTGAGTCTTCTCCTTTTTTATTTTGTCCCAGCTGGGAGTACGTAGGCTCATCATCTCGGACAATTCTTGTGCCTTTAACTTTTTTTATGGGTGGAAAATCTTAGCCTTCTCTTTTTTTGATTTTGTTCGAGCTGGGAGTACGTAGGCTCGTCAGCTTGGACAATTCTTTTGCCTTGAACTTTTTTGAAGGGTGAAAAATCTGAGCCTCCTCCCTTTTTGATTTTGTCCGAGCTGGGAGTACATAGGCTCGTCAGCTCGGACAGTTCTTCTAACTTGGTCTTCATGAGAGGATGGGAAGTTTAAGCCTTCCCGGTTTTTAATTTTGTCCGAGCTGGAAGTACGTAGGCTCGTCAGCTCAGACAATTCTTTTGCCTTTAACTTTTTTTTGAAGGGTGGAAAATCTGAGGCCCCCTCCCCTTTTTGATTTTTTTCGAGCTGGGAGTTCGTAGGCTCGTCAGCTCGAATAATTCTTCTAACTTGGTCTTCATGGGAGGGTGGAAAATCTAAGGCTCCCCCCTTTTGATTTTGTCCGAGCTGGGAGTACGTAGGCTCGTTAGCTCGGACAATTCTTCTAACCTGGTCTTCATGGGAGGGTAGGAAGTTTGAGCCTTCCCCCTTTTTGATTTTGTCCGAGCTGGAAATACGTAGGCTTGTCAGCTCGGACAATTCTTCTGTCTTTAACTTTTTTTTTTAAGGGTGGAAAATCTGAGGGCCCTTCCCTTTTTTGATTTTGTTCAAGCTGGGAGTACGTAGGCTCGTCAGCTCGGACAATTCTTCCAACTTGGTCTTCATGGGAGGGTGGAAAGTTTGAGCCTTCCTCTTTTTTGATTTTGTCCGAGCTGGGAGTACATAGGGTTTTTAGCTCGGATAATTCTTCTGCTTTTAACTTTTTTTTTGAAGGGTGGAAACTCTGAGGTCCCTCCCTTTTTTATTTTGTCCGAGCTAGGAGTACGTAGGCTCGTCAGCTTAGACAATTTTTTTTACTTGGTCTTCATGGGAGGGTGGGAAGTTTGAGCCTTCCCCTTTTTGATTTTATTCGAGCTAGAAGTACGTAGGCTCGTCAGCTCGGACAATTTTTGTGCCTTTAACTTTTTTGAAGGGTGGAAAATCTGAGCCTCCCCCTTTTTTGATTTTGTTCGAGTTAGGAGTACGTAGGCTTGTAAGCTTGGACAATTCTTCTGCCTTGAACTTTTTTGAAGGCTGGAAAATCTGAGCCCCCTCCCTTTTTGATTTTGTCCGAGCTGGGAGTATGTAGGCTCGTCAGCTCGGACAATTCTTGTAACTTGGTCTTCATGGGAGGGTAAGAAGTTTGAGCCTTCCCCATTTTTAATTTTGTCCGAGTTGGGAGTACGTAGGCTCGTCATCTCGGACAATTCTTGTGCCTTTAACTTTTTTGAAGGGTAGAAAATGTGAGGCCCCTCCTCATTATGACTTGTATGGGAAGCCTACATCACGACCGTTGGATGGACGCCACGTGGCTGTGGCATTTTAATCGATGCATCCACAACCGTTGGCCTGGGCACATCCCATTTTTATAAATGGGGGCCCCTGCGTTTATTTGACACTTGCAAAATTTCAAGAGCTCTTTCTTCATTCTCGGCATTGGTACATTTTTTCTCCTTTGTCCGAACAAAATGTCGGTGTCCTCTTCATTTTTTTTGTCTTCTGGCTCGATTTCTAGCTTGAGATATGACTCCTCGGAACGATCGTCTGCCAGTCCCCTCTCATTCAAGGTGGAGCAGTGTCATGCTCCAGGAGACACCTCGGCGACTGCCATGGTTTTTAGCTTACGCCGCGATCGCCCAAATCTTGAAAGGAAGAGCTGTTTAAGCTCATGAAAATTGGAGATGGATGCCGGGGCCAATGTTCTGAACCATGCACCTGCAGCCCCCGTGAGGGTGAGGGGAAATGCCTTGCATCTCATCGCTATCGAGGCTGTGTGCAGGTCCATTTAGGACCTGAAGATGGACAAGTGGTCCGCTGGATCGATGATCTTGTCATAGAGGATCATTTGGAGGGGTGTGTATCGTGCGGGCAGTGGTTCTTCTAGTATTTCATTGATGAAATGAGATCTTATCTCCGAAGGAAGCCCGACTGGGCCCCTAGTTCCCCAAATCTGTTGTAGGGCTGCTTCCATGTCAGCTAGGCACCTTTCGACCATTACCTCGACCCTTGGCGAGACTCGAGCTTGACTAAAAGCGGCGCGGGGTGGTGGCTGACGTGGTGGGGAATATGAGTTTATATCCTGAATGCGCCGGGGATGATGATTAGAGCACATAGTATGGCTGTGAGCTGGGGATGGAGGAGACTCGGTATGGTTGCCCCTCCTTCGTCTTGGTAAAGGAGGCGACGGAGATCCCGAGGCCTCAGGATATGCTAATTCGACCTCCCTCTGACCAGCGTTATGGGCTCGGGGCCTCGAGACGTGCCGGTCGGAATGGATGATACGTTATTCAACTCTGATCACTTGTTCTTCCCGACCAGTGACCTGGATTGCCGGAAGACCCGTTGGAGGGGCCGGTGGCAGGCGGGCTAGGACGATTTGGAAGAAGGTTTGGAACTTGCCGAGCTGGCGTTCCAAGATATCGACGCGGGTTGCCTCAGGGGTCCCGGAAGTCTACCCAATAAATTACCCCGTGAGTAAGATTGGACCTACCTGAGTGGTGGGCTGAGTCGTCAAGCCTACCGCCTCGGATGGCGAGATGGCGGGCTGGTGGAGATTCTCCACAGGTTGTGCAGGGGGATCTGACTTGGGAGCCTTCGACATGTTTTGCATGGATAAGGGGGGTGGATTACTACTGGGGGCAAGCGCTTGGTCGGCCTGACGAATTTCCTTTCTAGACCTTGTGATCATCAAGTCTTAACCTCATGGGGAGCTGACGATCAAGGGAGGCTTTTAGTGCATTCTCACAAACGGCGCCAAACTGTTGATGTCAAAAAGTGGTGACCAGTTAATAGTATGGTCTGGAAGGATATTTAGGACACAGGACCGCAAATAGTGTGATTAGCTGGGTGAATTCAGGGTTGATGATGACCTCCAAGCTGAGCTCCACCTTTTTCGCTTCGAGCACCTGTACAAAGACCAACCGAGATTGTGTCCGGTGAAGTCCCTCCAACGTGAGAGTAAGTATCCGGGAGAGAATGGCTAAAAGTGTGCTGGTGTTAGTAGAGAAGACGTACCATTTGGGCAGTGGATGTCATGGTGTATTTATAGGTGCCGATGCTCAATTAGTGCCGTGAAATTAGGTAACCGAGCTCGGGTTAATTAACCTAATTCGCTAAGCAGCCAATGAGTAGAAGGATTAGTGCAATAATCGTCTGGGCTGGGCTTTTGGGCCTATCTGCAGAGGCCCATGGGCCGAAACCTCATGAAGGCCCAGAGAAGTCCTGAGTGCGGAGATGGCGAGTAGAGGGTGTTTGAGTTTGTCAGTCCGAATCAGAGTCTGTTGGCCCCGATTTCTTCACTGAGATGATCCTCAGCCCAGCATGGAGGGGATTTCAGCTCCTAGCCTGGCCGTTTTCCCATACATGAGCGGATATTGACCACGTGGTACACCTGACGAGATTCCCTTCTATCAGATGTAATCTTCAACTAGTATTCTTCCATATAATTTCTCAATGACCGAGTGTTATGCTTTATCGCTAGATATAATCTTACTGGTAAACACCATATTATGGGAGTCAACGTGGTAAAAATTCACTAAGGGTATGTTTGGATGGAAGGGTGAAAAAGGAAAAGGAAAAGAGAAAGGGAAATAAAAAAGAATTTTTTTTTATCCTTTGTAGAGGAAAAATAATTTTCCTTAGTATATTTGGTTGAAGGGATATAGAAGGAGGGCAAATAATATTTTATGTGTATTAAAAAAAGAAAAAAATAATATATTTTTTCCTTAATTTATTATTTTACCCTTACTACAAATAAAATGGGTATTTATTATATAAAATAAAGAGACAAAATGGTAATTTTGACTTTTTTTGTCCCTTCAACTTTTCATGTTCCCTAACTTGTGATTTTTGTGTCTAATCAATCTCACGTGAAAATTCGAAATTAGTTGATGTAATGGTAAATATTATAATTTACTCTTCCTTTTGAGACATGCAAAAAGGAGAGAGAGTGCTTTGCTCTTTTGATGTTTTGGCTCTTTTGAAATGAGGTTGTATGGAGTTCACAAAAGTATCCATCTTCCTTTTCCTCTTCTAGATCATATACGCAAAAAGATGTTTAAGTCTTGATAGAAAAGATGTCGCTTAAATGGGAATATTGGGAAAAAGTAGGGTTTCTAGTGTTGGTGCTCATTCACATGGCCCTTTATTTAGATTTTTCCTCACATTCATTTAACAATTCCATTTACTTCCCCTAGGGGTTTTGCTCACGGTATAAGTCTTGGGTGGATTTGAGAACTTATATTAGTGCAGGGCTTACCACCAGTTCATGTAAATTACCGAATGAACTCAATAGTATTTCAATGAAAGGAGGAAATCTATTAATAAATATGGATTAATTTGTCCCTATTAATGTGTTGTTACCTTCTATTTTAGACTAATCTGTATTTTTGTATATACACTCTCTAAATTTGCGGAACAGTTAACTCAACAATTTGTGCAGAAAAAGACATCTCTAAAAAATTTCATATTTCTCCCCCCTTGTCTTTGTTGATCCTGTTCAAAATAATGGTGAAAATATTAATTTTAATTAATATAATCCAATGTTAATCAATATAATTTTCAATAAAGACTTCTAAATATTTCACAAATGTACACATATAATGAAATAATACTCATAAACAATAAAAAATCAACTCTTTGTGAAATTTGTTATTGAACGTAATTTATAGTAAATATTATAGAATGTTAAACGATTCACAACAAATATTATAGAAACTCACCCGTACATGCGACAATAAATGTTTCAGAACATAAAACATACAACAACGAATATTCTAGAATATTAATAAGCACTACAAAATTATATTCTTCAACAATAAATTAAAATATATGAAATCAGTAAATAAATAAAATTATATTTACAGTCTTTTACCGATAATAATCTCATAAATTTATACTGATTGAGGCTATTATTTAACGATATTTTGTTAAAATAAATTTCGTCTCCGGTTAGGTGCTTACGGTTACTCACACGTTTGCTTCTCAGGATATAACGATCACAATCTTCTAATAGTAGCACTCGAAATCAAAGGATTCGGCGAACCCACCCATGTGTGCATTGCTTTACAGGAACCACAACTAAAGAAGGATTTAAATTCCGAGTCTCGAGGGACCATTCACAACGATCCAAATTTTGACATCATCACCAATCTTACTTTTCCATTTTCCTCAAATCAATCATAATCTTTAAAATTTATTTATTTTTAAATATATATTAATTTATTATATTGATTATAAAAATATATCCTCTTATTTTCCATAAACTAATAGACTACCGACATTTGTATACATCTGGAGACCCTTGTCTTTTTCGTGGTATGCTGCCCTTAGTATAGGTTACATTTAGTCAAGATTGGCCTCTAAATATATAGCAAATAACAAGTGAGACATATTTTTATCTCCCCATTATCCGTTCGCAGTGATATATTAAAGTTCATTTTGTGTGTGAGAGGGCATGTTGAATCTCATATTGCTTGTGTTGTCTGACCCTCGTCTATATGTAAAACATAAGACAATCCTCGTTTTACAAGACGTCTCTGAAAGCGAGTTAGGCCCACTAAATTTTCTACTATACCAATCCCCAAAAATATATAAAAAAAATGTTAGGTGGAGGGTCGATTTAGTCTACAGTTTAGAAAAGATTTTAATTTAATTGATTAATACATATATATATTTTAATAACAAGGGAGCTTGGAAGAAGCTTCAAATTAAAAGTGAAGGAATTAAGGTGGGTTGTGCATATAGAATTTTACTAAACCAGCTTTCTTCCAGCTGTGGTCACAGCGAAACGCATCCTTGAAGGTTGTGTCTGGTGCAAATCATACTCTCCACCTCACGCAAGTGGAGAATAAAAATTTTGAACTGCTCAAAAGTTAAGATGAAGAGAGTTTTGCACAAATATGTAATACTTCTTCTCCGTAAGTTTAATATATTTAATTTTTCCAGATAGTGAAATTTTAATGCATTGTAAGGTAAATTTATTGAATACATCATACTTATATTAATTGTATTGTCCAATTAATTATCTAAGTAGTTCAAAAAAAAAAAATTCTAATTCAAAATAATTGTCAAGCTCTGAGTTTTATTTTTCCCTCCTCCATCCTCTTTGTTGATTATTAACTCGACATTTCTCTTCATTTTTGTTATTTGGTAAGTAAAATGGGAGAGAAAAATCAATAGTTATGAAAATTACATGTATGATGTATTAAGAAAAATTCCCTAATATTTGGATGATTTGTAGAGAAAATGAACAAAATTATTAAAAAAAATTATTCTCCATTTTTTTAATAAATAAATATGACATTGGATTTGCTTGATCAAAATAATTATATTTTATCTTTTTTCTATTTTAATATAATTTTTTATTGATAAGCACAATTAAATATTTTACAGAAAGGATGTAATCAAACGACGGTTAATTAGTAAATTTATAGAAGAAAAAAACTAAATAATGAGAAAACTTATCAATTTTTCATTTAAGAAAAACAGAGAAAAAAAAATATTTATACTACTAAACAAAAAAAAGAACTCTATAAAAAACTCATAATCAATTAATAACAGCTATTAAACAACATAAAATGAGAGTTACTGCATTGTTTAAAACCTAAACTTAAAAGCAACATAAGAGCTTAAGACATTTTTCTGCCGTCTCATATTAGGAGACAAAGAATGTCCAGATTAAACAAATATATAACATAAATATAAAATATGTCTATATTTAACCTTACATATATTTTACCTAATTGAGAAGATAGAACTATTTTAAAAAAAAAAAAAAAAAAAAAAAAAACTCTAATTAAATTAATAATAATTAAAATAATTTTAAAAAACTCTAATTAATAATTTATTAATTAAAAATAATTATATATAAATATAAAAACTATATTTTTGCCTATTTTGCCTCTATATTTTAAGAAACTATTTGAAGAAAATTTAATTTAAATTAATAAAATAGAAGAATGCAATGGATGAGATGATTTTAGATTTTGTTATGGCGTATAATTTAGTTATTCTAAATATATGTTTCAGGAAGAGGGATGAACATCTTATCACATGTAAGAGTGGTTAGAGGAATAGCTAGATAGATTTTGTCCTTACTAGAACGAATGATCGTTTAATATGTAAGGATTGTAAAGTCATATCCAGAGAGAGTATTACTACCCAACATAGACTAATGGTAACCGATCTAAAGTTTCAAGGGTGAAAATCGAGAGTCTAAGATAAATAGGCAAACAAAGATATGTTGGAGATATATAAGAGATGAAAAGATGGAGTTGTTTAAGGATAAAATTAGCAATAATGAGTTATGGAAGAGACATGAGGATGTGAACAAAATGTGGATTGATAAAGCGAGTCGTATTAGAGAGATATGAATAAAAGTTTTAGGAGTTTGTAAAGCAGAAGGACCACGATATAAAGAAAGTTTGTGGTGGAATGAGGAGGTCCAAAAAGTCGTTCGGGACAAGAAAATAGCTTATAAAAAATGAAAAAAATATCGAAGTAAGGAGAATTTGGAGAAGTATAAACATGCAAAAACGGAGGCGAGAAAAATAATTAAAGAATCAAAATTTAGGGCGTATGATAATTTGTATCAAAAGTTAGATACAAAAGAGGGAGATAATGATATATTTAAACTTGCTAGGCGACGTGAACGAAAGACTAGAGATATTGGAAGTGTCAGATGTATTAAAGACGCTGATGAAATGGTACTGGTGAAGGATGAGAAGATTATGGAGCGATGAAGAAGTTATTTTTATAATTTATTTAATGAGAATAACGCCGGGGAATCTAGACTAGAGTTGCTTAATTTATCTTCAGATAAGATTTATAGGTTTCATAGAAGAATTAGGACTTTGGAAGTTAGAATAACACTAAGTAAGATGAGAATTGGAAAAACAGTAGGGTTAGATGAAATCCCTATAGAGGTGTGAAAAAGTTTGGGAGATATTGGGATAAAGTGGTTGAGTAAACTTTTCAATAATATTTTGAGGACTAAAAGAATGTCTAACGACTGGAGGATGAGTATCTTAGTGTCCATCTATAAAAATAAAGGGGATGTTTAAAGTTGCATGAACTATCGGGACATAAAATTTATGAGTCATACTATGAAATTTTGGAAGATAGTGATAGAATATAGAATAAGACATAAAATGAGCATAGAAAAGAACCAATTTGGATTTATACCCAGTCGATCAACCATTGAAGCTATCTATTTACTCAGGAGATTAATAGAAAAATATAGAGAAAATAAGAAAAATTTACATATAGTATTTGTGGACTTAGAAAATACTTATGATCGGGTACCCAAAGAAGTTTTGTGGTGGGTGCTAGAAAAGAAACATGTATCCAATATGTACATCGAGATAGTTAAAGATATGTATGAAGGTATAGTCATTAGTGTTCGAACAGGAGGAGGCGATACTTGTGCATTTCCTATTAATATAGGTTTACATAAAGTATCATCTTAAATCTTTATCTCTTCATTCTAGTGATGAATGAGCACACAAAATATATTTAAGATGGGGGTACCTTGGAGTATATTGTTTGGGGATGACATAATATTAGTTGACGAAAGTAAAATAAGTTTTAATACTAAGTTAGAAAGATAGAGAGAAGTTTTAGAGTCTAAAAGTTTGAAGGTTAGCCGAAGCAAGATGGAATACATATATTGTAATTTTAGTAATGCCCGGAGAGGCGATGGTGTGATCAAAATTAGAGATAGGGAGGTGCCAAAGGTTGATCAATTTAGATATTTAGATTTAATGATTTAAAGTAATGGCTAAATCGAGGAGAATATCACGCATAGAGTCAAGGCAAGTTGATTAAAGTGGAGAAGTACAGTTGGAGTGATTTGTGATCTAGAATCCCGTTGAAATTTAGAGGAAAATTCTACAAAACTGCTATAAGACTGGTGCTTCTGTATGGTTCAAAATGTTGGGTAGTAAAAATGAATCATATCCAGAAAATTGGGCATATGCATAGAAAACCCATAGAAGCACCAGTGAAAAAATATGATTTAATTCAAGTGTAGGAGGCTACTAGAGGGAGATGTAGACCTAAGAAGACGTTAGATAAGATTATTAGAAATGATTTGATAACATTAAACCTGACGGATGGGATGACCTTTGATCGATCACTATGGCGTAGATGAATTCATGTAGCTGACCTTACATAAGTGGAACAAAGACTTAGTTGTTGTTGTCGTAAATATGAAAACTATATTTTTTTCTACATATTTTTTATCCATATTTTGATAAACTTTTTAAATTAATAATAGAAATAAATTTACTTTTTTAGTAATTTATTAGTTAAATTAATATGTAAATAAGAAACTATTTTTTTTGCCTACATATTTTGTGTTCATATTTTGAGTAATTATTTAACAAATTTTAATTAAATTAATAATATTATAAATAATTTTAATTCCTTAATAATTTATTTAATTAATTATACATAAATATGAAACTATATTTATAATTACATATTTTATCTTCATATTTTGAGAAATTATTATAGAAAATGATGTGTTCTTCATCTCTCCTTTACATTCCTCACAATCCTCCATTCCCTCTATTTATCGCTTATTCATTTTTTAAACTCCTACTAATTTTTTTCGTTTTTGATTTTTTTTTCTTATTATCTGATGTTTTTTGCTTTTGATTTTTTTTTTTCATTTTCAATTTTTTTTATATTTTATATTCGTTATTTTTATTTTTTATTTTGTTTTTTGTTCCAAATTGTTACCTTTGGTTTATTATTTATTATTTTATTATTTATGCGTGTGTATATATATATATTTAATTTATTTTTCGAATCCAAGTTGGTGACAAAGAAGATAAAAGAATAAAAATAGAAAAAAAGATACCGAAGATACAAACAATAAAGAAAAAAAAGTGAAAAAAGTAAACTAAAAAAGTTATATTAGAAAGGAAAAAAATAAAATTAAAAATAGAAATTAAAGAAAACCCAAGAAAAAATAAATAAATTGTTTTTTCGCAATAATGACTTCAATAGGGGCAAGTTCATTAAGAAATATGATAATGTCAACCAATTAATCAGAAAATAAATCTGATAGGGTCATGACATTATTTTAGCAAATGAGAAAAGATACCAAATGACATTATTTTAGCAAATGAGAAAAGATATCAAATAATAGGACTTCTAGTTATTACTTTTTAAAGAACATATAATTTGAATGAAATTCACCCTTCAGTCTTTATGGTTAATATCAACTAAGTCTTAAAAAGGAAGTTGAAGAATAGTAAAAAATAAATTTGTCTAAAATTGAAAAAGGTAAAATATTAAATAGAAGGCTTCGTAATAGCATCACCATCAATATTATTTTAATTTTTGTTCGGCGGACCGAAAAACCTATTTGCATTATATTTATTTTTTAAATATTTATTAACATACCAAAATGACTTGGTCCAAGCGGAAGGAGTTTGGGCTCCTTAAGCAACCATCTCGAGTTCGATTCTTGGGGGTTGTGTATAGAAAGTGTTATGTTGGAAGCGATCCTTGCTTCTAGTGCCTAACAATACCTCGTGGGATTAGTCTCCGTCGACCGTGGTGTGGGAATACCATGAGAAACAACAAAAAAAATATAAAATACTTATTGACATGGGCACGTGTATAATTATTATTATTTTTTAATAAATTGCAAAATATTTTATACAAAGCGGTTAATTTTCTTTTTAACAAGTAGCAAAACAATGTATTATGGATTCATATAAAAATATATGAAAAAATATAGATTTGAAATATATTCTCTCTTCTTTGGTATACCCACAAGTGTTTCCACATCCACAAAGGATGTAGGGTGTGAAATTAATCTTGTTCGGAAAGCGTGATTGTGTCTTTTAACAAATATTTTTCCGCAAGTTGTAACCCTTAAATATATTCTTAAAAGATATCTTGTATAAGATATTTTGTTAAATAATAAAATTGATCTTTCATTCATTGTCTAAATATTAAATATTTTTGTTTTTTATTTCTAAATTAAGATTATATTTTTTAGTCACCATGAGTTATACCCTAGTTAAATATAAAATAAAAAAATTTACTGTATAATATTTTATTATTAATTTAAACTGGCACATTGCACAATACTAAATAATAAAATTAATGTACAGTCGGATCATTCTTAATTATATTTTCGGACAAACAAAATATATCTGAAGAAAAATCTCAGAGTCGAGCGCTGTAAAGGCGCGTGTGTGCCTTTCGGTACGTCCTTTTCATGTAAACGCGCCTGTGGGCCCAAAAACAACTCATATAATCCGACAGCTCCTCTCCGATCACCAAAATCCATACTCTCTCTCTATCTAAATAAATATACAACCTTCACCGTCCGATTGTCTATTACAATTTCATCGTGCCGACGTGTACGACCAGCACCTAGCAATGTGGCACCAAACTCTCTCTATTATTGGCTTTTCATTTTTGTGTGTGCCTGGGGTCCACTCTTTTCACCTTTCGACAAATGTGCATTGATCTCGAAATTTACACTTTCACCCCCACAATTTGTATTTGCTTTTTTTTCCACCACTTCCTTACACCCCAAGTATTAAAGGGTGTCTCCCCCAAGTAGATTAAGACAAGTTTGAACTAATAAAAAATTAAGGCTTAAGGACCCCCTTTAAACTATCCTCTTTTAAAAATTATCTTATGTAAAATAAATTAAATTGTACATTCCTCTATATAAAAATTATTTTATTTTAAATATATTTACTTCACCTATACCAAAAAATAGAAGTAAAAATAATTATTTATGTATCAATAAAAATGCACATGTGTTTAAAAATACTACAAATAATTCATAACATTCACATAGTTCTTCTCAAAAAAAGTTCAACACTCCAACGCTCTTCGTAAAAAAAAAATGTTGTTTTTTCGATAATTTGTGAATTTGAATTTTGAAATGTATGCTATGTATGAATATCGGTCAATAATTCTGAGCTCAACGGAAAAGAAAATCGTAAAATAATCTATAAATACATTCTGTAATTTTAGCTGTTGATTCAAATGAGGAAGGGCAAATCCATCCATATCTAATTTTGGATTTAAAATTGGAATTAATCGATAACACAATTTCTGAAACTATAGATTATTTGGTTTGATTAAAAAGTTGTGGGATAATTTGGTAGAGTAAGAAAGACTCTAACAAGATGGTCATTTTTCCTCATTTACATTATGCAAACCAAATAGACATATATTTTATGGGGGTCCACCCCTTAATTTTCTTTTACTATTATAATATTATTTTCCCTCTATTTGAACTTGGAAGAAAAGGCTGCATGCTGGGCCTATATAAGGGAAGAAGGTCTGTGGAAAGGGAAGAAAGACAGAAGAGCGAAGCAAAAGAAGTTTGTGAAAGCAGCTTTAGAAGCCTTTTCTCTCTCCTTTTCTTCCTCTCAAGGTAAAGGAAGGAAGGAATCCATTTCATTTCAAATTCCTTGAGTCATCAAAACATCACAAACAAATTCACTTCAACATTGCAGTGTACACATACGCATATATATACATATATATATATATATAGAGAGAGAGAGAGAGAGAGAGAGAGAGAGAAGAAGAAAATGGGTGTTGGAGGAACATTGGAGTACATATCAGAGCTGATGAGCAGTGCGCACAAACACAGGAAGAAGAGGAAACAGATGCAGACAGTTGACCTCAAAGTCAGGATGGACTGTGATGGATGTGAGCTTAAAGTCAAGAAGGCTCTCTCTTCATTAAGCGGTATACCTATCTATATATATCTCTACTTCTTTTAAAATCCACAATTTATACATATAGGTTCTTGCCAGTTTTTCTTTCTTGTTCACCAAAATATATGATATACACAACCATATTTACATATACAGGTATAATATATATATATATATATATATATTTTTTTTTTTTTAAATTGTAAACTGCGAAAATATTAAAACGGAAGGTACCTTTCATATTTGGAGGCCCTGCTCTTTGTTTATTCTCTCGTTAAGAAAAATATTATTAGAAGACCAATTAAATTTTTTGTAATTAAACGGGATTAGAAATCTTAGAGTTATCTATGCCTGCCTAATTATAGAGAGAATTCAAAAGATATGTCTTTTTTAATGGGTGTTTATCGAATAGACGTGATCTTTTAGATTACACATGGAAATTTGGCCATGTGGGCACACTAAAAGTTAATATGACCCGCTCTATAATCCAACATGAATAAATGATATTTGTACAAAGTTAATTTTGTGTAACAGCTGTCAAACACCTTGCTAGAAAATTATTTTGAGCTCATGTCCAAGTAAATTTTATAACTTCTTTTTCTTTATTTTTTTTTCCATTTTTTGTCAAAAAATGATTTTCGAATTGACCAAAAAAAAAATCTCAAATTTCAAACAAATGCAAAGAGTTGAAATCAAGAAATAATGAATCAATACTTCAAGTCGAGATTAAAAGAGGAGGTGGATGTTGATGATAATACAATGAAAATGCAGGGGTGAAAAGTGTTGAAATAAACAGGAAGCAACAGAAGGTGACGGTGACAGGATATGTGGAAGCAAGCAAGGTGTTGAAGAAGGCAAAATCAACAGGGAAGAAAGCAGAGATATGGCCCTATGTGCCCTACAACCTGGTGGCTCAACCCTACTCTGCTCAATCCTATGATAAGAAAGCACCCCCAGGCTATGTCAGAAAAGTCGACAACCCCGCCTCAACTGTCGCCCTATATCATGAGGACCCCTACATCTCCATGTTCAGTGATGACAACCCAAACGCCTGCTCTATCATGTAGAATAGCTCATGAAATATATATAGATATTAGTCGTGTACTCTACTGGTACATGCCACATCAAACCCACATGTTCTTTTGTTCAAAGATGGGGTAGGAAGGAAAAAAGGAAAAAGAACAGTTGGGTGATTTAAAGTATTGTATTCTTTTTTTTTGAGTATTTTTCATTATGGTAGTTGTTGTTGTTGTTGTTTTTTTTATTTTTTTTTATTTTGGTTGGATTTTTTTGATATTGAACAAAGTTTTGGAGGTAATTTTAGGTATATTGTACAATTTCTTTCTTGATTTTCTTCTATGGTGATTTTTTTTTTACATATATCGAGGGAGGAGGTTAAACTCTAGACTTTTCGCAAAAAAAATTAAATATATATTCATTAGATCACAAGTCTTGAAATTGAACTTTCATATTACCCCTTAATAAATTTCGCATGACTTGTTAAACCCCACATTTTTTTTATGGTCCTCTATAAGTTGTAGGGGCTACTCCACAAATTATATATCATATTGCTTTTGGTTCAAACTATATCTAAAATGATATAAGAGCTAAATTTTGAAATGTCTGCATCTTCTTCTCCCTTAAAATGATATATGAGCTAAATTATATATATATATATATATAGCTCACTTGAGAAGGCGCCATTTGAAATGGCCTTCCCAAGTGAATTTCCCTATCTTCAATATTAATCGTCTTTTACCGGTTTTTACTTCAATTTTATTTCATTTTGTTCCATTTACTTTAAAAACATACACTTTACCTCTTGTATTTATAATAAATGTAAAAAATAATTTTTATTTGTTCAACTTAATGTAATATGTCGAAACAATTGGTGAAAATAAGACAAAATTACAGTTTATTTTAATTTTAAATTTAATTTGTCTTTAATAAAAAATAAAAATAAAAATAGAAAGAAAGAGAGGAAGAGGGCTAGAGAGAGAAAATGTCACATTTTCCTTCTTGTTACCGTTAAATATTAGATTTAAATTAAATATAAAAGACAATGAAGCCACTTCATATATATATTTTTTTTTGAGTAAAATGTAATTTCACTCTTTAGTAATAGAGGGGGATAATGTGTAGGTATTTAAAGTAGAGAGGTTAAAATGAAAAAAAGACTAAAGTAGGAAGAGGTAAAAGGCAATCAATCCAAAACTTTAACTTTCAAAATTTTTAATTTAGTAAAACAATTTTTTATGTTTCATATATATATATATATATATATAAAGTAATTGGTGATTTATGACTCATGTCCGATTTCTCCGACAATGCCTCAAACGTTACTAAATCGACCCCAATTTTTTTTTCCACTTCACGTTCTAATGTTTTTATTTTGTAAAACTAGTTCTCACGTTTCATATATACTTACGTAAAGTAGGAAAATTTTAATTTCTAATGTGTTTTTGTGACTTTCGGGTTTTGTGACGGTGCCTTTTGTGTTATTATTTTGTTTTTGCATGTTAAATGTTTATATCTTTCCGCAACGACAATTGTTTACGATGAAAATGAAGTAGGGGATGATTTTTTTAAAAATCATTAGAAGGAATCTTAGAACCTTTTTTTTTCTTGTTATTTGTGTTTGTTATATTGTTACTTGGTTGTTGTAGTTAATTACATGGCTGATCCTAGAGCTCATATAAGGGAGCTTCTAATGTACTTGTTTTTCCAATGAAAGAGTTACTTTTTCCTTTCCATTTCTATTATGCTTTCTCTTTTCTAATATGGTATCAATAGACTATATTTCCATTGCTCATCTCTTCTAATGGCTCGCGGTGGGTAGAGCAACAACACCAATCAGTTTCAGCCTCTCACCCCACCTGCTAACCCTCCTTTGCATGTTCCTCCCGCCATGGATGATAGCAACGTTTATTTTCTCCATAGTGGTTACCATCCTGGTTTCATTCTTGTTACTAATCCTCTCTCTGGTAGCAATTATAACACATAGAGTAGATCTATGTTAATGGCTCTCAATGCCAAGAACAAGGTTCGATTTGTGGATTGTTCTCTTCCCAAACCCCCTGTTCATGATCACAATTCTAGCACTTGGTCGCAGTGCAACAATATGGTTACATTTTGGCTTCTTAATGCCGTATATCTAAAGAAATCAGTGATAGTCTGCTTTACCTGGAGAGTGCCAAAGATGTATGGCTCGATCTTCATGCTTGATTTTATTAGAGCAATGCCCCACGCATATTTCAGATCAAACAATACCTTCATGGACTTAGTCAGGGCTCGTTGAACATCAACATTTACTACACTCAATTCAAGATTTTGTGGGATGAACTTACCAATTTCTAGCCGGTTCCTACTTACAGCTGTGGCGGTATGAAAAGTTGGATGGATTATCAACAACAAGAAGGTGTGATGCAATTCCTCATGGGTCTCAATGATTCGTACTCTGCAATGAGAGGGCAAATCCTCATGAATAGCCTTTTGCCTGCTATTTCCAAAGTTTTTAATCTTCTTATCCAAGAAAAGCGGCAACGCACAATTGATCATCCACCTTCTTCTCTCTCGGATGCCCTGAATTTCACCTTTGCAACTCCTTCATTGCCTTCCATGGCCGCCGCTATTGGTTCATATCCTGGACAGAAGAAGCCTCGACCATTTTGCACTCACTGTAGGCTCTCAGGGCATATATTGACCGTTGCTACAAGTTACATGGGTTTCCACCCAGTTTCAAGCCCAAAAGAAAACACCAAGCCCAACATATGAGCCCACTTCAATCCAAATAGGTCCATGTGAATCACACAGCTATTGAGCCTCAATTACAGCTCTCTCCATCGACGATTTCATCTTCAGTTTTCTCCACCAATCAATGTCAGTAGATTATCTCATACCTCAGTGCTCAACTTCATCAAGGGAAGCTCGCATCAGTGCCTGAACCTTTTTCGTCTTAGCAACTTAGTTCTCTACCATCGGCCTCAAGCTTTGTTGGTACTCTTAACCCTTCCTCCTTTTCTTTTAGCTCCCATCACAATTTAGGGCACTGGATTATTGACACAGGTGAAACCCACCATGTTTGTTGCGATATTTCTCTATTTTGTTCTTCCAATTCCACTCACAACACTCACCTTCACCTACCTAATAGTCACCATGTTTAAATTCTTTGTATTGGATCTGTGCAATCGTCTGAGCATCTTCTGCTTTCAAATGTCTTATTTATGCCTGGTTTAAAGTTCAATCTGTTGAGCATAAGTGCCCTTACTCAATCTCTCCATTGTTTAGTAAACTTTTCCTCTGATTCTTGTACCATATAGGACCCTATTCGGGACTCGATGATTGGGAAGGGTAGGCGTGCAAGAGATCTTTACTTCTTAGAGCTAGGTACTTCTATTGTAATACTTCAAGTTTACCTAATTGTTCTATTTTACAAGTTCAATCTGTAATGCCGAAGCATACTATTTGACACGATAGATTAGGCCATTCATCTCTTGTAAAACTTCAAGTATTACATAATAAATTGAAAATTCCTAGTTCTTTTTTTAATACTTCTCCTCATTGTTCCATATGTCCACTGGCCAAGCAACGTCGTTTACCTTTTATTTCCCATAACAATCTCTCGCAACATGCTTTTGATTTAATACATATAGATATGTGGGGTGTTTTTCATGTTCCAACCATCTCGGGGTATCGTTGATGATTGCACTAGGGTCACTTGGGTATATTTGTTACACGTCAAATCTGAGGTCAAAACCATTTTTCTTGACTTTTATAAACTGATTTTGACCCAATATAATGTCTCAATCAAATCTGTCCGCTTAGACGATGCACACGAACTTGCTTTCACTGATTTTTTTTTTTTTTTTTCGATCCAAAGACACAATCCATTATTTTTCTTATGTTGAAACTCCTGAACAGAATTCTATCGTTGAGCGTAAACATCAACACATTCTCAATGTTGCTTGTGCCTTATTATTCCAATCACAAGTTCCTATATGTTATTGGGAGGATTGTATCCTCACGGCTGTCTACTTAAACAACTGCACATCCTTACCATTACTCTCTAACAAAACTCATTTCGAGTTATTAATTCACTTATCCTCTTCATATACCCATCTCTGGAGTTTTGGATGTCTTTGTTATGGTTCCACCCTTCCTCAAGATTGTTCCAAGTTCTCACCCCGTGCTAGAGCTTGTGTTTTTCTTGGCTATTCTTTTGGCTACAAGGGTTATAAGTTGCTTGACTTAGCTTCTAACACAATTTTTATCTCTAGAAATGTTGTGTTTCATGAGCTTATCTTTCCCTTTGCCAAACCGAACCACTCTATCATCTTTGGATATTTTCCATAATAGAGTTCTTCCCAGTGGTTCACTCCTACTTACTTTCCCGATCCTATTCCTTGACACACACCGGTGACCTCTTTTCCACTTTCTACCCCCCTATCCTCTTCCATTCCTAATATTATGCCTGTGTCTCCAACTGTGCCTGTCTCTCAAATTTTAAAATCTTTCCGGCCTCAAAGAACAACCAAACCACCTTCCTATCTTTCTGACTATCATTGTTCCTTAGCTACTCGTTCCCCTCTTCCATTACCCATCTCCACTGCCCATCCATTATCTTCCATTCTCTCTTAGACCAAGTTGTCACCCCCTTCCATCCTCTTCCACTCCTGATATTATGCCTGTGTCTTGAATTGTGCCTATCTCTCAAATTTTAAAATCTTCCCGGCCTCAAAGAACAACCAAACCACCCTCCTATCTTTCTGACTATCATTGTTCCTTAGCTACTCGTTCCCCTCTTCCATTACCCACCTCCACTGCCCATCCATTATCTTCCATTCTCTCTTAGACCAAGTTGTCCCCTCACGTCCATGCCTATACCTTAACTATCTCTACCCCAACCGAACCTCAAACCTTTTCCCAGGCTATTGAGTTTCCGGAATGGCGAGAGGTCATGGATGTTGAGTTGAATGCTTTGGATAGTAATGGCGCTTGGTCTATTGTTCCTCTCCCACCTGGAAAATGTCCGGTTGGATGTAAATGAGTGTATAAGCTCAAATTTAACACTGATGGCAGCATTGATCGCCACAAAACTCGTCTCGTGGCTAAGGGGTTCTATTTTCTAATAAAAATCTACAAAATTGGCAAAATAAATTACTTTTTCTGACAAGATAGCGTAGTTTGCCAACTTTGGACTCTCGGATGAAGGCTCATATGTACATGAAATTTTGAAAAGTAACCCTTAAGGGTGTGTTTCTTGTGGTGTTAAAAATGATGGATGGGAAATAAATAAGGATATTAGGATGAAAAATGGAGAAAATGTTTGTTTGGTACGGAGGAAAATGAGAGGAAAAGGAAAATAGAAAGGAAAATGCACAATTTTCTAAGCAAATTTATTGGCCACTAATTTCGGATGAAAAGGAGGGAGAGTCTCTTTCCTTTTTTTTTTTTTTTTTTTTTTTTAATTAAATTGTTATATATGGGGATAAAATACTAAATTAGCTAAGTGAATTATTTTCTTTCTTCTAATTTTTCTTTCCTAATCAAACATGAAAACTTAGGTGGCGTTTAGTTAGTGATCCCACTTTTCTCAACCCAACTGGGATGAGTTAGGTTGAGTTGAGATTTTTGTTTCCTACCGGGAACGGAATTGCATTTAGTAACGATATTATCCTAAAATTGTTTCTACACCAATATCAAAAAATCAAAGCGTGATATTACAAAAAAACACAAAAATAAAAAAACACAAATCATCAACACTTTTTTCTTGAAAAAAAAAAAAGAAAAAAAAAAAAGAAAAAAGAAAGAAAGCTGAATGGAGAAATTGCCTGAACAAGAAACATTGTTGAACGGAGAAATCACCCTCCCAAGAAATCATCAATCACTCACCTGAACGAAATTAAAATCAATTTTTTCAACAATTGAAATCAGAAACAGAAGCAATGTAGCAGAAATCGAAATCGATTTTTTCAACAATTGAAATTGAAATTAAACAGAAGCAATGAAATAGAAATCGAAATCAATTCTATCAATGAGAGGCGAGAGTGAAATCCGAACCCTAATTCGTCAACAACGAAATCGAAATCCAAACCCTAATGCATGAGGACTGCTCGGTTGAATTCTAGAATGATGAACCCTAACTTGACGACGATGGAGAGAAGACAACGAAGACACACAGGCAACGAGACGACGAAGAGCGAGACAAGAGCTATGGAGGCTGGAGAGACGATGGCAATGGGAAGGGAAAAAAGAAAAAGAAAAGCGATTTCATTGTTGAGCTTAATAGAAGTTGAACTGTGGGTCTCATTAACATTTTAAATAATTCCGAGTGCGTCCCTAAATTGGGTTCAGTTTTTTGGGCAAAAAAAACAAAATTTTATTTATTTTTATTTATTTATTTATTTTTTTTTTTTTTTCATTTCCTTAGGATTTTGAGAATCAATTTTCATTTTTTGGATTGGGTTGGATTGAATTGAGTTTTGTGTTACCAAATACGTTCCCAAAAATCAATTCCAAAATTTTTGGGTTGAGTTGGATTGGAATGGAAACATTAACCAAACGGGGCCATATATGCTCATTCTTTTACATCTTTCTAACTAAACAACATTAAAAAAAATAATTTTACTTCCACAATAAATACAAATATTATGTTTTCATTTTTTGTCTTCTCCCTACCATTTTTCCTCCTTCCAATCAAACATACCCTAAGTGACCTTACCGCTGAAGTCCGAACACTATTTCGACCATCATAAATCATAACCAATCTCATTATCTATAGCGATCTCTTCACAAGTCAGAATTGCAGTTGAGGGAGTCTTTTAAAATTAGTATCTAGAAATTGAATAGGCTATTTTACCTATTACCATATAGTAGGTTGAAATCTCCTAAGATGTATAATCAGTTGCAATTTGTTTCTTCCTTTCTTTTTTAAGGAAAAAAGAGTTTAAAAAAAAAAATACTGGAGGATTATTCTCCTATTGAAACATGTTATACTATATTAGCCCAGATTGAGTCCACGTGTTCCAAAATATTTAAGTCAAGATATTAGTAATAGTCCACATCGTACATTATATACGATACAATCATTTCAGGATCTCATTGTCATAGTGAATGACTAAAATACCCATCAAATTTTTTGACGTAGATGAGTTGTGGATTTGTTTCATTCAGTACATGACTTGGAAAAATTGGAGGATGGCGTAGAGGAATTGGACAAATTGAAGGAAATTAAAATAAAAATAAAAATTGAGTTGTTAGGGAAACCTACTACTGCTAGATTTTTTATTTTTAAATTGGAGGACTTGGAATTTTCCTCATGCATGACGCTGAGGTTTCTGTTTATGTATGGGATGGATTGGATTGCTTATTTTTTACCTCATTCTTTTTTTTCTTTTCAAAGAAATTGTGAGGTGGGAAAAAAGAAAAAGAAAAGAAAAGCACTAAATATCTTCTCAATGTTAATAGGGCAGGAGGTCCTACACTCCTACTTGCAGTTCAATTACATCAACACCCATTTGTAAGAAATAAGTTATGGATAGGAGCAACAAAATTTAGACTAAACAAGAAAGATAACATAAAATAATTGGCTAATTCTTGATCTAGATTCTGATGCCAGTGCCTCCCAATCTTTCATGAGGTGAGAGTTTTCCTCACACTTATAAATTGACGACTAACTCATTCCACATCAATAGCAGGTAATGAAGACTAAACGGATGTCATGAGAAAAAGGAAGAAAATGAAAGTGATCGCATTCCTGTAATAATAATGGTATAAATCAATGCCAATATGACATATACAGGAGGTAGTGGATTTGAAATAGCAAGCTGTATGCAAGATACAAAGTTAACCGGCTTTTGAGGCCATCAAATAGATAAAGATTGGCGAGGCAGCGAAAGGTTACTTATCCTTCTTGTAAGAGTGATAGGTCGCAGATTTCCGGCTAAGTTGTTGAGACACATTTGAAACAGATCTTCATAATTTTGTGATATACCTTTGCAAGAAAAAAGATTCTCAAGTGAATTTCATTTTTCAGGCACATAAAAGGCAGATCATCATATGAATGATAAAGAACTGCAAACATAAGTAAGTAATTCTAAAGGTAGTTTCAATTGTCTCACTACTGCAATAGTAGAACCTTTTTCAACTAGCGACAATTAGAAACCGTTGTTGAGTACCGGTAGGCACATCATCAGGTGAATGAATAGGAAACTAACAAAAAATCCCAATGAATATGAGCTTATATCTGTTAGAATCCCACATCAAATTTGTAAGGTTTCCCAAATTAGTGTATATATGAAAAAAGTTATTTCACTTAAATCCATATGGTTTTAAGTTGGAACCACCTAACATGGTAGTAGACTTAGAGTTAGGCTTGGGAAGTCTCGTTTGTTTGTCCCAAATTGTTTGAATGCTTGTCTTGTCTCTTATGTTGTTTGATCGCATTACGTGCAAGGTAAGATTGCACGTGAGGGTAGTGTTAGAATCCCACATCAATTTTGGGAGGCTTCCCAAAGTATTCTATATAAGAAAGGAGTTACTCCACTTACCATCATATCGTTTTAAGTTTGAACCTCCTAACAATATCTAGGTTAGCATAATGTGGGCTACAAGATCAATCTTGATTTTTCAGGGCCCAAAAAAAAACCTTTGCCAATGGGACCCTATGTATTGAATTTTTTATGTATAGATTATAACACAAAATTTATTTATACGCTATATAAATTTATAAACACTAGAAAAATTAAGAACTAAACTTGCTTCTGATAATTAATAACAAAACATAATACCAAAACCGAACCAATGCACAACAAAATTTATTTAAATGTCAATCTTCTCATATTTTTAGCTGCACTAATGGGCCTTTTAAAGATCATCTTTTCCATGGACACATTCTTATATTTATATTTTGGATTAATTAAATTAGGCCCAAAATTATTACCTTGTATAGTAAACAAAGGCATAAAATTTGGAAGCCCAAGAATTTGGGGGCCCGAGCAGTTGCTTCCCTCAAGACTTGGCCTGTGTGGGTACAATGGAATGCCCAACTCTTAATCCTCAGAATCAGATCATGCGATTTCCAGCAATATTACATGACAAGCCTGTTAGGCCCCATATTCTAGAAGAAAGGACAATTTGGGTAGATTTGGTCAATAGTGGGTATTAGTTTGTTAGGTAGAATTTCTGTTATGAATTTGTTTTAATATTCTATTTGGGAGTGAATGGTGAGCATGAAAAGGGATAGATGAGGTAGAATTGGGGGGGGGGGGGGGGAAATTTGGGAATTGTTTTGGATTGAGCTTAGCTCATTTGGAGAGTCCCAAATCTTTCGAATTACTTGGTTGGAGAGTTCCCAAACCTCTCGAATGCTTGGTTTATCTTTGTAACCGTTTGATTGTTGAATGAGATTCATAGATACCGATTTGGATCATATCATGTAATAAGATGCCACTATAGAAGGAGGTTGTCGATTCTTCTATGATTGAAGGGGTCCAATTTCAGATAAAAGCCTTTCTCATTGTTTTGGGAAATAACCCTGGCTATGGTGACATGCCATATTCTACGCAGAAACCTAATGGGACTAACTCACTCTCGAAAGAAGCCTTGACAAAGAAAGATTACCCTAGGTTTTATATATAGCTCAAGATCAAGTAACAACAAAAGTGGTATGTAGCTCATGATCAAGTAACACAAGTGGTATGGGATTCAACATGTTCCCTCACGCACAGGTTGAAATTTGCCAAACTACTACAAACGGATATCGAGGGGCCCAACATCGATGTGAGATTCAACATGCCCTCCTTTCATGTGATGCAATCAAATAAACAAAAGAGAGGAGACAAACATTTACACAATCGAGGACTGTTGAATCCCATATCGCTTGTATTTCCTGATTCTGAGCTATATGTAAAGCCTAGAGCAATACTCCCCTTCTAAGATGTCTTTTGAGAGTGAGTTAGGCCTATTAGGTTTCTACATGTTATTAGAGCCAGACCTCTTGTCTAATGTTGAGTGTGCTGAATCCCACATTGATGTTGGGTCCTCCGATATCCGTTGGTTTGTCAAAAGTTTATCTTACGCATGAGGGGGGTGGAACCCACATCAATGTTGGGCCCTTCCCCTGATATCCGTTCGCAATGGTTTGTCAAAGTCCACCTAGTCCATCAGGGGGCGTGTTGAATCTCACATCGCTTGTGTTTCTTGACTTTCTCCTCTTTCAAGATGTCTTTTGAGAGTGAGTTAGACCCATTGGGTTTCTACAACGACAAACAAACGAGACTTCCCAAGCCTACCTCTTATATCATATTAGGAGTTTCCGACTTAAAACTATATTATGTCAAGTAAAATAATTCCTTTTCATATATACACTACTTTTGGAATGGCTCATATATTCGATGTAGGATTCAACATTTACAATCACTTGAATCACATTGAAATGAGTAGATGTTGGGATAAAAATTGGCGCCTTTGTGTTGATGCTTACCTTATCAGTATTAGATTTCATAGGTGTGACCATTACTTAATTAGATTTCATGTTGGGATGTTGTGCAAACTGTTGCACACCTATTTCCGAGTTTATCTAACAATCCGAAACATTACTTGAATGATAATAAACAACAGATGAACTCACTTCATTTTACTGCTGTGGGTTCCCTTCATTTCTACAACATGAATTGCCGCCTTCATTTTCTGTTTCCCTTGTAGATATCCACGAAGTTGATGTCATACAACAGAGTTGCATTTGCAGGTACATTGCAATCACCTGTGCAAATAATACAAGAATGCCAACAATTCGATTATTTTCAGAAATGACGCCAGATCATGTAGGAAGCAAGAAATACTATGACAACTTGCTAAGAGCAAAGAAAGAATGACTTTCAGGTTTGAGTGAAACGGGGACAAGGTGCATAAGTTGCCAAAATTGGCGCAAGGATAACAACAATAAAAGGGTAGCTATTATAGTGGTCGCCGTTCTGGTCTCATATGGTAATCTAATTATTTCTAGGCATTACAAGCTTAGCTTTCATTTAGGAGTCAAAAATCTCTAATTCAGTACCAGCGACCTACCTGAAAAGCAGCCAGCTGGTTCGGGGCCATATGCTAGATGTGGAGGGATTTGAAGCTTGCGTCTTCCACCTGTATATAGGAATGGAAAATTAAATTTACATGGGGCAATAAGTGGCAACATGGCAAACAAGCAGGTAAAGAAGCCGCTTTATTTGCTTCAAAAACATACCTACTAGCATTGGTGGTACTCCTTCACCGCCTAAAATTCCTTGATCCAATCCCTTAATCACCTGCAACCAGCAACTGCAAGATTAGATTAACAGATTGAGAAGCAAGATAAGTAGGAACTCGGCAAGAGTCTAACTACATATGTAATGTGTAGTTGCTATCTATGGGGGCAAGTGGAACAAGTAATCATTAAAAGTTTAAGAATGCTAACAAAGAGAGCCTACTAGGCTTACATGGGGAAAAAGTCAATTACCTACTATTAGACATCCTCTCTTCAAAAAAGGAACAATTAGGCTGATACCATGTAAGTGATCAAAATTCAATATTATTTCATTACATAAAATGACCCTATTTATACAAGAAAATACAAATTTTATAACTGTTCCTCAATTAATATGAAATGATTACAGATTTTGTAACAGTAGAAACTGAAGAGGAATAATAACTAAAGTTTTGTAACGGTAGAAACTGAAGAAGATTTGTAACAGTAGAATGAAGAGAGGATGTCAATTGTGCTTTGGGATTGGTCATTCTGCCTGCAATTGCTACTGGCTCGCTTCATTTGCACGACCATCCATTCCTCCATCGCAGAACTCTGCCTTTGCTAGCCTACAGATTGCTTCACCTCATGTGATTCAAAATAAACAAACTTCATTATGGACAATCCATGATCCCAGCTGATATCCTGACACTGGTGCATCTACACATATGACGGGTAACCCTGCTCTCTTGCAGCAATACACACCATACAGTGGGTCTGACACTATTCAACTTGGCAATGGTGATCACCTACCAATATCTTATACGGGTAACATGACACTACCACTTGGCTCATCATCATTTCTTCTTAATAATGTCTATGATATTCCATCAATGCGTAAAAACTTACTCTCCATTGCTCAATTCTGCATGGATAATAATGTTCTTTGCGTTTTTAATACTCACCACTTCTATATCTTTGATCTCACCTCTGGTTCTCTCATCTATAAGGGTCTATGTAAGGATGGTCTCTACAAATTACCTACCTTTCCTTCCCACCTACATGCTTTATCTGCCTCGGTCAACTCATCCACCCTTTGGCACAATCGGCTAGGTCATCCATCTACTAAAGTAATGTGTTTCTTGGGCTCAAATAATTTGTTATCTACTTCTTTCAAATTTAAATCCTCTTTTTGCTTTGGGTGTGCATTGGGTAAATCCACGCATTTCCCGTTTCCGAGCTCACATGAAATAAAAACTTCTTTTCCATTTACTTTAGTTCACTTTGATGTATGGCAATCTCCTATGCTTTCTATCTCTGGCTTTAAATATTATGTTTTGTTCACTGATGACTACATTTGTTTTACTTGGCTATACTTCACGAAACAAAAATATGAAGTTATCCAACATTTCAAACATTTTTTAGCCTATGTCCAAAATCAGTTTGCCACCCATGTCCAACAATTTCAGAGTGATGGTGGTGGGGAATATGATAGTGGTCCTTTCAACTCTCTTTGTTCCTCCCTAGGTATTCATCATAGACTTTCTTGTCCTCACACTCCCGAACAAAATGATCTTGCCAAACGAAAACACCGCCACATTGCTGACATGGCCCGTACCCTCCTTTTCACAAGTTATGTTCCCTTTCATCACTGGCCTGAAACAGTCTCCACTGCTATTCACCTAATCAATCGTCTCTCATCCTCTAAACTTTAGTAGTCCTCACCATTCTCCCATCTTTATGGCCATACTCCTTCCTACTCTGAGCTACGTATGTTTGGTTGTGCATGTTATCCGCATTTAGGTGCTTACTTAACTAATAAACTTTTGCCAAGAACTGCGGAATGTGTGTTTTTAGGCTACAGCTTGCAGCACAAAGGCTATCGTTGTTTAGACTGCACAACTGGCAGATTGTACATTTCCCGACATATTTGTTTTAATGAACTACACTTTCCGTTTGCATTTAACACCAGAAGCACTCCATCAGACCCATCAATACATGCCTTTGTTCCTATACTACCACCAACTGCTGCTCAACCTCTGCAATCAGTTGCACAAAATAGTGCTCTGCCTTCTCTTCATCAACCATTTTCGTTTTATTATCAGTGTAGACAAAATCAACGCTCACAACCTAATCCTTCTGCTGATGTCACCCCTAAGGCTCCTCCAGTTCCTCTGCCTAATCCTTCTGATGTTGCCTCCCCTGAGGCCCCGTCAGTTCTTCCGCTTAATTCTTTTGCTGCCGCCTCCCCTGAGGCTCCTCCAATTCCTCCGCATAATCCTTCTGCTGCTGCCTCCTCTAAGATTCCTCTAGTTCCTTCGCAACATTCAATGGTCACACGTCATTGGGATAGCACCCGCCGTCCTCTCATTCGGACAGATGGTACAATCCGATACCCTCTCCCACAGGCTCTACTTGCTCAACTTCCTTCTCCTACTTGCTATACTCAAGCTGTTCGTGTCCTTGAATGGCGTCAAGCTATAACTAGTGAATTTAATGCCTTATTGAAGAACAAAACTTGGGTTCTTGTCCCTCCTTTCCCACATCAACATGTTGAGGGTTGTAAGTGGGTATTCAAACTCAAGCGCAAAGCAGACAAGTCCATTAAGCGATACAAAATTCGCCTAGTTGCCAAGGGATTTCATCAACAAGCGGGTGTTGACTTTGATGAGAATTTTAGTCCTGTAATCAAACCAACTACTGTTCGTACTGTGCTCAGCCTTGCTGTGTCCTTTGGGTGGACAATCCACCAACTTGATGTGAAGAATGCCTTTCTTCATGGCATTTTGGATAAAACTGTCTACATGGCACAACCACTTGGTTTTATAGATCCGGCCCATCCTCATCATGGCACAACCATCTGGTTTTATAGATCCGGCCCGTCCTCATCATGTCTGTCATCTACAAAAGGCTATCTATGGACTCAAACAAGGGCCCCATGTTTGGTTTCAACGTCTCAGCACTTTCTCTTACAACATGGCATTACCCAGAGTCAAGCTGATCATTCGTTGTTTATCTATCGCTCCAACTCTGTAGTGATGTTTCTTCTTTTTTATGTTGATGACATCATACTCACTAGCAATCAACCGTCTCTAGTATCATCGTTCATCACCACTCTTAGCAAGGAGTTTGAGCATTGTGACCTCGGTTCCCTATCATATTTTCTGGGTCTTGAAGCAACTTCTTCTTCTGCTGGCTTATGCCTCTCTCAGCTCAAGTATACTATCGATCTCCTTGTACGTTTCTCAATGACAGACTGCAAACCTTGAAACACTCTTGTATGTGCTAAGATTCAGTTGTCATCTCAAAGCGGGGATATTTTGTCAGATACTACTGAGTATCGCCAATTGGTTGGCTCCTTATAGTATCTGACTTTCACCAGACCAGACATAGTATATGTTATTCATCATGTTGCTCAGTTAATGAGCCAACCTCGGATGCACCACCTCATAGCCGCCAAATGAATCCTTCGGTACCTAAAAGGGACTTTGAACTTTGGCATCCTTTTGCAACGTAGTGTTGCTCCCTTGACCCTCAAGGCTTATTCTGATGCTGATTGGGCAGATTGCCTTGATTCTCGTCGCTCTACCACTGACTTCTGTGTTTTCTTGGGCTCCAATTTGATCCCTTGGACCGCCAAGAAACAATCCATTGTCTCTCGATCAAGCACCGAAGCTGAGTACCGATCCCTTATCCACGTTTGTGCTGAAACCACTTGGGTACTTTATCTGCTCTAGGAACTGCAAATTCTCATATCCACGCCCATTACCTTACTTTGTGACAATCTCAGCACTACATATATGACAGCACTACATATATGACCTCAAATCCATTGTTCCTCGTACGAAACATATTGAATTGGATTATCACTTCATACTCTCACATTCTTACTGGTACACACAGAGTTAAATTTGTTCCCTCTATTGACTAGCTCGCAGACATATTCACTAAGGGACTTCACAAGACACGGTTTCATCTTTTGCGAACCAACCTCATCTCTCCAGGCTAGCCGAGTTGGCGGGGAAGTATTAGACATCCTCTCTTAATTTCTACTGTTAAAAATCTTCTTCAGTTTCTACCGTTACAAAACTTTAGTTATTATTCATCTTCAGTTTCTACTGTTACAAAATCTGTAATCATTTCATATTAATTTAGGAACAGTTACAAAATCTGTATTCTCTTGAATAAAAAGGATCATTTTATGTAATGAAATTATTTTGAGTTTTGATCACTTACACCTACTAGGCTTACGGAGAGAAAAGGTTAATTAAGGTTATCAGATGATAACTAGTTGTGTTCAATTCTTCACTAATTTATTTTGGGAACAAAAAAAGAACAATATTTCTTAATCTCCAAATTCATAATTTAACCCTGATTAATATATCTTCCTACATTTATTCAGATCAATTTCTATGTGAGAATATGCCTAACATATGTCAGTTACACATAAACCCAACTACATAACTAGTAACTGTTTGGCTCACTGTTTGCACGTGTCAAACCGGGGTGCGAATACTTCAACCTGATTGATTTTGGATCTCCGCACAATTATTTGGAGCCTTCAAACGGAGCCCCAAATGGATACTTGCATGTGGCCAAAGTATTTATGAAATGTTTCTCCCATCAAACTCCAGTTTTGAAATACTTCCACCCTTACAGCCATCATTATCTAGTGATGCCTATTATCATTGCCTACTCACTACTCATGCACACATCCTTGAAACTGTGCGAGCGAGGGCGCCCACACAAAAAAATAAAAGTAAAATAAAATAACACCTCGGCAATTCTATTTTCTCATTATGTTAACTCCTCTAGGCTCTATGCTGACTTCGAGAACTCAACAACCCTTCGCTCAGTTACGTTATTATCATTAATGGCGATTAAACCAAAAAACTATGGTCTGATAGGCAAACCACTATGCTCTTACATCCAAGTGGAAACATGGTGAAAATATAAGGCCCTGTTTGGTTGCTATTTGTGTTCCCTAATTCTTATTCCTCCTCTCAAAATTTTGGGATTAATGAATAAAAACGAATTTGGTAAACAAGTTTCTGTTCCCAAACTTTTGGGAGTAATTTGGAACTATTTTATGAATTCCTTAAGAATTGGAGAAATAAAAAAAAATGTTGATTTCTATTCACTCCCACAAAACTATTCCCACTACTATCCCATTGGCCACCATCATCTCGCCAACCACCATACATTTAAAGAGAAAAAAAGAACAAATATTAAATAACCGAATGTATTTCTTGTTTCTGTTCTCATAAATTAAAAGAAAAAATTTCACGTGTTTCTATTTTCGTAATATTTCAGATCGGAAACAAAATTCTCATCCTATCCTATCCCAATTTATTGGAAATAGAATCAGAAAAACAGAAACACTAACCAAACGCCACCTAAGTAGTTGTTACTGATACCAACCTTATTTTAACATTAATATGACATCATGGATATGGGATTTACACCTTTGAAAGTGACGACACAGGCGGTTACTATGAAACTTCGGTGGCCACCATCAACAATCTCTAAGATAAGATTTACAAATGTAATTATATATACATCAATATAGCAACATAAGCTAACATATATTATGCCTTTTTTAAGCTGTCAGAATCCGACCCAACCCCATGGAACTTTTGTTGGTCATGATTATTTAATTTTTGATTATGCACAAGAATGTAACAATTGTAACACTCGCAAAATGTAAGAGTGAGTAATAATGCCCAACCTTGCCCGCACCTATTCGCATAGTGAGAGGTCTACCACGTTTGAAACTACTGTCGAAAACTGTGCCATCAGCAAATCGGGCAGTGTAGTGAACCTGTAGTACAAAAAGCAGACTAAATTCCCATTGCTTTCCAATTAATATCACATCAAGATATCCTAGATATTATGGTAAATAATAAGTTTCAAGATTTTAAGTGATCTTACCCAAAAAAACCAAGGGTTCTATCGCTAAATAACATTGCCATCTAAAAATGGTATGTGGAAATTCAAAAACAAAATTCATGTCAGGTGCAATATTGGTTACGGATGAACCATTTTAGCTATAGAAAGGAGTTATTCACTCACCAATAAGCGGATAAATCCTTTCTCTAACTAAATGTAAACATTTGAAACACTTAGGATGTGTTTGTTTGGGAGGAAAAAAGAGCCGATGCCGAAAAAAAAAAAAAAAACTAGTGGAAAATGAAAAATATCTTATTTGGTAAAAGAAGAAAATGAAAAGGAAAAGAAAATAGGGGTGAAAAAAACCATTACCGGTCTCTTTTTTTATCCTCCCAAGAGTGGGCTGAAAATGGAAGGAAAATCAGTTGGAAGGTAACAAAATTACAATTACACCCTTGTTCGTTTATATCTACATACATAGATCCATTGATTTTACACATGAGGGTACAATTGTAAATTAAACGAGTATATAATTTTTTTATTTTCATTTTTTTTACCAAATATAAAATATTATATTTTCCTACTTTTACAACCAAACATCGGAAAATAATTTTCTTTTCACAAAGAATAAAAATATTATCTTTTTATTTTTCTTTTTCATTCTTTTAATCAAACACAACCTTTTTATTTTCCATCCTATCTTCCTTTTTATTTTCTTATCCATCTTTTTTTCCACCCAAATAATTGATTTTGGGGAGATAGGATTAACTCAACTATTTTCTATTGGTCGCTTTTATTTGTCTATGTTCCTAACCATGCTGTGGACCCTTAAAATTCCAAACTTAACTTTACAACCTCAAATTTAGAAAGCATGATTTTGCTTAAGACTACTTGAAATGAATTTTTATTATTTGCTTTTTGTAGAAATAATGTATTAACAATATTGCCTTGATTTATTTAGTAATATTTGATTTGGTTTGAGCTAATGCTACTTGAGCGGGGGAATCTATGTGTTACCATAATCTTACTATTCCAATACTCCTGTGTTATACTTTAATTTTGCACATGTTACTTCCAGTAGTGGATTTCCGAGATCAAAGAACAAGAATAAGAATAAACCTGCACTATAATCAGCCAGTAACTTCAATCCATCAGAAATGGGATATTCATGTTATACAGCCAGGTGTTTGTGTATTATCTCTGTGAAACTATAAATGTCAATTGTGTCAACTTACATTAATAAGCTCAGCTAGAGGAGCAACCTCACCGGACCCAACCGCTACATCGCAGTAACCGAGGCCCGACGGTGCGAAATTGAGCTCGCACGGGGGCTCCGCCACCGTGGCGTAGTACTGGATCCTGGTCGCATTGGCATCTAGCGGTGTCGTTGCCAAAACCGAAGCGGCCACAAGGCCGACGCCAAGGTCCAATAATCGCCTCCTATTGGGAGTAGGAATAGAGTTGCGAGAAGAAGAGGAAACTCTGAAAGGAACAGAGCGCTTGTCGGAACCGATGAAGTTTTCAACTCTGGGGAGCTTCGGTTTGACGAAGGTGAGTGAGGTAGAAACCGCCATCGCTCAAAACACTCTCACACTTCGGATTTGAATTTTGTATTCGTTATCTATAGCCTGTGGCCAAATATGGGATGAGGGAGCAGAAGTTGGCCCGTTTCTTCTGCGTTTTGCTCCCAAATTGATGTTCCCACTAGTTTTATATGGGCGCAATGCGCGAGGATAGTAAAAAAGTAACCCAATACTACCAAACTCATATTATGCGTGGAGTGCGGGGAAAGGTCGAAACACTTAAATCTATTATACGCAGTCTTACCTTCCTTTTTACAATAAGTTATTTCCACGATTTGAACGCGTAACCTTCAAGTCATATGGTGATAATTTTTACCATTACGTAAAAACTCTTCTTCTTGCACGAGAATAGTAAAAATAATTTTTTTTTTTTTTTAATTAATGAATGTTAAACTTTTTAATATTACACATGAAATATTGAAGTGTTTTTTCTTTTTAGTTTCATGTTCTTTTAATCATTTTTATAATATTTTGTAGAGGTTATAAAGATTAATTTTAATGTTATTCAAAAGGCAAAGAAAACTATTAATTAATAACCACTACTTTCATTAATTTTCATACTTGAAGTTAAAAAAAACTAAAGATATTTCCTCTTATCTGCTTAGAGGATCGTTTAGAGTAATGAAAAATGACTCACGATGATATTCATGACGAACAAGTGTCCGTTTAAAGTGATAGAAAATTACTCAAGACAATCCCATGATAAATAAATGTCTGTTTAGAGGATCATTTAGAGTAATGAAAAAATAACTCATGATGAACAAGTGTCCACTTAGAGGATCGTTTAGAGTAACAGAAAATTACTCATAACAATACTTATGATGAACAAATGTCCGTTTAGAAGATCGTTTAGAGTGATAGAAAATGACACTTATGCCTCAACCCCTTGGTTGGGAGGAGAAAGAAAGACAAGAAGTATAAAATGTGTTCCAGTCAGTGGTTGGGGCGAATATGACAGGACTAAGTATCAAATGCGGTTTAGCTTACGGCTGGAGCGACAAACTCAAATCTCTTAGATTCGAGATAAGTGGGAATCACATAATATGCCCTAGCCTATGGCTGGAGCAAAAATGTGAGAACAAAGATATAAAATGTGTCCCAGCCTATGGCTGTGGTTGACTCTTAGATAACCGAACCTTTATAGATTGTCTACGTACCTTAGCATTACGTCAATTATCAGGTTTAGCGTAGTTCACTACTACCCTTTTTAGGGAAAAACACTACTTGGATGCTCCTTAGAGTTTTTTTGAGTTTTCGGCAATAAGAGTTTTCATTTCGAGCTGGTAGGAAAATGAGAGGATCCAGTAATAAAGAAATCCATGCTTCCGGCCCTTTTGAGTTCCTTACAAGTGGACAAGATAACACTTCCAAAACAAAATCATAGTATGAGAAAAATTGGTCACCTTTGATGACTCGCAATTCTATTCCCTCCTCTTCTGTCGCAGTCACTTCACTTGACTGACGACACTGGAATTTGTCTGGAAGTGATTCAATGAAATTTCTTTATTTGAATTCAGAGACTTCGTTTTTCAACTCAGGGGAAGGGCCCAACATGCCTCGGGGTAATTCAATAAGACTCTCTTATTTGAATTCAGAGACTTCGCTTTCCAACTCAGGCGCAGGGCCTAACATGCCTCATCAAGGTTTCCTTGGTTTGCCCAACTAGACTCCTGTTTTTCCAAATTTGTAGGTGCTTCGATACTTAGGGTTCTAATACTCCTGCATGCTCTTTATTTTCTTAAATCCTGCAAAACTGATTTACTCAAAAAAAAAAAAAAAGGGCAAAATGTCGAAAGTTACTAAAACAAGTACCTTTATGATATGATTTTCTGTGAGATTTTGAGTTGGATTACAGAAGAATATGGTTCCAATACACTTTAGGACCATGCCCAATATTTCTTTTCACAAATTCTGATTTCATTCAATTCCATTAAGTTCTAATCCGGAGAACTGTCGTTTGTCCACCAAATCGGCCCGAAGTAGAAACCTTGAGTGAATCAATCTATCCCATTATTTTCTTTTCAAATTTCTTATATATTTTGCACCAACGCTTCTCGCTCAGTTTGTGGTGTTGTTACGGCCCTTAATTTATTTATTTATTTCTCTCTCTCTTTTTTTTTTTTTTTTTTTTTTTTTTTTTTTTTTTTTGAGGAACAAATGATTGAGCTTGCAATGGTTTAGAAGCAACCGAGCTTAGAAATCAACTTGGTCTTCTTTGAGGATTGAGACCTTCTTACAACCCGAGAATCCATCAATAAAGTGGTAAATTTGGTGCCCAACAGTGTTAGTTGATGGTGATAAATCCTCATCTTTATTTGCTTTATCCATTCCAGCATTGATCTTCATTAAACGGTTGGTAACCGGTATTACATTTCAAAGCCTCTTCATTGCGATTATTGATCTGGATGGTTATGTTCCGTTTTCACTATTGGGTTTGATAGTAGGTATGTGGCGGAGCGTTTTGTTACGCGCTCGCGTATTGACTACTCGCAAGTGTACGGGATTAAAGTTTTAGTATAGTATGATTGTTTAAGATCGGGTATTATATCCACAGGGATTGATATTCGTTATTATCGAGTACCGTGTTTATCATGACCTAACTTTATTTAGGCTAAAAATAAATGTATTTAATTAATTAATACTAATACTAATATAACCTAAATTAATTATACTAATATAATGAGATGTTTTAGGGAACAAAATTGTCTAGGGATTAACTCGGTTTACAAATACGTGTTCGATCTCGATTAACTTACGTTTACGGTGTTTGACCTATTTAACAATCTCAGTTTGTAAACTTCTCTGCCATCTCTCCTAAGTGTAAGACGGGGGATATAACGCTGACTTCGTGTCAACGAAGAAGTCCCCCTCAACGTCTTGACGACTCTAGGTCATGTGAGTTTCACCCTAAAGTCATTGATTTCACACAATCCAATTCCCGACTAGGTCATTGGATTATCGCGTTGTGTTTACCCTATCGATAATCTCAGTTCTAAAACTCCACCGTCACCTCTCCCGAGTGTAAGATGGGGGAATACATGACTTCGAGTCAACGAATAAGTCCCCCTCAATGTCTTAATGACCCTAAGTCACGTGAGTCTTACCCCAACATCATCGATTGACATTATGTTTACTTTAGTCCGAATCCGGGGTTTGTCAAACCTCGTATTCTTGATATATCTATCTAAGCATAATAAATATTATAATACGATAAACACAATCAAACTACAAAGAATAAACATAAATGCAACACCGAAATCATTCGAATCATATATTTATAAATATAGTGTTAATCCCTATACAATCTATGTTTAACTACGGCCATAATCGCATTTACAAATAAAGCACCAACTAAACATGCTCACAATATCCTAAGTTAAAGAAATAAGAAAAGAAATTAAAGAACTTAGCTTCGTCTGAAGATTTGTCACTAAGAACCGTTCAACGATCGCTTCGCCATCTTCCTCCACCTCGGGATATGAGCTCTCCATCTAAAACTTCTCTACATATCTTATACTAAGCCCTAAAGGGGCTCTAATGGCCGGAGAGTGCCAGAGGAGAGGAGAGGGGTATTTATAGGCAAAATATCTCAAAATATCTAAGCTGTGCAGAGGCCACCGCCTAGGCGGTAGGTATGTCCGTTGGTTAATCGCCGCGGCACTGAGGATAGCAGTGGGTTAGGTGACCTCTTTACAGTTTCACCGCCTAGGTGGTGAGCTTCCAGTAGATTTAGGCCCTCTCTGCATTTTCACCGCCGCGACGGAGGTTTGGACGCTGCGGCGGTGGACTTCTTTCAGAATATTGCTGTTTTGCTTGTTTTTCCACTATTCTTCGACCATTCTTGGTTCGATCTGATTGTTTACGCTCCAGTTTCATACCTTTTCACCCCCACACACCTGATTTATACAAAAAAAAAAAAAACTAATCAAAACATAATAAAAACGCTATAAAAATATTATAAAACTAACAAAATCGGTTTGAAAATATGTAGGTAGATCACACCTATCAGTAGGCAAGTCAATATGTTTACATCCATTTTTATCATATCACCAAAGGACCAGTGGAGACAACTTGATTGGCTTGCAGCAATATATCAAAACATCTTTAGGGTAATAGATGCCGATCTTGACTTTCAAATCCTTTGGCACTATGGAATTTATGTCAGATTCAGTCAAAGGCCCTTTGTATCTCACCATTGTTTGGTTAAACAAAATCTTCCTTTGTTTCTATTCCCATTAGATCGTTGTTTAGCCTCTGTATTGGAATCATATACTTCATATCCTCGCTCAGTCACATCACTTACAATATATGCAGACAATTTTGTGTACCTGAAAGAGTAAGATTCAAACATTGGACCATAATTTGGATAAAACAATATGACATTTATTGAAATTTAAAAAGCCATTATAGAGAAAATCATTTTCCATCCAAAAGACCAACGGGATGAAAAGGTGAGTACGAAAATGTCCCAATTTTATCAAAACACCTAGCAAATTGAAAGTGAACAAAGATCCCAGTTTTGTAGCCTTTAGATTTTTTAACTCGAGCCTCAGGCACATGACTCTCTCCCATTTCTACCAATCTTTCGTTAAAGATCGACTTCACCACTCCCTGAAGGAGCATGCTCAGTCAGTGGATTCAGTTGGCAATTTGGCACAACGGCCTTAATTTTTTTGCTGGGGGAATGTGATAGATCATTTCTGTATGAAATCTTGGATTTTGTCTTTTTCTTGGAAGTATTGCTCAGTCGTATGTCCCTTAGTTCTAAAATGGTACTCACATAAAACATTTGGAGTAGCCATCTTACTCCCTGGTTTAGGCTTATGAAAGGGTAGAGGCATCAATATTTTCTTTTTTAAACAGTTTCGGGATAGCTTAGTGATGAAGATTGGAAGGTCTAGTGCTTTTTTTTTTTCATCGTTTTGAAAAATGACCATCCCCAGTAGCGTGAGGTAGATAATCATGGTGGTATTGGGTTCCTAGTTTTAGGATGTGGTTAGGGATTTGTGGTGAGTGGTTTTGATTTGGCTGATATGGAGGTGCTTGATATTGAGAATAGTATTGGGGAGTGTGGTTCCGGTAAGAGGGAGGTAAATTCTGGTATTGGGAGTAGCGCGAACGGTTTTGGGAATATGATGAGTATCGGAGGTAATTTTTATTTTGGCAATTTTGTGCAGGATGGTTGTGGTATTGGTTATTTTGGTTTGGATAATTTTGGGAATGAGAAGTTTGGGGGTTATTTTGGTAAGGGATTTGTTGGGGGGAAAATAACGACGGCTACCTCATTCTCTTTCTTCTTTGGTGGAGTTGATCTTTTCGTCAAATCGGGAGAGGTCCCTTCAATCTTTCCATTCTTTATTTCTTCTTTACTTCGACTTGCTTGATTGCATCGCCGAAGGAGGCCATTGCTATACTTGATAGACTCTCATAGAACGGCGACGTATGAATCAATTTGAATATTTCCAGCTAAGCCTCCTCACTTAGTCTAGTAGATGACTTTGGTAGCCTCCTCACTCCAGTAGGCAGTGTACCTTCGAAAGCATTTATCTTTTTTTCTCTAGTATCTAGTACAGGGTATTACGATCTGGGGTGGCATCTTTGTTGTACACATATTGTTCACAAAAGGCCTCCACTAGATCCTCGAAGGTTTTAATTTGCGCCAGGTCCAGAGTCATGTACCAACTAAGGGTTGGTCCTTTCAATGATCGACGGAACATTTTCAGGCAAAGATCTTCGTTCCAAACATGGACTCCTAATTCCTCCTTGTAGATACTGATGTGCCATTTTGGGGGGACCAGTACCATCATATTTCGTGAACTCCGAAACTATGAAATTTTCCAGATACACCACCCAGAACGTTGCAGATAGCTCTTTATATACCATTTTTCTAGAGGGCTTCTCATTTTTTTAACTCTTCCATACTTCTCTCCAATTTCTCTATTTTAAGAAGCCAGGCCGGAGAGGTTCTATTCTCGTCTTCCTTGTTTTTGGTTTTAGTGGTCAGGACTGGTTAATTGGCATTCAAATTGTTAGGGAGAGTAATGACTCTCTCTGGATGAATGAGAATCTACGGTGAAGAGGGAGCTGGGTCCTCTAGTGAGACCTAATACACAGACCCCTAGTTAGGATATACTGGTGATAGGTGTGATCTACCTACGTATTTTCAAACCGAATTAAGTTAGTTTTCGTGCGTTTATATAGTATTTTATTATGTTTTAATTATTTTTCGTACTTTTTGTATAAATCAGGCGTGTGAGACAAAATGATAGGAAACTGGAGCGAAAACGATGAGATCGAACCAAAAGCGATCGAAGAATAGTGGAAAAAATAAGTTCGGAGGTAAAATTGTGAAACAAGCCCACTGCCGCGGCGGTGAAGAAGCTGAGAAAAAAACAAGTGTTACTGATGGACCACTGCCTAGGCAGAGAAATCCACCGCCTAGGAGAAAATCCAGCAAAGAAAACAAAAATAGGCTACTGACAACCCACCGCTTAGTAGGAAATCCAGCAGAATGTTCTTCCTAAGCCACCGCTTTCTTCATCGTCGTGACAGTCACCAAACCGACCTACCTCCACCTAGGCGGAGGAACCCTTCTCCTAGGTAGAAACCTTCTGCACAACCTTGATATTTATTATATATTTATTTAGATATTTTGCTTATAAATACCATCCCCTCTCCCCTCCTTGTGAACCCCCCGGCCATTTGGGCACCTTTGGCCATATTTAGGTTTAGGTTTAGGAGTTTTAGAGGTGGAGCTCACATCCCGAAGTGGAGAAGACGGCGAATCGATCGTTGAGCATTCTTAGCGGTTTATCTTCGGATGAGGCTAAGTTCTTCGATTGTTTTTTCTTATTTCTTTATCTTAGGATCATGTGAGCATGTTTAGCTTGTTATTTCATTGTATATGCGGTTATGACCACAAGTTAAATATTGATTGTAGTAGGGATTAGTACTATATTTATAAATATGTTGTTTGGATGATTTCGGTATCACGTTTATGTTTGTTCTTCATAGTTTGATTGTATTTATTGTATTATTTGTTTATCATACTTAGTTAGATAAATGAAGAATATGGGGTTTTGACAAACCCCAGATTCGGATTTGGGTAAACAAACGCCACGATTTTATAACCCAGTTAGGGTTTGAATTGTGGACAATCGATGACGTTGGGGCAAGACTCACGCGACCCAGGGTCATTAAGATGTTGAGGGGGACTTTTTCATTGATTCAAAGTCACGTATTCCTTACACTCGGGAGAGGTGGCGAGAGAGTTTTAGAACTGAGATTGTCGATAGGGTAAACACAACGCATGAAATCAATGACGTTGGGGCGAGACTCACGTGACCTAGAGTCGTTAAGACGTTGAGGGGGACTTTTTTGTCGACACGAAGTCACGTTATATCCCTCGTCTTACACTCGGGAGATGTGGCGATGAAGTTTACGAACTGAGGTTTTGTGTGCAATCAATGAGGGTGGGGCAAGACTCACGCAACTTAGGGTCATTAAGACGTTAAGGAGGACGTCTTCGTTGATTTAAAGTTGTGTTATATCCCCTGTCTTATACTTGGGAGAGGTGGCGGAGGAGTTTTAGATATCGAGATTGTCAAATACGTCAAGCACCATTATTGTGAACTAAACGAAATCAAACGCGTATAAATAAATAAAGTTAATCCCTAAATAATCCATCCCATAATTATCTCGTATTAGTAATTAGTATAGTTAAATTAGTATATTAATATTAGTAATAATTAACTAAATTACATTTTTGGTCGCCTAGATAAAGTTAGGTTATGAGAATCGCGGCACTCGATAGTAACAACACCAATCCCTATGGATATGATACTCGACCGAAAGGTCCATTATACTAAAACTTGATCCGTACGCTTGCGGTGAAAGTGGTAGCGCTTAATTAGCGGCCGCTAACTGGCGCACTATAAGTGAAGGGATGAGGGCCCAACTGAGATCTATAGTAGATCGGTATTGAAAAGTTTGGGCCTGTAGGGTTCGGATTTGGTACTGAGTTTTCTATCTCAAAATTTGGAGGGTTTTTATTTAGCGATTAGAACTTGGCAAAGTCCGGGGGTTTCATTGGATGGAGGAACAGGTACAACCTGAGGTCGTTGGCTAATTTCATTTATATTTTCTACCAGCATATCAATAGTCTCTTGTATCTTAGCTATCTAGGCCGTGTGGAAAGATTCAGGATTGTCTTCAGATGCCATCTTGGAATGATTTTGAGCTAGATTGTAAGTGAAGATTGGACTTCGGATGGGGGAACTTGAATTGCTTTTCTGGGATCAATTTTCCTGTTTTGTCCTGACTGTAAGACAAGTCCTATTAGTTAGTACACATGGATCTTAGGTAGTCTTAAAACTCATTCGTAATGACCGATCAAACAAATGATATTTTTGAGATTCATGGAAATTCTTTCATTACTTAATTGTCATCGGTATTGGAAACATTGAACTTATTTGGTTTTTAAGACTCCCTAAGATATTATCAATCTATCCAACAAAATAAAACAAAACATTTGGACTTAGATTGGTTGGACTTATTTGGACATATTAGGCTTGACCCTTAATTGTTCCCTGGTGGAGTTTCCAGCTGACGCGTCTCGATTTTTCCAAAGAAAAAATTTAAAACAATAAAAATGAATAAAAGAGAAGGGGTTTCTTAAAGCGCTGATTTTCTCAAAAAGTGCTTAAGCCATTTAAAAATTAGGAGTCGCCACCTAATATTGGATTTAAATGGTGTGTTAGGTCATCATTTTTTTTAGAAAATGATTTAAAAGACCTAAATAAAATTGACTTCAAAACACGGTCAAACTAAATATTCATTTAAAGAGTTCGGGGGTCGGTAACGCTCGGGGAAGGTATTAGGTACCCCAAGACACCCATTCGAAATTAACACCTTATGTCCAATTAAGTTCAAAACCAAATGTTTATTTTATTTTGAAAATCTTTTCCTTCATATGAAATATTTTTGGTATTTTAAAAAATAAGATGAAATAAATTTTTGGTATTTTGAAATGTTCCCCTGATACGACCTTTTATTAAACATTAAGGAATTTGACAAGATTGGTCCCCAAAGGGTTTTAATGTAGCGAGTTTTCAGTTCGATTTATTTTAATAAAAGAAGGATCTTTGATCTTAGATGTATGTCACCTATTAGTGATTTTAAAATACATATTTTATTTTATTTTTGTCTTGGAGAACTTTTTTTTTTTTTAAGTTTTTAATTATCATATATATTCTAAAACGAAAATATATATTTTTTATTTTTCATTATTTTTTTTTTATGAAAATTCATTTATATATATTATTTATAAAAAACAATAACATATTACATGTGAAAAAAAAATTATCCTTCTTTTTATTAACTTAACTTAAAACTCAAAACCCAACTTACGGAAGTATTATCCTAAACCCACAATTTGAAAATTTTACACAGATTGAAAAATCCAACATGTTAAGATTTTTTTTTTTTTTTGATTTTTTTTTTAATTAGTTTGTAAAGCACCAAAATGATCATTCCATTTTTGTATCTTTTTATACATTGAAAATAAATATGTAAAGAAATATAAATGCCATACGTAAAATTAAAAAAGCGCGGAAAGACAAAAATATAAATAAATACAGGAAAATAAAAGCGTGAATATAAAAGTACGGAAAGATGCAGAACAGAAAATAAATGTGTGGAAAAGCACATATTAGAAAATAAAAAACGCGAAAAGACACAAAATATAAAATAAATACAAGAAAATAAAAGCGCGGAAAAATACAAAACTAGAAATAAATACAAGATAAAAATGCGAAAAGACTCAGAACATGAAATAAATACAAGTTAATAAAAGTAAAAAAAAAAGTGCAGAACAAAAATAAATAAATAAATAAATAAAAGCGCGGAGTGCCACAGAATAGAAAATAAATACAAAAATATAGTTAGAGAGTAAAAAGAAAATTTATTATCTGACTGAAAGAATTTATTTAGTTTTCTCACTTCTCTCGTGACAAATTTGGCCGTTAAAAAAACTCTTTCTATCATCTCTTTTCCCAAAAATCCCTCTCAAGAAAAAGACCCCCCCAAAAAACTCTTATTTATTTTTTTATTTTTTTTACGGAAGAAAGTCTTCAAGAAAATCCCAAAAAAATTCTCTCAATCTTTCTCTAGTTTCTCTCTCACTCCTTCTTATGGCTTTAAAAAATTCTCCTCCCATATCTCCTCTAAAAAAAAAATTGCCCTTTTAGGCATGGGGGTGACAAACTTTTTAAATTATTAATTTTTTTTTTTTTTAACAATGAAGGGTTGTTGTTTCTCTTTTTAGGTAGAGTGCACTGTCACTCTGCCTCAAAATTTTAATTGTTATTATATATATATATATATAATATAATATAATAAGTAATGGGGTCTACTCGTTTTATAATATATAATCTATAATAAATAGGCATGGGACCCATTGTTTTGTTTTTCTCAAAAATTTTCAACGATTGTTATCAAATTTTTAAATTACATAAACACCCTTATATATTACATTTCTAATCCTAAAAATTATCAACTCTTTATTTGCACCCTAAAAATTCAACAAATGCATAAAATTAAAGTATGAGAAAATATTACTTTTTTTTCTTTTTTTAATTTTCTTTAGAAAGAAATGACATGTAATTGATAGGACAAAATGCGGTGTCTACATGAAACCAAGACTGATGAATTGTGATAAAAAATTAGAGTCCTTGTACAAGTGGAAAATTGAATTGAATAAGGCTAATTTGATTAAGAGAAGTGTTTACTTAACCTATAGGGATGAGAAAAATATAGTTGATCACATGAATAATTTTCAAGACCTTATTAATTAGTTGATTACTATGAAACTTATTTTGAAAGATGAATTGTAGGCATTACTACTTCTCAACACCTTACTTGACTCTTGGGAAACGCTCACGATATAACTCACTAATTCGGTGCTAGATGGAAAGTTGACGATGGATATTGTCAAAGACAACCTCATTAATGAAGAGGCAATGAGGAAAGAACACGACTCATTCTCAGAGGAGCAAACCTAGTTAGTGAAAATCAAGAAAGATGGGAGAGAAGCAAAACTAGTATTCCCTATAATAATGGGTGGTTTGATAAATCGAGAGGAAGATTGAAAGGTAAAAATGACTTCAGATGCTTCCACTGCAACAAGACAAGACACATGATCTGAGATTGCAGATTCTTGAAAAGAGTGTTCACTCTGGAGATCGAACTGACAAGGATAAAGAAGATGAGGAGACCAGTGCAGTTGTTACTGATTTCAATATTGTGACTCTTTATGAAGATTGTTATGTCAACTTTACATGTCATGAAAATAATTGGGTGATTGATTTGGGTGTCTCATTTCATGTTACTTCTCGTGGTGATTCTTCTCATTTTACACTAGCGGTGACTTTGTTGATGTAAAGATGGGAAATGACGGTGCATCCAAGATCATTGACATGAGAGACATTTATCTAGAAATTGATATCGACTGGAAATTGGCACTTAAATGTGTCAGACATATTTAAGATATTTGGCTCAATTGATTTCCACCAGATAATTAGACAGTGAAAGTTACAGTTGTCATTTATGTGAAGGGAAATGGAAACTCAACAAAGATTTTTTGGAGTTGGCCAGAGACAATAAACAAAGCAACTTGTATGTGATGTAAATAAGATTGACTAGATAAGAGGTCAATGCAGTTGGGAATTCTTCTATGGAGTTATGGCATCTAAGACTTGGTTATCGATGTGAAAAATACCTTCACGTGCTCGCCAAAAAATGACTCTAGACTGGTCTAAAAGGTACATCTCTTAAAACTTGCACGTATTGTTTTACTAGTAAACGACATAGAGTTGCATTTCAAAATTTTAATCCATCTAGTAGATGTCATCATTTGGATTTGGTGTATACAAATATTTGTTTTATGAAAGATAAAACACTTGGTGGTGTGATGAGAACTAACAAACACCAACAAAGGATCCGATGTATATTCTAATTGGGCCTATTATGAGGGCAAGATCTAAGAAGATCAAAGAAATACATAATGGGCTAAATCTAAAGTGGTAATGCCCAATTTAGGCCCAAATAACAATTATGGCCTAATCCATCTTATCAAGGCACGCAAATGGGCTTAGGCATGAACTCAAATGGGCCTAGACATAAGACTCACAAAATTTTAGTCATTTATTTTAATTTAGGTAATTTCGTCAAGCATGAATGTCAATTAGTATTTTTATTTTTTGATATTTGCCTTGTAGTAAGTGTGAAAGATATCTAGAACTTTTTGTTCTTTTGGCCACCCACTATCTATGGTAGGGTGTGCTAAAGTTAATGATTTCTTGTTCTCTTTGGCCACCCACTGTCTAAGGTAGGGTGTGCTTGACTACCTACTAGCTTAGGTTTTCCTTTATTGTTGGTTACCTATTTAAGAGAGTTGTATTTAATGGGAAAGTCACATTACTTGAATAATATTTCATATTGAGAGAGTTTTCTCTTGAGTTTTTTGTAGAACGTTTTCTTGAAATTATTAAGAATTTCTTGTAGCGTTCAAACTCTATACCTTCGATTCGTGATTCCATTATAATCTTTGGGTCGAGATTTGTTACTTTATACTTTCGGTTCGCGTTGCATTCATAAACATTCAGTTAAGGTTTTTCTATAAAAAATTCTGTATTGTTTGTTCTTCATTTTTTATTTATAAATCTGGATTTTAGATCGATTCTAGGAAAGACACCATAAAATGGTTTTGGGTCTCACTAATTTTTGGTGAGGTTCGCATCATGGTATTTCATATTTTGTTACACTTATTGATGATTTTCTCAAAAAGTGTTCATCTATTCTTTGAAAACTAAAGACCAGGTATTTGAGGTGTTCAAGTATTTCCATGCTAAGATTAAAAGAGAAACAAGAAAGAAGCTCATGTGTGTGCGTGCAAATAATGGTGATGAATACAGAGGCCCATTTGAGGAATACTGTAAGAAATATGGCATCAGGCTTGAGAAAAGTGTACCATAGACTCCTCAGCATAATGGAGTTGCTGAGAGAATGAACCAGACCATTTGTGAACAAATCAAGTATATTCTTTCTAAGAAAAGTTTCCTAAATCATTTTGGGGTGAGGCAATGAGGACCACAATTGACTTGATCAATTTGTCTCAATCAATTCCTTTGGATGACAATATTCCAGAAAGTGTGTGAATCGAAAAATACATCTTCTACAAGAATTTGAGGGTATTTGGATGTCGAGAATTTGTTCATGTTCTGAAGGATGAGAGATCCAAGCTTAATGACAAGACAAAACAGTTTATATTCGCGGGCTATAGGTATGAGGAATTTGACTACAGATTTTAGGATCCAGTTGACAGGAAAGTGATTCATAGCAGGGATGTGATTTTCCTTGAAGAACATACTATCAAGGATCTTGAGAAAGATGTAAAATCGAAATCTTCTACAGAGTATCCAGTCAACGTAGATCCAGTTCTAGTACCCGTGATAGATCCACCTGAAGAACAATCCCGTGAGATTATCGATGAAGCACATGCTGGTGATGAAATAGTACACGTGCAACCACCTCCACCTCCTCTAGTTGATATTCAGTTGAGAAGGTCCAACAGGGGTCAAAAGACTTCTTCAAAATATCAGTTTAATGAGTATGTGATGCTTATAGATGGGACATAGCCATAAATCTTTGAAGAAGTCGTGTCGATTAAAAACAGAAACGAGTAAAGTAAAGTCATGCAAGAAGAGATGAATCATTTGCATGAGAACTACACTTATGACTTAGTACAAATTTCTAAAGGTAAGAGAAGTTTGAAGAATAAATAGGTTTACAATTTGAAAATTGAAGACAATAACTTGCATTTGTAGTACCATTGGATTCATGATGTGTTGGATATGAAGTTGCTACACACAAATGAGAATGATTAAAATGTGATGACAAAAAGTCTTACGAGATAGAAACTTGAGAGTTGCAAAAGGAGAGCATATCTTTTGCATTTCCCCATATGAGCTGGAGGAAGAGATTTGTTGGGTAGGTTCAGCCCATGTGAGGGTGGACTTAGCCCAAAACCCAATTAGGCTTAACTTAAGTGAAAATAAAAAAAGTGGGGGCACAATTATATTTTCTTGGCAAAGAAAAAAATTTGGCATTAATAATGAAATAAGAAAAAAAAGAAAGAAAGAAAGAATCAAGAACCCATTAGGGCATTGCCATGCAAGCGACAATAATTGATTTAAAAGGGTAACATGAACCCTTTATTGGATGAAAAAAGTGACAAACAAGAAACAAGAAAAAAGTGGGTAACAACAAAGTTCACAGTTGGAATTTTTTGAGAGCAGAAAAATAACAGCATGTTAAGAGAGAGAAAAGGAAGAGAGCAATAACTACTTCGACTTATCGATCGGACAACGATTCGGACTCCGATTGGGCTGAAATTTCGGGGGCTTGTTCTCAGCATCAAGTACTTAGTTTTCATAGGTCTTGAGATTTGGTAACCCTCTTCCAATAGGTGATTCGATATTTTCTCTCTAAATTAGTGTTCATCGTTTCTTGTATATATTTACCGTTTTCGATGATATCTGTGTAATGATCCAAGAGTTTTTCTCTTGAAAGTGTAAATGAATGTAATCCCATTATTTTGTGATAGTGGAAGTTGAGATCGGACTTCAATCCCCTGATTTTTTCCTCGCCTTGGGATTTTTTACATAAAAATCGTGTCTCCTGCTTTATTTGTTATTTGCTTTTATCTTGATTAATATTTGTGGGTATTGAAATCAGTAATCCAATTTTAATCACATAAAGAGGAAAAATAAAATCTGAATAATTGGTAAAATTTTCCAAGACCTTAAATATGGTTTAGCAAATCATACAATCTCTCTTACATCATTTACGAAGATGCATTTGTCTTTTTTCCTTCGGCTTTTCCTTCGGCTTTTCCATCTACAATCCAAAATGAAATAAAATATTAGTGAATTGTGTTGTGTTTTTATTTCTATTCTAGAACAGAAACAAAACATAACAGTTATGGAACAAAAAATAGAACAGTTCTCAAATAATTCCGTATCACCCAATTCTGCACAATTTCAGCCCAACAATTTAACAATGAAGAGAATTTAGCTCAAGAATTACCATGATTATCATAATAAAGTATTTGAATTTTAAAAAAAATAGCAAACAAAACATTTTTGGCTCAAGGGTTTTACAAAAATCAACAATAAAAAATTAACCAATTTGTTTTGAGAGTATTACATAATTTTTAGCAACTTAAAGTTGCAAAAATACAAAATTATTTCAAAAAATATCAACAACTAAATCAACTCAATTTATGAGATCTTTCAAAAAATAATTACTCAAATTTTATGTATTTTAGCTATCCACAATAATTTTAAACCAACTCAACTATAAAACTTTAGTTATCTAAAATGATTTGATTCTTGAAAATAATATGAATGCCCTGTCCTATATGTCGTAAGCATGCAAAACTATATGATAAAAATGATTTTGATTTTAGAAAGCAATAAGCATGACGTATTCTATCTGATGCAAAGAATGTTATATTAACTTGGAATGATAACTAAATGTAGGGAAGAGTATCCTAGATAAATTCCTAAATGAAGCAAGATAAAATGCATATTTGCTATGTGAACTATATAATTTAAAAAAGAAGAAGAAGCTATTATTCTTCTATTTTAATTTGACTACATCAGTCTTCTAATTAGATTGACTGCACTACAAATACAACAATTTCATATTCATATCCAGTATAGAGAAAGAAATAAGAAAAAAAACTCATTTTCTGGGTTGCTAAAGTAAAAAACCATTTCCTTAAGTTACCCAGCGATGTTTACCAACAAATATACCCCGAAAAGTTATATTTTTAAAAATATTATTTTATATAAATTCAATATTGTTGGAGATAATTTTGTAGATTTGTGGTATAAATATATACTTGATAATTTTTGGAGTTAAATATTAAATTTACATCTTTGAGAATATTATTTTGTATATAATGAAAATTTATAATAATATTTGATAATTTTTGGGGATTGAATATTAACTTTAAATTGATTTTAAAAGTTTTGGGACTATTATGTTTTTTAAACTATAATTTTAAGAGTTTTGGATTACAATTAATACTTTTATTTTTTATTTTAAGAGGGGCTTAAATGAAACTAATAATTAAAAATAAGATAAGTCTCAAATGTGCAACACTTTTACATTATTATGGATTCATGCAAACTTGACACGTAATATTAAAATATTTCAATATTATGAATTATGAATGCATAATTATGGTTTAAACACATAGATACACAAAAAAGATCTCTCTCTCTCTCTCTCTCTCTCTCTCTATATATATATAAATGGGATGTTTACGGCCAAAAAAAAAGGAGATGTATATATATATATATATATATATATATATATATATATACGGAGAGAAAAATTATAATTATCAACGTTGATTCTGGTCCAGACTTCGACTTTGAATTTCAGGTAGAATTTCTAACCCTTTCAATATATGTATTTAATTTTTTCTATTATGAGATTTGTGTTGTTATTGTTGTTGAATTATAATTGTTAATTTTCATAAAATAATTATAATTATGTGAAAATTATGCAAATGTGTTTTATTTATAACGTAAATTAAATGCACGTATTAACGGGATTGAACTTCTACTGAGCATTGACTCACAACCCCACAATTTTGATTGTAGGGCCAATAAGGGCGAAATCGCATGTGCAGCGCAAGAAATTTTATTCGAATTTTTATTCAAAGTTGTAAAAATTGTATTTATTATTTACTATTTAAAAAATTAAATCGATGTATTCAATAAATATAATTGGTCGCCCAAACGGTGAAAAATTTGTCAAATTTTATAGATTAAAATATCGGTCACACACACGAAACGGTGTTTGGAATTATATTAGAATCTCTATTTGTAATAATGATAGTTAATATTTACTGTTATAAAATTCGATGGGATAGTTCGATAAATAAATATCGCGTTACTATTGATATAAATTTGATATTAATAAAAATCGCTACTAGTGATATAAATTTAGCATTAGTAAAATCGCCATTAATACAAACTTGACAATTGATGAATATAAAATCAAAGGGTCACATTATAATTCTTGGTGTTTCAAATTTCTAACTTTCATGATTTTCATGATTTCATCAAAACTAAGCTTTGAAATATTTAGGTTTACCAATTCAATATCACAAAATTTGCATTTCAAAGGCTTTCCACTCACATCTAAAATTTCGAGAGACAATCGTGCAAATGTACCCTTACACATATTATTCGAAATTGAAAAAAAATTAATGGAACTTCAAGAATTGGATATATTGATCCGAATGGAATAATGGCGGAGCCCAAAATAATGGAATTCAGTTGAAGAACACCCCCAGCCCAAATTCCTAATCCCTTTCTCATGGAAGTCCAATTGCAACACAAATTATCTGTATTGACTTTCTCTTCTTTGTTACATTCAAATTTAAACTTAACATCGATCCAACTAAGATGAATGTCTCTATAACAAAAAAAAGAAACAGATCTTCTATAGGCTTGGGTCGTATTGTAAAATTTAAATTGACAATTATAACTGCCGTTGTAACGTTAATAAATTTATTGGATTTTATGGAATGAAGTATTGGTCGTGCGGTGCTAGTGTTAATTCTCCAAGAGGAGAAACCACGTAATGGTCTTGGAAAATCGGTCCGTTACATAAAATACTTTTGAGTTCAAATATTAGTGTGTTTTCAAGTACTTTTGTTAATTTAATGTATTTTTGTATTGTTTTGTAGGTATAGAAATAAATGGGAGAAAAGGTAAAAAATCTGTGCAAGTGCTGTAATTTCAATGTCAATTTTGACCACAAAGCAATTCGATTTTGCAAAACTCAAAACATAGAATTTGTAAATCTACATCTTAGTTTTCCATAACCTTGTTAATCACCTCAATCGGAGTTCATACGAAAAAATTATAACTATTTTTCAGAAGTCTCGCACTGCAGCGGGAAAGACCCGCGTTGCAGCGGCGTTCCCCTGCCCCAATTTCTGCAGTGCTTTTTGGGACTACAACATGAACTATTTCATATTGCAACACCATTCTTCTACATCTAAAACAAACCTTAACGCAATGGTGTTGTAGCGTCAACATTCTGACGCATTTTTGATGTGAAAACAACACTCCAGGGGGGATTTTTGGCGTTGCAACACGAACTCTCTGACCTGAAATGTAAGATGAGTTATTTTGACTCATTTTGATGGGAATAAGTGGAGAGATCTGGAGAGAGCAAGAACGGGAACACGGAGAAGGCAAGAGATTGAAGATTGGATAAAAAAAAATTCCACAGTACAAATTTGAATTTCTTCTCTTCTCCCTAATATTACTTGAATTTTGTATTTGGGATATTGTATTGAACATATGTTTACATTTATGAAATTCTTGATAATATTAGTTATGGATTCCGCTATATTGTGTTAAAGTTTCTATCTAGGGGTTTTGAATATCTTTGTGTGAATTATGCCTTGAGACTTTAAGTTGTTGTTAATTGAATTTCATATCTCGATCATTTGTATATATTTATGCGTATTTGCTAATTTATACAAGAGGCAAATTAGATATTATAGATGTGTAAGATTAAGCAGTCTAGAGGTGATAATCTTGCATATTGAGATCAGAGAAATACAACCTATTATTTTGAGTGCAAGAGGCTAAATAATTTGGGTAGCCATTTGATGAGTAAGGCTTAAAGATTAGATAAGTACTTGAGTTGAATAGATATATTAATTCGAATAATTATACAAATTATCTCACTTGGCATTTGAGAAGTGGATGTGAGGTTAATTTAGACACCCACAATTAATGATTGAGTATGAATTCAATTAACAAGTTAGAGGAAAAACATAGGTTAGCAAAGTGATATCAAACCCCCTAGAACATTTGTTCAGAGAAAATCCATATTTTAGTTTATTTTTGTATTTATATTTATTTTAGTTGTTTTAGTTTTATTTATATAAATCCAAAATTTGACCGTTTAAATAAAATTAGGTTACTATAATCGCGGTACTTACTGACGATCTAAACCAATATATGTGAATACGACAATCCTACTATTCCTATACTATTAAAACTTGACCCGTACACTTACGGTATTGTAGCGACAAATAAATCGCTACCAAATTTTTAGCACCGTTGCCAGGAATTGTTTTTGGATTGTTGTTAATATTGTGAATAAGTAACTTGAATTTAATTTAAGCATTTATTTATTCATTTATTTTCTAATTTTTGTTTTTGAGTTTTGTTTGTATTGCAAGGTACCTGAAGATGTTTGATCAACAAGTCCTCTTACAATTTTCTCAACAAGATTCTGAGCCATTCTATTGTGTTTGAAAATGATACAAAGAGTTGCTTATTCGGTTCCTTAATCATGGTTTCCTGAAGGAGTGTCAACCACTAAACTTCCTCGATGGGTTACAAGTCGCAACAAGAACTTGGGTGGAAGGAAGAAATGGTACCACCTCTTTTTACGACCTAATCGCGAATGAAGCCTATTTGTTGATAGAAGACATGGATGATTTTGACTATCGGAGTTGGAATTATTTAACAAGTCACCAAACCTTGAGGGATAGTTCCAACATTTCGGCACTATGGTTTGACACCCCACATTATCAAGCAGAGTCGTCTTCTACCCTTGAAGCCCTTCAAGACCTACTTGCCCAATTTATGAAGGAGATAAGATAATTTTTGTAGGAAACAAGGCAAAGATCAGAAGAGACAAAAACGAAGTCTTCTCTTACTTATGAAGAATGTATTGCCTGGGCGGAGGAGACAAGGCTCTGTATGGAGAAGAGGGATATGATAGAGATCGTTCATGATTTACAAGTTGAATCTCCGTTCAACTCCATTGACACTATGATAATGACGGTGGCAATGAGAGACACACAAGCCACATTCAAATGTGAAAGTCACCATGAGGAACCGGGTACAAGTGAGAGGAACTTGCGTGTGTTTTATAACGATGATTTGAATGAGGAGAAAACCCAAAAATTGATTAACGATGAAGGATCGCAAGATGAAAATGATGAGTCTTCATTGTTTGAGATCCAAATTGTGATGCCACTACCGGTCAAAGACGATCACAACTATGAAGATTCGATGTGGCTCACTTGTCCTCCATCACTTTTAGCAACATTCATTTAGGTTCACTAAGCACATAAGACGGAGCTGAGTCACATTGAGAGTATGTTCCTAACACTGTCACATCTCGCCAAGCTTGAGGGCATTGAAAATTAAGCTTCATTTGTTGTGTTGTATGACATATATTATGGGCGGAAGTCGCTTTTTGACGAGCCATTCTCTGTTGTCAAGCCAAGGACATTAAACCAGGCACTTCTTGGGAGACAACCCAAGTTTTTAAAATAATGGGCCTAAGGATGCAAGCTATGGAAGAAAGACCCATACTAGTCACTTTTCTCGGAGCATCATCGTTGACCGAACTAGGAGGCGAGATTGTCTTGCCTCCCCGGTACGTGTTCTTATTCCCTTATGCTTAATATGAATACATGCTTTACTTTGAATTTTGGGGTGGGACACATGTTGGCTTATGTTGGTTTGGGTTAGGAAATACTTGTGTGTGTGACTTTTCTTCGTATAACCTGTGGTCGTGTTTTTAGTTTCTTTTCTTTAGGTTGTTTGAATAAATTGTGAGTTTTGTTAAGATGGAATGACTTAAAATCGATGATGAGTATAGACACTTGATGTTTTCTTAGGTCTTTTGAAATGTATGCCATTGAGATTTCTGTGTGCTTTACTCGTATTGATTGAAATTCACTCTTGACTCATTACACTTGAGCACCTTGAATCACAATCTCTTGGCCTTTTGGGTACTTGGAAAATATTTTTGTGCTTTAGGTAGACTTTGACATCTTGTGAACACTAGAACCCATTCAAGTAAAACCTGAGGTGAGATACTAGGTTATGTGTGATTGGAAAGATGATTTAGGCATTAATTTTGGACCGTTTGGGCCTTTGAAGCTAACCTTGAAAAATTATTTATCATTCGTTACTCCTGTTGAGCATTATTGTCTAATTCTTTTATTATCTACATTTGGACATCCACCCCACTAAATGCATTTCCACTTCCTAAACCCATCAGTTATTGTCATTGTTGCATGAATCATTGAGCGAAAGGACTAGCATAGGTTATGTTTGGAATGTCATTGGTGGAATGAGTTGTGTAATTAATTTTGTTTGTTTTAATTGTTTGTGTTGCAAAAAAAAAAATTAAAAAAATAAAAAATTATTCGTTGTAGTATGATGGTGAGTATTCCTGCCTAGTATTTTCGTGCAACATTGAGAACAATTTTGATTTTGAGTTTGAGGGTATGGCTCTTACCTATGTTGTAAAAAATAAATAAATTGTGTTTTAGTTTGTTTTATGAATAATATCTTATGGGATTGATTAAAAGAATACATGTGATGAAAGGGGGAGTTGATGAAATTTTTTCTTGGAAATCTTGAAAGATCCATGAGTTGTGATACATGTCTAAGGTGATTTGAGTTTAAAAATGACATTTTTATCTATCTTTTACCCTAGACATACATTACAACCCGTAAAATCCTTTTGATCTTCAATGACATATGTACCTACACAATTAGTAGAGAGTGACACGAAAAATAGGCTTATGGTTGTTTTGAAATTCACAATCTAGAGAGTGTTCATTGTTTCCTTAGCAGATAAATCTATTCGAAATTCGATTGGTTGGGTCAGAGTGATTGTGCAGGCACTTACACATTAAGAGTTTTGAGTGGGTTGAAATTGATACTAAAAGTCGAAATTCTAGATAATCTCAATGTGCGCATTTTCTTTGAGCTTAGATAATTTTGTACCGTTGGAGATTCTGGCAATGTTGTTGATTTGATACATAACTCACAATTTTATCATTAGCATTTTAGTACTTGATTTGTTTTCTTTTTGCATGAGAATAAGCAAACATTTGAATTTGAGGGTATTTGATGAGTGGTTTATTTATCAACAAGTCAAATATTTTTAAATTCAAATATTTGTGTGTCTTTTCAAGCATTTTTGTTAGTTGAATAAGTTTTTATGTTGTTTTGTAGATATAAAAATAAATGGGAGAAAAGGTAAAAAATCTATGTAGGTGTTGTAACTTCAAGATCTATTTTGACCACGATTTAATTTTATTTTGGCAAAACTCAAAATATGGAAGTTGTAGATCCATGTCTTAGATTTTCATAGCCTTTTGAATCACCTCAATTGGAGTTTATACGAAGAAGTTACGATTATTTTTAGAAGTCTCGTGCTGCAGCAGGAAAGACCCGCGCTGCAGTGCCAACAAAGTGGCTCTACAATGCCAATCTCTTGCCCCAATTTCTGCAGCATGAACTATTTCGCTCTGCAGCGCCATTCTTCTACACCTAGAAAAAATCCTAATGCAATAGCGCTGCAACGTTATTTGATTGGGGCTGCAGCGCCAACGTTCTGACGTGTTTTTGATGTGGAAACGGCGCTGCAGCGCTAACTCTCTGTCTTGAAACATAAAATGAGATTTTTGGCTCATTTTGACAGGAGGAAGAAGAGATATTGGGAGAAAGCGAGAACAAAAACATGGAGAAGATGCGAGATTGAAGATTGGATCAGAAAATTCTCCACAATACAGATTTTGCTTTTTTCTTTTCTCCCTAATATTACTTGAATTTTGTATTTGGGATATTGTATTGAACATATGTTTACATTTATGAAATTATTGATAATATTAGTTATAGATTCTGTTGTATTGTGTTAAAGTTTTTATCTAGGGGCTTTTGAATAGCTTTGTATGAATTATACCTTGAGACTTTAAGTTATTGTTAATTGAATTTTATGTCTCGATCATTTGTATTTCTTTATGTGTATTTGCTAATTTATGTGAGAGGTAAATTAGATATCATAGATATGTAAGATTAGACATTCGAGAGGTGATAATTTTGTATATTGAGACCGGAGAAATACAATCCTTATTATATTGAGTACGAGAGACTAATATAATTTGGATAATAATTTCATGGGTAAGACTTAAAATTGGATAATTACTTGAGTTGAATAGAGATATTAATTCGAATAATTATACAAATTATCTCACTTGGCATTTGAGAGGTGAAAGTGAGGTTAATTTAGACACCCATAGTTAATGATTGGATATGAATTCAATTAACAAGTTAGAGGAAAAGTATAATTTAGCAAAGTAATATCAAACCCTCTAGAACATTTGTGCATAGAAAATCCATACTTTAGTTTGTTTTTGTATTTATATTTATTTTAGTTGTTGTAGTTTTATTTTTATAACCCCAAAATTTGATTGTCTAAATAAAGTTAAGTTACGATAATCGCGGTACTTAGGGACGATCTAAATCAATCCCTGTGGATTCAATAACCCTATTTTTCTTATACTATTAAAACTTGACTCGTACACTTGCGGTATTGTAGCGACAAATAAACCGCTACCACTCCGGCTATGCGGATAGGCAAACGTAAGGATGTGAATAATTTTTGAAAAAGATACAACACGCAAAAATATCAGTATGGTTTGATTATATTTCAGTTAACATAAACTGGCCTTTAGGAGGTATAGAACCTAATATTAGAAAAATATCCATTTAGTGTTGGCAATGTGACTTCAGTATGCTAAATACAACTAGGGGCATTAATAAATTCAAAACACCCACAACTACATAGCTGGCCAACAGAGAACTCAACGTTAACCTGGAATGCATCCTATGACAATTTGAGACTGATGGGTTCAATTCTTCAGTAGGGAAGACCAAGGATAATTTATTCTTAGTGGATATAAGGTGTATTACCACCGAGCTATTTTCTGTTTGTACTAACATCTGAAATGACATTGAAATAAAAGTCTTCACTGTAGATAATAACGAGTGGAAGTAAATAATTACCAAGAAAATAATTTAAGATCAATAAAATACACCAGTAGGAGTAACCTTTGCCCCTATCTATTTTCAACTGCGATCATTATATTTCTTTGAGGTGTCTCATCATTTTTGGGTGTTTATGTATTTATATGTGTTATTTCTCAAAACAAATTCTCAAAATAAATAAAAAAAATGTTGTATCATAATCTGTGTTTTCATATCTGTATTTGAATCCCATTGAGATGGCATCCCCAATATTAACGTGATAGATCAATCTCGGAAGGGGTTAGAATAATAGATTAAGCATTTAGAAAAATAGATAAATGACATATAAATAGGTTGTGTCTAAGCATAACCCCTAGCTCAGGAGAACTAACTATCTTTGCCTTAGTCGGGCTCATTTCACCAACCATCTGCATTGTTACCCGAGCAACAATTTTGTCACTTGAAGCAAAACGCTGTTGTTAAGTGCATTTGATTACCTTCATCATCGACTTTCAAACTATAGTTAACATGATCAAATCTAGCAAAACATTGCTGTCAAGTGCATTTGATTTCTACAAAGAACCCTACATATGTTAGGAAACTTCATGTTATTGCCAAATAATGAAAATGAGATACTTGTAGCTAAAAGATGCACTAGAACAAAAAAACATTAAACGAATCATTATAATGTCTTCTCTAGTGAATGGTTTATCAGTGAGCAGCTCCTTCTAGTTCTTTGTTTTAAGGTTTAATTATTTGTTTGCCTATGCACCAATATAAAAATTACATAAGAGAGCTAAACAAATTTGAGAGAAAAAAAACATACTACAAACAATGATAATTAGACACTGAACCGCATTAGAACAAAACAAGTACAACAGTGATAATTGGACATCAAGCTGCATTCGAATTATAACTCTTTTCGTTGGATAAGCATATCGACCACTAAATGGACTAACCTTGCCAACTCTAGAAAAGAAATTGTACACATCTCTTCAGTATGTAAGTCCATATTTGTAAATGAAGAAATTGAATTTGAAAATAACATAAGATTTGAGTTTTTTAAGATATTGGTGAAGTTGCTAAATTTAAAAATAGCAATCCAAGAAAACCGAAACAACTTTTTATATCACGAGAACCAACATGTAAAGTCATAATAGCTATAAGACTATCCTAGATAGTTTGTGATTTGAGAAAATTGAATTTCAGGAAATTCAATTTTCTTTTTTTTTTTTTGGGCTAGGATTTGTTTTGTCTTGTTATTTGTAGAATCTTCACTAAATCAACCTCACAAAAACCTAATTTGAATAAGAAACAAATTCATTTGCTTACGAAATATGGTTAATTTTCTTTGCTTACTCCAACTTTAGAGTCTTTATGTAACAACTCGGTCTTTTAGGGCCATTACTCGGTTTTTTCCTTTTATTTTTATAGAGAAGTAGAGGTAAAAGACAAACCACTCCACCACGCATCCGCTGTACCACTCTGATAAAAATTAAAATAACAATAGGTGTGACCTCGACTTGATGTTACCCAACTAATAAGAAATATACACTAACTGTTAACTAACACTAATTTTTAGAATTTACTCACTCAAAATTCAATTATACCTATCCAAATTTTTTGTTACACTATAAAAGTTTAAACCACTGATTACCGACAACTGCCCTGACAGTCTCAAAAGCCACATCACCCTCTAATTCTATCTAACGCCAGTGGTGGACCCATCTCTAACTGAAGTACCTGACACCAAATATTTTATCGGTGTATTGTCTTCAAAATATATAAAAAAAATTATGGATCAAGCACATTTATCAAAATTCACTCTCCAAAATAGAATATAGCCACAGTGATATTTTCGAAAACTGAATATGGCACCGAATAACAACGAAATTCACAGATATCATCAAGATATATTAATTGAATATAAATCAATCAATTGAATCCCTTTTATATAATAAAATACTAGAGACATATTTTTCTACTATTTATATGATTGTTTTACCTCACGATTGAGAGTTATAATGGTACTGTAACCTATACAACTATGCAATTTAAGGTTGTCATCAATGTTAGGGTCATTCAATATCTCCAATGGTAGGAGGCAATAGATGTTATAAACCACCATATCATGATGATAATCATTATTATCAATAACAACAATATATGTTAATCACCTGCAAGACTTGTCTTCCTGTTACGTTACAACAGAACGTCCTATAGAACATGTATTTCTATTAGGAGCAACAACATCCTACATGACATACCTTCCTGTCGGGATCACATTATGACATAATAGTATAATAATAAAAATCATTTTTCACATTTAACCGTTTACTTGATCCATTTAACGTTATAAAATAATCAATTTTAATAAACTTTTTTTTTCACACTTTAATCCGAAAATATAATTTGACAATTTATATAGAAGACATTAGACTTACCTCGAAAATTGCGCTGCTAATAGGCTATCGTTGAAGTATTGTAGTAGTCGGCGTCGCCTGCGAACCTAACAACGGCAGAGCTTAAATTAAGAATTTAACTAATAAATCTAATATGGAATGCAATGTGTGACTAAAATGTAAATTTTTTCATTCCCAAATGTTTGTAATTATTCAAAATTTATTAAAATTAAATGTCCTATTTTCTTAAATCAATATTAATTGTACATAATAAAATAGTATTGCTATACTTATAAAATCTATCAATGAGTAATTTAATTTATGAAAATAACTAACAATTAATAAAAAATACTAGTTAATAAAAGCACTAAAATAATATTTTCAAATAATTTTTGTAATTTATTTTACAAATTAAAATACACAAAACACCCCCACACCTATATATATATTCACATATTTAACACACCCATATATATACACACACGTCTACACACATTGAATACACATATAACACAATACATGCACACCCTTATATATATATATACACCCACAAACATATATACATATGTACACACATAATTACCTATATATATATGTGTGTGTGTATGTGTGCATAAACAGAAAAGGTTAGAAAACTTAGAGAGAGAAGATTACCTGGAAAGAAGAATGAAAAAGAGAACATGGCATCAAGACAACAATTAAAAAATTTTAAGTTTCTTTTTCCTATTTATATCTCTTTATCACCCCCTTCGCTTATCTCTGCTTTGCTCATTTGTTTTTTCAAGCTTCCATGTGTGTCTCACATTATCATTGTGTCCCACATTATCATTGTTGTTTTGTTTGGTGGTTAGATCTTAGAGATGTCACGTTTTTTTTTTTTTTACAATTTGTTTTTAAAACTTGTTGTTATCTCCAAAAATCATATATATATATATATATATATATATATATATATATATATATATATATATATATATATATATATATATATATATTTTACCCAAAACCTTATCCAAATTTGCAATGATTTTTGGCAACTTATAAAAAATAATTACATACACACCCGACTAAAATTTTTAAAATAACATTTAAATTCAAAGTTAAATTGGCATTTTAAAATAACAACTATCATTAATTCAATTAACCTATTAATCCCTAAATTTATCAAAATGAATTTTTATAAATATCATAATGACCCCTAGAAATTTAAAAATAAAATAAAATTAAAAATAAAATATTTGACCAAAATATTTTTTTAAAATATTATGAAAATACAAATAAAAATATACACGTAAAATAAATCTGGTCTTACACTTTAATACCCAAATCTTTGCAGAAGTTTCTTACAAATTCTTCGAGATCACTTTCTAAGTTGTTCAAATCCTTTAAGGACACATAAAGTTTAAATCACTGGTCGAATTAAAGATAAGCCAAAATATATAAAAACAACGACTTAACGGAATTTAACAACAACAATTAAGCCTTTTGTCCCACTCATGTAGGATCAGTTACATGAATCCGTTTACGCCATAGTGATCGATCAAGGGCCATCCCCCCAGTCAGGTTCAATGTTATTAAATCAATTCTAATAGTCTCGTCCAACGTCTTATTAGGTCTACCTCTCTCTCTAGTAGCCTCTGCACTTGAACTAAATCATATTTTTTCACTGGTGCTTCAATGAGTCTCCTATACACATGCCTAAACCATAATAAAAGATTTTATCTGATTTTCTCTTCGATGAGTACTATTCCTAAATTCTGTATATCAGTTTCATTCTTAATTTTATTCATTCTCGTTTTCCTACTTATCCATCACAGCATCCTCATTTCTGTCACCTTAATTTTTTGGATATGTGTCATTTTTACAGCCCAATATTCTGAATCATACAGAAGCCTTGGTCCTATAGAAATTTTGTAGAATTTTCCTTTAAGTTTCAACGGAATCCTAGAATCATAAATCACTCCAACTGTACTCTTCCACTTTAACCAACCTGCCTTGACTCTATGTGTAATATCATCATTGATTTCGTCATTGCTCTGAATCATTGAAGCTAAATATTTAAAATTATTAACCTTTGGCACCTTTTCATCTCCAATTTTGACTGTACCAACATCTCTCTAGGTATTACTAAAATTGGAATGCATGCATTCCGTCTTGCTTTTACTAACCTTCAAACCTTGAGACTCTGAAATTTTTCTCCAATTTTCTAACTTAGTAATAAGACTTATTCTACTTTTGTCAACTAATACTATGTCATCCGCAAACAACATACTCCAAAGTATTCCATCTTAAATATATTTTGTGAGCTCATTCGTCACTAGAACGAAGAGGTAAGGGCTTAAAGATGATTCTTGATGTAAGTCTATATTAATATGAAATGCACAAGTATCTCCTCCTCCTGTTCGAACACTAGTGAATATACTTTCATACATATCCTTAATTACCTCGATGTACACATTAGACACCTGTTTCTTTCTGGCACCCACCACAAAACTACTCTGAATATCTGATTATAAGTCTTTTCAGATCCACAAATATCATATGTAAGTCTTTCTTCTTTTCTCTATATTTTTTCATTGATCTTCTAAGTAAATATACAGCTTCGGTGGTTGATCCAAATTGGTTATTTTCTATGCTCGTTTCATGTCTTATTTTATATTCTATCACTCTCTTCCAAAGTTTCATAGTATGACTCATGAGTTTTATACCCTGATAGTTCGTACAATTTTGAACATCCCTTTTATTTTTATAGATGGGCACTAAGATACTCATCCTCTAGTCGTCAGACATTCTTTTAGTCCCCAAAATGTCATTGAAAGTCTAGTTAACCACTTTATCCAAATATCTCCCAAACTTTTTCACCTCTATAGGGATTTCATCTGACCCTACTGTTTTTTCAATCATCATCTTCCTTAGTGCTATTTTAACTTCAGAAGACCAAATTCTTCTATGAAACCTATGAATCCTATTTGAAGATAACCGTGGCAACTCTAGATTCCCCGGCGTTGTTCTCATTAAAAAAATTATAAAAATATCTTTCTCATCGTTCCATAATCTTTTTATCCTTCACTTGGACCTTTTCATAAGTGTTTTTGATGTATCTGACACTTCCAATATCTCTAGTCTTTCGCTCACGTCGCCTAACAAGTTTAAATATATCCCTCTCTTCCTCTTTCGTGTCTAACTTTTGGTACAAATTATCATACGCCTTAAATGTTGATTCCTCAATTACTTTTCTCGCCTCTATTTTTGCATGTTTATACTTATCCAAACTCTCTCTACTTCAATATTTTTGCCATTATTTATTGGCTATATTCTTGTCCTGAACGACTTTTTGGACCTTCTCATTCTACCACTAACGTTCTTTATATCGTGGTCCTCCTCATCTACAATCTTCTACAACTTTTCTTCCTATCTCTCTAATACGACTAGCCATATCACTCCACATTTTGTTCACATCCTCATGTATCTTCCATAACTCATCATTCCTAATTTTATCCTTAAACAACTCCATATTTTCACCTTTTAGATCACTCCAACGTATCCTTGCATGTCTACTTATCTTTGATTCTCGTTTTCACCCTTGAAACTTTAAATCGGTTACTATTAATCTTTGTTGGGTAGCAATACTCTCTCCGCGTATGACTTTATAGTTATTACATATTAAACGACCACTCGTTCTAGTAAGGACAAAATCTATCTGGTTATTCCTCTGTCCACTCTTAAATGTGATAAGGTGCTCATCTCTCTTACTGAAATATGTATTTAGAAGGAATAAATTATACACCATAGCAAAATTTAAAATCATCTCACCCATTGCATTCTTCTTTTCAAATCCATACCTACCATGTACTTTCTCGAAAGTCTCAATTTTCTTCCCTACATGTCCATTCAAGTCTCCCCCAATAAATATTTTTTCTTAGTTAGGTATACTTTGAACAACTTCGTCCATTTTCTCCCAAAATTCTCATATAACATTTTCTTGCAATCCAACTTAGGGAGTGCACACACTAATAACGTTAATCATCTCCCCTCTAATCACCAACTTCATAACTATTATCCTATCGTCAATTCTCCTAATATCGAACACGCTATCCTTTAAATCCCTATCTACTATGATGCCTACCCCATTCCTATGTTTGTCCTTCCCCGTATACCATAATTTATACCCCGTGCTCTCAATTTTTCTAGATCTTTCTTCAATCCACTTAGTTTTCTACAAGTATAGAATATTAATAATTTTCCTACTCATCATGTCCACCAATTCTCGAGTCTCACCCGTCAGCGTTCCTATATTCCAAGTTGCCAACTTAAGCCTATTCTCATGGAATAACCCGTCCACCATAATGTGGCAACCCTCACACATTTGACACCTTATTAGGGCGAAAATAGGACGCGTTACGTCTGAGCGATGCCCTAGCCCATCACATCTATGTGGTGGAAATGGAGCATGTCCCTAGTAAGGAATGCTCCAACGTTTAATGTATTCAAATTCATGTCATAAAAGTTCTGACAAAATTTTACGCTGGCTGTTAGCTACCTAATGCAACCCTCCTCTTTTACTCGGATTTGGGACTGGCTGTGTGTAAAGAATAAAACATCGAACCCTATAGGCGGAGTTAACGACTTAACACAATTACTAATCAAAATTCAATAAACTCTCACAACAACATGAAACATGGTGTCTACGCAAATTAACTTACCCACAAGAGCTAGTCCTTTATGAGAGTATGATTTACTCAAAAATCAAGCTGGGGTAAAGAAAATTAGGAGAAGATTCTTCATTTACATAGTGGCTAATAAAATTGAAAATGTGTATGAAGCAACAAGAGGAGAAACATATACATTTAAGTAAACTAAACAAATAAATAACATTATATGATAAACAAACAAAACCTTGATTTGAATGATCTTTTCACCAATGTACATGTATTTCCCTTCAAATGATCCAAATTCTATCAGCTGGTACTGTAATAAGTGGAAAACAACATCAAAATGTTTGGAATTATCAAAATGTAATTTAGCAAAAACACAGTTAAAAATCGATCAGATCTAGTATTCAAATAATGGTGAAGGCGATAGCTATGTTGCGGTAGAGCTTACTTAAACGATGGCGATGGAGCTGCTTCATTGGAGATGGCATTGCAATGGTGGATGGATATAGAAATTTGGATGATTTCGTCCGATGATGGCGGCTTAATCGTAAGGGTTTCGTTCGGCCAAAGAGGATTTCGTTAGGTCATGAAGATGGTTGTAATGTGCTTGTAGGGCACAGATGAGAGGAGGGCTCAATTCAGAAAATGGGGTTGTATTTGATTGTAAGGCACATATGAGGGGATGGCTTAATTCGTGAAATGAGGTTGTAATTTGCTTGTAAGGCACATATTAGGGGGAAGGGACAATTCATGAAATGTGAACAACGGGATAGGCAAAAATTGTTTGGCACAAATTAAAATACGACGCCGTCGCATATATTAAAATTTTAATTTCATTTTTATCTTTTTTATGTATTTAATTTTTTATTAAACTTATTTTAAATTATTCTTTGCAATATTCAATTTTAGTTTTTTTCAATAACTGAATAATTCTTTTTAATTTTAAATTTAATTTTTTTTTTTTAATTCAAGATATCGATATCCAAATTCGACGCAAAAATTTGGAACCAAAATTATGACATTTAGCGGAAATTGGAATAAATTAGCGGTAATTAAATAATTTGCCAATAAAAACATATCATTAGTGACTATTTTTTAACTACCGCTAAAATAATTACCATTACTTCTCGTTTTTATTGTATACTTCTAGCGCACCTCTATATCAACTGAATCACTATAAAGGTCTAGTCCGTAGAACCGATGGACAACGCAGGTTGGTAGCATATAGAATATAAACGTATTTTGCTATTTGCTGCTACTAAAACTGATTTTAATTATTTTCTAAAATTCGGTAACCTAGCACACAAATTAAATCTATGCTTGGTGACGACTCCTTATTTTGCCTAAGTCTTTTAAGAGAAAATTGATGCATTTAAAACCTGTTCTCTTTACTTGTTTCAAAAAGGATTACATTTTTTTTATCGGAAAAACAGACGAGTCAAAGACATGTTCAATTGACCCGATTAAAGGGGTATAGTTAAAAAACAGAGGAGGAGAATCACCTCTGTCCTACTTATCCTTCTTCCAAGTGTTTTTTCTTCTTCATAATATTGACCCTTTACAATCTGGTCGAGCTACTTCCTACTCATCGCTCTTTGTTTTTCCATTACAAGCCACTTCTTCTTAAGCTCAAACTAGATATATGTATTATAAAGAAATGTACCCTCACATCTTGTGCCAAAGCATTAGTGAGAGTCTTTAGAGGACAACGAACCATCTCTTGACAGAACGGGACCTTTCAAACTCCACCCATAATGGTTACAACTATCTTTTCCTCTAGGTTTTTAGTATAGTTTGACTAGATCTTAAATCTCTCAAGATAAGAATCCAACATCTCGTCCTTCCAATACTTCACAGACAAGAAGTGGAACATCTTGTCCTTCTAGGTTTTACGTTTACGCCTGTAGTTGGCAATAATACCAATTCTCTTATATTATCCTAACTGCTGTATCTTGGGGCTGAGTGGTCATTGTGGGCGAGGTTGGTTATGTCCAATCCAAGCTTCACTTGGGCCTATTTCAGGCTACTTAAATGGGTCTTTCTTATTGGACTTGAAAGTATTTGGTGTGGCCCATTGGTTGATTCGATTCATCAATTATTCATTCCCTACTCTTGGGGCCAATCAGTGAATCCATGAGTTGCGCCTCTTAACTATTATTTTTTTTTTTTAAATATTTGATAAATATTTATCTTAACTACTTTTTTTTTTTGACATTTTTCAGTTAACTCGGATGGATAGTGACTAGTTCATATACAATTTGAAAAATTTAAAACAAAATGTAATTAATTTCAAGCTCAACTCTTTTATTTGTTGATGTAGGTCAATAATCTCATTGTTTGGAATGAAGGTCAACTTTTCTAACGAGTCAAGTTCCCTCACATTTAATTTCATGGTCTACCCTTTTATTTGGTGATGTAGGACAAGTTTGTCAAACCAATTGTTTTTCTATTATTAATTGAGGTGTTTGAACATAAATTGCAAATCTATTGACTTTGAATTGATCAAAGTAATGGCTGGTCAAAAATAAGGAAGTCTTATTTAAATGACAATGATTTGAATAAATTATACATATTAAAAATTATGAAATATTTATGCTTTCGTCCTTGTCGATCATGGGGAGTCTCCTTATCAAAGATCCCAACCATAGAAATCCTCACCGAGATCGACCTCTATCATCTAGTCTGTTTTGAGTCAAAAGACAATAATTGATCCACAAAAATCAGAAAAATATATTTAATTTTATGAACAAATAAATTTTTTTAAACAAATGGTTGAAGAGACGCATTAGATAACCGTTAAGTTACAATATTACATAAAAAATTGTTTACGTGGTTTTAACAAATGAAGTCCTATTTGCGGCTTTAAATCAAATATCAAATTATTTTGTTACATAAAGAATTATCAATAATTCAATCGAAAAAATCTCAGGCCTATCCATTGCAACAATTGTACTTTAGCTTCCTCCAAATTCCTGAAGGAAATCTATGGCTTATTGAAACCTCTGGTATCGCCACAACCCATTATAGACGACGGCAATTTCCCCACTTTCTCAATCGCTTCTTCAAACACAATCCCCATTCCCATAAAGAAATGCGCTTCTATTGCTCTCATGAACTTGAACATGAACATGGTCAATCCTCTGGCTCTCATGCTCTCCGCCATGAACATGGTCAATCATCTGGCTCTCATGTTTTTGGGGTTTGTTTTAATGGAGGTTTTGGGAATACCGGTAGAGGCGGTTAGAGTACGGCACTACAAATGGGAGGTGAAGTACGAGTACAAGTTGCCGGATTGTTATAAGAAGCTGTAGATCAACATCAACGGCAGAACTCCGCGCCAGTTGATGGCCACGTTCTCGGCAACAGACCGTTCTTGAGCTCCACGACCATCGTGTACCCTTGCTGCACCGTCGGCCCCGGGGTTCTGCTGTTGATAGTGATCAACAGCTTCTCATAACAATCCGGACGTGTACTCGTACTTCAACTCCCATGTGTAGTGCCGTACGCTAGCCGCCTACGCCAGTATTCTCAAAACCTCCATTAAATCGAACCCCCAAAACATGAACTTGAACATGGTCAATCCTCTGGCTCTCATGTTCTCCGCCATTTTCTTAAATTTCTTCTACACAAATTCAATTTTTCAGCTTCCTGGGAAGTATATTAACTATTTTGCTATACATATAGAGAGACAGACAGACAGACAGAGCCCCGCCGGGGGGGGGAGAGAGAAGATTAATGACTTATGGGTCAATCATAGTTGCTGAAACAGGTTCAAAATAGAAGAAAGGTAGTTTGGTACGACCAAACTTCATAAAATAATCTTATCTGTTTATATTTATCAAAATCAATCTCAACTGTTAAGGTTTAGTTTGACCAAACTTTAGTTTTTGAGTAAAAGTGTTGTTTATAGAAGTCGGTTTAAAGTGCTAGTTGAAAAATTAATTCAAAACGCAGGAAGGTGTTTGGATGTGTTATTTAATTGTGTTGTTTATCAGAATCAGTTCAAATTTTATAACTAGAATAATTTTATAATGTATATTTCCTTTAATACGCTTTGCGAAATATTAATATATCATCATATTTTTAAACACATGTAGGGATCAATTGGCTGACCATCAAAAATTAAGAATTCCAAAGTGTAAAAAATATTTCTATAACTTCTCTGATATACCCACTTGCTCAATAAGTGTAGAGAGAGAGAGAAAGCACAAGATAAGTGTAGAGAGAAAGCACATCATAGGCGTGAATAGGGGTGGGCACGGGTCGGGTACGCCAAAAATAGGGCTAACCTGCCACCCGACTTGAAGCATGTCAGATGAAGGGAGTGTGAATCTGTTGCTGACTGTACAGTACATGTAATCCGAAAATGTTTGGGTTTGGCGGGTTTTGAGTAAGGTGATCACTAGTGCAAAAAAGAGAAACAGGTTACAGGCTTATCCAGAAAGCAAAAATAGAACAGAGAAGAGATAAGATGATCGCGATACACTGATGAACGATTGAAGAACAAAAATAGAAATCAAACGCTAATCAACTGTAAGGGATAATTCTAAATGCACAAATAGAAATAAAAACATTCAAAAATGAAAACCCTAAACAAGCATTAAAAAATGAGGAGTGAGGACTGTTGAAACTCACTGAGTCACCGTCGAGCCCTCAATGTTAGTTGTTGATGCGAGGATCTGATTTTGAGTCATCGTCGATCTCTCACAGTCGATCTCTCACCGTCACAACCACAAGAACAACTAGAATATGAGGATCTAATTCGGTGCTTCGAAACACAATGCATTCTCTCACCGTGATGGCCATATTCAAAAAATGAATCGAAAACGAAAATAATGAAGAAGGAAAAGGGAGTACTTGATCTTGAGAATCAGAATAAGTGAACAAATTTCGAGGTATTGAATTGCTTCGACACTTCGTCTGGAGGAACGGATAGAAAAAGGAGCGGTGGCGCTTCATTGTGAGGACTGAGGATTGTGAAATCATCTTGGCTAAAAAAAAAATTATTTTATTTTCACCACTTTTATATTACGATTTAAAAACAATTATTTTTAGGATCAAAATAAAAAAATTTATAGAAAGGATAAAAAAAAAGGTTTATAAAAACTATTTTTGGACAATATTGATCAAATTAAAATAAATCTTGAAAAATTTACCATATTTTATTTGGTCAATAATAATTTCTAAAAAATAAATCAAGCGAAATCAAAATTTTGAAAAATTTCATTTCGTCCTAAAAATTTAGATATTTTTAGAAATTCGTGAAATTGACAAATAATGAAAAATTATTTTTTAATTTTGAACAATTCACTTTTTATTTTTCAAAATCATTTTAGGAGAATTTTGAAAATAATTAAAAAATTAAAAACAAACATAGAAAGAACAAATATATATATATACTAGCGTATAACCCGTGCCTGAAGGCACGGGCATAAAACATACATCATCTATTTGAACAATTATATCAATTTATTTTATTATTCAACTTTAAAATGTTGCATCAACAGAAACAATTACAGTCACAATAATACTTTAGGATAAACAATATTTGTTGTGGATAAAGATCCATATTCGGGAAGAAGTACACTTAATCGATCAAATGATGTACACCTTGATAAGGCCACATATAGTTGACCGTGACTAAAAACCGGTGTAGTCAAATCAACTCCAACAAATTTCACTGATTGTCCTTGTGATTTATTTATTGTCATAGCATACGCCAAACGAATTGGAAACTGGCGCCTTGTCATTTGAAAAGGAAATTCAGAAGACGATGGCGTCAAGGATATTCTCGGAATGAACGCCAAATTTCCTGCTTTATCCCCTGTCAATATTCGAGCTTCTATTACACGCAAAGAACACCTGACAACCATTAATCGTGTGCCATTACAAAGTCCATCACTTGGTGCGATATTTCTCAACAACATAACTGGACATCCAATTTTCAAATCTAATTTGAACAGAGGTAATCCTGGAGGATCTAAGGAATTCAAGTACTCGTTAGGATAACGATTTGTAATTTGACAATCGGCTCCATCATCTTCAGACATTTTATCTGCGGCCAGATATGTGATCATTTCTCCGGAAAAAATATTTAAAGCAGCTGAATTAATAACACTAACATCGTCATTTCTTGCAGAAAGAATAGAACGTTCAGTTAGAAATGTAGGGGTAACAACACTGGGTATGCCTAGATGTGGATAAACTGAAGATATTAGTTCAACCACATTACGACACTTGTGTATGGTTGACGGCAACTGTACGATTTCATGCGGATCACTGCCAACCTATTTAAAGAAAAAATAAATGTAAATGAATAATTTAGTATCAAAGCATATATAAGTAATCTATTACAAAATGCTAAAATATATTTAAATGAAATATTACCTGAAGTAAATATCTCGAAAACTCTGCATTTTCAATGTTCCTACTATTTAGGCGCATGTTTAAATTCAAAGTTAAGACATGTATATCATTCCAAAGGTACGAACGTCTCAACGATGCTGCCATAATTTGTTGACGGACACCTTTAGGTATAACAGGTAGAATTTGCCGAAAGTCTCCTCCAAGAACGACCGTGATACCCCCGAATGGATTTGGATTACTGCAAATATCTCGTAGCGTGCGATCCACAGACTCAACGCAGTACTTATGTTGCATCGGAACTTCATCCCAAATGATTAACTTTGTCTCTCTAAACAATTCGGCATGCAACGATTGTTTACTGAAATGACAAATTGAATTATCAAGAATATCTAAAGGGATGCGAAATGTGGAATGTGCAGTTCGACCTCCTTCAAGTAGTAGCGATGCAATACCGGACGATGCCACAGTAATGACAATATGACTGTTACTACGACATTTTGCTGCTATGGTATTATATAGAAACGTTTTTCCCGTACCAGCACTACCATTCAAAAAAAACATTTTTCCTAAATTTCCGAACACTGATGAAGTGATTGATTCGTATGCAGCACGTTGGTCTTCATTGAGACGATCAATATTACACTGCACATTCCTTTGTTGTGCTTCACTTTGCATTTGACGATGTTCCCATATTAATCTATTTCCAACTACCATATTCCAATTCTGGACAGGTTGTGGAATCGAAGGAAAATCTACTAAGCTCTTGCCTGATTCTTGAAGTAATTGATTCAAAAGGTACAAACCGTAGTCTTTAATCTGTGCCTCGCTTGGGACGGGTATAAAAAATAACGTGCGAACTTTATGTGAGAGATCATCACATATATGCATCCAAAATTGATCCCACAATTCACACGGATTTAAAGGGGAGCATTGTGTAAGAATGACGCAAAATAATCTTCTCAGTTGATATCCAGTACTCATAATAGACGTCTCTTGAAGACATTGTATCCATTCACTATCATCTTCCAATAGCCCTCTTGCTACACATGCGGCTTTGAACGTCGCATGTTCAACATTGTTTACAATGCGTAGACACCTAAATGATTGCGGCCCTTTTACTACAGTCAATAGTAGACGCAGATAAAATCGTTCACCCGAATTGGGAGGCGCAAAATACATTCTGCCGATGGCAAATCCCCTCTGGCGTGGCTTCCAAAATTTTTCAGTTTTATTCCAAACAAAATGCTGAGGAAACTCTTGATAAGTATACACACGTGCAGAAGCATGTGCATCACAATATGAAAAAAATTCTGTTAGAGTCGACTTCTGTGACTGAGCTCGAGAAATGATAGACTCTACTGTTTCAGTAGGATTGAAGACAACCTGATGCATTCCAGGCAAATGGAGCGCCAATCGAACAACTGTTGGATTCTCATCGTGCAAAGGAAAACTCAACAATCGCCAGGCTGCCTCAGAGGGTCCAATGTATCTTGCATCAAGATATTGCTTGATCTCATCCATCATTCCCAAAATCAATGTCGTCATATCACCTCCTTTATAGATATACTTGTGGATATATTTGACGCACCTAATCCCAGCGCATACTTCAACATTAATATGACAGTCGAACATCTTGGAAAGGTACGGATTATATGGGACGACGTCTCTATTATCAACTTGTTGCCCCCTCACGGTATAAACTTTGCCATTATCACGACGACGGTAAATGGGATATCCATCTGAATCCATCGCTGTATACTCCGCAAAATCTCGTGGATACCTCTTAGTGCATCTGCCGTTCTCCATGCACGGGGCTTGACAATTTCGAGCACCACATGGTCCGTGAACCATGCATTTTTTTATTGTCTCGAAAAGTTCTGGCTCTTCATTTGGATCTGGAAATTCAGCACAAACTATTCTGTCTACTTGGTCGCACGTTCGAATTTTATCTTGATTATCAAGAAATATCAATAAGTGCATGTGCGGCAGACCTCTTTTCTGGTACTCAATTGTAAAAACATGGGCAACTTTTTTTCCAAATACTCGAGTGCTTTCAATCTCTTTCATTAGAGCAATTCTTTTTAACTCGAAAACGCGAGCAATTAAGTCTGGACGGTCAGTTGGTTGTTGATGAGGCAATAAAGCTTCAGTGATTTCTGTCCAAGTTGGATTCGCAGTCATGGTAAGAAACACATCAGGGTGATGGTGGTACCGGGTTATGACCATTGAATCTTGGAAGATTTCAAACATATGTCTTGGACTACCAATAAAAGATGATGGCAAAATCATTCGTTGACCTATTTGATTAGGTTCCATCCCATCTAATGCCACATCAGTAAGACTTTGATAGAGTTCACTACGAAGATTTGGTTGATGTTGCCTAAAGTAATTCAACCTATTTTGCTCGGTCGCAGCCCAAGCATCTACCAAGAACTCTTGAAATAATTTTCCTCCCCTTAGAATTGTCGAATACTCTGTCGGCCTTTCAAAAATACGGTAGCTATAAAATTGCATTTGAGTTAGTCGAGCGTTTGTGTGTCGACCGTGAATCACATCCCACTGTCTAAATTCAGGCTCCCATCCAAGCTCACCAAAAGGGAACAACAAAACGTAATGCAATGGTAGATAAGCAGGATGACATTCATTGATTTTCATTAGTTCATTTCCCCCCCTTAAATGTATAACAATATCTCTCATCACGCTAGTTTCGGTTCCATCCCCCGGTAATATGACGGCCACGTCATCAGTTGTCGGCAAATTATATCGCCGACGATCGGTAGATGCTGTGTAGTGAAGAAAAGCAGGCAACGTTTGTTGTTCCAAATCCAATTGATTTAAAATTGCAAACGCTTGACGAAATTTATCTACGAATGCATTATGTTGCAACAATGTATCTTGAATAGTTTGCAAAACATCTGTTCTCAAATGAGGATTTCTACGGCTTCTCACACCAAAAGCGAAATCAGGATCGTAGATGTACAACTGGGAATAAATGGCATCTTGTCCCGGTTCTGGGATTAATGCTCCTGTCCGATGACGTAACTCTCCATGTATAGTAAACGTTGTTGGGCCTCTTCCGGAAAGCAGCCTTGTATCCAAGTTGGCACCGAGGCTTGTAAAAGCATTGCTTGCATTGTACTCTCTAGCATAACGTCGGAATGATTTTGATCTATCATCATTACCATCATATAACGCTTTAATTTGCGGAGAAGGTGTGAGAAGTAATGGAAGTCTAACTTTCCCTTGTAAGCAACATGTACCGAAGAGAGGACGTCGTTCGGATGATCTTGCTAATCTTTCATCCATCCAGTGTAACGCAGAACAATGAGGGCACATGACATTCATTCTACCAAGCGAGTGTCGATTTTCACTTGTATGAACATCACGGTCGGCAGTTGGATTGTTGAACTCGTCAATATCTTGATTATCGTAAAACTCATCATTGGTAGTATTTGGCGGCCTACATTTGATAAATAACAAAATTATTATGTAGATTCTAACAACATATTTGTGAATGCCGTATTTAATTAGATGAATAAGATAAAAAAGAAACTCACCATCTACTCCCATAAGGTAGATTTGTTTCTTCAACTGCTACGGTCGAGCTTTCATTAAGGTTCGTGGAAACAAAAGCTTCTTGGTTACTGCACGCAGAAGGGCATGCATCGTCAATTATACCAAGAGAATGAGGAATCAAATTTGTAACCATCCCATCGTCAACAGATGAATTTCCTGCATGTTCAGTATCTTGATTCTCGGCAAGGTGTTGATTTGTTGAAGCTGACCTATAGTTGGCAAATATTAAATTTTACCCATCAAACACTTTTAAACATTTAATACTTAATAACATGAATAATGGATTAGTATAATATCTTATACCAGGCAATACAATTGGTTCCTCAACTTCAGGCGTTGAGCATTCATTCGGAGTTACGGTAACAAATGTTTCAGTAAGATTACGTGGAAAAGGCAAATTTGGTTCAACAATAGAATTCATTTGATTAGCCATGGACGATGGAGTAGTGCGATCCCTAAGAAGGTCCACAATTCCAGGGGTACATGGACTCGTAATCACTGATGGCCCACATGATTGTACAATCATTCTCTGTTGACTATTCTGAATATGTTGTTGACCGGATCTCTCTCGTTCTCTTCGTGCTCGTTGAGCTAGAACACGTTTCGATATGCCGTTGTTGTTGGGTGCTATACATTTAGGAAGTGTAATTGTTTGCTCAACGTCCAACGTTGAACGACTGGTGCGTATTGTGGACACAAACATTTCAGTAAGATTTGGTGGGGACGTTAAATTGGCCTCAAAAGTAGAATCCCTTTCGTTTTCCATTACTGGAGAAGAAACTTGATCACTGAGAATTATAGGGGTATATCGACTTGTGCTTGATGATGACACAGAAACTGTTGTAACCATTCTTCGCTTCGGCGTAGGCTCTGATGATTCTCCCAAAAATGGCTGACCTCCTTCTGGGCATTCACGATTATCTTTATTGAAGCAATCACACCGCTCCCGGTCAACTCTTTCCCGTTCTCTTCGTTCTCGTTGAGCTAGAGCCCGTTTCGATACATCGTTCTTGTTGGATGCTATATATTCAGAAGGTATAATTGTTTGCTCAACCCCCGTTGAGCGACTGTTAGGTGTTGTGGACACAAACGACTGACCTCCTTCCATAGGGCCATCACATATCTCCCGATCAGCTCTCTCCCGTTCTCTTCGTTCTAGTTGAGCCACAGAACGTCTTGACACATCGTTTGTGCTAGATGTTCTGGCAATGTTACCTGTGCGGGATCTTCCACCTTCTTGATATTCTAGAATCGAACGACTAAACCTCTCTTGTTCCCTTTGCATTCGTTGGGATATAGCAGATTTTGATATGACGTTATCATTGAATACCTAGAGATAATATGAGGTTGAATCTTCAATTTTCAAGATCGAATAAATGAAAAAGAACAGTGGAGGACAGTGTGACAAAGTACGAACTAACATTGGTACTAAATGAAACCATAAATAACATGTAATAAGTTACGGTATAAATAAGAATACGGATAATTTAATATCACCACAAAGGCAAGTGTATAAATACAAAATCAGATTAGATAAATAACTATACATTTGAAATCACAGCTAAATATGTTCTTATCATGTTTATTTTCAGGTTAAGATTTTTTCAAAATTTAAGTATAAACCTAACATGGACACAAATAGTCATAATTATTTAATACGTTTAATAGATTAAATATGTGATTATGGTTGAATGATAAAACAGTGATAATTAAAACTAAAAAATAATAACCTTACTAATTAGACACATACCACATTGCTACTGATGTTCCCCTTTTCACTTTTCTCTTTCCCTCTACTATTTGAAGTAGAATTTTTATTTGACTTGTCATCCATTGCCAAATTTTTTTCCTTGAAAAAATAAAAATAAAAATTCAATGCAAAATAAATGATAAACTAAAATTATATTATGAACTTAAAAAATAAATTATAAGATTTACATATTAATTAACAATTAACAAAAGCAAGAGAACAATAAAGACAGAAACATATATAATATTAAATCCATCACATTAAAACAACTTTTGTTGAATATAACAAAGTAAAACAATCAATCACATTACAAAATACAAAATGTATATCATGAATACAAAATACATTCAAAATATATTTTCAACAACCGAAGAGAAAAAACAGACTTGACGCGGTAACCCTACAAAAAGAAAAGAAAGAAAAAAATATATTAGACATAAAATATACAAAATGTATATCAAGAATAAAAATTACATTAAAAATTATTTATACCTTAAAAAACAGTTTACGGCACAACTTCGTTACTTTGGTTGCCAATTTGTAGCTGAACCTCGTATTCCTCCAGTGCCTTTAAGCCAATCTGGTCGTCTTTGATGCTCTCTAACAAAGTTCCTAATGCTCTTAGGTCTAGGAGTTCTTTCTTTAAGGCTCTATGAACTCTAACTCTAGGCCAAGATTTCGGTAGAGTACGCACTATTACATACACCAACACTGCCCAGTTTGGTTGAAACCCCTTACGTTTTAGGTGGTAGTATAGGCGCTCTTTTCTAAGTACATGCATTCTAACACTCTTTTTTTCATTCATTTTTCCTCTTTCAAATTCTCTCCATAATGGATGTACATCTCGTTCAGCCTCTTCTAAAAATTGTACAAATTCAAAGGCAGTAAGAGGCCGATGATTTTCAAATATATTCTTTGTCGCCACATTCCAATTTGATGGTAAACCATCAACAATTTGGTTCATTATGTCTCTCTCACTAATTTTGTACCTATAATTCTGCAAAATCCTAGCACTTGCTATTTTATTCATCCCATATTCTCTAACGGGACAACTTTGTAAATAAAGTTTCTCATAAAAGAATTGTTTTTCCTTACGCAACTTTAATCTAATACTCGTTCTCAATACGATAGCGGGTCGTACCATATTACCTGAGATTGAAGGACATAAATAACACATAAGACAAACACTAAACTAAAACACTTAACAAATGCTAAACTAAAAATAGAACAAATTTCAGGAATCAAAAAATAATATGTTTCGATAGTGTTCCCTATTTCTTTTTAAGCGTTTCTGTTCTAACGCACTTTGCGAATTGAATGTTATAAGCCCCATTTGTGTTCCCTGATTCTTGTTTACCTCCCCTGATGTTATAGGCCCCACCATCACCACCCGCTGACCACCGTCATCCCGTTGGCCACCACCACCCACCAACCACCATAAATTTAAAGGAAAAAAAAAAGAACAAATGCCGCAACCAAACAGGGTTCTTGTTTTTGTTCTTATAAATGAAAAGAAACAAAAACAGGAACAAAAACAGAAACAGAAACAGGAAACAGAAACAATTCATAAATAGAAACAGAAACAGAAACCAAATGCTACCTTGCGAGGAGCGTTGAGATCAAATTGTTTGTATTTACCCGCATCATATCTTTTTAGTTGTTGAATTTAACTCTTTAAATATTTTTCTCTTATGTTAAATTTGCCAAACTACATATGTTAATTGGGTGTTAATTACACCCAATTTTAAGGGTACAAAGTGTAATTAAACTTTTCCGACATTCCATTTTTATTCCTCTCATGCGCAAGTTGCATCTCTAACTTTGACTACAAAAATTATCAAAATTGTTTAGTGAGCTAATTAGACACAAATAAAATAGTAAATAGCAAAATACACAAATATTAAAAGAATAGGGATCAAATCATAATTATACCCCAACATTAAGGGTACTAACATAAGAAAATGGATAATTCTATATCGCTATAAGTTATTTGTATTCCTTTTCTCAAAAGGTTATCTTTTTGAGGAAGATGAGAGGAGTAAACTAAAGTGAGCAAGGGGAATAGGGAACTCCACTTAATGTACGGATTTATCTTGTGATTTTTACCCGCATCATATCTTTTTAGTTGTTGAATTTAACTCTTTAAATATTTTTCTCTTATGTTAAATTTGCCAAACTACATAGGTTTAGCCACTTTTATCACCCAAATAAGGAGAAAAATATAATTACACCCAATTTTAAGGGTACAAAGTGTAATTAAACTTTTCCGACATTCCATTTTTATTCCTCTCATGCGCAAGTTGCATCTCTAACTTCGACTACAAAAATTATCAAAATTGTTTAGTGAGCTAATTAGACACAAATAAAATAGTAAATAGCAAAATACACAAATATTAAAAGAATAGGGATCAAATCATAATTATACCCCAACATTAAGGGTACTAACATAAGAAAATGGATAATTCTATATCGCTATAAGTTATTTGTATTCCTTTTCTCAAAAGGTTATCTTTTTGAGGAAGATGAGAGGAGTAAACTAAAGTGAGCAAGGGGAATAGGGAACTCTACTTAATGTACGGATTTATCTTGTGATTTTTACCCGCATCATATCTTTTTAGTTGTTGAATTTAACTCTTTAAATATTTTTCTCTTATGTTAAATTTGCCAAACTACATAGGTTTAGCCACTTTTATCACCCAAATAAGGAGAAAAATATAATTACACCCAATTTTAAGGGTACAAAGTGTAATTAAACTTTTCCGACATTCCATTTTTATTCCTCTCATGCGCAAGTTGCATCTCTAACTTCGACTACAAAAATTATCAAAATTGTTTAGTGAGCTAATTAGACACAAATAAAATAGTAAATAGCAAAATACACAAATATTAAAAGAATAGGGATCAAATCATAATTATACCCCAACATTAAGGGTACTAACATAAGAAAATGGATAATTCTATATCGCTATAAGTTATTTGTATTCCTTTTCTCAAAAGGTTATCTTTTTGAGGAAGATGAGGGGAGTAAACTAAAGTGAGCAAGGGGAATAGGGAACTCCACTTAATGTACGGATTTATCTTGTGATTTTTACCCGCATCATATCTTTTTAGTTGTTGAATTTAACTCTTTAAATATTTTTATCTTATGTTAAATTTGTCAAACTACATAGGTTTAGCCACTTTTATCACCCAAATAAGGAGAAAAATATAATTACGCCCAATTTTAAGGGTACAAAGTGTAATTAAACTTTTTCGACATTCCATTTTTATTCCTCTCATGCGCAAGTTGCATCTCTAACTTTGACTACAAAAATTATCAAAATTGTTTAGTGAGCTAATTAGACATAAATAAAATAGTAAATAGCAAAATACACAAATATTAAAAGAATAGGGATCAAATCATAATTATACCCCAAGAGCTGGGGATAATGATACATCATGCATATACATGTTCATTATCTATACTGTTCTGTTTCTGTTTCTGTTTCTGTTTTTTATTTCTTAGAACAGAAATCAGAACAGAAACACTAAATCAGAAACAGTTAACACTAATCAGAACAGAATCAGAACAGAAACAATTAACACAAATCAGAAACAATTAGCGCAATTCAAAACACAAAATCAGGGAACATCAAGCTATACTGTTCTGTTTCTGTTTTTTATTTTTTAGAACAGAAATCAGAACAGAAACACTAAATCAGAAACAGTTAACACTAATCAGAACAGAATCAGAACAGAAACAGTTAACACAAATCAGAAACAATTAACGCAATTCAAAACACAAAATCAGGGAACATCAAGCTATACTGTTCTGTTTCTGTTTTTTATTTTTTAGAACAGAAATCAAAACAGAAATCAGAACAGAAACACTAAATCAGAAACAGTTAACACTAATCAGAACAGAAACAGAACAGAAACAGTTAACACAAATCAGAAACAATTAACGCAATTCAAAACACAAAATCAGGGAACATCAAGCTATACTGTTCTGTTTCTGTTTTTTATTTTTTAGAACAGAAATCAGAACAGAAACACTAAATCAGAAACAGTTAACACTAATCAGAACAGAATCAGAATAGAAACAGTTAACACAAATCAGAAACAATTAACGCAATTCAAAACACAAAATCAGGGAACATCAAGCTATACTGTTCTGTTTCTGTTTTTTATTTTTTAGAACAGAAATCAGAACAGAAATCAGAACAGAAACACTAAATCAGAAACAGTTAACACTAATCAGAACAGAATCAGAACAGAAACAGTTAACACAAATCAGAAACAATTAACACAATTCAAAACACAAAACAGAAACCACAGGGAACATCAAGCTTGACTGATAACGATTGAACAGAAAACAGAAACCATAGAAATAGAAACCGAAACCAGAAAGCACTCGGATTACCAAAACCAAAACCAAATTTTCAAAGCAAACCACAGAACAGAAAACAGAAACCACAGAACAGAGCACTCGGATTACCGAAACCAAAACCAATTTTTCAAAGCACTCGGATTACCTTCACCGTCCAAGCTTGACTGAAACAGAGCACTCGGATTACCTTCACCGTGAAACCGAAATCACCGTCCAAGCTTGACTGAAACAGAAACCGAAACCAAAACCAATTTTTCAAAACTAATCTATACTGAAACCAAAACAGGAAGAAGAGCACTCGGATTACCTTCACCGTCCAAGCTTGACTGAAACAGAAACCGAAATCACCGTCCAAGCTTGACTGAAATAGAAACCGAAACAGATTAGGGTTACCTTGCGAGGGTTTTATAGCGAGGAGCGATTCCATTAGGGCACGGCAAACAGAAATCAGATTAGGGCACGGAGAAGCGGCGGACGACAGCTACAGGTCTATCAGAGTAGGGAGGCGACGGCGACGGCGACGGCTTGACGGTAAGGGTCTCTGCTCCTGCGGCTCTGCTCCTGCGGCTCTATAGGGTCTCTGCTCTTGCCGGCTCTCCAAATTGACGGACGGTAAGGAATAGGGTCTGCTTAGGCTTTTTCTTTGTTTTCTATTTTATTTTATTTATTTATTTATTTATTTATTTTTTTTGATAAATTGATGGTAAGGCATCAGATTATAGGGTGTCAAAATAGGTTATAGATGTGTACTATTATCTATATAATATTAATAGATTATAGATTATTATAGATTATTATATATATAGAATATAGATGTGTATTATTAATAGATTATAGTTATATATATATAAATATTGTATATATAAATGTTGTATATATAAATGTTGTATATATCAAAAGACATCCAACGGTTACGATTATCTAGAGACATCGGACGGCTGTGAATGTAAATGAGCTGATTTATTATATATATATATATATATATATATATATATAAGTTGGCTTTAAGTTGGGGGGAACTTCCCCTTTTGCGTGGTCCACGCAGATGGAAGGGGGCTCAAGCCCCCTCCCATTCTTCCTCTTAATTAATTAAAGGGGGAGTCCCTCACAGAGAAACCAGTTGTAGTCAGTTTAAAAAAAAAATAAAAACATTAAAGTTTGATTCCGTTCGTAGGATGGTTGATTAGCCCTAAAATGGGATTAAAGTTCAAATGAACTATACTCAGGTAAATTCAATATTTTTAAGTCCTAAAAGTGCAAAGAACTCGAGAAATTGCGTTCCGTATCTTACTCGGTGTCGATTGTATTTTCCTATGATTTTTTTTTTTTTTTTTTTTTTTCAAGGTCAAAGTTGATTTCTTTTTCATGGAACATGCATCTTGGAAAGCAGTAAAATACAGCGTAGCATCCTGCGGGAAGATAAAAGAGAGTGATCATCACTCACCAACTATTTGATTTTTCTTTTTATGGGACAAATATTGATTATTGATTTACTCAACTAACTAATTGTCTGGCTACAATAGTCGGGGTTGACGCGGTCCGTATCTCGTTAATGCGGGTTTCTAAGTTGATTAGGTAAGATAGTCATAAGTGTGCACATAATCGTCTAAATAAATATAAAATAAAACCTAATTATAATTTATAATAAACATATTGATAAATATATATATTTTTACACTAATACTAATATATTAGTAGTGCAATATACCTGTGTAAAGACATTAATTTTAATTAAAAATGACGATGATGACTAAATTTAGATCGTCATATATGTTGCGTCTTCGATTTACAACAAAATTTCCTTTAGGCAGGATACTTGCAAAATAATGCACAAGCGGGTGGGTCTGCTGGTGTTGCACTTTCGGTGTGGGAATTAATAGTGTTTTATGGTAGAAATTTGACAGTTTTTCCTAATGAAATAGTGCATACCTTAGTTTTGCAGTTCCTCTTTGTATATATAGTCTTCCTCGAGATTCAAATTGTGTTGAATATAAGCATAATCTAGTCAATCTTGTTTTATATAATTTGTTGGTTTTGCCAATAAAATTACAATTTCAAGCATTATTAATAAAATGTGTTTTTTATGTCATTCTATAATTATGTCATATACAAAGTTGAAAATGTCTTAACCTTTAATTAAAAGGTCGAGATCATAGACTTTTTGGTAACTTGTATCGTAGATGTGTTGGAAACAATGGTGAAAATATTAATTTTTAATAAATATAATTAAATATTAATTAAGATTATTTTCAATAAATATTTCTCAATATGTCACAAATATATTTATAATGAAATAATACTAAAAAATAAACTCCTAAAATGAAATTTGTTGTTGAATGTAATTTATATAAAATATTACAAAATATAAAATAGTTCACAGTAAATATTCAGAAACTCAATCCATGCAATAAAAAATATTTCAGATTGTAAAATCCATGAAAGCAGTAAATAAATAAAGTTAAACTTATAGTCCTTTACCGATGACAATCTCAGAAATTTATACCAATTGAGGCTATCGTTTAACGATATTTCCTTAAAATAAATTTTGCCTCCACTTAGGTGCTTACGGTTACTCAGACGTTTGCTTTCTAGGATACAATGATCATAATCCTTCAATACTAGCACTTGAAATCGAAGGATCCAACAAATAAAACAAGTGTTGAACTCTCTTTCAAGAATAAACTTATAATATAGATTCAAAGTGTAATTGTGGTGCAAGATATCCTAAGTTTCATGCTTAAATGATAATGCAAACTTCTCTATTTATAGAGTAACAAATGAGTAATTCCAATACACCAAAAGTCTCAATTTAAGGCTACTAAGAACACTTTAAGACCACTAAGAATTAATCTCATATAACGCCTTATTAAAAATGAGTTACAAATACGAAAAGACAAGTCTTATTTGGTTAGAAAAATTGCTAGAATCAATTTAAAGAAAGTTTTAGAAAGAATTCTCATTTCTTGGATCAACCCAAGTCCAAACCCAAACCCACGACTCATGACCTGACCCGGATTCACAATCCAAAATAGATTATAAAAGTGGTTTAAGTGTTTTTCATTAACCAATGTGGAATTACTCATTTTACATACTTCAATAAATTTCATAGGATTACTTTGAAAGATAATTTCTCATTCACATCTTATTGATTTTTGACAAACTAATATTTCACATTAATCTTCTCACTAAGAATAACGTATTGATATATAAAAATATATCAATCAATAATTAAATCACATAAAAATAATTAGACTTAAAATAGTCAAAACTCACTTTTGTCTAACAATTCCCCACATGAATGAAATTGACTGGATAAACATGTATATATAAAGTAGACACAAGAGAGAGCTCAATAAGAAAACAATTGCATCGGGTTAGGTAGCTTTTGACCTTGAACCTTTCATAGTGAGAATCTATCGAATTTACTCGGCCAATTAATGAATATGATGTATTGAACTGTTTGGCCTTGGTGAAACCAAGACAATAGAAACCATATAGTTGTCTCTAGACACTGTTCTTTCTATGGTTATGTTCATTTTGGCCCTGGACAGCCTAGTTGTTTCGTGAGTGCTCTAGAGAATTTAGTCTTCTCATTGTCATGAAACCAGCTCAGTTCACACTCATACGGATGATCTTCTTAAAAATATATTCTCTAATACTTTTCTTCATAAAATCAAGTTCTATCAATCATCACACATATTTCAATTATCACTGTTTCATCTTCGGAATGGGTCATAGATATTAACTCTATGTAGTGATACATGAAGTCACCTTCATAATTCGGTTGTCCCTTTGAACCTATATCTTGGGATCTCCAGTCGAGTAGGTTAGGTTGCCTTTATGATGACTATTTTGTTATAGGGTTAGTCTCATTTCTCTCAATGATCAGTTAATTCTCTCACAAGTTTGACCTTTGATTAGTAGATCCGCAATGTTATCTTTTGACTTTATAAAGTCAATTTTGACAACTTCATTTCGATAGTAACTATCTAATGGTATTGTGTCTCCAACACACACACACACACACACACACACACACACATATATATATATATATATATATATATATATATATATATATTGGGACTTACCATTATACATAACTTTGTGCTATATTAATAATTCATCATCTATCTCGACATAGATAAATTGTTGGCACAACATTATTTTTTATTTAAAAATAAATAAATAAATATGAAAACTATTTAATTTTTTCACAATCTTTAATGTGGACCTCCGAATTCATGTTAGCTTAAGTAATCTCAATAACGTTGTATCTTTTCCACTTGTAATGACATATCAACTATAAGAAAATAACGGTATAACTTCACTTAGTATTTTTTTTTATAAAATACTAGTTGAATCCCTTGATCTTGAATTTATTTGATGATACATTGTTAAAAAATATTTGAATTTATTTGACAACATCGCATTGTCAAATTACATATGACATCACATTTATACTTGTTGTAATTCACAGATGTTGAACAAATCAACAAACTTTGTTTATTTTCATAAAACGACAAATACTTTGGGGCTACTTTTACATGTTTTTCTTACTTTATTTGGGCACAATTTACTTCTAAGATACTTAGTCTTTGATATTACTAGAGGCTGTAATATTATTTATTCATTTCAAGAAATAAACTCTCTTAGTTTTAGGTAGAAATATATATCTTCAAGAATGATGTGTGATTTAATTATTGTGTACATATTTACATTCTCAATTTTAATTTCATAAAAAAAAAAAATAATTTACCAATTCTTCAAAACACCCCCACATTTTTAAGTATTTATAAATAGGTCTCATACCTTTCAACAAAATAGTTAAGATGTCTCGTTCAACCTCTTATAAAATACATATTCCCCCATAAGTTCTTGAATTATCAATAGAAGTATTAAAATACTTTTGCTTCATCTAATTTGCACAAATTTAGAGATTTCACCCTTCTTTCAATTAAATGAAAGAAGTTTGTGTTTATTTGATGTCACACTCAAGTCTCACATTTATAACTTGAAATTACTTTTTGGTATTTTTTTCTCAATCAATACAATATTTGTGAGTCATATTAGACTCCACACAAATCTCGCAATTACGACTTAAATTTTTTTAATTTCATTATACTACAATGCTGAGTCATTTTTTGATAATTCAAGAACTTATGGTCTGGTCACTATTGGTGGAGATATTTTCTATTGCTGGGATGGGGATGGTGAGGACTGGGATCAGCCCATCCGGCTCGGGATGGGCAGAGTCGGAATGATCTGGGATGGATTCCAAGTGTTGAAGTAACTTGGGAGTCTTCTGATTCATGGAGAGTCTTGGTTTGAGAAGGAATGGGTCCGAGCTGGGATAAGCTCCAACCTGTCACCTGCACAAAGGACTTGATGTGATGGACCCGACGTGTCTCTTTCGACGTGAGAATTAGCACTCAGGAGAAAGATTTAAATATGCTACAGGGAGAAAGTTGAGAAATTTTGGTGTACCTTTAGACATTGGTATGCCCTCATTTATATAGGCAATGCATTGATTAGTTTAGGGACTTAAGTAGGGATTAATGTCTTATCTCGGCACGTGACCAATGAGAGGGTGAGTGGAGAGCTTAATATTGTGGGCTTGGGCTTTCTAGCTCTTTTGTTGAGGCCCACGGCGAAGAACATCAGCCAGTGGAGAAGTCGTTGGGCCCATGATCCGAGAAGGACTCTTATTGTAGCCCACGGTATGAGGAGTTTCCTTCCCACCCTTCCCGGATAACCGGAGATGGGAATGAGAGAGTTTTGAGGAGCTTGGAGAGTTGATTTTCGAGATGGGCGGCAGCGGTGTGGAGAATTATACCGAGATAAGCAGAGACTTCCCCATCCCGATGGCGGCTAGCCTACTTTTTTTGGAGAACGTTGCTCGCGAGGTCTTGAGGTGATTGACATGGGGTGAGATGTACTCCTTCCCGACACAATCTTCACACTTAGTCTTTGGTACGAATGGGCCCTATTCGAGAGTTAATGACACGTGGCAATCCTTCACTGGTTGCGTAGGAGTGACCATTTTTACACTTATTATTTGCCCTCTAGGACCTAGTGTTGAGAAGGAACTTTGAGGAACTAGGGACTCTAATCTGAGTTTTTTTTTTTTTTTTTGAGATCACGACGCTTCTATGGAGTATTCTGAGATGTTCGTAATTTTTTAGACCTTAGAGGCGTGTAGCGCAGGGGACAAACATTTTCTGAGAAAGAGAATGGGTAGTCCCGAGATGGGAACAGTCGGCCCAAGAGTGGTAATGGTCAGCCTGTCAGAGGCTCGCGAATATCACACACACGTCTCATCAGGTCTGCACTTATTTAATTTCCCTAACACGTCACCTGCACAGCCTACGGATGGAGGACACACGTTTATATGGTTCTGAATGGCGCATTTTTCTAGGCAATTTAAACCGTCCACCTTCGCTATGATTTGGTTGGACAAGACCCCTATATAAAGGGGGAACCCCATGCTTATTTTTACACTTTGAGCAATTTTAGGAGCACCCTTCCTTTCCCGGTAGGTACCCATTCTCTTCTCGCCATGTCTTCTACTTCTTTATCATTCTATTCTCAGTTTTCATCGGGATCTTCTTCAGGGTCTTCGTCGGGGTCTAGCTTGGGTTCAGGGTTAGTAACCCCTGAACAGGCACTGTTGGCTTCCCCGCTCTGGCGGGTTGATCCCGTTCTGGCATTACCCTCATGCCCGAAGAAATAGGCAGGCTCTTCCAGTAGTATTGGGCCCTTTGGTCATCATGATAAGGGTAGTGGTGCTGGGCCTTTTTGATGTCCCCACTATTGAGGTTAGCTCGGGCCAAGCGAGTGAGGTTGGGTCCGAGAGGGATGTAATGGTGACCTTATAGCCTCAGGCGGCTCGTGATGCTGCTGTTCCTTTGGAAAGCCTCATTTGGAGGGTTAGTTCAAAGATGAAAGCGGAGGAGCTTAGCTCGGCCCGGAGCAATTTCACTTCCCGGAAGGGGTGGATAACCATCTTCCCCTTACCGGGGAGAGGGCTTGCATTTTTCCTCAGGGTTTCATTACCAAATACATGGTACACCTGCGTGGATACATGAGGCTCTCGATCCATCCATGGATACGATCCCTCTGCACGGAGTATCAACTTTGTCTGTTACAACTTGCTCCGAACTGTATGAATGCCTTCGTGGCCACGTACATTATTTGCAAGGCAGAGGGGATCGAACCATCCATGGATTTCTTTAAGTCCCTTTTTAACCAAGTCTATGCCATCTGGGAAGGGTTGGTGTTATGTTGCGACTAGGAAGCAGTTCTTCACGGGTCTGGAGTCCTCCGTCAAGAACTATAATCCCCAATTCTTTTTTCTGGGAGGCACTAGTTGGGAATTTGGCCAAACGGATGAGAGAGTCAACCCTATTCCAAGGGAGTGGGGTACTTTAGGTGAGAACAAATTGGTTTGTGAGCGATTTTTTGGTTGTGTAATCTTTTGGTTTCTTTTTCTTTTTCTAGTATGCAGTTCTGGAGAAAGTAAGTGTTAAGAGAGTACGACCGAGTCAACTAATTCAACAACAAATAAAAATTATCGCTCCTGTTTGATTGCCATTTTTGTATCGCTCCAGGTTTCCCAGTTCCGGACATTGACCTAGATACCAAAAAGGGTAAAATCTCTACCCTTCTATGAACTTTTCAAATACTTTGGAATTTTTTGGTGCCTTTTTTTTCTTTATTTGTTTAACTATTTTGATGCTTCCTGGACAGAAATGGACAAAGTCGTGCTGAGAAGGATGTTGAAGGATAAAGCCGTGAAGAAAGTTGCTGAGAAGGGACATGCCTCCCAGCCCTAGGAGGGACCCCCAAGGGAAGAGAGACAATTGTAGCGGGAATTTCCCTGTATAATGCCTCGGGATGGGTAAAGGTAGTCCTGGTGAGGATAACTTCGAAGAGAAAGTAACCAAGAAGAGAGGTGTCGACAGCAGTGAGGGCCACGGTGAGAAGAGATATACTACCACAGCTGGAGCCAGCCTCCCCACCTTTAGTCGAGAGAAGTGGGACGGGAGAGGGCTAGGACAAAGGGAAGAAGAAAGCAGTGGAAGCTGAGGCTGAGGGACAAAAAAGAGCCAGTGTAGAAAAGATAATTTCAGAGGTCCCTATTGGAGGAGGGGCGGCCCTAGACGCTCCCCAGCCAAGCAACGTCCATGCTTCTGCAACCTTTTTAGTTCCATAAACAGGCCTCCTTCTCGACACCACGAGTAAATGGACTATAAGCTAGATATGAAGATAACCGCTAAGCTATAGAGGGATGTTGTCTCAGTAAGACTTCTTGTGGCTCCAAAATTCCTTTTCATTATTCTCTGTATTGTTTTTGGTTAAGTCTTGGATATCTACCGTACAGGCACTTTTCAAGACTGCCTCCATGTCTATGCACCTCCATTTGGCCCTGAAGAGGGAGAAGGATCTCAAAGATAAGCAGGCGCAACACATGGCTCAGCTGAAGAGATTTCACAATCAATCCTAGAAGCTGATGAGAAGTGAGAGTGGCTTCAGGAATGAGGTGACTAAGCTATCTGGTGAGAAGGAGGAGTTCAAATTCTAGTTTAGCAAGCTTGAGGATGACCTCATTGCCGTGCGGGAGAGGATGCAGAAGATGGAACAAGAGCAAAATACAACAATTGCCATGGCGAAAGGGGGGACCGTGGAAGAATGGAAGCTTGGTAGCACGTACTGGTCAAGTTTTAGTAAAGTGGGATGAGTAAGGATTGTCTTATCCACAGAGATTGGTTGAGATTATTATCGAGTACCATAATTATCATAACCTAACTTTATTTAAGCGATAAAAATGTAGTTTTTATAATTAAATAATACTAAACTAAAATTCTAATTTATCTAATTATACTCTATTACTATATTGAGATGTTTAAGGGAATGAATTATCTAGGGATTAAATTCATTTACTTAAATATGTTTGACCTCGTTTAGTTGTCAATAACAGTATTCGACCTATCCGACAATCTTTGTATCATAAACTCATTCACACCCTCTCCTGAGTGACAAGTGAATGAATATATGACTTCGTGTTAACGCCGAAGTCCCCCTCTAGTGTCTTTTAGAACACATAGTCACATGAGTCTTACCTTAACATCATTGATTGCACACTTTCTAACTCCCACCCGGGTTATTAGATCGTTGCGTTGTGTTTAATCCTAGTCCGAATTCGGGGTTACCTCTCCTGAGTGTCAAACCTCGATTTCTCATATATATAAACATGCATATAATAGAAATACAAGAATGGTATACACAATCGAATAGCGAAGAACAACCGTTAAAGAAACACAATTCAAACAAACTACATATTCATAAATTATATTAATCCCTAGACTATATCTGTTTAGCTAACAACCATAACCATATATACAATGATAAATGAGCTAAACATGCTTAAATAAACTACCAAAGTTAAGAAAATAAAGAAAGAAATGAAAGAACTTAGCCGTATTCCGAAGATCCGCCGCTAAAACCTATCCGAGATCGTTTCTCCTTCTTCGCTTTGTGTTCTTCTCCTTCGGATTTGGTTGAGCACTTCCCAAAACTCTATGTAATCTATTCTAATCCTATATGAGCTCTCATTCCCAAATTGGAGAGGAGGGAGGAAGATAAAGAGAACAAAATATCTAAAAATATCTAAAATTGTACTTTACAGCTGCAAGGGTCACCGCTGCGGCGCTGGGCATGTTAGTAGGGTCACCGCTACGATGGTGGCTTATCGCTGCGATGGTGGAATAGTAGGTAAACTCTCTATATTTTTACTATCGCAGCGGTGGCCTAACCGCTGCGGCGGTGAGATTTCTGCACTTCCAACACTTTCACCACCAAAGCGGTGGCCTGCCCACTACAGCGGTGGGTTTGCTGCTTTGAAATGTTATATTTGTTCTCATTTTCCCACCGTTCTTCTATCTATTTGCTCTGATTAGCTTTATTTTCAATCGTTTTAGCTCATTTTCAACTCAAACACCAGTTTTGTACAAAGACAAATAAAAGCTAATTAAAACATAATAAAACACAATAAAAATACTCGAAAACTACCAAAACTGGCTTGGGAATATATAGATAAATTTCCCCTATCAAAGCTCAGCCTGGCCTACAAAAACTTGAGAATGGAGCTGGCTGTGGAAATAGTAAATGACAGAGACAAGTACACTATCCGTAATTTGCGCTGCCGATATTCAAATTTCCTAACTGACCAAATAGGTATGGACTATTTTGACTCGAAAGGAGAAACTAGACCCAAGCAAGAGAATGCCGAGGTTGGGTAGGGTGAGGCTGCGGTCGGATAAGGAAAGACCGAGATCGGGCTGGGTGAGCCCGAAGTTGGAGAAAGCGAAGCTGGCCCCTCCACCGCTTGTTAGTAGGCAGCTCCACTTCAACCCTATAAAACTCAATCCTGAAAAATTTCAAGACCTTGTGGATCATTTTACAATGAGTTTGGGATCCATCAATTGTAATGACGGTTAAATTAATGAAGACATTTTTTATCTCTGCTCGGCGTATTTTCAGTACTTGCACTACTTTCTTCAATTCCTTTGATTTTAGTCTGTTCTTGGAGAGTTGTCCCCTTTAGAGCAGTAATGATCCCCCTGACCGTCGGCAAAGATTCACTCCTACCGTGATCTCGGCAATGGCCAGAGTGGGGCAAGGAATCTGAGCTCGGTAAGGTACCAGAGCATGGATCTTAGCTTCTACTTGGAAATAGACATGAGCTCTTCTTGGCGATTCTTGGAGACTTGGATATTTTTTTGGCTATGTCCGTCCTTGCCTAAGTTGAGGGGGTGTGTGCCAAAGTTTTGACTTCCTACATCTTCTCGATCTCAGCGGTATTCTGCTATGGATGGACTCTCCTTATCACTTAACTGTATTAATTCATTTTTCCTTCCTTTCCTCCAGGCTTCATGTCGGATGTTCTGTTAGGGGTATTTGTTTGTGGCAACTTCGTTCAAAGTTTAGATGTCTTGAGATTGGCATGAGACCTGATCTCGGCATACAGCTAGGGTTAGGTGGTTGTCTGATCTCGGCCTCTTACCTCATCTCGACATGAGTCTTAGGGGGAGAGTTGTTTAGGCTGCACTTTTCTTGGTCATGGAGTCTTGGCCCGACATGACCTTGGGTTGGCTATCAAGCTAATGTTTGTAATTTTTTCTTAAAAAATTGAAGTTTTTCCCTTCCTAGTTCACGCACATTCCCAACTAAGTTGCCGAGAAGAAATCATGCTTCTTTTTTTCAGCAGTCATAGTTCTAAGTTGTTTTACCATATCCATATCTTCCCTGCCATCTCAGCTTAGCGTCCAAGCAGAGCTCAGGTGGTAGGGTTTAGTCTAGGGATGGTATTCGTATGACTTCTGGCCCTCGCAGTCCTCAGAGAAGGTGACCTTTGGTCGATCCCCTGTAGTTGGTTACACGTGGGTTTTCCTTAGTGGGGCTCTTCCTTGAGCTTTTTTGGGTTTATCCCAAATTGTCCTTATAGGAGCATTGTCCCTTTACATCGCTTGAGATCAAGCTCAGTTGTCAGGGGTAGAATACCTAACTGTAGGCCGTCAGACCCGATTGATGCTTTGTCGTCAGAAGACGACCGTGGTCGATCCTTGGGCAAAAACTACCAACCTGTGGAGGGGGTCTAGTTACACCCTCGACGTGATGTGCTAGGATGGATTCATTCTTGGAGATCACCATCAAAGAGATGCACCAGGATGGGTTTATTCTTGAAGACCACCCTCTACAAGATACTCTGGGATGCCGTTTCTTCTAGACGAAGGGCCGGGGGCTGCATATCTCTTTCTGAGATGGGGTGGAGGGCTGCTCATCCCATCTCATTATTCTGGAGGTAGTGAGGAAGGCTGCTCATCCCTGCCCAAGGTGATGCGAAGGGATGCTGATAGGTGTGATGTACCTACATATTTCCAAACCGAATTAAGTTAGTTTTTGAGCGTTTATATATTATTTTATTATATTTTAATTAGTTTTATTATTTTTTGTATAAATCAGGTGTGTGGAGCAAAAAGATTAGAAACTGGAGCGAAAATGATGAGATCGAACCAAAAGCGATCGAAGAACGGTGGAAAAACAAGCTCGGAGGAAAAATTGTACAAGCCAACTACTGCGACGTCCAGACCACTGTTACGGCGGTGAAGAAGCTGAGAAATACAAAAGGCTACTGATAGCCCACCACCTAGGTGATGAATCTCACCGCCTAGGCAAAAATCCAGCAGAAACATTTCTTAAGCCACCGCTGTGTTCATCGTCGCAGCGATTAGCCAAACTGACCTACCACTGCTGCAGCAGTGAATCCCACGACTGCTGCAGTGACCCTCTGCACAGCCTAGATATTTTATTTAGATATTTTTCTTATAAATACCCCTCTCCTTCCCTTGTCTTTGACCCCCCCGGCCATTTGGGCACCTTAAGCTATATTTAGGCTAGGGTTTAGGAGTTTAAAGGTGGAGCTCACATCCAGAAGTGGAAAAGATGGTCAAGTGATCGTTGAGCATTCTTAGCGGCTAATCTTCGAACAAGGCTAAGTTTTTCGATTCCTTTTTCTTATTTCTTTAACTTAGGATTATGTGGGCATGTTTAGCTCGTTATTTCATTGTAAATGCGGTTAAGGCCATAGCTAAACATAGATTGTAGTAGGGATTAACACTATATTTATAAATATGTTGTTAGGATGATTTCGGTGTCGCGTTTATGTTTGTTCTTCATAGTTTGATTGTGTTTATTGTATTGTTTGTTTATCATGCTTAGTTAGATAAATGGAGAATACGGGGTTTTGACAAACTCTGGATTTAGATTTGGGTAAACAAACGCCACGATTCTATAACTCGGTCGGGGTTTGAATTGTGGACAATCGATGACGTTGGAAAAAAACTCACGCAACCTAGGGTTGTTAAGACGTTGAGAGGGACTTCTTCGTTAATATGAAGTTGCGTTATATCCCCCGTATTACACTCAGGAGAGGTGGCAAGGGTGTTTTAGAACGGATATTGTCGATAGGGTAAATACATCGCACGATCCAATGACTCGGTCGGGAGTTGGATTGTGTGCAATCAATGACGTTGGGCGAGACTCACATGACCTAGGATCGTTAAGATGTTGAGTGGAACTTCTTCATTGACTCAAAGTCATGTATTCTCCCATCTTACACTCGGGATAGGTGGCGGTGGAGTTTACGTATCGAGATTGTCAAATAGGTCGAACACCATAAACGTGAGTAAATCGAGATCAAAAACATATTTGTAAACACGTTAATCCCTAGGAGATTCTTTCCTCTAAAACATATTAGTATATTAGTCTAGTTAATTTAGGCTATATTAGTATTAGTTTAATTAATTAAATACATTTGTTTTTAGCCTAGATAAAGTTAGGTCACGACAAATGCGGTATTCAATAGTAACAACACCAATCTCTGTGGATACGATAACCAGATCTTTCCCGATCATACTATACTAAAACTTTGACCTTGTACACTTGCGAGTAGTCACATATAGGCGAGGACGCGAAATCCTAGCCCGTACAGATGCCCTTTTCCGTCGTTAGCAAAATTTGGAGAACGGAGACCAAGTTGGACTAAACATTTCTTCCATTGATAAGGAGTTTCATTACAAACTTCAAAAGTGAAATTTTTACAAGTCCTTCAAATCTTCCTTTTTGGTGTAGTAGCGCTTTAGATGCTCTGCATTCCAGAGATGTCTTACGGGGACACTCTTTTCCATTTCTAGATTATAAGTGCAGGGATGGGCAATACGAGTGATACCGTATGGCCTTTCCCAGGTTGAAGCTAACTTGTCTACAGTTTGATCCTTGGTGGCCAGGGTTAGCTTTCAGAGGACAAGGTTTCTAATGTCGAACGACCGAGGGTGGACCCTTCTGTCATAGTTTGTTGATAAGCTGTTTGTCGGACATGGGCACGCTCTCTTTCTTCTTTATAGGTTAAGCTCCACGGAGTTGTTATTCTTATTCGAGCTGAAGATCACTGTTGTCTGGGAAGAGGGCACCCCGATCTCGACAGGTATCACGACCTTTGATCCGAAGGTCATTGCAAAAGGGGTTTCTCTCGTGGGGGTTCTCGTTGTAGTGTGATATACCTAGAGAATGTGATACACATCTTCAACCTACCTCCCATTTGATTTTTCCAGTTTAGTCTTGAGCCCATGGAGGATGGTGCGATTGGTTGCTTTTACTTGTCCGTTGGCTTATGGATATCTGGAGAGGCAAAGTGGGTCTGAATCCCCAGCTCGTTATAGAATTCCAAGAAAATATCATTGTAGAATTGCTTCCCGTTGTTGGAGACGATGGCCTTGGGTATCCCAAAACGGTAAACCATGCTCTCCTAAATGAAGTCTCTAATCCTTTCATTTGTGATCAATGCAATGGGCTTAGCTTCTACCCATTTTGTGAAATAGTAAATTGCAACAACAAGGAACTTTTTCTGCCTGGTCACTTGAGGAAATGGCCCCAGAAGGTTAATGCCCCATTGGGCACAGGGTTAAGGACTCATCATGGGGACGAGAATGGTTGGGGACAGTTGGGGATGGAAGGCGAACCTCTGATATTTATTGCTTTTCTTCGCAAATTTCATGGAGTATTTGTTCATGTTCGGTCAGAAGTATCCATGTCGAATGAGATTGCGAACCATTGACCTTCCTCTTTAGTGGTTTCCATACACCCTTTTGTGAATTTCTCTCATCACATAATCGGCCTCTTCCAGCCTCAGGCATCGGGAGTACGAACCCAAGATGGATCATCGGTATAGTACCCCATTGATGAGGGTGTACCTTGCTGTCTTGTATCGCATCTGCTTAGCCTCTACTTGGCCAGAAGGGAGCATTCTGTGCGAGAGATAATCCCTTATCGGGTCCATCCAAGTCAGTCTGTTGGAGAAGGTGCATATAGTGGTCACCTGGTCGGAGGCCATATTGGCCAGAGTATCGGGGGATTTGGTTTACTTGGACATTTTTCGAAATTCTCTATTAGTGCCTTCACCCTTCCGGGGTAAACAGTCATGATTGTGTCCTTAGCCGCGTACTCGTCATTAACTTGGTTTACCACAAGTTGTGAGTCGCAAAAGAGTTGGAGATTTTTGGTATTGAATTCCCTTGCTAGCCTGAGTCCGGTGAGAAGAACTTCATATTCAACTTCGTTGTTGGTGACCCGAAACCCCAATGAGAGGTCATATTCTATCTCTTCTTGGTCCAAGGCTACCAAAACTATCCCTGTCCCACAACCTCCCATATTCAAAGAATCATTTGTGAATAGTTGCCTTTTATTCGGGTCGAGATCATCGTTTGATCCAGGATGGAGCAAGGTTCTTTCCAGGATCGGTGCCTTTGCCAGGCCGAGATGGGTCTCTTGCCGGGTAGGGTCATGGTCATCCAAGATGGGATTTTTCGAGAAGGTTAACTCAACAATAAAGTCGGCAAGGACCTTCCCCTTAATGGTTGTGCTGGGCTGGTAGTCAATATGGAATTGGCCGAGCTTGAGGTTGTATTTCATGAGTTAGCCAGAAATATCTGATGAGTGAAGAACTTGCCTCAAAGATTGATCAGTAAGAAAGATGATCACATGTACTTGAAAGTACTGCCTTATTTCTTTGACGCGATGAGAAGGGTATAGGCCAACTTCTCTAACCGTTAGTATTTATCTTGGATTCGATCAGAACTCGGCTCAAATAATATGCGGGCCTTTGAATCCATCATCTTCTCAAACAAGAGCTGCGTTGACTGCAGTATCTGAAGCAGCAATATATAGGAACAATTCCTCCCCATCCTTGGGGGTACTGAGCAGCGGCGCTAAGGAGAAGTAAGTTTTGAGCTCTTGGAATGCGGCCTCACACTCTGCTGCCCACTCAAAGGTTTTCTTACCCCACAAAATCTTGAAGAGAGAGGCATTTCTCCGAGGAGTGCGAAATGAAGTGGCTCAAGGCAGCCAACCTCTTAGTAAGAATTTGGACTTTTTTCTTCATCTGTGGAGAGGCCATTCCAAGAACGAAGCTAATCTAATCAGGTTTAGCATCAATACCGCACTGGGAGACCAGATAGCCGAGGAACTTCCCTACTGAAACCCTGAAAATGCACTTAGTAGGGCTCAGTTTCATACGATAGGCTCAGAGTTTGTCAAAGCAGTTCTGGAGATGGATGATGTGGTCAGATGCCTTAGCGTTTTTTACTAGCATATCATCTATGTAAACTTCCATTGTTGAACTGATCTCTTTCTTGAACATCTTATTCATGAGCCTTCGGTAGGTTTTCCCAACATTACGAAGTCTGAAGAGCATGACCTTGTAGTAGTAGGTGCCTCTGTTTGTGATGAACGAGGTATTTCTCTTGTCAAGAAGAAACATGGGGATTTGATTATATCCGGTGTAGGCATCCAGGAAACTCAAGAGCTCTTGCCCCGCCGTGGCATCTATGACCAAGTCTATTGTCAGCAAATGAAAGAAATCCTTGGGGTATGCCTTGTTGAGATCCTTGAAGTCCACACAGAGGCACCACTTATTCCCGGCCTTGGGTGTGAGGACGACGTTGGAGAGCCAATATGGGAACTTAACTTTTTCCATCATGACTTATTTCACTAATTTATCTATTTCTGGCGTTCTGGGGTAAAATTTTCTCATTTTCTACCTCATGGGGGGATGATGAGGGTCATCATAAAGATGGTGAATAGCTATACTTGGATCAATCCCAGAAAGTTTGTTGTAAGACCAAACGAATACGTCATAGTTTTTCATGAGGAGATTGGTGAGCTCTTCTCGCTGCGCTATGCTAAGCTTGGCACCTATCCAAAAATTCCTTCTATTGTTGGTGGGATGGGTGGATACCTCCAATAGATCTTCATGAGGCCGCGGATGGGGCTCCTTATCTCGGGGGTCATCGATCGGCACGGTTCTGGGATCGAACAGGGTCATGAGCTCACCCTCGTCATTCCCAGTCCCGGTAGTTGATTGTTATTTCCTCTTCTAGAGCGCCCTTCTAGCGTATGATCTACTTATATCTTGGTCTATTTTCACTTCTCCCACTCCTTATTCCGCGGGGAACTTTATCGATTAGTGATAGGGGAAGACACAACCTTCAAGACTACTAAAGTTGGTCACCAAATGATTGTGTTGTACGGAGAAGGTTAGTCCACAATGAGAAATTTGGCCTAGACCATGGTCAAGGTGGACTTCGCGCCGACCATGATGGGCAGGGAGATCCAGCCAATGGAGCTCACTACGTCCCCACCGAAACTAACAAGGGGAAAGGCGGTAGGTTACACGGATCCTGAATTCATGTTCATCCTATCAAAGGCCCACTTGAAGAAGATATTTGCGGAGCTTCCTCTATCGACCAGAATCCTTCCCATCTTGTAGTGTTTTATCAAGGCCGAAATTACCAGGGCATCGTCGTGAGAGGCGTGCGCCCTTCTGAGTTCGACTTTGTTGAAGGAGATGATGTTGTGTGTGGCAGTATCAATTGTTCTAACCTTGTACACATCATCATCAGCTTTTCTTTTCACTTTATACTAGTACCTTTTTTAGGAAGAGGACATATTCCTCATCGAAGCCGAGACCGCCATGGATTACATTTATCTTGTTGTCTACCTGCAGGTCATCATTGTATTCTTTAATGTCTCTTCTCGGTGGGGGTTAGCTGCTATTTTCTTTTCTCGGTTGGCACCTACGCTTATCTCGGTGACTGCCCTTCCTAGAGCTTGCATTTTCCCTGCGGACATAATGTCCGAGATAACCCATTTTTATGAGGGCCTCATTTTTTTCTCAGAGCTGGAAGCATTCGTCCATCATGTGCCCCTGGTCATGGTGGAATTGCAATTTTTGTTGACGGATTTCCCCATAGGTTTTCCTCTGGAAAGAGAAGTAGACGGTAATAATCATCTTCCTGAATTTTTGGCCAAGATTGTTGCAATGGACACTGTTAGAGAGGTTATCCCTCGGCGAGTCTTTGGGGGTGGAAGAAGCCTCTGATCCCCTAAAAATAATCCCAAATGTCCCTAAGCCTGCAGCCTTTGAGAACCCTAAGCCCTGCTCGGTATCTCCTCTACTCGGCCTTTCTTTTTCTGAGTCCCTTCTCGGTCTTACTTCATGGTGTCCTTGAGGTCTACTGGTGGTCGCTAATTAAACACTGCCACTTTCATCGCAAGCGTACAGATAAAGTTTTAGTATAGTGGACCTTTCGGTCGGGTATCGTATCCACATGAATTGGTTGAGATTACTATTGAGTACAGTGCTTGTCATAACCTAATTTTATCTTGGCGACTATAAATTAAATTTAATTAATTACTAATACTAAACTAAATTACTAATTTAATTAACTATACTATAAATACTATATTGAGAGTGTTTAGGGGAGTAGATTGCCTAGGAATTAACTTCATTTACTTAACTGTGTTTGGTTTCGTTTTAGTTAACGTTAACAACATTCGCCGTATCTGACAATCTCGATTTGTAAACTCTCTCGCCACCTCTTCCGAGTGTACGATAGGGTAATACGCCACTTTGTGTCGATGAAGAGGTCCCTCTCAAAGTCTTAACGACTCTAGGACACGTCAGTCTCACCTCAACGTCATCGATTGTACACATTCTAATGCCCTCCCAAGTTGTTAGAACGTGCGTTGTGTTTACCCTAGTCCGAATCTGGGGTTACCTCTCCCGAGTGTCAAACCCCGTATTCTCAATATACCTAAACTAGTATATAATCATAGAAAACATGACAACACAATCGAAATTATATGGAACAAACATAAACGAAACACAAATTCAACCAAAACTACATTTTCATAAATAATAGGTTAATCCCTATTACAATCCATTTTAGCTCATGGCCCTAACCGTTTATACAAAGTAAAACGAGCTAAACATGCTCAAACAATAATCCTAAGATAAGAGATAAAGATAGAAACGAGAGAAACTAGCTATAATCCGAAGATTTGTCGCCAAGAGCATTCCAAGATTGCTTCTCTTTCGTTGCTTTGTGTTCTTCTCCTTTGGATTTGATTGAGCTCCCCTAAAAAATACTCTCAAAATCATAGGAACCCTAAGGGGTCTCATATGTTCGGGGCTTGAAAGAGGAGAGAGGAGGAGAGTTTAAATAGCGCTCAAAATATCAAGAAAATATCTTAGGCTGTGCAGAGGCCACTGCCGTGGCGGTGGGTAAGTCGGTTGGTGATCGCTGCGGTGATGAAGAAAGTGGTGGCTTTGGAAAAACGTTCTGCTGGTTTACCACCTAGGTGGTGGGATTCACTGCCTAGGCAGTGGTCTGTCAGTAGCCTTAGGTCTTTCTTAGCATCTTCATCGCTGCGGCGGTGGGCTTGTTTCACAATTTTGCCTCCGAGCTTGTTTTTTCACCGTTCTTCGACCACTTTTGGTTCAATCTCATTATTTTAGCTCCAGTTTTCTATCTTTTTGCCCCCGTACCTATTTTAATAAAAAAAGATAAAAACTAATTAAAATATAATAAAATACTATAAAAACACTTGAAAACTAACTTAATTTGGTTTGGAAATGGATACGTAAATCACACCTATCAAATACCCCCAAGCTCGGAATTTGGCTAGTCCTCGAGCCAAACACACACACGAAATGAAAAAAAAAAACGAAATGACTAACACAAACAACCTAAATATAAACAAACTAAACATAACACTATGCGAGTTTTACATTCTTCTATCGACCAACACATTTTCCCCTCAACAACCCCAAAATATTGCCAAGTTTAGGAGTAACACGCACTATGTGGTGTTCTAGAATTTTGACACCCAATATCAATAGAAACCATTCTAGATCCATATCAAGTGTGTGTGTGAGACATAAAATATATAACTATCCAAACACCAGATTGGATTATTCAATAACTAAGCTCATGACTTAAACCGATAAGGATTAGGAAAGCCATATGCTTGACCAGGCTCAACTATCCACTAATGTAGGTTCAGACATTCATAGAGATCAATAGGGCTTAGTTTGGCTTTGGAGAATGACCAAGGGTATCGTAGGAATAGAAAACAGAAAATCGTTATAGAATGAACGATACCCGAGGCACAAACGCTTGTCGCTATATCACTTTCTCATAACCCCACACGTTTAAAACACAACCCTGAACAAGAATTAAAAAACTTTGTATTCACTTGTCACAAAAAACGGAATTAAAAACTATATTCACATATTTTTATTTTTTTTACAAGCACACCCCGAAACTTATTCGAATTTGTACAATTATTGGGGTGTGCAAAAAGAACTAAGAGTCTGACAAGTGAATACTTTAATACTGAACCAATAAACTTTCGTCCGAAATGCCGATCTCTCACTTCAAGTTAGCATTAGTCTATGCTCTTTGATCTCCTCAATTTGAATCTTAGGCTTAGGGACAATGGTTTGGAAAGATTTAATCGGCTAAAGTATAGATATGTGTTCATAATTGAAAAGTTTATGCCTTCGACAGGGGAACGAGGGAATAAATTTTTCAGGTTAGTTTCAAAAAGGTTTAGCGGAAAAATTGAAGGCCTAAATCATGCCTCCGGAATTACCTCACCTATAATTTCACCTCAAGCTTCCCCCAATCAAGTTCTAGATTCCTCAAATTTGTCATGAACTTATTACTAAATAATCGGTGTCAAATCATTCAAATATCTATACAATGAGTCTATGCGATCGTGCATTTTAGGATCAGAATGAGTTTTACCTAATCGACATGCCAAGCGCACAGATCACACATGAATAAGTATTACCTTTGACCACGACAAACACTTAGGGGGTAATTTCATCATTGGGTAATGGCCCAGATGAATGCGAAACTCAGCATGCAACAACAAATACAAACTAACCTAAACAAACATGCACACAAGAAAACAATAACACATAAACTAACATACTATACTACACATCACCACCAAACTCGAAATGGACAGTGTCCTCAGCGAACCCAATCATCATTCTCAACATATGAATATTTAAAGCATGCTGACAAAGGGTGTTTAGAACACTTACCTGGGAGGCGAGAGGATCTCGCCTCCGAATCAAGTCGACGAAGATGGATTTAATTTATTTAACCTTGGGTTACCTCCCAAGAAGCGCGTGGTTTAATGTCCTCAGCCCGACATTCAGAACGCCCTTCAGTTTGGTAAGATTTTGCTTTGTTCGGCACGATCTTCAATGACACGCCTCACCAGAATATGTGCGTGGCCACGTACCATAAAATGGCTTGGAATCCCGTTGAAAGGGATGCATCAATACCTGCTGATCTAACATCATTAAGTACCCTGCATAAGAAACAAAAACAAAAAACAAAAATTATATACAAAAGAAATGCCTAAAGTAAAATCGGGTCATTTACTCACAATATCGACAATAAACAACCAAACACAATCTCCGAAAATCGTCACCAAAAACTTGGTGGTGATCGCCAGAAACTATGACAGCAACCAATCCCCGACAACGGCGCCAAAAACTTGGTAGCCGCTAATTAAGTACTGCCACTTTTACCACAAGCGTACGGATTAAGTTTTAGTATAGTGGACCTTTCGGTCGGGTATCGTATCCACAAGGATTGGTTGAGATTACTATTGAGTATCGTGTTTGTCATAATTTTATCTAGGCGACTATAAATTGAATTTAATTAATTACTAATACTAAACTAAATTACTAATTTAATTAACTATACTATAAATACTATATTGAGATTGCTTAGGTGAGTAGATTTCCTAGGGATTAACTTCATTTACTTAAATGCGTTTGGTTTTGTTTTAGTTAACGTTAACGGCGTTCGGCGTATCCGACAATCTTGGTTTGTAAGCTTTCTCGCCACCTCTTCCGCATGTAAGACGGGGGAATACATGACTTCGTGTCAATGAAGAGGTCCTCCTCAAAGTCTTAACGACTCTAGGCCACGTGAGTCTCACCCCAACGTCATCGATTGCACATGTTCTAACGCTCTTCCAGGTCGTTAGAACGTCGCGTTGTGTTTACCCTAGTCTGAATCTGGGGTTACCTCTCCCGAGTGTCAAATCCCGTATTCTCAATATACCTAAACTAGTATATAATCATAGAAAACACTGTAACACAATCAAAATTATAAGGCACAAACATAAACGAAACACAAATTCAACCAAAACTACATTTTCATAAATAATACATTAATCCCTATTACAATCCATGTTTAGCTCATGGCACTAACTGTTTATACAATGTAAAATGAGCTAAACATGCTCAAACAATAATCCTAAGATAAGAGATACAGAGAGAAACGAGAGAAACTAGCCATAATCCAAAGATTTGTCGCTAAGAAAATTCCAAGATCACTTCGCCTTCGTTACTTTGTGTTCTTTTCCTTTGGATTTGATTGAGCTCCCCTAAAAACACTCTCAAAATCATAGGAACCCTAAGGGGTCTCATATGGACGGGGCTTGAAAGAGGAGAGAGGAAGAGAGTTTAAATAGGGCTCAAAATATCAAGAAAATATTTTAGGTTATGCAGAGGCACGACCGCGGCAATGGGTAAGTCGGTTAGTGATCGCTGCAGCGATGAAGAAAGTGGTGGCTTTGGAAAAATGTTTTGCTAGTTTACCATCTAGGCGTTGGTCCGTTAGTAGCCTTAGTTCTTTCTCAGTAGCTTCATCGCCGCGACGGTGGGCTTGTTTCATAGTTTTGGCTCTGAGCTTGTTTTTCCACTGTTCTTCGACCGCTTTTGGTTCGATCTCATCATTTTAGCTCCAGTTTTCTATCTTTTTACCCCACACACCTATTTTAATACAAAAATATAAAAACTAATTAAAATATAATAAAATACTATAAAAATGCTCAAAAACTAACTTAATCCGGTTTGGAAATAGAATGGTAGATCACACCTATCATCTACTTCATAGAAACTCATACCCCTGGCTAGGGCAACAGACAGGCTGGGCACAGGTCGGGAGCACAGGTCATAAGATAACCTCTGGTGCCTCAGTCCATCAATGAATGCATTTAAGGCTATAACATCCGGAAGCCCTTCGCAACACAAAATTTGCATGTGGAACATGCTAAAAAAATCACCCGAATTCTCTCCAATCTCCTATTGGAGGGCGAGGACATGGGTAGCTGTTTTAGGCCTTTGTCGAGAGCAACTGAATCGAGTCAAAAAGAGTTCCAGCTGGGCAAAGGTTGAGATCAAGGCAGCAGCCAAATCTCGGAACCAAGTACTGGCCATCTTGGAAAGAGCAAGAGGGAATGACTTACACCTAATTACCACGGAGGTCGAAGCAGCTGGTAGGGCGAAATCCTGTTCCCAGATCGAATGGTCACGATGGCAAGGCTAATCTCTTGAGATATGCCCTTTAGATTGAATCACACGATCTGATTCCTGGTGGCATTCTTCTCCCCATACATTCCAGAGAACCAATCCCTCTTAAGCCGGGGTCGGTGTTAGGTAGGAGATGATGACTTCAAGGAAAGATTGAAATTATCTTAACTGGCACTACAAATTATCAATTTTTCTTGCATCTACAGGTCCAGAGATTGGTCTGTCGAACGCCTTCGAGGGTGGAGCTAACGGACCCGCCTGGTCAGCTGGGGATATATTTTCTTCTTCTTTTGGGATGAGGATTGGAGTCCACACATCCGGTCTGAGGACTCTTGACATCTCTCTGATTGGGTTTTTGTTCACCGTACTGTTTGGGTCTCTCGGCCGTGTAGAATGACCAAGCCTTGTGATCATCAATCCTCTAGCGGAGATGGGTGTTGATGACTTGAGGAAGGCTTTTATTAGTGCTTCCCACAGACAGTGCCAAACTGTTGATGTCGAATCTTGGATGACCCCAATGGTATGGTCTAGTTACTGTTAGTGGATATCCTCTCTCTTACCGAAATAGGGATGGTGAGGACCAGGATCTGCCTGTCCGGCTCAAGATGGGTAGAGTCTGAATAATTTGGGATGGATTCTAAGTGGTGAAACAACTTGGGAGTCTTCTGATCCGTGGAGAGTCTTGGCCCGAGAAGGAATGGGTCTGAGCTGGGATGAGCTCCAACTTGTCACCTGCACAAAGGACTTGTCAGGATGGACCCGACGTGTCCATTTCGACATGAGAATCAGTACTTAGGGAGAAGATTTAAATATGCTACAGTTAGAAAGCTAAGAAAATTTTGTGTACCCTTGGGCATTGGTATTCCCTCCTTTACATAGGTAATGGATTAATTAGTTTAGGGACTTACGTAGGGATTAGTGTCCCAACTTGGCGCGTGGCCAATGAGAGGGCGAGTGGAGAGTGGAGAGCTTAATATTGTGGGCTTGGGCCTCTTGGCTCTTTTGCTGAGGTCTACGACGGAGAATATCAGCGAGTAGAGAAGTAGCCTAACCCATAATCTCAGAAGGACTCTTCTTGTAGCCCACGGTATGAGGAGTTTTCTTCTCTACCTTTCCCAGATAACCGGAGATGGGAATGAGAGAGTTTTGAGGAGCTTGTGGAGTTGATTTCTGAGATGGGTGGCACCGACATGGAGAATTATGCCGAGATGGGTAGAGACTTTCCCATCTTGACGGCGGCTGGCCTACTTTTTCTGGAGAAAGTTGCTTGCGAGGTATTGTGGTCGCCGGTATGGGATGAGTTGCCCCTTCCCGACACAATCTTCATACTTAGTCTTTGGTAGGGACGGGCCCTATTGGAGAGTCAATGACATGTGGCGGTCCTTTATTGTCTGCATGGGAGTGACCATTTTTATGCTTATCAACTTCAATTGGTTCTCTAACCACTAACTGTTGATCCTAAGATTTGGATGAACAATTAAACGTTGATGTTTTAGGTAGAACTAACGATTTTATTGAGTGTTTCAGTTTATTAGTTCCAGTGATGAAAATTATCATGAAGATATTGTGGTAATACTAAAGATGATGATAAAGATGAGGGAAAATTAAGAGTTTGAACAAATTGAAGAACCTAGGGAAAATAACTCAGGTTAAATTCTAACTCTTAATGTATCTCGGTTAACATCACATATGACACAAAATATTTTTCAAAATTTTGAATTTAAAATTTAGTGGAGCTAATCGAGAAAATGAATCGATTAAAGGGATGAAATCGTCGATGAAATTGGTTCTAAAACTAATTCAGGAGAGGATTCCAACATCTCTCAGTCGACAGGTAAGTCGACTGGTGATTAATGAATGAAGTTGTTGAATCTCTCAGTCGACAAGTAAGTCGACCTGAGCTTAAAACAAGAAGTCTCTGAATCTCTAGGTCGACAGGTGAGTCGACTTACGATTAGATAATGAACTCTCTGAATCTCTAAGTCGACAGATAAGTCAACTTATGAAACTCTCTGAATCGTTCAGTCGACAAATGATGGATGGGAAGTCGACCGATGGGCGAAGATATTTTGGCTTGGCTACATCTTGAATTGGGCGGTCAACCGATGGGTCTTGGCCGATCGACAAATGGAGCTGTTTCAGGATTTATGGAATTTCTAATTTTATTCAAAAAGTAGCTGTTACTAGCCGTTTTATGGTTAAGATATGTGAGATATCTTAGGGATATGATATGTTTTGAGTTATTTAATAAATATTTAATTATCCCTATAAATATGGTTCAAGTAGTTTTGATATTTCTCAATTTGGTACATGTAATTCTTTCAATCTTATCTAATTGAGTTTGAGTAAAAGTTTGAGGGACTTATTTGAATATTTTAAGAGATATTTTAAGTGAATTATACCAGGAATGAATCATTATGATAGAAAGTGTCTATTGGTGTAATTAAATATCATGACTTATGGGAACTAACCGTTATAGGGCTTGTTTCAAGTGATTTTAAATAGACCTGCAGATTTCACATGTAAAACAATCAGAAATCAAGAGAATCCAAACTATTCTGAGTTATTCAGCTCTCGTGCTTTCTAAGAGTAATCATACTGAGTGAATTGTAAGATCTTTTCTGAGAGTTGTTCTTAAGAAATATTTGTTGTGGATTATTGCTACTATCGATATGAAGTTTCATTGCTAGAAATAATCATTATTTTTTCGGTGGAATCCTGGTGAGATATTTCCAAATTACTTACTATTAATTGTTGCTTGATTATATTATTTATTATTTGGAATTTGATCTTTAAAATTGTTTTTTAGATTTTTTATTGAAAATTATTTTTGAAACAATTCCTTGAGAAAATCAGATTACGTGCTTAATTGCTTGCTACCTATCTTTATTTATCAGATTTTAAAATTCTCACTTTTCTATCACTAGTATCGGGACATTAATTGAGTTTGAATTTATCTAGGGTGGTAGAAGTTCCGAGTGGAAAAATCACTTATCAATTTTTTGTAATTGGTAAGTTGAGTGTTGGATTAGATACTACTGGAAGTGTCTAATCAAGGGTAAATGGTTTTAATCTCTTTCGGTAAAGAGATTGAGATTTTGATATTTGCCTAGAGTATAAAAAGATTAGGTGTTAATTCTTCCTTGATTGAATTTGTGAATGAATTGTAACAGTTCAATTCTTACCGGGTAAAAGAATATTTGGAGTGTATTTCTGTAAGGTTTAATTCTTGAGCCTAAGGTATAAAAAGAATTAGGTCGTGATTCTCCCTGTAATAGAATTGGGTTAATCTTTCGCCTAGTAAAAAGATATAGGTTATCCCTTGGCCTGTGAAAATGAATTATAAAGGTCGATTTTGAGTCTATGAGAAGAATCGTTGTGAGGGTTTGGTTCCTACCTTTAAAAGAATCTTGAGTTTAGTGGGTGTGACTCTCCACAGAACTCAGGAGACTAGATTAGCCAAGAGTAGCTTGGTGAACCAGTATAAATTTCTGTGTGTTGCATTATTTACAATGTTTATATTTTGTTGTTTGGGTGTGTACCTAGTTGATGATACATAATCAGCTGCTATAAAATATAATAATTAATTCAGGATAAAATTAATTGTTTGATTTGTTGAAGTGTTATATTATGATATTTTTTTAATATTATCCAATTCACCCCCTCTCTTGGGTATCTCACTGGGTCAAAAATTGGCATCAGAGTTGGTTTTAGCTCGATATACTTCACAGTATAGCTAAACACGATCACATAGAGTGTCTTGATTCTGAAGTTATATGTACTACTGTTGATTTTACTTCTTTTAATAGTTATTGTTCTGCTCGTGAGACTGATATAATTTGCAATAATGAGAATGCAGATAAGGCTATTGAGATGCTTATTGCTCTTATCTACATTTTTGGAAAAGAGAATTTTAAACTAGAGCAAAAAATTGCAACTCTTGAAAATAAGAAGTTTAGTACTGACAAATCTCTTAAGAAAAAGAATTTAGAGAAATATTTTGAAACTATTGAGTTTAAAAATACTTTATCTGAAATTAGTAAGTTGTGTGAGAAAATTGAGTCTCTTGAGGATGAGATTGAGGTTTTGAAAAATGATTTTTATGATCTTCAACAGAATGAATTTAAAAGGAAAAATCTTGAAACCTTGAATGAGGCCTTGAGCATTGAATTGGATAATACAAGGTATGAGCTTGATAGAGCTTTTGTAAAAATCCATTCTGTTGAAAATGAGTGTCAAATTCTTAAGAATGATCTTGAATTTATGCATAAAAATAATTTTGGTCTACAGGTAAACGTTAGCACCAATGAGCAGTTACTTAAGAAGACTCAAAAGGAGCTTAAAGAAGCAATGAATAAATTCAAGGATATTGAGAGTACTAAACCTATTGAAAAACTAATAGTTACTAAAGCTACTTCTCAAAATCGCAAACAATATTATGCTCCCGTATAAAACACTGACTATCCGAAGAGGCGTGCTAACAATATTATGTGTTTTTATTGTGGTAAATTTGGTCATTATGAAAAATCTTGTTATTTATTACATGGTTACCCTGTCGGATCTAGAAACAACTGGATACCAAAAAGAAATTTTTTTGGTGCAGGTACCAATCGGAGATTTAGACAAAGATAAAAATGAATATTATGTGCCAACACTGAGATTTGAACAGACACAAAGGTACAATGAATATTCCATGCCGACGAGATAACTGAGGTTCAATGTACCCAATAAGAAGAATCAGCACGTGCCAAATAAAAGAGTACAAAAGCAACAAGCACAATATGTGAGAGCTGACAAAGCTTATCCACAACAAACGACAAGATACCAGTACAAGAAAAAGTTAATTTACAAAGTTGTGCCAAAGCAGAATGAGAAAAAGCAGCCTGAAGCACCAAACAAAGGCAAAGAAATTCTTGACAAATCAATTCAGAAAATTGCCACTGCTAAGAAGGAAGAAATTAAGGGGACAAATCAAGTATTGCTGGAATCAAATGATACCAAGTCAGAAATCAGTAATCCACCAAAGGTACACATACCAATTGCTCCCAAGGATGATCCAAGTATGTCAAACTTTTTAAAGTTTAATTTTATTAATTTTGTTAGAGAGACTGAGCCTGTTTATTTTGAAACTTAGACGTGTGTGATATGTGTGTTTGTGTGTGTGAGTAATTAAAATATTTTAAAAAAAAAATATGTGGATCAAAATAAGAGGTAAAAATTGAGCTAAGTTGATCAAATTAAGGCTTAAATTCACTAAAAGTCAAACAATTCAGTATGGTTAGTCGACTGATATTGGATCATCGGTCGACCAATAGTAGTAGGCTGAAAAAGATAAAAAGGCGTTGCATTCATCTGTCGACCGACTATAAGTGAGCGATCGACTAATCCTTACGGGATTTAAATACCTTGCGTTCATTTATTTTATTTCATTTGATACTAAAACCCTTTTCTCTCTAAAACTCTTCCTCTCCCAAGTTCACTCAATCATAAACTTCACAAAATCATTTTATTTCGGCTTGGATTTGAAGATAATTGGGTCAGACCTAAACGTTTAGGGATGGGATTCGAGGTTTGGTGACTCTTTCTTTCACGTAAAGGTTGGTTCTCTCTCTATTCTCTAGGGTTTCGATTGGTTCTCTGTCCAGGCTCAATTTCTTGAGTTATCTTGGTTGATTTGTTCAAAGTTTGTGTGAAAAATGCCTAAAATTAAGAAGGAGTTACGCATGACAATAAATATTTTCGAAAGAAGGAGGATGAGATTAGATATAATGAGGCGTTTGTCAACTGAAGGGTTCTAGGTTGCAAACCTATAGACTTTGTTAGTTTAAGAGAGAAAAATATTGATGTTGAAGGGTATTTTAGAAATTTGGGATGGACCGATTTTGTCACTCAAAGGAATGAGTGGATGCCGGTATGGGTAGGAATGTTTTATAGTAATCTCACTTACAATAATGTTGAGATGACGTCCTATGTTAAAGGAAATGAGATTCGATTCAATAGGGGATTACTATGTGATATTTTAGAATTACCTAGAGGCGATGTATTTGCATACAATACCCCCCATTGGTTGTCAACAAATTTTAATAGAACGACAATTGCACAGAAATTTGACTTGGAGGGTGATAAAGCAAGATCATTATTTCTTGAGCATCGGTTCATTCACTTGGAGCTAACTTATACGGTTGTACCTAGAGGAGGAAGCCACGCTAATGTGAATGATTTTGATCTCTATTTGATGAATGAGATTATTGAGGGTAGAAAAGTAGATTTGGTTCATATCATGATGGATCATATGAGATATCATGTTCAGAAACCTTTCGGAGTGTTACCCTATGCTAATGCTCTTCAAAAATTGTTTGATCATTTTGGAGTTGAAACTGATCCCGATGAAAAAAAATTCATTACTATCACACCCGAATGGATTAATGTGGGTAATGCTTCGTTAATGGGATATGAGTACAAAGGAAATAGGTGGGTAAAGAAGAGAAATCAGAAAAGGCAAAGAGTACAGGCTGTGAGTGAAGAAGAAGGTGATGAGGAAGAAATAAGCATTGATCAGATGATGAATTTTCTTCGAGAACAGATTGATGACCTATGGGTACATGCGGATATGATGGATGATCAGATGACTGGGTTAGAAAATAAAATGATCCAAATGAATATGAACATGGAAGTTAGATTTGGGAAAATCACGGGAAATTTGGAACAAATATTTCAGTTTATGCAGTCATCACATCATGGATACCAGCAGGAGTATAGTGCTCAGCCACACTTTACAGGACAACCTATGTTTAGATCACAACAATCCTTTGGAGGACCATCTGCTGCAGGGCCATCTAGAGCAGGACCGTCAACACCGTTTCATCAACAAATGACTCCAGGATCAAGTGCTCAGCCAGGGGTTCAATATCCTCAGCAGCCAGCCACTAGTCCAATGGGATTATATTATTATTTTTCTGGATAGAGTCCTCATTGACTTTATCTTCTATTTTTTTTTTCATATGTTATCTGGACAAGCTCGACAATTAATATTTTGGTATGTAATAGCTAATATAGGTTATTTATGTGAAACTTAACTTTTAGTGTATAGATTTTAATGGATTAGTTAGATTCGGTCTATTTAGTTAGATTTTTGTCTCTAATTATGATGCACATGGTATTTGTTGAAAATGATTTTCATGCTTAAAAGTTGGTTGTTAAAATAGGTTGATTGATTTTATCTTAAGTTAATTTATTATCTTGACATAATGATGTGTGCCTATAGTAGTGTTTCTTTGTAGTTCCCCCCTCCCCAATTTTTTTTTTTTGAGATGACAAGGGGGAGAATTAGTTGATGTTTTAATGAATGTCTCAAGGGGGAGCTTGAATTATCTTGTTGAATATCTTAAGGGAGAGTTTATTATATATTGAAATTTGTTCTTTGTTGAAAATCTTATAATTATCTTCATTATTTTGCTTTAATGAGTTAAAGAACCTGTCCTCGAATTTAGGGGGAGTGTGGTTACATTATTGTTTCGAAGAAAACATCAAAGTTAATTGTCATCATAAAAAATGGGGAGATTGTTGATCTTAAGATTTTGATGGACAATTAAACGTTGATATTTTTAGTAGAACTAATGATTTTATTGAGTGTTTTAGTTTATTAGTTCTAGTGATGAAAATGATCACGAAGATATTGTGGCAATGACAAAGATGATGACAAAGATGATAGAATATTAAAAGTTTAAAGAAATTGAAGAATCTAGGGAAAATAACTCAGGTTAAATTCTAACCTTTAATGTATCCCAATTAAGATCACACAGAACACAAAATATTTTTCAAAATTATGTGTGTTTTTATAGGATACTAATTAGTTAAATTATTTGCTCCTATACGTAATTGAAAAAGGAATAAAGATAATTGACTAAAATTGAATTTAATATTTAGTGGAGCTAACCGAGAAAAGAAATTGGTTAAAGAGGCAAAAACGTCGATGAAATTGGTTTTAAAACAAATTCAGGAGAGGATTCCAGCATCTCTCAGTCGACATGTAAGTCGACCGGCGATTAATGAATGAAGTTGTTGAATCTTTCGGTCGACAGGTAGGTTGACCTGAGCTTAAAACAAGAAGTCTCTGAATCTCTAGGTCGACAGGTGAGTCGACTTGTGTTGAGATAATTAACTCTCTGAATCTTTAAGTCGACAGATAAGTCGACTTATGGAACTCTCTGAATCGTCCAGTTGACAGGTGATGGATGGGAAATCGATCGATAGGCGAAGAGATTTTGGCTTGGCTACATCCTGAATTAGGCGGTCTACCGATGGGTCTTGGCCGGTCGACAGATGGAGCTGTTTCAAGATTTATGGAATTTCGGATTTTATTCAAAAAGTAGCCATTACTAGCTGTTTTATAGTTATGATATGTGATATATCTTAGGGATCTGATATATTTTGAGGTATTTAATTAATATTTAATTATCCTTATAGATGTGACTTAAGTAGTTTTGATATTTCTCAATTTGGTACATGTAATTCTTTCAATCTTATCTAATTAAGTTTGAGTAAAAGTTTTAGGGACGTATTTGAATATTTTAAGAGATATTTTAAGTGAATTATGCCAGGAATGAATCATTATGATATAGAGGGTCTATTGGTGTAATTAAATGTCATGATTTTTGGGAATTAGTCGTTATAGGGTTTGTTTCAAGTGACTTTAAATAGACCTGCAGATTTTACATGTAAAATAATCAGAAATCAAGAGAATCCAAATTATTCTGAGTTATTCAGCTATCATGCTTTCTAAAAGTAATCATACTAAGTGAATTGTAAGATCCTTTATGAGAGTTGTTCTTGAGAAATATTTGTTGTGGATTATTGTTACTACCGATCTGAAGTTTCGTTGCTCGATGGAATCCTGGTGAGATATTTTCAAATTACTTACTATTAATTGTTGCTTGATTATATTATTTATTTTTTGAAATTTGATCTTTGAAATTATTTTTCAGATTTTTTATTGAAAACTATTTTTGGAACAATTTCTTGAGAAAATCTAATTACGTGCTTAATTGCTTGCTACCCATCTTTATTTATCAGATTTTGAAATTCTCGCTTTTCTATCACTAGTATCGGGACATTAATTGAGTTTGAATTTATCTGGGGTTGTAGAAGCTCCGAGTGGGAAAATCACTTATCAATTGTTTGTAATTGGTGAGTTAAGTGTCGGATTAGATACCACTGGGAGTGTCTAATTTAAGGGTAATTGGTTTCAATCTCTTCTGGTAAAGAGTTTGAGATTTTGATCTTTGCCTAGAGTATAAAAAGATTAGGTGTTTATTCTTCCTTGATTGAATTTGTGGGTGAATTATAACGGTTCAATCCTTACTGGGTAAAAGGATATTTGTAGCGTATTTGTGTGAGATTTAATTTTCTAGCCTAAGGTATAAAAAGAATTAGGTCGTGATTCTCCCTATAATAGAATTAGGTTAATCTTCCACCTGGTAAAAAGATAGAGGTTATTCCTTAACTTGTGAAAAAGAATTGTAAAGGTTGATTCTGAGCTTGTGAAAAGAATCGTTGTGAGAGTTTGGTTCCTAGCTATAAAGGAATCTTGAGTTTAGTGGTTACGACTCTCTGTGGAGCTCGGTGGACCGGATTAGCCAAGAGTAGCTTGGTGAATCAGTATAAATTTCTGTGTGTTGTATTATTTACATTGTTTATTTTTTGTTGTTTGGGTATGGACCTAGTTGATAATACATAATCAGCTGCTAAAAAAAATTATTTTTAAGATAAAATTAATTGTTTGATTTTTTGAAGTGTTATATTCTGATATTTTTTTAATACTACCCAATTTAACCCCTTTTTGGGTAGCTCACTGGGTTCGTATTTGTTGATATATCTCTATAGTCCTTTAAATAAAATAAAAGATTTTAATATTTTGAATCATAAAAATATAATCAAGCAACAAATATATCAAACATATAACACATGAAAATATGTTATTCAAATTCATACATTTAATAAATAATAATAATTTATGCATCGCATAAGCATAAATAATTCAGTGTAAAATTTCTAACATGAACTATTTACCATAACAATATGAAAAACACATATATGAAGGAAAAAAATATTACCACCACATACGCCATCTTAACATGTATCAATTAGTAATAACACAAATATAAAATTTGATTTAAGATTGTTGGACATAATGGTGAAAACATAGATTTTTAATAAATATAATTAAATATTAATTAAGATTATTTTCCATAAATATTTTTCAATATGTCATAAATATATTTACAATAAAATAATACTAAAAAATAATAAAAAAATAAACTCCTATAGTGAAATTTGTTGTTAAATGTAACTTATATAAAATATTACAGAATGTAAAATAGTTTACAACAAATATTCATAAACCCAATATATGCAATAATAAATATTTCAAATCGTAAAATACATGAAAGCAATAAATAAATAAAGTTATACTTACAGTCCTTTACCGATGACAATCTCAGAAATTTATACTGATTGAGGCCATCGTTTAAGGATATTTCTCTAAAACAAATTTTTCCTGCGCTTAGGTGCTTACGGTTAATCAAGCGTATGCTTCACAAAATACAACAATCACAATCCTCCAATGCTAGCACTTGAAGTCAAAGGATTCGACGAACAAAATAAGTGTTGAACTCTCTCTCGGGAATAAACATAACATAGACTCAAAGTGTATGTGTAGTGTAAGATATCCTAAGTTTCATATCTAAATGATAATGCAAATTTCTCTATTTATAGAGTAACAAATGAGTAACTCCAACACACCAAAAGTCTCAATTTAAATCCACTAGGAACATTTTAAGGCCATTAAGAATTAATCACATGTAAATTTTTTTATTAACAATGAGTTACAAATATGAAAAGATAAGTCTTGTTTGGTTAGGAAAATTGTTAGAATCAATTTAAAGAAAATTTCAGAAAGAATTTTGTCACACCCTACCTCAGACACCCTTCACTATGGGGCCGACGTGAAATCGACATGATATTACCTGAATGCCAAACCAACTCATAGAATGATAATACACATACAATAATATACAATCGTCTAAATATGCATATACAAATTTTCTACTAGAGGGACTCACCCGTCCCCAAATTTATGAACAGCAAAATAAATACCATGAACCTCTCACAGGTTCAACCCAGACAGCTCATCTTAAAATCTACACCCGATACCATTGTAGTACTCTATCTAGCGCCAGTAGGGGACCGACTTCTATTTACTTCACCTGCGAGTATACTGCCTTCTTAGTAAAAATATTTTATAATAATAATTCATAACTAAAACATCTAAATGGATCAAGTGTAAGTATATAGACAACACGTAGCTAGTAAAATTTTCCATAATATAAGTAGTGAAAATAAAACCAATAAGTATAAGTTCCATTCAAACCCATCTAGTATAAAATGATACCAATAATCATAATAAATAATAAATCACCCAATATAAGTAAAACACCACATCTTAAAACACCACTCCACCACAATACACACTGGCTAGCCACAGTGATCCTAATCATGAAATGCAGACCCTATATTCTAAATCGTTACTATTTTATGTACCACGTTATTAAAATTAATTAATCGTTACGAAATTATTACGATTTCAGAATTTGTAACGCTAAATAAAATTTAATCTAACGAAAATTAATAATCGATTGAAATTTTACCTTTTTCCGAATCGTTTGGTGGCCACGAAATGGGTTTTTGGATTTTCCTAGGGTGGTTTTCTGCAAATTCCCCATTTTTTTTTTCTTTTTCTTCCTTTCTTTTCTTTTTCTCTGTTTTGACTTCTGTTTCCTATTTCAGTTCCTGTTACAACCCCAGCCGACCACCCCATTTCTCTTTCTACTATCCACTCTAGCGATCTCACTCACCGTCGGTCGCCCTACACCAACAATCACCTATACACCACACACACACGCCATCCGACCAAACGACACACCTACATGCACACGACCACCTGACGATCGACGCACACAACCGACGACGACAATACACGCACATACACTGCTCTCTCTTTCTCTCTCTTCGTTTTCTGCTTCCGCTTCCTTTTAGCCAACTAACGATGGCAACAATCACACCCGTACCACTCAAGCGAATGGATCACACACCCAAACCGAAACCTACCTTCTCTTTCTCTAACTCTCTGGCCGACGACACCCACTCTACCGACTACACAATACATACACACAATCATCGAAATTCACACACACACACACACCAACGAAATAGAGCACCCACACACACAACACACCCTGATCACCAACCCCATCGGCAACGGAATACACAACTCACCGTCGGCGACTAGCTGACGGCTACACCCACGAATAGCACACACACGCACCGGAACATTTGAGTAGAATATAGTCACACACACACACACATACCTATAGACCCGCACCGGCGACACCACACGACCCACCATTATCAGACCTTTTTCTCTCTCTTCGTTACTGTTACCGGTGATCAAACCCACACATGCAAACATACACATCATCTCACACACACAGACCCATAGCAACCCACACACGCATGTCGAACATGCAAACCACTCTCGATGGCTGAGCACCCATCGTCGGTGAACCCCTTTGTTTCCGGTTCTCTCTCTCTATTCTTATTTCTCTTTCTCTCTCTCTTCGATAATTGGTTCTCGACCCTTCTTCCAGTTTCTATATGTATATATATATATATATATGTGTGTGTGTGGTCAAGTAGCCGGCCAAGTGGCCTCTCCCTCGTCGTTTGTTATCCAACCCTCCTATCAATTTATATATATGAATTATATATAATATATATAATTTACACAATCGTCCCCATCGTTTTAGTTAAAACTTTAATTAGACCCATTCTCATTTTAATGTTTTAAAAAATTACAATTGTACGCCGAGGTTTTACGCTCGCGTATTGACTATTCGCAAGTGTACAAGGTCTAATTTTAATATAGTGGGTCTTTGAAGATTGGATATCGTTCCCATAGGGACGGATTGAATAAATTGAGTATCTCAATTTACATAGTCTCCTATTATCCAGATGGTTAAAGAATTGTTTTAAAATTAAACTAATTAAACTAAGCTAAACTACAATTAGTGGGTTAATCCTAACTAAGTTGATTAACTAGGGATTGATTTTGTTCATTTAATACATGTTTGATTTCATTTTAGTTAACAATAACGGAGTTTAGGTATCCGACACTCTCAGTTCGTAAACTTCTCTGCTATTTCTTTCGAGTGTAAGACGGGGGAATATGCGATTTCGTGTCAACGCCGAAGTCCCCCTCAACGTCTTAATGACTGTAGGCCGCGTGAGTCTTGACCCAACGTCATCGATTACACACTAACTAATGCCCTCCTGGGTCGTTAGATCGTAACAATGTGTTTACCCTAGTCCGAATCCAGGGTTGTCTCTTCCAAGTGTCAAACCCTAGATTCTCAAATCCAACCCTAATACCATTACAAGCATACTAAGATCATCATAAAATGATAAACACAATCAGATTTAAAAGAAACAACCATTAAAGAAACATATATTAAACCAAACGAGTATTTACACAACTACACCGATCCTTAGCTAATACTTAACTAATCTAACATGATCTTGGCCATTGGAACATTAAACCAAGAGGGATTCATCATCATTCACAATAAAACATTAAATTACAAAGATATAAACAAAGAGAGAAAGATCAAATCTTAAAGTGGAGTGGTTTCCACTTTAACTGAAGATCGATCCGCTAGTGTTTCCTCTTCCCGAATGATGAATCTCCTCTTTGAGCTCTTCAAAAATGGCCAAGGATCATTTCTGAAGTGTTAGGGACATTCAACCATCCCAGAGAGCTTCAATGGAAGTGAGGGAATGGGTCTTATAGGTACAAGGTTTCAAAATATCTAAAAATATCTGTTTGCTGTGCAGAGAATTTCGCCTAGGTGGTGGAATTTCAGCCTAGGCAGTGGTGATGTCGGTTAACTTTCTGCCGCAACTTCGCCTAGGCTGAGTAATTTTTGCCTAGGCTGAGCAGCTTCTGCCTCAAATTTTCCTAGGCCGAGGAATTTTTGCCTAGGCCAAAATTTTGCAATCTTGAAACCTTGTTTCATCATAATTTCTTTACCGTTTTCGCTCGTTTGTCTTTTGTTTGCATCCCTACACCTAAATTATATAAAAACAAACTAAAAAGCAATTAAATATAAATAAAACACTCAAAAACTACCAAATCCAGTTTAGAAGTAGATAGGTATTTTACACCTATCAACAATTTGGTCCCCAACATTTTAATTCCCATAATTAATTTACACCATCCACCTCAATATTTTCGAAACATTTTAAAGCGCGATTTAAGTTATACGCATATCAAAGATCAAGGTCTCAAATTCTCTATACTTGGATCAACCCAAGTCCAAACCCAAACCCACGACCCATGACCGGACTCGGATCCATAATCTAAAATTGATTATAAAAGTGATTGAAGTATTTTTCATCAGCCAATGTGGAATTACTCATTTTACATATTTCAATCTCATTTATATCTTAATAATTTTTGACAAATTAATATTTCACGTTAATTGTAACGATCAGGTTTCCTAGGGCCGTCAATTGATTTCTCTCCTTGAATAATTAACACTGAAATTGAACTACCAATATTTCAATACTCATAAATCTGAGAATTTTTAGAATGTGATGGCGACAATTATATTCAATTTATCGAGTCATATTTTTTTTGTACTAAGATATTATTTGAAGATTTTGACGCAGTACTGAGATAGAGTATTAAATGTGTAACAATAAGACGTTATTCATTAGAAAATACAGAATTACTTGAAGTACTACAATATAACAATTATAGTTATTGATTAAGTTTGTTAAGCAATTTATATTAATACATAAATAATATGATTATAAATATAAACATAATCAATTAAATAATAATAAGGTAAAGACAATGGAATCTTAAATGGAAACAATACAATTACACCCAACAGTTAACTATTATGTCTAATTGTTTTCGTTAATCAGCTTGATTAATTCTACCAATAAAACCATAGCCGTAAATTTGATTATAACCGTCAATTTTACACTATAAATAATAAATACAAATATTATAAATTAAACAGAAGTTCAAATAAAATTCCTGGCACAGTCTCACTTTCACTGCCCTACAATCAAAACTGTATGGTTGTGAGTTAACGTCTAGTAAAATTTTAACCCCTCTAATACGTGTATTTAATCAATTCATAACTAAACACATAAACGTGTATCACATATAATTTTCACATAATATCTCTAAAATATTCTATGAAAACTAATAGTTAAAATTTAACGACAATTTTCGCATGAATCACATAATAAAGAGAGAGAGATTAAATACAAATATTAAAAAGCTAAAAATTCTACCTGAAATCCGAAGCCAAAATCTGAACCAGAATATTTAAAAACATTCGCAATATATATGTGATAGGTGTAAAATACCTATCTACTTCTAAGCCGGATTTGATAGTTTTCGAGTGAATTAGTTATATTTAATTATGTTTTTGTTAGTTTTTATGTAATTTAGGTGTAGGGACACAAACAAGTGATAAACGAGAGAAAACAATGGGAAAATGGTGAAGAAATGATGAAGAAACGATGTTTCAAAATCATAGAAACCACCAATATTGACGCTATCAAGATCAGAAAGGTCAGAAATTTGGGAACTGTCCTACGGCCGCGGCCATGATCCCATCGCCGCGACTGTGAAAGATCAGAAAGTAACCGACTTATCCCACCGCCACAGCCGTGATCCCATCGCCGCGGCCATGACCTCTACACAACAAATAGATATTTTTTAGATATTTTGAAACCTTGTGCCTGTTAATACCTATTCTCCCACTTCCCTTAAGACTTCTTGGAGGATGGAACGTCCCTAACCCTAGGATATTGATCCTTGACCATTCTTGAAGAAGATATTCATCATCCGGAGAAAAGGAAACATTGGTGGATCGGTCTTTGGCGATAGTGGATCACTCCACTTTAAGATTTGATCTTTCTCTCTTTGTTTCTCTCTTTGTAATTTAATGTTTTATTGTAATGATGATGAATACCTCTTGGTTTAATGTTTCAATGGCCAAGATCATGTTAGATTAGATAAATATTAGCTAGGGATAGATGTAGTTGTGTAAATACTAGTTTGATGAAATATATGTTTCTTTAATGGTTGTTTGCTTTTAATTCCGATTGTGTTTATCTTTTTATGAAAACTTTAATATGCTTGTTAAGGTATTAGGGTTGGATTTGAGAATCTAGGGTTTGACGCTCGGAAGAGGTAATCCTGGATTCGGACTAGGGTAAACACATCGTTATGATATAACGACCTGGGAGGGCATTAGTTATCGTGCAATCGATGACGTTGGGGCAAGACTCACGCGGCCTAGAGTCGTTAAGACATTGAGACAGACTTCGGTATTGACACAAAGTCGCGTATTCCCCCGTCTTACACTCGGAAGAGGTGGCGGAGGAGTTTATAAACCGAAATTGTCGGATACCTAAACTCCATTATTGTTAACTAAATGAAATCAAATATGTATTAAGTGAACGGAATCAATCCCTAGTTAATCAACTTAGTTAGGATTAACCCACTAATTGTAGTTTAGCTTAATTTTAATTAGTTTAATTTTAAATCATTTCTTAAACCGTCTAGATAATACGAGACTATGCAAATTGCGGTATTCAACTTATTCAACCTGTCCCTGTGGGAATGATATTCGATCTTAAAAGATCCATTATATTAAAACTAGATCTCGTGCACTTGCGAGTAGTCAATACGCAAGCGTGTAACAAACGCCTCGACGTACAATATGTAATCATTAAATTCTTGAACTTCATTTCTAATGCATACTCTTGGCTGCAATGTCTCTAACCTTAATATAGTGAGAATCCAATCCTTATTCCATATAATAAGGGCTCTTATTATGATAATGGTCAAGCTCCCAATATCCTCCCCATTCTCGCAACACATATATGGTATACATATAGAATTATTATTATTATTATTATTATTATTATTATTATTATTATTATTATTATTATTATTATATAGAACCTGTACATTTGTCAACAATACAACTTAAATATATAAATATGGTTGTATTTGGTTTTCGTCAATAAGAAGGAAACCATTACAACCATTAGTTTATTTATTTATTTAATTATTTACACATTGTCCCCCCTTAAATTAAAAAATATTAATTATATCCCCAAATTCTTAAAAGTATATTTTAAATAGAACAATAGTCCAAAACTTTTAAAAAGTGAATTTAAAATTAACATTTAACCCTAAACAATTATCAAATATAATTATTCCATAAATTTACAAAATAATTCAAAAAATGTGAAACGTATACAAAATAATATTTTAAAAAATATAAATTTTCGGGGTATTAAATTAATCTTCTCACTAAGAATAATGTATTGATATATAAAAATATATCAATAAATAATTAAATCACATAAAAATAATTAGACTTAAAATAGTCAAAAATAAATTGTCTAATGATCCCCTACATGAATGAAATTGACTAGATAAACATGCATATATAATGTAGACACAAGAAAGAGAGCTCACTAAAAAAACAACTACATCAGGATAGGTAGTTATTAGCTTTGAATCTTCCCAGGTAAGAATCTATTGAATTTACTAGGCCAACGAATAAACATGATGTATTGAACTTTTCGGCCTTCGGTGTAAACCAGGACAAAAGAAACCACACAATTGTCTCTAGACACTATTCCTTCTATGGTTGCATTCATTTTTGGCCCTAAATAGCCTGGTTGTTTCGTAAGTGCTCTAGAGAATTTAGCCATCTCATTCTCATAGAAAAGACCCAGTTCACACTCAAACAGATGGTCTCCTTAAGAATATATTCTCTAATATTTTTCATGATAAAATCAAGTTCTATAAATCATCATACATATTTCAATTATCACTGTTTCATCTTCGGAATGGGTCATAGATATTGACTCTATGTAGTGATACATGCAGTCACCTTCATAATTCGGTCATCCATCTGAACCTACATCTTGGGATATCCAGTCGAGTAGCTTAGGTTGTCATTATGATGACTATTTTGTTATTGGCTTAGTCTTATTTATCTTGATGATCAACTATCTCTCTCTCAAGTTTGACCTTTGATCAATAGATATGCAATGTTATCTTTTGACTTTAAAAAGTCAATTTTGACAACTTTATTTCAGGAGTAACTATCTAACGGTATTGTGTCTCCGACATACATATTGAGACTTACTATTATACATAACGTGGTGCCATATTAATAATTCATTATGTATCTCGACATAGATAAATTATTGGCACGACATTATTTTTTATTTAAAAATAAACAAATAAATGTGGAAACTATTTAATTTTTTCACAAGCTTTAATTTAGACCTCCAAATTCATGTTAGCTCAAAGAATCTCAATAACTTTGTATCTTTCCATTTGTAATGACATATCAACTATAAGAAAACAACCGTATTACTTCACTTAGTATTTTTTTTTTTTTATAAAATACTAGTCAAACTCCTTGATGTTGAATTTATTTCACAACACATTGTCAAATAATATTTGAATTTATTTGACAACATCGCAATGTCAAATTACACATGTCATCACATTTATACGTGTTGTAATTCACAGATGTTGAACAAATCAACAAACTTTGTTTATTTTCATAAAACGACAAATACTTTGGGGCCACTTTTTTTATGTTTTTATTACTTTATTTGGGCTCAATTTACTTTTAAGACACTTAGTTTTAGGTAGAAATATATATCTTCAAGAATGATGTATGATTTAATAATTGTGTACATATGGATATTCTCAATTTTAATTTCATAAAAAAAATATATATATATTACCAATTTATCAAAGCACCCCCCACATTTTAACTATTTATAAATAAGTCTCGTACCTTTCCACAAAATTGTTAAGATGTCTCGTTCAACCTCTTATAGAATACATATTCCCCCAGATAAATTATAAATTGTTCAGAAATACTCCACAAAAGTCTTACAATTATGACTTAAAATTTTATATTTTCATTATACTACAATGCTGAGTTACTTTTTGACAAAACAATTAAATCTATTTTTTTTCTAAATAAAAATTATTTTTCTAACACTCTCATGGAGATATCACGTGTACCAAACCCCTCCCTAGGCCAAGTATGGATAAATGTTCGAGCTGTGGTGTCTGAACACTCTCAGCTCGGATCCAAGCAAAAAGCGAAGCTTCCAAGCCTCCTAGCCCCTCTAGAATCTCTAGCTATCTCAGGAGTTTCTAGTTGTAATGTCCGAGCACCCCCAGCTCGGACATATCCAAAAAGGGGAGCCTCAAATCCCTCATGCCCTCTAGATTCTCCAAGGGTCTAAGTTGTAGTGTTCGAGCACCCTTAGCTCGGACATATCTCAAAAGGGGAATGATAGGTGAAATTTATCTATCTATTTTCAAATTAAATTTGGCACTTTTCGATTATGTTTTAATTTATTTTTATTTATTTTTGTTCGAAGCAGGGGTTAGGAGCAAAAATGGTCGAAAAACGAGAAAATCGGGTGAAAAATGATCAAAGTTTCAAAGTAGCAGTTTCACCGCTGCAGCGGTCAACCCACCACTGCAGCGGTGAAACAACAAAGAGTTCATAAACCTTCTGATTTCTCACCGCTACAGCGGTGAAAGATAAAAAATCCTATTGACATACTCACCGTTGCAGCGGTGAATTCATCACTGCAACAGTCAATGACAACCTGTTTTAGATATTTTCTAGATTTTTGGTTTTTGTTCCTGATCTATTCCCATTATTCTAAGAACACATATGGTGTTTTTTAGTGTTCTAAAGGATATCTTAACCAACCAAGGGGAGGAACTCAATTAGAGAAGAGGAAACAAGATTAGAGCGGTTTGTACGGATGCCACCTTCAGATAACGATTATTCTCCCTTGTTTCTCTCTTTATTCTTAACTTATTTTTGGTTGTTTGAACATGTATATGTTGTTTATCATTGAATATATGCTTATGGCCAAGAGTTGAACACTGATTATCTATGAGATTAATGTAATTTACTAATATACGTTGTTTGTTTGAATTCGTGTTCCGTTAACGGTTGTTCTTGCCTATTCGATTATGTTTACCATTCTTACACTTAATTTGTATGCTTGTTTAGATATATTGAGAAATCGGAATTTGACACTTGGGAGAGGTAACCCTAGATTCGGACTACGGTTTAAACACAATGTGACGATCTAATGACCCGGGAAGGCGTTAAAAAGTATGCAATCCGTGAGGTTTGGGTGAGACTCATGTTACTAAGTGTCGTATAGACGCTCAAGGGGGACTTCGGTGTTGACGCAAAGTCACATATTCATTCACTTTATACTTGGGAGAGGTAGTGAGTGCGTTTTCGATACCTAGATTATCTGATAGATTTAAATACCATTAATATAAACTAGATTGGATCAAACATGTATAAGTAAATGAAGTTAATCCATAGATAATCTATTCCCATATAATATATTTACTATTATAGTTTCATTAATTGTTAATTTAGTTTAGTTTATGTTTATAACAAAAACCCTAATTTTTATTACCTAAATAAAGTTCGGTTATGATAATCGCTGTACTTAGTGACAATTTAATCCAATTCAATCCCTATGGATATGACAACCCTTCTCATTCACTATTCTACAAAACTTGACCCGTACACTTACAGTGAAAGTAGTGATGTAATATTCCGCTATCAAGTTTTTGGCGCCATTGCCGAGGATTGGTTTTTAGATTGTTGTTGATATTGTGAGTAAATAACTCGATTTTAATTTAGTCATTTATTTTGTTTATAATTTTTGTTTTTAGTTTGTTTTTCCTGTAGGGTACTTGAAGATGTTAAATCAACAAGTATTGTTGCATTTCTTTCAACAGGATTCCTAGCCATTTTATTGTGCTTGGGATCGATACAAAGAGTTTCTTATTTAGTTTCCAAATATTCGTTTCCCAAGGGAGTGTCAACTACTGAACTTCCTCGATGGGTTACAAGTCACAACAAGAAATTGGGTTGAAAGAGGAAACAGTACCACTTCTTTCGACCAATTAACCACAGACGAAGCCCATTGGGTACTGGAAGACATGGTGGAGCTTGATTTTAAGAGTTAGAATTATTCATCAAGCTACCAAAGCTTGGGGGATGATTCCACCATTTCGGCGCCATGGATTGACATCCCGAACCAACAGGAGGAGTGTTCCCCCACCTTAGAAGAAATGCTCAATAAATTTATAGAGAAGACTCAGGTTTTCTAGAGGGAGACGAATGACCGTCTCAATGAGCATAAGGTTCGTCTTGACAATATCGAGATGACTTGCGCTGAAATTGATGCAACTGTAACGTCTATGTAGACGCAAATTGGTCAGCTTTTCAGCTTTATTGAGGTCGAGTCAAAAGTGGTGGCACTGAGAAAAACGCATGCTACATTCATCGAAAGCCACTTCAATGAACCGGATACGAGCGGGAGGAACTTGGGTGCATTTTATGATGATGATTCTACTGAGGAGAAAACCCAAGTGTAGATCGAAGATTCTGATTCTTTACAATTAGAGATCCATGTTGTGATTCCACCCCCGATCCAAGACGATCACATTTATGAGGATCCGATGTGGCTGACCTATCCTTTCCTACTTCCAACTCTATTCATTCAGGGTAACCAAGCACATGAGACGGAGCAGAATCAAGTTGAGAGCTCGATCCATACATTTCCAAATCTCTCCAGTCTTGAGGGCGTTCTGAATCAAGACCCATATGTGGTGTTGTATGACACATACTATGGGAGGAAGCCGCTCTTTGACGGGCCCTTCTCTATGTTAGGCCGAGGACATTAAACCAAACGCTTCTTCGAAGGCAACCCAAGGTTTTAGAATAAATTAGATCTATCACCGCCTACTTCATTCGGAGACGAGATTGTCTCGCCTCCCAGGTACGTGTTCTAAACCCCTTTCGTTGTCATGCTTTATTTATATTGTTGAGTTCGATGATTGGGTCATTGTGAACACTAACTGTTGTAAATTTGGGGGTGATGTTTAGTATGTTTTATTGTTGTTAGTTATATAGTTTAAATGTTTCATTGTTTAATTGTATGCATGTTTGTTTAGTTTAGTTAGGATGTTATTGTTTGTAGTTGTTGTTGTTGTGTGCTGAGTTTTGTAGTTCATCTGGGCCATTACCCAATGATGATATTATCCCCTAGTTATTTTTCGAGGTCAGGGATAATGCCCATTCATGTGTGTTCTGTGTGATTGACGTTTCATTGTGGTAAAAATTATTGTGGATCCTAACATGTATGAGCACTTAAACTCAATGTAATAGCTATTCAATTGATTTAGCACCGATTATCCGTTAGCCAAGTTCATGACAATAGAAATTCTAGAGCCCAATTTGGGGAAAATTCAAGGCGAAATCCTAGGCGAGGTAATTTAGAAGATATGATTTAGGCATTCATTTTGATCGCTTAAGCCTTTGAAGCTTTCCATGTAATATCATTTATCTCTCGTTACCCTGTCGAAGCCTATTAGCCATTTCAATTTTGAACACGTAACAAATGCCCTCGCCAATTGAATTTTTTCTAAACCTTTATCGCGAAACCTAAGGCACAATTTTAGTAAAATCAAGTTAGCATTTGTTTATGCTACTTGAAGTGAGCGGTTGGGTTTTGGGCGAACTGTTGATTAGTTCGGTATTTGAGTACTCACCTATCATTTTTCTATTGTATTTCCACACTTGTCAAATTGTAACAAATCAAATAAATTTGGGGTGTGTTTGTTGAAAAAATCTAAAAAATGAAAAGAAAAAAAAAAAGAATAAATATAGTTTTATTTTTGTTTTGTCTTGACAAGTGAGTACTACGTTTTCAAATATAAGTTCAGGGTTGTTTTGAATTGATATGTGTGGGGTTACAAGTGTGATTAAGCCAAGCGTTGTGCCTCGGGTATCGTTAAGTTAATAACGTTAACCTGTTTTTATATTCCTGATATACCTTTGGCCATTTTCCCAAAACCAAACCAAGTTCTATTGATCTTTTTGAATTTCCAAGCCTATATTAGTGGAGAGTAAAACCCAGTCTGGTATATGGATTTCCTATACCGTTTTTGTTTTAGTCATGAACTCTATTGGTGGATAATCCAATCCGATCTATGGATGGTTTTATGATTGTGTTTTCGCGCACACACTTGAATAGGATCTAGAATAGTGCTTACTACTATTGAATGTTGAAATTCTAGAACACCACATGGTGCATTTCACTCTTGAAATCGATAAGATTGGGGGCTGATGAGGGAATACTTTTTGGTCCTTAGATGAATTTCAAAACTTACACGTTATTTTTTTTAGTTCATTTGTGTTTTTCATTTTTAGTAATTAAATTTGTTAATAGTTGTGGTAGTTTATTTTATTGCATGGGTGTTTTACTCGAGCACTAGCAAAATTCCAAATTTGGGGGTATTTGATAGATGAAAATTATCTATTTATTTTCAAACCGAATTGGGTAGTTTTCGAGTATTCTTGTTATGTTTTAATTTTTTTTTATTTGTTTTTATTCAAAGCAGGGGTTAAGAGCAAAAACGGTCGAAAAATAAGGAAATCAGGTAAAAAAACGATCAAAATGATCAAAGTTTCAAAGCAGCAGTTTCACCGCTGCAGCAGTCAACCCACCATTACAGCGGTAAAACAACAGAAAGTTTAGAAACCTTCTGATTGCTCACCGCTGCAGTGGTGAAAAAGCATAATGCCAACCGACATGCCCACCACTCCTGCGGTGAATCCATCGCTGCAGCGGTCAACGACCACCTGTTTTAGATATTTTTTAGATATTTTGTTTTTGTTCTTGATCCATTCCCATTATTCTAAGAACACCTAGGGAGTGTTTTTTAGTGTTCTAAAGGAGCTCTCGACCAACCAAGAGGAGAAACTCAATTAGAGAAGAGAAAACAAGATCAGAGCGATTTTTACGGACGCCACCTTCAGATAACGGCTATTCTCTCTTGTTTCTCTCTTTGTTCTTAACTCGTTTTTGGTTGTTTGAACATATGTATTGTTTATCGTTGAATATATAGTTATGGCCAAGAGCTGAACAATGATTATCGATGGGATTGATGTAATTTACTAATATACATTGTTTGTTTGAATCCGTGTTCCGTTAACGATTGTTCTTCGTTATTCGATTGTGTTTACTGTTCTTTAATTTCCTTTATATGCTTGTTATGATATACTGAGAAATCAGGGTTTGACACTCGGGAGAGGTAACCCCATATTCAGACTAGGGTTTAAACACAACACGACAATCTAATGACCCGAGAGGGCATTAGAAAGTGTGCAATCCATGACGTTGGGGCGATACTTATGTGACTATGTGTTATATTGATGCTATAGGGGGACTTTGACATTGATACAAAATAACATATTCATTCACTTTACACTCGGGAGAGAGAGTGAGTGAGTTTACGATACCGATATTATCAGATAGGTCGAATACCGTTAATGTAAACTAGATTGGATCAAACACGTATAAGTAAGCAAAGTTAATCCCTAGATAATCTATTTCCATATAATATATTTAGCATTATAATTTAATTAATTTTTAATTTAGTTTAGTTTATGTTTATAACAAAAACCTTAATTTTTATCGCCTAAAGAAAGTTTAGTTATGATAATCGCGGTACTTAGCAATAATTTAATCCAATCCCTGCAGATACAACAACTTTTCTCATTCACTATTCTATAAAACTTGACTCGTACACTTGCGGTGAAAGTAGCGACCTAATATTCCGCTACTAGGGAGCCTTAAACCCCTTTTATCTATCCAAGCGTAAGGAATGGAACGAGTTGCGGTGTCTGAACACCCCCAGCTTAGGCATATGCCAAATAGGAGTCTCAAACACCTCCACTAGGTGTCTGAACACCTTTAGTTTGAACATCATCCAAAATGGGTCCTAAATGAAGAAGTATCATTGCCGAGCTGGGGTGTCCGAGCACCCTTAGCTCGGATTATCTCCTAAATGGATCCCTCAAATAAAATAAGTCAACTTACTGAGCTAGGGTGTTCGAGTGTCCTCATCTTGGATTGCCTGGAAATTGGAAAGCCTCAAATGGAGTTGAAGACTCAACACTAAGCTGAGATATCTGAGCACTCTCATCTCGAACATATGAAGAATGAAGACCCTCAAAAGAAACCCTGCCAAGCTGAGGTGTCCGAGCACTCTCAGATCGGACTTATGCAAAAATAAAACCCTTAACTGAAGGTTGAAGCTCCATAGCCGAGCTTAGGTGTCCAAGCACTCTCAGCTCGGATGTGTACAAATTGGGAACCCTCAGAAAAAGATTGAAGATACTTGTCGAGCTGAGGTGTCTGAGCACTCTTAGATTAGACTTATTCAAAAGGGGAAAGCCTTCCATTAAAATATGAAGAAACAGATCGAGCTGAAGGGTCAAGCATCCTCAGCTTAGATTCTTTGAAAATAAAGCCTCCCTGTCTGCCCAAAAGAACAGTGTGCGAAGCTGAGGTGCCCCAGCACTCTTAGCTCAGATTCTCCAAAATTAGGGCATCTTAAGGCAGTTTTAAAGCTCCCGAAGCCATTTTAATGCCCTCTCCACCTCCTGATCATCCATAGGGGCTAAAAATGGGTAATTACTCTCCATTTCAAATGGATTAGCCCATGGATTTCCACAAAATGGGCTTAAAAGTCTAATCCAGGTGATTGAGGCCTTAATCTGCAAGCTCATTAGCTACCAGGTCAATTAGGTTAATTAACTGAGCTCGACTCCCTAAGGTCACAACGCTAATTGAGCCCAGCGCCCTATAAATACTCATTGGCATCCAAATACCCAAAGGTACTTATTTCTAATTCACTTTAGAGCACTGTTAGCCTTTTTTCCCTGGATACTTATTCTCACACCAGAGGGGTCTCATTGGGCACAACCCTGATTGGTCTTTATGTAGGTACTCGAAGTGCAGTTTCGGAGCTCGGTTCGAAGATCAGAACAAAGTCTAGAGCAAAATTCAGCTCGGAGTCTGAACAGGATCTCAAAATCTAGTGAGGTGCTCAGGTTGGATCGCAAGGATTTCTAAAGCATCAAAAGTTCATCAATCTCGGATTCACTAGTTCGCCACGTCCACGTCAGCAACAAATTCTCTCGTGTCACCTGTCCGGACCATACTGTGGGTGCTCGCCATTTTTTGACACCAATTGTGTTGATCCTAATATTTTGATGAACAATTAAGTGTTGATATTTTGGTGGAACTAATGTTTTAATTGAGTGTTTCATTGGTTTAAGTTTCAGTGATGAAGATACAAATTAAATGGATGCTAAATGATGATGTTGAAGATATTGAAAATTTAAGAGTTTGAAGAAATTAAGGAAAACAACCCAAGTAAATTTCAACTCTTAATATCCCAATTAGGAACACACATATTGCACAAAAGGTTTTTATCATTTATGTGTGTTTTAATTAAGTAAAATTATTTGCTCCTATGTGATTTGAAAAGAAATAATTTTAAATGACTAAAATGGAATAAAAGATTATTAATGGAGCTAATTTAGAAGAGAAAGTGGTTTAAGGGGTGATAACGTAAAAGGAAAAGTTAAAAACAACTTCAAAACAGAGATCCAGAAGATGGCAATTGACTGATTAGTCTATCGGACAAAGTAGCTTAAAGATCCTGTATCTCTAAGTCGACCGACCAAGGAAGCTGAACTCTCTGAAACTATAAGTCGATCGATAGGTCAACCGGTGAAGGAAAAGAAAACTCTTTGAATCTATAGGTTGACAGGCAGGTCAACCGATACACGCAGCAGCGATAGCTTGGCTACAACCTGAATTGGGCAGTCGACCGAACGCACTGTTTCAGGATATTGTTTTATTCAAGATCAAATCCAAAAGTAGCCGTATTTGGTTGGGATTTGAGAAAGATTTCAGGGATATTTTCTATATTTAAGATATGGTTCACATATTAATTTAATTCTATTAATATGGTTCATTAAATGTTAATGTTTCTCAATTTGGTATTTTAAATTGATACTATTCTAATTAATTGAGATTGAGAAATATTTGGGGATTTAATTGAGAGATTTGAAAGACGTTTTTAAGTAAAATTGAACATAATTAAAGTCATTATGATATAAGGGGTCTATAAGTGCTATTAATTGTCATGACACATGTAAATTAGCCGTTAGAAGGCTGATTTCATATTCCTATATTAAGATAAAGGGATTTCTTATATCATTAATGAGAGAGAATTAATCAATATCAAGAGAGTTGTTCTAAGAGTTATTATATTAAGATATTATGAGCTTTTCTGAGAGACAATCTTGAAGATCAATTGCTATTATTCTTTGTTGTTACCGGATTTGAAGTTACATTATTCTAATCATTCTTTTTATGGATTCCGGGTGAGATCTTTCCAATTATATTCTTTTATTACATTATTTGATTACTGTTTGGAAATTGATCTTAGAAATTATTTCTGATTTTTGAAGAAAATATTTTTATAAACAATTTCTTGATTTTGATTACATGCTCAAATTTTCTACCCTTATCTTGTTAAAATCAAATTTTTCTATCTCATGTTTTTCTATCACTAGTTGGGATATTAATTGAGTTATTATTTATCTAGGGTGGTAGAAGCTCTGAGTAAGATTTACTTCTTATCAATTTTTGTATTGGTGAGTTGTGACGGATTAAATACTATTGGGGGTATTTAATTAAGGGTAGCTAGGTTTCAGTCTCTTCCTATAAAGGGATTAAGGTAGTGATTCTTCCTAGATAGAATTACGATTTGAGTGATTTGTAAAGGTTCCATCCTTACCTGGGAAAATGATAGTTGGAGTGTTTTGTGAGATTTTGATTCTTGAGCCTTAGTGTTAAAAAGAATTAGATTATTCTTTAGCCTGTAAAAAGTAGAGGTTCTTCCTTAGCCTAAGTAAAGGATATTGTAAAGGTTGATTTCGAGCCTATAAAAGAATCGGTGTGAGGGTTTGGTTCCTACCTTTAAAGGAATCTTAATTTTAGTGGATGCGACCTCCGTGGAGCTCGAGGGACTAGATTAGCCAAGAGTATTTTGGTGAACCAGTATAAATATTTGGTGTGCTACTATATTTACTTTGTTATTTTTGCTATTTGGGTGTGCACTTAGTTGATTATACTTTTCCACTGTGATATAAAGATAATAATTAATTTAAGATTAAAATTAATTATTTGATTTATTGAATTTTCTTCTGATAATTTTTCAATTACCTAATTCACCCCCTCTTGGGTATTCTACTAGGCCAACAAATAGTTTGGTGCCGTCTGTGGGATTGCACAAGAAGCCTTCTCTAGTCGTTAACTCCCAAAGTACCAAAGACCCGATGATCACAAGGTCCAGTCAGTTTATCGAAAAAGAAGATCAAACACCTGTCGTGAACAACGACCCGATCCCTCAGCCCGTCAACGACATATCTAAGGCTCTGAGACTGGACTCTCGGGTACCAACTATGGAGAATTATCCACCTCCTACTGGTTAGATAGGTCCTCTAACTGGCCAGATGGGCCCGTCCGGCTTACTCTCTAGGCCGTTTATTGGACAGACCTTAAGAACACTCGAAGCCTCCCACATCGACAACTTGGAATGCCAGCTCGGTCAGTTCCAAACCTTTTTTCAAGATCTTCTTGCCCGCCTATCTTCGACCCAACCGAAAGGGGTACTCCAACCTACAGGAGGGGAGGGATAGGTACCTAAGCCCGAGGATTGCGTGGTCCACTCTAACGGACATGCCCGAAGGGTTAGTCCTTGGCTACACATCAATGAATGAATGAAAGTTGACTTGGTACCACCTGAAGCATCAGGATTCCCATCTCTACCTCCACCTCTACCAAGGAGAATGAGAGATAATCGAGTAGATTCTCCACCGAGTCGAGGTCAGAGTTATGTCGCCCATTTAGAACATAGGTTGCAACTTGTTGGTGAAATAGATTCACATTCACCACCCAATAGGCAACATACTGCCCGAGCTGCTGCTAGTTAGGAAATGATACATTCGAGAGGTGAGGTGATAGTAGAAAGGCATCTCGCCGATATGGAGGTCGCCTTACACCAAATTTAGGGGGTAAGGGGACTAACTGGGCTCCCCTCTGAGGTAAGATCCCCATTCATTGATGATATTCAGGAAAACCTTTGCCTGCACATTTTACTCACCCTTAAATGATCCTCTATAAAGGGACCGCCGACCCGATGGACCACTTGTCCATCTTTAAGTCCTACATGGATTTATATGTTGCCTTAGTAGCCATGAGATACAAGGCCTTTCCTCTCACCCTCACGGGGGCTGGGGGGCATGGTTCAAAACCTTGTCCCCTATATCTATATCTAGTTTTCGAGAGTTAGAGTAACTCTTCCTCTCTCAGTTTGAATGCTCACGGTACCATCTGAAAACCATGGCATATATTCTCGTACTCCACCAGCTGCCCGGCGAGTCATTGGGAGATTATGTGGAATGGTTCAACAAAGAGGTCATTGGCTACAACAAAATCTCCGATGTTGTCGTGATGAATGCTTTCATTGACAGCCTCAAGCATTGGAGGCTATCTTATGACCTTTGCTCCAACCCCATACCAAACTTTGACACCGCACTCAAGAGGGGTACTCGATTCCATAATGTCGACCTAAGAGAAATACCTAAGAAGGATCATGAATGAGGCCAAAAGAAAAAAGTCAAGGCAGAGAAAAGTCCAGGCCGAGCACAAAGGTCCAAGAGGTTGTAGGCTAAGGAGAGATTGGGCCCACTTCCAGGGGATCGGATACGATTTCTACCCCCAGGGCATCGTCAACAAGGCTTTACCCCGCTCATTACCTCGATCGCCACCATCTACGCTGAGAATGCTTGGAGAGACTTCTTCCCCCATTGTTGGCGGAATATTATGTTGCCACTTTCACCGCAAGTGTACTAATCAAGTTTTAGTATATATGGGAAGGAGTAGGGGTTGTCGTATCCACAGGGATTGGTTGAGATTATTATCGATTACCGCGATTGTCATAATCTAACTTTATTTAGGCGACATAAATTGAGTTTATAATTAAATATACTATTACTAAGTTAATTAATCTAATTATACTATAATACTAATATGATATGTTTAGGGGAAAAATTATCTAGGGATTAACTTCGTTTACAAAAACGTGTTTGATTTCATTTAGTTAACAATAACGGTGTTCAACCTATTCGACAATCTTTGTATCGTAAACTCACTCACCACCTCTCCCGAGTGTAAGATGTGTAAATCTGTGACTTTGCATCGACGAAGAAGTCCCCCTCAACGTCTTAATAACACTTGATCACATGAGTCTCGTCCCAATGTCATGGATTGCATACTTTCTAACTCCCTCCTGGGTTATTAGATCGTCGCTTTGTATTTACCCTAGTCTGAATTCGGGGTTACCTCTCTCGAGTGTCAAACCTCGTATTCTCTATATATCTAAACAAATATATAATCAAAGAATAATGGTAAACACAATCGAATAATGAATAACAACCATTAATGAAACCCAACTCAAATAAATGATAATTTCATAAATATTATTAATCCCTAGACAAAATCCATTTAGCTCATGGCCATAACCATTTATACAATGAGAAACGAGCTAAAAATGCTCAACAACCTACCAAAGTTAAGAAATTAAAGAGAGAAATGAATGCAACTTAACCGTAGTCCGAAAATTTGGCGCTAAAACTGGTCAACAATTGTTTTTCCTTCTTCACAATATGTTCTTCTTCTTCGGATTTGGTTGAGCACTCCCCAAAACACTCTCAAAATATTATGAACCCTAAGGGGTCTCTCTTTTCCAGGAAGAGAGGAGATGAGAAAGTATAGGGCTCAAAATATCTAAATAAATATCTAAAAATGTGTGTAGAGTAACCGCCGTGGAAATGGGTCCACCGTCGTGGCGGTAGGTATGTCAGTTTGGTCATGGCCTCGGCAGTGGATACGATGGTGGGTGCAAAGACCTCTTGTTCTTTCACTGCCACAACGGTGGATCTCACTGCTACGGTGGTAGGTTTTCAGCCAGATTAAGCCATTCTCTGCATTTTGACTGCCGCGACAGTGGACTGCAGGTTATGATTTTTGCCCTTTTGCTTGTTTTCCCACCGTTCTTCCATCGCTCTTTATCCGATTTGATCATTTATGATCCGTTTTCATCCCTTTTCACCCCCACACACCTAATTTAGAAAAAAACATATAAAAACATATTAAAACATAATAAAACATCATAAACATACTGAAAAACTAACAGGTTCGGTTTGGAAATAGATATGTAAATTACACCTATCAAATACCCCAAAACTTGGAATTTCGCTAGATCTCGAGCAAAACACCCACACAATACAAGAAAATATAACAACTAATTACGAAATTAAAAAGTAAAAAACAAAAACACTAAAAACAATAATGTGCAAGTTTTGAATATCATCTACCGGCCAAACGATTTTTCCCTCATCGGTCCCCAATCCTATCAAGTTTAAGAATAAATCACACCATGTTGTATTCTAGAATTTTAACATTCAATGATAGTAAGAGCCATTCTATATCCTGTCAACGTGTGCGTGATAAAAACTCAATTATACAACTATCCGTCGATCGGATTGGATTATCCACTAAATAAGCTCAAGACTAAAACTAAAGAGGTATAGGGAATCCATAAGCCTGACATGGGTTCTAGTCTCCACTAATATAGGCTTGGTAGTTCAAAAAGATCAATAGGTCTTGGTTCGGTTTTGGAAAAATGGCCAAGGGTATATCGGGAATATAAAATAGGTTAACTTTGTTAACTTGACGATACCCGAGGCACATGCTTGGCACTCTCACACTCTAACCCCCATATATGAATTGGAAATAACCCTGAACAATACATTTAAGACCTACATACTCACTTGTCGAAAAGAAATGAAAATTGAATAATATTTACATATGTTTTTCTTTTTCAAACTTACCAGACTCCCAAACTTATTTGATTATTAGAATTTCATGGGTGTGGTTAAAATGAAAGAAAAATGAAAAGTGAGTACTCGAATATCAAACCAATTAAAAGTTCACCCTAAATCCAACTACTCACTTCAAGTAGCATTTGCAACTGCTAACTTGATTCACTCAAATTGTGCTTTCAGTTTAGCGATAAAGGTTTGGAAAATGTTCAATCGTCTAGGGTATTAGTTAAGTGTTCAGAATTGAAACGGATATCTGGCTTCGATAGGGTAACGAGGGATAAATGATATTACATGGTAGGCTTAAAAGGCTTAAGCGATAAAAACGAATGCCTAAATCATATCTCCCGAACTACCTCACCTAGGATTTCGCCTCAAATTTTCCCTACATCAGGTTCTAAAATTCCTATTGTCATGAACTTGGGTGACAGATAATCATTTTCAAATCAATTAGACAGTTATACATTGAGTTTACGTGCTCATGCATTTAGGATCTACAATAACTTTTACTAAAATGATACGTCAAACGCACAGAACACACATGAATAAGCTTCAAGCTCAACCTCAATAAACAATCAGGGGATAGACTCATCATCAGTTAATGGCCCAGATGAAGTCAAAACTCAGCACATAACAATAACTACCTTAAACAAACTAATCCTAAACAAACATGCATACATAGAAAATAATAAAACATAACTAACATACTACATACTACACATCACCGCCAAACTTAAAATGGACAGTGTCCTCAACAATCCATCAGCGATCCCAATAATAGCATATAGCATGATAATGAAGACAGGGGTTTAGAACACGTATCTGGGAGGCGAGAGAATCTCGCCTCTGAATCAAGTCAACTGTGACGGATCTAACTTATTTTTTTCTTTGGGTTACCTTCCAAGAAGCACTTGATTTAATATCTTCAGCCTGACACGGAGAAGTGCTCGTTGAAGAGTGGCTTCAGCCCATAGTACGTGTCATACAATACCACATACTGGTCTTGGTTCAGTACGCCCTCAAGACTGGCGAGATATGGCATTGAATGGCTCGAGCTTTCAACAAAACTCTCCATCGGCTCATGTGCTTGGTGGGCATGAAAAAGCATTATTTTTGGCGGTGAATAACAAGTGAGCCACATCGAATCCTCATAAATGTGATCGTTTGGGATCGATGGTGGCATTACAATTTGGATCTTCAATGGTGACGAATCACAATCGTTGATCCATGCTTGGGTTCCCTTCTCATTCGGATAAACATAGTTGAACTCTCCCAAGCTCCTCTCGCTCGTTTCTGGTTCCTCATGGTGGCTTCCACATAATATGGATTGTGAATCTCCCAGTGCCACCGCGTCTGATTCGGACTCAATCAAGCAGATAAGCTGACCAATTTGCATCTGAAAAGACGTTACGGTAGCATCAATTTCAGCATAGGTTGTCTCAATTGTGTCAAGACGAACCTCTTGCCCATTTAGCTGGTCATTTGCTACCCTCCAAAAAGCCTGAGTCTCCCCCATAACTATAGAAAATATATCTTCTAGGGCGAGGAAAGACTCCTCCTATTGGTTCGGGATGTTAATCCATCGCGCCGTAGTATTGAAACAATCCCCCAAGTTTTGGTGACTTGGTGAATAATTCCAACTCTGATAATCAAAGGCCGCCAATTCCTCAAACGACCAAAAGGCTTCATCCGTAGTTAGTTTGTAGAAAGAGGTGGTACCGTTTCCTCCTTCCACCCAAGTTCTGGTTGCGGCTTGTAACCCATCAAGGAAATTCAGAAGTTGACCCTTCCTCAGGAAACCATGGTTCGGAAACCAGAATAGCGATTCCTTGTAACGATCCCAAGCACTATAAAATGGCTCGGAATCCCGTTGAAAGAAATGCAAAAGCACTTGTTGATCTAACATCGTCAAGTACCCTGAAGGAAAACAAAAACAAAAACTACAAAGAAAAAATTAAAAACACTAAAAAATGCCTAAATTAAAATCAAGTTATTTACTCACAATATCAATAATAATCTAAAGCACAATTCTCGACAACGGCACCAAAAACTTGGAGGCAGAATATTACGTCACCACTTTCACCGCAAGTGTACGGGTCAAGTTTTAATGTAGATGGGAAGGAGTAAGGGTTGTCCTATCCACAGAGATTGGTTGAGATTATTATCGAGTACCGCGATTGTCATAACCTAACTTTATTTAGGCAACATAAATTGAGTTTATAATTAAATATATTAATACTAAGTTAATTAATCTAATTATATTATAATACTAATATGAGATGTTTAAGGAAAAAGATTATCTAGGGATTAACTTCATTTACAAAAACGTGTTTGGTTTCATTTAGTTAACAATAACGGTGTTCAACCTATCCGACAATCTCTGTATCGTAAACTCACTCACCACCTCTCCCGAGTGTAAGATGAGTGAATGTGCAACTTCACATTAATGAAGAAGTCCCCCTTAACTTATTAACGACACTAGATCATATGAGTCTCACCTAAACGTCATGGATTGCACACTTTCTATCTCCTTCTCGAGTTATTAGATCATCGCATTGTGTTTACCCTAGTCCAAATTTGGGGTTACCTCTCCCGAGTGTTAAACCCCGTATTCTCTACATATCTAAACAAGTATATAATCAAAGAATAATGTAAACACAATTGAATAACGAAGAACAACCATTAACGAAACACAACTCAAACAAAAGATAATTTTATAAATATTATTGATTCCTAGACAAAATCTGTTTATCTCATGGCCATAACCATTTATATAATGCGAAACGAGCTAAACATGCTCAACAACCTACCGAGGTTAAGAAATTAAAGAGAGAAATGAAAGAAACTTAGCTGTAGTCTGAAGATTTAGCGCTAAAACCGATTAACGATCGCTTCTCCTTCTTTGCAACGTATTCTTCTCCTTCGGATTTGGTTGAGCACTTCCCAAAACACTCTCAAAATATTATGAACCCTAAAGGGCCTTTCTTTGCCAAGAGGAAATGAGAGGAGAAGATATAGGGCTCAAAATATCTAAAACTGTGTGCAGAGTAACCGCAGCGGCGGTGGGTATGTAGGTTTGGTCACGACCTCGGTAGTGGATGTGGCAGTGGGTGTAGAGACCTCCTGTTCTTTTACCACCGCGATGGTGGATCTCACCATTGTGGTGGTGGATTTTTAGCAAGATTAAGCCCTTCTTTGCATTTTGATCGCCGCAACGGTGGGCTGCAGTTTATAAATTTTGCCCTTTTGTTTATTTTCCTACTGTTCTTTCATCGTTCTTGATCCGATTTGATCTTTTATGATCCGTTTTCATCTCTTTTCACCCCCACACACCTGATTTAGACAAAAACACATAAAAACGTATTAAAACGTAATAAACATATTAAAAAACTAACAGATTCAATTTGGAAATAGATAGATAAATTACACCTATCACCCCTCCCCCAGCTCCAAGAGGTAAGTCGATGGGAATATTGTTGAACAAGTAATGCAAATTCCACCAAGATAAAGGCCATTCCACGGAGGATTGCTTCTAGATCCAAGACGAGATCGAGGCCCTTATCAACCGGGGTATTTGGGCTACTACGTCCGAAGGGATGGCCAAGCATCTAGGCATGAAAAGCACAATCCCCGTGACGAACATAGAGGCCGAAGAAGGAGAGGTAACCACAATCATTCTCCGCCCTAAGCTAAAAGGATGAGAGACGAGGATGACTTGGAAATGGAAAGTGAGATCAACATCATTCATGATTGACTCAGTCTCAAGGGGGGAGACAATATCTTCTAGGAGGAGATATGAGCACAAAGTCAAGAGGAAAGCAGACAGAGATGTATTTGAGGTAAGATCAATCAATGCCGCCGAGCACAATGTCATTTCTTTCAGAGAGGCCGACCTCCAAGGTGTGTATATCCCTCATGAAGATTCCCTCATCATCGTTGCCCTCATCAATCATTTCAAGATGGGAATGATTCTTGTGAAAAGTGGAAGTTCTGCTAATATCACCTTTAATTAGGCATTCCAGAAGATAAAGGTCGACCCCAGCGCTCTAAAGCCCATGAGGGGCCCTCTAGTAGGTTTCGGAGGGGACATGGTCAACACACTGGGATGTGTCTCTCTTCCTGTCACGGTTGAAACTCACTGTAGGACTTCAATAGTATGGACCAAATTTTTTATCATTGACAGGTCATCCCCTACAAAGCCATCATGGGGTAACCTACCGTAACAACTCTCAAGGCGGTATGCTCCCCTTACTACCAAACGAAGAAGTTCCCCACCGAGAAGAGGGTGGGAGAAGTGAGAGGAGACCAGGAGACCTTCAAGGCCTGTGCTCAGAGGGCACTAGAAAGTAATAAATAGCAATTAATGATAGAGACAGAGCTCCGTGCCACCAAGCTCATAGCTTTGGGTGGGAGGTCGGGGCCAGTGCCCATCGACGACCATCGAGAACAAGAAGATGGCTCTCGACTACACGAAGAGCTGATGGCAATTCTGATCTACCCCATAATAAAAAAAAACGATAATAAGAATTCGTGTAGATCTCAGCCCAGAGCAGAGGGCCGAGCTCACAGAATATTGTGTATGATAATCGCAATACTTAACAAGAATTTAATTCAATCCCTGTGGATAAGAAAATCCTACTCTCCCTATTCTACTAAAACTTGACCCGTACACTTGTGGTAAAAGTAGCGACGTAATATTCCGTTACCAAATGGCTATAGAGCTAGAATGGTCCTCATGGCCTCGGACAAGGAAGAGGTAGAGTACGCCCTCAGGCTAGGACTCAAAACAACCAATAATGAGGTGGAGTATGAAGCACTCTTGGCCGACCTTCGCTTGGCCCATGATTTTTATGTAAAGACTTTGGCCGTGTTTTGTGATTCCCAACTCGTTGTCAATCAAGTAAACGGTGAGTATTTGTGTCACGACTCATCCCGGACACCTGTCATCCCAGGGCCGGCGTGATGACAACATGACATCACCTATTACATTTAATCTTCTTATACATTACAAAATGCATAAATTACTATACAATTCATTATACAAGACATACATAATTTTTCTTCCTTTCACATGGTTCACCTCTGACAGCTCAACTCAAAGATTTTCAGATGACTCCACCTAATACCAGTAGGGGACCGTCTCATAAAAGATTCACCTGCGAGTGTACTACCTTCTTAGCAAAAACCATTTTTAACATAATAACAATACATTCTAAATAATACAACATTTAAATGGATCAAGCATAAATATATAAACACCACACAATTGGTAAAATCTCCTATATCAAATAAGCAGTGAGAGTAAAGCGGTATAATTAAGTCCCATTCAAATTCATCCAGTATCAAATAAGACCAATCACCATAATCAATAATATATCACCCAATATATATATATATATATATATATATATATATATATATATATATATAAAACACCCCAACTCAAACACACATCTCAATCCCATATCCACCGGCTAAGCCATAGTGATCGTTTTAACCTCACGATCGGGAGTTGCAACGGTACCGTAACCATCCGTAGGATATACCTTCCTAGCGGACCTAACTGCGCAGATTACTGCCTACCGGACGTCTCCGGAGGCCATAATATAAATCACCATATAATATCGATCACCAAATATAAATCACCACCTTCCAGACCACCCTCCGAATAGGACATAATATAAATTACCACCTGCCGGACCACCCTCTGGACATGACATAAACTATGGCATAGTCAACTCAAATCACAATCAATATCCATCTGTCGGACCACCCTCCGGATAGACCATAATATAAATCACCACCTTATCAATATCGTCAAAACAATAATGTCATCGTAAAAGTACAAACAAAATCACCATTCTGCCGAAACAGATAATCACCACCGTCAAATCAATAACACCGTCAAATCACCAACATCCACCTCATTTCCAAAATCGATTTAATTCAAAAATCATGTTTTTCCCACCTTTTATTAAAACTACCAAATCCTACAGATTTATTTATAAAGTCTTTCTTTTTAAAACCCAAACAATTCAATGGAAATCTGTTTTACCAACTCACCCACAACTGGCTTGATCCACATTATTTATAAAATCATACAATCCAAGTACAACCATTTCACACACGCATTTATATATATATAAATAGTTTTGCAAGAAGACAGTACACTCACCTGATATCTGCTCTCAAAAGCTCCACCAAATATCCACTACTGAACTTTCGACAATTTTGAACATATTTGTAACAAGGCCTAAATTAATATTATAGAGAAAATGACTTAATGGCACAATGCAAGCCCTACGTTCATAAATTTCCCATTCCCCACATTTTGATATATGAAAATATTATTCGACTAGTTTAGCGTCGTTAAAATTTACGATTTACACCTAATTCATATAAACGATCTAATTGTTTATTATTCTCATTTTGATATTCTTAGGTTAGAAACTAAATTTAGAATTCATAAAATAAATTAGAAAATGTTACCCGCTCCTAACCGATTGTGGATCTCCCTAAAATTTCCATGTATTTTTTATTCTGCTCCCCACCGTCTAAGCGACGTCCCACCACCTAGGCGAACGAGTGACTGCTTCTCCCTTTCTCTCAATTGCACACTGCAGTTTCACCACTTGAGCGAAAATCCACCGCTTAGGCGGTAATCGTCTTCCTCCTCCTGCTTTGTTTTGAGATCTCAACCACCTCTCTCCCTCTCTTCTCACCATCGGCTCACACCCATACAATACAACACACCCAAACCCATATAGCAGTTGGACACCCACAAAATACCCAGAGCACACAAACACACACAAACCCACACAATCGCCGACCACCGGATACTCACCAACGAACCCATCTTCACTTCTCTCTCTTCTCTATTTTTCGACGACACACACACACATAGCATACCCACATACACACATACTGCTCACACACATACATACACAATAATACCCACACGACACACTTGACGATGGATAGAAGTAGAACATGTACATACCACACACGGTCGAAAAACGGAACAGCACGCACACATACGTAGTCGCACCACCGACGAACCAGACCAGCACCAATTCCCTCTCTCTCTCTCTTTGTTTTCTGATTTCGTTTCCTGTTAGCCAACCCATGACGACTCATAAACCACTGCCGGCGAACCCCACATGATTGACTATAAAAATCGCACCGGCGCTCCTCCCTCTCTCTCTTTTCTTCCTCTTCCTCTTCCTCTCTCTTTCTTGATTTCTCTGACCGCTTCTTGATCTTTCTTCCTTCCATCTGGCTTGCGTGTATGAGTCTATGTATATATATATATATATATTTAGTTGTAATTACATAAATCTCCCCTCTTATTTTGTTAAGATAAAATTTAGACCAAATTATGATTTTAAGGTTTTAATATTTACAAATTAACCCTTAAAATTTTAAATTTTACCATTAGTAGCGCCGTCCACCCCGATATTTTCAAATGTGCTATAATACAACTTAGATTAAGCCTACACCAAAAATCAGGGTCTTACAATTTGGCCAAGGACCCAAGCATGACTGCTTACTTGGAAAGGGTCAAGACGTTGATGGATGGTTTTAAAAAAATCCGAGTGACTCAAATACCCCAAGAAGAGAATAAGCCTGTTGAGGCCTTAGCCAACCTCGCATTGGCGGTAGAGTGGACTTTAAAGAGAAGCGTACCTGGGAGTACCTTGATTCTCCAAGCTCCATAATATCCGACCAAGTGGCGTACATCTGCGAACTCAACAACTAAGCCACATGGATGGATCCGATACGATATTACTTAGAGGATAGGATGCTACCAAAGGCCCGTGCCGAGGCTCAAAAGATGCGTTATCGATCCTCAAGATATTGCATCATAGATAGAGTCTTGTACTGATGCTCCTTCTCGGGCCCTTATTCCAAATGCCTTTAGCTAGAAGAAACTGACTACGTTATGAGAAAAGTCCATTAAGCCATTTGTGGCAATAACTCGAGAGGCAAATCCCTAGCTAGCAAGCTACTCCAACAAGGGTATTTCTGGCCGAAGATGCTCGAGAACACAACAAAATCTGTGAAAAAATATGACAAATGTCAAAGATTCCCCCCCCCCCTCCCATCCTCATGTCCTTCCCGCAAACATGGATCCAATGAAAAGCCTATGGCTATTCACTCAACTGGATATTGCCTTGCTCGGCCTTTTTCCTCAGGGCACCGGCCAAAGAAAATTCTTGGTGGTTGCCATTGATTACTTCACCAAATGGGTCGAGGCAGAGCCCTTAGCGCGCATCACAAAAGAAAAGATTCGGAACTTCATATGGAAATCCATAATATGTTGGTTTGGTATTCCAAAAGCCATTGTATCGGACAATAACACCCAGTTCCACAACAATTTATTTATAGACTTCAATTCAGGACTTGGTATCTGAACACATTTTGCCTCTCCGGGTCACCCTCAAGCCAGTGGCCAAGTTGAAGTTACCAATTGAACCATCTTGCACAGATTGAAGACCAGACTTAATAAAGCCAAGGGAAGGTAGGTAAAAGATTTATACCCTGTCCTCTGGGCATATCACACTACTTCGTGAACCCCAACCGGAGAAACACATTTTTCCATGACGTTTGGGTCGAAAGTCGTGATCCCAGTAGAGATCGAAATGCCAACCCTCAAGATGGTAAGCAAGGATCTCGACCAAGGACAAAATGATGGTATGCTCACTTTAAACTTGGACTTGCTAGAAGAAAAAAAAGAGAATGCTCAAATTCCACAAGCGTCCTATTAACAACGCACAGCCCGTTACTATGATAGAAGGGTACACCCTCTTCGTTTTGAAGTCGGTGATCTCGTTCTCAAAAAGTTGGCAACCAAAGAACCAAACGTTGGTAAAACTAGCCCCCCACTTGGGAAGGACCTTACAGTATAACAAGGATTGCAAGGCCAGGCACATACGAGCTCAGGACCGAAGAAGGGGTCCCACTGCGACACCCTTGGAATGTTGACCACCTTAAGCAATACTTCTATAGGGAAGAGATCATTTTGTAAACATCCCATTTTGCTACTACGTGTAACGAAATTTCACATCACTAAAATGGTTGTTCAAGAACAACAATCTTCTACCCCGTACACAAATCTATCGAAGCGACACTCTGACACTGATTGTCAAGAGTGATAACCAACCCCCCTACAAAGGTTGATAGTTTGTACCCAAGAATAGGCCATGGTTGTCCACCAAGGGCGAGGCATTGATTAGGTCTAAGGGCCTATTGATGAGTGGTTTACTTACCAACAAATCAAGTACTTTTAGATTCAAATATTTGTGTGTTTTCAAGTACTTTTGTTAGTTTAATGTGTTTTTGTATTATTTTATAGGTTTTTGAATAAATGGGTAAAAAGATGCAAATTCTATACAAGTGCATTAACATCAAGGCCAATTTTAAACATGATAAAATCCAATTTTGGAAAATCTCAAAACATGGAAGTTGTAGATCTATGTCTTATATTGTTATACGTTTTTGAATCACCTCAATCGAAGTTTGGACGAAAAAGTTATGGCCAAAAGACGAAAGAGTATCACCGCTGCAGCGGTGGCCTTCACCGCCGCAGCGGTCAAATGTCAGTAGGCCTACTGACTTCCCACCGTTGCAGCGGTCTAACACCAGGTTGCAAAGATATTTTTGAGATATTTTGGATCCCTCATATTAGGCTTTCTTCCCCAACACTTAGGGAACATTTTTGGGAACATTTTGGGAGCTCCAAACCATATCAACCAAGAGAAGATCACAAAGCCAAAAAGAGGAAACTATCTTAGAGCGGTTTTAGCGTCGATTCTTTGGATAATGACTAGTCTCATTGTTTCTCTCTTTATTTCTTAGTTTTGGTTGATAGTTTTTCTTATGTTTAGCTTGTGTATTGTTGAATATAGGGTTATGGTCATGTGTAGCTAAACATATATTATCTAGGGAGGGATTTGTTTATAAAAATGTTATTTGTTTTACCTTTGTTTTGTTATCTATTTTTTCATCCATATTCGATTGTGTTTACTATTTTATTACAATCATTATATACTTGTTACGGTATTATGGTTGGTTTGAAAATACGGGGTTTGACACTCGAGAGAGGTAATCCCGAATTTGGACTAGGGTTTAAACACAACGCGACGATCTAATGACCTGAGAGGGTATTAGAAAGTATGCAATCCATGAGGTTGGGGCGAGACTCATGTGACCAAGTGTCGCATAGATGCTAGAGGGGGACTTCAGTATTAACACGAAGTCACATATTCATTCACTTTACACTTGGGAGAGGTAGTTAGTGAGTTTTCGATACCTAGATTGTCGGATGAATTTGAATACCGTTAATGTAAACTAGATTGAAACGAACACGTTTAAGTGAACAAAATTAATCCCTAGGAAATATAATCCCTTAAACATCATATTAGTATTGTAGCTATTAATTTAGTTTAGTATATTTTATTAACAAAAATATAAATTGAGTCGCCTAAATAAAATCCGGTTATGACAATCGCGGTAGTCAATAATAATTTAATCCAATCCTTGTGGATACGACAACCCTACTCATTCACTATTCTATAAAACTTGACCCGTACACTTGCGGTGAAAATAGCGACGTAATATTCCACTACCACCTGTGACTCAGTTTCTATTTCTTAGTAGCCGACCACAGGTTCGGTGACTTAAAGGGGGAAAACACTACTGCATGGACTAAATTGGGATAGCCTGAAAAAGCTTAGGGATGAGCCTGAATACGGTCAACCCACCGGTGACCGGCCACAGGCCCCACTGCTTGCATGAAGCCCTGCGGGCCATGAGGACCAAGGACTATTCTTTCAAACCACCTTGTAGCCAGTAGCACAAGCAGTAACACTACTCCCGCTCTGGGCTAGGGGGTTGGGTGGATACAGCCTTGGTAACTAGAACAATCAAATATTTTTACAAGTATAGAAGTTTAGTCAAGCTCCACTCCCCTCAGCTCGGATTATTCAAATTTGGGAAGGTTCCAAAACCAATTGATGCGAAATAATTCCCAAGTATGAAAAATTGGCTAAGCTCCATTCTCCGAGCAACCTCAGCTCAGATTTTCCAATTGTGAAGGTTCAAAAACCAAATGGCGCAAAATATTCTCCAAGTGTTGAAAGAAGGCTGAGCTCCGCTCTTCGAGCACCCTCAGCTCGGATTCATCAATTTTATGTTATCCACCAACATTTACTGAGCTCCGTCCGTCGAGCACCCTTAGTTCAGAAAAATCAAATTTGAATAACCCTAGAGTATCTCCAGAGCCAAGTTCTCCGAGCACTCTCAGCAAGGATTTTTGAATTTTTGAAGATTAAAAGAAAATTGGAAGTCGTTTCATGCTCAAGTGTTGGGCATTGGCCAGCCACAAATCTTCGAACACATTAGCTTGGTTTGGTTCAAATGACGAACGATCTACTCTATTCTCGCAGAAAGGAGAAGAGGAAAATTCAACACAAGTATTTTTCTCAAAAAACTATTTTGTGTGCGTTATGTTCTAAAAGACATGTTACAACGGAGGGGTTCAAGCACATTTAAACAAAGTTAGTACCAGATTATATCAAAAGAAAGGAAGAAAAGAGATTGAAAAAGTTAAAAAAAAATGTCAAAGTCTGGATAAAAAACTGGGTTGAGGATCTGGCCACCACGCTTGTGATCGTCTTGAGGAACTGATGGGCCTACTCCTTCTCGGAGACACCCACAATATCCATAATACCGGCGTGAGTATCCTTACCTCCATCTTCGTCCTCACCCTTGGTTTGTTCTTCATCACCTTCATCTCCACCCTCTTGGACCTCTTCTGGGCGGGCCTCCTCAATTATATGCTCCTCCTCAATTGGATGCCCCTCACTAGAGAACTCCATCCCAACCTGTGTGTAATCCATATCGGGGAACTATCGTCGAAGGAAGCGTAGCGTGGCCTGGTGACCATCATCAATGTACTCAGCAGTAATGTTGTACTTTAGCTTCTCAAATTCTTTGTTAACCTTGTACTTTCCAACGGCCTCCTTCTCGGCGTTGCAGATCGCTTTCTCCCTTAGGTGTTCCTCCTTTTTTAGCTTCCTCTTCATGTCCTCTAACTAGGATTTGAGTTTTTCTTTTTCCTTCTCAAAATTGTCCCACTCCATGGTGACAAGTTGATGCCTGGCCTATAGAGAATTGTATGCCTGCATAGCGAGTTGAAGATCGTCATTTATTCAATTCGCCTTCTCAACACCCGTGGTTCTCTTAGTCCAGAGTTGGGACTCCTCCATGGTGTTCTCAGTTAACCTGTCAAAAATAATGGACAGACAGAGCATGGTTTGCACGAGAACGGTCAAATAAGTACACATGGCAAAATTTTGGAATTGAAATTCAAATTATAACTGAGAGTTGGGTCCTTACCGAGAACTGATCGCAGACGATGTGGCGCATAAGGCTCCCCATGTCCTGATCAGCCACGATATTTTTGTTGTCGGGAGGGGTGATACGTTGGAGGTAACCAAACATCACCTCCAGAGACTTTAATAGGAGATAACCAACCGGGAGCCCCGTGTTCATAATACCGAAGAACGAGGCATCGGCAAGTAGCTTAGAGGGTGCCCTAACCATCAGCTTCACTCTTTTCGAGGACTTATATTTTATATGATTACTTTTGTGGGCATTCCTCTTCTCTTTATCAGATAGATCAAAGGGTAAAATATCGCCGCTCCCCAAAGGAATGGACTGGTGTGATACTAATCATGATCGGGAGGGCTCTCTAATCACCACTCCTAGTAGTATTGGTGGATGGCTCCGAGCTGGAGTTACAAGTCGTTGCTGTTGCTGTCGTTATAGTGGTAGTGAAAGAGTTTGTGTTGTTTCTCCGGCCTGAGACCCTCCGGCTTGGTCAGCACCGTAGGCCCGAGCAGCCTCGGCGGTCTCTTTGGCCTTGCGCTCCCTTAGCCGTTAAATCTCCATAGACGCAATATTCAACAAAGTATTAAGAAACCCCTTTGCCCAAGCTGGCGGTATCTAGTTCTACATAAGATGACCTGCACGGTTGAGCCAAACCAAAAAGAATTTGCATAGCAGGGCCAAGATAACTTACTATTTTTCGAGTATTCGGGGATCTCGAGAATGGGTGGTGTGCCTGGGGGTCGGTACTAGAAGATGTTGAACAAGAGGGAGTGTATCAACGTCTTCATCTCCTTGTAAATCGTCCTCAACACTTTATCCTCTATTCGATGATCTTTTTCCTCAGCTCAGGTCTCTACTTTTTTGGTTTTTCCTTTTCTACGCAAAAGGTAAAAAGTGAAAATTAGTTCAAGTATTAAAAAAAAAATCGAGAACCCAAATTCCCTCCCTGAGGGGCCATAGTCTTACCAACTTTTCCCTATTCCATCTGAACAAGATATTTCCCTTCGCCTTTCGAGCCGAACTGCCAACCACTCCCTCTGAGATAAAAAAAAAACTGGGGCTTCTAATAGTGAATAGAAGAGTCTAGGTCTGGCAGGAAAGTCGACCTGGAGGAGATGCAGCACCACCCAGCGCCTCAGTGAATCGTCTTAGGGTAGAAAATAACCTTGAAAAGCTCTATGCTCAGCTCGATTCCCTCGGCTCAAAAAATAATATATGCCACCATGATGGCTCTCATGCCTTTCAAATCAATTTTTATTGGACACAATCCATACTCCGCACAAACAGCCCGGATCTACCAATGGATGGAGAACCGAAGACCAGCCTCCAGATGATACTTGTAGAGGGTCAGGTAGCCCGCTGGCGGCATACACGCTCGGTCATCGGGCACTAGAATGATCGTCTAAATGGAGTCTAGGAAGAAATATTCACTCCTATACTTGCGGACAGTCTCCTCGTTCATGATCATCTTGGTGTCCTAGACTGGGCTCGTGATCGGGACTTTGACATAGAGTTTCTCCAACCAAGCATTATGCACCTCGTTGTCACGGAGGACCTGGGATAGAGGAAGGGCATGGAGAAACTCTATCACTGTAACAATACCAAGAGGAACCCTGGTGCCGAGATCACAAGACCACAGCTCTCATCACCTCGGCCTACCACGTTCACGTAGTTGGCCAAGCTGGACTGGACCACATTGCTAGTCTCGCCAAGCCTGGCTCGAGCAAAGGATGAGGCGTCCTCACGAATGGGACGACGCTCTACCTTGAAGGACAGGGAGCTGGCGGATGACTGTTTCAAAGAACCAGACCTCGAACTGGAGGTCGAACCCAAGAAGAAAAGGGAAGAAGAAGAGAGTAACATTTTTATCTTGGTAGAGGAGAAAAAATATACTAATGACTGAAAAGAAGGAAGAGCTCTCGTAATTTGTGCAAGTGTCAAATAAATGTAGGGGACCCCTTTTATAAAAAGGAGAGTGCCCATACGAAGAGTCATGCAGCCCAACAGATGCTATTGCATCGATTCTTATTCCTTATACCACGTGGCATCCATCTAGCGATCGTACGGTTTGGATTTTCCCGCAAGCCTGGGAAACCGTATGTGCCACGCATGCGCCACATGCAACAGTATTAAGAGAAGTTTCCCAAAACACAACTGTCAAATATTTGCCAAACCGAGACCTCAAAGTCCCGAACATCTATCTTTGCGTCCAGATGCTCAGGACTGGAGGGTAACCAATGGAGGTAAATTTTGTTATGGAGATCGCATGTGTAGCAAGACCTCTCCCTAGGATAAGTAAGGATAAATGTCCAAGTTGCGGTGTCCGAACACCCTTAGCTCTAACCCAAGGGAAAGAGGGACCCTCTAAGCCTCCCAGCCCCTCTAGAATCGCCAAGTGTCTTGGGAGTTTTAAGTTGCTGTGTTCGAGCACCCCCCAGCTCGGACATATCCAAAAAAGAAAGCCTCAAATCCATCCTGCCCTCTAGATTCTCTAAGGGTTTGAGCTACAGTGTTCGAGCACCCTCAGCTCAGAGTCTAGAGAATAGCTCAAGTTAGATTGCAAGGATTTCTAAAGCGTTAGAAGTTCATCGATCTCGAATTCGCCAGTTCGCTACCTCTACGTCAGTAATAATATCTCACGCATCACCTGTCCAAACCATACTGTGGGTGCTCGCCATTTTTTTACACCAATAGAAAGGTTATCCACCTCTATCATATTAACCTACTAGATCGGCTGATAAGGTTTTCTTGTTAAAACTCATTTGTACATTATACATTTTTGTGCACGTTGTCCAAATTTGGCTCAAATGTAATAGCCATGTTTATTTATTCAAATTTCTCTTTTGCCCAAGACTAGGGATTAAGTCACATAAATTTTGCTTTTAGTCATTTTTAACCTTACACTTTGTTGACTTTGGACTCGTTCCAACAACATAACAGTGTTTACCCTCATTTTTGTTTTATATTTACTTTACAATAAAAATCACAACTCTATTTTGATGTTAAAACTATACAATACATAAAAATATATAGTCTTATCAAAATATGTAACTTGCACCAAAAAAACTCTATATTTTCAAGTTTCTACCGCAATGACAATCTACGTAAAACATCCTTACATAGGATTTCAGCAATATCTAATACTGTTACAATAACAAAAGTTTTAGTCCATGTCATTTCTCAAAAATAGTTAGACTAAACTTTTTCATTTCATCTCATGATCATTGAATACTTCAATTGGTTCTCCAACTACTAACAATTTGATGTATTCGCATTAGTTGACATATCGCGATAGTCCTTTAAATAAAATAAACAATTTTAATATTTTGAATCATCAAAATATAATCAAGAAACAAATATGTCAAACATATAACACATAAAAATAGGTTGTTCAAATTCATACATTTAATAAATAATAATAATTTATGCATCGCATAAGCATAAATAATTCATTGTAAAATTTCTAACAAGAACTATTTACCATAACAATATGAAAAACACATATATGAGGGAAAAAAAATGGTACCACCACATACACCATCTTAACATATATCAATTAATAATAACACCAATATAAAATTTGCTTTAAAATTGTTGGAATTTATGGTGAAAATAATATTTTTTAATAAATATAATGAAATACTAATTAAAATTATTTTAAAAAATATTTCTCAATATGTCACAAATATATTTACATTGAAATAATACTTAAAAACAATAAAAAAATAAACTCCTACAGTAAAATTTGTTGTTGAATGTAATTTACATCAAATATTACAGAATATAAAGTAGTTCACAACAAATATTCAGAAACCCAATATATACAATAACAAATATTTTAGATTGTAAAATACATGAAAGCAGTTAATAAATAAAATTATATTTACAGTCATTTACCAATCACAATCTCAAAAATTTATACTGATCGAGGCTATCGTTTAACGATATTTCCATAAAGCAAATTTTGTCTCCGCTTAGGTGGTTACGGTTACTCAAGTGTTTGCTTCCTAGGATATAACGACCACAATCCTCCAATACTAGCACTTGAAATCAAAGGATCCAGCTAACAAAAAAAATGTTGAACTCTCTCCCAAGAATATACTTATAACATAGACTCAAAGTGTAAGTGTAGTGTTAGATATCCTAAGTTTCAAGCCTAAATAATAATGCAAACTTTCCTATTTATAGAGTAACAAATGAATAATTCCAAAACACCAAAAGTCTAAATTTAAAGCCACTAAGAACACTCGAAGGCCACAAAGAATTAATCACATATAAGTCTTTATTAAAAATGAGTTACAAATATGAAAATACAAGTCTTGTTTGGTTAGAAAAATTAATAGAATTAATTTAAAGAAAACTGTAGAAAGAATTCCCTTTACTTAGATCAATCCAAGTCCAAACCAAACCCACGACCCATGACCCAACTCGGATCCATAATCCAAAATGGATTATAAAAGTAGTTTAAGTGTTTTTCATCAACCAATATAAAATTACTCATTTTACATATTTCAATCAATTTCATGGGACTACTTTGAAATAAAAAAATTTATTCACATTTTAATGATTTTTGATAAATTAATATTTTACGTTAATCTTCTCACTCAAAATAACGTATTGATATATAAAAATACATCAACCAATAATTAAATCACATAAAAATAATTAGACTTAAAATAGTCAAAAAAAATCATTTTTGTCTAACGATCCCCCACATGAATGAAATTTACTAGATAAACGTGTATATGTAATGTAGACACAAGAGAGAGAGTGAGAGAGAGAGAGAGAGAGAGAGAGAGAGCACAATAAGAGAACAATTGAATTGGGTTAGGTAGCTTTCGGCATTGAACCTTCCCTAGTGAGAATATATCTAATGTACTTGGACAACCAGTAAACATGATGTCTTGAACTATTCTGCCTTTGGTGTAAGCCAAGATAATAGAAACGACACAGTTATCTTAAGACATTGTTAGTCCTATGGTTGCGTACATTTTGGCCCTGAACAGCTTGGTTGTTTTGTGAGTGCTCTAGTCTCATGGAACTAGCCCAGTTCACACTCATATAGATGATCTCCTTAAAAATATATTCTCTAATACTTTTCCTCATAAAATCAAGTTCTATAAATCAGCACACATATTTCAATTATCATTGCTTCATCTTAGGAATGGGTCATAGATATTAACTCTATGTAGTGATATATGCAGTCACCTTCATAATTCGGTGGTCCCTTTGAACCTACATCTTCGGATCTCCATTCAAGTAGATAGGGTTTCCATTATGATGACTATTTTGTAATAGGCTTAGTCTCATTTTTCTCGGTGATCAGTTAACCCTCTCTCTCTCTCAAGTTTGACCATTGATCAGTAGATCCGTAACGTTATCTTTTGACTTTATAAAATCAATTTTAACAAATTCATTTTGAGAGTAACTATCTAATGGTATTGTGTCTCTAACATATATATATTGGGGCTTACCGTTATACACAACTTTGTGCCATATTAATAATTCATTATCTATCTCGTCATAGATAAATTGTTGGCACGCCATTATTTTTTATTTAAGAATAAATAAATAAATGTGGAAACTATTTTTTCTCAAGTTTTAATGTGGACCTCCAAATTTATGTTTCCTTAGAGAATCTCAATAACGTTGTATCGTTTCCACTTGTAATGACATATCAACTATAAGAAAACAATGATATAACTTCACTTAGAATTTTTATAAAATACTACTCAAAGTCCTTAATCTTGAATTTATTTAACAACACATTGTCAAATAATATTTGAATTTATTTCACAACATCACAATGTCAAATTATACACGTCATCACATTTATACTTGTGATTCACAGACGTTGAACAAATCAATAAACTTTGTCTATTTCCATAAAATGACAAATACTTTGGGGCTACTTTTTAATGTTTTTCTTACTTTATTTGTGCTCAATTTACTCCTATGACACTTAGTCTTGGATAATATTAGATGTAGTATTATTTATTCATTTCAAGAAATAAACTTCTCTTAGTTTTAGGTAGAAATATACATCTTCAAGATTTATGCATTCCATGATTTTATAATTATGTACATATACACATTCTCAATTTTAATTTCATCAAAAAAAAAAATTACCAATTTATCAAAACACCCCCACGTTTTTAAGTATTTATAAATAGGTCTTATACCTTTCCACAAAATAGTTAAGATGTCTCATCAACCTCTTATTGAATACATATTCCCCCATAAGTTCTTGAATTATTAATAGAAGTATTAAAATACTTTTCCTTAATCTAATTTTCACAAATTTAGAGGTTTGCGTTAATTTGACGTCACACTCAATTCTCACATTTATGACTTGAGTGTATTTTTACTCAAGTCACATTTATGACTTGAGTGTATTTGTGTTAGTTTGTATTTTTTCTGAATAAATAAAATATTTGTGGGTCATATTTGACTCCACATAAGTCTCACAATTATGACTTATAATTTTTTATTTTCATTATATTACAATGCTGAGTCACTTTTTAACAAAACAACTAAATCTATTTTTTTTAAATAAAATTATTTTTCTAGACATATCTCATATATGTGTTTCCCTTAAATTGAAATTCATATCTTATTAACCTTATCAGAAAGGTTATCCACCTCTATCATATTACCCTAATAGATTGGTTGATGAAGTTTTCTTGTTACAACTCATTTGTGTATTTTTGTGCACGGTGTCCAAACTTGGTTCAAATTTAATAGCCATGTTTATTTATTCAAATTTCTTTTTTGTCCAGGACTAGGGATTGAATCACATAAAATTTGGTTTTTGTCAGTTTTCAACATTTCACTTTGTTGACTTTGGACTCTTTCCAACAACATAATAGTGTTTATCCTCATCTTTGTTTTATATTTTAAAATAAAATCACAACTCTATTTTAATGTTAGAATTATACAATACATAAAAATATTTAGTCTTATCAAAATATGTAACTTGCACCGAAAAAAACTCTGCATTTTCAAGTTTCTACCGTAGTAACAATCTACATATAGCATCCTCACATACGATTTCAGCAATTTCTAATATTGTCACAAGAACAATATTTTTTATTCTTGTCATTTCTCAAAATTAGTTTGACTAAACCTTTTTCATTTCATCTAATAAAAAGATCGTTGAATACTTCAATTGGTTCTCCAACCACTAACTATTTGATGTATTCGCATTAGTGGACATATTGCGATAGTCCTTTAAATAAAATAAAATAAAAATTAATATTTTGAATCATCAAAATATAATCAAGCAACAAATATGTGAAACTTGTAATACATAAAAATATGTTATTTAAATTCATACATTTAATAAATAATAATAATAATAATAATAATAATAATAATAATAATAATAATAATAATAATTTATGCATTGCATAAGCATAAATAATTCATTGTAAAATTTCTAACATGAACTATTTAACATAACAATATGAAAAACACATATATGAATAAAAAAAAATGTTACCACCGCATACACCATCCTGACATGTATTACTTAGTGATAACACCAATATAAAATTTATTTTAAAATTGTTGAAAATAATGGTGAACATACTAATTTTTAATAAATATAATTGAACATTAATTAAGATTATTTTTAATAAATATTTCTCAATATGTCACAAATATATTTACAATCAAATAATACTCAAAAACAATAAAAAATAAATAAACTCCTATAGTGAAATTTGTAGTTGAATGTAACTTGTATCAAATATTACGGAATATAAAATAATTCAAAGCAAATATTCAGAAACCTAATATATGCAATAATAAATTTTTCAGATTGTAAAATACATTAAAACAGTAAATAAATAAAGTTATACTTACAATCTTTTACCAATGACAATCTCAAAATCAATCGAGACTATCGTTTAACGATATTTCTTTAAAATAAATTTCGCCTCTGCTTAGGTGCTTATGGTTACTCAGACGTTTGCTACCCAGGATACAACGATCACAATCCTTCAATACTAGCACTTGAAATCATAGGATCCAACGAACAAAAATAAGTGTTGGACTTTGACTCAAGAATAAACTTATAACATAGACTCAAAGTGTAAGTGTAGTGCAAGATATCCTAAGTTTAATGCCTAAATGATAATACAAATTTCTCTATTTATGGAGTAACAAATGAGTAATTTCAATACACCAAAAGTCTCAATTAAAAGCCACTAATAGTACTTTAAGGCCACTAAGAATTAAACACATGAAACTCTTTATTAAAAATGTGTTACAAATATGAAAAAACAAGTCATGTTTGGTTAGGAAAATTGCTAGAATCAATTTAAAGAAAATACTAGAAAGAATTCTCTTTACTTTGATGAACCCAAGTCCAAACCCAGACCCACAGACCATGACCGATCCGATCCACAATCCAAAATGGATTAGAAAAGTAGTTTATGTGTTTTTCATCAACCAATGTGGACTTACTCATTTTACATACTTCAATCAATTTCATGAGATTACTTTGAACGATAATTTTTCATTCATATCTTAATATTTTTTGTCAAATTAATATTTCAGGTTAATCTTCTTACTAAGAATAATATATTGATATATAAAATATATCAACTAATAATTAAATTACATAAATAAATTAGTCTTAAAATAGTCAAAAAAAAAAAAAAAAAAACATTTTTTTCTAACAAGATATTCCTAGTCGGTATTGGATTATTCAAATGGGTCTTTAACAATCTACACTACCTTGGATTTTTTTATTTTTTTTTATTTTTTTTAAGAATGGTGAGTTTAAATATTGAAGTTGTAATAGTGTTTGTGATCTTCAGAATTGAGGTAATGAATATCATAATACATATATATATATATATGGACTTACTCATTTTACATACTTCAATCAATTTCATGAGATTACTTTGAACGATAATTTTTCATTCATATCTTAATAATTTTTGTCAAATTAATATTTCAGGTTATCTTCTTACTAAGAATAATATATTGATATATAAAATTTATCAACTAATAATTAAATTACATAAATAAATTAGTCTTAAAATAGTCAAAAAAAAAAAAAAAAAAAAAAACATTTTTTTCTAACAAGATATTCCTAGTCAGTATTGGATTATTCAAATGGGTCTTTAACAATCTACACTACCTTGGATTTTTTTATTTTTTTTTATTTTTTTTAAGAATGGTGAGTTTAAATATTGAAGTTGTAATAGTGTTTGTGATCTTCAGAATTGAGGTAATGAATATCATAATACATACATATACATATATATATATATATACATATATATATATATATATACATATATATATATATATTCTTGTATTCATTGCGTATAGTTAAACACTACAACAAAATTGATCTATCGAAACACAAAAAGAGTGTCGTGATAGAGCCTTTATTGAGAAACTTGAATTTTTTGGTAGACTTGGACATGTGCACCATAAAACGCCACTCCAATAGGTAATTAAGTTATTAAATAATGCCCTTTTAGTTTAAACTTTTAAAGACAATAATAAGTGTCCTATAAGATAGTTATTAGGACATTATATATTGTCCCTATATTATTTTATATTTTTCATATTAGGGGCAATACAAAATGTCCCAATAAATTTATTATTTATTTTATGAGATAATTTTTAGTGTCTCAAAAGATATCCAAATTGTTTTTTGTATTTTTTTTAATTTAAAATTAAAAAAAAATACTTTAAATCCAAATAATAAACACTAGAACATCACAATACAAAATATATATATAACTCAAACTACCCAAATATACAAGCTAAATGACAATAAAAAAGAACATTATGAACCAAAAAATAATGTCAACTTATTTTTGTTCCCCAATAAATACAACCAAACAAGATTCACACACAAAAAACTTCTTGTAACCAAAACAACCACAAAATTATATTTCTAAAGTTGAATGCTCCATCTACAAAATAACAACATACCATATTTTCACCAATCTTCATCCAACTTAATTCAATCTTCATTCAAATCTTCGTCCACCTTAATTCAATCTTCATCCAAAGAAACCTATATCATCCAAACATATGCTTAAAAAAACAATAAGTTTCAACTATTAATAAAATTAAAGGAACATGTTTTGTATTAATATCAAACAAAGAATTTGTATTTGAAACATAAACCAAACACACCCGAAAGAAGATTTAACAAATAAAACAAATGAGTTAGTGCATAAATGTCACAACTTACCCTAGCAAGTTGGTTCCTGCCACTAAGTTCAAGAACAATTGTTGCAAGAATTGGATTAGTTGGTGACCAACAAAAGTCCATAACATTTTCACACTTTACCGATGTCTTATTCATATAGAGATGATATTTCTTCCGATCCTTGCAAAGTACTTAATTTAATCAAGTAAATCAATAGGGACTAAAAAAGCCACCTGAAGATAGACCAAATAACACAAGTAAAACTCCCAGTTCCACCGATTGCAAAATCATCTACACTCCCCTTGAAATCTCTCATTAATTTTCCAATTCTCACATCAAAAAATATTAATTATGACCCTCTGCATTATGAAGACATGTTAGATGTTACCACTAAAGTCAACAATATATAGACATGTTAGATGTTGCTAGGTTCATGGATTCTTTTTGTCACCTAAAATCTCTTACCAGAAGAAAAATCAATCACCTTACAACCTACCAAAAGGAAAAACAAACTTAAAGAAAATAGAAAAAAAATTGAAGCTTATAAATGAACAAGTAATAGTAACGAACCTGTGGAAGAAAGGGGAATTGATCAAAGCAAGCAATCAAATAAAAAATCACAGAAGAAAAAAAAGAAAAAAAAAAGAAAAAAAAGACCTGCAATGCTAAGAAACTGCATTTTCATCATCACTACCTGAATCATCATCATCATCATCTTCTACATTTTCATAAACAAGCTACATTTGGTTCCTACTTCCTAGGAAAAAAAAAAAAAGAGAGAAACGATTTAAATGATTAAACTCTAAACTTTCAAAAACAATTGAGAAATCACTCTCTCATTGCTTCAACAAAAGCTCAAACTTACCCATATGGCCACGAAACTGAATAAAAATTGGGAACAGAACAGAAACAGAGAACAAAAATTTAATCTGAATACATAGAAGTATAATTGTGATAATGAACTGAGAAGTATAACTGCTACAAATTTTCTATAAAATTTAAAAAATAAAAATTGAATTAGTAGATTTATTCACTTCATCAATGAAACTGAGAAAAGAATAGAAACTCATAACACAACTAAAATAAAACAAAAATTTGGAAATATGAATTGAGAACAAAATAGAAATAGGGAACAGAATAGAACGGAATGGATGTCCATAGTAGTAGCAGTATAACCCAAGAACATAATCAAATATCGGAGAACAAAAATATGAAACAAACGTAAAATCCTTTAGGAGATACTCACAGATTTGTTTATGGCTCCGGGAAAACCCTTGATATCGTTGTCGCCCCCTTGCCATTGTCGAGCCATCGCCGCCGACGTTGCCGTCTCAAAATCGTCATCATACACCAACAAGCAACATCCTCTATTTGTTAAATGGCCAAATTTGTTCACCTCTAGTTCCCATTTTGCCAGAATCAGGGTTGATTTTGGTCTAACAACGGAGCAAAGAAGGGGATAGGGCTCCGATTTGGTTGTGACAAAGATGGTGTTGTGAGAGGTAGGGAAAATGAGATTATGATAGGGGGAACGGAGGCTAGACGGTAGAGATGTCGAGGCGAGGCAGTGACGATGACATTTGTGAGTTGAGCACGTCGGCGATGGAGTGGAAGAATATAGCATGAGTTTGGGGTGAGGGTGAAGACTGAGCGGTGAAGAAGGTTTGGGAGAGATGTTTAAGCGAGAGGATTAGGGATTTAGGGTTTCTATGGTAAAGTGGAAAATGAAATGGATTGGAAAATGAAGTGGATAATGGGGTAGGTAGTGTGTTTGGTTGGACATGAAACGAAAAAAAAAAAAAAAAAAAAGCGAAAAATGTCTTTCCCACCATTCCTCCCCCCGGGAAATGAAGGTGAAAATGAAAAGTTGGAGGGAAAAATGTCAAAATTACTATTTTGCTCCTTTATTTTTTATAACAAATATCCATTTTATTTGTAGTAAGAGTAAAATAGTAAATTAAGTAAAAAATATATTAATTTTTTTTTTTAATACACACAAAATATTATTTCCCCTTCTTTTATATTCCTCCAACCAAACATATTAAGGAAAATGATTTTCCCTCTTAAAAAAAAAAAAAAAAAAAAAAAAAAAAAAAAAAAAAAACACTTTTTCGTTTCCCTTTTCCTTTCCTTTTCCACCCTTCCAACCAAACATACCCTTAGAGTTTTTTTATTTTTATTTATTTTTAGGGATTTTTATTATATAAACCTTAAGAGATGTGTAACTTATAAAATGAACCCCTCAACTAGGATAATAATTTTTTTAGTTCTTAGAAAATAGTCCCTAACATTTGCCCCCCTATTGATGTTGTATTTACAAATCACTGCCATTAAGGGGTATGCAACGGTCAATATTTATGGTAAGTTACAATTTTCAAAAACATCAAAACCCATCACAAAAAAAGGGTTGCTATGATCGAATCGTTGCTCAAGAATTAAAAAAGAAAAATCAAATTAATATTCACAAAATTCTCTTTCTAATGAGATAATTTTTGATATTTTTGGACAAGAAATAAATAATGGTGAATGTTCATATGAATGTCAAACGGTCACTGCAAATTCGTTCAGTGTTTATGGACATTCACCAAACCTAATAAAAAAGATTATGGAAAGACACACTTCGTCTGAATATTCACCAAAACGAAAACCTAATGAAAAGATCAAATGGAAAAACACTTCGTATGAACATTCACCAAAACTTAACCCAAATAAGATCAATGTTTATGGACATTCACCAACCTTAATAAAAAATATCAATGAAAAACACATTTCGTATGAACATTCACCAAAACCAAACCTAATAAAAAATATCAATGAAAAAATACTTTGTATGAACATTCACCAAACCCAAAACCAAATAAAATCAATGAAAAACAATCGGTTTGGACATTTTTCACTAAAAACATTCATAAAACACAAAAAGGAAACACAAATCAATAAAACATAAAATCAAATAAAAACATGTAAACATTCATAAGAACACAAATCACCGAAATTCACCCCAACCCCCCAATTGATTCACAGGGGAATCAACAAAAAAAATCATCACAAAAATGAAACCCCCAAACTCTCTAGAGATTAGAAAAATTGTATGAACATCACACTTGGGAAAGTTCCAACTCTATCTTAGAGTCATCTCGTCGTTCGTCGAAATTGTTGTCATTGGATGAACACAAGGCAGTGTGGACAAGAAAGGGAGAGTAAGATGAAGGCAACGACAACGATTGCGTCATCGAGAGAGAGACATAGGAGGGAGGCAGTTGGGGAAAGATGAATACACGGTGGGGTCGATGAGCACGGGAGAGAGATGAAGGCGACGATACCAATGGTCGCGATTGCATCGTTGGACATACGAGAGATAGGCGGCAGTGGTTCGAGAAATCGAGTGAGATGATGGGCAGAGAACATGATCGGCATTTACTCAAACATAAATGAAGAATTAGGGTTTCTATTTACCCCTATATATAAGGGTTAAATGTGTCTATTCATTTTCATAAAAGGATTGAAAAATAGCTACGTTTTGTTAGAAAACTAAATAACAACCTCATTTCCATAATGTTTTCTTGAAGAGAGAGAATATAGAATTTGGTCTAAATAATAAAAATTTCTTAATTTTATTAATTTTTCTAGCACATGTATGAGTGGGAGAGGAGATAAGGCTTGGTGCCAAGGCCAAAACGACCTCATTTTGGTATAATAATTTCTATTTCGCTTTTATTTTTAGTTTTTTTAATTTAATTTTTTATTTCATTTATTAGGGCACTTTTATTTGTCCTTTAATTATATAGTTTTTGTTTTTAGGATACAATTTTTGGTCCTTATATGTTATATATAGATATTATTTTTATTATTACTAATTTAATTCTATTGAGACACTACTTCTTGTCTTGTAAACATTTGATTATATATTATTTTTTATTGAAATAATGAGAATTAAATTATTAAAAATATAAAATTGAATTTTGTGTGACACTTTTAATTTTGTGCCTTGAAAAGCCACTTTATACAGCACATTTGATGTAGTGTCCTAACAATAGTGTCTTAATAGACAGTTTTTGTTGTAGTGATATGTGTGACTATTCAAGTAGAAGATAAAATCTATTACTCTCAACAAAGATATATGTGTACTCTATGATTAGATTTAATATAATTCAATAGACTCTAGGGCAATGTGATAATTGGGATGATATTACAATTGACGTCACATGCAATTATATTACCAATTAATATACATAGGATTTAAGCAAGATTTTTGACTTTATCCATACACTATTGATTCTTTCAGAAACACGAGATAAAAATATCGTAGATATAGCGTAGAAATTGCAACTGAAGAGGTTCACTTCGTGAAATTCCTATAAACTAGATGTACTTGTGATATGTAGGTAGACGTGACTCACACTTAGTAGGGGCGAAATTAAAATTGTTCCAATTTAAATTGGTTGATTAATTAATTAATTATTTTCACCATCCAATCTTTGATATGAACCTAATAAGTCACACAAAAATGGGGAATAGAAGTTTGGACAGTCCTTATGAGTTATGCTCGGACTATGATTTTCTTATATTGTTTTTGAGTTTTTATTTGCATGTGACTCTAGTCAAGATTTTTCAAAATACACCTCATTAAACTACATTAATATTTAATATCTTATATTTGATTCAAATATAGTAATCATGAAAATACCTTTTGTTTATAATCTTTTTATATATTTTCTTAACAAAATCTAAATCGGTTATTGAAAATGTCTCCAATCATCCAATACTAAAAAGTATATCAAATATAAAAGATGTAAAAATGACTAGTGTATGAGTTGTATTTGAAGATATGGATTTTAATTCGGGGTGTGGCACTTGCATCTAATGATAAGTTATGCTAAGAAAATAAACTGAACACCTATAGAGAGAGTGTGAAATTAAAGTATGCTAAGAAAATAAAGTCAAACATTTTACTGAACACCTATAGAGAGAGTGTGAAATTAAAGTTTAATAAATTAAATTATGTATCATAATCTCAAAATTATATGGTCACCGATATTTCTCATATAAATCTAAAAAACAAATGTCCATATTTCCCTCTATTCCCCCCAAAAAACCAAACAACAAAATTGAAAACAACATCTAATATTAAAATAAAATAAATTAACATTAAATTAGTAACTCCATTAAAATATTTAGAACAAAATACTTTTTAAATCTTCTGACTATTGGCACGTTTCTATGCAATCTTCTTAAATTTATTCGTTTTAATTTAAACCTTCTAAGTATAAATGTGGTTTTAAAAGATATTTCTATTAAATTTTTCATTCAAATTAACAAAATTAGGGGGCAAAATTGTAATATTCTATTTTTATTTATTTATTTAATTTTTTCTTTTTCTTTTTCTTTTTCTTTTTTTTCCTCCATCTTCACTAAATCTCTCTCTCCCTCTCTCTCTCCCCCTCTTCACCGAACCTTTCTCTCCCTCTCTCTCCACCACCTTCTTCCGTCGTCACCACCACCACCACCGTCTTCGCCACCACACCCTCTATTACAGAGGGTGGTACGCTTTGTTACAAAGGGTGGGAGCCCTCTGTTAAAATAGAGGGTTGCGGCGGCAGCGAGGGAGAGTTGCAGCGAAGAGAGAGATGAGTTAAAACGTGTTCAATTAACCTGGTTAAAGGGTTGTAGTTAAAAAACTGAGGAAAATCACCTCTATCCTATTTATCCTTCTTCCAAGTGTTTTTTTCTTCATAATATTGAGCCTTTACAATCTGGTCAAGCTGCTTCCAACTCATCATTCTTTGTTTTTTCTCTTACGAGCCACTTCTTAAGCTCAAACTATATATATATATATATATATAGAATTTACCCTTACATCTTGGGCCAAAAGCATTAGTGAGAGTCTCTTACAATGAACCATCTCCTAACAGAACAAGCCCTTTCAAACTCCACCCACTACGGTTACAACTTTCCTCTAGGTTGTCAGTATAGTTTAACTCGATCTTAAATCTCTCAAGATAAGAATCCAACATCTTGTCCTTCCAATACTTCACAAATAGGAGGTGGAACATCTCATCTTTCTAGGTTTTATGTGTTATGCCTGTAGTTGGCTAGTAATACCAATTCTCCCATATTATCTTAACTACTTTATTTTGGGGGTCGAGTGGCCATCGTGGGTGAGCAACTTGAATGTGGTTAGTTTCTGTCGAATCCAAGTTTCACTTGGGCCTGTTACAGGCTATTTAATTGGGTATTCTTATTGGACTTGGTAGTTTTTGTCGTGGCCCATTGGTTGATTTGATTCATCAATTATTCATTCCATACTTTTGGATCTAATCAATGAGTCCATGAGTTGCGCCTCTTAGTACTTAGAAGGCGATTGGACAAGAATTTCACCCCATCAATTTATAAATATTGATCTTAACTATTTTTTACTTTTATTTTTTGATATTTTTCAGTTAACTCGGACGGATAGTGACTAGTTCATACACAAATTGAAAAATTAAAAACAAAATGCAATTAATTTCAAGCTCAATTCTTTTATTTGTTGACGTAGGTCAATAATCTCATTTTTCAGAATGAAGGTCAACTTTTGTAACCGATTCAAGTTCCCTCCCATTTAATTTCACGGTCAACCTTTTATTTGGTGATATAGGACAAGTTTGTCAAACCAACTGTTTTTCTATTTTTTAATTGAGATGTTTGAACATAAATTGTAAATCTGTTGACTTTGAATTTATCAAAGATAATGACTAGTCAAAAATAAGGAAGTCACAATTAAATGACAATGATTTGAAGAAAACTATACATATTAAAAATTACGAAATATTTATGCTTTCGAGCATCCTGATCAAATGTCTCCATAGCTATCATCCAATCATGTATTGATTGGAGTCAAAAGATGATAATTTGATCCAAAAAATAAATAAAAAACAAATATATATATATTTAAAAATGATTGAAGAGACGCATTTGATAACGGTTAAGTTACAATATTATATGAAAAATTGTTTACATGGTTATAACAAATGAGTCATATTTGTAGCTTTAAATCAAATATCAAATTATTTTGTTACATAAAGAATTATCAATAATTCAATCAAAAAAATCTCCATTGCGACAAATGTACTTTAGCTTCCTCCTAATTCCTGAAGGAAATCTATGGCTTATTGAAACCTCTGGTATCACCACAACCCATTATAGACGATGGCAATTTCCCCACTTTCTCAATCCCTTCTTCAAACACAATCCCCATTCCCATAAAGAAATGCGCTTCTATATGGCAATGGAAGAGCCACACCCCCGGATTATTCGCCTGAAATCTTATAGCCGTCCAGCCGTAAGGATGCACCGCCACCGTGTTCTTCATGATCGGATCCACCAAATTGTACTTTTTCGGGTCGTTCGAGATGTTGAATTTCCCCGACCCGTAAGCCATGACCCAGAAATCGTGTCCGTGTAGGTGCCACGGGTGGGTCTCGCTGGTGTTGGGACGCATCATGTTGGCGTTCTGCAGCACGATGTCGACCGTCGTATTGAACCGGAGCCGGTAGATGGAATTAGAGATGGAGGCATTGGTGTTATTGGCGACGTTGTAGATGTCGTAGTTGCGGGAGTTAAACCCTTCAGGAGGGGGATTTTGGTCGAACACGTGGTGGAGGTTGTGTTTCAGGGCCACCAGATACGGTGTATGGGGGAGGTCGAAGGAGACGTTGTTCACCGACCATCGACTTTTGCCGTTGACCGTATTTTGCGTGTTGAGGAGGACGATTACCCGGTCTGGTATCGGAGGAGGAGGGTGGTATTCAACGGTGTCTCTGATCAGGGCTTTGACGGCGGCGCTCTGGGCCATTCTGGAGGAGACGTCGTTCCAGAGGGGACCGGCCGGAGGGACCGTCGGCGGTGATCTTCTGGGGTGGTTCGGGTAGTAATTGAGGATGCCTAGGCCGTTCGGAGTGGTGCTGTTCCGACTGACGACTTTGGCGCTCGCCCAATAGTTTCTGGAAGGGTCTTGATTGGCTCTTATTAGGACGGAGTAAGTCTCGCCGGAGTAAATGAAGAGGTTATCGACGACGAATGGTTCGACGTAGTGGCCGTCGGCTTCAACAACGGTCATATTGTGGCCCTGCAGTAGCAACAATATTTGTTTTAGTAACCACTAATGCGTAATTTTTTTCAATTAGCTCCATAAAGTTTTCTAAAATTATTCTCATATTTAAAACAAAAAATTTTGCTCGTGTTTCTCATCGAAGTTAATCTTGAGAGTCAAATTTGAATATTATAACATTATTATACCTCTATTTCAAAACTCAAAGCGGATAAAGCAGTCAAACTCCCAATTCTTAATCTATATGTTTTTCCTGGAACAACCATTAGTGCATATGGAGAACATTTTGGATTTGTGGCATTGCAAATTCCAGCTTCTAGCCCTGGTAAACTACAATTGAATCTTCCTCTTCCTTGTATTAAAATAGACTGGAAAAAATAGCATAAGAATATGTTAGTTTAGATAAAGATTTTTCCTAGAAATTATGTGTCATCGATTTTGAATTTTATTTTATTTTATTTATTATTTATTTATTTTGCTAAACTATGAGGGTTGAGAAGGCAATATACCTGAGGTTCCCCAACCCAAACAAAGGGAATAGAGGACAGGCCAACGGCCTGTTCGTAAGTGCTTTTGTGGTACCAATCGGTCAAGATGATGCTCCGGTCGTAGTTATAACCGAAAGGCTCTAATTTTCCTTCAGGAAGTGCTACACGTATTAATCCGTACAATCCAGCCTCTCTCTGCATTCCGTAATGTGCGTGGTACAAATATGTCCCAGGCTGCACATGATGTGTTTGATAAAATGTCAAATTGAAGTGTTTATGTTTGGTCTTTCGCTAATTTTAAAAAAGGTATTCTTAGATGGAAGTTTTGTTAGTTACAAACTTACCCTATCAACAACAAATTGGTATTTGAAACTGTCACCAGGAAGAATTGGACACTGAGTCACCCCTTCTGTCCCATCAAATCATGGTGTTCCAATCTGTAATAATTTTCAATATTTAAAAATAAAAAATAAACAATTGTGCGTATCAAAGACATCATTCAAACACACCAAGGCAGTTGGGTTACTAGTTTTACTGAGTTTCCTCTCTAAGTTTTTACTATATTGTTTTGAGACGTATTGTGTGAAATTTTTGTTTTAAAACATTTAAAAATTTAGATAGAAAGGAGAGGGGTAATGTGTACTCTATGAAAAGATAAATTTCTCTAATAAAAAAACTATGTTTAATCTCAACTATTTATCTTATAAATTAAATCTTAACTATTAAAATATTTTTACATTCAAAATCCGTCCTGATTTATTAATAGACTATGGTTTTCTTGTGCCTAAAAGCGTTATATTGATTTTTTAATATATAAGTGTAAAAATATTATAAATAATAAGATAATTGACCAATTAATACAAATCTAAAACTTAAAAAGATAATTTTATTTAACCACCTTAGAAGTAGCAATATGAATTTTTTGTGTTAAATATTTTAGGATAAATTGTTAAAGATATTATATGATATAAGATTGTAAGAATTTAAAATATTATTTGATCTTAATAATTGAACTTAAAGTTGATTTAATAGTCGAAAATTTCTAAAATATAAAAAATATCTAGATTTATAGAAGGATTTTTTTTTTTTAAGATAATAAAAATTCATTAAAATAAATATATCCAAGATAATGACTCGGGGCTATTTTATCCTAAACACGGGGTGATAAAGAGAATCATCTCTACCAGAGTCGGAGACAAATTTCTCAAGATATAAATACGAGAATATATCTTTTTTATGGTAATGTCTATTCGGCCAGATTATCCGCACAAAAAAATAGATCTAATACTGTTGTTTTCAAAGAACTGGAAAGATCATTTTATTCAAAATTTTCTAAATTAAAAAAATAAAATAAACAACAGACAGAAGTCCTATTGTTCTTGATGTACTTTATAGGCGCTTTCAAAATGTTAAAAGACGATTTTAAAAAGTACACCTCCTTCAGGTGTCCCGACTATCACGTGGAATGGATTTAGCAAAAAAGAAATAGAAAAGCTTCAAGTATACCTGTCTGATTCCGTGCCAGTGGATGGCCACGTTCTCGGTCAACAGACTGTTCTTGAGCTCCACGACGATCGTGTCCCCTTGCTGCGCCGTGATCGTCGGCCCCGGAGTTCTGCCGTTGATAGTGATCGACAGCTTCTTATAACAATCAGGCGACTTATACTCGTACTTCACCTCCCATTTGTAGTGCCGTACTCTAGCCGCCTCCGCCGGTATTCCCAAAACATTCATTAAAACGAATCCCAAAAACATGAACTTAAACATGAACATGGTCAATTCTCTGGCTCTCATGCTCTCCGCCATTTTCTTGAATTTCTTCTACACAAATTCAATTTTTAAGCTTCCTGGGATGTATAGTTAACTATCGTGCCCTATATATAAGTAGAGAGAGCCCCGCTTGGGGGGGGGGGGGGGGGGGGGGGGGGAGGGGGGGGGGGGGGAGAGGAGATCAATTATTTATGGGTCAATCATAGTTGCTGAGACAGGTTCAATTGGTAAGACCAAGACCCGCTCAACGGTAAAAAGTGGAAAACAGGAAATGGGCTCGGAGTTTCCCTGTGCTTTTCGGTGATTAGAGTAAAGAGGGATTCTTCTCAGAAGTTATCTTATTGGAAGACTGGATTATTATTTGCTTTTTACACTGCAGAGGAGGCCCTGCGCTAAGCAACCAAGCCGGCCTCTAGAACCCTGAATTTTGCTCTTCATTTTTGTCCCCATATTTCTTTTTTGGTTTATGTGGAAATCCCACAATTGAGAACCGTTACTTTTTGAGGACCATTCCAAGGCAAAAAAAACTCTTTGGATAGTCCTCCCATAAATGGTGTTTTCCACTTATCGAACCTTTAGAAGAATTTCCTTATTTTTTTTGGGTTCATATATTGGGAGAGGGAGTTAACTTTAGATCTGTCCCAAATAAAGTAAACTAGATATCCACTAAATTATGATTCTCTATATTTTTAAGAAAAAAAATCAGAGATTAGTTCTTTCTTATTTTTAGGTTTTGATTTAGTCTCTTAAATTGGATTTTACTTGAATTATAGTCTGACATTGCAGGGATTGCGGAAACATTGCAAAGATTGTAGGAAGAGCTTAGTGAGTTAATTCGATTTTATAGTGAATATTAATTACATGTCACGAATATTATTTACAATTTCATAATTGTTATTATTTTTTTTTTTTACATACATATGTGTATTTTTTGTTACATGTATTTATATAATATTAGTTATATATTACAATTATATATATATATATATATATATATATATATATATATATATATATATAAACAAATATTGAATAAAGAAATTAGTGTAATATTAATTACATGTATTTGTGTACATTTAGTTATCTATAACTAATTACATGTATTTTTATGTGATTTTTATTACATCTAACAAAATTTTACACAAAGTTATTACATATTACAAAATACAGTAATATTTATAACATGTAACAAAATTTTACACACAAAATTGTTACATGTAACTGTGCGTATACAGACGCATTTGCAGGGTTTTCGCCTTTTTAAAATAAGTGGAACTAAAACTAAAGTTTCTTTCGTCTCTGAGACTTTTTACCAATTAAGAGTGAGATAAAAGACCTCCCACCGAATGCTTCTTTTTTTAATCTATTATTGTCATGTTAGGTTAAAAAAATTAGGGATTCTCCATTTTATTTATTTTCTAATTTATAAATATAAATAAATAAAATAACTAATTAAATACACATAAAAATAAAAAATAAAATACATAATTTAACTCAACTACCAGATAAGTTGGGGTGAATATATTATTTGTGGTTGGTGAATATTCATGCCGATTTTATTTTTGTTGATCTTAGGAATTTTTCGTTATCTTGATTTGTTGTTCGTGGTATGTTGGGGTGAATGTTCATGTGGTTCGAGGGAATATTCAAACTTATTTGTTTTTTGTTGATATTTGTTTTTTCAATTTTTTTGATTTCAGGTGATTTTGGTGAAGATTATACTCGGATTGTATTTTGTTGATTTGTTCACGTAAAGAACAATGAACATTCACAACAGTAGAATTAGAATTAAAATGTATCGGAATGTTAAAAAATGACAGAATAAAAATATGAATATTCACGTCTTGATTTTTTAACAGAATCACACTGTACGTAAATAATAATAAAAAATGGTCAAAGAATAGAGGAATATTTTCTAAAAATCTCTGAGAATTAAAAACTTTATTATGGTAGTTAGATGTCTATTTTTCGATTTATATATCACTTAAGGACTATATAATAAATTTCTCTATTGTCGGGTTCTTTATTGTTTAGACCTAATTTGACGTTCTCTCTTTTCAATAAACATTTTAAATAAAAAGACTATTATTTAAACTCTCATAATCGTGAAAAAGTATGGGCGGCTGAAAATTGTGAGAGGGATTGGTTGTGAGAGAGATTGATTATGAAAAAGTTATGAGATTAGGGTTTCATATTTATATAGGGATATTATTGTTAGCTTGTTATTTTTTTAACTAACAAAGGATCAAATAATAAAAAATAACAATAAAAAGATTAAATAATAATTTTTTGTTTAAAAAGTTAATTGAAGAGAAAGAAAGTCAAATTAGGTCTAAACAATAAAAAGTCCTACAATATACCTATTATTTGAAGACATTAATTTTAAGGGATAATGGGTGGGAAGTCCTACATTTAAACTTTAATTGGTTAAAAGTTCTAGAGGCGGTAAACACTTTTGATTTAGTCTCATTTGTTTTAAAAATGTGAAAATCTTGCACACATGATAGTCACACGTCAGTTACATGTAACTACTTTGTGTGTAATATTACGATATTAGTTACATGTAACTACTTTTTTTTTTTTTTTTTTTACATGTAACAATTTTGTGTGTAAAAAAATTATTAAATGTCACAAAATCACACAAAATACATAGAATTAATTACAGATAACTAATTATATATATATTTTTAGTTACATATCTCTGATATGTAACTAAAAAATTTGATATTTTTCAGTTATATGTTTCTGATATGTAACTAAAAAGTTTGATTTTTTTAATTACATATTCCAATAATATGTAATTTTTTAGTTACATGTCTCTGATATGTAACTAAAAAATTTGATCTTTTTTCAGTTACGTCACAAAATATTACACATATATATATAATTGTAACGTGTAACTAAAATACCTGTAACTAAAAATACCCAAATATGTGTGAAAAGTAACAATTATGAAATTGTAACTAACATTAGTTACATGTAATAGAATTCACTATAGAATCCGAAAGTACTCACCAAGGGCTCCCTACAATCTCTGGAATATTCCTACAATTCCTGCATTGCGGGATTAAAATACAAGTAAAATTTAATTTAAAGGATTAAATCAAAACCTAATAAAATAAAATTACTTTGCACCAATTAGACTTTAAAAATTGGACTTTTCACTGATTTTCCCTAATTTTAATTAAATATGACGATGGTGATGACTAAATTTAGATCGTTAGATATGTTGCATCTTTGATTTACAACAGGATTTCCTTTAGGTAGGGTACCTGTAAAACAATGCACATGCCGATGGGTTTGTTTTCACTACACATTCGGTGTAAGAATTAATAGTGTTTAGTTATGGTAGAAATTTGACAGTGTTCCTTAATGAAATCGTGCATACCTTAGTTGCACAGTTTCTTTTCGTATTTATAAAGTCTTCTCCGAGATTTAAATCATGTTGAATATAAGCCCTATAGTTAATCTTGTTTTATATAATTTAGTGTCATTGACTGTATAATTACAATTTCAAGCGTTGTGAATAAAATGTGCTTTTGATATCATCCTATAATTATATCATATACAAAGATGAAAATGTTTTGACATTTAATGGTGATTAAAATGTTGAGATTATAGACGTTTTGATAACTTGTATCCTAGATATTCCTATTTAGTATTGGATTTGTTCAATATGGGTCTTTAACAATCTACACTAGCTTGTGGGATATTTTTTCTTTTGAGAATAATGAGATTTAACTATTATTGTGAGAAACTAGAACAACCACAAGGGGACTCATTAAAGTAATAAGGGCCCTGAGCATGATCTTCCTAATTCCACATAATACTTTTGTTCAATGTCAAAATGAAATATTGAAGTTGTGATGGTGCTTGTGATCTTCAGAATTGAGATACTGAATATCATATATATGTGTTCCTATATTCATTGGGTGTAGTGAAACATATGTGTGACTATTCAAGTACAAGATATGATTTATCACTCTTAACAAAGAGTGATGTGTCATATATATAATTAGATATAATTAGATTTAATATAATTCAATATAGTCTCTAGGGCAATGTGACAATTAGGATGTTACTACAATTGGCTCCACATAGAATTATATTATCAATTAATGTAAATATGATTGAAGTAGGTCTTTTTGACTTTATTCATACCCTGTTGTTTCTTTCGGGAACACAAAATAAAAAGATCATATAGCGTAGAAATTGCAGTTGAAGAGGTTCACTTGGTGAAATTCCTATAAATTAGATGTAGTTGTGATATATAGGTAGACATGACTCACATTCAATGTACACAAGATCAAAATTGTTCCAATTTAAATTAGTTGATTGATTAATTAATTTTTTTCACCATCCAACATTTGATAAGAACCTAATAAGTCACACATATAATAATCATAAAAGTACATTTTGTTATTTTTTTTAGGACAAATTATAACTTTGGTCCTCGTATTTACAAACGATTTTTTATTTGGTCTTCTATTTTTTTTTGGTCAAAATGATCATCGTATTTGCAATCGATCCTTTGTTTTAAGAGACTCTTTTGCTGAAAAAAATTTAAAAAAGGTTAAGTAGGACGGATTTCTGAGTTGTTTATATTTCTAATATAAATTTAAAACAAACTTACTGAAATAGAATACTTTTCATCTTATTTACGGAAGTAGTGCTACCCGGGGTTCGGAACCCCGGGTATACGAAAAAAAAAAAAAATTTGGTATACGTCGTTATACCCGGGGTACCAAACCTCGGGTATAACCCGAATTTTAAAAAAAAAAAAAAAAATCGTTTTTGCCCAATTTTTTTTAAAAAATTTTCGGCAACTTTAAGCTGATTAATGGTGGTCTATCGATATTTTAAATAAATCTAATTTTTTTTGTGCATAAATTAGGTTTAAAACACTACATAATGCTTTTTACAACAATAAAAACGGACAAGTAGATGAATTTTAAAAAATCGCCAAAGTTGACAAGATGAGTTGTTTCGATAACGGCAGAATTTTTTTCGACAATTTAGAATTAACAAAAGATTGCATGTCCATAACAGAAATGAACCAATTTTTTTGTATATAAATTATGTTCATAACACTACATAACAAAACTCAAAACACTAAAAACGGACAAGTGGATGAATTTTAAATAATCGCCAAAATTGTTTCGATGACGATATAGTTTTTTTGAAACTTTGAGTTAATAAAAAATTGTTGTCTATCCGTAACAGAAATGATCCTGATTTTTTTGTATACAAACTACGTTCATAATGCTAAATAATAAAATCGAAAATACCAAAAACGGATAAGAGAATATATGGTGTGGAGAGAAGAGAAAACTTATGTAAAATAATAGAAAAAGTTTAGATGGACATAACTTTGCGCTCAATGGTCCGTTTGGGGTGATTTTTATTTATTTTTATTTTTTTATTTCAGGTATTTTTTCAAGATCTAGGCGTGGCAAACGCCATAGGCGGTTTGGTCCAGTATTTTTTTAAATAAAGCCCGTTTGCACCTTCAATTTTGGATTCGAAGTGTTTGGTGAATAAATTTGTAATATTTGTTGCAAATGTATGTCTTTTTCTGTTGATAAAATTGAAATCTTCAAAAGCCAGAGTGATGACTCAAATAAGACCTAATTTTTTTTTAAAAAAAATGCCTCCAACGGATCACCGAGCGCAAAGTTATGTTTATTCAAATATTGAAGAGCAATATAGTGTTTTTGAAACGTTGAAAAGTAATAAAATGTTATGATAGTAACCATTATTTAAAAATTATTCACTAATTCATTTTTGGTATTCTCGATTTTATTATTTAGCGTTATGAACGTAGTTTATATATAAAAAAATCAGGATCATTTCTATTACAGATAGACGACAATTTTTTGTTAACTCAAAGTTTCAAAAAAACTACATCGTCATCGAAACAATTTTGGCGATTATTTAAAATTCATCCACTTGTCCGTTTTTAGTGTTCTAAATTTTGTTATGTAGTGTTATGAACATAATTTATATACAAAAAATTTGGTTCATTTCTGTTACGGACATGCAATCTTTTGTTAATTTTAAATTGCCGAAAAAAATTCCGCCGTTATCGAAATAAGTCATCTGGTCAACTTTGGCGATTTTTTAAAATTCATCAATTTGTCCGTTTTTAGTGTTGTAAAAAGCATTATGTAGTGTTTTGAACCTAATTTATGTACAAAAAAAATTATATTTATTTAAAATATCAATAGACCACCGTTAATCAGCTTAAAGTTGCCGTAAATTTTAAAATTTTCTTAGGCAAAAACAATTTTATTTTATTTTATTTTTTTTAAATTCGGGTTATACCCGAGGTTTGGTACCCCGGCCGGGGTACCAAACCCTAGGTATAACGACGTATACGTATACCAAAAAAAAAAAAAATTTCATATACTCGGGGTTCAAAAAGAAAATTTCATATATCCGGGGTTCCGAACCCCGGGCCCCCCGGGTAGCACTACTTCCGTAAATAAGATGAAAAGTGTTCTATTTCAATAATTTTATTTTAAATTTATATTAGAAATGTAAATAACTCCTAATTTGTGTGGTAAAATGTCTGGTCTCACTCTTCTTCCTCACCACACATCTCCACTGTTCTTCCTCAAAAACACCCCCAAAAAATTCCATGATCAAGCCCTCCTCTCATCTTCTTCCTCAACCCAAATCACAAATCGAAGCTTTGAATTTCTAGTCAAAAACCCTAAATTCGAATTGAAAATCAGAGGATCTTCTTATGTTCATTTGAAGAACCCTAAATTGTGAATTCAATTTCCAACTGAATCGCAATCATCTCGAATTCTCCGATGGTTATGGTTTGCAATGAAGAAGCTGGAAGTCTCGCGAATTCGCCTTCGCCGGTGAGAACCACGACATTGACATACCGAACTGAGACAGTGAATGGGTCAAACTCCACCAGATTATCCTCCAACTAGTGCGCTCTGACGACGATCGAGCTTCTTGGGTTCAATCCATGGTTTTAAATAACGGCCGTTACGTAATATAACGGCCGTTACGGCCTGTTACATGGCTGAGAAATTGAATCAGTTACGGTGCCGTAACGGCCGTTATAGCACCAACGCGCTGGAAGAATGAGATGACAGAAGTGAGAGTAATCCTTGAACCATTCGTAATACTCCTCGCGGGTGAATCTCTGGTCCCTGAAAATGGAAGGAGCGTTTGAGTACCAAGAAAACGGGAAAACGAAGGAGAAAAAAAGGTATGAGAGGAGAAAGACATACCAGTAGTGAGGGTCGAGGTACGCCAGAGCGGTCGACGGAACTACGTCAGAGTTCTCCGATTCCGGTTGGCCTTCGATTGGTTCCATTCTGTCTCGATCCCTGGGAAGCAACAGTGAACAGAGAAACGAAGCCCTAAAAACCCAACCCAAATAGTTGGTCCGATTTATTATTGTGAAAATTTGGTGCTAATTGCAGTCAGACCCCAATAATTTAGGAAAATGACATTATGACCCCTGTCATTTTTTGTAAAGCAAAATTCCAACATTGGAACGTGGAGAATGACAAGATTGACCTAATACAAAGTTCATATTACAACAATATTATGGTCAAAACATTTAAATAAGATTAAAAAAAAAAAAAAGGGCAAAAAGAATTAAATGCATCAAGAAAAAAATTCAATTTTCAACTCTAAAATTACTAATAATTTGTTTTAAACCTTGATTATAATCTATTTTAAAGTAAAATGCTTGAATATATCGGATATCGGATTTATAGATATTATGAATTGAAAATAAAAATTCACGACCGCGACGTTCGTTACCGTTACGTTACACCCGTTTCATCCCTGCTTCTGCGTCACCGCGTCCGTTACCGTTACGGTTGCCATTACCGTGATTTAAAACCATGGTTCAACCCACCGTCAACGAACACCAAGCACGAGATCCCCTGATCATCGATCCGCTGAAACCTGGTTTGTTGGTTGAAATAAGGTTTTGTTGAATGAGATTGGTGTGTTGTTGATGTTTATTGATTTCACTAGGATGAAATACTCTCCCTTTGGACCGATTGTTAAAGGGGTATAACCGAAGGGGATGGAGATATCGACGGAGGATTTCAATTTGTACGGTCCGTCGTCGAAGAAGATGACGCCATTTTTGTTTGGCGTTGAAGCTAGGAACAAGGCGAATTTATGAGGGAACCCAAATTGCGAAGCGAGCTGCATGGGTAACGCCATCTGCGTGTGTCCCAGCCCGGCAATTCCTCGAACACTTGGGAGGCAGCGGCTCATGAAGCAGAGAAGACGGTGCGCAGGCGAATATGAATCGATGGACGGTGGCGATCGGATCGACGACGGACCGAATCAAGGGAGCGTCCTGGGCGAGCTCCGCAATGGCGCAACGATGGGTGAGTGGGTTGGTGGCGATAGGAAGAAGAAGAAGAACAGGAAGAATAACTCCCCAAGTCACAGTAAAACATCCGCAAGACAAGCAAAGCACAATCACTCCAAGAACAAACGGAGAGGTTAGAGAGAGAAGAAGAAGAAGAAGAAGAAGAAGAAGAAGAAGAAGAAGAAGAAGAAGAAAGAGGAGACAGAGAGAAATGGATACCCAAATTCTTCTCAGGGCGTTTCTCTCCGTTGGCTTTTTGGGAGTGTTGGGTGTGATCTTCCGGTTTTATAAGGATCTGGTGGCGGAGCCTTGGAGGATCAGGACGATACTGAAGAAACAGGGGATCGACGGCCCGCCGGCGACTTTTCTTCTAGGTAATCTTTTGGAAATCTAGAAGCCGCTTCAGGCTAAAACGAAACCACCGCCGACCGCCACCGCCACCGCTAACTATACCGCCGGACAACAGTTCGACCATAACTGGGTTGCCACTCTCTTTCCGTTTTTCGAAAGAGAGATAATGTGTTAATGCTGCAAAACGAGGAGTGAGAAAGAGAAAGATGTGTGGCGAGAGAGAGGAGTGAGAAAAAAAGAAAAAAGAAAAAAGAAAAAAGAAAAAAGAAAAAAAAGAAAATTACGTTTTTACCCTTCAATTTTGACATGCATTTATCAATTCCATCCAACTTAACCCTATTTTTTTAAGCTCCTTTCTTTTAACGGAAGAGTCTTTTACAAATACGAGGACTATTTAAAAAAAAAAAATTTAAAAAAATAAGGGCCCATTTGGTTAGGTGGCGTTTGGTTAGTGTTTTCACTTTTCTGAATCCAACTAGAATGAATTGGGTTGAGTTGAGAATTTTAGAAAAAGAATTGCGTTTGGTAACGACAATTCTTATTTTGTGCTAAGAACAGAATGTGTTTGGTAACGATTTTATTCTAAAACTATTTTTTTTTATTGAATTCTTTTTTTGTGTTTGGCGGCGGCGCGGCGGTGTCAGACGGTGGTCGAACGCCGGCACCGGCGCCAGCACCGACGGTGGCCGGACGGGCGGCGGAGGTGGACGCCGGTGGCGCGGACGGTGGCCGGAGACGGACGGTGGCGGGAGATGGCGGTCGGTCGCCGGACGGTGGCCGGCGGCGGCGGACAGTGGCCGATGGCGGCGGACGGCAACGGGTGGTGGTGGTCGGCCGGTAGATGAAAACGGAAGTTGAGAACTTTGGTTTGAGTTTTTTGGGCACAAAAAGAAACAATTTTTTTTTTTTGTTTCTAGTTTCTTTAGGATTTTGAGAATCAATTCCTATTTTTTGGGTTGAGTTGGGTTGAGTTTTGTGTTTGCCAAACACGTTCCCAAAAATCAAACCCAAAATTTTTGGGTTGGGTTGGGTTAGATTTGGTTGGGAACACTAACCAAACGGGGCTTAGTGTTTCCATTCCATTCTAACCCAACCTAACTAAAAAATTTTGAGTTTGATTTTTAGGAACGCGTTTGGCAAACACAAAACTCAACCCAACTCAACCCAAAAAATAAGAATTGATTCTCAAAATCCTAAAGAAACCAGAAACAAAAAAAAAGTTGTTTCTTTTTGTTCTCAAAAAATTCAACCCAAAGTTCTCAACTTCCGTCTTCATTTGCCGGCCGACCACCACCACCCACCGCCGTCCGCTGTCGCCGACCACCGCCGCGAAAAAAAAAAAAAAAAAATAGTTTTAGGATAAAATCGTTGCCAAACACGATTATGTTTTCAGCACAAAACAAAAGTTGTCGTTACCAAACGTAATTCTGTTATCAAAAGGAAACAAAATTCTCAATCCAATCTAACCCAACCCAACTCATCCCAGTTTGATTGAGAAATGTGGAAACACTAACCAAACGCCACCTAAGAGACCAAATAGAAAAATGTATGCAAATACGAAGAATAAAACTATAATTTACCAATTTTTTAATTTAATTTCTCAACAAAATTTAAATATTGATGAAAATGTCTCCAAACATTCAATACTAAAAAATATTTTAAATGTAAAATAGGTCAAGATTTGTAAAAATGACCTAAATGTATAAATTTTTAATTATGATTGTTCCATCTAATGATAATTTAGGTCAAGAAAATAATTGCTAGGCACTTTACAGAACACTAGAGAGAAAACGAGAGAGAAAGAGAGTGAAATTATAGTTAAATAAATTAAATTATGTATCATAATCTCAAATTTATCTAGCCACCGACGTCTCTCGTATAAATCTAAAAAATAATGTCCATATTTTTCTCTATTTCCTCAATATCACTTGACTCGATAAAAAAATCCAAACAACAAAATTGAAAATAACATCTAGTATTAAGGAAAACAATATTAATAAAAAATAGGGTTAATTATACTTTGTCCCTCGTGGTTTGAACGATTTTCACTTTGCCCCCTTGTGATTTGGACGTCACCACTTTACTCCCTTGTAGTTGTGGACTAAAGTGCAACGATTAAATTATCCGTAAACTCTAACCGTCAACGGCCAAAAGTCAACAGAAATATGTTAAATAGTGTTAAATGACATTTACACCCTTAAAATATTTTAATAAAGACTGACTGTATATACTAAAAAATTTAAGGGTCTATTGTGTATTTTATTTATTTCATTTCTTCAACTCCTACCCCACCCGTCTCCTGCGACTGTAGAGAATTGCACAACTACCATTTCATCTCTACCACCACCTCCATCTCCGTTGCTCATTTGTCTCTTCCTCCTCTTCGGCTTCTCCGATTTTGGTGTCGAAGACACAATCGACAAGAACAATCTTGAAAGATTTACCTAATTTCAATCCATAATTATGAAATCTGAGATCTCAATTCTTGTTCTTGGATTTCACTTTTGTAATTCACCCCTTTTCAATTTGCTGTATTTTATCCTCAAACGACTGCAATGTTGGGGAGAACCCAATTCGACCCCTTATAAGAACCCAATCGGAGACCATTTCCTTGTGAGATTCTTCAAGACCATGGTTTGAAATATGAGTTCAAATGGAGCGACGGAGGATTCAAGATTGACTTTAACCACCGCAAACGGTGAGAATGTCGATGAATAAAGCTCCATTAATTTGCATTGTTGTGAAGTTAATGGATCAGTATGGACTATGGAGATACCCATTTCTATTGATTGGATTTCAGATTAATTTGTTCATTAGTTTCCTCTTCATCCCCATATGATTATCATTCATACAAGTTCATCATCTATCCTTCTGGGTCTATCACGTATTCCAAAGAGTATCTGATTCAAAAACTTCTCAGATTATGATAGTTTTTCTAGGAGAGTTTGACAAATTTTGTATATGAATGCTTGGGAAAACACAAATCGATTTTGAAATTAGGGTTTCAAAAAATTGATTTGATGAGAGGTGAAATCATAGAGAAAGAAGAACAAATAGAGGTAGAATCTGAGGTTGAGATGAGAGGAGGAGGACAAACCCACCCATCCACATCTCCTACGAACCCACCCACCCACAACATTTCCCACCCCCACCCTTGCTCTATCTTCAGCCACCTCTGGATGGGGACGAACACGACGACCCCCCTACCTTACGTCTTGTGGCTATGGAGAATAAGATAAAAGAAAAATAATTTGACCCTTTAAGTTTAACAAAATATTCAAATATATCCCATTAAATTAATAAGAACAAAATGATAAAATTACCCTTAATTTCATAGTGAAATGATACAATTAGCCTTAATTTTAACCGTTGCACTTTATTCCACAACCACAGAGGGCAAAGTGGTGACGTCCAAACTATAAGGGGGTAAAGTACAAATAGTCTAAACCATAAGAGGGCAAAGTATAATTAACCCTAAAAAATATAACAGTGCTTTGAAAAAAAATATGACTAGGAAGATATTACTTATTAATATTATCAATTGATACATCAAAGTACAATGACTATGGAAAAACAATATATCAATATTTTAAAATAAAAAATGATGAAACCAATCGAATTCCATGATCATTGTCTTGGTAAAATATATGGTCAATGATGTTTCCAAAACTTACCCAGTGCGTGAATTAGGGCCTCAAGTGCCGGAAATCTTTGCAATCTGCTATCCTACCTACAAAACCAGTTAGTTCTATGGGAGGAAACCAGTGTGGTGTCGACCAAAGAACCGCCGACTTGAGAATTAGGTTAAATTGCTCTGAGGATGATAAAAACACAATAATATATTATGCATAATATTAAGAGAGTTAAGTTGAGACTGAACTATGTGATACCTATCTTCCTTATATATATTCACACCGATCGTCTCCGGAGTTGTTATAGCCATGATTCCCTCCACGTTCTATACTTAGCCACCATGACTATTGCTTATGCGCCCATTTAGGGATGGTGCACTAATCACATATGTGCATGGGTGGAGGGGTTGGTGAGGCAACGGTTACCATTGACTTATCGTGTCTAGGTCTGATCCCTAGGCCCCCCCGTTAGGGGCTTTATTCTATATTGGGCCCGTTTGTCTGAGCAGCTAGGCCTTATTGGCAGGCCAGACGCTTCATTCCTAATGTCATCATAATTGGCGGCCCATGATTAGTTGTTAGGCTGCAGCTCTTGTTCTACCAGGTCGGACTCTATCCATCGACCCCATCTGCCTTCTTGAGTCCGACTCCATTATCCACTCGTGGAAATTTTTCCCACATAATTTTCCCTCTTGACTTCCGTGATGATTCATCGAAGCGGGACGAAAGATCATTCTTATTCTTCAGTTCCTTGGTGGGTATATCTTTGGGTTGTAGTTCTGGCTTTATTTTGAGCCTCTTGACCATGTGAAGTTTGGGGAAAGTTGAGCCAAAAATTGAGGTTGATGTGTTATGGGCTAGGTTGGAGTAATAACCAAGACACCAACAGCCGCATGTTGGGCTTTTGGGCCTTCTGTCTAGACCCAATATTCCTCTAATTAGGATCAGCCCAATCTTGACCAAGTTAGGTTTGGTATTTGGACGAGATCAGTTCAAATCTGACCAAGCTCTTACCTTTGTTAAATAGTACAAATCAGTTGGGCATTGTTTGGTTAATTGGTTGTACTCCCCACTTTCGGTCTTATCGGTAATGTAATGATGACATTTTGGGTACTTATGGTCTGTCTTAATCTCTTGCCATACCTAATCTGGGAAACCGTCACTTCTCCCTCGATATTTGCTGCCACTATTTCATCATAAATAACCCGACGATTGGTTTTCCCTATTTTCGTCGCTTAATGATTGCTGGTTTGGCTATTTAAAGCCATACCTTCTTAATACTTTTTCTCAATCTTCCCTTTCGATTTTCCTTTCTCTTCTGTTTCCCTTTTCTTCTTTCTGCTTTAGTATAGACATGGCTTCATCATCATCTACCTCTTATATTTTTGACGCCATTCAAGCTGAACAGAAGAAGGAAGTCAAGCAATGAATCCTCTTTCACCAACTCATGATGAAGGCGAAGGTTCTCGATGAGAAACACCCCAAACCCCAGACTTCGGGCCATTGAGGATGCCTTCGTCCTCTACACTTCCCTTGATGCCGCTTATATCTGCGTGGTATCCCAACTCCAAGAACTTCGTGGTCAATTGTGAGTGGCAAAGAAATAGAACGAGAAGTTGCGGGCCTAACTGTAACTCTACAAAGCCTGTAACGTTGCACTGAAAAAGAAGAAAGAGAAGCTTCTGGACAAGAACGAGGAGAAAAGGGAGAAGATACGCTCCCTGTATTTGGCACTGAGCCAGTACAAGGTAGGTGACTTTGACCGCTCGAGCTCAGTGATAGGTGTGATCTACCTACGTATTTCCAAACCGAATTAAGTTGGTTTTCGAGCGTTTATATAGTATTTTATTATGTTTTAATTAGTTTTTATCTTTTTGTATTAAATCAGGTGCGTGGGGGCAAAAAAATAGGAAAATGGAGCGAAAACGATGAGATCGAACAGAAGGCAAGTCGAAGTTATGGTGGATAAACAAGCAAGTAGGAAAAAATATGAATGAAGCCCATCGCTTAGGCATCCAGACCTCTGCCTAGCCAGTGAAGATACTGAGAATGACAGAAGGCTACCCGGCAGCCCACTGCCTAGGCCGGAAATTCCTCCGCCTAGGCGAAAACCCTAGTAGAAATATTTCCAAGTCTACCGCCTACGTCTTCGCCTAGGCGGTCACCAAACTTGCAAAGCCGGTACAGGTACTGTAACTTTAAGACTATTTTGGACTATGATGCAATCCAATTTTGGAAACACTCAAAACATAGAAGTTGTAGATCTTTTTATTATCTTTCCATAGGTTTTTGAAACACTTCAATTAGAATTCGGATGGAGAAGTTACAGTTAAAACAAAATTGCAAACCTGCAGTAACTTCGCCGAGGAGAAGTTCTGGCAGAAAGTTAATCGACCTAACTTCGCCTAGGAGAAAATCCGGCAGCACAGCCTTGATATTTATTAGATATTTTGAGATATTTTACCTATAAATACCCTTATCCTCCCTCTTCTTCGGCCTCTCTCTTGGTTTTTTGAGCACCTTAGGCTATATTTAAGCCTAGGTTTAGGAGTTTTAGAGGTGGAGCTCACATCTCTAAGTGGAGAAGATGGCGAATCGATCATTGAGCGTTCTTAGCGGTTTATCTTCGGACGAGGCTAAGTTCTTCGATTGTTTTTTCTTATTTCTTTATCTTAGGATCATGTGAGCATGTTTAGCTCAATTTATATGTTTATGCGGCTATGGCCACGAGTTAAATATGGATTGTAGTAGGGATTAACGGTATATTTATAAATATGTGTGTTTGGATGATTTTGGTGTAGCGTTTATATTTGTTCTTCGTAGTTTGATTGTGCTTATCATATTGTTTGTTTGTTACGCTTAGAATGGTAAATGGAGAATACGAAGTTTTGACAAACCTTGGATTCGGATTAGGGTAAACAAACACCATGATTCTATAACCCGATCGGGGTTTGAATCGTGGACAATCGATGACGTTGGGGCAAGACTCACACGACCTAGGGTTGTTATGACGTTGAGGGGGACTTCTTCGTTGACACGAAGTTGAGTTATATCCCTCGTCTTATACTTGGGAGAGGTGGCGAGAGAGTTTTAGAACGGAGATTGTCGATAGGGTAAATACAACGTGACAATCCAATAACCCGGGAGGGAGTTGGATTGGGTGCAATCAATGACGTTGGGCGAGACTCACGTGACCTAGGGTTGTTAAGACATTGAGGGAGACTTCTTCGTTGACTCGAAGTCATGTATTCTATTGACTTACACTCGGGAGAGGTGGCGGTGGAGTTTATGTACCGAGGTTGTTAAATAGGTCGAACAACGTAAATGTGAGTAAATCAGAATCGAACATGTATTTGTAAACACGTTAATCCCTAGGCAATTCTTCACCCTAAAACATATTAGCATAATAATGTAGTTAATTTAGGATATATTAGTATTAGTTTAATAAATTAAATACATTTTTTTTTGCCTAGATAAAATTAGGTCACGACAAATGCGGTATTCGATAGTTATGACACCAATCCCTGTGGATACAATAACCCGATCTTTCACGATCACACTATACTAAAATTTTGACCTTGTACACTTGCGAGTAGTCATATACTTCGAGGGTGTAAATCCTCGGCGTACACTTAGACTCTGAAGACTCAGGCTCTTTGTCTTCTCTAGGGTCGGAGTAGTTTTTCTTTTTTATTATTTTGTAAAAAAGCCTCAAGAGCATTTTTTCAACAATATGGGCTTATTAGTCACCAAATAAGCTCCTACATGTTAAAAAAAACCTTAAGAGAATTTTTTGAACCATAGGTATAGTTCTCTTTTCCAGTCCTAACTCCATGGTAAGAAGTGATAAGTTCAAGAAATTCTTGTATTCTTGTATTTTGAATTATAATGAAAAGTTTGTTGTTCATGTGAAACTGTTTAATTGTGTGTTGTGTGATTTTTTGAAATGAATTTTGTATTCAAACATCATTTATGCATGTAGTATGTGTCTTAAGAATAAACAGGTATGAACCAAATTCAATTTTTTCCTCTAAATCAAGTTGAAGTGGTAAACGTGATGTGACCTGTAAATGATTTTTTTTTTTTGCTATTTATATCCTTCTGCCTTCCTCTATATCGAGTTTAAGCAGTAAATGTGATGTGGATTATATGAGATTTGACAAATAGATAAGTAATATGCTTGCTGACCTAAACTTTGGTAATTAGTTGCGTGTCAGTTGTGGTAATTAGTCTGGGCAGCTTGAGATGAGCAGCTTAGTTGGTACGTCGTGCTGACCAGATCAGTTTTAGCTGCACTAAGCTAATTGCATGTGGGCTGACCTCGTTAGCCCTTGTGTTGATCCCGAGATTTGGATGGACAATTAAGTGTTAATATTTTTTGTGGAACTCATAGATTTGTTGAGTGTTCGTGTTTTAGTTTAAAAGAGTTCCATTCGAGATCAAATCATGAAATAATTATTAAAGATACAGAGATGATATTATCATAAAGAAATTGTTAAAGACGCTAAGGATGCAAAGAGACTGACAAAGAGATAATCATTAAGAGAATGAAGATTTTGAAGAATTTAGGTAAAAACAGCTCAAGTTAATTTTTACTCTTAATGTATTCTAATTAGGATCACACATGACACAAAATGAATTTATGTTTATGTGTGTTTTTATTAGGAATCTAATTAGTTAACATATTTTCTCCAATATGAAATTGAAGAAGAAATATTGACTTAAGAAAGATTAGTATTTAAAACTGATTAAAAGTGTCAATTAAGTTAACCGAGAAAAGATATCGGTTAAAGAGGCAAAAATGTCGAAGATCGGAGTTAAAAATTAGTTAAGGAGAATTGTTTTAGCATTGATCAGTCGATTAACCTGGGAGGATCGATCAATAGACAGGAAGTAGCTGGGAAATATAGAAGTCTTTGGATCGAACGGTCAACCGACCGATGAGAGATCGGTTGACCAATGGCCGATACCTGAATCGATCAACAGAACATGGCAAAAAAATAGCCTGGATAGCATCCTGAATCGATCAGTCAACCTACCTTTGGAGGATCGGTTGACTGACTGGCGTATGAGAATGGCTTGGCTAGTATCCTACATCGATCGGTCGATCGATGGGTAGAGGCCGGTCAACCGACCATGCTGTTTCAGATTTTGTGGAATTTTGAGATTTATTCAAAAACTAGACGTTATTTGTTTACTTGATTGAGAGATCTTAGGGATATTGATATTTTAAAGATATGATACTCATATTTCAGTATCCCTAAAGATATGGTATATATAATCAAATTTTTGTTTCCTCACTTAATTTTATCACTAGTAATTATCGAGATATTAATTGAGTTTAAATTGATTTGAGGTGATAAAAACTCCGAGTGGGAAGAACTTATCAATTTTTTTAATTGGTGAGTTGTGTGCGGATTAGGTACTATTGAGAATATCTAATTAGGGGTAGTTGAGTTTCAATCTCTTCCAGTAAAGAGACTGAGGTTTAATCTTTACCTAAGTATAAAAAAGTTAGGTTACTCTTTTCCCTTGACAAAAGTTAGGTGTGATTCTTCCTGATTAGAATTAATTATGAGTGAATTGTAAATGTTCCATCCTTAATTCCTGATTAGAATTAATTATGAGTGAATTGTAAATGTTCCATCCTTACCTGGGAAAATAATAGTTGGAGTGCTTTTGTAAGGTTTGATTCTTAGCCTAAGGTATAAAAGAATTAGGTTTGCTCCTTAGCTTGTGAAAAGATTAGGCTAATCTTGAGCCTGAAAAAAAGATAATGTTATTCTTGAGCCTGGGAAAAAATAGTTGTAAAGGTTGATTTTAAGCCTGTGAAAAAGAATTATTGTGTAAGAGTTTGGTTCTTACCTGATTAAAGGAATCATAGTGGTTTAGTGGGTGCGACTCTCCGTGAGGCTCGGAGGACTAGATTAGCCAAGAGTAACTTAGTGAATCAGTATACATCTTGGTGTGATGCAATTTTACTTTATTTATTTTCAGTTGTTTGAGTGTGCACCTAGTTTTAATAACACATATCCACTGCTATAAAGATAATAATTAGTTTAGGATAAATTTAATTATTTGACTTTTCAAAGTGTTATAAGTTGATAATTTCCTTTAATTATAACTACCTAATTCACCCCTCCCTCTTGGGTAGATCACTAGGCCAATACCTAGGGTAAGCTGAACTTGGTATTTCATTTTTTTATTGAGTTGGTCTTACTTTTGACGAATTGGGTGGTTTGGTTTGTATGTGAACTGGGCTGGCCTTTGTAGCTCAGCCATCTTTGACAAACTAAGCTAGGCAATCTGGTTTATCCATGAACTAGGCAAGGTAGTGACATTTTGGCTGGCCTGGCCTTGATAGCTCAGCCAATTTTGACAAACTGAGTTAGGCAGTTTGATGTGTAAGTGAATTGGGCTAAGCAGTTACGTTTTGGCTGGGTTGGCCTTGATTGCTCAACTGATTTTGACAAACTGAGTTAGGCAGTTTAGTTTGTATGTGGACTGGGTTAGGCAGTTACATTTTAGTTGGGCTAGCCTTGATGGCTCAATCAATTTTGACAAACTGGGCTGGGCAGTTTGGTCTATACGTGAACTGGGCTAGGAAGTTACATTTTAGTTGGGCTGGCCTTGGTTGCTCAGCCAACTTTGATGAACTGGGCAGGGCCTTTCAACGATTTGATAGGTTGACTTCGGTAGCTCAGTTAGGGGGTGAGTTGTTCCCAGCAACCCGCTTCAGGCTTTAAGTGTTTGAGCCTTTGTTGGATATAAGTATCTATGATTGCTCATTTGAAAGGTTTATAACCGAAATAATAACCAACTTTCCTTCAAAACTAACATGACAAATAATTGGGGGACTTACACAAAGTATTTTCGCAAATGCCCAATGTTCCATAGCTAGGGGATTGGAACTCCATCTAGATCTTCCAACCAACACGTCCCAAGTTTATTCACCTTGATCACCTTGTATGGCCCTTCCTAGATAGGGGCTAGCTTTCCTAATCGAGCTTCTGGGTGGTGTGGCATCATCCTCCGAAGTACTAGTTCTCCCACCGTGAAGTGCCTTGGGCAAACTGCATGGTTGAATGCCCTTTCCATCTTTGATTTGTAGGCTACCATCCTCATTGTTGCTTGGTCCCGTTTCTCTTCTAGGTGATCTAGCTTTTGGTATACCGCTGCCTCGTTTTCTATGAGATTGACCGTACTATCCCATCTTGAAAGTAAGTTGATCTTTACCGGGATTACTGCCTCTGTGCCATTCGTCGTGAAATAGGGTGTTTCTCTCGTGGTTATGCTTGCAGTGGGGCGATAAGCCCACAAGATTGCAGGCAACTTTTCCATCCACTTGACCTTGGCATTGTCTAACCATTTTTTGAGATTCCTTGATTAATGTGTTTGTCACCTCTGCTTGCCCATTCACTTGTGGATAAGTGGGGCTCGATGTTCGATGTTGTATTTTCAGTTCATTATACATCCAAGTAATTTTTCCCCTGATAAAATGGGTCTCATTATTTGATATCAGCATTGCTGAGATGCCAAAACTACATATCACCAAGAATTTTATTCTCTCCTACTGTCACGAACGCCTCAGCTTCTACCCATTTGGTGAAGTAATCGATCACCACCAGTAAATACTTCTTGTTCCCAGGTGCTAGTGGGAATGATCCTAGAACATCCATCCCTCACTGGGCAAAGGGCCATGGGCTGTGGATAGGTGTTTGCGGTTGGGAAGTGACTTAGATATTATTCGAGAACCATTGTAATTTATCGCACTTTCAGATGTATTCCTTTGCGTCACTATGCATGGTTGGCCAGTAATATCCAATTGTAAGTGCCTTATGTGAAAGGGTTCTTCCACTTGGATGGTTCCCACAAATTCCTTCACAAATTTCTTGCATCATATAGGCCACTTCATTTGGCCCTAAGCAGAGCAACAATGGTTATGTGAAAGATCTTCGGTATAATTTTTCGTCCGTCATGACTTATCTTCTTACCTTATACAAGACTTTTCGGGCTACCTCCTTGTTGTCTGGTAACGTTTCATCATTCAAATAGCCCACTAAAGGAGTTATCCAGTCTTCATCTTATCCCAGCTCTCCAATGCATGCACATGATCTGGTTTGAGTTGATATGAATGGCTGCTCCAAATAGTCCACTATCTTGGACTACTAATCTGGGCCAAAGGTCGACTCTAGTACTAACAGCGCATTGATTTTCTCATTCTCTATTCTTGGAATAGCTTCAACTTTGCAACTGTTAAAGGCCTTCATTATCTCATTCACTTTATCAATGTAGAGACGTAGCCTCCATTCCTTAACCACGTAAGTTCTGTTTATTTGGTTGACTACGAGCTGCGAATCTGACCTGACCTCCATATCGTGGACCCTTATCTCCTTGGATAAGGTTAGGCCTAAGATTATCGCCTTGTACTATGTCTTATTGTTGGATGCTCTAAATCTAAGTTGTACAACCCTCTCGAGTTGATCTCCCTCCGGGGTTTCCAAGACTCTGCCAACTCCACATCCTCGTGACTTTTATGCTCCGTCAACCCATAATTTCCTATGTTTCGTTTGAGTTACCGGGCATTCTCCATCTTCTATGGTCACCTCTTCTGGGGGCGTCATCTCAACAATGAAATCAACCAACACCTGGCCTTTAATTGCCATCCTTGGTTTGTAAGTCACTGGTGGCCACAATTTAAGCGTTGCCAGTTTCACCGTAAGTGTACGGGTCAAGTTTTAGTATATGGACCTTTCAGTCGGGTATCGTATCCACAGGGATTGGTTGAGATTACTATCGAGTACCGCGATTGTCATAACCTAATTTTATCTAGGCGATAAAAATATATTTAAAATTTAATACTAATACTAAACTAAAATACTAATTTAATTAACTATATTATAAATACTAATTTGAGATTGTTTAGGGGGCTAGATTGCCTAGGAATTAACTTTATTTACTTAAATGCGTTTGATTTCATTTTAGTTTACGTTAACAGTGTTTCGCGTATCTGACAATCTCAGTTCTTAAACTTCTCCGCCACCTCTCCCGAGTGTAAGACGGGAGAATACGCGACTTCGATTCAATGAAGAAGTCCCTCTCAACGTCTTAACAACCCTAGGTCACGTGAGTCTCACCCTAACGTCATTGATTGCATGCAAAATCTCAGTTCGTAAACTCCACCACCACCTTTCCCGAGTGTAAGACGAGAGAATACGTGATTTCATGTCAACGAAGAAGTCCCCCTCAACGTCTAAACCACCCTAGGTCGCGTGAGTCTTGCCCCAACGTCATTGATTTCACGCGTTGTGTTTACCCTAGTCCGAATCCGGGGTTACCTCTCCTGAGTGTCAAATCTAGTATTCTCAATATATCTAAATTAACATATAATCATAGAAACACGACAACACAATCAAAATTATAAGGAACAACTGTTGGCCCAACAGAATACCTAAATGAAATGGATGCTTAATGAAGATATCAAGAAGATGAAAAAGTATTAAGAAAAATTAAAAAAAACAACCCAGGTAAATATTAACTCTTAATATCCCATTTAGAAACACACATATGGCACAAAATGAATCTTATCTTTTATGTGTGTTTTTGTTAAGTATATTTATTTGCTCCTATGTGAATTAAAATGAAATATTTTTGAATGACTAAAATGAAATATAAGATTATTAGTGGAGATTATTTAAATATAAAAATAGACAAATGGATGAAATTGTAAAAGAAAGTAGGTTAAAAATGAGATCAAAGAAGTGATTTAGAAAGAGGAAGTCGACTGAGGAGTCGACCGGAGAATGAAGATGAAACATCCTGAATTGAAGAGTCGACCGATCGGTCGACCTGTGAAAATATCTGAACTCTCTGAATTTGTGAGTCGATCTAGCGGTCGACCGGTGAAGCATGACAAACTCTCTAAATCTGTGAGTTGACTTAAGATCGCTGCGGCGATGGTTCGGATGCAAGCAATGTTGGGCAGTGGACTGAATATGCTAGTTCAGGATATTGTTTGATCCGATTTTAAATCCAAAAGTAGCCATTTTTTGTTAGGATTTGAGAGAGATTTCGGGGATATTCTTAATGTTTAAGATATGGTTCATATACTAATTAAATCCTTTCAATATGGTTTAATAAATATTAATGTTTCTCAATTTAGTAATTAAAATGGATTATATACTTATTTATTTTGATTGAGAAATACTTTTGGGGATTTAATTTAGAGTTTTAATTGAACCTAAATGAAGTCCTTATGTTATAAGGGGATATTTAATCAAGGGTAGCAAGGCTTAAGAATCACAACCTCACATAAACACTCAAAATATCCTTTTACCCAGTAAAGATTGAACCGTTACAAAAACACTCAAAACAAAAACACAATTCTTATCCTGGAAGAATCACTACCTTAATCTCTTTACAGGAAGAGACTAAAACCCTGCTACCCTTGATTAAATATCCCCAATCATATTTAATCTGTCACAACTCACCAATACAAAAATTGATAAGTAAATCTCACTCGGAGCTACTACTACCCCCGTCAAATAAAAACTCAATCAATATCCCCAACTAGTGATAGAAATATGTGAGATATAGAAATTTGATTTTAACAAGATACAGGTAGCAAATTGGAGCACGTAATCAGATTCAAGAAATTGTTTGAAAAAATATTTTCTTCAAAAATCGAAAACAATTTCTAAGATTAATTTCCAAAAATAAAATAATAAACAAGTAATAATCAATATGGAAATATCTCACCCGGAATCCACAGTAGTAATGATTAGAACAATGTAACTTCAATTTCGGTATCAATAAAAATTGATTATAGTTGATTATCAGAATCACTCTTAGAATAACTCACAGTATCATAGAATGATAATTCTTATAAAAGTTCTCTCAAAATGATATAAAACTGATTTTCTCTTTTAGAATGATTACCTTACTTAGAAAATTCGCAGGTCTATATAAATGCACATGTAATCAGCCTCCTAATAGCTACTTTACAAGTGTCATGACAATAAAATACTCTTATAGACTCCTTATAACATAAGGACTTCATTTAGATTCAATTTCACTTGATAACAACTTTTAAAACTCTCAATTAAATCTCCAAAGTATTTCTCAATTAAAATAAATAAGTGTAGAATCCATTTTAATTACTAAATTGAAAAACATTAATATTTAATGAACTATATTGAAAGGATTTAATTAGTATATGAACCATATCTTAAACATTAAGAATATCCCCGAAATCTTTCTCAAATCCTAACCAAAAATGGTTATTTTTGGATTTAAAATTGGATCAAACAATATCCTGAACCAGCACATTCAGTTGACTGCCCAACTTTGCTTGCATCCGAACTATTGTCGCAACGATCTTAAGTCGACTGCTCAGTCGACTCGCAGATTCAGAGAGTTCAGGTGTTTTCACAGGTCGACCGGTCGGTCGACTCTTCAATTCAGGATGTTTCATCTTCCTTCTCTGGTCGACTCCTCAGTCGACTTCCTCTTTCTGAATCACTTCTCTGATCTCGTTTTTAATCTACTTTCTTTTACAATTTCATCCCTTCGTCCATTTTTATATTTAAATAATCTCCACTAATAATCTTATATTCCATTTTGGTCATTCAAAAATATTTCTTTTTAATTCACATAGGAGCAAATAAATATACTTAGCAAAAACACACATAAAAGATAAGATTTATTTTGTGCTATGTTTGTGTTCCTAAATGGGATATTAAGAGTTAATATTTACCTGAGTTGTTTTTCCTAATTTCTCTTAATAATTCTTCATCATCTTGATATCTTCATTAAGCATCCATTCTATTTGACATCTTCATTACAGGAATTTTAAATTACTGAAACACTTGATCAAACATTAGTTTCACCAAAATAATAATACTTAATTGTTCATCAAACTTTTGGGATCAACAACAACCATAAACGAAACACAAATTCAACCAAAACTACATTTTTATAAATAATATGTTAATCTCTATTATAATCCATGTTTAACTCATGGTCATAATTGGTTATACATTCAAACCTGAGCTAAACATGCTCAACAATCTATCAAAGTTAAGGAAATAAAGAGAAAAATAGAAGAACTCAGCCGTAGTCCGAAGATTCGACGCTAAAACTGTCCAACGATTGCTTCTCCTTTATTGCAACACATTCTTCTCCTTTGGAATTGGTTAAGCATACCCTGAAACACTCTCAAAATCATAGGTACCTTAAGGGGTCTCCTATGGCCGGGTTTTGGAAGAATTGAGAGAAAAAGGGTTTAAATAGGGCTCAAAATATCTAAAAACAATATCTAAACTGTGCAGAGCTGACCACCGCGACGGTGAGGTAAGTTGGTTTGATGGTCGCCTAGGCGGTGGATTAAGGACCATCCTGCAGTTTCACCGTTGTGGTGGTGGATCTCACCGTTGTGGCGGTAGATGTTTAGCAAGAATAGCCTACTCTACATTTTCACCACCGCAGCGGTGGTTTGGACGCCGCGACAATGGACTTCTTTTCAGAATCTTGCCTCCGTGCTTGTTTTTCTACCGTTCTCCGACCGTTTTTTGTTCGAATTGATTGTTTGCACTCCGATTTCATACCTTTTCACCCATATACCTGTTTTAATACAAAAAGAATAAAAACATATTAAAACATACTAAACGTTCTCGAAAACTAACAATATTCGGTTTGGAAATAGATAGGTAATTTACACCTATCAAATACCCCTAAACTCGGAATTTTTCTGTTCCTTGGGCAAAACACCCACACAATACAAGAAAATATAAATACTAATTACAAAATTGATAACTAAAAATGAAAAATCACTTAAAACAAAAATGTGCAAGTTTTGATTATCATTTACCGGCCAAACGATTTTCTCTCATCGGCCCCCAATCCTATCGAGTTCAAGTATTAATCATACCATGTGGAGTTCTAGAATTTCAACGTTCAAAAATAGTAAACGCCATTCTAGATCCTGTTTAAATGTGTGTATTTTGAAACTCAAATATGTAACTATCCATTGATTAGATGGGATTACCCCTCAGTATAGTTCATGACTAAAACCTTTTAGGTATAGGAAATCCATACGCCTGACCCGGGATTTATTCTCCACTAATGTAGGCTCAGAGGTTGAAAAATAACAATAGGGCTTGGATCGGTTTTGGTTTATTTGGCCAAGGGTATCATAGGAATATAAATAGAAAATCATTAAGATTGAACGATACCCAAGGCACAAATGCTTGTCGCTATCTCTCTCTCATAACCCCACATAAGCATAACCCTGAGCAAGAATTTAAGAACTTTGTATTCATTTGTCGAAAGTAATGAAAATAAAAACTATATTCACATAGTTTCTTTTTATTTTTATTTATTTTATTTATTTATTTTTAGATATAACACACCTCCAAACTCATTCGAATTTCTACAATTTTAGGAGTGTGCAAAAAGGATTAAGTAACAGACCCCCGACCTTATTTGAATTTCTAAAATTTTTGGAGTATGCAAAAAGGATTAAGAAAATGACAAGTGAATACACTAATACCGAATCAAGAAAAATTCATCCAAAACCTAACTGCTCACTTCAAGTAGCATAAATTAGTGCTAACTTGATTTCACTCAATTTGAAACTTAGGCTAAGCGACAATGATTTGGAAAAAATTATTTGGATAGAGTATTGATACGTGTTCAGAATTGAAAAGATTATTGGCTTCGACAAGGTAATGAGGGATAAAATTTTTAGGTTAGCTTTAAAAGTTCAAGCGATAAAATGAATGCCTAAATCATATCTCCTGAACAATCTTGCCTAGGATTTCGCCTCGAATTTCCCCCAAATCAAGTTCTAGAATCCCTATTGTCATGAAATTGAGTGAAGAATAATCGATTTCAAATCAATTAGATAGTGCTATATTGAGTTTACGTGCTTATGCATTTAGGATTTACAATAACTTTTACTAAGACGATACGTTAAGCATACAAAACACACATGAATGATCTTTACACTCGACCTCAATAAACAATCAGGGGACAGACTCATCATCGGGTAAAGGCCCAGATGATGTCAAAACATAGCACAAAACAACAACTAAACTAAAAAAATAATCCTAAACAAGCATGCATACGATAAAAACAGTAAAACTTCACTAATAACATAAACACATACTAAAAACATACAACACATCACCACCAACTTAAAATAGGAATTGCCCAAAATGACACGTCGGCGATCCCAATAACAGTATACATGATATTGAAGATGGGGGTTTAAAACACGTACCTGGGAGGCGAGTGGATCTCGCCTCCGTTTCAAGTCGATGGAGATGGATTTAATTTATTTGTGACCTTGGGTTACCTGCCAAGAAGCGCATAGTTTAATGTCCTCGGCCCGACACATGCCCTCAAGACTGGCGAGATGTTGCAATGAAAGGAACGCAAGAGTACTTGTCGATCTAGCATCTTCAAGCACCCTGCAGGAAAACAAAAACAAAACTACAAACCAAAAATTATAAACACTAGAAAATGCCTAAATTAAAATCAAGTTATTTACTCACAATATCGACAATAATATAAAACACAATCCCCAGCAATCGTTACCAAAAACTTGGTGGTGATTGCCGAAAACTGAATTCGACAAACCAATCCTTTGCAACGGCGCCAAAAACTTGGTGGCCGCAATTTAAGCATCGCCACTTTTACCGCAAGCGTACAGGTCAAGTTTTAGAATATGGACCTTTCGGTAGGGTATCGTATCCAAAAGGATTGGTTGAGATTACTATCGAGTATCGCGATTATCATAACCTAATTTTATCTAGGCGATAAAAATGTATTTAAAATTTAATACTAATACTAAACTAAAAATACTAATTTAATTAACTATACTATAAATACTAATTTGAGATTGTTTAGTGGACTAGATTGCCTAGGGATTAACTTTATTTACTTAAATGCGTTTGATTTTGTTTTAGTTTACGTTAACGGCATTCCGCGTATCCAACAATCTCAGTTTGTAAACTCCTTTGCCACTCTCCTGAGTGTAAAATGGGAGAATACGCGATTTCGAGTCAACGAAGAAGTCCCCCTCAATGTCTTAACAATTCTAGATCAAGTGAGTCTCGTTCCAACGTCATTGATTGCACGCAAAATCTCAGTTCGTAAACACCCCAACCACCTCTCCTGAGTGTAAGACGAGGGAATACACGACTTCGTGTTAACAAAGAAGTCTCTCTCAACATCTTAATGACCCTAGGTCGCATGAGTCTTGCCCCAACGTCATTAATTTTACACGTTGTGTTTACCCTAGTACGAATCCTGGGTTACCTCTCCCGAGTGTCAAACCTCGTATTCTCAATATATCTAAATTAGCATATAATTATAGAAACACGACAACACAATCGAAATTATAAGGAACAACCATAAACGAAACACAAATTCAACCAAAACTATATTTTTATAAATAATATTTTAATCCCTATTACAATCCATGTTTAACTCATGGTCATAATCGGTTATACATTAAAAACCAAGCTAAACATGCTCAACAATCTACTAAAGTTAAGACAATAAAGATAGAAACAAAAGAACTTAACCGTAGTCTGAAGATTCGATACTAAAATTGTCCAACGATCACTTCTCCTTTATTGCAACGCGTTCTTCTCCTTCGAAATTAATTGAGCACACCCCGAAACACTCTCAAAATCATAGGAACCCTAAGGGGTCTCCTATGGCTGGGTTAGGAAGAGGAGAGAGGAGAAGGGTTTAAATAGGGCTCAAAATATCTAAACTGTGCAGAGCTAATCGTCGTGGCGGTGAGGTAAGTTAGTTTAATGGTCACCTAGGAGATGGATTAAGGACCATCCTGCAGTTTCACCGTCGTGGCGGCGGATATCACAACTGCGGTGGTGGATGTTCAACAAGAATAGCCCACTTTGTATTTTCACTACTGCGGCGGTGGGCTTCTTTTTAGAATCTTGCCTCCGTGTTTGTTTTTCCACAGTTATCCAACCGTTTTTGGTCCGAATTGATCGTTTGCACTCCGATTTCATACCTTTTCACTCATACACCTGTTTTAATACCAAAAGAATAAAAACATATTAAAACGTACAAAAACGTACTAAACGTACTCGAAAACTAACAATGTTCGGTTTGAAAATAGATAGGTAATTTACACCTATCTATCACCTAGAATTCTCCCATATCTACTGCCCACTTCATGAGATGACTCGAAGCCTCTGGTCTGTGCGTTATTGCCCTGAGCAAATATAAAGTCAGAGCGTGGATTGCATGCGCTTGGAAGTAAGGTCGCAGCTTCTGGGCTGTGGTTATCAGAGCTAGGAAGAGATTATCAATCTCAGTATAGTGAGTCTCTGCTGGTGCCAATGACTTTCTTACATAGAACATTGGCCTCTGTTCTCCTGCGCATTATTTTACTAGAGCTGCGCTGACCGCAACAGTGGTAACTTCTAGGTATAGGTATAAATCATCCTCGGGTTCAACCTTGGCTAAGGTCTCCATGGAGCCCAAGTAATCTTTGATGAACTACAAGGTACGCTCACTGTCTTCATCCCAACTGAAATGTTTGCTCCTTCTCAAGATTTTGAAGAAAGGAGTGCATCTGACTGTAAACTTAGAGATGGACTTGTTTAGTGTCGCCAATCTTCCAGTTAGCACTTGGACTTCTTGTATCGTGGCGGGCGACATCGTCCTTCTGACAATTTCTATCTATCATGCGTCAACTGTAATGCCTGCCTCGTTCACCATGAAGCCAAGGAATTTTCCCAACTTCACCCTGAAGGCACACTTCTCGGGGTTCAGCTTCATGTTATACTTCTATAGTATTAAAACAATCCTCCTCTAGATGCCCAAAATGATCTTCTCTATTAGAGATTTTAACTAACATATCATCTATATACACCTCCATAGTTTTTTCGATTCTTTCTTGGAACATGTAATTCACAAGGCGTTGGTATGTTGCCCTAGTGTTTCTTAGACCAAATGACATCACTTTATAACAAAACATACTTTTAGGGGTGATGAAAGCCATTATTTCTTCATTCGGATGGTTCATCTGTATCTGGTTGTATCCTACGTAGGTATTCATCATTACTAACAATTTGTGTCCAGTAGTTACGTCCACCATTTAATCGATTATGGTAATTGGGTTGTCACACCCCACCCCGGGCACCCGTCACCCATGGGGCCAACGTGACGTCGACACGACATCACCTGGGCGACAAACCAAAACTAGGAGGCGACAGAAAGCATTCATAATTATACAATCACAAAATCAGGTCATAAAACAGCTTCTTCAACTAGGGACACACCTGTCCCTGATATACTAAATACAGCAAAAGGTAAAAACGACAATGAACCTCTGCTAGGTTCGCCTCAAGCTGCATCTCCCAAAATTCCCCCTTGCTAAACCGCCGACGGACTCTACCCAGTGCCAGTAGGGGACTGACTCCTAGCTATTTCTCCTGCGAGTGGACTGCCTTATTTTAATAAAACATTCTTTATATAATAATAATACATTCTTAAAAAAATACATCATTTAAGCACAAATATCTAGATGTCACATAGCGTGTAAAAATCTTCACAATATATGTAGTGAAAATAAAGCAATATTTATAAGTTCCATTTCAAAACTACCTAATGTAAATATCCTACTGACCATTACAATAAAATAATAAATCACCCAGTATGAATAAATATCACATTTCAAACTACCACTCCATCACTACACACACACTGGTTAGCCATAGTGATTGTTTTAACCTCACGATCAGGAGTTGCAACGGTACCGTAACATTCGTAGGAATGCCTTCCTACGAAATATCCACACCCCTTTTTGGGGAGAAATATAATCCACACCCCTTTTTGGAAAGAAACATAATCCACACCCCTTACGGGGGAAACAGAATCCACTCTTTTTACGAAATCGTACAGCATAAGTAAACACATATGTCATTATATAAATACAGAAAACAGTTTGACAAGAAGACAGTACACTCACCTCACTTCTTATGCTACAGTAACTGCACCGTCCAAAGCCTACCGGGATGCTGGCGTTTGCGAACCTAGTAATGATAGGATCTAAATTAATATTTTATTTTAAAATAACCTAACATACAATGCAGACCTTAAATTACATATTTCAGTCGTACTGCCTGAGATGTGGTAGCATCACTTTGGGCCATTTGACTTTCCATAATCCTCGCTTGCTGCTCCGTCAGCCGGGCAGCGGCCTGCAAAATTCTTTCAACCGCGTCTAAGCTCCCTTGCAACCTATCACCCTGCGTGTGGGATTCCACAATATGCAAACTTTCCTGGTCCCTATCTCTTTGTTCCTGAGGCTCCACTTGCCTCGGGGATTCCACCTGCCCCTGAGGTCTCACACTCCCAGAGGTTTCATCTCTCCCCTCTATACCTGTTATCAGCCATAAAATTTAATTCAACGACTAATTAGGTCAACCAAAAAAATGACAGCAATTTATATACGTTAGTTAACTATTACGCAAGTATCAACAGCATCTACTGACACTCTATCTTAAAGTCCCCTACTGACTAGATGACCGACACGTCTTCCTATCCTCCAATCCTTTACACTACAAGCACTAGTAAGTCTACAAAACCTATAACCTTGGCTCTGATACCAAAATTGTCACACCCCACCCCGGGCGCCCGTCACCCATGGGGCCAGCGTGACGTCGACACGACATCACCTGGGCGACAAACCAAAACTAGGAGGCGACAGAAAGCATTCATAATTATATAATCACAAAATAAGGTCATAAAACAGCTTCTTCAACTAGGGACACACCCGTCCCTGATATTCTAAATACAGCAAAAGGTAAAAAAGACAATGAACCTCTACTAGGTTCGCCTCAGGCTGCACCTCCCAAAATTCCCCCTTGCTAAACCGCCGACAGACTTTACCCAGTGCCAGTAGGGGACTGACTCCTAGCTATTTCGCCTGCGAGTGTACTGCCTTCTTTTAATAAAACATTCTTTATATAATAATAATAATACATTCTTAAAAAAATACATCATTTAAGCACAAATATCTAGATGTCACATAGCGTGTAAAAGTCTTCACAATATATGTAGTGAAAATAAAGCAATATTTATAAGTTCCATTTCAAAACTACCCAATGTAAATATCCTACTGACCATTACAATAAAATAATAAATCACCCAGTATGAATAAATATCACATTTCAAATCACCACTCCATCACTACACACACACTGACTAGCCATAGTGATCGTTTTAACCTCACGATCAGGAGTTGCAACGGTACCGTAACATTCGTAGGAATGCCTTCCTACGAAATATCCACACCCCTTTTTGGAGAGAAATATAATCTACACCCCTTTTTGGAGAGAAACATAATCCACACCCCTTACAAGGGAAACATAATCCACTCTTTTTACGAAATCGTACAGTATAAGTAAACACATATGTCATTATATAAATACAGAAAACAGTTTGACAAGAAGACAGTACACTCACCTCACTTCTTGTGCTACTGTAACTGCACCGTCCAAAGCCTACCAGGATGCTGGCGTTTGCGAACCTAGTAATGATAGGGTCTAAATTAATATTTTATTTTAAAATAACCTAGCATACAATGCAGACCTTAAATTCCATATTTCTGATTCCCTAAATTAATTACACAAAATTTGTTATTTATGCCCCTTTTTCTGTATTAATATTAACTGTACGACATTATTAAAATTAGCGGTTACGAAATTATCGTAGTGATTATAAAATTTAATGCTAATAATTTAATTTGATGGAAATAATAATTAATGATTTAAAATATTAACCAACGAAATCATTACCTGTTCCGAATCACCCGCTGGCCGCTAATTGGGTTTTGAGTTTTTTATTTGGGGTTGTTGGTGTAATTAATTTCTTTTTTTTTTTTTTTTTTTTTTTTTTCCTTCTTCTTTCTTTCTTTTGTTTTATGTTTATTGTTTCCTCCAGTTCTCGCCACCGCCGACACAACCCTTCTCTCACCAACTTCCACTGCCGGCGACTCACCACCTACGAACGGTGAACGACCCACACACACGCGAAACCCATACACCAACGGCGAACGACCAACACACACCCGGCATGCACACACACACACACACACACTCTCGTCAACACGAACGTCGCAACAACTCCGACCACTACCATCGTCTGCAGCCGTCGTCGGTGAGCTGAACAAACACACGCACACGGTCCCCACACGCATACACTCACTCTGTCGGCGACCCAACAGTGCCGCCGCCGACCCTCCACATCTACCCACCTGATGAACAGTACACACCCCTGCCCACTTAACCTCCGTCGGCCGGCGACCAACGGCCGATCACCCACTGAAAATAGAGAAAAAGAATACTCATAAAGACTCACCAAACGATGGAGACGGATGGCGATCGATCACACTGTTGATGATCTCATCCCTTCCCACGGCCGCCGAGCAAACCACCGGAAATTTCACACGATCGTTTTCAAAGCAGCGGCCACAGGAACATACCCAGGCAGCCATGGGATACACGCTCTGCTTTCTCACCGGCAGAACGTCAATCACGGAGCCCCGACGTTCTCCATCTCTCTCTCTCTCTAGATTTTTTTTCAAGTTTTCCTTTCTTTTCCCGATTTCCTCATTTCAGCACATGTAGGAGGGTTTTTAACACATGAAATTAGTGGTTTAAACTAATTTTGAGCTTGCCACGTCGCCCCTCGATCGTCCCTCCTTGGCCGGTGGGTTGCCGTCGGTTTGCCGTGTGGGTATGTATATATATATATATATAAATTTAAATTATACTTTCCTCCTTTTATTTTCTTTAGGTTTCTTATTTTAGTATATTTCTATTTTAAAAAGTTCCAAAATTATAATTTTTTCCCCTTACATTTTTTACTTTTTTTTTTTTTTTTTTTTTTTTTCTTTTTTTCTAATTGCCAATTTAAATCTCAAGTTTAAATTTTTGTGTTTCTAAATTCCCAATTTAACCCCTAACTTTTAATTTAAGTTTTTATCAATAATTTTTTTTTACCCTAAAATTCTCTAACGTTCTATAATGCGGTTATTTATGACGTACGTTCTACAACTTAGGTTTTACATGGGTAGCAGTCCTTCGAGCACGCCTAGTTCAGGTCAGTGAAATCCATGCACATCCTCGACTTTTCTTTCTTTTTCTTGACTAGTACTGGGTTGGCCAGCCACTTTGGGTAGACCACATCTCTTATGTGCCCTATTTCGAGTAGTCTTTGTACTTCAGACTCTATTGTCTCTTTCTTCTCTGAACTAAACATTCTTCTCTTTTGTTTTATTGGGTATAGGACTCTGAGATATTGAGTTGGTGAACCATCACCTCGGGGTTAATCCCCTTCATGTCTTCGGGTGCCCAAGCAAATACATCCAAAATCTTTTCCAGCAGTTGGATAAGTTTCTTCCCTTCAAGTTGGCTCAACAATGTACCAATCGACAGCTCCTTGGTCCCCTGATTTAAAGTCACCTCCTTAACCCGTTCAATGGGCTATAGAACCTCAAGATATTCCCTGAAATTCTCCTGTACTGAGCTGTTGGGTTGAACTGTGTTGACGAGCTTTGCTACACCCCTACTTTTGGGTTGTGCTGGTGATATGAGTATTAATGGTCCTTTGCTTCTGAGCTGGATCGTCAATCTGAGAACTGCCTTGTTGTTGAGCTGGGCTGTTGATCTGATCTCCAACATTTTCTTGTTGCTGAGTTGTGTTGTTGACCTGGCCCCTGATTTCCATTGTTGTTGGGTAGTCCTCTTCTTATATACCTGATAGGTGTGAAAAACCTATATATTTCTAAACCGGATTTGTTAGTTTTTAAGCATTTTAGTTATATTTAATTGTGTTTTAGTGTGTTTTAGTGTAAAACAGGTGAAAGGACGTCAAAGGGCAAGAAACAAGTGAAAACAGTAGAGAAACGGTGAAGTAAATGTCCAAAACATGGTTTCGGTGAATGAAGACCATCGCCTAGGCGGAAGTTCCATCGCCTAGGCGGAAAAGAGGCAGAATGTTGGAGTGCTGAAAGGCTGAACCACTGCCTAGGAAAGAAAACCACTACCTAGGTGAGAAAAAGACAGAATGATATGCCAGCAGCCATCGCCTAAGTGGAAAAACCATTGCTTAGGCGAAGTTACCGACAGAACTGAACCGACTTAAGTCCACCGCCTAAGCGGTGAACCACCGCTTAAGCGGTGATACTCTACACAAAAATATCTATTTTTAGATATTTTAAAGTTATTTTCCAAATCCCTTCTTTTAACCCCTTTATCCACCAAACCTAAAAAAGAGACCCTTAGACCTGAGACACTCCTTAGACCTGGGAGAGGGCTTGGTTGTTCTTGAGAGCTATCTTCTACCTTAGTTAGATTAGATTAGTTTAGGAATTAGATTAGATTAGTTGTAAAGAGTATTCTTGGCCAATCCTTGAAGAGCTAGAAGAGAAAGTTCATCAAGCGAGAAGAGGAAGCTCGGGAGGACTATTCTTTGGCGAAAGTGGACCACTCCACTTTGAGATTTGGCTTTTCTTCCCTTGTTTCCATCTTTGTATTTAATGTTTATTGTTGATGATGATGATTATCTCCTCTTGATTTAATGTTGTATTGGCTAAGAACATGTTAGTGTAATTTAGAGATTAGTTAGGGAAAGGTGTAGTTGTGTAAATACTTGTTTAGTTTAATATATGTTTCTTTAACGGTTGTTGTTTTAAGTTCGATTGTGTTTATCATTTGATGACGATCTTAATATGCTTGTAACGGTATTAGGGTTGGATTTGAGAATCTAGGGTTTGACACTCGAGAGAGGTAACCCTGGATTCGGACTAGGGTAAACACATCGTTACGACCTAACGACCTGGGAGGGTGTTAGTTAGTGTGCAATCGATGACGTTGGGTCAAGACTCACGCGACCTAGAGTCGTTAAGACATTGAGGGGGACCTCTTCGTCGACGCGAAGTCGCGTATTCCTTCGTCTTACACTCGGAAGAGGTGGCGGAGGAGTTTACGAATCGAGATTGTCAGATACCTAAACTCCGTTATTGTTAACCAAACGGGATCAAACGTGTATTAAGTGAATGAAATAAATCCCTAATTAATCAACCTAGTTAGAATTAACCCACTAATTGTAGTTTAGCTTAGTTTAATTTCAATTCATGTCTTTCGACGTCAGGATAACATAAGACTATGTCAATTGCGGTATTCAATTCAATTATTCACATTCTTCTATGTGGGAACGATATCCAATCTTCAAAGATCTACTATATTAGAACTTTAGACCTCGTATACTTGCGAGCGTAAGTAGGCGTGCACAAATTTGCCCCTACCAAGTTTTTGAATCTCACGTCTAGTGGGTTAATTCTAACTAGGTTGATTAATTAGGGATTGATTTTGTTCACTTAATACACGTTTGATTCCGTTTGGTTAACAATAACGGAGTTTAGGTATCCGACAATCTCGGTTCGTAAACTCCTCCGTCACCTCTTTCGAGTGTAAGACGAGGGAATACGCGACTTCGCGTCGACAAAGAGGTCCCTCTCAATGTCTTAACGACTCTAGGCCGCGTGAGTCTTGACCCAACGTCATCGATTGCACACTAACTAACGCCCTCCCGGGTCGTTAGGTCGTAACGATGTGTTTACCCTAGTCCGAATCTAGAGTTACCTCTCTTGAGTGTCAAACCCTAGATTCTCAAATCCAACACTAATACCGTTACAAGCATATTAAGATTGTCATCAAATGATAAACACAATCGGACTTAAAACAACAACCGTTAAAGAAACATATATTAAACCAAACGAGTATTTACACAACTACACCTTTCCCTAACTAATCTCTAAATTACACTAACATGTTCTTAGCCAATACAACATTAAATCAAGAGGAGATCATCATCATTAACAGTAAACATTAAATACAAAGATGGAAACAAGGGAAGAAAATCCAAATCTCAAAGTGGAGTGGTCCACTTTCGCCAAAGAACAGTCCTCCCGAGCTTCTTCTTCTCACTTGATGAACTTCCTCTTCTAGCTCTTCAAGGATTGGCCAAGAACACTCTTTACAACTAATCTAATATACTTCCTAAACTAATCTAATCTAACTAAGGTGGAAGAGATCTCTCAAGAACAACCAAGCCCTCTCCCACGTCTAAGGAGTGTCTCAGGTCTAAGGGTCTCTCTTTTAGGTTTGGTGGAGAAAGGGGTTAAAAGGAGGGATTTAGAAAATATCTTTAAAATATCTAAAAATAGATATTTCTGTGCAGAGTGTCACCGCCTAAGCGGTGGTTTACCGTTTAGGCGGTGGACTTAAGTCGGTTCAGTTCTGTCAGTAACTTCGCCTAAGCGGTGGTTTTTCCGCTTAGGCGATGGCTGCTGGCATATCATTCTATTCTTTTCTCGCCTAGACGGTGGTTTTCTCGCCTAGGCGGTAGTTCAGCCCTTCAGCACTCCAACATTTTGCCTCTTTTCCGCCTAAGCGGTGGAACTTCCGCCTAGGCGGTGGTCTTCATTCACCGAAATCTTGTTTTGCACATTTACTTCACCGTTTCTCCACCGTTTTCACTTGTTTCTCACCTTTTGACGTCCTTTCACCTGTTCTACACTAAAACACACTAAAACACAGTTAAATATAACTAAAATGCTTGAAAACTAACAAATTCGGTTTGGAAATGTATAGGTTTTTCACACTTATCAATCCGCTAGGCACTACTTGGATATGGCCTGGTCCTCACGGATGGTGATTACCTTACCTTCCTTCATGTACTTAACGCATTGATGAAATTTTAAACGCTATATCTCCCATTGCATAGAGCCAGGGGCGTCCCATGATAGCGTTATATGGGGCCGCTAAGCCCAATAACAACAACAATAATAACTAAACCTTTGTCCCACTTATGTAGGGTCGTCTACATGAATTCTGTTAATCCTAAGATTTTGATGGACAATTAAGTGTTGATGTTTTGGTGGAATTAATGGTTTAATTGAGTGTTTCAGTTAATTAAGTTCCAGTGATGAAGATGCGATGACAAATTATAAATGGATACTAAATGATGATGTCAAAGATGATGAAGAATTAAGAGTTTGAAGAAATTAGAAAAAATAACTCAGGTGAATTTTAACTCTTAATATTCCAATTAGGAACACACATGGCACAAAAGTTTTTATTGTTTATGTGTGTTTTGATAAGGTGAAATTACTTGCTCCTATGTGTATTTGAAAAGAAATATTTATAGTTGACTAAAATAAAATTTAAGAAGTTAGTGGAGCTTATTTAGAAAAGACAATGATTAAAGGGGCAAAAACATAAATAAGAGAATGAGTTAAAAACGAGTTCAGAAAAGAGATCCAACATATATAAGTCGACTAGTTAGTTGACCGGCAGGCTGATCGGTAAAGAGAAACTGAACTCTCTGTATCTCTAAGTCGATAGGTAGGTCAATCAGTGTAGTTAAATCAAACTCTCTGAATCTCCAAGTCGACAGATATGTCGACTGATGAACGCAACAACTTTGATCCTGAATCTAGCAGTTGACTGGTCGGTCGACTAAAGACGTTGTTTCAAGAAACTGTGGATTCTGAAATCATATCTAAAAGTAGACGTTTTTGGTTGGGATTTGAGAGAGATTTAAGTAAATTTAATTATATTTAAGATATGATTCATCTATTATTTAAATCCTATTGATTTGGTTCATTAAGTTTTAATGTTTCTCAATTTGGTACATAAAATTGATTATATTCTAATTAATTGAGATTGAGAAATATTTGGGGGACTTAATTGAGAGATTTAAAATCTAAAATTAAGTGAATTAAACCAAAATAAAGACATAATGATATACGGGGTTTAAGAGAGCATTTAAATGTCATGATAAGTGAGAATTAGCCGTTAGAAGGGTGATTTCATTATCCTATATATTGACTTGCATTTTTCATATATCATTAACACATTAAGAGAGGGCTAAAATAGTTAAGATCATTTTTGAGCTATTATAAGAGTTATCATTATGAGATATCGTGTGAGTTATTCGAAGAGGCGATCCTGAGAATTATTCATTGCAATTTTTGCCACTACCGAATCTGAAGTTACATCGCTCTATTTATTCTTTCTGTGAATTTCGGGAGAGATCTTTCCAATTACTTTCTACTGTGCATTACTTGTTAAATTTTGGAAATTGATCTTTAGAAATTATTTCTAAGTTTTATTGAAGAAAATATTTTATAAACAATTTCTTGAATCTGATTACGTGCTCAACTATTTACTACCCATATTTTGTTTAAAATCAGATTTTCAATCTCACATTTTTCAATTACTAGATTTGGAATATTAATCGAGTTTTAATTTATTTGGGGTGGTAGAAGCTGCGAGTGAGATAATCTGCTTATCAATTTGTATTGGTGAGTAATGTGACGGATTAATTACTATTGGGGGTATTTAATCAAAGGGTAGCCGATTTTCAGTCTCTTCATGTAAAGAGATTGAGGTAGTAATTCTTCCTAAATAGAATTGATTGTGAGTGATTTTGTAAATGTTCCATCCTTACTTGGGAAAATGATAGTTGGAGTGTTTTTGTGAGGTTTTGATTCTTGAGCCTAAGGTATAAAAAGAATTAGGTTATGATTCTCCATGTAACAGAATTAGGTTATTCTTGAACCTGTAAAAAATAGAGATTATTCCTATGCATGTGAAAAGGAATTTGTAAAGGTTGATTCTAAACTTGCGAAAAGAATCATTGGGAGGGTTTAGTTCCTACCTGTAAGGGAATCTTGAGTTTAGCGCGTGCGAATCTCCGTGGGGCTCAGAGGATTGGATTAGCCAAGAGTAGTTTGGTGAACCAGGATATATCGATGTGTACTGCATTGCTTATTTTCTTGATTTTATCTTGTATTGTTTGGGTGTGCACCTAGAGCTTATTACACTTATTCACTACTATAAAGATAATAATTAATTTTAGGATAAAATTAATTGTTTGATTTTTGAAGTGTTATTATTTCTCTGATAATTTTTTAATTACCCAATTCACTCCCCTCTTGGGTATTCCACTGGGCAAACAATTGACATCAGTGCTGGTTTTAACTCGTTAGGCTTAATATCCTAACTAAACCGGTCACGTGCACACACCATGGATGATGTGTTTTGTGTAGCCTCTTTTGATAGTGGTAAATGTGTATATGATAATGTGATTTATGATTCTTGTGATTCTTGTGGTAGTGATGGAGATGATGATAATGAAAATGTCCATATTATTATAAAAAAATTACTTTCACTCACACTATTTTTTGCTAAAGAGAGCTTGAGTTTAAAAAAAAAATCGCTTCTTTTGAAAATGGTGAAAAAAGTGTCCAAAAATGTAAAATGCATTTGGATGATTTTTGTAGTACAAAAGAATTTTCGGATGTTATTTTTGAAATTAATAATTTGCTCTCTAAAGTGGATTATCTTGAAAATAAAAACAGAATTTTAAAAATAATTTTGATATGATTTCCAAGCAAATGTCAGATCTTGTTTCTAAAGTTGATTTACTTAAGAAAAATTTTGAAAAATCAAAATCCGACCTTAAGGTTGTTTCAAGAGATTCTGAGAATGATTTTTCTAGGCAAAGTAAATTTGCTTCATCGTCTCATCCTTCATTACAGGCCAGTGATAGTTATGCTTCTATTGTTAGAAATGATTTATGTTTTACATCTCATGCTTTCTATGATAAATTAGATTTGAGATGTTATTATTGCAATAGGGTTGGGTATTTTAAAGTATTATGTCCATTCAGGAACCCTAAATTTATGTCTAATAAGGACGGATCCAAAATGAAATGGATACTGAAGAGAACTACTGAAATATCTTGTGCAGAATTATATAATGTCAGAAGTGGACTTGAAAGAGCAAACAAAAAAGTTATATCAAAGCTAAAATAGGAAGTCACCAAAGATTCACAAGCGACACATGCAAAGCGAAAATATGCACCAAAGACAAGAGATGAATTTGTAAAGAAAACATAAGCGACACGTGCAAAGGGAATCATCAATGAACCAAATAGAAAAAAGCAAAGAAAGAGAAGATACGAACAAGCCAAGAAGAATTGCGCACCTAAATCAATTATGTGCTCAAATGAGGTAAAGAGCAAAGTCGCCCCAAAAGATATAAAAGGTACTCCTAACCCTCCACATTTTAAATTCATTAAATTTGTTAAAGAGGGAGGTGCTCAACTTGCCAAATAGGTAAGTTTGTGATTATTTCTAAGACCTATTTTTAATGATGTGTTCACTTGTTATCTTAGAAACATTGTAGGGTGATTCTGAGAATCACATTTAGTTAAGGAGTATTAACAGGTTTTTATGTGCTTATATCAAGTAGTGATTATGAGTTAAATTTTGAAACATGTTACGTGATTTAGAAAATGAGTCAAGTAAATTGAGCTGATATTTTATGCATTTCGAAATGATATCTTGATATATTAAAAGTTTTCAAATGATTATTATTGTGGAAATGATTTAGCATGTTGTAAGATAATACCTTTAATACGCATGTTATTATTGAGATATGATTCATGTTCTTTAGTGTTAATGATTATTGTTGAAAAAATGGAGCTGGAATTTTTATGAAATAAGTATGCATTATATTGATAGCTTCATAAACTATCATTAAGAGATGTTTCGTGTCTTAGTGCTTCAAAGATTATATTTTTCTACTTAAAATGAATTAGTTTGTTCATACTCATATAGTGGGAGATTGTATGATTAAGAATGATGTTTTTAGTGTGGATTTGATGGATTTAGTAGACTTGATATTTAGTTATAATAATGATCTACATAGTGTTGATGTTTTGTGCTTAAAAGTTAATTTGAGTTTTGATTTTTAAAGTTGAATTTATGAGTTGATTCAATGTGCTTTTAAAAGAGTTATATATATTCGGATTTAATTCAGTTAGGCTTACTCTTTCAAGTATATTATACGATTGCCTAGAGTGAATTATTTATGTGTTCCCCCCTCTCTAATTTTTTTTTTCTTTTTTAAAATGACAAAGGGGGAGAATTTGTTGATATTTTATTAAGGGGGAGTTTTAGTTAATGTTTTATTAAGGGGGGAGTTTATTGTGATTTATTGATTATATATATATATATATATATATATATATATATATATTTAAATTTGTCATTATGATGCTTAAATGAGTTAAAAGAACCCGTCCTCAGATTTAGGGAGAGTGTGGTTAGATTTTTGTTTTGAAGAAAACATCAAAGTTAATTGTCATCATAAAAAAAAGGAGATTATTAATCCTAAGATTTTGATGGACAATTAAGTGTTGATGTTTTGGTAAAACTAATGGTTTAATTGAGTGTTTCAATTAATTAAGTTCCAGTTATGAAGATGCGACGACAAATTATAAATGAATGCTAAATGATGATGTCAAAGATGATGAAGAATTAAGAGTTTAAAGAAATTAGGGAAAACAACTCAGGTGATTTTCAACTCTTAATATCCTAATTAGGAACACAAACGACACAAAGTTTTTATTTCTTATGTGTGTTTTGATAAGGTGAAATTATTTACTCGTATGTGTATTTGAAAAGAAATATTTATAATTGACTAAAATAGAATTTAAGAAGTTAGTGGAACTTATTTAGAAAAGAAAATGGTGAAAGAGGCGAAAACATAAATAAGAGAATGAGTTAAAAAAACGAGTTCAGAAAAGAGATCTAGCATATATAAGTCGACTGGCCAGTTGATTGAACAAAAAAGCATGAACTCTTTGTATCTCTAAGTCGACAGGCAGGTCGACCGGTAAAGAGAAGTTAAACTCTCTATATTTCTAAGTCAACAAGTAGGTCGACCGATAAAGGTAAATCAAACTCTTTGAATCTCCAAGTCGACAGATAGGTCGACCAATGAACGCAATAGCTTTGATCCTGAATCTAGAAGTTGACTGGTCGGTCGACTGAAGACTCTGTTTCAGGAAATTGTGGATTCTGAAATCATATCTAAAAGTAGCCGTTTTTTGTTGGAATTTAAGAGAGATTTAAGGGGATTTAGTGATATTTAAGATATGCTTCATCTATTATTTAAATCCTATTGATTTGGTTCACTAAGTTTTAATGTTTCTCAATTTGGTACATAAAATTGATTTTATTCTAATTAATTGAGATTGAGAAATATTTAGGGGACATAATTGCGAGATTTAAAAGCTATTATTCAGTGAATTAAACCAAAATGAAGACATAATGATATACGGGGTCTAAGAGAGTATTTATATGTCATGATAAGTGAGAATTAGCTATTAGAAGACTGATTTCATTATCCTATATATTGACCAGCGTTTTTCATATATCATTAACACATTAAGAGAGAGCTAAATTACTTAAGATCATTTTTGAGCTGTTATAAGAGTTATCATTCTGAGATATTGTGTGAGCCATTCTAAGAGGCGATCTTGAGAATTATTCATTGCTACTTTTGCTGCTACCAAATCTGAAGTTATATCGCTCTATTTATTCTTTCTGTGGATTTTGGGTGAGATCTTTCTAATTACTTTCTATTGTGCATTACTTGTTTAATTTTGGAAATTGATCTTTAGAAATTGTTTCTAAGTTTTATTAAAGAAAATATTTTATAAACAATTTCTTGAATCTGATTACGTGCTCAACTATTTGCTACCTATATTTTGTTTAAAATTAGATTTTCAATCTCACATTTTTCAATCACTAGATTTGGGATATTAATCGATTTTTAATTTATCTGGAGTGGTAGAAGCTGCGAGTGAGATAATTTGCTTATTAATTTGTATTGGTGAGTAGTATGACAGATTAAATACTATTGGGGGTATTTAATCAAAGGGTAACCAATTTTCAGTCTCTTCCTGTAAAGAGATTGAGGTAGTAATTCTTCCTAGATAGAATTGATTGTGAGTGATTTTGTAAAGGTTCTATCCTTACCTAGGAAAATGATACTTGGAGTATTTTTGTGAGGTTTTGATTCTTGATCCTAAAATATAAAAAGAATTGGATTGTGATTCTCCCTATAATAGAATTAGGTTATTCTTGAGCTTGTAAAAAGTAGAGGTTATTCCTAAGCCTGTGAAAAGGAATTTGTAAAGGTTGATTCTGAACCTGCGAAAAGAATTATTGTGAGGATTTGGTTCCTACCTGTAATGAAATCTTGAGTTTAGTGGGCGCGAATCTCCGTAGGGCTCGGAGGACTGGATTAACTAAGAGTAGCTTGGTGAACCAGGATATATCGGTGTGTACTGCATTGCTTATTTTCTTGATTTTATCTTGTGTTGTTTGGGTGTGCAACTAGAGCTTATTATACTTATCCGCTGCTATAAAGATAATAATTAATTTTAGGATAAAATTAATTATTTGATTTTTGAAGTGTTATTATTTCTCTGATAATTTTTTAATACCCAATTCACCCTCTCTCTTGGGTATTCCACTGGGCCAACAAATTCATTTACGTCATAGATATTGATTAAGGATCATCCATTTCGTCACGTTTAATATCGTCAAATCATTTTTAATAGTCTCGTCCAATGTCTTCTTAGGTCTATCTCTCTCTCTAGTAGTCCCCTGAACTTGAACTAAATCACATTTTCTCACTGGTGTTTCTATGGGTCTTCTATGTACATATGCCCAAATCATCATAAATAAGTTTCTCTAATTTTTTCTTCGATGGGTGTTATTCCTAAATTCTCTCTAATAGTTTTATTCTTAATTTTATCCATTCTCGTCTTCTCACTCATCCACCACAACTTCCTCATTTCTATCACCCGAATGTTTTTGGACATGATTCGTTTTTACCATCCAACATTCTAAACCATAAAGAAGTGCTCTTCTTATAGTAGTTTTGTAGAATTTTTCTTTACGTTTCAATGGAATCCTACAATCACAAATCACCCCAACTGTACTTCCTCACTTTAACCAACTTGTCTTAATTCTATACATAATATCCTCCTTGATTTCGCTATTGCTCTGAATAATTGAACTTAAATATCTAAAACGATCAACCTTCAACACTTCCTCGTTTCCAATTTTGACAGCACTACCATTTCTCCGGGAATTACTAAAATTGCAATGTATGTATTCTGTCTTGCTTCTGCTAACCTTCAAACCTTTAGACTCTAACGCTTCTCTCCATCTTTCTAACTTAGTATTAAGACCTATTCTACTTTAGTCCATTAATATGATATCATCCGCAAACAACATACTCCAAGGTACTCCATCTTAAATATGTTTTATGAGCTCATCCATTGCTAGTTTGAAGAGGTAAGGACTTAAAGATGATCCTTGATGTAAGCCTATATTAATAGAAAATGCATAAGTATCTCCTCATCCTATTCGAACACTAGTGACTATATCTTCATACATATCCTTAATTATCTCGATGTACACATTGGATACCTGTTTCTTTTCTAGCACCCACCACAAAACTTCTCTGAGTACCCTATCATAAACCTTTTCCAGGTCCACAAATACTATATGTAAATCTCTCTTCTTTTCTCTATATTTTTTCATTAATATCTTGAGTAAATAGATAACTTCAGTGTTTGATCGGCTGGGCATAAATCAAAATTAGTTATTTTCTATGATCGTTTTATCTCTTATTCTATATTTTATCACTCTCTCCCAAAGTTTCATAATATGACTCATAAGTTTTATGCCCCGATAGTTCGTGCAACTTTAAACATTCCCTTTATTTTTATAGATGGGAACTAAGATACTTCTCCTCCAATCGTTTAACATTCTCTTAGTCCTCAAAATGTCATTGAAAAGTCTAGTCAACCACTCTATCCTAATATCTCCCGAACTTTTTCACACCTCTATAGGGATTTAATTTGACCCTACTGCTTTTCCAATTCGCAACTTCCTTACTGTTATTCTTACTTTTGAAGCCCTAATTCTTCTATGAAACCTATAAATCTTATCTAAAAATAAACTTAGCAACTATAGTCTAGATTCCCCGACATCATTCTCATTAAATAAATTATAAAAATAACTTCTCAGTCGTTTCATAATCTTCTCATCTTTTACCAGCATATTTTCATCAGTGTCTTTGATGCATCTAACACTTCCAATATCTATAGTCTTTCTTTCACGTCGCCTAGCAAGTTTAACTATATCCCTTTCTCCCTCTTTTATATCTAACTTTTGATATAAATTATCATACGCCCTAAATTTTGATTCCTTATTACTTAATTACTGTGAACTCCATGGCCTTAGTTGATCCATCCCCATGTCTGTTGGTTGCAATGGGTAATAGTTGAGAATGAACTGTGTGATACCTATTTTCCCTGTATATATTCATGCTGATTGTATCTAGAGCCGTTATAGCCATAATTCTCTCCATGTTTCATACTTAGCTACTGTGACTGTTGCTTGTACGCCCATTTAGGGATGATGCATTAATCATATCTATGCATGAGTGGAGAGGTTGGTGAGGCAACGATTACCATTGACTAACCATGTCTGGGTTTGCTCCTTGGCCCTCGTTATGGGCTTTATTCTATATCGAGCCAGTTTGTCTACACAGCTGGGCCTTGTTGGTAGGCCAGGTGCTTCTTTCCTTGGGTCATTAGAATTGGCGGCCCATGATCAGTTGTTAGGCTGCAACTCTTGTTCTATTAGGTCGGGCTCTATCTATCGACCCGACCTGCCTTTTTAAGTCCGACTCCATTATCCACACGTGGGAATTTTTCCCACATCAATTGAGAAATTAATTAAAAAATTAATTATTTAATTAACTATTAACTAAGAAATAAAAATAAAGAAGAAACAATTCTGAGTTCTTTATCATACAAACATTTCAAATGACATTATAATCCAGAATTAAAAAACAAAAACAAAAAGAACAATGGTTGTTGTATAATAATAAAATAAACCGAAATACAAATACTTATTATGTAATAAAAACAAACATAAGTAGAAATACCAGAAGAAAGGATCAACGCAATCCTTTGATGATTTGTCCTTAAAGCATAATTCGCCCCCGCTAGGAGCTTACGATTGAAGAAACATCTACCTTACAGGATACAACGATCAAAATGTTATTGGTACCAGCACTAGAAGTCAAAAGCTGAATGAACTAGAGAAGTGTTGAACTCTTGCAAGAACTCTATCAAAGAAATATAATAATATTTTAAACTATCAAAAATGATGAAACCATTGAATTCCATGATCGTTGGACGAGATTAAATTGAATTATCATTTAAAATTTATAACTTTATGACTCATGGAAGATATTAACACTATCAATTGATACAGCAAAGTGCAATAACAATATAAGCCAATAAATAATTTTTTAGGTTAACACCTAATATTATCTAACATATTAAAATGGATTTCAAGGGACAAAATTCGTATCATCTTAAGAACATTGATTTATTTATTCTTTAATAAAAATTCATTTTAGCAAAAGTTACTTGTGATATAAAAGTTATTGCATAGTAGTAATGCAATGACCCGGTTTTCTAAGACCGCCACTTGATTTCTCCTTTTGGAGAATTAATACTAAACGAAATGACCAATATTTTGTTATTCACAAATCTGAACAAATTGGATTTACCCAATTTCTAAAATTATATTTATATTGATATCAATTGCACAAATTAATATGCCAACGGGTTTAGATTGTAGAGATTGCATAAAGACAAAGTGACTATTGGTAAGTTGATCTTTATATTAAATATCATTAATCTAAAATTCACAAATCTAAGTCAAGGGAGTAACACTTTATTTAATAGATGCGAGGTTATTAATTAAATTTATTCTATGACAAGCAGTAAGTATATTTTCATACACCTAAGATTTTTTATTTATTTTTACAATGTGACGGTTATAATTATAATTTTTGTCGAATGTTAATTTATTGAATTAATTTTTACAATAGTAAATAATCAATACAGTTATTCCAAATAGAAATTCCTATATAATTTTTGTCGCCGTTTTGTTCTCCTCGGCCCTACAATCAAAACTGTGGGGTTATGAGCTAACGCTCAATAGAATCAAAATCCCTCTAATACGTGCATTTAATCAAAACACAAATAAAACACGTTGACATAATTTTCACATAATTGTTACATAATTATAATTATTTTACGGAAATTAACAATAAAAATTCGACAACAATAAATATCTAAATCTCACAATAGAAAAAATAAATACATATATTAGAAGAGTTATAAATTCTACCTGAAATCTGAACCGGAATTCTTTCTCGCTCAAGTAAAAAACATTTAGAATTATATATATATATATATATATATATATATATATATATATATATATATATATATATATTAGGGCATGACACGTGCCTAAAGGCACGGGTGCAAAAAAAAAATGTAAAATATACTCATTTGTTTATACAATATTCCCCGCATGTTTTATTTAAAATCAACAATAATTAACAATTATATACCATTATCCAATAACCTAGATATTCTTCTAATAAAATAATAAACAATTAAGGTAAAAAATATGTACTATCAGTTCAAATCAAATTACTATTTTTTTAGAAAATGATTTTTTTTTTTGTGCAATTGGTACATAAGTAACAACTGAACATCAACAATAATTAACAATTAAATAACAATATCCAATAACCCAGATATTCGATTAATAAAATAATATAACAATTAAGACAAAAACATGTACTACCAATCTAAATCTCATTACTGTTTTTTTTAGAGAATGATTTTTTTTGTACAATTGGTACATAAACAACAATCGAGTCCTAAGTTTGTTTACTTTTGGCCATGAATTAAAGATAATAATAAAAAATCAAAATCAATCATAAATAAGTAATACTCCATCAAAACACACAATGCAACTGAAAATTACCGATATTGCTTCGAGTGTGATTAAGTGAAATTGTCGCGGACATGTGATATAATTGTCAAATAATTGAGAACAATCAAAAATGAAAATTTACATTAATGACGTAATCATGGTGCATAAAATTAGATTCAAACATGTTCAACCAATAAAAACCATAAAAATAGTTTGATAACCAAAATATTCACACTCATTCGGAAGAACATTCTCTTTTCCCTTCTTTTTTCCTTTACAATTTGCATCTTTATTTTGCAGGGCCAATTGTTTATCCTTAAAAGAATGAACTGTAGAATCGCAAACATTTAAAAGAATATTTAAAGCAACTATAATTTAAATCAAACAAATATAAGGTGCACATTTCATTTTAAACCTTCTACTTAAGCTTAACATTTATTAACTCCATTTCCTAGGTTTGTCATTTTCAACAACTAATTCAATTCTAAAATTATTACCCAAGGATGATCAACCCAAACGATTTCCTCCAACTAGTTAGTTAGCTGCAAGAAAGTATGAAAAGAATTATCAAAGTTAACAGTTCTGTAAGCATTGTTTACCCAAGGATGATCAACAATCAATTATTCATTTATATATGCTAATTATACTTGGAAATATGTTTGTTCATAGTGCTGGGGCTAAACATCAACCGGGCTTGCAATTTTGCATGGGGTGCATGTCCTAAAGAATCAAGCAAGGGTTCAAAGCTAAAACAAATACATGTTATTTTTTTTAACATTTCATTAGTGTTCATTCGATAAAAAATATTTATTGTTGATAAAAAAATATATGACATGAAGTAACAATTGAACAATAATAATTAGTTTATTAAGATCCATTTTTGTCATTAATGTTGACCTTGTTTGTTTATTTCTAATGAATGCATAATTTTGGAAGAGCAATTTATGAAAAATCCGAGTAACCTCATTGAAAATAATTATTTTATTTGTCTATTTACAATAAGATGCAAGTCAACGTTAGAAAAATTGAATCTGTTATGATGTTTGTTGGATCATCATTCACAAAGATAAAAGAAAAATCACTAGATATCAATATACTTGCTTGTTTGAAAATTTAGGTGGCGTTTGGTAACCGTTTCTGTTTCCATTCTAGCAGTGGGATGGGAATAAGATGGGATGAGATGAGAATTTTGTTTTCTTTTTGAGAGTAGAATCGCGTTTGGTAACGATAATTTTTTTTTTGTTTTAGGAAGGGAATTGTGTTTGGTAACGATTTTATCCTAAAATCTTTTTTTTTTTTTTTTTTTTTTTTTTTTTTTTCTGTTTTGGCCTGACGGCGGTGGCTTCGGTGTCGGCACCGGCTTCGACGGACGGCGGTGGCCCCCCCGGCGATGACCAGACGGCGATGGCGCCGGCAACGCCGGCCGGAAGCAATGGCGCCGTCGCCGGCGACGGCTGGAAGTGGCCGAAAAATTTCCGGCCGGACGGTGACCGGCGACAGTTGCCGGAGATGGCGGCGGCGGCGGCGGACGGTGACCGGCGGCGGTCGCCAGAGGTGGCAGGCGGCGGCAGCGGCGGGCGGCGGTTGGCTGGTAGGTGAATAGTTTTTGAGAATGGAATGGGAATAACGAGAAACAATTTTTTTTTGTTTCTCATTTCTTAAGAAAAAAGTGGGCACAATTCTTAAATGGGAATGAAATGGAAACGTAAACAAAAATTACCAAACGCTATTCCCAAACAGAATTCCCAAAAATCTGGGAATGGAATGGAAATTTTTGGAATGGAAATAGTTACCAAACGGGGCCTAAGGATCCGAAAGTGGAGGTAACAATTTGAAAAATAAACAAATTTAGATTTTTTTATTCAAACAATTCGAACTATAATTCAAGTTTTTCAATTGGGGGGATGAAAATCATATTAACCATATTTTAGAAGTAAATGCTGCATTTTTATTTTATTTTTTAAGTTTTTGCTTTTAAAAAAAAAAAATAATGGTGCAGATTAATTTTAAATTCATATGCTCACCTGATAAAGGTCGTTGCAGCAAGGTGTTTGAATTCACTTGCACTTTTTTTTTAATTAGTTGAATACCTTCTTCAACACTGCAATGTACCATCACACAAAGAAAGTAAATATAACTTTAATATTGGACATTTATAAATCTCAGGCCAACTAACCAAGCAAGATTTGGGCAACAATGTAACCGACCAAGATATGGGCAACTAATTTATCAAACAACATTTTTAAGTTTCAAACACATTCACCAACTTCTGAAGGACTAACCAACAAACAGGGGAAAAAAAACCTTTAGGTACACAAAAAACAGAAAAGTAGACCTTCACCTATAGATGTCGATTGAAACAAAACTCAGAGATGTCGATTGAAACAAAACTCCATTTGGAATCTCAGCCAAGACAGTGGTCGGTTGGGGTAAGGACGGGCGATTACCTGTAAAGGGGATTGGCGATGGCGATGGCAACAGCTACGGCTTCAACGCAATGATGTTCTAGCAATAAAGAAGATGGCTTGAGGAGGCAACAACGACGACAGTGTCGACATCCTAAAATAGAATGAAAAAAAAAACATGTATATTAAACATCAATAATAATTAACATTTAAATATAACCACCAACAAACAATATATTTTACAAATATAGCACAATCAATATGCAATAACACAGATACGTGGCTATTAAAATAATATCATAATTAATCATGAGCGAAACAGCCCCACTAAAGTGTTAATGAATCTGTCTTTCAGACTTTTTCTCACCCTCTTGGTATTGCATTTTTTCACGATGGGAGAGTATTAATATCCAAATTTTTAAACCAATATAAATAAATAAAAATATTTTTTTGTGCAATTCCTAGATTTAGCATATATATTGTAATAATTTGAAAAACAAAATTAAAAATTTAAAGAGAAATATGCAGACAAACATAGAATTGAAGGAAAAAAATGTGATTTAGCCTATAAAACAGAAAAAGGAAAACAAAGTTATTTAATCTACAAAGATCTATACTTAAAATCAAATTCAAGTTGCACTCTTCAAAAACTCCAAAATCAACATTACATCATTTTTTAAAAAAAAAAAAAAAAAAAAGTTAGAACAACCCCACAGCTAATTTTTGTTAATCAGTAGTAAACCATACACACTACAAACCCAAACTTGCAAACCCATCTTAACTTCGCAGCACAGTAAGTAGAAGAAGAAGATGATGATAAAAAAAATAACATAAATCTGGTTCAATATGGAATGTAATACCTTTTTTAATGTTTTATTGAATAAATAAACAAAAATAAAATTATTACTTTTCACCTACCATGTTTTTATACCTTTTTGGCCGAAGGAAAAAAATATGAAAAAAAAATTGATTCATGCCAGAAGAAGAAGTTTCTCTCTCTACTGTCTTCATGTTTGAGATTAATCTGAAAAAATAACATAATGAAAATCAATCCCAAAATTAAAATAACACAAATATTCGGCTTCAGAAACGGATGTAAAACAAAAACTGTAAAACATTCCATACTTGTAAAACACTTGTATTAAAAAAACATCTAATGTTATAATCCGTGCCTAAAGGCACGTGTTTTAATTTTATAACATTACCAAACCATCAACTCTTGTTTTTGTAATGAACACGGCATAAACAAACATGATTAATAAGAAATTTTTATATAGACATAATCCCCTTTGTTTATATGACACTCCAATATTTGAAAATTGGACATAATCCTCTTTATTTATTTGACAATCCAAATTATCAACTCATATTTTTAAACAATACAACATTAATAAACACAACCACTAACAATCACGCACAACAATAACTAACATGGTGAACTTTAATAATATGACAAATAATGACAATTAATCATATCTATTATAAACTTAGCAATAATAAGTCCACCACCCAAGACTACTGGAACTTATCTTAATCACCGAGAGCATACTTCTATAGCATAGTTCTACAAGCTATTAATCGATCTATTGCAACATCAACTCCAGTCAGAAAAACTGAACATCCAAGAAGGTTGAACATCAGACAAAGCCTAGCACCTAAAGAAATAATAAAAATAGAAATTAATTAGGAATTAACACTTTAAACCTTCGTCAATCAACATTAGAGAGAGGACGAGAATAAAAATAGTGAGATTTAACTCCCTAGTATTGGCAAAGGAAAAAAAAATGACAACTTTCAACATTATTACAATGATTTTCTATATCCAATGTGCATTATTGATGTTTTTATATGCATGCTATAAAAACAAAATAGTATTTGTAGTGTAAAATGAACTAGATTCAAAGTAGTTGTCATAACTCATAAAAAAAATAAAATAGTATTTGAGCATTTCATGGCCTAAAATCGAATTCAAGAGAAGAATCAATTCCTATAGCTCATAAAGAATCAATTTTTTGGGTCAATTAGAATCAATATGTTGTGGTTGGGGGAGTGAAAGTGTTAAATATTAGTTTATCGATAGTATCCGATTGCATTCTATTTTTATTATCTAAAAAAAGATTAATTATACTTTGCACCCCTATAGTTAGCCCAAATTACACTTTACACTTCAAAAAATGCTTTTGTACCTCTTTTTCAAATTATAAAATGAGACATGAAATGAGAAGGAAAATGCGTACCAAAGCCTTCAGGTCATAACGATTCTCACACAACTTAAGTGGAAAAAATATGTAATGTTAATCCAAATCTGATTGCTTATTTTTTCAAAAACATAAAAAATCAATAATACAACAATAATATCAAACAATTTAGACAATAGAAACTTGAAACTGATCATAAATGAGCAATACTCCATTACAACACCTAGTGCAAGCCGAGTGCAATTAAGTGATTAATAGCTAAGGTGACTATGTCTTGGCCGAAGTAGTTAAAAAATGAAGAAAATAAATTAAAATGTGTTAGAAATTATAAATTTAATTGAATACCTTTTGTCTGAATCCACAGATTTGTAGTCCTCTTGGTTAATTGTACAATAACTCGAGCCAATAGATCTCAATCTTGTATAGTCAAATTCAAATCAATGTTTTGATCTCATAAATAAAAAAATAAGGTAAACTATTTGTTTAATGGCATTGGTACCTTTATGATATGTAAGACAAATTATAACAGGACTTTAGGATAAACGATGTTCGTTGTTGACAGAGAAAGAGAGAGAAATAAGAAATTTAAACCACATATTGATGATCAGTGTATGATGCAATTTGAAGACTTAAACATAAATAATGGAACAAAATTAGACCCTGTAACCCTAAACAAAACAAAAAAAAAAAAAAAAAAAAAAAAAAAAAAAAAAAGAACTGGAAGAAAAACAGGAAAAAAACCTTGGACAATTGAAAAACGGAAACATGGACAGTGAAAAAAAGTGCAAAAACTTGAAAAATAGAAAAAATTACAATCTAAAAATGATTGAGAAATGACAATTTACTTAGACAACATTTAAGCATTGAAGGATTACAAAAACAATGCTCAACAATTGAAAATTAGGAAACCATTATACTAAAACTAATATAACAATAGAACGAAATTAGAACTTGCAACCATGAACTAAACAAAAAAAAAATAGAACTGAAATAGAACCTAAAACCATGACCAAAAAAGAATAAATGAAAGTTAAAAAAACAAAAACTAAAAGAAAAAAAAAATAGACAATTGAAAAATGGAAACATGGACAGTTAAAAAAAAAAGGTGCAGAAACTTGAAAAATAGAAACGGGAAACAGGAAACAGAAACAAAGAATTACAATATAAGATTGAGGAATAACTATTTACTTAGACGTCATTCAAGCATTGAAGAATTACAAAAACACCATTCATAATCCAACACATTCATGGAGATCGAGATAAAACAAACCATTAGTCAGATGACCTACACATTTCAAGGTGTTCAGATAAAGGTAAAACATGAAAAAATTTGAGCAACGAAGTGTACGCCGCTCAACATTATTCTAAAACTAATATAACAATATTCATAATCCATCACATTCATAAAGATAAAGATAAAGCAAACCATTAGTCATATATTCCAATAGCAATAGAGATAATATTGGTTACTAATGCAGGCAAGAGAGAGACACATTTTACCTTAATTGGGGAAAAGGGGAAACATGGAAAAAATTGAGCAACAAAGTGTGCACGCTAGTTGTTCGACTCTTTGCGATCAAGAGAAATTGGACGATTTGTGTGTTTGTAAATCAAGATATATTTAAGTAGTAAGAGTAAAAAAAATAAAGAAATGATTGATAGCGGTAAATCAGCCGTTACCTATCGATGGCGGAAGAAATCAACCGTCACCTTTCGATGGTGGAAATATTTGAATGATCATGAATTTCATTGTTCAAATAGTCTACACACAAACACAAATATAGCTAAAGATTCAAATCAAATTACAAATGATAAACAAAATGAAATGCAAACCAAAGCAGTGAACTGAGAAATAGAAATGAAACCAACGCAGTGGACTCGAATATGATTGCAAACTCAATTTCATGGTGATTTCATGGTTTAATATCCAAAATTGATTTCAATTTCAAACCCAAAATCGACTGTGATTTCAAAATAAATAAATAAATTGATATTAGTAAATATTTTGATTTGAACAAAAAGACTGCGTAGAATGAAATGACTGACGAATATATACACATTTATACCTGGTGCTCCAGTTTCCAACATCTGTACCTCCTCCAATCCCAAGTCCTTCCCAAACTAACTTCAAACACCAAAAAAAACAACACTTTGTTAGTTTGATATTCTATACAAAATCAACCACAAGATATACCAATGAGTACGTGAAAGAATGTATACATTTTGGTGTTGCTTTTGACAACGCTCTGCGCCCATCAAAATCGACTGTGATTTCATGGTCTAATTCAATTTCTCACCACAAGGATCGTGATATTGAAGGTTTTTACTATCGATCGACGATGCTAGGGCTACAGCGGCGAGCTTAGTTGGGAGATTCAAAAACCACCAATCAACTACAACCGACCATTGTCGTGTAAACGCTCGTCGATCTGCATCGCCCTCACCGAGAGGCGTCGTGGTTGTTCCCAAATAGACGAAGAGAGAGAGCGAGATATATACCTAGATCTATGAGTCGGTTGTGGCCTTTGAAGAGGAGAGAGTGAAAGGCGCCGTGGTTGTTGGTTCAGCCGATGGAACTAGCGTCGATGCGGTGGTGGAGACGCCGGTGGCCTTCGATATGGCGGAGAAACAGCGATGGTGAGTGGCGATGGCGACGATCTCAGTGGCGGCTGCAGGCGAGTTGGGCGACGGGGCGAAGAAACGATGAAGGATTAGGAAGCGAGAGAACTGAGAGAGAGAGAGAAAGTGAGTGAACCCAATTTGATCTGTGAGTGAGTAAGAGAAAGAGTGAACAACTGGTCCAATTTGATCTAAGCCCTTGGGTCAAAAGGGATCTAAGGCGAAAAATGTCTCCCATTGATGGTGTTATCTCAGCCCTTAGATATGAGATCCAAGGGCCAAAAATCTCTCCCTCCTAAAAATGTCTTTTGCTACTATAGCAGACATTTTCAAATTAAGATGTAATTTATATTATATATATATGAGAAGTTATCAACTTATATATAGCTGCAGTAATTATTATTATTATTATTATTATTATTATTATTATTATTATTATTAACACCTATACGTGTTAACATATATGTGTGTGTGGGGTTTGATTTGGTTTTCTTCCCTAGAAATGAAACCATTTCAGCTATTTATTTATTTATTTACACAAATATCACTCTTTAAAATAAATAAAATATTAATTATATCGTAAAACTCTTTAAAATTATATTTAAATAACACAATAGTCCCAAAATAATTAAAAGTCAATTTAAAATTAACATTTAACCTAAACAATTATCAAATATTATTTATATAGTAAATTTGTACAACAATCCCAAAAATATTAAATTTATATAAAATAATATTTTCAAAAATATAAATTTTTGGAGAATTACAATATACCCTCTTTAATAAATTTTGTCTTCGAAATTTTGTTTTTAGGAATAACTCAAAATCGCAGGGTCTTTATTAATTATATTATAAAATCTTATATTTCTAAATCCTTCCACTGTGCACTCTGATTATAATAAAAAAATTAATAATGAATTCCAATTTAGCTTTTTATAAGCTCGCAAAAATATCACCACAGGCTTTCAATAGAAATAAACAACAAATTTTTATTAGTAAATAGCAAAAAATATTGTTTAATCCTCTAATTTGTATGACATAAATTCCTATCAGAACATTGCACCTTATGATACCAAATTGTTCTGTCATATGAACATATATCAAAACGAGTTCAATACTCATATGCATGTATAAAAAAAAATATTGCAACAAAATATGAAAATTAGGAAGACAACCTCGCATCAAAATTAAGATAAGGCTAAACAACATATATTCGGATTATATAAATAACACCAAAAGTATTCATATTGTCAAGTATTCCAGTACTCATAACAGTCGTACTACACTCTGACCCTACCTAATAATACTAGTGGACCAATATTTATCTGAATTATTTTACTGGTGTACTGTCTACATAATATAAAAATATTTTATGGATCAAGTATTTTTATTAAAATCTATTTTCCAATAAAATATAGCTACACTAGACAATATCCAAACCCCAACAAAAATATCATCGTAACAGAACAACCAAATTTAAATCAATTGGTTAGCTCACTTGTATATAATAAAATAATATATTTCCTTGTCAGCCATATGATCATTTACCTCACAATTGAGAGTTGTAACGGTATTGTAATCTATCCATCTGTGTCATCTAAAGTAGTTATTTGTGTTAGGGTCATTTAATATTTCCAATAATAGGAGCCACTACCCTGCAGGACTTGTCTGACAGGTAACAACATATATCCACCCTGTAGGACTTACTTGACATGTAATAACATATATCCACCCTGCAGGACTTGTTTGACAGGTAACAACATATATCCACATCTCGCAGAACATACCCTCCTAATGAGAAGACAATTATGACATAGTCGGATAATAAAAATCACTTTCACATTTAAAAATTTACTTGATCAGCGTAACGTTATAAAATAATCCATTGTAATAAACCCTTTTTTTTCTCCATATTTTAGTACAAAACTATAATTTGACAATTTTTATAGAAGACAATAATAAAAAGAATTTATGGACCAAGTATATTTATCAAACATCACTTTTTAAAATATAATATAATACCACACACCAAGACAGAATAAAATTCCACTGCTACCATTGCAATAAAATGATGTTTTTAAAACAACCAATTAAATTATTTTAATATATAATAAAATATCGCACACATATTTTCTTACTAGTCATAGAATTTTTTCACCTCATGATTGGGAGTTGCGACAGTACTGTAACCTGTACAACTGTACCATCTAAGGTGGCTATCAGTGCCAAGACCATTCGATATCTCCAATAGTAGGAGCAACCACCCTGCAGAACTTGCCTGACAAATAACAACATATATCCACCCTGCAGGATTTGCCTGACAGGTAACAATATATATCTATCCTATAGGATTTGGTCACTCAAATGTTCTTGTGATGCAACCATTTGATCATGTTTTTGTTTATACTTTGGTAGAAACAATTTTCTTCTACTTATAAGTGGCAAGATATTTTTAAGCGCTAACAAATTTCCAACTAAACAAAAAAGTCCTGAGTCTCCTCCAAAGAAATGGTGTCTTTTCCATTTTGGTGAATTTTGATTTTCATAGAGTACTATTTCATTCGGTTATCAAGTGATGTAGCAAAAAATGGGAATTGGTATTTTCAGAGAAATTATGATTCTATTGATATGGGCTACGTCAGTTTCATTAAAGAAAACGTAAATGACTTAGCACTAAACTGATGCATATAAAACACATTTACATAACATTTATATAAAAATATTACACATAGCCCCCAATTGAATTTCTACAACATCAATTAAGCTAAAAAATTCAAATTAACATTTCAACTCAAAAATTCAAATTAACCTTTCAAAGTAATAATTGGCTCTGATACCACTTTGTAACGGCCCAGTTTTCTAGGGCCTCCACATAGTTTCTCTATTTGGAGAATTAATACTAAAACCGAATATCCATTATAAATATGAGAAATTTCACAACTACGACGACAGTTATAAATATCGATTTAAATTTTACAATATGGCGACAATAATTATATTCAATTTATCAAGTCAGATTTTACAACGGTAAATATCAACTATAATTATTATAAATAAATTTACACTAAAACTGAATAATCAATATTGTATTTCATAAAACTTGATAAGTTTTACAAATATGGTTTAAACTGCCCATTATTATGCTAAAATGACAAATTAATATAATATAAAATAATAGTAATAACATATTAATATCATTAATATGGCTATTAGGGTAGAATTATATTAATTCTATCTGAATTTAATATCATTTATAAATATAATATCTTAACCATATTTTAATATCAATATAATTTTCTGATATGCAAATATTAGGAATTCAAATATAATTTTGATTATCAAATTTATCGATTTAATTTTACAATAGCAAATAATAAATACAATTATTACAAATTAGAATTTCTAACTCTTTTAATATATGTATTTAATTTATCTATTGTGTGATTTATGTTATTATTATTGTTAAAGTTTAACTGTTAAATTCTATGAAATAATTATGATTATGTCAGTGAATGATAATTATTTATATTACGACATAATATAATACAATTGCATGATATATTATAAATGGTGTGCATATTATTTTTTATATAATTCAACAAATTATAACTATCGTCGTTGTAGTGTAAAATTTAAATTTTTCATATTTGTTTTATACATGTTTATATGTTTATTTGGGATTTGATTGTTATGTGTTTATTTTGGATTAACTTTCGGAGTATTGTAGTACCCTGAAAATTTATATTTTTTAAAACAGTATTTTATATAAATTTAATATTATTGGGACCGTTTTGTAAATTCATAGTATAAATAATATTTGATAATTTTTTGAGTTAAATGTTAATTTTAAATTGACTTTTAAAATTTTTGGAACTATTGTACTATTTAAAGTATATTTTTAAGAGTTTTGAGATATAATTAATTTTTTATTTTTTTTTATTTTAAGAGGGACCTTAGCTTAAATAAAAAAATATATAAATGAATAATGGCCAAAATGATTTCCTTCCTAAGAAAGGAAACCATAATAGACACACACACACACACACACACACACACACACATATATATATATATATATATATATATATATTACTTACTTATAGGTGTCATGTTTGTGTGTGTTTATATATAATAATAATGATAATAATAATAATAATAATAATAATAATAATAATAATAAAAAAAGTTATCTTCATTATATAAGTAATCATTATAATTGAAGGCAAAAAAAAAAAAAAAAAAAAAAGGAATAGCAACAAAGGCGTATGGGTTCGGGGAAAAACAAAAAGAAAAGAAAAAGAAATAGGAGGTGGGAATAGAAACACTAACCAAACGGCACACACGACTCTTTTAATTTGCGGTCAAGGGAAACAAATACTCTCAAATAAATAAGTAAAATTATATCACATCGATTTCGATTTCGAATTTCAGGTAAAATTTCTAACTCTTCTAATATATGTATTTATCCCTATTGTAAGATTTATGTTGTTATTGTTGTCGGATTATAGTTGTTAATTTTCATGAAATAATTATGATTATGTGAAAATTGTGTAAAAATCATGCCTATGTGTTTTATTTATCATATTAATTAAATACACGTATTAGAGGGGTTGAAATTCTACTGAGTATTGGTTCACAACCCTACAGTTTTGATTGCAGAGCTGGTGAGAGTGAAACTGCGTAGTTATATAGAAATTTCTAATTGTAATAATTATATTTATTAATTACTGTTGAAAAATTAAATCGATGAATTCGATAATCATAATTATCGGTGTCACATTGTAAAATTTCTTGGATTTGTGAATAATAAAATATTAGTGACCCAATTATTACACAGGGAATGTCATGGATTCACATATGGGGATTATACATGGATAATCCCGTATAATCATTACCCAATAGAACGTGTAGCGGAGAGAGTTACATGTATGTGAGAGAGAGTGAATAAGTAATAGGTAATTGTGTGTGAGAGAAAGACTTTGAGTTGAAAGAGAGAGAGCTATATTTTAGAGAGGAGAGTTTACTGAATTGCACTTATAGTCCCTTCACCTTATTGAGTTCTTTACATAATAAATATTTTATTTAAAAACAATTTCTGACAACATGGGTGTTTGAACTTATTTACAAACCCCGAGTGTCCCGATGTTCGAAACACCGGGATCTTAGTCCCGGTGTTCTGAACACCAACATCATACAATATTTTTTTATAATTTGATGGTATTGGTGTTGTTAACACTGGGACCAAAAAATGTGGGTCTCCCTTCATGATCAGTAAAGACAGAGAAGACAGGAGAGAGAGAGAGAGAGAGAAGGCCAAGTTTGGTCCCAGTGTTGTTAACACCAGTACCAAACTCACCAAACTTCCAGCAAGACAGAGAGAGAGAGAATCAAGTGGGTTCAATTTTTTAAAGTATTTTTGACACTTTATACCCCTAAAGTTTGACCATTATTTCTTTTATTTATGAATTCAATTGAAAATATTTTTACTTGAATTCAATTGAAATTAAATTCAATTGAAATATTTTTAAAACATGAAATTAAAAATATTTTTAAATATTTCAATTGACTTTAATTCAATTGAAAATATTTTTAATTTCAATTTTTAAAAATATTTCAATTGAATTTAATTTAAGTTGAATTCATGTAAAAATATTTTCAATTGAATTGAATTCAATTGAAATTAAATTAAATTCGATTTAATTTAAAACTATTTTAATTGAATTTGTAAAAATATTTCAATTGAATTGTAACCTTATTTTAAATAAGTTTTCTTTAAAAAAAAAAAAAAAAAAAAAAGACAAAAAAAAAAAGTCTTATTTTTATTAAACAATAAAAGAAATAATGGTCAAACTTTAGGGGTATAAAGTGTCAAAAATACTTTAAAAAAAATTGAACCCACTTGATTTTCTCTATCTCCCCTCTCTCTCTCACTGGAAGTTTGGTGACTTTTGTCCCGGTGTTAACAACACCGGGACCAAACTTGGCCCTCCTATCTCTCTCCTCTCTCTCCTCTCCTCTATGTCTTCGCTGGTCATGAAAGGAGGCCCCCTTCTTTGGTCCCAGTGTTAACCACACTAGGACCACAAAAAAAAAAAATTGTATGATCCCGGTGTTACGAACATCGAGACTAAGAACCTGGTGTTCCAAACACTGGGACACTCAGGGTTTGTAACTAAGTTCAAATACCCGTGTTGTCAGGAATTTTAAAAAAAATATATATATTTATTATGTAAAGAACTCTTCACCTTATTGTAGAATATTTTTCTTTTCTTTTCTTTTTTCAATTTATTCTATAGTTTATTCTATTTTAATTTTAAAATTAATATAAATCTCTTAATTATGTTTTGTCTTGTATTTTAGTTCCATTGTCAATGTTCCATCCAATTTTTTGAAAGCACTAAATAAAATTTTCATCCAATTTTTTGAAAATATTTATGATAAAAAAATTAAATCAAAATTAAATAAAGGAATAATTTTGTCTATTTCATTGAAAAATTAAATGAAAATTTTAATTTCATGCATTTTCAATTAATTTAAATTAAAAAATAGTTTTAATTTTGTTCAAAAGTAAAAATAGGTAAAGTGCATCGTTTTAAAGTGAAAGAGGATAAAGTGATAATTAGACAAAGTAAAGAGGGGATAAAAGGCAATTTACTCATGCCAATTTTGTTTAGTGCTCCCACTCTCGCCTCGTGGAAAAGGAAATTTGATGAGAAAATTGCATTTTTTACCCCTAAACTTTATGATTACTTTTGAATATTTTCTTAGTAAATTGGCATTAAATTGCCTTTTATCCCATCATTAATTTGTCTAATTATCACCTTATCCTCTTTCACTTTAAAAAGATGCACTTTACCTATTTTTACTTTACTATTTTTTTTTCATTTAAATTAACTGAATATCATGAAATTAAAATTTTTATTTAATTTTTCGATGAAATAGACAAATTTGTCCTTTTATTTTTCATGTAGCCAAAAAATCTCCGACACGTGTAACAGCTCCGCACGTGTCAGAAATCACTTCACATTTCTTCAACTACCTGGAAAATTGTGAGTTCTAACAAGGGACACCGGTGTGGTGTCGGTCAAAGAACTTCCAGTGTGAAAATAAGTTAATCCGGTATATGGAGTAAAAATGCACAGTGGTGGCCGCAATTAATCGTCGTCACTTTCACCGCAAGCATACGGGTCAAGTTTTAGTATAGGTAGGGAGAGTAGGGATATCGTGTTCATGGGGATTGGTTGAGAATATCGTCGAGTATCGCGATTATCATAACTCGACTTTATCTAGGCAATAAAAATGGTATTTAATTAATAAATACTAATACTACAATACTAATTTATCTAATTATAATAATATATTGGTAGGGCGTTTATGGGAATTATTGCCTAGGGATCAATATCGTTCACTTAAACGTGTTTGTTTCAATCTATTTTCATTAATGGCGTTCATCCTATCCGACAATCGCTGTATCTATAACTCGCTCACTCCCTCTTCCGAGTGTAAAGCGAACGAATATATGACTTCGCGTTGACATCGAGGTCCCCCTCGAACGTCTTTTCGAACACAAGTCACATGAGTCTCTCCCCAACCTCATCGATTACACACTTTCCAACTCCCTCCTGGGTTATTAGATCGTCGCGTTGTGTTTACCCTAATCCGAATCCGGGGTTACCTTTTTCGAGTGTCAAACCCCGTATTCTCGGTATATCGTAACAAGCATAATAAACAATACAACACAGAAAACACAATCAGATAAACATGAACAACCACTAACAAAACTTCGATGTTATATAAATAACGTTTTCATTAATTCAATCAAGCCCTAGACAATATATGTTTAGCTAAACATGGTCGTGGCCCTATATACAACTAGAAATGAGCTAAACATATACAAACATTGAACCAAACCTAAGAGAAAAAGAGAGAAACAAGGGAACTAGCCGTTTATTTGAAGATCCGACGCTAAAACCTTTTCGAGAATGCTTCTTTCTTCTTCACAACGTGATCTTCCCTTGGTCGAATGGCCTCAAAGCTCTCAAGACTTCCCAAAATGTCTAATCCTTGAAATGGATGAGAAGGGAGGATATATATAGGCTCAAAAATATCCCAAAATATCCTAAATATCTTAAACTGTCCACAGAGGGACCACCGCAGCGGTGGGATTCACCGCCGCCGTGAGTATGTCGGTTCAGAGATTGCCGCAGCGATGGAAAAGGCGGTGAAATTAGAAAACATTCTTCTGTTTCACCGCTTAGGCGGTGAGCTTTCAGCAAGAATTTGTCTTCTCTGCATTTTCACCGCCGCGACGATGGTCTGGACGCCGTCGCGGTGGACTTTTTTCAGAATATTGCCTCCTTGTTTGTTTTTCCACCGTTCTTTCACCGTTCTTGATCCGATTTGACCGCATAAGGATCGTTTTAGTCCCTTTTCACCCCAAATACCATTTTTATGGCAAAAAGAATATAAACGAATTAAAATGTAATAAAACGTACTAAACATACTCGAAAACTAACAAGTTCGGTTTGGAAATAGATAGGTAATTTACACTTATCAAATACCCCCAAACTTAGAATTTTGCTAATCCCGAGCAAAACACTCACACTAAAATAAAAAAACACAATGAAATAACTAACACAAACAACCTAAATATAAACAACCTAAACATAACACTATGCGAGTTTTACATTCTTCTATCGACCAACACATTTTCCCCTCAACAACCCCCAAATATTGCCAAGTTCAGGAGTAACACGCACTATGTGGTGTTCTAGAATTTCGATACTCAATATCAGTAGAAACCATTCTAGATCCATATCAAGTGTGTATGTGAGACATCAAATATATAACTATCGAAACACCGGATTGAATTATTCAATAACTAAGCTCATGACTTAAACCGATAAGGATTAGGAAAACCATATGCTTGACCGGGCTCGATTATCCACTAATGTAGGTTTAGAAATTCAAAGAGATCAATAGGGCTTGGTTCGATTTTTTGGACATTGGCCAAAGGTATCTCAGGATTTGAAAATAGGTGATCGTTATTATTCAACGATACCCGAGGCACAAATGTTTATCGCTATCTCACTCTCGTAACCCCAAACATTTAAAACACAACCCTGAACAAGAATTTAAGAACTTTACACTCACTTGTCAAAAGAAAGGAAAATAAAACTTTATTCACATAGTGTTTTTTATTTTTATTTTTTTTATAACAAACACCACACCCCCAAACTTATTCGATTATTACAATTTAAGGGGTGTGACAGATATGAACAAAAATCGACAAGTGAGTACACTAATACCGAAACAATAGAAAATTCATCCGAACTCCAACCGCTCACTTCAAGTAGCATAAACTAATGCTACTTGATTTTACTCAATTGATATATTTGGCTTAGCAACAATGGTTTGGAAAATTTTAAATTGATATGGTATTTATACGTGTTCAGAATTGAAACGGTTATTGGCTTCAACAGGGTAATGAGGGATAAAATTTTATAAGGTAGCTTCAAAGAAATCAAGCGATAAAAATGAAGGCCTAAATCATGCCTCCGGAATTAACTCACCTATAATTTCACCTCAAGTTTCCCCCAATCAAGTTCTAGATTCCTCAAATTTGTCATGAATTTATTACTAAATAGTCGGCGTCAAATCATTCGAATAGTTATACACTGAGTCTATGTGATCGTGCATTTTAGGATCAGAATGATTTTTACCTAATCGACATGCCAAGCATACAGAACATACATGAATAGGTATTACCCTTGACCACGACAAACAATTAGGGGGTAAGTTCATCATCGGGTAATGGCCCAGATGAATACAAAACTCAGCATGCAACAACAAATACAAACAAACACAAACTAACCTAAACAAACATGCACACGTAAAAACAATAACTTTAAACTACAACTAAAACATACTACATACTACACATCACTCCCAACTTAAAACGGGACAATGTCCATATTAACCTAGTCAGCGATCCCAATGAAAGCATAAAGCATTATAATGAAGACTGGGGTTTAGAACACGTACCTGGGAGGCAAGAAAATCTCGCGTTCGAATCAAGTCGGTTGTGACGAATTTAACTTATTATTTTTTTTTTCCTTGGGGTGCCTCCCAAGAAGCACCTAATTTAAGGTCATCGGCTTGACACGGCGAAGGGCTCATCAAAAAGCTACTTTCACCCGTAGTACGTGTCAAATAACACAACATACGGGTCTTGGTTGTGAACGCCCTCAAGCTTGGCGAAATATGGCATTGTTCGGCTCGGGCTCTCAACAAGATTCTTCTCCTTCTTCTGTGCTCGGTTGGCTTGAATGTAAGGTGCAAATGGCGACGAAGGAAAATTGATCCACATCGGATCCTCATAAATGTGATCATCTTGGATCGACGGAGGCATCAATATTTGGATCTCCAATGGTTGAGAATCATCATCGTCGAGCCATGTTTGGGTTCCCGTCTCATTCAATTTATCGCTAATGAATGCTCCCAAGCTCCTTCCGCTCATCTCCGATTTTTCTTGGTGGCTTTCATAATCAAATGTGGCTTGATCGCCTCTCAGTGCCATCACATATGACTCAGTTTCAATGAAGCAAAATAGCTAACCGATTTGCATCAACAAAGACGTTACGGTTGTATCAATGTCCGCGTGGACCGTCTCAATAAAATCAAGATGATCCTCGTGCTCGTTGATCCAGTCATTTGCTTTCCTCAAGACTCTCTGAGTCGACCCCATGATAGTAGCAAATATTTCCTCTAGATTGGGTGAAGACTTCTCATCATGGTTCGGAGTGTCAATCCATGACGCTGAAGTGTTGTAACTATCCCCCAAGCTTTGATAGCTTGAAGAAGAATTGCAACTTTGATAATCAATTATCGTCATGTCTTCCAATAACCAATAGGCCTCGTCCGCGGTTAATTGGTTAAAAGAGGTAGTACCGCTTCCTTGTTCAACCTAATTTCTTATTGCGGCTTATAACCCATCGAGGAAGTTCAGTAGTTGACACTCCCTCGGGAAATGATGATTCGGGAACCAAAGTAGTAACACCTTGTAACGTTCCCAGGCACAGTATAATGGTTCAGAATCTCGTTGAAAGAACCTAAAGAGGATTTGTCGATGATCCATCTCCAAGTACCTCGTAAACAAAAACAAAACTAAAAAAAGAAATTATAAACAAAACAAATACCTAAATTAAAATCAAGTTATTTACTAACAATATCAATGATAATCTAAAACACAATCCCCAGCAACGGCGTTAAAAACTTAGTGGCCGCAATTAAGCGTCGCCACTTTCACCACAAGCGTACGGATCAAGTTTTAGTATAGGTTGAGAGAGTAGGGGTATCGTATTCACGGGGATTGGTTGAGAATATCGTCAAGTATTGCGATTATCCTAACTCGACTTTATCTAGGCGATAAAAATGGTATTTAATTAATAAATACTAATACTACAATACTAATTTATCTAATTATACTAATATATTGGTAGGACGTTTATGGGAATTATTGCCCAGGGATCAATATTGTTCACTTAAACGTGTCCGTTTCAATCTATTTTCATTAATGGCGTTCATCCTATCTGACAATCTTTGTATCTATAACTCGCTCACTCCCTCTTCCGAGTGTAAAGCGAACAAATATATGACTTCGCGTTGACGTCGAGGTCCCCCTCGAATGTCTTTTCGAACGCATAGTCACATGAGTCTTGCCGCAATGTCATCGATTACACACTTTCTAACTCCCTCCCGGGTTATTGGATCGTTGTATTGTATTTACCCTAGTCTGAATCCGGGGTTATCTCTCCCAAGTGTCAAACCCCGTATTCTTGGTATATCGTAACAAGTATAATAAATAATACAACAGGGCAAACACAATCAAATAAACATGAACAACCACTAACAAAACATCGATTTTATATAAACAACGTTTTCATGAATTCAATCAAGCCCTAAACAATATATGTTTATCTAAACATGGATGTGACCCTATCTACAACTAGAAATGAGTTAAACATATACAAACATTCAACCAAACCTAAGAGAGAAAGAGAGAAACGAGAAAACTAGCCGTTTATCCGAAGATCTGACGCTAAAACCTTTCCGAGAATGCTTCCTCATTCTTCATAACGTGATCTTCCCTTGGTTGAATGGCCTTGGAGCTCTCAAGACTTCCCAAACGTCTAACCCTTGAAATGGAGGAGAAGAGATGAGATATATAGGCTCAAAAATATCCCAAAATATCCTAAATATCTTAAACTGTCCGCAGAGGGACCGCCATAGTGGTGGGATTCACCGCCACGGTGGTGAGTATATCGGTTCAGAGATCGCCGCAACGGTGAAGGAGGCGGTGAAATTGGAAAACATTCTGTCGTTTCATTGCCTAGGCGGTGATCTTTCAGCAAGAATTTGTCTTCTCTGTATTTTCACCGCCGTGGCAATGGTCTGGACGCCGCGACGATAGACTTCTTTCAGAATATTGCCTCCTTACGTGTTTTCCCACCGTTCTTTCACCGTTCTTGATCCGATTTGACCACATAAGGATCGTTTTAGTCTCTTTTCACCCCAAATACCTGTATTATGGCAAAAAGAATATAAACAAATTAAAACGTACTAAAATACTCAAAAACTAACAAGTTCAGTTTGGAAATAGATAGGTAATTTACACCTATGACACATACTGTATTGTATTGATTACTAGTGATTTCTACATTTTAGTGCTCTCTCTCCCGGTGGCAAAGGAAATTTGATGAAAAATTTATATTTTTTACCCCTAAACTTTATGATTACTTTTGAATATTTTCTCAGTAATATTTTTTTAATATACTTTTTCATTACTTTCAATTAATATTTTTGTTGTAACTGAAAAATATATTAAAAATATACTAAAATATAACTAAAAATACTTTTAAAAAAATAGTTACATGTAACTAAAAAGTGCACTAAAAAATTATTACATGTAACTAAAAAAAAAAACCTAGCAATGGAAGCAATAGGTGACACTAGTGACCAATGATGCAAACCTTAATTATAAGTATTTGATTAGAGATATAAAAGAATATCGACTATGGAACTAAAATACAAGACAAAACAGAATTAAGAGATTTATATTAAATTTAAAAATAAAATAGAATAAATTATATAATACATTTAAAAAAATATTCTCCAATAAGGTATAGGGACTATAAGTGTAATTTACTAAACTCTCCTCTATAAAATATAGCGTTCTCTCTCTCAACTCAAAGTCTCTATCTCTCACACACAATTACTAATTACCTAGTCCATCCCTCTCACACACATGTAACTCTTTCTCTTACTATCTCGGGTGATTGGGAATTTCTTCATGAAGAGGTGGTAACTTTTCTGCTTTGGTGATTGGGAATTTCTTCCTGAAGTGGTGGGGCAGCCCTCAATTGTGCCGAGGCACTTTAGTACCCCAAGTAATTTTACATCACTCACCTAACAGTCTGTTTCTTATTTGAAATTCTCTTTAAGTGATATTTTTTTCTCTTTTTGGTGATTTCAAATGTAGTTGACAGTGCTTGTCGAAACCTTGGCCTTACTTCAAAAATCAAGGAAGAATTTGGAAGATTGCTGGTCCCAGCAAAACGTTCATACAACGAAATAACTTATCGCCCATTGACAAGCCTGAAATGGATCTTTCCAGCTTTAGTGAATTGGCTGAACTTAAAATTGGCACAAAAAAAAAAAAAAAAAAAACTAGCTAAGAGGCTCGCCGAGAAGACTAGTCAATCATCAACTCAGCCTACTGCTGCTAATCCAACAATTTCTTAGCCTTCCGAACCTCTTACCATCCTTACAGCTTGTCATGCTAATCTGGATGCTGAAGTGTCAGATAATGACTCTCAGCCTTTGAGTATTCACAGGCGGAGATTAATTTCGGTCACAGTTCCAAATCTGGTTGCTCTTAGTGAGCAAACACATGAAGAACTAGAATCTACTTCAAAATCAAAAGATATCCTTGTCGTCGACCCTCCTTCCATTAGCTGTCTAACTTCTCCAGCTCCTGCCCCCAGTCAGAGAACTTTTAGTGGGCAAGGTATGACAAAGCAACAAATGCTCCAATTGATTGATGAAGTTGGACCTTCTATCCTAGGTCGACATGCCATTTTTGATAATGCTATCAAAGTACTTTATGAATAGTCCTAGGATAAAGGCAAGAAGAGGATTAAAGGTCGGAACAGGCCTAAGATTTTTCAAATGGTAATTTGTGCTCTCCTCCAAGTAACTATATATTCTTTAATTAATTTTGCCAAAATGTTTGGTTAACTGCCTTATTAATGATTCTATTGTTGTAGTATATGCACATATCCTCTGCCTTGGTCAACTGTGCTGAAGATGAGAATGAACTGGACACCTAGCTGATGCGTTAAATGATTGAATTCAATAAGCTGGCGGCGAAGAACCAAGCCCTGGAGAACAAGAAGCTGAGCCTTGCTATCGATTTTGCATTGGCTATATCTTCTTAGGAGCAATATAGAGTAGAACTACATTCTTCTAATGAACAAAGAGAGGCTCTTCAAAAGAGTAATGCACTCTTCTGCTCAAAGAATAGCGAGCTCAGGTCACAAGTCACAACTGTCATAGAAGAGTGCTCGTCTTTAAGGGAAAATGCTCGCTCCTTGTCTAATGAACTTGTATCAACTCGCCTAATAATTAAGAAGAAGAATGTTGATCTTAAGGAAAGAGATGTTTCCCTCCAGACCAAGGACAACGCCCTTCAAAAAAAGGAGACCGTCTTTCAGCAGCTTCAATCTGAGAATGATCGCCTGAAAGCAGAGCTGTCTGCTACGATCAATAAAGCCAAAAATGACACTAAAATTCTTTGGCAACACTTCAAGGGTGAGTCAAAGAATTTTTAGGAGGCCGGTTTCTCTTACTACCTAAGGCGAATTGCAGAATTTCCTAAATTGGATATTTCCTTCTTGGCGGCGGAACTTGAAGACAGACCGGGAAGAGAACACGCTGAGAAAGGCGAGGATGTGATTGTTGAGGTTGATGAAGAATTACCAACACCAGCAACTGAGGTGCTAGTGGAGAGCTTAGCACAGAACCTGAACCAAACCTTATTGGCTGACATTACTGCCGTGCTGCCAGGAGATCAACCAAACGTCACCGATCAGAGCTCCCTGAACAATTTTCCTATCTTTTCAATTTTACGTTTTGCATGTCTGTAATTAATTCTCAGTAATGATCATACTTTATTATCATAACCTATGTTTGAACAGTATCCGCCGTTTTAAATTTCGAGGATTTTGTGATAATTGCAGTACGTTTTTTATCAATACACGTCATTCACATATTTAATGCGTACTTTTTTACACTTCACTTTCTTCTCTCTCTTCATTTGTTTATCTATTTAAATCCAAGGAGAGGGCTATCATTCTTCACGCTTCCAAAAATTCCCCCTTACATCAAACTTAGGTTTTTCAAGAATCCTTTCTCTTTTCTTTTTATCTCTAACAGTCATGGGATCCACTAAATGGATTAACCCTTCTGCCAACGCAAGGATTCAAATAGAGAAATGTAACAAAATCGAATTAGGGGAATGTTTTCATTTCTTGATACTGACAGCCAAGAATGCTAAAGAGGAACATCCACGCTTACGTGCTCTTAAGGAAGCTTCTGCAGTTTTCGCCACCATGGAAGCAACGCATTTTCAGGCCATCTCTCATTATTTCGAATTGAAGGATGAACTGAAAGATGTCGAGAGGAGCAAGAAAGATTTAACTGCCGAATTCAACTATCAAAATCTCTTTGCTGATTTCATAAAGGTCAAGCGGGACAAACTCTTGGAGAAGAATGAGCAAAAAATGGGGCAAAAATCCATGATCTGATCAACAAGCTCAACCAATATGAAGAGCATGCATTTTATTTCTCTAACTTAGATTCATAGGATCTGGGTTCGCCCACTTCTCCAGAGTCGGAATGAAGCTTCTCTCTCAACACCGGATGAAATGAAGAAGAAAAATCTTTTTTTTGTTTTTTTGTTATGACATTTTTTATTTTATTTTGAAAGAATAGTCTTATTTTTGTTCTTGAGAAAATTCTTTTTTTTAACTTGTACCCCATTTTTGGACATGATTGAAAAAATATGGGGTTCTTGGTATAATCTTGACTCTGACTTCTTGCTTTCTTGTTGTTCTCTAGCATATTCGAGTTTACCCCTGTGTGCCCTCCTTCATAACTAGATTAAAAAAGTTAAATTAGTTATGAACTATATGCATGATGAAAGAATATAATTCCTTAATAGTTGCTAAAATGTCCATAAAATAACCAGTCTTAAATTGACTAATTAGGCAGGTTTTCTTGGTATTTCTTATTAACAGACTTAGTGATGAAGTTTTCCAAACGGTAGGTAACTCAAATTGTGTCAACCAAAATTTATCCAATCTTGAGCAGAAAGTAGAAGTGCTTATTTAAAATCAATCAGTTGATGCTGGGCTAAGGTGCTATGATGACATGCTCAATCCTAGTTCAAATTGCCGTTTAGCGAACCCAATTGGATGCTGAGCTAAGGCACCCTGTAGAGTATTGTGCTTACATGCTCAGTTAAACCCTATGTTGGTGAACTTAATTTATGCTGGGCTGAGTTGCCCAGTTAAATGCTGAGCTTACATGCTCATTTAAACTCTGAGTTGGAGAACTCAGTTGTTTGCTGAGTTGAGTTGCCCAGTTAAATGCTGAGCTTACATACTCAGTTAAGCTCTAAGTTAGACAACTCAGTTGTGTGCTGGATTGAGCTGCCCAATTAAATGTTGAGCTTATATACTCAGTTAATGTAATGACCTAACCCGGTTTCCCAAGGCCGAGAACGGTTTCTCCTATAGAGAATTTCCTAAACCTAAAATCGACTCGTCGTTTTCTCAATCTACAATATGCGTTAAGTTTTACATCAATTCGCAATATTCCCGTTACCGACTTTACGTAGGAAATTATTAAGCATGAAAATCACCATTTTTGAATACAATCAATTATATTCAACTAATTGTATTACCCGAAATATTCCATACATTAAAATCGAGAGAAATATTTTACAACAACTACGATAATTATAACTACTGTTTTCTCCGATTACAACAATAAATAATAATTACAATTATTACAACTCGAATTTCAAATAAATTCTTCTCTCTCTCATTTTCTCTCAGCCGACCCTGCAATCCAAACATTATAGGGTTGTGAGTTAACGCTCAGTAGAACTTCAACCCCTCTAATATGTGCATTTAATTTAATATATCACATAACACCACATAAACATGCTCGTCACATAAATACAACGCATAAATCACATAGGAATGCTCATCACATAATTCCCGCATCATCCAACATATTTCACATAATTACGACAGATAAAATATTGCAACAATATACTAGATAATTTCCATATACTTGCCAACGAGACAATTAATCACAGTTAAATGCATATACTAAGAGTGACAGGAATTCTACCTCTCCCGGATTTTCCACCGGCATCGAAATTGGATTTTTGGATTTTAATGGGGTGGTTTGTGTATTTTCCCCATTTCTTTTTCTTTTTCTTTTCTTTTTATTTTTCTTCTTTTCCCGTTTCTTTTTCTCCCGCTTCTGTTTGCATTTGGGTTCGCCGCCGATCAAGCCCTGTCGTCCCACCAACCGAACACACGCACCACTGGACAAACGAACCCACACACTTCCACGTCTACCCCCATGCACACCCACCATCTGCCCACACGACATACACAGTAACACACACACATACACACACACACGCTGCTCTCTCTCTCTCTCTAACTCTACACTCCACTTCGGCGATCACCACCCTTAACAACCATACACACATACACACAACTAAAACACACACACAGCTACACACATGCACTGCCGATCATCCGCACACACAATGTCAAAAACAGAGCACACACACATAACCATCAAACCCACCTTCTCTCTCTCTAACTTTCCAGCCAACTCCGGCGACCACCATGCACACTGATTACACACGTACACACCCAGAACAAATAAACACACACAAAACCACATACAAACTCCAACGACAACGATGACAATCAAACACACACCACCGCCACCTCCGTCGACGAAACCCACTGACCAAACTCACCACATACACATACACAGCATCACACACACACACGACGAACATGTGACAACCCCACGCCACAGGACGATCGACGCCCACCGACCCCCACACCGTCAGACGTTCTCTCTCTCTCTCCTTTCGTTTTCTCTGTTTTTGGTTCCCTGATTTTCTGATTTCTGCTCCTTCCTTTTTGGTTGAAGATCACAATTGCATGGGTATTTATATGCATGATTTGGGTGGATCAATTTGATCCTAGCTTGCCACGTCAATCGGATCTCGATCCTTCCTCTCCCTTCTCAGTTCTCTAGCTGTCTTCACGGCACACACACGCACAATATATATATATATATATATATATATATATATATATATATATATATATATATATATATTATAGAAATTCTTTTGATCAAAATACCCTTTCCTCACCCAATTTTCTTAAAATTTCATTTTCGGACCAATTTTCACATTTAACACTTTCTTAAATTGCAATTTCACCCAAAAAAAATTTAATTCAAAAGTTAAATGCCAATTTTGGATTGAATGTTTTCTAAATTTGAAAATTGACCCCAAAACTTTTTAAATCAAAATAATAAATTACGCCACCTACCCCGTTATTTTTGAAACATTTTAAAATACGACTTAAATAAAAATCAGGGTCTTATAGTTAAACTCTAAGTTGAGGAACTCAGTTGTTTGTTGGGCTGAGCTGCCCAGTTAAATGTTGAGCTTACATGTTCAATTAAGCTCTGAGTTGGAGAACTCAATTGTTTGTTGGGCTGAGCTGCCCAGTTAAATCCTGAGCTTACATGCTCAGTTAAACTCTTAGTTATAGAACTCAGTTGTTTGCGGGGTTGAGCTACCCAGTTAAATGCTGAGTTTACATGCTTAGTTAAAATCGGAGTTGGAGAACTCAATTGTTTGCTAGGCTGAGCTGCCCAGTTAAGTACTGAGTTTATATGCTCAGTTACTTGTTGTACACTTACTTTGAATCATTAAGTATTTATGAAATTCCAAATCGTAATAATGCAAAGTCACAAACTTGAGGGAGAAAAACTTACTTCCTTTATTTAAAGTGTTTTCTCAAAAACAAAGAGAATTATTTCAAAATATTGAATCAACAGAATTTCAATTTAGAAGTTTAGGAATTCATACGAAATACTTGCGCAGATGAGAGATGTTCCAGGGTCTTGGAATAGCTACTCCATCAAGGTCTTCAAGCCAATAAGTTCCTAGCTTGTTTACTTTGGTGACATGATAAGGGCTTTCCCAGTTTGGAGCAAGTTTTCCCAAGCAAACTTCTAGGGGATGAGGCATTACCCGCCGAAGTACCAGGTCTCCAATAGCAAAGTATCTTGGATGAACTGCATGATTGAATATTCGCATCATCCTTGACTTGTAAGCTGCCATCCGCAATAGTGCCCTGTCTTGCTTCTCTTCCAACTGGTCCATTTCTTCTCGTATGAGTTCTTCATTCTTCACCAAGTTAACCGTAGCATCTCTTCTGGTTGATATCCCTATCTCTATTGGAACGACAACTTCAGTTCCATAAGTTAAGGAGAAGGGTGTTTCTTTAGTTGTAGATGTCGGGGTGGTACGGTGGGCCCATAAAACTCTAGGTAGTTATTCTACCTACTTTCCTTCGGCATCGTCTAATAGTTTCTTGAGAACCTCTTTGATAGAGTGGTTTGTCATATCTGCTTGTCCATTAGCTTGAGGATACACTGGACTGGACGTCTGGTGTTGTATCTTCAAGTCATTGTACATCCAAGCAACTTTGCCACCAGTAAAGGGTGTCCCATTATTAGAAATGAGAAAAGTTGGTATACCAAAACAACTAACGATATTTTTCCAAAGAAAAATTTTCATTTCATTTTCTCCCACAGTTGCGAATGCTTTCGCTTCCACCCATTTGGTGAAATAATCAATTACCACCAATAGGTATTTTTTGTTTCCATGAGTTGGTGTAAACGGACCCTATACATCCATTCCCCACTGAACAAATGGCCAAGGACTGATTATTGGAGTTTGTCGTTGAGCAGGAACTTTGATATCGTTGGAGAATCATTGACATTTATCATACTTTCTAACGTACTCTTGTGCGTCAGCACGCATGGTTGGCCAATAATACCCCACTCCTAGTACTTTGTGTACCAAAGTTCTACACCCTTGGTGGTTCCCATAAACTCCTTCATGTATTTCTTGCAGAACATAGTTTGCTTCTTTGGGTCCTAAACAAAGTAACAATGGCTGAGAAAAATATCATCTATACAATTTATCATTGGTTAACACATACCTAGATGATTTGTATAAGACCTTCCTGGCAGTGTCATTGTCTTCTGGTAAGATTCCTTCCTTCAAATACTGAACTAAAAGAGTCCGCTAGTCTAGTTCGTGATCCAACTGGCCTATATATGCACATTGGCTAGTTGGGGTTATAACCGAAGGTTGATCAAGGAACTCCACCACTTCAGATGTCTGATCCATCCCCAAAGTGGAAGCTAACACTGACAGAGCATCAACCCCGGTATTCTCAATTCTTGGGATGGCCACAAAATTGCTGCTCTGGAATAAGGAGGCTGACTCTTTGCCTTTTTCAGCATAAAGTCGTAACCTTTCTCCATTAATAATGAACAACCCGTTAACCTGGTTAACCATCAGTTGGGAGTCTAATTTCAACTCCAAATATTGGGCCCCCATCTCCCTTGCAAGAGTCAACCCAATAATTACAGCTTCATACTCCACTTCGTTGTTAGAGGTCTGAAAACAAAGTTGCACGGCTTTTTGAAGCCGATCTCCTTCAGGCGTTTGCAAGACTATTCCTACACTACACCCCTTCATATTTGAAGATCCATCAACCCATAACTTCCATAGGGCAAGAGAAGTAGCTTCTTCATTCAATGGAGGGGTCAGCTTAGGAATGAAATCAGCCAGAGCTTACCCCTTGATAACTGCCCTAGGCCTGTACTTGATGAAGAATTCACCAAGTTCCATAGCTGATAGGTGTAAATTACCCTTATATTTTCAACCCGAATTTGTTAGTTTTCGAGTACGTTTATAGTTATTTTTATATGTTTTAATATGTTTTTATTCTTTTTGTATTAAAACAGGTGCGTAGGGTGAAAATATATGAAATCGGAGCATAAATGATCAATTCGTATCGAGAACGGTCGGAGAACGATGGAAAAATGAGCAAGGCGGCAAGATTCTGCAAACAAGTCCACTGCCACGGCGTCTAGACCAGTGCCATGGTGGTGAAGATGCTGAGAAAGAACAAAGGCCACTGACGGACCAGCGCTGCAACGATGAAGAAGTAGAGAACAAAATAAGCTACTAACTACCCAGCGCCGCGGCGGTGAACCAACAGAAAGTTTTTCCAATTCACCGCTGTCTCCATTGCCTCAGCGAACCTTATCCAACATACTCTACAGCCGCGACGGTGACGGCGCCAAAAACTTGGTAGCCGCTAAATAAGCGCTGTCACTTTCACCACAAGCGTACGGATCAAGTTTTAGTATAATGGACCTTTCAGTCGGGTATCATATCCACAAGGATTAGTGTCGTTACTATCGAGTACCGTAATTATCATAACTCGACTTTATCTAGGCGACAAAAATGTAATTTAATTAACTAATACTAATACTAAAATAGCTTAATTTAATCTATACTAATACTAATATTAATATGAGATAGTTTTGAGAGAATTGGTTGTCTAGGGATTAGTTTCATTTACGAATATGTGTTTAGTCTCGTTTTAGTTTATGTTGCCGGTGTTCGACTTATCCGACAATCTCGGTATCTAAAACTCCTCCGCCACCTCTTCCGAGTGTAAGACGGGAGATATAACACAACTTCGTGTCAATAAAGAAGTCCCCCTCAACGTCTTAACGACCCTAGGTTGCGTGAGTCTTGCCCTAACCTCATTGATTGCACACAAAACCTCAATTCGTAAACTCTCTCGCCACCTCTCCCGAGTGTAAAATGAGGATTTGACGTGACTTCGAATCAACGAAGAAGTCCCCCTCAGTGTCTTAATGACCCTAGGTCACGTGAGTCTCACCCCAACATCATTGATTCTGTGCGTTGTGTTTACTCTATCGACAATCTTAGTTCTAAAACTCCATCGCCACCTCTCTTGAGTGTAAAACGAGAGAATACATGACTTCGAATCAATAAAGAAGTCCCCCACAACGTCTTAATGACTCTAGGTCGCGTGAGTCATGCCCCAACGTCATAGATTGTCCACAATCCTAACCCCGACTGGGTTATCGGATCGTGGCGTTTGTTTATTCTAATTAGAATCCGGGATTTGTCAAATCTCGTATTCTCGACATATAAATCTAAGCAATATAAATAAACAATACGGCATACACAATTAACATAATGAGGAACAATCGCAAACAAAACACAAACTCAACTAAACAACGTTTTCATAAATTATATTAATAATCCCTATAGAACCTATGTTTAGCCAATGAGCATAACCACGTATACAATGTAAAATGGCATAAACATGATCAACAACTACCAAAATGAAGAAAACAAATAGAAGAAACGAGCGACTTAGCCAAGATCCGAATAATAGTCGCTAGAACCGTCGAACGATCGCTTCCCTCTTCATCCTCCACCTCGGGTTGAGAGCTCTCCCTGAAAAATCCCTGATCCTACTCCTAAAATATGGCCTAAGGCCTTAGGGGCCGAAGAAGTCTGAAGAAAGGAGGAGAAAAGGGTATTTATAGGCTCAAAAATATCTAACAAAATATCTTAACTGCACAGAGGCCACTGCCACGGCGGTGGAGTATGTCGGTTAAGGTTCGTCGAGGCGATGGAGACAGCAGTGGATTGGAAAAACTTTCTGCTGGTTCACCGCCGCGGCGCTGGGTAATTAGTAGCATATTTTGTTCTTAGCTTTTTCACCGCCTCAACGTTCGTTCGTTAGTGGCCTTTGGTCTTTCTCAGCATCTTCACCGCCGCGGCGGTGGGCTTGTTTGCAGAATCTTGCCGCCTTGCTCATTTTTCTACCATTCTCTAATCGTTCTCGATACGAATTAATCGTTTATGCTCCGATTTCATATCTTTTCACCCTACGCACCTGTTTTAATACAAAAAGATTAAAACATATTAAAACATATAAAAATAACTATAAACGTACTCGAAAACTAAAAAATTCGGGTTGGAAATAGATAGGTAATTTACACCTATCAATAGCCCATTTCATCAAATGACCAGAAGCTTCCGGCCTATGCATAACTGCTTGGAGTGGATATGAGGTCAGCACATTAATGATATGCGCTTGGAAATATCGTTTGAGGTTGGGAGCTGCTGCAACTAGAGCTAAATATAGCTTCTCCAACTGCGTATAACGAGTTTCTATTAAGATTAATGATTTTCTAATATAGTACACTGGTCTTTGCCCTCCTACGAGCTCTTGGACCAGAGTAGCACTCATTACCACAAGTGATACTGCCAAATAGAGATGCAACTCTTCTCCTGGATTTACTTTGGCCAATGTCTCTACTGAACCCAAGCATTCTTTGATTGATTGAGAGGCACGCTCACAGTCATCATCCCACCGAAAGGTTTTATTTCCCCTCAAAATTTTGAAGAAATGAGCACACCTATCAGTAAATTTTGAAATGAATCTGTTCAGTGCAGCCAATCTACCAGTCAACACCTGAACTTCTCTTATAGTTGCAAGAGATTTGAGATTTTTGACATCCTCTATCAGCCCGGAATCCACCATTATGCTGGATTAGTTAACCATAAAACCCAGGAACTTGCCTGGTGAAACACCAAAAACACATTTCTCTAGATTCAGCTTCATATTGTACTTTCTCAGCACAGCAAAAGCCTCGGCTACATGGATAAGGTGATCCTCCTGCTTGGAGGTTTTGATGAGCATATTGTCTATGTAAATCTCCATAGTGTTTCCGATTTGATTTTGGAAAATACGGTTCACTAACCGCTGATAAGTAGCTCCTGCATTTCTCAAACCAAATTGCATTACCTTGTAACAGTAAGTGTCTTTTGGTGTAATAAATGATGTCCCTTCTTCATCCTGCTGGTCCATACGAATCTGATTGTAGCATGCATAAGCGTCTATTATGGTCAAGCGTTAGTGCCTCGCTGCAGTATCGACCATCTGGTCTATCCTTGGCATTAGATAGCAGTCTTTTGGGTATGCTTGATTGAGATCAGTGAAGTCCACACACATCCTCCATTTTCCATTCTTCTTTTTTACAAGAACTGGATTAGCCAACCATCTTGGGTACATCACCTCCCTTATGTCAGTAATGGAGAGCAGTCTTTTCACCGTGGCTTCAATCACTTGTTCTTTCTCAAGACTGAAGGTCCTCATTTTCTGCTGGACTGGAGGGTATGACCTAGAAACATCTAGGCGATGTACTACAATGTTCAGACTGAATCCTTCCATATCTTTGGGAGTCCAAGCGAAGACGTCCAGGTTCTTTTGGAGCAGCTCGCTAATCTCTCTGGCCTCAGTTTGGCTTAATGATCCTCCAATCATAAGCTTCTAAGTTCTTCCATTAAAGGCGATCTATTTCACCTGCTCGGCGAGCTAAATTATACTCGTGTGTTCCCTGAAATCATCAATCTCTTCTACCGAGCTTGCCAGTAGAATTGCTCCCTGGACTTTCTTTGATTGTTATAAAGGCGTACTCCTGCACTTTATCGCTATGGAAAAACACTGCCTTGAATCTACTTAATCACTTCTAATCACAGCCACAGAACCATCCCTTGCGTACTTGACACACTGCTGGTATGTCGATGCAACCGCCCTCATTGCATGTAATCATGGACGCCCTAGAATCGCATTGTAGCGTGACACTGAGTCAACCACCATAAACTCTGTGGCTTTTGTGTATCCCCGTTCCTCCTTGTCGGAAGTGACGGATAAAGTGATTTTCCCACATGGCGATGTGAGATCGCCATTGAATCCCATCCCACCATAACAGTTTGTGTGGAACTCATATCTGAACTTGGTATTCCTATATGCTTCAAAGTACTGACAAACACAATATTAGCAGAACTACCATCATCAATTAGGATTCGTCTTACTTGAAAGCTGAAGATCCATAGAATTATGACTAGGGCATCCTCATGTGGGTGAACAATCCATTTGCAGTCATCCTCCGAAAAAGTAATAACTAGTCCTAGATTCGTCGTCACCGTCATGGCTTCTCCGAAGCATCGCTCCAAAGCGGCTTCACGGACCTTCCTTTTTTGTTCTCAATTGGATTCTCCAGTGATTGGCCCAGTAGAATTTATCATGAAGATTACTTCACATTTCTCTCTGGGATGCTTTTCATTCTATTCCTTCTCGCGACGTTCTTCGCAACGACCCTCATTTTTGGGTCTCTTCTTATCCCTTGGGCGTTCTTGTAAATAATCGTGCAGTTGACCCATGTCTACTAAGTGCTTGATCTCCTTTTTTAGCTCTCAACAAACATCCGTATCGTGACCATGATCCTTATGGAAATCACAATACTTGAATTTATTCTTCCTGTTGGACTTGGTCGTCTGCCTGGAAGGCCACTAAATTTCTTCAGAGGCACGTATCTCATGCAAGATCCTTGAGATCGGCATTTTCAGACCAGGTAGGTTTGGATCTTGACGGGCCTCTGATCTAGAATTCGAACTCCTAACTCGTTCCTTATGCCTATCAATCGTACTGACCTTTACCTTGCCGCCATCCTTCTCACTCTGCCTGGGATGATCTTTAAAAGATCCCCTGTCTTCTATGGCGAGCTTGACATCCTCTAGTTTCATGTAGGGTTTGACTTTTTCCATTAACTCTAGCATGCTCTGGGGACTCTTTTTGGTTAAAGAGTCCTGAAAACGCCCAGGACGCAACCTTGAAATAAACGCAATAATGATGAGGTTGGTATCACAACTCTCAATACAAGTTGACTCCTCATTAAACCAGCTCATATATTGGCGCAAAGTTTTTCCTTTCTCTTACCGCAAAGCGAACAGGAAATCAAGACCTTTCATTAACCTTTGACAGGTTATGAAACAGTTGATAAATATCTTTCCAAACTCTTTAAATGACGTAATAGAGTTCGGAGGGAGTGTATGTAACCATTCAAGGGTTAAGCTCTTCAACGTGGTAGCGAAAGCTCTGTAGAGTGTGAAGTCACTTAAACTGTAAAGATTCATTACGTGCTTAAACTGGCGGATGTGATCCACAAAATCTGCTCTCCCATCAAACTTCTGAAACTTTGTGGGATCAAAATTTTCAGAAAATGGGACAGTTAGGATATCTGGTGAGAAAGGCATCTCAGTGCCTTTCAACAACGTATCCAGTCCATTATACTATGCCTTTTCAGACAACCAAGGGCCTCATCTGGCAGAGCCCATCACTGTCTATTTATTAAGCGTGCTCATGGGTCATGAGAAAACTACCCACATGAATATGGTTGATTTCCAAGCAGATCATACATATTCGGCAAGTTTGAAGACGGCTAAGAAAACGAGATGTCAGATTTTTCAACTTTCCCACGCAATACGGAATTCCTGTGTTTACAAAAAATTCACTTCTCCGACATGCAATCCTAAAAACACACGATATTAAGGCCCGTTCGTTAATACAATTAACTATTTAAAATTGAATTTATTAAGTTTTTATTAAATTAAATACGTTTGATGACAAAATTAAATAATCACTTAAAAAAAATCTAATCACTACAACTAATATTTTACACCAATACTGTAAAATCTCACAAAAAAATTATTAAAAAAATAATAAATTGAAAAAATGTTAAATTGAAAAAATAAATAAATAAAAAAAGTTATAGAGAGAGAATATTTTAAAAAATAAAGTTATAAAAATTATTTTAGAAATAAAAATTTGTAAAAAAATAATTATTTTAAAGTTAAAAAATTTAAAAAAATTAAATATTTAATAAATTCAGCATTTATAATTTTAACATTTAAAATTTATCACTTAAAATTTTGATCACTTAAATGGTTATCAAAAGTGAGGTGTAATAACTAAGAAGGGTCAATTCATGCAACGTAAAAGTACAAAAGTTATATGCAATCTGTGCATTTGGGTTTTGGGTTAAGCATTTGATGAATTTTTGAATTTTATGAATTTTGAATTTCAAAATTTAATATTTATAATTATTTATTTGGGTGAAAATTTTGACACTCACTTCCCCCCTTAGTTTTTTATTTTTTTTTTATCTTTAGAAGGAAAAAAACACATTTTTCCAAGAAAGATGAGAAACTGGCAATTCCCTTAGCGAATTTGCACAAAAACATATGTTTTAAAAGGAGTTGGAAATGCCATGTTAGGCAGGTAACATTCGATTTTTAAATCCTTTGATTTTTTACAAATCCCTTTTAAAAGTAGCCAAACAAAAGAAAAACTTAAATCTCTTATCCGTCCGAACACGCCCTAAATGCAATTTTATGTGAATCCAATACAATTTCATGTCAATCCCTCCTTCAAATCTCTTATGCCCCCTTCAAATCTCTTATCCAAACACGCCCTAATTGCAATTTTATGCAGATCCAATAATTTTATTACGTTGCATTTAGTACAGTAGAATGGAATGTAATGACAATAGAATTGGAATTATTGTAATATTAAAATGAAAGTCATTATCATTATTATATTTAGTGACAAAGGAGATTAAATATGGTTTTAAAATAACCATTGCCATTTCAATATTTGGCTAGTGTTGGAACAAATCAATTTTTTTATTTTTTATTTTTTATTTTTAAATAGAGAATATTCAAACATACCAAATGAAATTAATATTAAACATAAACCACATGATCAACACCACTATTTTTACTTCCCTAATTCCTGGATTAAATAATACTACCTTTTACTTAGGATTAACTTATCTCATGATTTATGGGATTAATGAATACCTAAAAATAGAAATGAAAACAAGTCTCACCTACCAAACATGAGAATGGAATGATCATTGCCGAAAGTATTCCATTCTTTAATTTAATCCCGCGTACCATACATCACCTTATGAACTCAGAGTGGGGAGGAATCTGTTTGGGCAGGTAAAAGTAGCTCTAGAGCAAGTGAAAAGAAAATTCCAGTGGTAAACCAAACAAATCCTTTGGTAAACCCTTTAACCAACAACGAGAATTCTCTAGGGCTTTATGGCATGTTTGGTTGGATGGAATTGAGGGCGGAATGGAATCGCATTCCATTCTCGATTCCTATTCCGTTGTTTGGTTCTCTAATGGAATCACCTTTATGATTCCATTGGAATGAAATTGGATGGAATGGAATTCCATTTGAGATGGGGTGAAATGAGATTCCAACCCAATGGAATCAATATCTTAAATTACATGATAGCCCTTGTAATTAAGGTCTTGAAAATTGAGAACAAAAACAGAAATTAGATAACATAAATTGAAATTAGAGAACAGAAAGTTAGGAATAGAAATAGAAAATTGAGAACAAAAAATTGAGAACAAAACTAGAAAATTGATAATAGAAACTGAAAATTGAAAATAGAAACAGAAAATTGAGAACATAAACCGAAAATTAAGAACAAAAATAGAAAATTAAAGAACAAGAAATTGAGAACATAAACTAAAAATTGAGAACAAAAACATAAAATTAGATAACAGAAAATTGAGAACAAAAATATAAAATTAGAGAACGAAAAGTTGAGAACGAAAATTGAAAATTGAGAACAAAAACATAAAATTAGATAATAGAAACAGAAAATTGAGAATAAAAACAGAAAATTGAGAACAAAAACATAAAATTAGATAATAGAAAATTGAAAACATAAACTGAAAATTGAGAACAAAAAATAGAAAATTAGAGAACAACGGAAAATTGAAAAAGAAAACTAAAAATTGAGAACAAAAACAGAAATTAAAGAATAGAAACTGAAAATTGAGAACAAAAATAGAAATTAGAGAACAAAAACTTAAAATTGAGTTGAATAGTAAAATATAATAAAATGAGTAAAGGAATAGAATAGTGAAATATAATAAAATTTTATTATAACCAACCAAGAAGAGAATAGAATAATAATTTTATAAGGGCAAAACGGAAATTTTACTATATTTCACTATTCCATTATTTCTTTCATTCAATTTCATTCCATACCATACCAACCAAACAAGATAATGGAATAGTGATTCCATTTATAATTCTATTCCATTCCTTCTCTCATTCCATTACTTTTTCCATTCCGTCCAACCAAACATGCCGTTAACATTATAAGCAGGCAAACTCCAATATTGAGTGCATCTGGAGTCTTATCTCACATGATATTTTTGCTAGACAGGTAGAGTTGGGTAGAAACTGACTCAAGTCATCATTATCCTTCAGTCAATATCTGAACTAGGTAAACTGAAACTACAGATACCTCCTATGTCTATCTTTTTCGTCACCTTGGCTTGTACCACATCTAAATTTTAAAAATATACACAGAAGATGAGCTACTTTAGCTGCTTCTACTACTTATCCAAACCATGTGATTCTCGAAACACTTGCACTGCAAGTCTAGGGAGCATCAAGTATTCGTGTCGAGATCGGTGAGGGAGCCAGAAAATTTTGATAGCAAATACACAAAAATCAAGAATTAATAATTATATATATATATATATACACACACATACATTGATAGATATATATATAATGAAAATTATCTACAAGGTATTGCAAATACACAACAACGCAGTGAAGCATACGAAAACTAACACCAAGTAATAATTTTTTTCTAACACTAGTGTTGGACAGCGTCAAGGAGAAGCAAATAATGAAATTCTAAGGAACTTTTGCGCGAACAAAAAGTATCCAAGACAATAAATAACATAAAATATAAGACTATGGATTACCGCAATACCATCTCTCCCCAGTCCTAATCAAAGAAATTTCATCTCCTTGAAACAATGGCCGCCCTACAAGTGAATCAGCAAGTACAACTACTGCATTATCTAGGTTTAGGGTTGATGGGGATAAAACTCCCGTCAACAGTCCCATCTATTTAAACACACATCTAATGTTACTGGGCCGAGATAATGGGCCTGGTGAGGATGTTGCGTCATGGGCCAAAGGAAAATAAGGAGGTGAGGACTGGTCTTATATCGGTGCACTACGAATCGAGCTTCAACCCAACATGATAATTCGAACGTAAGCTACCAATGGCCCATCAGGCAATCCGGTCAAACAGCCCAGTGTGATAACATGGTAAGCCAGCAAACACCCACATAATGCCCACCATTCCACTTTTTTTAGTAGTATCGTGAAAAAGCAGCCCATTACCGATTCAGGAGGGAGTGGAGGGAGTGGAGCAATCACGTTCAAAGAAATAACCACCCATTTTCATGAATAGACAAAGAGCCAGGTATAAAAGTAAGATGTAGTGAATAGTTTATATACACACTTTTCATCTATCTCATATCAAATTAACTTATTTTCACTTCCGAGATTCTTTGAGTGACTCCACCCTTAACATTTTCGGTTTTGCAGATTGACAGGTTCTAGAGCGAGATTTTTGGCAACATCAAGGGTTACATTATCATTTGACTAATTATTTTTCCTACCTAGTCAAACAGATAGGAAAATGGTACATAACTACATATTATTTTCGAGGATCAACACTAGACTCATTCCGTGTAAAAGAAATAAATAACTAAGCAACTTATCTAAGAAAACACAATGCATAAGAAACAGAAAAAAAGAGTGAACATTAAATCCAAATAGCCAAGCACAAATGGAAGTTAATCTTTGTCAACAATAAGAATCATACAAATAGAAGTTCAAACAATTACATACCTCATATCCGAGTACATGAAGAATCAAAATCATCAGGAGCAACACGAGCAATCCAATTGCTAAGTGTTCGCTTAATATCGGTGTGATTAACATAGGCCAACTCATACATACTACACAAATTAACAACCAGAGTCTCATTCAAAGCCATTGTTGGAATCCTCTCCAATGCATTCTCCAACACCTTTATAGAATCCGACAAATCCCGCAAATACATCAAACAGATTGCCTTGTTATTGATAGCCACAACATCAGTTCCATCTCTTTCTATACACTCCTCGTACTCTCTAACAGCAGATACATAATCTTTCCCCACCAAGAACATCAATGCCTTGTTCCTACTCACCAAGTTCTTCAGCTCCGCCCTTTCGTCCCCCTCTTTCACCATCCCCTCTATCATTCCGAAAGTTGCCTTTGCCCCTTCCAAATCCCCTAATTGCATCTGAACATACCCTAGCTTCGACATCAACAATGGATCCATCGTTTCCTTTTTACTCAGCATGTCTTTAATCAAATCCAGACACACGCTAAACTCTTTGAAACTCAAATGATTACTAATGATGGAATTAATAACAAAATCCTCGCGTTTCGACCATAATTCAATAGAAGCTGTTGCGCACGTATTTGTCTTGTCACGTAATTTCGTTCGGACAAAATCGAGGAGAATGTAGAGGCGGTCTAGGGTTTCCTGACGCTTGCCGAGCTTGGAGGGGAGCAGGGCGTGGAGCCAGCGGAGGGCGAAGGGGACCATCGATCCGGATCCGCTGGGGTACAGTCGAGGATACGACTGATAAGCGTAGTCGGGGCTGTCGAAGTCGTTGTCGAGGTTGGAGTCGAGTTCCTTTAGGGCGTCGGTGTAACGCCGGAGCTTGGTGAGGGCGAGGACAGAGTAGGTGAGATAGGTGAGATGCTCGTGGGGCTTCGCGAGGAGAGAGAGAGATCGTGCGCGAGAGACCTTGTCGAGGATCGACCGCCACGAGCCGCGAGAGGCGAGGTCTTGGAGAGACGATAGGTCGTGACAGAGGTCGTTGAGGGAAGCATATGGGTTGTTGAGGGGATCGGGAGTGGAGGTGGCAGGGGTTGGTTGCTCGGGCGAATCGACCGTGCCCATGGCGGAGTGGAGGTTCAGCGGAAGAAGTGGCCGTCGATCGCAGGTGGGACACGCTTTGATGCTGAATGGGCTTGCAGATTCAAGTAAAGGCGAGCTCGTGCGAGGGCAGGTGACCAATATTATTTTTTTATTTGACATATTTATAATCTTTTATTTTATTTATTCATTAAAAATTACATTAAAATTTTGGATTTTTTTAATATGGCACCAAGGCCCATCCCTAAATTAACCTTCTGCCCATATACCAATAAATATTTAGAAGAAAACCGATGCTTTGGCAGTGTGATTCTATCAAGACTACCAGCACGTTGAGTGTCATAATATCGGAAAGAAGTTTTTTTTTTTTTTTTTTTGGGGGGGGGGGGGGAGGGGAAAGCTATCATCATTTCCATGAATAGTCATTCTCAAATCACCCTTTCAAGAAGAAATTTTTCATTATATTTGTTGCCAAAAAAATTGTTTTTGTGCCCTTGTCGTGAGTTCCTTATCTATTAAGCAATAATGTACCGATCACCGTCGTAACATCATGCTCTCATAAGCCAAGCCCTTTGTTGTCGTCTGTCAAAATCGTCTCCAGCGCGGGCGTCCTCGTAGCAGTTCCAACCGACGGCCCATCGTAGCATCTCTAGTCGGCTTTGTCCATTGTAACAACCCAATTTTAGTCACTTGTATTCAATTTCATATGTAAACAAATGTAATAAAAACCCTAACAACCAATTTCAATGAGCTGTTTTGAATTGTCCTCTTCTTCCTTTATATTGTTGATGTTTGACTTATTGAATTAATTAGGGTACAACAAAAATCCACACTTGATGTCAAATTTTGAATTCCCCTCTCCTTCTTTGATATTGTTGATGTGTGAGCTCTTGAATTAGTTACTGGGCAACAAAAATTCACACTTAAAGTTAAGTTTTTAATTTCTCTCTTCTTCTTTGACGTTGTTGATGTTTGAGTTCTTGAATTAATTACTGTGTAGCAAAAATTCACTATTCAAGTCAAGTTTTAGATTGCTATTTTTCCCATTGCATTTGTGATGTTTAAGTTCTTAGAATTTGTTCCTGTACAACAAAAATTCAATCTTCAAGTAAAGTTTTGGGTTGCTATTTTCTCCATTACATTTGTGATATTTGAGTTCTTTAAATTTGTTATTGTACAGTAAAAATTCACTCTTCAAGTCAAGTTTTGGATTGTTATTTTCTCCATTACATTTGTGATGTTTGAGTTCTTTAAATTTGTTACTATACAACAAAAATTCACTCTTCAAGTCAAATTTTGGATTGTTATTTTCTCCATTGCATTTGTGATATTTGAGTTCTTTGAAGTTGGTACTGTATAGTAAAACTCCACTCTTAAAGTCAAGTTTTAGATTACTATTTTCTCCATTGCATTTGTGATATTTGGTTCTTTGAATTTTTTGCTTTACAGGAAAAATCTAATATTCAAGTCTAGTTTTGAATTTCTATATTTTTCCATTATATTTGTGATGTTTGAATTCTTTGAATTCATTACTGTACAACAAAATTTTGAGAAAAAACGATTTTCAATATGCCATGTCCATGTACTTGATACCATTGTGGAGGTTTGTTATATGCTACACCATACATTAAGAAAAGATGTTGAATTTTGCTACACTGTAACCTCATGTGTTTACACACAAATATGATGTTCATCCAATTTTTCATTTCCTGATCAAATAAAAATATAACGTGTTTGATTATCAGTAATGCAAATATGATGAGTGTAAAAGTGCAAATACATGTTTGTACACATATTGTGGCATTTTATCAATTATTACTGTACAGTAACATTCAAATTAATCAATTTAAAATTGTTACTATACAGTATACATTATGTGATTATACATTTGTCAACAATGTTTGTTGTGCAGCGACATTTTCATCAATCACTTCCAGTTGTGGGCATATTTGTGGCATTGTTACTGTACATTTATAATTAGACAAATTATCCCTGAAAAAAATGGTAATACGTACTGTGCAATAACTATTGGAATGAATGAGTGCAGTAACTTTACTTAATCCTCATAAATTGGTTTTGTACAACAAAAAATGTTTGGTTATGCATATGTGAACAGTAAGACCCAGACTTTGCAATTACATGAATGATATCGATTTGATTCACACATCAATAAAATACAAATTGCATATATCCTACCTAAAAATGCACCGGAAAAAATCAAGTGCCAGTCAAGACTGATTTTCAACCAAAAATTTAAAGGTGAATATGATTGTGCCTGCATTGGGATGATTAATAACTTTAGGATGTTATATGTTCCAAATTTAAACCATAGTTATCAAAGTGGAATTTTGTCAAAAATTAGGGCTGCAACAACTTCAACTTGACTCCACGACTAGTGGAAATTCATGGGTGCAAAGCATAACAGAATGAGGATGCATTCAAATTTTGGTAAAAAAACATTGCAGTGACCATTGAAGTAACCCATCAATTAAAGATTAACAACGCAAAAACCATGTCTAGTAGTAAAGCATTAAAGATTGAATTCCTCCTATAATAAATATAAAGAATTTTACCATGAAAACAAAACCCAAAATAGGGCCTTGAAAAACGAAAAACAAATAGAGCATTGAACTCTCGTAAAAGTGGTTTCGAAACAAAAAACCAAAACATGGCCTTTAAAAACAAATACCAAAACTGGTTTTGAAAACAAAAATACACTGTTCACCGCCGTTGCCATTACCTCCGTTGTTGCCGTTGCCACCGTTAAATCCACAATTGTCGTCACCTCCGAAATCCCCCGCTGTCGTTGCCATTTTAGCGGTAATGTTGTCTTAGCCATTGACATTCGCTGGATTTTAGTAATTCAAGGTTACCCGCTTGATTGTTTTGAAACTTAGGGAAGTGGGAAATGGGTGTGGAAAGATTATTCACCCAAAAAGCTTTCATTTTCATAGCTTGAATCAAGGTTTTTGAATGAGATTTTTCTTCTTTACAACTACAATTTGACAATCTACTCTTGAAAAAGTGGTGATACTTATTGTGCAGTAATTGTTTCGAATGATTGGGTGTAGTAACCTTACTTAATCCCTTAAATATTGTTGTTGCACAGCAAAAAAAAAGTGTTATTATACATTTATGAACAATAACACTCGGATTTTGTGACATTTGCCGATTATTATTGTGCAGTAACATTCAAATACTTCTATATAAAATTATCACTGTGCAGTAACATTATGTGATTATACATTTGTCAACAATGTTTGTTGTGCAGCGACATTCTCATCAATCACTTCCAGTTGTGAGCGTATTCGTAGCATTGTTGTTGTACAATTATAATTAGACAAACTATCCCTGAAAAAATGGTAATACATACTGAGCAGTAACTATTGGAATGATTGGGTGCAGTAACCTTACTTAATCCTTATAAATTGTTGTTGTACAACAAAAAAGTTTTTGGTATGCATTTGTGAACAATAAGACCCGGACTTTGCACATATATGAGTGGTATCGGTTTGATTAACACATCAACAAAATTAATATTGCATACATCTTACCTGAAAAACGCGCCGGAGAAAATCAGGTGCCAGTTACGACTACTTTTCAACCAAAAATTAAAGGTGAATATGATTGTGTCTGCAATGGGACAATTAATAACTTTAAGGTGTTATATGTTCGAAATTTAAACCATAGGAATCAATGTGGAATTTTGTCAAAAATCAGGGTTGCAAAAGTTTCAACTTGACTCCATAGCTAGTGGAAATTCATGGGTGCAAAGTATAAAGGAATGAGGATGCATTCAATTTCCGGTAAAAAAACATTACAGTAACCATAGCAGTAATCATTGAAGTAACCAATTAATTAAAGATTACCAATGCAGAAACAAATAATGAATAATTCTCTTATAAAATCTCATTATTTAGACCATATTACATGTAACACGTACTTATGATCATATCTCTTTAAAATGTTAATATGTTGAATGCAATATTTTAACAAATTGTTGAATATAACATCTTAACGTATAATTGAATCATATTTCATATAAATGTTACATGTAACATCTTATAGTTCGTATGGTAACAATGTTAAATGTAACATTCGGTATTTGTTATTAATATTTTTTTTTGAGTTTTGAATTGGAATACATTTGAATATTATATATAACATCAATGTGATGTTATTTTGTGTTCTCCGTGATTATTGAATATAATATTCAATATAATAGAAAACTAAAAAAAATCTAGAAGTATCATGTTGAATATAACATGAATGTGAAAACTAAAACTAATGAAAAAAAATAGTGAATTTAATATCGTTTTGAAGATATTATTTAGACGAATCTGAATATATAATTATATTGTGAAAAAAATGTATACAACAATAATTATTTTGGTTTGAATAAAATAATTTTGTTGAATATGGAAACTCTCAATCCCTATTATCTTACAATGAAATTAAATAACATAATTTTGTTGAATATGGAAACTTCCAATCCTCGTAGATCTAGTGAGGGTAAATATGTCAATGAAAAATATGTAAATTTGAATTTGGGGACTGCATCGTGCATGTAAAATGTGTTCTAGGAGTTCTTGGTTTATTATCAAAATCAGTGGAATTAGTAGGTAATTTGGTGTCTAATTTGAGTCCTCTTGGTAATTTTTCCTTGAAAATATGTGTATTTAATTTTTTTTTAAATAATGAAAAAAATGGTAATAAAAAAATTCTTATTTCTTATAATGTTAAATGTTGAAATTTGTTTAAAACAATTAATGAAAATCACTTCATGCAAAGAAGTGAAAAGGTTATAGTTAACTAAAAAATTGAAATTATTATGCTCTAAATTAAATGATGATAAGAAAAGAAAACACATAAATATAGTGCAATTAGAATTTATCATGTCTACTAATTAAGCGTGTAAATGTTACCCAACCCGATGGCAGGTTGATCAGTTATGAGTATTTTTTTTCTTCCACTCGAACCTAACCCGTCCAAACTCAGAATCACTTCGGTTAAGGTACCTATCTACCCATACTCAATGCACCCAAACCCGCCCGAACCCTAAATCCTAATAATATATATTTACGTATTACCCCCAAAACATGGGATATTATGAAAAGACCCTATATATAAATATAACTCTAATCAGATTCAGATTATTCCATTTTCAAATTCGAACCCTAGCGCCCTTCTCCTCTCTCTCTTTTTCTCCCTTTTCTCAATCCTAGAGCCACCATCATTGTCTATTAAACCCTAATAAATGATTCCTTAATGATTCTTACGTCATTTAATAGTCTTGCTGTCTAATAATCCTGCGTTAATCAAACCCTAATAATCTCGTCGTCGATGATTCCTACGACGCTGCTATTTGTCGCCAACGATGGTTTCTGCTCCTTCTCTATCTCCTGCTCCTATATGACGATATGTAAGTTTTATTTTAATTCTTTAATATGTTTCTTGATTGTTTCTCCATCTCCATCTCTACCAAATATTTCATATTTCACCTTTATTTTTTTATTCTTGTTACCCGACAACCAACCGACCCAACCAACCACAAATTAGATAAAGGTAATGAGGTCACACGGTCGAGGGAGCTACCAAAATCTTTGGCCAACTGATTTACAACCCTATTATTAATAATAAGCATGTATACATGACATGATCAAACGATAAGGGATACTTCCATAGACAAAAATTACAATTTTGAAGCTCTTTACAATGCATGCCCTTGTATGTATTGGTTTGTTTTTTATTTTATTTTTTTTATTTTTTTATGTGCTATGATAAAATAAAATAAAATATAGTTGATGGAATAAATTCAGTAACAAAGTGTTGAAATTGTAATTTTCAGTAAACGACACATTTAAAAATATCACAATTAAGATGATCAAATAAGTCACATGAATTTCAATTGCAATTATGTAACACTGTTAATTTATTTTATATGTTATAATTAAAAAAATAAATGATTGATGATAATAATCCCACCAAATGTATGAAAGTATAACAAATAAAATCTACAACTATTATGATAGAATAAAAATAAAATCAATAACTATCAAAAGCATCAAATTAATATAAATTTTATTTTAAATGGAGTGAAAAATATTATCGATTATTTTTAACGTGTGTTTTAAACTACTTAAAAAATTCTTAAATTAAACATCTGTATTTACGTTTGTGGTTACATATTTTTCTAAAATTATTTTTTCATTATATTTCTATTAAATATTTTGAGGGGTATATATATATATATATACCTAATAGTATTACTCAATACAAAAATGGGTAGACAATTTTTTTTTTTTTTTTTTTTTTTTAATTTTTTAAGTGCAATTTGTAAATTTACTTTGTGTATAAAATTATTATACAAAAAACTTGTCTATGTTGACATATATATTATTACTATAATATATAGAAATATTAAATTCCTTTCTTTTAAAAAATAAAAAAGTGAATTTTTAGTTTTAAATTTTTATATAAATAAATGTATGATTTTATATATACATATGAATGATAAAAAAAAAAAAAAAAAAAAAAAAAAAGAGCAAAAAATGAGACTATCTAGTTTTTTTTTTTTTCTTCCAAAACGTATAATCTAAAAATTCATTTGTTTAATAAAAATATTTATTTATTTATATTATTTAGATATGTTAAATAATTTTTCTTTAATGTTTTTTAAAAATGTGCCTTAAAGGACAAATTGATTTTATTTTAAAATTTGAAGGGCACTTTGGTAATTTTACTTATACAAATGAATTGTAAAGTAAATTTTCCTTTATATAAGAGTATAGATAAGTCACCATGTATGGTGTCACGGGTTAATTCGAACCTGACACTTATGATGATATGATTGTGGACCAATCTAGGCATTCCACGAGGGAGATAAGCTAGATATTGACTAAATTACAAGTCTTGAGATATCAAAGCAGTCCAATGCACACAAAATGTACCAAAAATAGTATGATAAACAATATTGATATCAAGACAACCCGATGCACACAAACACACCAGAAATAGTATAAACACACACAAAATTACAACCAAAGTCAATCTTGTTTTATTACTGAGTCAAAATAAGAAAAGTGCACAATATTCAGATTAAGGATTGTAGGAAGAATTCTTTATGCTGAACCTTGGTTACAAATTTGAAATAAATAGACAAATAAGCCAGTTGACACTCTTAATTGCTAGGAGTATGATATGAAACTGCTGGACAAGTGTCTGGACAAGAGTACAAAGCGGTTACTTAACTAAATCTATGGTCTAAATCAGTAATTGGCCCACAGTACCAGGCACATGTTCCAACGACCCATACTTAGCCATTTTCACACACATTAACTAAGCACAAGCAACACCAACTGTCCAATTAACTTCACTCGTTCCATTGCGATTCTGTCATGCCATTACGCTCTGACGACTCGCACATGTCGTATGCATGTTTGTAACTAGAACACACGTTTACGCCTAAATGGCCTATCACGTCGCCTGCCTAACTATGCTTATAACGTGGTATTGTGCCCATGTTCTGTTCATCTTGCCTTGATCTCGCACCAAGTTTTTCTCTTGGTTTCATGTTGCGCTCATGAATTCTAATCCTAGCACCGCGTCTAGGATTGTCTTACACCACATGTCAATGTCGCCAATGTACACTAACATTGCTTAAAGAGGTTCCATTTTTCCATCGTGTGCCCAATACCTCATTCCAATGCATCCCAATGTCCACTAGCATTGCCCAACGATGCCCCATTTTGCCAATGTGTACCCAATTCCTACTAGCATTGCCTAATGATGCCCCATTTTATTAACCCGTGCTAACACATATTGACGTTTGTTGCCTTGACCCCCTGCTAAGGTCTTGCCTGGTTCCATGCTATGCCTATGGAACCGATCCTAGCATTGTACCTAGGATCACCTTACTCTTAACTTAACAATGCCTAATGCCTATTGTGTTGTCCTACGACGCTCTTGCCCGCCGACGCACCATGCCTTGTTTCTTTTGCCTCAAACCAATATTCTTTAGTAAGTTGTATCTCGACCTTCCCACACATGTATAACCTGTGCCTTACATCTGTCCTTGGTGTGACGTTGCCCCTTAGCATACCCAGGTACCTTACCACACCGAGGATTTGGAGGGAGAGGTAAACCCCTTATAATACTTTAAGTAAAAAGTCAAGTGACACCAATAGACATAAAAAATGTCCGAGGAGTCATATTGAAGAATGATATACTTTTCTATTTTTTGATATTTATTTGCTATTTTCAATTTTGTGCTCGTTTTTATTTTTAATTGATTTTTGATTTTTTGAATCTTAATGATTTCAATGGGAGGATTTCAATGGAAGTCAATGGATTTAGGTTCTCCAATTTTGGATTTCAATGGATTTATTCATGGGAATATGGTTGTCTAAAGACTTGCTTGATGTTAGTTTGATTTCCGAATTCTTCATTCAAAATCTATGTTTTTGGATTCTATAATTTTTAGTGGTTTTCTATTTTATTTTTTAATGGATTTCCATTGATTTATATAAATAAAAAATCACCTTGGTTGAATTGTTTTATGAATGTTTCATTTTTGAATTTTAGATTTATGTAGATGATGATATATGATTGTTTTTTTTTTTTTTGGTTGTAATTTTACTAGAATTTTTTATTTTTCTTATATTTAGTGGAAGCGTTGATAGTCAATAGAGTTATAAAATTTTAGTAGAATTGTTAATATTCAGTATAATTATAGAAAATCAATGGACCAACATTTTATTTATTTATTTATTTTTATAATTTTTTAGTATTTAATTTTTTTATTAATATAATTTTGCATTAAATAATTTTTTTTTTTAAATTTAAAAAAATTTAAATACTTTTTTTTTATTTTTTTTTTTAATATTTAAATTTTTTAAATGTAATGTTATAAAAAACTGAAATTCAATGGTACACATGTAAGGGTGGTTTTTTTTTTTTTTTTTTTTTTTTATATATTTTGAATTTAAAAGAAAATTTAGTGGATTGTTTTTTGCAAAACTAAAATTAAGTAGAATTACAAAAAAATCAATAAAATTTATTTTTCTACATATATATAAAAGAGGGGCAATTTTTTGAATAAAACTCTTTGTACTGTTGGCATGGGTTTTATTTGGATATTTCTTAAAAATGTGTTTTTTAAACAATGGGAGCCCTAAAAAAATTCCCCCCACCTATGCCCCCTTCGATTTCTACTTATTTGGGTAAGCTTAACTCCACCTTCGGCATGCTTCACAAGCAAATGGGTCAATGAATATATAGCCATGGTAAAGATGAAAGGCCCATGCAAATGCACTCAGAGTCTTGGTCGAATTACTAATCAATTAGATTTTTAGATGAGCGGAACATCTTCGTCACAAATCATCTCTACCCGGAAAGTAGAGGTAAAGTCTCTTCTGGGGTATTCGAAGGTGTAACCTATGCAGCAAAAAAGGGGCCCGAAACTTCAATTAGAGGAGCGACCAATTGGTTCATCAAATCGAAAGTCAAAGAGTTGTCCTCCTATGTCGAACTTCTTCTGCATTTATTTCCCGAGATACTTTGTTGTTCAATGCCTTGATCTTATTTTCCTAATGGAAAGTGGTTTAAGGTAATTCTTGAAAGCAGCCTGCCAAGAGGAAAAAAAAAAATCGAAAAAAATAAAATAAAAAATGAAGGAAGTAGCGAAATATTAAACGATTTAAGAAAAAACAGGTCCACCCCACCAACCACATTATACCTTCTAGTCCTTAAATACTTCCCCCCTTCCTGTAGAGGAGGAACCCAACAACTGCTGCGTAGTTTTCTTACCAACCCCCTTTCTGTCTGTCTGTCTCTCTCCCTCGTTAATAAATTTGGTGTCTTTTTTGAGTCGCCAGAAAAGAATCCAAACCCCAATTCCGAACCAAACTCTCCCAAATGGCCGGTTCTGTTTTACGGAGTTCACCGGGCATTGCCTCGACACCTACCCGTCTTGGGTTAAGAGACCGGTATCTGGGTCTTAATTTAAATTCGCAGAGCTTCAGATCAATCTCTTTCCCCTCCCAATTTCATCGTGACAACATCAGTTTCAGGTGAGTTCTTCTGGTGGGTTATGCAATATACGTATATTTGCAGTATCCTTTATTTGTTAATAGCTGAGAGGATTAAGTTTAGTGAATTTGTTCTTTTCGTATCTATACTACTGCATTTATTAATAGCTAAGTTGGATGTAATTCTCCAATTTAAGATCACCTTTCTTTGTTCCATTGAATTGATGTTGGGCTTAACTGCATAAAGTTCCTTGATTGATCATTCTGCTACTTAGATTTTCTTGTAATTAGCAAATAATTTTTGTGGTTGTGCTCTTAGGAATGCTGTGAATTGATTTTTTGAATGATCTTAGTTCGTTTGGTCGTTCTTAGTATGTAATGTGTGTTAATGGGAAAATAAACATTGGGTTTTCCTTAGAAATGGAGCGAACCTTATGGTCTGTTTGGGTAAGGTATTTAAAGAACATATTTGATTTCATGAAGGGATTTGTAAATTTTTTGTAATAAATTTTGTTAAAAATAATATACAAATCTTTTCACGCTATGAAATGCTTTCATCAAGGACCATACCCAAACACACCCTTATAGATGCGTCTAAGGCTAGGATACCAAACAGGAAGAAAGGATATACATGGTTTTGGTTTTCAATCACATATTACTAAGAAAATATTGAAAAAACAAAACAAAACTTGCTTTTGAAAATTGTGAAAACTTGTTTGGTTTGGTGAAAGATTTTTTTTGAAAACAAAAGCGGTACAATAGATGTTAAAGTTAAACATAGAAGTTATGTGTTTGATAAAATTTGAAAAAATGTATGACAGATGGTGACGTGATTGGTTAAAAGTGAGCATATGAGAGGGGGAAAAAATTGACAATTTTTTTTTTTTTTTTAACGTAATATTAAAAATGAGGCGATGTATTTAATTTTGAATTCTGACAATTGTTTTCTAAAATAGTATTTGAATTGTGCTGTGAAAAGAAAAGTAATTGAATTTTTCTTATTTTTGTTTTCGAAAAGTTTGTCTAGAGTAAATGCAGTTGTCAAAGCAGAGAGCAGCTCCAAAGAAATAGAGGTTGATATATCGCTCAGTCCTAGAGTGAACTCGGTGAAGCCTTCAAAGACGGTGGCTATAACTGATCAGGCAACAGCTCTTGCCGAAGCTGGCGTGCCCGTGATTCGACTAGCAGCTGGTGAACCTGATTTTGATACCCCGACTGTGATAGCTGAGGTAGTGTTTTGATTTTCTATTTTCAGATCATCAATAAAAGTTACTTTTTATTTTTACTATTGTTTTTTTTTCTCTCTTTAAATCTTGCTTGTGTTCTTTTTAAATACTTAGGCCGGGAGAAAAGCGATTTTTGAAGGTTACACTAGGTACACTCCAAATGCCGGTACCTTTGAACTTCGTCAAGCAATCTGTCATAAGTTGAAGGGTGAGTAATTTTCTATCTATGCATATATATAGTTTATGTGTATATGTTTATTTTCTATGAGATATTTTAACTAGGGGTTTCTTATTATATAGTCCTCTATTTTTGTTTTTGATATTTTTTTATCCTATTTATAGAGCAACTTCTTTGTTGGTTCTTCTTACCTGCAAACTTTCAACTTATTTTTAGTCCTCACCAAATATTTTGGTTAACATTAACTATGATATCAAATACAAATTCCACATCTAGGTAACATCAACTCGATGGATTCAATGTAGCTGATATTAACTGAAGGACTACAAACTTATTTGAAGGACTGAAAAAAACTGACGATAAAAAATTGTAAGTGATTTGTTTCAAGGACAATCTACTAATTTTCCCTTTTAACTATTGGCTTCTCGAGAGCAGAAGAGAATGGGATTACTTATACACCCGACCAGATTTTGGTGAGCAATGGTGCCAAACAGAGTATCTTTCAAGCTGTTCTGGCAGTCTGTTCTCCGGGAGATGAGGTGATGTTGCCTTTTTACTGTATTTATGATTAGATTTATTGATTTACGGAGTTGCTTTTCAATTCATTTGAGTATTGAATTGTAATTTTTAATTTGTGAAGCTGCTTGATTCTAACTGCAAAACTTTCTTTATCTGTTTCTTATTTTCAGGTTATTGTTCCAGGTCCATTTTGGGTGAGTTACCCTGAGATAGCGAGGCTGGCTGATGCAACTCCTGTGATAATTCCGACCCATATTTCTGAAAATTTCCTTTTAGACCCCAAAGTACTTGAATCTAAGCTCACCGACAAGTCAAGACTGCTGATTCTTTGTTCTCCATCCAACCCGACTGGATCCGTTTACCCCAAAAAATTGCTTGAAGCAATTGCTGAAGTTGTAGCAAGGCACCCTAGACTTCTGGTAGGAACCCTTTACATCATCTCTTAGGCACCGTTTTGTAACGGTTTTCAATCTTCTCTCTCTAATAATAATAATTTGTTTCACAAGAGTAAAGTACTTTTTATAAGAAAATGAAACTACCAGTAGAAATAAAAAACAACCTCTATACCTTATTATTAGACACTCTTTCATAAATATGAGATAACTATTTTTCATGGTTAATAAACCTATTTTTTGTTTTTTAATTTTAAATTTCAAGTAAACAGTATATTTTTTTCTAAAAATCATTTATTTTTCATTACAGAAAAATACTGTAAAAAGTGTTACCAAACGGTGCTTTACTTATTTGCTCTTTCATGGCCAACATTTAAATCATAAAGAATCTTTGATTGTCATATTCAGGTGCTGTCTGATGAAATATATGAGCACATTATCTACGAACCAGCAATTCACACAAGCTTTGCATCTTTGCCTGGCATGTGGGATAGGACTCTGACGGTGAATGGCTTTTCTAAGGTAAATTTTACATCTCAGCATTGGACACGAATCCCATGTCTCTACTATTGCATTTTATAAGGGCCTGTTTGGGCGAAGCATTTTGGGAGAGGATTTTAAAATTCAAAATTTTAAATTCCTTATCCAAATGCACTCTTTAGAGTTTTGTCTATCTTAATTTGTTAATATAATAGGCCTTTGCGATGACTGGTTGGAGGCTTGGATATATTGCTGGTCCTAAACACTTTGTTGCTGCATGTGGGAAGATTCAGAGCCAGGTACTTCTCATATCTCTCTTTTCTGAACAGGACCCAAACATTGCTTCTACTAATTTGTGCTGACATTTTTATTTGGAGAATCGAGATTCTAAGGCTCAAGTTTTAATTCTATGTCTGGAACTGTCGGGTCGGGTTATGTTTTGCTTGCTTGTCATATATGTTCCAGTTTTCAGTGATTATTTAGATGGCTGTTGGTTAGTGTTTTTCTTTCCGTTCCCAAAAAACGTATAACATAAACAGAAAAATAGGAGTAAAAAAATAGTTTTCTGTTTTGTTCCAAATTGTGTTGGAACCAAAAAAAAAAAAAAAAAATAGAAACAGAAAAACACTAAACAAATGCTTCCTTATGGTTCAGATTGTTGGATAGCTAAATTTGTTTGAGGGTCCGAAATGAATTCCCTGAAATCGTTGTGAAAGCGGTAGATTTTGATTTATAGTTGATAAAATACTATTTCATGAAACATTTTTCTTCAAAAATGACTCTTTTTTCTTAATCAATGAGCTCAATGAAGTAAGGTTGCATTTGGATTGATGAGTTTGAAATAAATGAATTTATAATTGAAAAATTATGGCTCGAGTTTAGAATCTATAATTGGATATACTTCATTAATAACATTTTCCTTTTTGCAATGAAATATCATGATTATAAATCCATTCATTCAAATGAAGCCTAACTTCTGTTTTGTTCTGCTATTTACCAGTTTACTTCAGGTGCAAGTAGTATTGCTCAGAAAGCTGGTGTTGCCGCCTTAGGACTTGGATATGCCGGTGGCGAAGCAGTTTCAACCATGAAGAAAGCTTTTCAGGAGCGGCGAGATTACTTGGTCAAAAATTTCGGTGAACTCGAAGGTGTCAAAATGTCCGAGCCCCAGGTATGGTTTTCTTTTATTTAATAATCCTTGAAATTGCTTATGCTAATTTGGTCCTAATATAATATATTGGTTCTTTTTGTTCACTATTTTCCAGGGTGCTTTTTATCTATTCTTAGACTTCAGCAATTACTATGGATTAGAGGCAGAAGGATTTGGTATGATCAAGGATTCAGAGTCTCTGTGCCGATATTTGCTGGACAAGGCTCAGGTACACTTCTTTTTTGCTTTTTCTTTTGTAAATAATATTTTTCCTGATTAATTCGAAGAGAAGTAATTAAGGAAGAGGGCAAATTTGGATATTGATTCTTATGTTCCATCACTTCCATGGGTAGAGAAAATCTCTTTCTGTCGTGTTCCCACAAATTTGTTATAAAAAAACTGGTAGCTGGAAAAGAACATTTTTTTTTTTTGTTTCAGTTTTGATCTAGGTTTTCTGGAAAACACAGGTGGCTTCTTGTTGTTTCCGTTCCTATATTTCTGTTTCCATTTCGAAAATCCTTGGAACGGAAACGGAAAACTGGGAAACAATGATATTCTTTATTCAAAAAAAGGTGTTCTAAAAATCTGGTAGCAGAACAATGACATTTCTGTTTCTGTTCCCACCAACAGAAATCTGGGGAACTGAAATACCCAACGAAACAGGCCTAACCAAGCGCCACCTAAGGGTCTGTTTGGTTTGAAATTACAGATTTATTTTTATTTTTCCGAGTTTCATATAATTATTATTTAAATTTGATTATTATTGGTTGAAACAGGTTGCTCTGGTCCCGGGGGATGCATTTGGGGATGATACCTGCGTACGAATCTCTTACGCTGCATCTCTCCCCACCTTAAAGGCTGCAGTGGAGAGAATCAAGAACGCTCTCATTCTGCTCAAGCGCCCTGTCCCTGTTTAATTCTTAGTTGATATTGAATATTTGTTTACATTTGGTTATGAGAATTATGATTTTGTGTTCCCGCAATTTATTTTAGCAAGTCCGTGTACAAGAATCTGCATTTGTTTGTGTTATAAACATAATGTTGAGAAATGTCAATTGGAATTTGGGAAGGATGAAGCTATACTTAATTTATTTATTTTTCGGTTTGATGGTAAGGTGTGTCCGGTTCAGGGGAGTCGAACTCTAATTGACAAAGAGAGTAAGTGCATCCTCTTGCCAACTGGACTACCTCCACTTGGGATAAAAGTATGAAGCTATACAATATCAAGATTGTTGTTAGAGACTCAGAGTTTGAAAATGACTTATTGTCGAATTACATTTGCACCCTTTCACTTTACATTCCATTTCAATTTGAACCCGTAGCATTCAATTACAACACATAGCTGTCTAAGATTTATTAATTGTGTCCAAGACGCCTGATGGTCTAAATTTGGGTCAAAGCCTTGTTGGAAATGCCAAAATCTAGCCACAATATCACTAATATCTCATCGGAAATTGGTATTTTGTAGTGATTTTATAACATGTTCTAGTGATATTTCAACAAAGATTGATTAATCGAGCTTATTAAACACAATCTGCAAACTTTATGGTCCAATATGTCCTAGCTAAAAGTTCAAGGACCAATGTGCTAGCGAGTGTAAATGTTAGCGCCGAAAGTGTAATTCAGCCATGACTTTGTTTATACAGTAGAATGAATATATATATATATCTTGACCAAATTCATACTCACACTTATATTACAAGATTTGAGCTTCAAATTACATTATATTTTCATACATATGCTCCAAAAGTAATCACACACAAACAGGAAAAACAAGCACCCTCTCTCCTTCAAGCATATGAGAGAGTTATTATGAGCAATCACCAATTTGCCCTTTTATTTATTTACAAAAGGTAAAATGGCAAAACTAGGCCATCCTAGAAACAAGACATGCATCCATAGCTTCTCCAACAGTCAAGAACACCCTTCCTCCAATTTTCTCCACAAATTTGGCTAATTTTAGCTTGTGAATGACTTGCCACTTGGGGTTGGCTATTGCTAACTGTATGTGAGAGAGTAAGTATATTGGTTTCTCCTAAAAGTGAGGATCGTGTAGATTTAACCCAAAATAAAGGCAACATATTCGTAAAATCTATACCTTTACTCCATTCGAGTCGAGTTTGCGGTGAAGTTCCTCTAGAGAAGCCATTCCCGAGGTGTCAATGTTGACCAAATCTATTGTTTTTCAGGAACAAAAATCAGACATAAAAAAAGAGAGCAAAACAATTAGTATAAATTATGCACTTATGGTTGGAAAGTAAAAATCATATTACTCCAAATAGACCCACTCACTTGCCTTACACAATTGTTTCAATTGTTTCAGCACTATGAACGAATCATGTGGGACAAAAATTGAATGCTCCCAATCCCCGATTTGCACATAAGATTTAACCATTAGGGAATAATAAAAAATGTTCCATTTTTCGAATTGCATGCAAGATTTAATTACGAGGGAAGAGTGTCCCTTCCAGTATATACAATTCTCACTTTTCCATTATTCTAATACGGTATCAAGAGCCAACTATTTGTGGGTTCATCTATATTTTTTAACAGTTATTTCTTGTTCATTCACCGTCAACAAATCACTGCTTATTTGTTCGCTTCTATAGTTGTTTTAGAGTTTTCGTATCGATTTTCATCATAAAAACAATAATAGATTTCATATACAGAATCTTTGTGGACAAGCCATACCACTGTAATCTTCATCATGTGCACTTTTGCGCAGCCAACAGTTTCTATAGTTTTGCCACTATTTCAAGATTTTTTGCACCTGTTCCTATTATCTAAACTGAAAACAAATTGTGTATCCACAATGCTTGGTCGAAGACGATTCCAATGAGACCAAGCATGTTGTTGTAGTCGACCATACACACCCTCACGTGTCGCCTAAAGACTCAGTGGTTTTGCCACGATTCATCACATGTGACCCTATACGTCAGAGCTATATCAGTGCCACATCACCAACACATTATTGATACATCATCAACACGTGGCAACTATGCGATTGCCAGATCACCGCCATGTGAAAATCACATCATTGCCACATAAATAGTGTTTACAAGTACTTTACTCGCCAAGTCATCTCCTTGTGTCCGCCACATCACCACATCATGCCATGCCAGCCCTAGCTGATTCAGGTTTCAAGTTCACTGGTTTAGCATTTCCTTATTTGGTTCACCATATTTTAAATTGTTTTTCTGCAGTTTTTGATTGATTCTCGACTTTCTTGACCTTTCTGGCCCTCACTCCAGGGTCATTTTTTGTTCATTCAGTGCCTCAACAATATAATTTTTTTATATTTTTTATTTGGTTTCCTAGCACTGTTTGATTTATTCATAGATTTGTCGTTCGTTTCTTTGCTATTTTAGATCGGTTATTGACTCTTTTGACCCATCTAATTTTATTTTTGTGGTCAATTTTTCCATTTGGCGCCTCTATAATATAGTTTTCTTTCTATTATTTATTTGCTCTACCATTTCTCTTTGACAAGTTTAAGGTTTCGTCGTTCAATTCTTCACTATTTTTAGACCGGTTCCTAATTAATTTGGACCCCTGATCACTCTTGTAGCCTCAGTTTTACCGGTTTAAATTCAAACAATATACTTTCCTCCATATCGTTGGTCCATTTTGTTGGCTACACATGGCTCTTCACCTACCGTTTTTGCTTCCAATAAGGGTCATGACCTCTGTTTCCAACTCTATTGGGGATATAGCATCACTTGTCAAACATTTTCTCTCTAATTTCGGGACAATCTCTTTTTCCTATTCTATCCCTCATTGCAAGTAATTCTTATTATTTTTTTTTTATTCTGCTTATTGAACCATATGATCTCTGATCTCAATATTTTTCTCATAAAACCATTTATTGTGAATGCTCCTATCATTCACACAGTCGATGGTTTCCATATGCATGTTAGTTACATTGGTCATATTTTCACTTCGTACCTTTCTATTTCTGATAAATATTTAATACGTAAGCTTAATTTAAATCTTCTAACTATCAGTTTACTCTGTGAATTGGGATTGGAAGTAATATTTTCTAATATCAGTTATTGTGTGTAGGATCTCGGACATGAAAAATTATTTGGACTTGTTGTAAAATCTAACGACTATTTGACTCGGACGACTATTTGAGCTTAACATTTCGCACATTTCATATCAATCCTCACCACGACCACTACTGTTTGTCCCTTCATCCACTTTTGTAGCTTCATCATCGCCATCACTGCATTTCCTTCATCCACTATTGCAGTCTCATCATCATCATCATCTCCTAATTCATCATCTTTCAGTCTTTGACACTCCTTACTAGGTCATGCATCTATCAATTGTATCCGTTCTTTAGCCTCTAGCAGGAAATTAGGGTTTGATTCTTCTGATCATCTCGTATGTCTTCCATGTTAGCTAGCTAAATAATCCATCTTACCTTTCTTTATTAGTGATTCAGTCTCTATTGCACCATTTGACCTAATCATCTCTGATGTTTAAGGACTTACACTTTCTGATAGCATAGGGGATTGAGATACTTTGTCATATTTGTCGATGATTACTCTTGTTAAACCTAATTCTAACTTATGCTTAAGCGCTCCAAACTACCCCAGATCAACCCGAGTTTTGTTTCCATGGTACAAACTCAGATTTATTGCAATATCAAAATCTTTAAATCTAATAATGCTATGGAATATATTCATGTCCTGGTACTTCTTCCCAAAATGGCTTAGCCAAACGTGAACATCGACATATCCTAGATGTTGTTTGTTTACTCATCTCATCGCATCATCTTGTTCCGAACATTGCCGCTCTCACGACTGTCTATATCACCAATTCAGTTCTTTCACCTACTAGAAAATTGTTTCCCCTCGTGAGCATTTGCACGGTGCCTCCCCTTACTTCAGTCTTTTAAAAGCATTTGGGTGTGTATGTTTTGTCTTTCTCCAATCTCATGAGTGCACCAAACTAGAACCTCATGGTCGACTATGTTTTTTAATAGGATATAGAATTGAACATAAAGGATATCCAAGTTTCATTCGTCCCTACCAACTATATTTCACTGATCAATCCATAGACGTATTCTCTAATTACGCTTGCACGGATGTCACTGAGCCTCAAATAGATTTCTTAGGTATCATATTGACTCACACTGAAGTCCTACTCAGTTTACGGATCTTAAGCCCAAATATGTCCCAGCGGCATTGTATGGTGCACCAACTGGGCCTAGCTACCTTCTTATTGACTTAGAATTCATGTCGTTCTAGTAGGGTAACATAACTTCTTCCTCATCTTTGTAATTTTCATTGTTTTTCAACTTTTTTTTTTTTTCCCCCTCACCATGAGCCTTAATATTGTTATGAGGCTAGTTCTAACCCTCTTTGGATGTAAGCAATAGTAGATGAATTATAGGCCTTGGAAAATAATGTACATAAGGCGTAGTGGAACTTCCATAGGAAAAAGGGTATTATGGGATGTAAATGGGTCTACAAAATTGAAACACACTCCAATTGATCGATTAAACACTATAAATATCGCTTGGTTGTGAAAGGATTTACTCAACAATTTGTTATTGATTAAGAGGAGCAATTTTCCTAGTTGCTAGATTTATCTCTGTTTGCACTCTGATTGTAGATGTTGGTATCCTCAAAGCATATTTATAAATGGAGATTTACTTGAGGTTGAATATATGAAGCTTCATCTTCAACTGAATCATCCACCAAACAAAGCCTGCCCCCTATCATGCATTATATGGGCTTAAGCAATCTCATTGGACTTGATTTTCTACATTTAGTACCATTATACATTAGTTTGGATTTACCTCTAGCTCCCATGATTCTATTCTCTTTATTCGTCCAACTAAGAAACACATAATCCTCTTGTTACTCTATGTCAATAATATGATCATCACTAGCAATGATTTTTAGGGAATCTCAGATCTGAAGAAATTTCTTAATGCTCAGTTTGATGTGTAAGATCTATTTCATCTCACATACTTTCTTGGTTTGAAAATCTCCTATGGCACGGATGGTTATTGTTGATCCTAAGATTTTAATGAACAATTAAGTGTTGATGTTTTGGTGGAACTAACGGTTTAATTGAGTGTTTCAGTTATTTAAGTTCCAGTGATGAAGATGACAAATTAAATGGATGCTAAATGATGATATCGAAGATGATGAAGAATTAAAAGTTTGAAGAAATTAGGGAAAACAACTCAGGTGAATTTCAACTCTTAATATCCTAATTAGGAACACACAGACGACACAAAAAGTTTTTATTATTTATGTGTGTTTTGATAAGATGAAATTATTTGCTCCTATATGTGATTTGAAAAGAAATATTTTTAATTGACTAAAATGAAATATAAGAAGATTAATGGAGCTAATTTAGAAATGAAAATGGTTAAAGGGACGAAAATGTAAAAAGGAAAGAGTTAAAAACGAGTTCAGAAAAGAGATCCAACATACATAAGTCGATTGGTAGGTCGACCGGACCAAGCAGCAGAAACAACTTGTATATCTGAGTCGATAGGCAGGTCGACCGGTGAAGAGAAGCTAAACTCTCTGTATCTCTAAGTCGACATGTAGGTTGACCGGTGAAGGTAAACTGAACTATCTGAATCTCCAAGTCGATAGGTAGGTCGACCGATAAACGCAACAACTTTGATCTTGAATCCAACAGTTGACTAGTCGGTCAACTTAGGGAGCTATTTCAGGATACTGTGGATTCCAAAATTATATTCAAAAGTAGCCGTTTTTTGTTAGGATTTGAGAGAGATTTCAGGGATATTATAATATTTAAGATGTGCTTCACCTAATGTTTAAATTCTATTGATTTGGCTAATTAATTTTTAATGTTTCTCAATTTGGTACATAAAATTGATTCTATTTTAATTAATTAAGATTGAGAAATATTTGGAGGACTTAATTGAAAAATTTAAAAGTTATTATTAAGTGAATTGAACCAAAATGAAGTTATAATGATATATGGGGTCTAAGAGAGTATTTAAATGTCATGATAAGTGAGAACTAGCCGTTAGAAGGCTGATTTCATTATCCTATATAAAGACCTGCGTTTTTCATATATAAAGACTAATCATCAATCAATATCAAGAGAGAATAAAGAGTTAAGATCATTTGTGAACTGTTATAAGAGTTATCATTCAAAGATATTGTGTGAGCTATTCTAAGAGGTGATCTTGAGAAATATTTACTATTAATCTTTGTTGCTACCGGATCTGAAGTTACATCGCTCTATTTATTTATTTTGTGGATTTTGGGTGAGATCTTTCCAATTATTTTTCTATTATTGCATTACTTGTTTATTTTTTAGAAATTGATCTTAGAAATTATTTCTGATTTTTATTGAAGAAAATTTTTATAAACAATTTCTTGAATCTGATTACGTGCTTAATTATTTGCTACCCATATTTTGTTTAAAATAAGATTTTCAATTTCACATTTTTCTATCACTAGATTTGGAATATTAATTGAGTTATTATTTATCTGGGGTGGTAGAAGCACCGAGTGAGATTTTCTGTTTATCAATTTATATTGGTGAGTAGTGTGACGGGTTAAATACTGTTGGAGGTATTTAATCAAGGGTAAGTGGTTTTCAGTCTCTTTCTATAAAGAGATTGAAGCAGTGATTCTTTCTGGATAGAATTGTGTTTTGAGTGAAATTTGTAATGGTTCAATCCTTACCGGGTAAAAGGACATTTGGAGTGATTGGTGAGATTTTGATTTTTTGGCTTTAGTGTTAAAAAGAATTAGGTTATTATTTAACCTGTAAAAAGTAGAGGTTATTCCTTAGCTTGAAAAAATGATATTGTAAAGGTTGATTCTGAGCCTGTAAAATAATCGGTGTAAGGGTTTGGTTCCTATCTTTAAAGGGATCTTGAGTATTAGTGGGTGCGAATCTCCGTGGGACTCGAAGGACTGGACTAGCCAAGAGTAGCTTGGTGAACCAGGATATATCTTGGTGTGCTGCAATATTTACTTTGTTTATTTTTGCTATTTGGTGTGCAATTGATTATTTAATTCCGCTGTGATATAAGATAATAATTAATTTAGGATTAAAATTAATTATTTGATTTATTAAAGTTTTATTCTGATAAATTTTTAATTACCCAATTCACCCCCCCTCTTGGGTATTCTACTGGGCCAACAATTACTTTATCTTTCAAGCAAAGTATACATCAAATTTGTAATCTAAAGTTGATCTAACTAATCAAAAGATGTTAACACTCCTATCGAGCCAAATAATTGACTTACTCTAGTGGGACTCCTTTTCTTGATGCTACTTTATACCGTTAGTTGGTTGGGGATCTTATATACCTCACCATGACATGTCTAGACATCACCTATGCAGTTAATTACGTCATCTAATTCTTATTTGCACCACAAACTATTTATTACTTATGATCTTATATATTCATGATACATCAAGAGGGCACTCTTCAATGGTCTTTACATCTCTTCACTTTTCTCTCATGTTCTACATGCCTACACTAACGCTGATTAAGCCAGAGATCCCACTGATCGATGCTCTACTCCATGGTACTGCTTGTTCTTTAGTGATTCTCTTATTTTGCAGTGTTGTAAAAAGAAAACTGTTATTGTTCGATCTAGCACATAGGCAAAATCTTGTGCTCTTGCTGGTGACACTCAATAGTTATTTTGGCTCCAATGGTTACTAGATGACATAAGAGTGCCCTCCCACATGGAGACCACTATTTATTGTAACGACCAGAGTTTCATCTATTGTAGACACGATATTTTGAAGCTGTAGACACGACATTTTGATCGTCCCGCAAAAATTTTATGCTTTATTTTAAAATTTATTTTATTTTTATTTTCAAAAAAATAAAAAAATAGGAAAAAAAAAATGAAAAAATGAAAAAAAAGAAAGATAAAAGAAAAAAATAAAAAAAATAAAAAAATAAAAGTAAAAAAATGGAAAAGAAAAGGTTTCATTGTCAAAATGGGATTATGTTTCCTTTTCCCTTTCTTTTTAGGTTTTGTTTTCTTTTCCTCGTCGAATTGAGATTAGGGTTTCCTAGGATTTTTAGGATTTTTCACTCCACATCCTTCCTATAAATAAGACCATTCTCCTCATAGTTTAGAGACAAAAAAAATTCAGAGAGAAACTCTTTGGAGACATTCAGAAATTGAGAGAAAAAGAGCCTTAGAGAGTGATTCTCATCGTAAACCCTTACGGGAAGCTGTCTGCGTGAGAGAAAAACCCGAGCATCGGGATTCTTGGCCTAGAACATGTATGATTTCTGATTTTTAAATTTTTTTTTTTAGTTTACTTTATTCTCTTCACAATTTAAATTCCTACAAGTTTTTTTTTTTTTTTTAATTGTCCGATGACTCGATGAAAAATATCAGGATAAGGTTCTCCATTCTCGATCTGAATCTTTGAGCGTTTAGACGAGGACACCCGTATCTCGCTATTTTTTATTTATTTTATTTCTGCATTTTTTTTTATTTTGTTTGTAATTCATAAAAAAAAAAGAAAAAGAATAAGTCGTCCGATGATCCAATGAAAACACTGGAGTAGGTTTCTCGTGCTTAAACCTAACTTTGAGCATTAGGTGAATGATATTTTATTATTTATTTTGCTACATTTTTTTATTTTGTATTGTTCTGCATTTTTTTTTAATTTTAATTTTTAATTTTATTCTTCTTATCAAAACCCTAAAAAATAAAAATAAAAATAAAAATAAAAATAAAAATAAAAATAAAATAAAAAATAATAATAAAATCTTTTATTGGTATGAATTAATCCTTACGAACCTTAAGTTGAATCCGATAATTCGATAAATCGTGAGAGAATTTTTCGTGGCCTCGTTTTCGTTCCCCGACCCGAGTAGAATTTAGAAATGAATGGTTTTAGGAAATCTCTTCCCTCGGTAGATTTTTCGTGGGATTTTGTTTAAGTTTCGGAAAGATTAATTTCAACTAAATTATTTCCGCGAACCCCCTTCGATTCTCATATCCATAGCATTTGAGGAAATTTCAAATCGGGAATTCTTTAAATCAATCGAGAAAATTCAAAGTAGATTTTTTTTTTTTTGCATCCACTAACCATGTTTATTTCTTGTATTATTTAGACGGCATGTTTAATACATTTTCATCACTCACACATTTTTTTTCTGCACAATTTTTTTTTTAATTTCATAAATCCATGTTACTTTTTCATATCTAGTCACGACACGTGCACCACTTACGTTTTTTGTTATAATTAAATCATTGTCACATATAATCAGGTTAATTCACGCAGTATTCATATCAATTTAAATTGATATATTTAAATTAAACCCTTTAGTTCTTTTTTTGGTCATTTTTGCATATAAAATTTTAATTTTTGCATTCATATTTTCATATTTATTCACTTATTTGAGTTTGCCTATTTAAAGTAAAGAAATCTTTAGGAAACATATATGAATACCCCTCGAGGACCATCCTTATCGAATCCTTAATATTCGATAAGAAGTTATACCAGGGGAACATTCAAAAAATCCAAAAACTTATCCCACCTTATTTGTGAAAATACCAAAAAGATTTTATAAGAAGAAAATGATTTCAAAATAAAATAAAACGCTCAGACTAAACTAATTGGACTTAATTGGACATAAGGTACCGTTTTCAGACGGACGTCTTGGGGTGCCTAACACCTTCCCTGAGCGTAACTGACTCCCGAGCCTTTAAATGAATATTTGGTTTGACCGTGTTTTTTGGAGTCAATTTTTTACTTAGGCCTTTTAAATTATTTTCTAAAAATTCGGTAACCTAGCACATCACTTAAATCCAATACTAGGGGGCGACTCCTTATTTTTTTAAAAACGGCCTAAGTATTTTTTGAAAACTGGTGCTTTAAAACTCTCATATCCTTAAGCTTATTTGTTATTTAATATTATTTTCCTCTTCGAAAAAACAGGGAGCGTCATCTATATTGCTCATAACAACGTCTTCCACGAACACATCAAGCATATCGAAACTGACTGTCATTTTATGCACCATCACACTTCTTTAAATACAGTTCATATTCTATCAATTAACTCATGCAATCAAACAACCGATACCTTCATCAAACCTCATCATTTGGGTCGTTTTCATGATTTACTTTTTAAACTTAAGTTGTCATTTGCTTTACCGTCTTGAATTTAAGGATAATGTCATGGTATATATATATAAATGGTCTCATGATTATTAGATTACTCCAAATCTCCTAATCCTAACTTTACGCCTATATATATGTCTCATTATAGAGACTTGTAAAATGGGTCTTTTTTATTGTTCTTTTTTTAATATATATGATTCTCACTTTTCTATTTTTCCAATAACTTGGATTCTCTGATAACTTGGATTCTATTAATTATAGCATGAATATTTTTCATATTAACCAATAGCATTTTCATACCTTGGGTTGGTAACCTCCCCAAGATCTAAACAAACTTTAGTTGATTACGTGGATGCTAAAAGGGTTCGAGTTGCACGTACTGTCCTAACGGTGCCCTAAAATATAATTGTCACATATTTTCACTTACTCGAGATGTCAAAAATGACAAGTTGGATTTTCCCTCCAGCATTTCCTTTGCCATCAACTTCTTGTTCTTCAGCTATCCACTTTACAATCCTGCGAACAAATTAACGATTATAAATAAACGGGGTTTCAATCATACGCAGAGGGATTGAATACATCATTTTCCCCTAAATTTTAATGCTGCTGTCACTTTGGTCACTAATATTTTATTTTTTCTATAAAATTCCTAGAGTTTTAAATTGTTCCAATTTGGTCCTTTAGATTAACTTTTAGTAAATCAACTAACAAAAGTTAGACATGTTTCAAAATTATTTCAACTTGGTCCTTTATGTCCCTTGCATATATTATGTTAATGGAATTAACTGAAGTTAGCTTAAACAACATAAAATAAATTTGAAACTTTAGGACCTTAATTAAAAAACTAAAATATGAAGTTCCAATTAACACGAAACCCAAATTTCGACATACGCGCACCGCGGCACCCACATATATATACCTTTCTCTGATGGCATTGGCATTGGCAAAGCAAAGCAATGGAGACTTGGCCCGAATTATGAAAACCTCACTAGTTTTCAACGCCATGGGATATTGGTTTATATCTCCAAATGTATCGGTCCCGGGAAGCCTCCCTAGGGTTTCAATCCCTGGCCATATCGAGTTAACTATGATCTTTCCGAACGATACTGCTATCTGCACTCAGTTACAAATCCTCAAACACATATATTTGTCGTACATCTTAAAATATTGGAACAGAACAAAAATATCATTTTTTTTCTTCTGTCTGTGTTTTTGTTTATGTCCCAAGTACTCAGGTATATATATATATATATAAAGAAATAAGTTTTTACCGCGACAAGAAGGCCGATCTCAATAGAAGCAAAGAGGACACCAAGAAAAGCTCCAGCACAGGCGAGAAAGTCGAGCTTATCGAGTTTATAAATGTTGTGAGCTTCGTTGAAATCGATAAGTCCGGGGAGAGCAGAGAGAATGATGGAGGAAAGAATAGCAGTGGGAGTGTAGTAGAGTAGCCTTGTAATGAGCTCTAGAGATAAGAGAACTGTTATGGCCATCACAATGTTGGAGATCACAGTTTCACAACCAGCACTAAAATTAACAGCAGTTCTTGAGAATGACCCTGGATCATTAACATAAACGTATATAATATAGGGTTAAAACATTTTGAGACCATTAATTGACGTAAAGCACAAAAGTACAATAATTAAATGAGGCTAAGCGTACCAAAGTTTATAATATGGCAGTAGATAACCTTCTAATATGGTTGATGAGATGCATCTTTCAATTTAATGGATGAGAAATATGTAGAATATTTTTTTTTTAAATGTATATTGTGTGATAAAACAATAATAACAAAAAGAATAAAATGAGTATGTCTTTTATTTTAGTATTGAGACTTTCAATGTTTGGCAATGCTAAATTAAGACATGTGTTAATTAATTAACTAGGACTAATTAGAGAGAAAAATATGAAATTTAAGTGTTTAATCAAAAAGTGACTAAATAATATATACACATAAATATATGTGCATACATACATAATGAAAATGATTTTATGTCATAAATATGAGACTTGAGTCTGTAGTCGCATTGACGTAAACTTGTTTTTGTTTAATTGAAAGTGTGAAATCTTTGAATTGAATTGTGCAAGTAGTTTAATATTTTTATTGATAATTCAAGAATTGTGGAAAAATATGTATTCCACAAGGAGTTAAACGTGACATCTTAAATATATATTATAGAAAGGTATGGGCCCATCTACAAATAGTTAAAAATGTGTATATGAACATAATTATTAAATCGTGGGATACATCATTCTTGAAGATACGGTGTTATTAAGATTCCATAAGCAAGCATGAATATTGAGGTCCATATTAATATATGAGTTTCTCTTTTTAGATAAAGCATGTGAAAAATAAAAATATTTTTTACATCTTTTAAAAAAAAATATATTTCAATATTGTGCCAATAATTTATCTATGTAGTGATAAATAACAAATATTTGGTAGGACACAAAGTTGTGTATAATAGTAAGTCTCGATATATATGTTGAAAACACAATATTATTAGATAGTTACTATTGAATTGAGATTATCAAAATTAACTTTATAAAGTCAAAAGATAATGTTGCGGATCTGCTGACCAAAGTTTGAACTTGAGAAAGAGTTAACTGATCATTGAGGAGAATGAGTCTAAGCCTATAACAAAATAGTCGTCATAATGGTAACTAGACCTACTTGACTGAGGATCCCAAGATCTATGTTCAAAGGGACAACTGAATTATAAAGGTCAGTGCATGTATCACTGCATAGAGTAATATCTATTACCTTTTCCTAGGATGAAACAATAATGATTGAAATGTGTGATGATTCATAGAACTTGATATTATGAAGAAGAGTATTAGAGAATGAATTTTATAGGAGATCATCTATATGATTGTGAATTTGGTCGGTTCTATGAGAATGAGAAGTGCAAATTTTCTAGAGCACTTACGAAATAACAAGGGTGTTTAGGGTCAAAATGAATGCAACCAGAGAATGAACAATGTCTAGAGAGAACTCTATGGTTTCTATTGTCTTTGTTTACACTAAAGACGAACAGTTCAAGACATCATCTTCACTAGTTGGCCGAGTAAATCCGATAGATTCTTACTAAAGAAGGTTCAAGGCCAAAAATTATCTATCCTGATGCAATTGTTTTCTTATTGAACTCTTTTCTCTCTTGTGTCTACATTACAATGCGTGTTTATCCAAGTCAATTTTATTCATGTGGGGGACTGTTAGATAAAAAATGACTTTCGGATTATTTTAAGTCTAATTATTAATGCGATTTAATCGTTTGTTTAGATGTTTTCATATATCAATACGTTCTTAGTGAGAAGAGGAATATGAAATATTGATTTGACAAAAATTATTAAGATGTGAATGATCGAAATCATCTTTTAAAGTAGTCCCATGAAGTTGATTGAAATATATAAAATGAGTAACCTCACATTGATTGATGAAAACATTTAAACCATATTTATAATCCATGTTTGGAATGTAGACTCAGGTTGGGTCATGGTTGTGGATTTGGATTTAAACTTGGGTTGATGCAAGTATAGAGAATTTTTTCTAAATTTTTCTTTAATTTGATTTTCATAATTTTTTTAATCAAACAAAACTTCTCTTTTCATATATGTAACTCATTTTTAATGAGGAGTAACATGTGATTAATAATCGAGATTTTTGATGTGTTAGAATTACTCATTTATTTTCTCTATAAATAGAGAAATTTTGTATTATCATTTCGGCATGAAACTTAGGACATCGTGCACTATACACTTTGAGTCTATGTCGGTTTGTTTTTTAGAGTTCAACATTTGTTTTCTTCGTTGAATCTTTTGATTTTGAGTGATAGTATTAGAGAATTGTAATGGTTGAATCGTGGGAAGTAAATGCCTGAGTAACCTTTGTGCACCTGAGTGGAGGCAAAAATTACTTTAAGAAAATATCGTTGAACGATAGTCTTGATCCACATAATTTTTTTGTATTATTATCGATAAAGGACTGTAAGTGTGATATTATTTATTTTTCTGTTTCTTGTATTTTCATTTATTGTTGAACAATATAATATTTGTTGTCATGTATTTTACATATTTTTTGTTGTCATGCTAGAAAATATTTGTACAATGTAATATTTGTTGCAATGCTAGAAAATATTCTAGAATATTTGTGGTTGTGTATTTTACATATTTTTAGAATATTTATTGTTGCATGTACTGAATTTTTGAAATATTTGTAATGAATTGTTTTACGTGTGATATAAATTACCCTCAACAAATTATTTTATTTTATATTCCCAATTCATTAATTTAATCAGTTTAGTGCACATACCATTATAAGGCCACACACCAATCAATTAATGTTGGAACCAATCAAAGAAAAAAGAAAATACTAAAAAAAACAAAACTCTTGCACTAATTATTGAACCAATTATTTGTTAACGTAGTTGAATGTGCAATAATATGGTAATTTATTTTAATTTAAATGGGAGAAAAGGGGGAGGGACTATGTACTGACCTGTTGCCACGTAGCAAGAAGTTAAAGATCCAACAATATTCATACACCCCATGGCCGTCATCTCTTTGTTCCCATCAATATGGTACCCTTTTATGGACGCAAAAGATTGCCCAACTGCAATGGCTTCCTGGAATCATACATACATTAACATTTAATCACTGCATGTTGAGAATTGCACTTTTTACCCTTGCCTTCAATCCCGCTTTACACTTTAATCCCTTATTATTTCCCCTATTATCCCTCAAATAATGATCACATTCCTTCTGGGACTGATTGACAGAAGTTAATAGTGGGACTGATTGCTATTTGCTACCGATTATAAATTTATAGATTTAATTTAGATGTGACCAATTTGAAAATTTAGGAACCAATGTATCCTATAATTTACTTAAAAAAATAAAATAAAAGAATAGTTCAGGGGCTAAGTTACAAGAATTAATAATTTAGTGACGAAAGAGAGAAAATATAGGTATAATATGTGAATAAGTTTAAGTGGGGTTTGTGTTTAGTGTTTCTTCCTAAAACGCTTCAAAACTTTTGCCGGAAAAATATGAGATAAGAATAGAAATACTTTTTTTAAGTAAACTTTTTAAAGAACAAAAAATGCACGCAGTCTACTTAATTGTTAATATATGTATATGTGCTTTGACGCACTAAGTTAAATCTAATTCTACTAAGAAAAAACCAAACCCTAATCCCATTATAAAAATTCTAATCAATGTCTATATATAGACTCTTTGTACATCTCACACCATGTTAAAGTTTCCAACCATATGGTTTTAAGTTGGAACAAGAATATAGAAATATATACCGCTAGGGCAACAACAGCAACGATTAGACCAACTTTAGCAACTTGTGTGGCATGTGGGCTGTCAAATTCAAGCTTGCGAAGTGAGATTGGATTCAAACCCCCTTTTATGTGCTTCACTATCTTCACTCCATGTTTATCAGCCCTTGTTAGATACACTATCAGAGTTGATAAAATCACTGAGATTAGTGGAGCTGTGGCTGACAGCCAGAACAGTTTCTTGTTCTTTCTACCCTGAAATAATTATAATAATAATTAAAAAAAAAAAAAAGAAGTTCACGACAATTTGAATTCATACTGATGTTCTAAATCGAATGAATAAGTATCCATTTGGCGCATTAATGTAAAAACAAAAAAATCCAGTTCAAAATTTATTGTTCTTGGCAAATAGGTTTTTTGTATACAGGGATAAACCTACGTACTTCTAACCATCTCTAGATCCCGCAATGGCGGAAGACTTCGTCGATTGTCCTTTTTTAATTTGAGGGCTCACAAATAATGCGCCAAACGGGTACTAAGAATTGGTAGGTATCAATGAAAGTATGGTTGTTGCTAACTCACCATAAATCTTGTGATCAGGATGAAACTGAGAAATGAACAACCCAGGATAAAGTTATAAGGACTCCACTGTTTATGAACCAAAAAAAGAAAAAAAAAAAAAAAAAAAAAAAACACCGTTAAGAATAACTGGAAAAACAATGAAAGAAAAGAGAGAGAAAAAAAGATTTCTTACTAAATTGCACTTTCACCCTTAATGTTTATGTGCTATCACATATTACTCCCTGGAGTTTTAAATTTTGCACATTTCTCAGTTTATTTTTCGTGTCTAATCGACCCTATTTACCGTTTCGGGTCATTTTAATCATAGGAGTTTGTCGCGAAGCTTGCACAGGGTAGTGCAGAGGAAGACCAAGCTGTTGGAGTTGCTTTTAAACTCTAGTGGTGAGCAATATGCAAAACTTTTAACTTCAAAGAGAAATATACCAGCACACATAAATATAAAGGGTGCAATTAAACTGAAATTTATTGAAAGAACAAAATAATGGAGATTCAATACTTACAAAAAAGATACTGCAGAAAAGAAAAAAAACCTACAGGATGATGAATTGATCTCCAAACAGCTTCCAAGACAGAGATTAAATCAGTTTTGCTTGTGAAATGAGTGAGCCCAAGTAGTCCTTTTAGCTGTTGAAGACCGATAACAATGGCTGCTCCCGCCATGAAACCCACAATAGCAGCATGAGAAAGAAAATCAACAAGAAAACCCAACCTGGAAAAAAAAAAAAAAAAAAAAAAAAAAAAAAAAAGAAAAGAAAAGGAAGAAGAAGAAAAAAGATTAAAAAAAAAAAAAGAAAAAAAGAAAAAAGAAAGAGAAGAAGGCATATGTGCATGTATATATGCTTGCCTTAGGAGGCCAAAAGCTGCTTGAAAAATGCCTGTAAAGAAGGTTACAGTAAACACAAGCCTTGTATAGCCAACTGGGTTAGAAATTGGATCTTCCAGTTTCTGAATCATTGAAGATAAAAGAAGAGAAACCACTGCAACCGGTCCAATAGCTATCTCTCTTGAACTCCCCATTAAAGCATAGATTAGTGGAGGAACTACACTAGTATCTAAAAAGAAAATTGTTAAATTACATCACACTAAAAATAAATAACTATAGTAAGTACTCGTTTGGTAAACAATTTAGACGGCATAAACCGGGAATTAAACATTCAAAAACAATTCATTAGGAGTAACCAGAATCATTAGGTTTGGGGTTCCAAATTTGTGCACCGGGGAAGGATGTAATAACTTACAGAGGCCATATTGGGGATCAAGTTTAGCCAGAGTTGCATATCCAATACTCTGCATGAACGAGAAAATTCAATGTCTCGTTAGTGTCTGTTTGGCGCAACAAACTGCGATTTTGACCTCCAAATGCAATATATTTTGAATTTCCAAACAGGTTTTCAATGGACACTGCGCTAAATAGAAATGTTATATTCAAGTCCTACATCGATTAATTCTTTGAGAGTCCCAAACTACTATATAAGGCAAAGAAGTTACTTTATTTACACTAATAACAAGATAAAAAGAAAAATAATAAAAAATAACAACGTAAGTAGATTACGCTTACTTGGGGGATGCATAGGCTTGCGAGAGTTAAACCGGCCAACAAATCGTTCCTAAATTTTGCAGCTTTGTAGCTTTTAATCCACGAAAAGATGGGAAATATTCCCTCCAAAATCCAGACCAAATTTTCGAAAAAAGGCTTCTCTCTCATAGCCTCAAATTTCTTTCCCATGGGTAGAAAGGCGCCTCTTACGGAGGTGAAACTTTGCCACGCAGGAGGAGGAGCTGGGCCATTTAGAACCCAAGAAGCCAGTTGGTCCACACCGTTTTTTTGGGGGACTGGCACAGCTTCAGCCGAAGAAGCCATTTCAGTTGTTTGAAGTGTTTGGGAGAACTGAGAGAGTTCTCTCTCCATTGTTGTTTGAAGTGTTTGGGAGAACTCAGAGAAACCTCTGTCTCTCTCATTTGAAGAATCCATAGTTTTTTTTTTTCCTTTCCTTTGTTTGGGAAAACTGAGAGAAATCTCTCAGTCCCTTGAGAAATGACTGCCAACCAAGATTGTGGGAATGTTCTTGGGAAGAAGTGGTTGTGGAATATGCATTTTGACTACTGTATGTTATATAAAAAAGTGGAAAAAAAGAAGAATAAAAATCAACGGTTGAGGGTTTTTGTTAAAGTTGTTTTCAGTGAAGTAATTGGACGGGGCTATTTGTGACATTTATAGAGTAATGCTTTCCTTCATTATTTGTTTCTTTAATCATTATTATATTGTATCACAAATCTACTGTTCTTCCATAAAACATTTTCAGTACTGAAGTTCAAGTTATTGCTCATGCAGAAGGATTAAAAGGAAGGTCTTTATTGTCCAAAAAAAGGTTTTCCCCCCCCCTCCAAAAAAGGGTTTTCCCCCATTTTCATTGTAAAATGCATTTTGTGATCTTCAATTTTATACTCCGTTTCAGTTTTGCACCCTAACTTGTAATTATAGCACATTGTACCCTAGATTTTGCAAATCATGTCAAGAAGTCGATTTTACACATTCGTTCTCCGAACTTACTGGAAATGCCAAATTATTAACAACACCTCCCCAAAATACAAGAGTAAAAATGTTATTTTACAGTGAGTTGATCACAATTGGTCAATTTTAAAACTTTAAGATGCAAAGTGCAAACAAATGTGAAATTGAGGGGTGTATCCTGAAATTTGTTCCCATATCCAGGGTTCCTATTAAAATGTCAGAACCCTATTTTGGGGGGGGGGGGGGGGGGGGGGGTGGTGATTGAAGTTTGGACCTAATAGTCTCCACAAATATACAATGATGGGTGGGTGAGTGGGCGTTCATGAAGTAGTGACATTGTGAAAAGCTAACCATTTATTATGCTTAAAAGAACTACTAGTAACAATTCACTTTTTCTTTCCTTTTTTATTTATAATAGCTTCGCCTCTTTCCCATGATTCAGTCTCGATACATTCAACACATCTAACTAGCCACAGATTTCATTCCCTATACATTCTGCTTTTGGTGCCCAATTAAACTTTTCCAGCAGGTTGTGTTTGGTCATGATGTAATGTGTAGCAACTTCTCAATTGGATTTACCTTTCACACCCACAAAAAGAAAAAAGAAAAATATATAGTTCACTCGCCTTATGCCTGCTTAACTTTGTGGGAGTGGGTGGGCGGAGTTTTAACCAAACCCTTGGGGTACATACGTCCAACGATCCTCAATTTTTCGATAGAAAAAATAAAAATAAAAAAATACTTTTTAATATTTATACAGTGGGAGTTATTTACACTACAACAAAAATGGTCTATCGGGGCACAAAAAATTATTGCGATAGAGCCTTTATTACGACACTTGGATTTTTTGGGACACTTGAACTGGTGTTCCGCAAAAAGCCACCCCAATAAGTTACAAGGACACTATATATTGCTCTTTTTGTTTGAACTTGTTATGATAATAATAAGTGCCTTATAAAATAACTATTAGGACACCATATATTGTCTCTATAGCATTTTATATTTTTTAAATTATATATATTAGAGCACTACAAAATGTTGTGAAAAACCTCTATTAGGACACAAGAATGTGTCGCAAAATTGTTAAAGAGAACCAACATATAAGGACACTATTTAACGTCCCAAAAAGTATATAATTTTTTTTATAATTTAAAATTATTTTAAAATATCAAAATACTCTAAATCCAAACAATAAAAACTAAAAATTCATCATAATACAAAATACATAAAGAACTCAAATTTTTACATTAAAAATGGAGAATTAAAAACCCCATAGGTATACAAAATTATACCTGTCATGGGTTACTAGTTCCTTTCAACATTTAAGTTATCATTCATAAATAAAAAAATGGTGTAAGTACAAAAGTAATATACATACTAAATATGTGTTAAATGCATTTTCCATGCAATACTCCACCTTCTTTCTCGACTGATCCAACATAAAGTAAGTCAGTTCCGTTATTTCCTGCAGAACAATATGTGACATGCAATAGTAGAAAACAGAAGTATGGAATTCACATTCTAAAGCACTAAAATTTAAGTGGGAAGTAGCAGACATATGAAGGGGATAGAAATAATATTGGCAAGATAAGTATGAGCAATCGCACTTGTATCGCTTACAATAATTCAATGCCATCTCCCTAACAGCTGCCCCACTGACAATAACCTTTGCACTTGAATCTGCAACAGCTTTGATGAGTTCCTCAACTTTAGCTTCTTCAGTTTTTGCATAATACTGAAGCTGCAGAATGCCCGATGATGAATATTGTTGGAAAATATGGATATGGAAACTAAAACAATTTAAAAAAAAAGGGACCACAACAATAAATTGACGTGCGGGAGCAGGATATATGGCAAAACTACATTCTATCAGAAGGTAACAAGTCATTCACCAATCAAATGGAGAAATACACATATGACACTGCGGGAAATTATTAGTTTCAAAATATAAGGATGTCTCGAGTACTTAGAAAGTCAAACCCTAACTCCTAACTCCGCCTCCTTTTGTCGACTGATCCAACTTTTGATCTGTTCAGACCAAAAGCTCTAGTGTACTCAACTTCAATTTTTTGTGTATCAAGAAAAATGAAGTTACTTGTTTTGGATGATCCCGAAAATTTATGTAAACAAACAGGGTTCATTCCTCCATTGGAAACCTGAAAAAGTGATGAAGAAAAGCAAACTACATATATTTTTTTCCTTCAAAGAGTAGTACCTGATGTTCTTCCTGGTCTTTCTGCAGATGTTCCTAGATTCCCAGTCGGATTCTGAAAACGAAGGCCACCAAATGAATTATCATCATTTTAACAACTGGATGAAACTAATTCTGATAAATGATATTCTTCATACAATATATATATTACATGTTCTTACCCATCGTCTTGAAGTTGCTCCAATCTGAGGATACTTCAATATAGTTCAATCAAAGACATAGTCGAATTGATAGCCTACAATTATAATGCAGTAAAGAACTGAGCGCCACCACATATATGTATATATACATATACCTGAAGCATGAACTCTTCAAAAATAAGGAAAATGACCGACGTTGTGCAAAATGAATATATTTACATAGAGAATGTTGGCCAAGTAGAATACCCAAGAGAGGGGGTGAATTGGGTAATTAAAAATAATCAGAATAAAACTCAATAAATCAAATAATTAATTTTATGCCTAAATTAATTATTATCTTTATAACACAGCGGAATTAATCAATCAACTAGATGCACATACAAACAACAAAAAACAAATTAATAATGCAGCACACCAAGATATATTCTGGTTCACCAAGCTACTCTCGGTTAGTCCAGTCCTCCGAACCCCACGGAGATTCGAACCCACTGATTCTCAAGATCCCTTTAAAGGTAGGAACCAAACCCACACACTGATTCTTTTACAGCCTCAGAATCAACTTTTAAAATATCATTTTTACAGGCTAAGGAAGAACCTCTACTTTTTATAGGCTTAAGAATAACCTATCTTTTTACAGGCTAAAGATTAACCTAATTGTTTTTATCACTATGGCTCAAGAATCAAAACCTCACAAAACACTCCAAATATCCTTTTATCCAGTAAGGATTGAACCGTTACAAAATCACTCAGAAAACACAATTCTTATTCAGGAAGAATCACTACCTCAATCTCTTTATAGGAAGAGATTGAAACCCTACTACCCTTGATTAAATATCTCCAATGATATTTAACCCGTCACAACTCACCAATACAAAAATTGATAAGTAAATCTCACTTGGAACTTCTACCACCCCAGATATATATAAACTCAATTAATATCCCAACTAGTAATAGAATTATGTGAGATGCAGAAACCTGATTTTAACAATATATGGGTAACAAATTGGAGCACGTAATCAGATTCAAGAAATTGTTTGAAATAATATTTTCTTTAAAAAATCAAAAACAATTTCTAAGATCAATTTTCAAAATACAATAATAAACAAGTAATAATCAATATGGAAAGGTCTCATCCGGAATCCCCAGAATTAATGATGAAAATAATGTAGCTTCAATTCCGGTATCAGCACAAATTAATCGCAGTTGATTATCAGAATCACTCTCTTAGAACAACTCACAGTATCGAAGAATGATAACTCTTATAAACCCTCTCTCAAAAAGATATAGACTGATTTTTTCTCTTAGAATAATTAGAATGATTAAGCTCTCTTAGAAAATTCGCAAGTCTATACAAGGGCACATGTAATCAGCCTTCTAAATGCTAGTTTACAAGTGTCATGACAATAAAATACTCTTATAGACCCTTCATTACGTGAGGACTTCATTTAGGTTCAATTTCACTTACTAACAACTTTAAAACTCTCAATTAAATCCCCAAAGTATTTCTCAATTAAAACAAATAAATATAGAATTCATTTTATGTACCAAATTGAGAAACTTTAATAATTAACGAACCATATTGAAAGGATTTAATTTGTATATGAATCATATCTCAAATGTTAAGAATATCACTGAAATCTCTCTCAAATCTTAACAAAAACGACTACTTTTGGATTTAAAATCGGATTAACCAATATCTAGAAACTGTGCGTCCAGTCGACTGCCCAGTCGACTGAAGGATATTGGAAGTAGCCCATGCACTTTATCGGTCGACTCCTCAGTCTACTCGCAGATTCAGAGAGTTTGCCAAGCTTCCATCGGTCGACCGCTTTATCAACTCACAGATTCAGAGAGTTTGCTAAGCTTATATCGGTCGACCTCTCAGTCGACTCGCAAATTCAGAGAGTTTATCTTCTTTCTCCAGTCGACTCCTCAGTTGACTTCCTCCTCCTGAATTTCTTCTCTGATCTCGTTTTTAACTTACTTTGTTTTACAATTTTGCGCCATTTATCCATATTTATAAATAAACTTCACTAATACTTTTATATTTTATTTTAGTCATTCAAAAATATTTCTTTTTGATTCACATAGGAGCAAATTAATGTACTCAACTAAAACACACATAAAAGATAAAATTCATTTTGTGCCGTGTGTGTGTTCCTAAATGAGATATTAAGAGTTTATATTAACCTGGATTATTTTCCCTAATTTCTTCAAATTCTTAATACTTCATCATCATCTTAATATATTCATTTAGCATCCATTTACTTTAACATTTTTATTATTGGAACTTTAAATCACTGAAACACTTGATCAAATATTAATTTCATCAAAATATCAATACTAAATGTTCATCAAAATCTTAGTATCAACAGAGAAAAAGTAAGGTATAATAAATTTACCTTTACGAATAAACAAGTCTCTAAAAAGCTTCTTCAAATATGAATAATCAGGCTTGTCTTCAAATCGTAATGAGTGGCAATATTAAAAAAAGGAGACGAACTCTGATGGATTTGATTTGCATAAAACCTGTTCAAGACACTTGCATGCTAATAGCTCAATATGACAAACTAACTTAGCAAAGCAAAGAAGTGATGGGTAATGCAGTACATGAAAGAAGCTACTGAAAACACTCTTAAAGGTAGTGCTTGGTTTCATGGTTTCATGGAATTGGAGGTTCGGAACTGGAATTGGATATGCACCCATGTAAAAATCTCAAATTTTACATGGGTTAATTTCTAATTCCAATTTCAAGGCTTTAATTCCATACTACCAAATGCTACCTTAACATAATAATAGCCAAACAAAAACCCACGAAGATAAATGTTCCAAGGAACATCATAGCCAACTGTTGAGAGCTTCAACCTTGAAATGAAGAATTTGGACTAATAGAACTAGACTCGTGCAGGAATTTAGGCTGGATGAAGTACCTTTATTGGTGTCAACATCTTCTTTTCGCTAATCTTGTCATACTTCTGCTATTTTTTACTGGCTTTCAATCCTTGCCAAGGAAGACTAGTACAATGGGATTGCAAAAAATTAGATGACATGCATTATGGATGATCCTAAAATGAAGCACATAACCAAGAGATTCCACAAAAAAAAAAAAAAAATAAAAAAATACGTGAGCATATAACCAAAAAATTTAAAAATACAAAAATAAAAGCAGATATGCAACCCTTCTTTTACCCTCTCCTCCTGCCTATTTTTAGTTAAATTTTTTTCTGGCAATTTCACGTGAAGGACATTGTATGCCCTTGCTCAAGAAATCCTTCTTACCTTCATGCCCATCCTATAAAGAATCATGCAAAAACATTATTCTACATGAAATTGTAAATTCTTCTTGTTACTTCAGTTGGAACACTTAAAAATAGAGCATTCAATATCATGATTGTGGTTTAATAATGATCAAAGTATATAGTTTCTTGAAAAGCCACTTCAACATAAACTTACCAAGAATCCAACAACTTGTTTTATGTGCTTGAGTTTATCCCAGGCTAGCCCTGCATACTGCAATAGAAGGTGATCTTAAGCATATAAGCAAGATGTAATGTGGGTCACTTCTGAGATTTGAAGCATTGAAGATCGGGCTAAGAAGTAGGCATCCATCTGTAAAAGAAAAAATCGATATATGAACAAGGTAAAAGGTTTCTCCTTTGGAGGAGATTACCTCCTCTTTTGCTTGACAACACCACAACTCCAATTCTGCTATGCATTAGGAACTACATATGCATTAGTAATTCATTAGTAAATAAACAACTAAACAAATAACACAACTAAATAACTAATAATAACAAAAACGTGAACAAAACTAGAAGAATAGAAATAGAAAAAAACATAACAGAAACAAAAATGTGAACAACAACATAACAAAACAGAAACACACTTAATCGATTACATCTTGATATAGAGAGATTAGGATTGTTTATTACAAAATAACATTTAACCTGCTTATTGACATTAGGGAGATCTGATTAGAGATTCGAGATATGAAATTTAACCTATTTCTACAATCAAGGAGAACAAATGTACCCTTTTAATTTTTCAATTGCCCTAGTTTGAGACTATTTTCAATTCACATTCCAATTCAAATCCCTAGTCTGAGACTATTTTTGACACGTGAAAATTACAAAAGTCAATTAAAATAGAGGAGAACTTATTACCTTCTAAGAATAAAATGAAGAATCTAAGAACGAATTAACCTCGAGATTTGTTGATTTGATCTCTCAGATCCAACTACTGAAGCCCTAAGATTAGCCCATAGAATTGTTGATCTAATTTGTCCAACCCTAGATTTGTCGACAAAATCTCTCAGATCCAGCTACTAGATTTGAACGAAGCATAGCCCTAAGCTCTAAATTTGTCTAACCCTAGATTTGAACGAAGCACAATTGCACAAGGTCTCGACGAAACAGCCCTGAGCCTATGTTGCGCAAATCGATGGGCCTCCCATCGGTGGTAGTCGGAAGAAGAACGACGAGGAAACGAAATAAACACCACCATCAACAACGAGGGCTGAGATCGAGAGAGATGACTGAGAGGTCTAAGGCAATGTTGTTGGCGATAGAGCGATGGAGAAAAATGAGAAGAACGAAAGGGTTTGGAGTGGGTATCATGACTAAGAGAGTGAGAGTGAGAGTGCGGGTGTGGGGGGAAAACCAAAATGACTTGTCTTTTTGTTTTTCCACCAAATGTGTAAGCGGGAGAGAGGGCGCCATTTTTTTTTTTGGGGGTGAAATTGTGCAAATATCAATTAATTTATTTTAATATATGTAATTAAATTATAATAGGACTCAAAATTGTGTCCTGATACAATTTATGTTTTTAGGGCACTATTTTCTATCATTTTATATTATATATAGATATTAATTTATTTAATTACTAATTAAATGTTATTGGGGCACCACTTTGTGTCCTTTAAATATTTTATTATAAGACACAATACATGTAGTGTCTCGAAAAGTAACTTTATAGGGCACAATAACATATAGTGTCCCAATAAATTTATTTTTAAGCGATACTTTCAATTTTGTGCCCCGAAAAGCACATTTATAGGGCACAATACATATAGTGTTCCAACAGAGGTGCCCTTATAGACAATTTTTGTTGTAGTGTTAGTTGTGAAGTTATATGATATAGTCTTTATTATAATAAATATGAAGCGCTTTTGACTTCTTGATATTCTCTTCCATATATACTTGTGAATTGTGTAATAGTTTGAGTGTTTTTTTATGCAACCCTATTATTTTAACAAAGTGGTTTCAAGAGCTGGCTAGGTCTGTGGTGAGATTGAGTGAGAGAGATATGTCAAACAACAATTGTGTCCATTTCAAGTTTCCCGATTCACCAAAGATTACTATTTGATGATGTAATAACACAAGGGTAATGTTTGGGTCACAAGACTCGTGGGCAGTAGTAGGGGATATACAAAGCCACAAAAGTAAACCACTTACACTGCAAATTAAATGATGACTTTACATAATATGAGGCTAAAGGATCAAAGAGAATTTGTAGATGACACCTTGATCTTCATGCAAGCAGATGAAGAGCAAGTCCTTAACATTAAAAGTGTCTTGAAGAACTTTGAGTTGTGTTCAAGGCTTAAAGCCAATTATCACAAAAGCACAATCATAGGGTTAGGAGTAGACGCATTGTTCGTTAAAATGGTGGCTAGAGTTCTAACATGGAAAATAGGTTCATTCCCCACTACTTATCTAGGGAATCCTTCAGGAGAAATAGAGTAGAGAGAGTGGCCTGGAATCCATCGATTATAACCTTGACCCAATTCGAGTTTCTAGCTCTTTATACTCAGGACCGTTCTTCCACCGTTTTACGGCCTTCTCCTCGCCCTTTTGGACCTCGTCATGATTGAGTCAGGAGAGCATTTTCAAGCAACCACTAGGCCTCGGGGAGGTCGGTATCCAACTGTGTGGTCTGGACAACCAAGCGGATCTTGTTGTGAGGACAGGGACTCGTTCTATTGCTACAACGTATCATTCTCCCCGCTCAGCTTCTTTAATTAGTCATGCTGACGGTTGATGGTCTACAACACGTCCTCATGCTTGGCGCATAGATAATGATATTCATTCCATTTTTGTGATCTACCAGTTAATAGTCGTGGCGGCCATCTGGAACAACCCTTGCACGGTGAGCGAACCCTTGCACGGTGAGCGAGAAAATTAGAAAACGTAAATGCATTGAAGAAATAAAATAAAATATTTGGTTATGGACTTACCCCAACAAAATCAGAAAAATGGTCCATAGTGTCGTTAAGCTTCTTGCAGTCCTCAGGGAAGCATCCGATGCACAAAGTTTGGTACATACTCCATACGCTCCTGAAGGCACCATTTGTCCCAGAGCATAGTATTTGGAACCTCAAAGAATGTTTCGTCGTTCTCTTCCTCCACTGGGGATCATTCCTCATAACGGGGCGCTAATTAGAGTACTGTTCCTTACTTTGTAGAAGTAGTAGTGCAAGAATGACTCCGCAATATGATTGAACCCAAATAGGCACAAATCAATCTATCAATAAAGAAAGAGAGTACCATAAAAGGTCCAATACTCTTTATCTATCTCTGTGAAAAAGGAAGAGTTTTAGTGAGCCTCAAGAGACTCACCCCAGGTACAACCTAGCCACAGAGGTAAATGACTTGTCCACTTGGTCGGGTGAGTAAACTGAGTCTACTTCTGATATCAGTAGTCTCTAATTGCTTTTAGCTAGCACAACGGGGTGCTTATGCTTGTGGTTTTTTTTCGCAACCCTATTATCGACCTTTCTCTTCCTCTTTCCCTGGTCGTTGGATGGTGTGGTCTGGATTTGGACCCCATTCATCGTCATCTTCTTAGATATGGCAGTCTTTCTCATGGTACCCTTGTCTATATCTACAGAGAATGAAGGTGGACAAGGGAGCTAGTTAAGGAACAAAAAGTACAAGTAAAGAAAATTGTCAAACCAACAAGTTAGGCTTAACGTTGTCCATGCTATTTAGAAAAATGGATGGTAGAAGCGACTGATAGCTATAAAAGTGGAGATCGAACAAGGTGGGTTTGATAAGCTGCTTGTAGGGACGTCAATGGTTCGGTTTCGATCCCCTTTCGTATAAATCAAAACCAAAACCATTATACATATATCAAACTAAAACCGCTGGTTTTTTAAATGGTTTTAAAACCGAACCATTTAAAGTTATATAAAACTAAAATCAAAATTGTGAAACCATTTAAGATTTCAATTTTATAAAAATCCAAAACCAAAACCAAAATTGTGAAACTGCGAACCGTTATTATATATATATATATATATATATATATATATAATATAATATAATATAACTAAAATATAAAAAATAAATTCTTAAAACCAAAATCAAACCGCCAAACTATTAATTGTGACAATAAACCTTTTTAGCTATAATTAAAATACAACGATAAATAGTCGTTACAATAATACAAATCAAAGATTCCAAAGCAAATTAAAAACACATACACACACACACACACACACACACACATATATATATATTAGGAGTTAAACTATAAATATATAAATAACTGAGGGTATAGATGTCATAAATATATGTATATATATATATATATATATATATATATATATATACACACACATAAAATATTGGTTTCACGGTTGAGTTTCGTGGTTTGCTTTCGCGGTTCAGTGTGCGGTTACTATCCTAAAACTAAAATCAAAACTAAAACCACTTCGGTTGTTAAATTCAAAACCAAAACCACAACCAAACCATTTAATCGGTTTCAAAATCAGACCACTTGGCTCGGTTTCTTTCGGTTACCTATCAGTTCGGGTTTTTTTTTTTTTTTTTTTTTTTTCATCTCCAACTGCTTGGCATCGTAAAATTCGATACGGAGCACTTGATCATAAAGGTTGGTAAGGTCTGAGCTTAATCTGTTATGTTTTTCGGGCTTCTACTTCATTACATAGAAAAATGAAACACTAGTTAGAACCGATTTAAAGCCCATGATCTCTGACCAATCGAGAATAACCTCCTTATTGACATACACCCACTCTCGTTGGATGGTGGTGGTGCAATCCCTCTCTCCCGGGCTAAGCTCCTAGCCTTCTATACCGAGGAAGAATAAGTTTTCTTTCCATATGTGTATAGATAAGGCTAGGGCGAACATGAACGATGACTTGGACGATATGTAGCACCAACCTCATCTATCGGGTAGAGATTTGATGGAGAACAACATCCGGAACAACTTGATGGTTGGATTTTTTTTATTTTCTTTTTTTTTTGGATTTTTTCTTGAGCATCTCGGGCAAACTTATTGACAAGAAAATATTTTGGGGATAATGACTTTGCTTTATGACGGATTGCCTAGCCGTTGGACGGAAAAAACTCTAGGCATGAAAATGTATTTATTTTGGTAGTGGCATTGCTTTAACTGATTGCCTAGCCGTGGGATGAACAAAAATTTGGACATGAAAGTCTTTTATGAGATGAGGTGTTACTTTAACGGATTGCCTAGCCTTTGGGTGTACAACAATTTGGATATTTTTTTTTAATTTTTTTTTTCGGGTTGTGGCGTTGCTTTATGACAGATTGCCTAGTCGTGGGATGGACAAAAATTTGGACATGAAAATCTTTTATAAGATGAGGTGTTGCTTTAACGGATTGCCTAGCCATTGGGTGAACAAAAATTTGGACCTGAAAGTTTTTTTTCTTTTTTTTTTTTTGGGAGAGGGGGGGGGGGGGGGTTGCGGCATTGCTTTATGATGGATTGCCTAGCCGTTTGATGAAAAAATTTAGACATGATTTTTTTTTTGGGTTGTGGCATTGTTTTATGACAGATTGCCTAGTCGTGAAATAGATTTTGGGTTCAATCAACGACCTAACCAATTTGAGTGGTTAGAAGAAAGACCAGGTGGAATTTGGAATTGATAGGAAATACAACACCGTTTTGGTAATTTGACAGACCATCAAGAAAGATGTATTCCTAAATGATAATGACAAATAATCTTTTGTTCATTTTGATCTCATTCCACTGGTTAAAATTGAAAAATTTTGGGCTTTGAAAAAAAGAGATTTTTGGTGGGGGGATGAAATTGAGCAACGAGGTTCAGGGATAACAATGAGTCATCTTGATTTACTTAATTTTAGACCAAAATATTTTCTATTATCAAAATCATATTTATCAAGCTCAATTTTATTTTCAACACATGAATCATACACAGACAATTTTGCAACATTTAGAATGAATAAACATTAATCTTTTGAAACGTCCTTTTGAAAACACAGTCACAATCATTGAAAGTTTCAAGCCGTTCACAAATCAAATCCTCTACCACCCATAAGGCTAACTAGATGGAGAGGTGGAATAAAAAAAAAATTTCTTCCAATTTTATCAAGAAATAAGTCTCAACACACCAAAAGGTACGAATCAGGTTCGCGAATAGTAGGCTTAGAGTCAGGCTTTGGCTCGTGATCAGAGTGATTAAAGTTTCATCATGGGTAGGTTCAGAATCCTATGTGGAAGGTAAGTCATAAGGGTTTTATGACCATTTGGAATCACAAGGTTGAAGGCATAAAGTTAGGCTTATGGAAAGATGGGTATTCACGATTGGCAATTCAAGGTAGTGGAGTATGGTTTTAATTTTGGAAGAATTTTAAGATACCACTTGACTTAGGGACATGCCAAGTAGGTAATCAAAGGTATTGGGTGGGAGGTTGGGCGACATTTGGCTGAGTAGGGTTTAGATTATGGTTTTTGATTCTGGTAAGACATTGAAGGTACCACTTGGGTTTGGGCATATGGGTTAATATGATTTTCATTTATGATCGACTTGCTTCATTCGAGAGGGAACTCTTGAAAATTTTGGCAACCTTTTCTTATTTGTTTTTTTTTTTAGATTTTTTTTTAATGATTCACACTTAGATAACCAATATTTCCTTTAAATTATTAGGTTATTTATTATTAGTATATGTGAGTTAAATAAGGCAAGAAACAAAATATCATTAATCCAGACACAATATACACAATTTTCTTCTATTTCCTACAACTAAGTGTCCTACAAAGATTTGTGTGGCGCTTAGACTCAGGGTCACTATATGAGGCTCATGGCTTTCAACTAATGTATTCTATCAAAGGCTCAATTCCCAGATCTTCAAACCTCTGGCGTCCTCCCCAAGGGAACATCCATCGTTGATTGGTGATCTGAGTGAGGTAAGTTCTGAAATCGGTCTCGGCGGATAAAAACGCGTGGCCTAGTCCCTACTATCAACCTCTTTCTAGTCCTACAAGGTTTCAAAAACTGAGCCCAGCGGATGGACCGCGTGGCCGGGCTCCTACTATCGACCCTTTAAGAGGGTTACGATGGGTAAGAAGCAAATATATGTACAAAAATAACAAACAAATATATACATTACAAAAGAAAAATAAAAACCATTACAAACAAACACACAAAATTATTTACAAACAAAAATGAAAATATAACAAAATAAAACAAAACATTCGGATTTAAATTCTTTGGACTTATTTGGACATTGTAGGCTTGACCCTCAAAAATGGTCCCCAGCGGAGTCGTCAGCGGTCGATGTGCTTGGTCATCGGGGCCCAAAAGTGATGTATGGGTAGTGCACGGAAAGGTGTACGTACTCTGGGCCTCCATCAACTCTTTCTCATACATTATGGGCTTCGTCTTTAAGACAAAGCTCATTCAGGACATCTCAAAGTGGGCAGTGCCCTATGAATTCCTAGGTATTATGCGAGCCTGAGAATCCAGGGGAACCCTATCCGATATATAGGCTATTGAGACCTCATCCCGACTGTGATTGGCCACCAGGTCCTAGAAATGACCTTCTTCCCCATCCCCACCATATCTCTTGGTCACTTTTCTAGTAGATTACCAGCCAGAACTGTGCCACTAGTTGGGAGTACACAAATGAAGAGTAAAGAGAACAACTACCTCTTAGGATTTGAGGACTACCACACAATAGATACCAGACTCTGTAGGGCTCTAGAAATCTCAAGAAATACAAAGTGACAAATGAGGCCCTGTGACCTTTTTTCTATATAGGGATTTAAAGGGAAAAGATGAAGGGTCAGAATCTAATGGACCATAGGCCCTCAATCCACGTTCTTGGTGTGACAAGAGGGACATATGTTAACATCCCAACGACTCCTACCATTTGCTGCCAACGAACTCTAGGTAATCTCCTTCTATGCTTGGCTGCCAGATCGTTTCGCGATCACCTGTGACCGATGTCGATATCAAGAACCACTTTTCCTTTGCACCTTTTTCTTTGCTGCTCGAAATTAGGGCAAAACGGACGAGGGGTATTTTCACCAGCCACCACAAACCACTCACAACCCTATATATAGTAAGGTGAGGGCCTGTAGTGAAAAAAATATTAAACATAGAGGGTGCGACATATAGTACTCGATTTGAAGGTTTACATATGTTGAATTTAATGTTTTGATGGACAATTGAAAGTTGATATTTTATGAAACTAATGGTTTTATTGAGTGATTCATGATTAGAAGTTTCATGTGTTTTAGTGAGAAAAAGAACGAATAAAAAATGATAAATAGTTGAAGATTTATAAAGATGAAGATTTTATGAAAAAATTCAGAATGGGTACAAATTGAAGACGTTGAAGATTTTTGTAGCATTGAAGATTTTTTGTATTTTTACGTAAAAACAACTTATTACACTTTTACTCTTAATGTAACCTGAATTAGGAATACGTACGACACTTTAAGATGAGTAATATTATATATGTCATGGTAAGAAGTGATAAGTTTCAGATCCTTAATGATTTTTTATAAATTATAAAAATCATAAAAACGATTTTGATAAAGAGTTAAACTGAGAAAATAATTTTACCACATAAAATAATGAGTTTCTGGTCAATTCAGTCAACCAATGAAACGGGTTGGTCGACTAATGAAAACAGCAGCTTAAAGGAGTTAAAAAATGAAATCTATTGACCAATTTTGTTAATTGACAAGGGAGGTTGGTCGACTTAAGCAACTAGTAGCTTAAATGAAGAAAAAGAGAGAAACCCACTGGTTGAATTGGTCAACTGACTAAGTGGCTAATTGACTGATGCAAGGTAGTGGAACGGTCAACTTTCTAGCCATTGTAAGGGTTGATCGACTGAATGAGGGTCAGTCAACTACCGATGGCAAAACTGTCAAAGTTGACTGTTTCAATTTTTTGAAATCTTTTACCAAATCCTATGGTTTTGAACATTTGAAAATGAGATATTTTGGAGATTTGAGTATTTTACCATTACATATTATATATCACTAAGATACTATCAATTTGGTCCATATATTAATTTATTATTTTATTTGAATTAGTAAAATTACTTCCTATCTTTAAGTGTTTTGAATCTCAAAAGTTTTGGGGACCAAATCGAGCTTTTCTATTTTTTTTTTTTTAAATGAGATATACCTATTTTGTTAGTATATGATATATGCTGTCTTAAAATGATATTTTAGGTCTTATCTTTTGAAAACTAGTTGTTATAGAATTAATTAGAATTCTATTTATTTCAACTTTAATCAATCAAGAACAATCAGCCATTGCTTAAAAAAGAGATTGATTTACATTGAAAAATTTATAAGAGAGTTATATTGAAAAATTTCTTGATTAAGGCGCGAAAACATTTCTATCATTGGTCTTTGTTATACATTGAGCTGTCGTAATTATTTTTAAGAAATTCTAGTGAGATCTTTTTAAGTTAATTCAAGTGCTTTTCTTAGATTATCTATTTTATTACTTGGAATATTTGTTTTATAAAAATCCTTTTCCTGTTTGAAAATCTTGCATTTCTTAAGAAATGAGTTTTACCTGTGAAATCTGATTACATATTATTAGTGCCTTAAATTGATTTAATCAGATTTTCTCAAGTAGTTCTATCATATAGTTTTCTAGACATTAATTGAGCACAATTATTTCGAAATAGTAGAAGTTCTTGTAGGAAAAAACCTTGTGAATATTTTGTATTTGCGAGTTTGAGTAGATTAAACATATTTGAGTTGATGTCTAATCAGGGTCATTAGGATTTAATCTGTAGGTTGTGAAAAAATGAATAGATTTTGATTCTTCCTGTAATAGAATTAGGTTTGTTTTTACCCTGAAAAAAGATAAGGTTTTTCCTAAGCTTGTGAAAAAGAAAAAACATAATACTGTAATAGTGTAAAGGTTTGATTTGACCCTATGAAAATAATTAGGTTAATCCTAAATCTGTAAAAATGATTGTAAGGGTTTGGCTCCTATTTGGGAAAGGAATCAGGAGATTAGTGGATTGCGAAAGCCCTGTGGAGCTCGGGGGACTGGACGTCGGTAAGAGTAACTTACCGAACCAGGATAAATCATTATGTGCTGCTTTGTTATATTTCTGTTGTCTGGGTGTGCACTTAGTTAAACATATTTCCATTGCTTAATAAGATAATAATCACTTAGAAAATTTGATAACTTGTGTGTTAAAGATTTAATTGTTTAGATTTTTATAATTACCCAATTCACTCATTTTTCAATAGATCTTTGGGCCAACAACATAGATTTTGTATTTTTACATTATTAGTAAGAGTATATAGCTGAATAACATGATTATATCTATTTTAGTTTGTAGGAATGTATGTAATTTTGTATGTATATTATTTTGTAACCCTTATGATATTTATGCTTTTAGTACTTTGTTTATAACATTGTATAAGTAATACTAACTCAAATTTTCTTCCAATCAGCATCATTGTTTGTTGTATTTTCTACTCCATAACAAATACATAACAAATAGAATACAATAACCCAAGTTACAAAATTGAAAATTGATTAGTTAATGATTTTTAAAAGATACATAACAAATACAATAAATAACATTACCAAGATAGTCACATGAAAACATGTAAAAAATTCAATACAACCGGAAAAATATATTAATTTTTCGTTGGACATGTATCCCTCAGATAGATAGTAATTGTTGGTCATCATCTTATGATAATCATTTGGAGAGAGTGCTCTGTTACTTGCGAGGTCCACTTCAGTGGCTAGTTGGAGTAGATAATATCGACTTCTTCTCAACAACATACGATTATTCTCTAGCCGAATTCATGTAATAGCATCTTCAATCTTGGTTGTGTTATTAATTTGACATTGTCGAGGATATTCTTTCTAGCCATGCAGGCGTAGGGTTGATGGTCTTTATTTCATCACTAGGCACTCTTTGCCCACACGACGGTATTTGACGTCCAATCTATGCTCTTTCTCGTTCCAATCTCTTGATTTCGGCGATGGCTGATCCTTCCATAGATCAGGCGACATTTGATCCTAATTCCTCATCTAAGAATAAGGGTTTTATTCATTCGTACGCTACTATGCTTTCAACTTCTGTCTTTTTTCCATCTATTGAGATTGAAGTACGATCCTATACTAAAGATGGGATCCTTGCAGTTTCCTTTTCCCCGTCCGTGCTGACCTAAGCGGAAGCTCTATTTGACCAAGTCGTGATAATAAAGTTTAATGCCGGTTGGCCATCTCTAGAAGACATACAATTCTGTATTCGAGCTCATTGGAATTTGGAGGGTCAATATACAATGGGACTCATAGATTCGCATACATTGTTGATCCGTTTCATGAAAGAAAAGGATTTTCTTAGGGTTTAATCCCAAGAAGTTAACATTATAAAGGGCTTTTACAATAAAATTTGTCGCTGGAACAAAGCCTTCAATACGAAGGAAGATGTTTCTATCCTTTCTGTTTGTATTTAATTCCCTAAACTTCTGGTTCATTATTTTGTTCCAGGTATTCTACGATCTATAGCCTCGACTGTCGGTTGAGTTATATCCATTGATTCAACAATGCTGACTCTAACAAGACTTAGTATTGCTAGGGTTTGCATTGAATTAGATCTCTCAAAACCATTACCTTCCAAGGTGTGGATAGGAAAACAAAATGGCTTCATACAGGATGTGACATATGATCCACTTCTTTCCTTTTGTGCACACTGCAATATTCAAGGATACTTGATAGAGACTTGTCGTAGGAAAAACCCATCACTTCGTAAGGAGAATCTGTCGACTTAAGAGAATACTGTTGCTAAAGGTAAGCAAGTTGAGGTTTTACTTTCTTCAAGAAAACGTCGAAACAAATCAGTTCGCACTGGTCAAGCTACTGACGCACCCCGATTTTTAAAAAACGAAAAAATAAAATAAATAAATAAATATACATATAAAAGATTTTTTTTGGAAAAATGTATTAAAGAGAGGTTTTTTTTTTTTTTTTTTTTTTTTTTTTTTTAATGCGTTGGTTTTCTCATAAAAATACTTAAGCCAATTTTTAAAAGGGAGTTGTAAGACCCTGATTTTTCTTATACGTACAATTTGAGTTGCATTTGAGCAAATTTCGAAAGTAGCGGGGTGAATGGTGTTATTTATTGTTTAATTAGAAATTTGAGGGGTTAATTTATAATTTTAAAAATATAAAAATTTAAATTGGGTTTAATTAATATCCTAACAAAGATGGAGGGGAGGTTAGTGTAAATTAAATATTTTATATATATATAGAGAGACAGTGGAAGAAATGAAGAGAGGAGAGGATGGCCACTTGGCTAGCCCGTTTTGGTCACACACACATATCAATATATATATTGATAGATAGATAGATAGATATATTTTATATATACAGATATATAGATACAGAGGGGAACAGAGAGAAGAGAGAAGAATCGAGAAGCGATCAGAAAAAGGAAGAGAGAGAGAGAGAGGTTGGTCGGTAGGTGTCGTTTTGTCGCCGATGAAGTAGGTGTGGATGTTTGGCCATTGATTTTGGGTTTATATGTTCGTTGTGTGTGGGTGTGTGTTCTGTTCATGGTGAGGGAGTCATGAGTTGTGGATGTGTCACCGTCGGTTAGTTTGGCCGGCAGTGAGTAAAAGTTAGAGAGAGAGAGAGAGTAGTGGATGTGTGGGTTGTGTGTGCTGTTGTGTGTGCGTGTGTTTAGCAGTATATGTACGTGTATGCCGTTCGTTGATTTTATCACTGGTGATTGTGTGGGTATGCGTATGGGTTGTTGGAGTGGGTGTGTTCCTCCGATGGGTGTATGGTTGTGTGTGTGTGTGTGTATGTGTGTTCAATTATTACGGTGTGTGTATGTGGTATTTATCTGTGTGTATGGTGGGTAGTGACGTTTGTGGGAGGTGGTTGCCGGAGTTGGTGAGGAGAGAGAGAGTGGTCGGCTAAAAACTAGCAAAACAGAGCAGAAAGAGAGAGAGGACCATCGCCGTGGCGGTGAAAGGTCAGTGAACCAGAGATGGAACTTGTAGTGCATTCGCCGCGGCGGTAAGGGTATGGCCACAGCGGTGAAGCTTTAGTGTGTAGAACAAAAAGAATGGGAGACGATTCACCTAGGCGGTGAAGCTACGGCCTAGGTGGAGGAGCGTTAGTAGGCTAAACAGAGAAGAGAGGAAGCGTGTTCGCCATGGCGGTGGATCTTTCGCCAAGGCGGTGGGAGCAAGAGCAAATATTAAGAAATTTTTAAGGAAATTGATAACCGTTTCGGAATGGGTAACGTTTCTCATTAAATTTTATGATTGGTAAATTAAATTACTAGCCTTAAAATGTCAAAATGGCGATAATAAACATTGAGACCGTTCACATGAATAAAGTTTATATAGTAAACTTTAATGGAGCAATACTAGTCGAATAGAAATATTTCATAATAAAATGTAGGAAATGAGAAATTAGGGAACGTAGGGCTTGCATTGCATGATTAGGTTATTTTTACCTAAAATATTAATCTAGGCCCTGTCACTAATGGGTTCGCAGGCATCGGAGTATTGGTAGAGGGTAGTCAGTAAAAGTTGTTCGGTGCAGATAGTCAGGTGAGTGTACTGTCTTCTAGTAAATTACAAATCTATTTTCATTTATATTATAGAAAAATGGGTTTATTTAAAATTGAACGAATTTATAACTTATATGGATCAAGCGGTTTTGCGTATTAGTGAAATTGTGGATTTCGTTGGTTTTTAAAAGGGTGAAAAAAAATGATATTTGGATTAAATCGGTTTGGAGATAGAGGGTGATTTTATTGATTTGACTATGCCATAGCTTTGATCTCGACATGAGGGTATGTCCTGCGGGATGATTTTATTATGTCCTGTCCGGAGGGTTAGTCCGGCAGGTGTTAATGATATTATGTCCTGTCCAGAGGGTTAGTCCGACAAGTGGTTATTGATATTATATCCTGTTCAGAAGGTTAGTTCGGTAGGTGATTATTGATATTATGTCCTGTCCGGAGGATTAGTCCGGCAGGTGGCTATTGATATTATGTCCTGTCCGAAGGGTTAGTTTGGTAGGTGATTATTGATATTATGTCCTGTCCGGAGGGTTAGTTCGGTAGGTGGTTATTTGACCCATTTGGGATGCAAACCCTACGGGTGGTATGGTACCGTTTCAACTCCTGATCATAAGGTTAAAACGATCCTATAGCTAGTCGGAGGGTGTTGTGGTGTTTTGTCGTATACGAGGAACTGGTTGGATATATATATATATATATATATATATATATATATATATATATATATATATATATATATATTGCTTTAACTGGATTGATTAAGTTTGGATATATATTTCTTTAAAATAATTGGTGTATAAATATATATTATTTTGGTTGACTGGTGAGATATTTTATCATGTGTTGAGATGTGGGACTAGTGGGTCGATATAAAATATTTGGGTTGGTTGATAAAAAAAAAATCAGGTGGTTGATTTTCAAATGTTTGGATCGGATATTGGTTACATATATATATATATATATATTGGTTTATTTCATTTGTGGCAGAGGAAACTGAATTTCCGTATAGTATGTGGGTATATTATATTTTTATTTGGTGCTTCCGTATACATTATTTCTTAACAACGTGGATAGAGGGGAATTGTATCCGTATGTAGAGTGCGATATATATTATTAATATATCTTTTCATTTTATTGGTGAAAATGGAACTGGGTATGTGATTTCGTTATTTTATATTTCAAGGCATGATGTTTATCATTTATACTTGATCCATATAATGTTTTTATTATGAAGACAGTACAGCGATAAGAAATTTTGGGGTGCAAGTACAGCGGCTAGGAGTTGGTCTACTACTGGCACTCGGTAGAGTCCGGAGGTAGTGTCGTTCTGGAGGTTAGCTGGTCGGATGTGAACCATGGAAGGTTCAGGTATTTTCGTGTTTCGGTTGTGAATAGTTGGGACCGTTATATTCCCAAATTTTGGAATGAGTAATTATAAATATAGTTTTGGAAAAAATTAAGAAAATTTTACAGTAGTGCGAGTAGGTATGTATGGACATATGGATGGATATACGTCAATGGGTCAGATGACGTCAGGTTAACCTCACCCCCGGTCTCGGGTGCCGGGGTGGGGTGTGATAGGAGTCACCACCTAACATTGAGTTTAAATGGTGTACTAGGTCACTGGATTTAAAAAAAAATAAAAATTCAAAATTCAAAAAATGACTTAAGCAAAATTTTAACTCCAAAAATGTGGTCAATCCAAAGATTCATTTTTAAGAGTCCGGGGGTTGGTTACACTTGGTGAAAGTGTTAGGCACCTCAAGATGCTCGTCTAAAGATTGTACTTTACCCAATTAAGTCTAAACAAAATTTAAATCCGAACGTTTATTTTATTTTGAAATATCTTTGAAGAAAAAAAAAAATTTAATCAATTTTTTTTTAACAATTTCATTTTTTTTTGTAAATGGAAATAAAAAAAAAACAAAAACAACATTTTTTTTAAATGAAATTTTAAATAAAATTGTTTTTAAAACTGATTTTGTAAAAAAAAAAAATTTTTTAAAAATGCTTTTTTTTAGAACAAAACTCTTTTTTTTTTTTTTTTTTAATTTTCGGGAAAAAGAAAAAATAAATAAAATATATATATATATATATATAATTTTTTTTTTTTTAAAAGAATTGATTTTTAGAACAAAATTTTGATTGATTTTTTTTTTTTATTTAATTTTTTTTAAACATCTTAACAACATAAACAAATTTTAACAACATTGCATAGCGAACGGTAATATTACATGGCAAAGAGATTTTTTATTTATTTTTCATGCGAAATATGAACAACAATAATATCACAAACATAACAACAACATTTTTGGTTTTTAACTAATACACATGTCAACTAATTATGCAAAACATAGATAACAACAATAAATACATATTAAAAAATGTTACAAGTATTTAAAAGAAAATAGTTAAAATAAAATCACTTATCTTGCTCGGGAACGCGACGGGATTTCAACATCTCATTTGGGAGCGCGGTATCTCAACACCTCGTTCGGGAGCATAAAATTTCAACACCGGAAACAAAATATGAAATATATATATATATTTTTACACACAAGATTATTTCTCTCCAAAAACTCTATTTTATCCCCCTCTCAAAATCACTCTACAACACATCCAAAAGTTTCATCCCAAAACTCTCTCTCTAAAAAAAACTCAAGACCCAAAATGTCTCTCTCTAAAAATCTCAAAACCAAAACCCCTCCCAAAAATGAGCTCTTCCCCTTTCTCTATAAAACCCACAAAACTCCCAAAATGTGAGAGCTCTCTCCTTTTGTCACTATAAAACCCACAAAACTCTCAAAATGTGAGAAATCTCTCATCTCCTTCATTTGGCCGAACACCCCTATTTTATCTGGCTTTTTTTTTTTTTTTTTTTTTTTTTTTTTTTTTTTTTTTTTAATATATATATAAATAGAGAGAAAGAGGGCTGCAATTGCAGCCCTCTTTCTTGGGCAGAAGGGGCCCTCTCTACCCAAAGTGGCTATAATTGCAGCCCATTATGGGCTGCAATTGCAGCCCTAAGGTTGTGTGCGAAATGCACACAACTCCCCCTTTTTATACATATTTTATTTTTATCCTTTTTTTTTTAATAAATAAAATTAATTTATCTAAAACATAATCAAGTTCAAATTAGTTGTTTGTCAATTTCATGAATTTTCGAAAATACCAAAACTTTGGGATAAAACTGAAAACATTTTAATAAAAAAAAGTTTCTATTCAATTAAATTTAAAAACTAAAATTGATCAAATAAGACATAACAAACCTTCAATATTCACTTCAATTTGATCAATTTAGCCCCCAAAATAACTTTTTGTAACTTTTTATTTTGACCTCAAAACTTTCCCTTGAATTTCTGAACCACGATTAGAGTATCGATTCATGTTTCTCAAGAATTAATTATTTCAAAAGATTTGATACAAAAAAAATTGAATCAAAATTGGTCCTTGTCAATGCCAATTTAAAGTTTCTCAAAATTTCAATTAGGCTCCCTGAACTTTTTATTTCGACAAAATATCTCAGTTTGTTTGTTTGGGGACCCAATTGGGCTTATGTGACCCTTATTGAATATTGCCAAAAATTAATCACGAACTTCAGGTTCAAATATCAACCTTTTCAATTTTCAATTTGGTCCCAAAACTTTTTTAATGGAACAATTTTGATTCAAAATCCTCAATTGGATAACTTCTCAACTTAATTGGATTTTTGAGATATTAATTTAAATCTTAGAGACTTAACTTATTATTTCAAACTTCCAATGAAGCCAAAAGATCTCCAATTGCAAAATCCAAATTCGAATTAATTCCTGAAACCTTCAAATCGATCATTCATTTACATTTGGATATTTTCGAAATTCATGAATAACTGACATGGAAATTTTTATTTTTTTTTCAAAAATTCCATGTATGGACGAGACAAAATGCGGTGCCTACAGCTATGACTAGAACAACCCATTTTTCATATTCAGGTCCTTATTCATTTACAGATCCCACAAATCAAACTATTTTGCTAGCCGTTATTCGGGAAAACGGTCTAACAAACTCTTAGAGTGGTCCACCCAATACTCCCAATGTTCCTGTAGTTATTCAGATAGTTGTGGGCTTGGAGAAAGGGAAAATTGAAAAAGACACTTTTGTAGTTCAACATAACAATAAGAATATCAGTTCTGAACAGTTTTAGGCTTTAGAGGTAGTTGAGAATAATACTTCTGTCCAATTGGAGAAATCAACACTAGGGGAAAATGATGCAAATTCCCATGATGTTCCCGTTCTCCAATTTTCTTTTGAAAAAGGCAGTTCCAAAAAGAATCAAAATGCACTTGTGGCAGTGGATGCTCTATCTGCTTAAGATAATTTAATGGTTCTTGAAGAAATAAGTGATGGCTATTCTATTGACACAGTGACTTCTGAGGTTGATTTGTAAGGCTTCCAAATGGTTAGGAGGAAAAAAGGCAGAGGTAAACATCTTGAGTTGAATGGTGTAATTTCCAGGACCTCGGGAATGGTCACACGTAAACAAGTCATATTTAATAATATCTGAAAACTTTTTCTTTTGGAACTGTAGGGGTATAGGTAATCCCAGTACCCTTACTCGTCTAAAAAGAATAGTAAAGCATTCAAAAATATTTTTTGCGAGAGTCATTGATCTGTGGATTGACGATTCAAACATGGGGAGAGTCATTGATGCATGGATTGGCGATTTAAACATGAGGAGAATTAATAAATCTATAAGGCTTTATAATACTGCTTCCAACCAATCAGAAGGCAGCTGATAGGTAGAAAATACCTATCTACTTCTAAACCAAAATTGGTAGTTTTCGAGTGAATTAGTAATATTTAATTGCATTTTTGTAGTTTTTTTTATGTAATTCAGGTATAGGGACGCAAACAAGCGACAAACGAGTAAAAACGGTGGGAAAACGTTGAAGAAACATAGTTTCAAGATCACAAGAGCCACCGCCGCGGTGAGAAGGCCACCGCCATGGCGGTGAGAATACAGAGAAGTGCTGAAAATACACAAATCCCACCGCCATGGTGATGAAAGATCAGTGAGTTAAGATTTTAGCCCATTGCTGCAACGCGATCTCACTGCCGCGACATGAAAAGATTAGTGATGAACCGACTTACTCACCACCTAGGCAGTGAATCCCACCGCCTAGGCGGTGAAAGATCAAAGAGTTTGGAAAGCTAGTCGACATCCTCACCGCCGCGGCGGTTAGCTCTACACAGCAAATAAGATATTTTCAAATATTTTGAAGACTTGAACCTATAAATATCCATTCTCCCACTTCCATTAAAAAGTCTTGGAAAAGGATGGACACTCTTAGACGCCCCTAACCTTAGGAGGTGATCCTTGGCTATTCTTGAAGAAGAGATTCATCATCCGGAGAAGAGAAAACACTGACGGATCGATCTTTGGCAACAGTGGATCTCTCAACTTTAAGATTTGATATTTCTCTCTTTGTAATTTAATGTTTTATTGTAAATGATGATGAATATCTCTTGTATTAATTCTTATATGGTCAAGATCACGATAGATTAGATAAATAATAGCTAGGGATCGATGTAGTTGTGTAAATACTTGTTTGATGAAATATATGTTTCTTTAACGGTTGTTTACTTTTAATTACGATTGTGTTTATCATTTTATAACAAGGTTAGTATACTTGTTAAGGTATTAGGGTTGGATTTGAAAATACAGGGTTTGACACTAGAAAGAGGTAACCCTGGACTCGGACTAGGGTAAACACATCGTTACGATTTAACAACCCGGGAGGTCAGTAGTGAGTGTGCAATTGATGGTGTTGGGGTAAGACTCATGCGACCTAGAGTCATTAAGATGTCGAGGGGGACTTCAACGTTGACACGAAGTCACGTATTCCCCTGTCTTACACTCGGAAGAAGTGGCGGAGGAGTTTACGGGCCGAGATTGTTGGATACCATAAACACCGTTATTGTTAACTAAACGAAATCAAACATGTATGAAGTGAACGAAATCAATCCCTAGGTAATCAACTTAGTTAGGATTAACCCACTAATTGTAGTTTAGCTTAGTTTTAATTAGTTTAATTTAAAATAATTCTTTAACCGTTTTTTTAATATGAGACTATGCAAATTGCGGTATTCAATTATTCAACCCGTCCCTGTAGGAACGATATCCAATCTTAAAGATCCATTATATTAAAACTAGACCTCGTGCACTTGCGAGTAGTCAATACGCAAGCGTGTAAAAACCTCATCGTACAAGTTTTTGGTGCCGTTGCTGAGGATGGTGTTGAATGCGTAGAATTGATATTGCGACTAAGTAGTTAAATATTAATCTAGACAATTATTTTGTTTTATTTTATTTTATTTTTAATTATTTTGTTCATTTGTTTCGTCAGTTGTGATCAAGCAGTGCATACAACGTAGAAGAAGTTGAAATTCTTGGCTCTTGATCCGGAGATCGAGCGTACGTTGAAAAAGAAAAGGAGAGAGAGAAGAATCCGACTTCAATACCATGATTCGAGTTCCAACGGAGCATTATAACCCTAATTCCTTGTCTATGAGGGATTTTGGTGAAAAATGCTCAACCAAGTCTAGCTAGAGATGGTAAATCAAACAAGTCACGTTTTTTGATCTAAAATTTCGGGTATAAAATTTTACCTGATTTTGCTATTATTTAATATTTGGATGCTAGATTGGTCTCGGAGAGTGTTTGGAGGTAAATTAAGGAATGAAGATTCTCGGAGATGTGTTTCGCACTTAAAATCGCTGAAAAAGTGAAGTGGAAACGCATGGTGTGGAGCCTTTGTGTGAAAACTTGAATAAAAAATAAAAATCTAGCAGCAGGCTCATCTCCTAGGCCATGGACGCACCGCCTAGGTGCTAAAAATGCAGGATGTCAAGTTTTCAGCAAAAACGCTTCACCGCCGTAACGGTGAAACCCACTGCCGCGGCGGTGAAACAACAGAGTGTAAGTTTTTGAAAAAGGCGCTCCACCGCCGAGGCGGTGATTCCCATCGCTTAGGTGGTAAAACGATAGAATACAAAGGGTTTTAAAAAAATGCTCCACCGCCGAAGTGGTGATTCCCACCGCAGCGGCGGTGAGACCTCTGTTTGATTAAAACCATCATGCTTTTCAAAAATGCCACAACCACCTCTAAAACTCTAAAAATTTCCCATTTTCATCCTCCCAAACCATTTCCAACCCCCAAATTCATCATTCGCTTTACAAAATTTGTGATTTCCATCACAAATCAAATTCCAAAAATCAATTTTCAACCCCATTTTTGCGATTTTCAATTTCTATGGGATTTTGGTTTGATTTTTGGTGATAAACTAAGTTTCTATGGATTGTTAAATTTGAAACAAAATTGCATGTTACATTGTTCATATTTTGTTGAAACGTTGCAATTAGTGTGTGCGTAAGATCAAATCGAACGGCTCTTTGGCACGTGCTTCGGTATTGACATAAGTGCTTATCCGCCTATGCCACATGTTCCGCCGCACCTCTTGCAACCACCAGCATTTTCATTCCGACGTGATAGTAGTGGCGATAACTTTCTTCCCAGTGAAAGGTAAGGGGTGAGACTTTTAAGTCTTATTCCCCAGGTTTGTGTCGGCACCCAATTTTACTTGTCATTGCTATAAACTGTTATTGAGTTCACTGCTTAGTCAGTAAGGACACTACATCTTTGTATGTTTGGGGGAGAATGTACATCATGTTTTGTGTTGCTAAAGAAAGATGTGAAGGACGACAATATTTTTTGTATGTAAAACTTTAATTTTTAGTTAAGCTTTATTTTAATTTTTCGGTTTTAGCGTGTTAAATACTTAGTTAGTATGTATCTTAGTATTTAGATTTAATATAGTATTATTTATGTATGAAGTCATATATGCTTGATGAGTTATTGAATTCATCTAGGGCCGTTTTCCCGATGATGAAAATTATCTTTTAATTGTACATTAAGGTTGGAGATAATGCTAGTCATGTGTGTTTTGTGTACTTATCATGTCGATCAAATAAAAATTATTATGATCCTTTAATCGCACGATCACATGGACTCAGTGTATAATTATTTGAATGATTTGACATTGATTATTCAGTTATAAGTTCATGACAGAAATGTGGAATCTAGAACTTGATTTGGGGTAGACTTGAGGCGAAATCCTAGGTAAGGTAATTCCGGAGGCGTGATTTAGTCCTTCACTTTTTCTGCTTGAACCTTTATAGCTAACCTGAAAAATTTATTCCCTTGTTCCCCTATCGAAGCCGATAAACCGTTTCAATTCTGAATTTGTTTCTATACTTTTTCCAATTAATTTTTTTCCAAACCATTGTCGTTAAGCCTAAAAGTCAAAATTGAGTGAAATCAAGTAATATAGACTAATGTTAACTTGAAGTGAGCGATTGAGGTTTCGCACAAATTGTTATTGGTTCAATATTAGTGTATTCACTTGTCAATCTTTTAGTTCTATTTGCACACCCCTAAAATAGTACAAATTCCAATAAGTTTGGGGGTGTGCTCGTATGTTTGTATTGAAAGAAAAAGAAAAAACAAACAAACTATGTGAATATAGTTTTTATTTTCATTTCTTTTGACAAGTGAATACAACGTTCTTCAATTCTTGTTCAGGGTTGTGTTTTAAATGTGTGGGGTTACGAGAGAGAGATAGCGACAAGTGTTTGTGCCTCGGGTATTATTTAATCTTAACGATTTTTTGTGTTCTATTCCTGCGACACTCTTGGTCGTCCTCCAAAGCCAAACTAAGCCCTTTTGATCTCTGTGAATGTCCAAGCCTACATTAGTGGATAGTCGACCCCAATCAAGCGTATGGTTTTCCTGAATCCTTTAAGGTTTAAGTCATGAGCTTGTCTACTGAATGATCCAATCTGGCGTTTGGTTAGTTATACGTTTGATCTCTCTCACACACACATTTCAAATGGATCTATAATGGTTTTTATTGATATTGAGTGTTTAAATTCTAGAACACCACTTGATGTGTATTATTTCCCGAACTTGATCAAATTGAGGGCTGTTGAGGGAGGACCAACTTGGTTTTTTCGATTGAATTTGGAACTCACATGCATATACTTCTTCTTTGTTAAAGTTTTTCATTTTTAGATTAGTTGTTAGTTAATTAGTGTAGTTAGTTTAATTTAGTGTTAAGGTGTTTTGCTCGAGAACTAGCAAAATTCCAAGTTTGGGGGTATTTGATAGGTAGAAAATACCTATCTACTTCTAAGACAAATTTGATAGTTTTTGAGTGAATTAGTAATATTTAATTGTGTTTTTGTAGTTTTTTATGTAATTCAGGTATAGGGACACAAACAAGCAACAAACGAGCGAAAACGGTGAAGAAATGTTGAAGAAACAAGGTTTTAAGATCACAAGAGCCACCACCGCGGCGGTGAGAATATAGAGAAGTGCTGAAAATACACAAGTCCCACCGCCGCGACGGTGAAAGATCAGTGAGTTAGGATTTTAGCCCACTGCTGCAGCGCGATCTCACCACCGCGGAGTGAAAAGATCAGTGATGAACTGACTTACTTACCTCCTAGGCGGTGAATCCCACCACCTAGGCGGTAAAAGATCAGAGAGTTTGGAATGCTGGTCAACATCCCAACCATTGCGGTGTTGATCCTCACTGTTGCGGCAGTCAGGTCTGTACAACAAATGAGATATTTTTAGATATTTTGAAGCCTTACACCTATAAATACACATTCTCCCACTTCCATTAAAAAGGTTTGGAAAACACTAGACACTCTTGGACACCCCTAACCTTAGGAGGTGATCCTTGGCCATTCTTGAAGAAGAGACTTATCATTTGGAGAAGAGGAAGCATTTGTGGGTTGATCTTTGGCTACAGTGGATCACTCAACTTTAAGATTTGATCTTTCTCTCTATATTTCTCTCTTTGTAATTTAATGTTTTATTGTAAATGATGATGAATATCTCTTGTACTAATGCTTATATGGTCAAGATCACGATAGATTAGATAAATATTAGCTAGGGATCGATGTAGTTGTGTAAATACATGTTTGATGAAATATATGTTTCTTTAATGGTTGTTTGCTTTTAATTCCGATTGTGTTTATCATTTTATGACAGTCTTAGTATGCTTGTTAAGGTATTAGGGTTGGATTTGAGAATACAGGGTTTGACACTCGGAAGAGGTAACCCTAGATTCGGACTAGGGAAAACACATCGTTACGATCTAACGACCCGAGAGGGCGTTAGTGAGTGTGCAATCGATGACATTGGGGCAAGACTCATGCGACCTAGAGTCTTTAAGACGTTGAGGGGGACTTCGACATTAACACGAAGTCGTGTATCCCCTCGTCTTACACTCGGAAGAGGCGGCGATGGAGTTTATTAACCGAGATTGTTAGATACCATAAACACCGTTATTGTTAACTAAACGAAATGAAACATGTATTAAGTGAACAAAATCAATCCCTAGGTAATCAACTTAGTTAGGATTAACCCACTATTTGTAGTTTAGCTTAGTTTTAATTAGTTTAATTTAAAATAATTCTTTAATCGTCTGGATAATATGAGACTATGCAAATTGTGGTATTCAATTATTCAACCCATCCCTGTGGGAACGATATCTGATCTTAAAGATCTACTATATTAAAACTGGACCTCGTGCACTGGCGAGTAGTCAATACGCGAGCGTGTAAAAACCTCGTTGTATAGCGAAAAAATTTGAATTTTGTGGAAAAATAGTTTGGAGGTGCGTATAATTCATTTGCATTGTCAGTTTATAGCATGTTCAGTTTCTTGGTTAAACTTGGATTTCTTAATTGTCGTTGTTCATGCTAGCTGCTCTTAGATTGAGAAACAGATTCTTTGGTCCAATCTTCTTTATGTTACATCTTTAGTCTCGATTCCAATAATTTGGGGTGGTAATTCTAATGTTGTCAGCGACGATACCGAGAAGCTTGGTAGTCTTCGTCCTTATTGGGTAACCATGCAAGAATTTAACTCATGTATTAATCAAGTCGGGCTTGTTAACTCTCATTTTATGGGATCGAGCTTTACCTTCTGCAACAACTGACAAGGGCTTTCTTGATAGCATTCTTAGTTGGATACAATATTTGTTTCTCATTCGATTTGTAATTTCTTTGATGGGTGGGTGGAACACTTGGAACGGGTTAATTCAGATCATTGTCCTGTGGTCCTCCATTCTTCATCGTTTATTTATAATGGCCCTCGCATTTTTCGGTTACAAATAATGTGGATCCTTCATGCGGTTTTTCTAGATGTTGTTAAATCTGCGTGGAAATCTTCTTACCTTAGTGCTTTATTTCACTGTAGCTTGAACATCAAAGCCACGAGGTTAGCGTTGAAGAATTGGAATTAAATACATGGAAATATATAGTTGAGGCCTTTGATAATGTGCTCCAGTCCAATTGGGAATCTTCTGTGGCTGATTTATTGGCTCAATCTACAATAGATTATAATGATTGTATTTTGAAGGAAAAATTTTTTTTGGAAGCAAAAATCTTGAGAGCATTGGCTTGTGGAGGGTGATAGTAATTTGAAGTTGTTCCATGCTTCTATTAATATGAAAAATACACATTTGTGTCTCTCTAAAATTCGTCATGAGGACGGATCCTCCTTGGCAGACCCAGTTGCTTTTCATGCGGCATTTGTGGAGTATTTCTCTAATCTTTATATTGTTGAACATGTGTCATTTTCTGAATCTACTTTTATGGACATTTCCTTGGAGGTTATAGCAGCAGATAATTCAATGTTAACGTAACCTTTTGCGTTAGAGGAGATAAAGACTGCCCTTTGGTTAATTCCTGTTGATGGGGTGCTGGGATTTGACTATTTTCCTTTTGGTTTCTTCCAAGTTGCATGGGTTATTGTCAAGTGCGACATTCTTGAAGCTGTGAATAATTTTCTGTTGGGCGAGAAGCTCCCTCAATCATTTTCTAGCACTCTCCTGGTGCTTATTCCGAAAAAGACTTAATCGGTTTCTCTTAAAGACTTTAGGCCAATCAACCTATGTAATGTTTGCTACAAAATTTTCTCAAAGGCTTTATTAATTTGTTTGGCGAATATTCTCCCCAACTTAATTTCCAACCGAAAACACGGCTTTATAAAAGGTCTTTTTATTTCGGAAGCAATTTGGTTGGCTCAAGAACTAATCAAGGATCTAGGAAAAAATGTTAAAGGTCGTAATGTGATGATCAAGCTCGACCTGATAAAGGTGTATACCCGGTTAGATTGGTCTTTCTTCGTGGAGGTGCTTAGAAAATATGGTTTCTGCTCAGCATTTATTAAAGCAGTTAGTAGTTGTTTCTAATATCCTTCTTTTTCATTTTTTTTTTCCAAGGGGTGTGTAAGGGTTGGGTTTAAGGATCGAGAGGCCTCAGGCAAGGGGATCTAATATCCCATTCTCTTTTTATTCTTGCTCAGGAAGTTCTTAGTAGGGGTATTTACCAAGCTATGGAGGTTGGTCGAGTTTAACCTTTTGTGATGAGAAGAGACTGTTCGTTAATCTCTTGTCTACTGTTTGCTGATGACAGTCTCATCTTCTGTAATGGTGGATCACGTAGTACGAGAAATATTATGAGGGTTTTAGAGAATTATCAAAGAGCTTTGGGTTAATTAATTAGCCTGGCTAAAAGTAATTACTTTTTGCATGTTAACTGCCCAATTGTGGAAAAGATTGCTATTTGTAGTATCACGGGTTTTCATCAGGGTTCTTTGCCTTGTATCTATCTTGGTATGCCTTTAGCATACAGTCATCTCAAAGCGAGTGATTTCAGTACTTTAATTACTAAGGTGTGGAATAAAATTAAAGGGTGGAAATTGAAGCTTTTATCGAACGGGGGTAAACTTAGCATCCTGAATATACATTCAGAAAATGTTTCTTTCTCTAACATTTCTCTAAAATTGAACAGGTGTTAGTTTATGCATTGTTAATATATGAAAGGCCTCACTATTTTTCTTTGGAAAGACCATTGTAGTAGTTTGAAATTTTGGAAGGATATTTGATAGGTGTGATTTACCTATCTATTTTTTAACCAAGCTTTGTTAGTTTTTGAGTATGTTTTATTACGTTTTAATATGTTTTTATGTATTTTTGTGTAAATTAGGTGTGTGGAGAGAAAAGGCATGAAAACGGATTATAAACGATCAAATCGGATCAAGAACGGTGGAAAAACAAGCATGAGGGTAAAATTCTGAAAACCAGCCCACTGCCGTGGCGGCTAATATGTAGAGAGGCCCCAAAACTTCTAGAAGCCCACCACCGAGGTGGTGAATCAACAACAAGGTCGCTGATCCCACCGCCGAGGCCGTGGCTTAACCGACATACCCATCGCCGTGGCTGTTACTCTGTATAGTTGTTAGATATTTTTTAGATATTTTTCTCCCTATTTAATCCTTTCTCTTCTCTCATTTTTCAAGCCCTTAGATATAGGAGACCCCTTAGGGTTCCTAATATTTTTGAGAGTATTTTTGGGGTGTGCTCAACCAATTTCGAAGGAGAAGAACACGTTGCGAAGAAGGAGAAGCGATCGTTGAACGATTTTAGAGACAAATCTTTGGAGTATGGCTAAGTTTCTTTTGTTTCTCCCCTTATTTTCTTAACTTCGGTAGATTGTTGAGCATGTTTATCTCGGTTTTTATTATATAAATGGTCATGGCCATGAGTTAAACATATTTATCTAGGGATTAATATATTTTATGAAATCATTGTTTGTTTGAGTTGTGTTTCATTAATGGTTGTTCTTCGTTGTTTTGATTGTGTTTACCGTTATTCTTTGATATTATGCTTGTTTAGATAATTTGAGAATACGGGGCTTGACACTCCCGAGAGGTAACCCCGAATTCGGACTAGTGTAAACACAACGTGACGATCTAATAACCTGGGAGGGAGTTAGAAAGTCGTCAATCAATGACGTTAGGGCAAGACTCATGTGATCTAGTATTGTTAAGACGTTGAGGGACACTTATTCATTGATGCGAAGTAGCATATTCACTCATCTTACACTCGGGAGAGGTGGCGAGTGAGTTTACGATACAGAGATTATCGGATAGGATGAACGCCGTTATTGTAAACTAAATGAGACCAAACACGTTTTTGTAAACGAAGTTAATCCCTAGGAAATATTTTTCCTAAACATCTCAATATAATATTAGTATAGTTAGATTAATTAACTTAGTATTAGTATTAATTAATTATAAACTTAATTTATGTCCCTAAATAAGGTTAGGTTATGACAATCGCGGTACTCAATAATAATCTCAACCAATCCTTGTGGATACGACAACCCCTACTCCTTCCCATCTATACTAAAACTTGACCCGTACACTTGCGGAGAAAGTGACGATATAATATTCCGCCACCATGTTTTTGGCGCCGTTGCCGGGGATTGTGTTTTAGATTATTATTGATATTTTGAGTAAATAACTTGATTTTAACTTAGACATTTCTTTTGTTTATAATTTTTTGTTTGCAGTTTTGTTTTTTGTTTTTCCGCAGGGTGCTTGAAGATGTTAGATCAACATGTACTCTTGTATTACATGATTCAAGCATTGGTTGTTGGAAGACACCTCTTTTGACCAATTATCCACAGATAAAGCCTATCGGTTGTTGGAAGACATGATCGAGATTGATTTTCAGTATTGGAATTATTCACCAAGTTATCAAAGCTTGGGGGATATCTTCACGGCTATGGCGCTATGGATTGACACACCGAGGAAATATGTTGAGTCTTCCCCCGCCCTGGAGAAAATATTTGTTGATTTTATTGAGGACACTCAAGCGTTTTGGGGAGAAACGAATGACCGGATCAATGAGCACGGGGTTCGTCTTGACACAATTGAGACAACCTATGCCGAAATCAATGCGACCGTAACATCTCTTCAGATGCAAATCAGTCAGCTAATCTGCTTAATTGAGGCCGAGTCAGAGACGGTGGCACTGAGAGATGAACAAGCCGCATCTGATGTGAAAGCCACCAGGTGGAACTGGAAACGAGTGGAATGAGCTTGCCATCATTGATCTCAGATGATTACATCTACGAGGATCCGATGTGACTCACTTGTCCTCGTCACTATTAGCAACGTCATTTCATGCCCACCAAGTACATAAGCCGGTGAGGTGTGTTGTTGAAAGACTGAGCCATCTAGAGAAAAATCTCGCAAGTCTTGAGGGTGTACTGAATCAAGACCCGTAAGTAGTGTTGTATGACACGTACTACAGCTAGAAACTACTCTTTGGCGAGAACTTCCGCGTGTCAGTCTGATGACCATAAACCAAGCACTTCTTGGGAAGCAACCTAAGGTAAAAAATAAGTTAAATCCGTCACAACTGACTTGATTTGGAGGCGAGATTCTCTCGCCTCTCAGGAACATGTTCTAAACCCCTGTCTTCATTATCATGCTATATGCTGTCATTGGGGTTGCTAATGGGTTGTTTTGGGCACTGCTTGTTTTAAGTTCGGAGGTGATGTGTAGTAGTTTAGTATTGTTAGTTTATGTTGTTTTGTTTTTATTATATGAATGTTTGTTTAGATTAGTTGTGTTTATGTGCTGAGTTTTGACTTCATCTGGGTCATTACCTGATGATGAGTCTGTGCCCTAATTATTTATTGAGATCGAGCTTAAAGCTCATTCATGTGTGTTCTGTGTGCTTGACGTATCGTTTTAGTAAAAGTTATTGTAGATCTTAAATGCACGAGCACGTAAAATTAATGTATAACTATTTATTTGATTTGAAAACAATTATCTGTCAACCAATCTCATGACAATAGGGATTTTAGAACCTGATTTGGGGGAAATTCGAGGCAAAATCTTAGACAAGGTAGTTCAGGAGATATGATTTAGGTATTCATTTGATTGCTTGAGCCTTTGGAGCTTACCTGGTTAAATGTTCATTTCTCGTTACCCTATCGAAGCCTAAAAAGTAGTTTTAATTCCGAACACTTAAACAAATACCCTGGCCGATTGAACTTTTTCCAAAACTGTATTGCTGAGCCGAAGGCACAATTAGAGTGAATCAAGCTAGCAGTTGCAAATGCTACTTGAAGTGAGCGATTGGATTTAAGGTGAACTTTTAATTGGTTCGGTATTCGAGTACTTACTTGTTATTTTTCTTTCATTTTAACCACACCTGTGAAATTCTAATAATCAAATAAGTTTGGGGGTATGATAAGTTTGAAAAAAAAACCATATGTACATATAGTACAATTTTTGTTTCTTTTGACAAGTGAGTACGTCATTTTTAAATATATGTTTAGGGTTGTTTCAATATTATATATGGGGTTTCGAGTGTGAGAGTGTCAAGCATGTGCCTCAGGTATCATCAAGTTAATGATGTTAATCTGTTTTCTAATTCCGATATACCGTTGGCCATTTTTCCAAAACCAAACGAAGTCCTAATGATCTTTCTGGATTTCTCCGAGCCAACATTAGTGGAGAATTGAACCCAGGTCAAACTTATGGATTTCCTATACCTATATGGTTTTGGTCATGAACTTTATTGAGGGATAATCCCATATGATCAACGGATAGTTGTATATTTGAGTTTTATCACACACATTTTAACAGGATCTAGAATGACGCTTACTATTATTGAACGTTGAAATTCTAGAACATCACATAGTGTGATTTATTCTTGAACTCGAAAGGATTGGGGGCCGATGAGGGAAGAATCGTTTGGCCAGTAGATGATATTCAAATATTAAACATAATTATTTTTAGTGTTGTTCATTTTTAGTCTTTAATATCATAATTAACTGTTATATTTTCTTGTATTGTGTGGGTGTTTTGCTCGAGGACTAGTAAAATTTCAAGTTTGGGGGTATTTAATAGGTATGATTTACCTATCTATTTTTTAACCAAGCTTTGTTAGTTTTTTAGTATGTTTTATTATGTTTTAGTACGTTTTTATGTATTTTGTGTAAATCAGATGTGTAGGGTGAAAAGGCATGAAAACGGATTATAAACGATTAAATCGGATCAAGAACGGTGGAAAACAAGCATGAGGGCAAAATTCTGAAAATCAGCCCACTGCCGCGGCGGTGAATATGCAGAGAGGGCCCAAAACTGCTGGAAGCCCACCGCCGAGGAGGTGAAACAAGAGCAAGGTACCTGATCCCACCACCGAGGCCGTGGCTTAACCGACATACCCACCGCCGTGGCGGTCACTCTGTACAGCTGTTAGATAGTTTTTTAGATATTTTTCTCCCTATTTAAGCCTCTCTCTTATCTTCTTTTTCAAGCCCCCGGCCATAGGAGACCCCTTAGGGTGCCTAATATTTTGAGAGTGTTTTGGGGTGTGCTCAATCAATTCTGAAGGAAAAGAACACGTTGCGAAGAAGGAGAAACGATCGTTCAGTTGTTTTAGCGGCAAATTTTTGGACTACGGCTAAGTTGCTTTCGTTTCTCCCTTTTCTTTCTTAACTTCGGTAGATTGTTGAGCATGTTTAGCTCGGTTTTCATTGTATAAATGGTTATGGCCATGAGTTAAATGGATTTTGTCTAGGGATTAATCACTACAAGAAAAAAGACTTTTTATCACAGTTAAAAAACGTGATAAAAAACTTTTTATCACAGTTTTTGGTCCCAAACAAACTGTGATAGTATGCGGTATGAATAAAAGTAAGTTTTCTGTCATGGTTAAAAATTGAGATGGTAAACCTTTTATCATAGTTAAAAACCGAGATTGTAGATTTTTTATATCTCATTTTTTAAATGTGATTAAAAGATCATATATATATATATATATATATATATATGTGATGAAATTTAAACAAAACGTGATTATTAGAACTATTTATCTCAGTTCATCCTATTTTCTATCACATTTAAAAACTGTGATAGTTTCTCATATCTATATTAAAAAAAATTACAAATTAGAGCACTATTGTATAAAACAAATACTATAAAAAATTAGCTAAAAAATGAATTTCATATTTCAAAAACAACTAAAATATTGATGATATAAGAACTTCACATAAGATGAAAAATACAAGTAACATTGTTTTTCAATACAATATTCATAAACTTGAATTTTCTATCATGTACAAATGTCTAAAATTCAATAAAAAATGAATTTTATATTTCTAACACAATTAAAATATTGACACAAGAATTATAAATCAACATGAAAAACAAAGTCGGATGTTGATGGTGCGACCTATAAGAGCCCCTATCATCAACTTCTTCACAACTTTATGAGATTCTGAAATGATAAAAACAAAGAAAAATAACTAGAACATAATTGGATTTCACAAAAACAGAAAAATATTGGGGTTGGACCATCTACATCCACTGCACCTTCATACAGAAAAATAAAAGACCAAACTTCAACAATCAACAATTCAATCAGTAAAAAAAAAAAAAAAGAATCAACTTGAGCTCTTTAATCTTTTCCTGGAGATTTGAGTTTGACTCCTTGAGTTTCTGGGTTTTGTCACGTAGCTGAGTGACCATTAGAGTAGCATCAACCAAGATTACAGCATTGTCATTTTTTGGAGGCTTGCTAGGCTCAAGCAGAGAACCCAGGGATACACCTTCTCCAAGAGAAGCAACCTATAAGTTAATTATTCAAATAGTAAAAATAAATAAAAGTGAAATAATGGGAAAATGATGGCTACTGAATTCTACAATTTCTGTTACATTAATGTGCCAATTTATTCAAGACTCAAGTTATACCCTCTACAACCCATATACTCTTTCAGAGTGGCTAGTGACGTAAAAGAAGTTTACCTGCTTCTCTAGCTGCCTAGCCCTAGCCTCTGCTTCTTCTCATTTTTCTTCTGCATGACGAAGTTGTATAGAAATTAGTCACAATGATTATACAGAACAAGGAGCATTAATTTGCTAAATCAAATATGAAGCTGCAGTTTTAGCTATTGGTATTCTTGTAACATATCAAGCTGTAGTTTTAGCATAAGTCAACTAAATCAAATACCAAATGAGCATTGACCATCTATATATAGTGAAACAATAAAGTTCAACAATACATTCTATATAGCAAGCACAATAAAGTGGGGAAAAAAAAAGCCACAACTAACCAAAAAATTATGATAAATAAAAGCTCTGGCCTCCCAAGAAAAAATTTCCATAGACAACCCTTCTTTCTAAGCTCATCATCATTTTCCCTGCAGAAGAAAACCCATAATATATATATTCTCAACCAAAAACAGAACACATGCAATTAAATCAATTAAAGACGGTTCAAGAAATTAAACCAATTAAACTAAGAAATTGTGATCAAGAGGACTTGTGCTAACGTTCAACGATTCAATTTGAACCAATTAATGACTACGAGAAAGATAATAAGAACTGATTGATAGCTCATAACATAAAAAATAAAACAAAAGTATGAGAATATAAATTGGGAACATAATAAAAGTTGGGAACATAACAGAACAAAATGCATGTCCATAGCAGTAGAATTTCAGAACATAAAATCAGGGTTACCAAATCCACAGATCAAACTCGAGATTGCAAATTGGCTGCTAGGGCTGAACCTGAAGAGAATCACATTGAAATGCCACAATTTGAAAGCAATTGAAATGAAAAATCAACAAAAAGAGTGTATAAAATTTGATTCACAATTCGAGAGATGTTACCTGTTTCCACAAACATAGAAGAAAATTGAGAGAAGATGTTACCTGTGAATCATCATCGCCAACGACTCAACACCGTTGAACCAAACAATACACCAATGAAGAACACTACCTAAGTGAACAACACAACAAATTTCAATGGCTCATATATGCTCAAACAATACATCGCCAAACACCACCACTATGGCTTAGATCTGCTCAAAGGAGCAGGAATCGCCATTGTCAGCCACTCAACACCATCGAACCAAACAATACACCGCCAAACACCACCACCATGGCTCTGATCAGCTCAAGGAAGCATAAATCGTCATCGCGATGGCTGGAGAAGAGAAAACAAAGTGAAGGTTCAAGACAAGAGTGAGAGATCTTAGAGATTTCGAAATCGAGAGAAATCTCAATGATGGCAATGGTGTGCTGGCGATTTTGATTTCGAGATCGATGGAGATTTCGGGATCGAGAGATTTCGAGATCGAGAGAGAGGCTTCGATCAATCGCGAGAGAGAGAGAGAGAGAGCGACTGCTAGGGCAGAGAAGGAAGAGATGTCAAATTTAAGAGGGAAGGAAAAGGCATTTTTATTATCTCGGTTAAAATCAAAACTATGATATAATTCACTTACATACTATCATGGTTAATTAAAATTATGAGATAAAACGTTTTTTCTATCACATAATTTTTTTAACCGAGATTAAATATCATGTATAGTGTTATAATCATTGTTTTTTCAAAAATCAAGATAAATTATATTTATTAAGTGTGATAGAAAGGTTGTTTTCTAGTAGTGAATATATTTTATGAAATTGTTGTTTGTTTGAGTTGTGTTTTGTTAATGGTTGTTCTTCGCTATTTTGATTGTGTTTACTGTTATTCTTTGATATTATGCTTGTTTAGATAATTAGAGAATACAGGGTTTGACACTCGGGAGAGGTAACCCCGAATTCGGATAAGGGTAAACACAATACGACGATCTAATAACCTGGGAGGCAGTTAGAAAGTGTGCAATCAATGACGTTAGGGCAAGACTCATGTGACTTAGTGTCGTTAAGACGTTGAGGGAGACTTATTCGTTGAAACGAAGTAGTATATTCACTCGTCTTACACTCGGGAGAGGTGGCGAGTGAGTTTACGATACAGAGATTGTCGGATAGGTTGAACGCTGTTATTGTAAACTAAATGAGACCAAACACGTTTTTGTAAATGAAGCTAATTCCTAGGCATTCTTTTTCCTAAATATCTCAATATAATATTAGTATAGTTAAATTAATCAACTTAGTATTAGTATTAATTAATTATAAACTCAATTTATTTCGCCAAAATAAGGTTAGGTTATGACAATCGCAGTACTCAATAATAATCTCAACCAATCCCTGTGGGTACGAAAACTCCTACTCCTTCCTATTTATACTAAAACTTCACCCGTACACTTGCGCTGAAAGTGGCGACGTAATATTCCGCCACCAATATGATAGCAGTTAAGAAGTCTTTTCTTAGGATGTCCAGATAGAAAATCGGTGATGGCTCGTCGACAAGTTTTTGCCGTAAACATATTTTAAACTAAATGTCTTTATTCTCCATATGATTACATGCAGGGAGATGAAAAGTTGTTGTCTGATCTTGAGCCCAAGCTATAGGATTTCTTGCTCAATTCTTTCCTGCTGCGTTCGTCGAAGTCTAATCGGCTGGTTTGGCTCTTGAACAAAAACGACAATTTCTATATTAAATTGGCATGGCATGCAATAACTAGTGACATTCATGTTGGGGGTTCTTTGGGATCTCTTCTCTTAGTGTTATGGGATCATAAGCTTCCTTTAAAAATCAAAATATTTTTATGAAAACTTATGAAGAATCGTGTGGCGGTGGACTTGATGTTGATGAAAATGGATGTCAATCTTGCCTTGGGCTGTAGCTGCTGTGTGACCCGTGCCCAAGAAACTTTGCATCATCTTTTTGTGGAGAGCGATGTGGCGATAAAAATTTGGCAAACTTTCAACGCCTTCCTTAACATTCATTGCTTCGTCAACTGCTGTTACATAAGCTTACTCTATGGTGGACTAGGTTAAGAAGTGGTTCTCATTTCCATAATTTGGGAGTGCTAGTCCCATCCTTAATCTGCTAGGAAATTTAGTTAAGTCGGAATAGAGCCATTCATGATAAGGTGACAATGTCGCATGTTCGAGTCGAGTTCAAAGTACGGTCTGGGATCTTTACTCTTAGTCTTCGGGTTACGGCTAAGATTACTTCTTATACTTTTGGGATCTATTCTCTTTCGTCGTTCAACTATCCATTGAGAGCAATCCATGTTCGTCGCTCGATCCCTTGCGTTTGGACCCGTCCTTTAGAGGGTTACTTCAAGCTTAATGTAGATGTGGCTTTCAAAAAGATCCACTTTACATGTTTCTTGTGGTGGGGTTATTCGATATCATAGAGGTAAGATGTTTTTTTGCATTCACTTCTCATCTTTCACCCTATTCGACTTTTCTTGCAGAGTTACACAGTTTATTCATTAGGATTCAAAGGGCTCTCTTTTTGGGTTTCCATTCACTTCTTGTGGAAAGTGATTCACTACCGCTTGTGCAATCTATGAAGAAGGATTATCCTATTTGGTCGGTGTCAGGTCTTTGAAATACCATTAGATATTACTTTTTATCTTTTGATATTTCTATTTCCCATAGACGAATGTAACTTTGTGGCAAACTGTTTGGCCAATGTCACGACTAGTAGTGTTTATTTCTTTCATTCTGAGAGTTCCTTACCTCCTTCAGTTCGTTTGTTCTTACAGGAGGATCATCAGGGGCTTCCTTGTCTCAGAGCGTAATAATTTATTTTTCAATAAAATGCCCTAGTGGACCCTTTCTTTAAAAAGAAAAAAAAATGGCACCCTCAAGACATATGTAGGGATAAATGATGCGGAACAGGTGCATTAAGAGCTCTCAATGAAGACACAAGGCTATTGGACTCTTTCATCTTATATTCTCACTCTTGGCGAGGACCAACATGATACTCTATAGGATTGGTGTCTTGATCGCTCTAGTAGTTATCATAATTTGATTTTTGAACCCAATGTCTATAGTGATCCCAGGGTTCAGGCCCACCCTAAACACTATATGAGTTTTAGTCGCTTGAACTACTATTTGAAGACATATCGAGAAAAAATAGAATGAAGACTTTCTATAAAAAAACTTAATGTTTACAGGAGCATGTATGATGGGTGATTGACAAGTCTTAGCCTTTTGTGATGGTTGATTGACATTTTAGAACAAGCGTTTTCAGTGTTAATTGCCATTTCGTGGTCGGAATTTTCAGTGTGGAATTACATCTTTGAACATACTTTTTTAGAGTACCTTTACAACTTTTTTTCAGCGTTGATTGACATTTCGGGACATGTATTTTTATGTTGGTATAACCATTCTTAGATCTGATTTGTTAACCTTTGTTAGCCTAGATAAAATGATAAAATGTGTGATCGATACAACTATTATCAAAGCTGATTTGACAAATCAGTTCAGCCTTTATCATTGTTGAAGTGATAAATCAACTCAGTGTTGTCAGTACTGATTGATAAATTAACTTTATTATGATTGAATGGATAATTCAAGTCAATGTTTATCTCTCTCTCACACACACACACACGCACGCACACATACACACACGCACGCACGCGCGCGCACACACACACACACACACACACACACACACACATATATATATTTATACATTCACAAACATATTTATATCCACATATGTGTGTATATATACAAGAGATCTTATATCTATTGCGATCACTATAAACACACCTTAAATTGATGTTTGAAATTTTCATATCCAGTTTCAACAAAAAAATCTATAGGGTGAGAGATCTATATCGTTCAATGAGACTTCACTAGTATTTAGAAGATGAATTCTTATACTCTTTAGTTTTATTACTCTCCATGGTGGGTTGCAAGGATACGGGAAAAATACCCTCATCGTATGAACTAAGCAGAGATTATCGTGGATAGATGTAGGCAATACAATATTCCAACAGTTTGTCAATTGGCAAGGGCATGGTCAATAGGCACACCACATGATCTTCAGATGAAGTTGCGTCGCTACTGCGAAGGAAATAACCAAATTCAACTTCGAATTTATCGACATTAGCTTAAAATGATGGCGCTTGAGTGTCTCCAAGAAGGTTTTATTAGCGAAGAGCGTACTTACATGAGGTTTTCAAGTAAACTTTAATATCTATCAAGTACTGAAATGTTAGATGATAAAAGTAATGCATAATGTTTCTGTTGAATCCAAGGTTCTGATGAACAATTAGGTATTGATGTTTTTTGTGGAACTAATAATTTTATCAAGTGTTTTAGATTTCTAAGTTTCAGGCATATGATTAAGAAGAAGATATCATGAAAAAAACATAAAGGGTGCAAGATGGACACAATGAAGATATGAAGAGTTTTGAAGACTTTGAAGAAAAAGAGGTGAAAACAACTCTCTACATATATACTCTTAATGCAACCCGAATTAGGATAATATACGAAACTTCAAATGAGTTATTTTTATGTGTGCCTTGATATAAAATAATAGATTTTAAGATCTTAATTTAAGATGTTGAATGTACTCCTTAAATGAAATGAAATTAAGAATTGACCTTAATAGAAAACATGTTTTGAAGTATTAAAACGTGAAGAAATCTGGTTAAATCAGTCAACCGAGAAAAGCAATCGGTTGATCAAATTAAATAGTGAGTTTTGATGCTAAAATGAGGTGCTACTGTTTTAGTTAGTCAATCGTTTGAAACAATGGCTCATTTAACGAAAAAAGGGAGCATGCTAATCCAGTTGGTCAACCGAATAAAATAAGTCGGTCAACTGTTTGAGTTAGTAGGTAAATCGTACAGAATTGGAATAACCTGAACCAATCGGTCAACTGATTAGAGACAGTTGGTCAACTGACTGGGCTGAAAGGAAACGATGAGATTCTATTCTAGACAGGTTGGTCAACTTACCAACGGCGCTCGGTCAACCGATTGATGCAGTTGGGGGATTTGAACTTAATTAAGATATAGTCGACCAATTTCTTTATCCCTATTGATTTGGTCCATATATTTTGAGATTCTCCTAATTTAAATGGATTAATATTTTCTATCTTTATGGTTTTAAATTGAGAATAATTTTATAGAATTATTTGAGAGAATTGAAAGATATTTTAATGTGGAATACACATGAAATGAAAGATAATGTTATATGGGCTCTAAGAGTGTCTTTTAGAGGCATATATTTAAAAACTAGTTGTTGGAGGGCTTGATATTTGTCTCTTAATATAGGCCTATAGGAATAGAGATCAATACATCAAGAACTATAAGTTCAAGCTTTTCTAACAATTATATTTACATTGAGATTTTTGTGAGAGATTTATTCTTCATTCTTGATCTAGAGCGATTGTGATTTGGCATCACCGACTTTTGTTCTATTGTGATTCTATCATTATATTTGGTGTTTCCCAGTGAGATATTTCCAAACTTTGTTATTTATTTTGAAGTTATATTATTATTTCTTGCTTGGTTTAAGATTATTTTGAAAATCATTTTAAACTTAAAAGTCTGAAAATATATTTTAAATGATTTTATTTGATTATCATGCTTAAAATTATGCTACCCGCTTTGTTAATGAACCAGATTTTATTTGGCTCACATTATATCTATCACGTAGTAATTATTCAAGACATTAATTGAGTATATATGTATTGAGGTGGTAGAAGCTCTTTCTGTGAAGAAATTTATATTTTTCTTTTGCTTTTGTGAGTTTGAACGGATTACACAGATCTGGGGCGGTGTCTAGTCAAGGTAGTTAGGTTGCGATATTTTCTTGTGAAAAGGTTAGGCTTTGATCTTTGTTATGCAAAAAGGTTAGGTTATTATTTTCCATTGAAAAAAATTAGGTTTTGATTCTTTCAGTAATTGAATTGTATTTTGAGTGAATTGTAAAGGTTCATCATTCGCTGTGAAAATGATAAGTGAGAGAGTGTTAGGTTAGTTATTGGCTTGGTAAAAGATAGGGGTTCATCTTTGGCTTGGAACAAGGGTAATTTGTAAATGTTGATTATGTTCTTATAAGAGAATCATTGTAAGTGTTTGGTTCCTACTTCATATAGAGATAAAAGGGATTTAGTGAATTGCAAATCTTCGTGGAGCTCGGAAGACTGGACGTAGGCAAGACTCGCTTGACTGAACCAGGATACATCGTTGTGTGCTGTATTTCTTATTTTCTATTATATTGTGTTTGGGTGTGCACTTAATATTAAACACATATCCACTATGTGACTAAGATAATAATTAATTTAGGAAAATTGATTATTTGATATTGAGTGTTTGAAGGAATATATTGTTTAAATTTTGTAACTACCTAATTCACCATTTTCTTGGGTAGCTCATTGGGCAAACAATTGACATTAGAGCCGGTTTTAGCTTGTTAGACTTAATATTCTAGCTAAAACACGATCACATGGAGTGCATTGATAATGATATTGTATGTGAATCCTCTGTTTGTCTTGATGTTTTTAGAGAATCTCCTACTTCCTCTAAATATCAGGGTCCCGTTAGTGAGAATGATAAACTTTGTGATAATGAGGCTGCAGATAAGGCTATTGAGATACTGATTTCCCTTACTTATATTTTTGGAAAAGAAAATTTGAAACTTGGGAAAAAGATTGCAATTCTTGAAAATAAAAAGTTTAGTACCACTAAATCTGTTAAGAAGAAGAATTTGGACAAGTATTTTGAAACTACTGAATTTTTAAATACTTTATCGGATATTCGTAAGTTGCTTAAAAAATAGTTTCTCTTGAAGAAGATAATGAAGTTTTCAAAATTAATAACCATAATTTTCAATAAAATGATTTGAAAAAGAAAAATATTTAAACTTTAAATGAGGCCTTGAATATTGAGTTGGATAGTGCAAGGTGTGAGCTTGATAGAGCTCGTGTGAAAATTCATTCTGTTGAAAATGATTGTTGAATTCTTAAGAATGATCTTGAATTTTGGTCTACAGGTGAACATTAGTTTGTTGGAGCGATCACTTGAAAAGACTCAAAATAAGATTAATGAAACAATTGATAATTATAAGGATATTGAGAGAACTAAACTTGTTGAAAAACCAATAGTTGCTAAAGCAGCTCCACATTATAGATGGTTTTTTTTTTTTTTTTTTGTGGGAAACATCATCGTCATTTTGAAAAAATGTGTTATTTATTGCATGGTTACCGAGTCGGATCCAGAAATAACTGGATACCAAGGAGAGAAAAAATTTATGCAGGTACAAATGAGAGATTTGATCAATAAAGATGTTACAATTAATACTATATGCCAAGAAGGGATTTCAGATTCAATGTACCAATTAGGATGAATCAATATATGCAAAATGGAAATTTCAAAAAACAGCAAGTTTAGTAAATAAAATCAACTGATACTTATATTCAAAGAATGGCTAGAAACCAATATCAGAAAAGGATAACGTATAAGGTGGTGACAAAGCAAAATGAGGGAAAGTAGCTCAAAGAATCTTACGAAGGCAAGAAGATTATTACTAAACCAATCCAGAAGAAAGTCAATGTATGTAAGGAAGAAATTAAATTGGAAAATTAAGCAAAAGGAAAAATGGAGGATTCAAAGGACAACAAGCTTGAAATTAAAAATTCACCAAAGGTACACAAACCAACTACTCCCAAGGGCGAACCAGGTATATCAAATTTCTTGAAATTCGAATATGTTAATTTTGTTAGGGAGATTGATGCTTAGCATTTTTTAAATTAGTTTATTTGTGATATGTGGAGGGGTATGTGTGTGTGTGAAATTGTTTTAAATAATATGTGTGGGTCAAAATAAGAAATAAAAATTGCGCTAATGGATCAAATATAACAAAGAAACACCTAAGGATAAACTGTACCATCTGTCGACCGACAGAAACAGAGCTTGCAATGTGCAGACTCTGCCTTGTCAGTCAACAAACCAAAAACAGTCGGTTAACCGACTGTTGAGGGAATAAGTTCCCTTTGAGACTTCAATTTACCCCTCTTTCGGTTTCATCCTTTCTCCCTCTAAAAACCTTTCACTTCCAAAGAGACTTCTTTCCAAATCTACAAGAGATCTTAAAATATTGGCTTTGATTAGAAAATTAAGGGCTTGGATCTATCGTTTGGAAGCCAAAACCTTCATCAAAAGGTTGGTCTTTCTTCTCTACTCTAGGATTTCGGTAAATCTACTAGTTTGGCTTCATCCTCTTAGGTTTTTTAATCTTAAATTATTTGTTGAAATCACTATTGCTAGAAAATGCCAAAAGGTAAAACTAAACAACCATACTCGGGAAAACCTAAGTTTGACACCATAAATTTTGAAAGTAAAGAGGATGAGGAAAAATACAAAAATGAAACCGAGAGTCGAAAGGTTGTTTGCTCTAAACCTGTTGATTTTGCCAGATTCAAAAATAAAAATATTGATCTTGAGTAGTATGTCAAGAAGATGACATTGACTGAATTTCTTAATCAAAGTAATGAGTGGATGCCGCATTGGGTAAATATATTTTACAATAATCTTGCGATTAGTGATGGAGAGTAAAAGTCGTTTGTTAAAGGTATTGAAATTAGATTGGATATGGAAGATCTTAGGAGACTTTTGAATTTCAAAAGGGGAGATGTTCGTCCTTATAATACTACCTTATGGCTTGTACAACATCTTAAGAAAAATGAGTTTGCGAAGAAGTTTAATTTGGTTGATGGAAGAGCAAGGTCATTATCACTTGAACATCGTCTTATTCATTCGATGATCACTTATTCTATTGTACCTAGAGGTGGAAGTCATGCAACTATCAATGAGTTTGATTTGTATATACTAAAGGAGATTGACGATAGTAGAAATCTTGATTTGGCTCATATCATGTTTGAGCTCATAGAGTATCAATTGAAGAAAATATCAAGAGTTTTACCCTATAGTGATACGCTTCAAAGAATCTTTGATCACTTCAAAATTGATAGTGATCCTGAAGAAAATGCACTTTTCATGATAACCTTGGGATGGCTAAATGTAAACAGTTGTAATTTAATGGGGTTTAAGTTCAAGCGAAATAGATGGGTAAGGAAAAAGAGAGAAGCGAGAGAGAAAATGATTGTGGATGAGGAAGAATATGGGGAAAAGTTGAGCATGGATCAAAAAGTAGACATGCTTCGAAATCAATTTGATGACTTCTAACAATACACTAAAGTGCTTGATTCTAGAGTGTCCGAGATCTCAAATGATATAGTAGAGATGAGGGTGTCCATGGAAAGCGGATATGGGAGGCTAACTGATATAATGGAAGCTGGGTTTGAAAGGGTCACGAGTAACATGGAATAAATGTTCTTATTCATGCAGAACCAATAATACAGTAGCCAACAACAATACAGTGCCCAACAACAATAAAGTGGGCATACTACTTTTGGGAGACAATAGTCCTTTGGAAGATCTACGGCAGTAGGACCTTCTGGGGCAGGACCATCCACGTCATACTATCAGCAGATGCCTTCAAGCTTAGACATACATCCCGGAAGTCAATACCTACAGCCACCAGTCACGAGTCCATAAGGACCATATTATCTATTCATGGGGCAAGGTCCCCATTAGACTTTATGTATTATCATATTTTGGCTATATAATTGAACATGTCTTGTCGTAGTACTTTGATCTGTAATAGATAATTTAGGAATTATGGTACTTGATCTAGACTCGGTAGAACTAAGTGGTGATTAGTCGATTATGGTGAACTATTGTCCGGTTATGATATTTTAGGCACTAGTGTTTAATTCTTATGATGATCCACATACATCCTAATATTAAAAATGATTTTATCCTTATTATTGAAAATCAAGGTTTTATGATCTTTTAAAGAAATTTTTTTTATAAGAATATTTATCAGGGGTATAAAAATAATATCATTCCGTCCCCACTTTTTGAGATAACAAAGAGGAAGAAGTTGATGTTTAAATGAACTAGTTGATGTTTGAATTAGTTGATGTTTAGGGATTTGTTTGCCTATGCATTGCATGGATTAAAGGGAGACTTTGTTATTCGGCTTAATGTTGAATATCGTTGTTGATTAAATTGGGTTAATATTGCATATCTTTATCATTGTTTGTTTGTATTTTCATATTTATGTATAAATGAGTTTACATACCCGTCCTCGGATTTAGGGTGAACGTGGTTACATTCTTTATTGAAGAAAACATCAAAGTTAATTATCATTATAAAAAATGAGAGATTATTGAATACAAGGTTTTGATGAACAATTAAGTATTGATTGTTTTGTCAAACTAGTGATTTTATCAAGTGTTTCAGATTTATAAGTTCCAGACATGTGATTAAGAAGAAGATCTCATGAAGAAAATATAAAGGGTGTAAGATGGATACAAAGAAGATATGAAGAGTTTTGAAGACCTTGAAGAAAAATAGGTGAAAACAACTCTTTACTTATATACTTTTAATGCAATCCGAATTAAGATCATACACGACACTTCAAATGAGTTATTTTTATGTGTGTCTTGATATGAAATGATAGAGTTTAAGATCTTAATTTAAGATATTGAATGTGCTTCTTATGTGAATTGAAATTGATAATTGACCTAAATGGAAAACATATTTTATAGTATAAAAAATGAAGTAATCTGGTCAAATCAATCAATCGAGAAAAGCAATCGGTCAACCAAATTAAACAATGAGTTTTAAAGCTGAAATGAGGTGCCACTGATCTAGCCGGTCAACCGAATTAAAGATGTCGGTAAACCATTTGAAATAGTGGTTGAATTAGCGAAGGAAGTGAGCACACTGATCTAGAATGTCAACCGAATAAAATAAGTTGGTCAACCGTTTGAGTTAGCAGGTAAACCGAATAGAAATTGAAACAACTTGAACCAATTGGTTAACTGATTGGAGACAGTCGGTTAACTGACTAGGCTGAAAGGAAATGGTAGGATTCTATTCTGGAATGGTTAGTCAACCAACTAGAAGGGCTTGGTCAACCGATTGAGGCAGTTAGGAATTCCGGAGATTGGGTTTCTTGGTCAAAATCTATCCATTTTTTAGGATTCCAACAGAGAGATTTGGGGGATTTGAACCTAATTAAGATATAGTCTATCTATTTTATTATCCCTATTGATTTGGTCTATATACTTTGAGATTCTCCTAATTTAAATGGATTAATACTTCTTACCTTTATGGTTTTAAATTGAGAATAGTTTTGTGGACTTATTTGAGATAATTGGAAGATATTTTAATATGGAATACACCTAAAATGAAAGGTAATATTATATGGGGTCTAAGAGTGTCTTTTCGAGGTATATCTTTAAACAATTAGCTATTGGAAGGCTTGATATTTCTCTATTAATATAGACTTCTGGAAATAGAGATCAATACGTCAAGAATTATCAGTTCAAGCTTTACTAAGAATTATATTTATGCCAAGATTTTTGTGAGAGATTTATTCTTTGTTTTTGATCTGAAGCACTTGTTATTTGGTGTCATCGACTTGTGTTCTATAGCGATTCTATCATTATCTTTGGTGTTTCCCAGTGAGATCTTTCCAAGCTTTGTTATTTAATTTGAATTTATATTGTTATTTTTCGCTTCGTTTAAGATTGTTTAGAAAATTGTTTTAAACTAAAAAGCCTGAAAATCTATTTTAAACGATTTTATTTGATTATCGTGCTTAAAATTGTGCTACCCACTTTGTTAATTAATCAGATTTTGTTTGCCTCACATTGTATCTATCATATAATAATTATTCGGAACATTAAACGAGTACATTTGTATTAAGGTGGTAAAAGCTCCTTATGGGAATAAACTTACATTTTTTTTGTATTTGTGAGTTTGAGCAGATTAGACACGTTTGGGACGGTGTCTAGTCAGGATAGCTAGTTTTCAATTTTTTCCTGTGAAAAATGTTAGGGTTCGATCTTTGTCCTACAAAAAGGTTAGGTTATTCTTTTCCCTTGAAAAAAATTAGATTTTGATTCTTCCAGTAATTGAATTGTATTTTGAGTGAATCGTAAAAGTTTATCATTTCCTATGAAAAAGACAAGTGAGAGAGTGTTAGGTTATTCTTTGGTCTGGTAAAAAGATAGGGTTCATCCTTAGCATGGGAAAAGAGTAATTTGTAAAGCTTGATTTTGTGCCTGTAAAATAATCATTGTAAGAGTTTGGTTCTTACCTATTAAAGGGATCAAAGGGGTTTAGTGGATGGCGAATCTCCGTGGAGCTTGGGGGACTGGACGTAGGCAAGACTAGCTTGAGCGAACCAGGATATATCGTTGTGTGCTGTATTATTTATTCTCTATTATATTGTGTTTGAGTGTGCACTTAGTATTAAACACATACCCACTACATGACTAAGATAATAATTAATTTATGAAAATTGATTATTTGATATTAAGTGTTTAAAGGAATTAATTGTTTAAATTTTGTAACTACTCAATTCATCCCCGCTCTTGGGTAGTTTTTTGGGCCAACAGTTTCTACGCTAGTGCATGCAGTTTAACTAAGTATTTATTTTCAAGTTTAATGTATCATTTCTACGTTAAATTATAATAGCGCTACATCTATCAAACAACACACTTTTTCTTTTTATTTGCATTCCAAAAATAAACATATAATAAGGTTTACAATACCAAGACGTTACGTCAAAACAAACACATATTCTATTACAAATACAATTATCCGGAAATACGACTTTGAAAAATAGTTTGTTAGACAGACGGATCAACAAAACATTTATGCTCTGATATCTATAAAGGCACTCACATAATTCCTGAATATACTATCAGGAAATTCTATAAACTCGTTAAATTTAGATAGATAGTCCCAAACCTTTTAAGTCATCTGAACGGCCAAGTTGTTCATCAATTTTGGTAAATACTTCATTGTACTACCCATCTTATTTAGGGTTTTTGCGTACACACTAGTGTTTTTGACTTCCTCAACAGAAGCCTTACAATCACATAAATTACGCAATGTGAGAACGTTAGTGTCCGCAACATGTAAATGGTTTGGCGTATACTTTGTATGCTAGATTTTGTTTAACGTTCCATTAAAGTGTCGCTGCAATACAATTCCATCCCTGAAAAATGTCCATACCAATGTCTTGATCTCATATTGGTAACCCCCTAATGTGCCGACATGTTGACCAATTATTTGGTCACTAACATTCACCAAGTACTTTCCTGCAAAACAACCGACAATCAAATTAGGAAAGAAAACAATAAAAGAGTAATATATATATATATATATATATATACCGTAGTCTTCTTTATAAATTTTATACATTGTCTTTGGGAACAAAATGAAACAAGATGGATACAACTAAACAATGATTGATTTTAACAATGCATCTAATTATGAACTTAGGTGATTAAAAGGAGAACTGAGATTATTGTTATTTATATAAACAAATAGGGCGAGAAATGGGCAACAAATTGGCAAAAATTGGGAAGAAAATGGTAGAAAAGAGTTTGGCGGGATAAAAGGAAAAAAATGGAGGAATTTTTTTTGGAAGGATTTCTTTTGGCGGGAAATTTGTCGATGGGAAAATGGTTGGGGGAAAATTGTTTTGGCACAAAAGTTTGCCGATATATACGTCAATACTATTAAAATTCTGATTCACATCATATTCATTTCTCTTCTCCACTGTGATTAATAGTGAAAAAATTAATTCAAATGGCAGGCGGGTTAGGAAACGTTAAGGGTAAGGGTAAAGGTAAGGAACCATTGAAGATCTACTACACCGGTGAGGGTTTAAGGATAAGGGACCATGCTAAGTACCAAGATGATATAGGTACATGGTGTGGAATCTGGATACGTCGATCAAATGTCATATATTGGAATGAAAACGAACTACGACACCTACTAATATGGTATGACACCCAAGATAAGTTGTGTCACGGTCTATAAGATGTTGTTACCTTGAAACAAGGTGTTCAACGATAACTCGATCTCTTTGGCGCATGGTTGAATTCTATCACAGGAAAATGGACTTTCTTAATATACTGTGATCATTTCAAACACATTGTTTGTTGGGTCAATCGTCGTTGTCATGAGAGCTGCAACTACACTTCATTGGGCAAGGATAGTGAAGAGGCAAATAATTTTCAATGGCAAATGCTAATGACAAAGAAAAGCCCTTATGAGGGGCAATGTCTTATCTGTACCACCTCAAGATTCCAAAATTATTATATTTTGAAATTTTGCAAAATGAACTGGATAATATCGACAAAATTTATTACGTATTGAAATGAGAAATAAAACAAATGGAACAACAGATTCATATAAAATAACAATTTCACAAGATTAAGAAGAGTAATGCTCTAGACGCAAATAAGCAGATGTTGTAGTTTTTTATAGATCCTTGATACATGGATAACCAAGATCAAAATCACTTTGATTGTCAAGATCAAAATCAAAATCACTTCGATTTTAAATTTTGAAACCGAACCATTTGAACATTGTCCAACTCAAACAATTTGGTTCAATTTGGTTTGGTTACCCTCCAGTTCGACTACAATTATCATCCCTACGATAAATACATTATTATTTTTAATTATAATTAAATTACTATCACAAAGATTATCATAATATATTTCTCATTTTTCTCTATTTATTTTTAATTTTTAGTTTTCTATTTAGGTTTTTTGTGGTTTTCCATTTTTTAAAAACATAAAGGACAAAATAAAATTAAAATACAAAACAAATAATTTAAAAAATAAAGAACAAAAACACGATGAACTAAAAAAAATAGAAATAAGAGAAGATGGGAGAGATATTTTTAATTTGTGGTTTTTTTTATCCATATTAATTACCATTAAGATAAAGAAAAAGAATAAAATAGAAAACTGAAGTAAAAATTAAAAGAAAAATACAAAAGATTAAAAATAAAAATAAAAAATGATAAATATGATCTTGTAAAGTTACAAGGGTAATTTTATCAACAAATGATCTCAACAAATTCAGGTAGTGTTTACACTTGTTTGGTAGTCGGACTAAAAAGGAAAAGGGGTGTTGGAGGACCATATTACTATTACAAGATGGAAAAATATATTAGATACAACTATTGCACCATATCAACATGCCACGTGATGAAACCAACTAATGAATTTTTTTTTTTTTTATCGGGTGGTTCCTATTTAATTAGTTGGCAGTTTTATCGAGTGGTTCACCATGGTTCATTCGGATGAATATTTGTTACACTAAGTGAGGTTCAAGTCTTGAAGACACCTACACCTATTACACAGTATTATATAGTTCAATATTTTTATTTTATTATTTCAATTTTAATTTCAAATTAGGGGTTGTTAGAAAACTAATTTAAAATTAAATACTTCATTTTATTATATTATATATGAATTATATTAGTTTATTTAATAAAATTATTATTAATATATATTTATAAGGGTTATAATTATGTGTTCTAATTACATGTTTATTACACATTATTACTGTGATTAATTTATAAAATTTATTAACATAATTTTATGAATTTCATTATAATAAGAGTTACATAATCCATACATTATATAGTGGTATACGAGGATAAAAAAATATAGAGAGATATAGAGAAATTTAGAGAAAAGAGAATGATACTATATAATGATACTATATAAAATATTGAGTATGTTTTTATTGAAATATATAAATAGAGAGAAGTGATATTTCAAGTATATTATATATTTGATGATTAACGGGTAATAGGGTTCACTATCAGTATAATATAGAGATGTCTTACTTGCACTTTGACTCATTGGATCGTTATATCTTGGGAATGGCTCGTAATTCAACCTTATGCATAGTGGGGGCATATATATTCTTTTAATTGTGTTTACACGCCTCGATCCACTAGACACATATTTTCTCTCTATTCTGTACTTTATATTTTATTTATTTAATTGTTGATATTCTTAGTTATTTAAAGAGATTCAAATTGCATGTGATATTTATTTATTTATTTTGAATTTATATAATTATGTGAAATTTCTTCAAAAGAGATGAAATGTCGAAAATATTCCCATTAGAAAGTCATATGTCGAGCATAATCTATTTTTTATTTTTTATTTTTTATTTTTATCTAGAACAAGTAATAATGTTTTAAATTTGTTATATTGGAACAAATGCAAAACTTGAGGGACCAAATGTGAAATATGGAAAATATTAGGGTCCACATAGACACTTATCACTTACTTTAGGGACGAAAATATAATTTTCTCTAAGTAGAATAAAAATAATTTAGCACTTACATCTTTTTTCCTTTTTTATGGAAGATGTGCTTCGGAAAATATTGTGTTCTTGATCCATATTGTTCAATTTGGTAATGGTCTTTCTGTACATCTTTAATGTTATTTAGTCTTTTTTTTTTTTTTTTTTAATTATACTTTAAGGTGTGTTCGGGGTAGGTTACGCACCTCAACTAATGACTTCCTTGGACGATTTTAAGAATACAATCTCCCATATTCATTTGGTGGAATCATGTTTAAAATCAAAACTTAATTTTTGGAGTGCTTTTCAAGAGAGTCAAATTCTAATTAATAAGAAGAAAGAGCATCTTCCATTACCAACTGGAGTAACACCTATTGAATAATGTTATTTATTCTTCTTAATGTTGTGTATCGTAGTATTTGATGATAAGGTTTTGCTAAAATGATTAGGGAAAAGTATAATTTAGACCTTCTAACTATTGACACATTTCTAAGTGGTCTTTCTAAGGTTAAACGTTTCATTTCAAACCCTCTACGTATCATAACGTTTCAAAATGGTCATTTCGTTAGAAAATCAGTTAAATTAATGAAATTTAGGGGCAAAATGGTCTTTTCATATTTTTAAAATTTTTTAATCATTTTTAATTAATTTTTTTTAATCTCTCTCTCTCTCTCTCTTCCTCCCATTTTTTCTCTCTCTCTTTCCTGCCACCTCCCTCTCCCTCTTCCTCCCTTTCCCCCTTCTTCCCTTTCCCCTCTCTCCCTCCCTTCCCCACCACCCCTACAACAGGGGGTGTATTCCACCCCCTGCCCCCTGTTGCGAGGGTGGAATATACCCCCTGTTATAGGGGTGAGTTCACCCCCTGCAAAAGGGGGTGAAATCACCCCTTGTTGCCGGGGGTGGGGTGGGGTGGGAGGGAGAGAGGGGAAGGGGAGGAAGAGGGAGAGGGAGGTGGCAGGGAGAGAGAGGGATGTGGCGGGAGAAAGAGAGAGAGATAGAGGAAGGGGAGGAAGAGAGAGAGAGAGAGAGAGATTAAAAAAGAGAAAATTAATTCATTAAAAATGATTAAAAAATTAAAAATGTGAAAAGACCATTTTGCCTCTGAGATTCTATTAGTTTTAACAGAATCTCTAACGGAGGGATTATTTTAAAAGGTTATGATATGTAGAGGGTTTGAAATGAAATGTTTAAATTTAGAGGGACCACTTAAAAATATGTCAATAGTTAAAGAGTTTAAATTGTACTTTTACCAAATGATTATGTTCCCCTTCATATTGATCCGTAGTTGTGGTTCTCTATTCCCCATTAGCTTGATGTGTTACTTTCTATGACATAGCTCAAGCTATACCATTTGTGCAACATTGATACCATATGTGTTGGCACACTTGTTTATGGTTATGTGTTAGAAAGCAAATATGATAACATGGTGGTGTTGTTTTAATAATTTTCATTATAGTTGTCTTCTTTTCTTATGTTGGTTACTATTTAATCATTGTTTATAGTTTTTTATTGTTCTTTTGTAGTTGTATGTTTTGGAACTTTCTTTCAAGGACAAGATGCAATGGAATCACCATGACTTCTTATGCAAGGTTTTAAATCACGACATTGGGTTATGTAACGATAATAGTCGTGGTGTAACGGTCTCGAGAATTTTCGCCTGTATGTAGTGGGACTCGGTCATAACAGTCGTGAATTTTTAAAATCACCAGAATATTCTCAAATACTCAATAATAGTAATTGTTTTGTTTAGTTAACCCTGAATGAACACATTGTAATGGATATTATGACATTTAAATTCATATACAACACAATGATGATATAAAAAAAGACGAAAAATCGTTATACTGAATAATGTTAAAAGAATAAGATGATGCACACAAAAATATACTACACAAACATAATAAAAGATTAAATTATATTTGTACATCATATTATACCATTTAACGATTGGGATGGGCCTGAAAAAAGGCTAAAATTCTAATTGTTGTCTGCTGATGGGAGGGGCCTATAAGGGAAGGGTGAAAATACAATTTATATCGATGTAGCAGCTATTACGCTGCCCCGTAATGGGATGTAAAACCATTAAGAGCTCATATTGGACTGTTAGGGTGTGAATTGGCCCAAGCACGAAGTATTGGTCTATAATCATAACGATACCTCAATTTTCCATTACGTATCATCCGTTATGGTACGTGACGACCAATATTATGAATTCTACTTCTATATGATTTATTTATATTTGGATCTTAGTTCTATAGATTGATGAATTATTTTTCATCGACTCACTTTAGATGTATAATTCAAAGTTGTATTACATATGTAACATTTTTTTTTTAGATTGATGGTAATATTGTTGGATTGTTGATTGTTTGCTTGAGATAATGATAATGAGATTGGATAATTGTTAAGTCATGAGTGGTTTATTTACTAACAAATCAAGTATTTTAGATTCAAATATTTGTATGTTTTCAAACACTTTTTTTAGTTTAATGTGTTTTTGTATTGTTTTGTAGGTTTTTGAATAAATGGGTGAAAATATGCAAATTTGGTACAAGTGTAGCAACGTCAAGTCTAATTTTGAACACGATGCAATTCTATTTTGGAAAAACTCAAAACATGGAAGTTGTATATATTTGTCTTAGATTTCTATAGGTTTTTCAATAACCTCAACTGGAGTTCGGATGAGAAAGTTATGGTCAAAATAAGAACTCGGTGTCGGCATTGCCTTGACTATCACTGTAGCGACCATTTCCACCGCTGTTGCGATCACATCACTACAGCGATGGTTCCCATTGCTGCAACGGTGATCCAAAAATAAGTTACTGCCCTTCAATCGCTGCAGCAATGCCCCCTATCGCTATAGTGACCCGACACTACCTGACAAAGATATTTTGGGATATTTTTGAGATATTTTGGATTTGTATTGATATCCCCTCATTCCCAACACCCTATGCACGTTTTTGGGGAATAGTTTTGGAGATATTTGGGAGCCCAAGATCAAGAACCAAGAGGAGAAGAAGAAACATTCTTGAAGCCGATTTCGCGGAAATAGAACCATTCACTTCACAAATTTACTTTTCATTCTTTGTTTCTCTCTTTGTTCTTCAACTTTGTAGATTGTATGATGATATAATTCTCATGTATTATTCTTATTTTTCATTTTTATTTCATATTCCCACACCCTTGAAATTGTACAAATCAAATAAGTGTAAGGGTGTAGTATTCTAAAAAAAAAAGCACCATATGTAAATATAGTTCTATTTTAGTTTCTTTTGACAAGTGAGTACGACGTTTTTAAGTGATAGTTCAGGTTTGTTTCAAATTGATTTTTGGGGGTTCGAGAGTGATTGAGTGCCAAACATGTGCCTCAGGTAACGTCGAGTTAATAACTTTTACCTATTCCCGATATACCTGTAAGACCTTAAATTTTCGCATACGCATAAATTCAGTTTCATTTTAGAACATTTAGAAAATAATGGGGTAGAATGTGTTATTTCTAATTTAATTAAAACTTTTAGGGGTAGATTCATGATTTTGAGAATATTAAATTTTGAAATAGGCTTAAACAATAACCTAAAGAAAATTTAGGAGAGGTTAACGTATTTTGGAAGAAGATAACATATATATATATATATATATATATATATATATATATATATATATATATATAAACAGGAGAAAAAAGAAAAAAAAAAAACAACCACACGTGGCCACACGCTCAACTCCCTCCCGCATACATATATAAATTCATGCATACACATTTCGCAAGGGTCTAAAAAGAAGAGGAGATCAAGAAAATGAGAAAATTGGGCTGGCAGAGGTGGGTTCTGAGCGTCGCTGTTTCTCCGGCGTGGGCGTGTGTGCATGTCGTCTTTGTTCATTCGGTGATCGTCGCTGGTGTGTGTGTCGCCGTTCATCCGTCGTGGGTATATGGGAGTGATTATAGCTGGGTGGTAGGTGGTGGGCTGTTCTGTTTAGGGACCAGACTGGGTGTGTGTGTTCTGATCGTCGGAATGTGTATGTATGTGTGTTCCTCTGTTCTGTTTGTGTATGTGTGCTCTGTTCTAATCAGTTGTGTGTGGGGGGGGGGGGGTCGTGGGTCGACGGTGGTGTGTGGATATGTGATCGTCGACGGAGTGGGCATATTCGATCAGTCGACGGTGTGTGTGACAGTCGTTGGTCGTTAATAGTGTACGCGCGTGTGGTCAGGGGTGGTCGTGCATCCGGTGGCATGGGAGTGTCACCGGCGTATATGGGTGTATGTTTCGTCGATGGTGCGACTGTGAGTGTATCGTTATGTCGTCGCTCCGGTGGTGTAAGTGATCGAACGTGGGGTGGGCTTTGCATGTGTGAGATATGCAGATGACGGAGTGGGTGGAACTCCGGTGGGAGAGTGAGTGTGTGTGTTGTGTCGGCCAAACCCAACAGAACAGAAACGAGAGAGAGAGAGAGAGAGAGAGAGAGAGAGAGAGAGAGAGAGAGAGTTGAACCAGGAGCAAAAACCTAGAACAATGAAAAAAAAGAAACCATCATCGTGGCGGTGAAGAACCAGTGAGTCAAAACAAAGAAAGAGAGTGTGTCACTGCGGTGGTGAGGTTCAGCACGCCAAACAATAAACAGGAAGAGAAAGGAAAAAAAAAAGAGAAATAAGAATCAAAATCTGAAATTCAACTTCTCGGCTTGCGAGCGATTCGAAACAGGTTCGTAGGCGCCAGCGTCCCTGTAGGTTTTGGACGGTGATAGTTTTGCAGTGCGGAAATCATGGTACTGCGGCTAGGAGTTGGTCTACTATTGGTACTAGGTAGAGTTTGGAAGTAGTGTCGTGTGGAAGGTGAGCCGGTTGGGTGTGAACCGCTGAAGGTTCAGGTATTCTTGTGTTTTTGGTTGTGTATATTTGGGACCGGTATATTCGTAATTTTTGAGTATGGGTATATATATGTATATATATTTTGAGAAAAAAATTTAAGGTAGCGTTAGGTCGACATCACGCCCGGCCTCGGGTGATGAGTGCTGAGGTAGGGTGTGATATTTATAGTATCAGAGCCTAGGTTATAGGTTCTGTAGACATGTTAGTTTGTTGAGCCAGTGGTAGATGATGAGATAGAGTGTCGATAGGTGGTGTCGAGCCAATAGTGGACCATGAGATAGGATGTCAATAGGTGGGTTCGGTATGTGAGTGATAGTTATTACATTGCATTAGATAGTACATTGGTATCATGCATTGTTATTTATCTTGTTGACAATTAGTGGGTGCGACGAAGTTGTGATACTGCTAGTTGGTAGTTTGGGTGGTATTGTTGGTAGTGGTAATGTATAGATCACGATTGTGGGAGGGATGCTAGGTATACCTTGCACAGGTGATTGACAGCATGCAGAATGATGCTCAGGTGGTAGATATTCCAGTAATCAGGGATTTTCCCGATGTATTTCCAGAAGAATTTCCAGGGTTGTCAATGGATTAGGAAATGGAATTCACTATTGAGCTACTTCCAGGAATTACTCCTATTTCAATTCCACCCTATTGTATGACGCCTACCAAGTTGAAGGAATTGGAAGATCTATTAACCCATAGTTTTATTAGACCTGGTATATCTCCCTATAGAGCCTCGGTGTTGGATCCCCATTGTTTTCATAAAAAAGAAGGATGGCACGTTAAGAATGTGTATTAATTATCGACAGTTGAATAAGGTGACGGTTCGTAATAAATACTCGTTGCCTAGAATTGATGATTTGTTTGACCAATTGATGAAGGCCAGGGTGTTTTCCAAAATAGAACTTCAATCAGGATATTACCAGTTGGAAGTCAGAGACAGTGACGTGGTAAAGACGACGTTCCGGACAAGGTATGGGCATTATGAATTCTTAGTTATGCCATTTGGGTTGACGAATGCCCTTGCTTCCTTTATGAATTTGATGAATCGGATCTTCTAACCTTATCTAGATCAGTTTATTATCGTGTTCATTGATGATATACTGATATATTCCCAAAGTAGAGAAAAACATATAAAGCATCTCCAGATTGTGTTATAGACGTTGTGAGAGAAGCAATTTATGCCAAATTCAGTAAATGTGAGTTCTGGTTGGATCGAGTAGTATTCTTGGGGCATGTTATCTCAAGAGATGGTATTCAGATAGATCCAAAGAAATTCGAGATTGTGGTGCAGTGGGAGAGGCCAAAACGTGTGACCGAAATTCGAAGTTTTTAGGGATTGGAGGGTTATTATCGTTAGTTTGTACAGGGACTTTTTGTTATAGCTGCCCCATTGACCTGGTTGACCTTCGAGAAATCCAAATTCGAGTGGACTAATAAATGTGAGCAGAGTTTCCAAGAGTTGAAGAGTAAACTGATATCTGTGTCAATACTTTCCCTTCTGACTGAAGGTAGTGGCTTTGTGATCTACAGTGATGCTTCACACCTAGGGCTAGGGTGTGTACTATTGCAACATGGGTATATGATTGCATACGCCTCCCAACAATTAAAGAATCATGAGCGTAATTACCCGATGTATGATTTGGATTTGGCGGGGATTGTGTTCGCCTTGAAGAATTGGAGATGTTACCTGTATAGCGATATGTGTGAGATATACACTGACCACTAGGGTTTGAATACTTGTTTACCTAGAAGGAACTAAATCTGAGGCAAAGGCGTTGAATAGAGATGATAAAGGATTATGATTGTACTATCCACTATCATCCTGGAAAGACCAATATTGTAGCGGATGCGTTGAGTCAGAAATCGGCGAGTTTGGTTACACACATTCAAGTTGTTCATACTATTCTATATGCCAAGTTGAATTGGCGGTTGGTTAGACGACAGTATTGCTTGCGACTTTGACTTTGAGACTCACATTGATCGACCGTATTATTAAAACGCAAAAGTCGGATGCCCAATTAGGGAAGATCAGATATAAAGTAAAGAGTGGTCACAGAGCTGACTATTGTGTCAGAGATTACGTTAAGGCTTTGATGGTGGGAAATAGACTGTGTGTGCCTGATGACGTCAATCTGAAGAAGGATATCTTGGAGGAAGCGCATAGCTCAACATACACAATGCACCCCGGCAGTACCAAAATGTATCGGAATCTGCAAGAACTCTATTGGTGGAATGGAATGAAATGAGAAATTGCTGAATTTGTTGCTAGGTGTCTCATTTGTCCGCAAGTCAAGATCGAGCATTGATGTCCAGGTGGGTTATTGCAGCCTCTACCTATTCTAGTGTGGAAATGAGAAGATATCGCGATGGATTTTGTTTCAAGATTACCCCGCACTTAAAAGGAGAATAACTTCATCTGGGTAATCGTTGATAGGCTTACTAAATTTGCTCATTTTTTGGCCGTAAATACAACGTACTCTCTTGATAAGTATGCCCAACTGTATATTGATGAGATTGTTCGGTTACATGGTGTGAGATCTGAGATTTACCTCGAAGTTTTGGCCAAGTCTCCAGACTGCTCTAGGTACCAAACTGAAATTCAGTATCGTTTTTCATCCACAGACTGACAGTCAATTAGAGTGTAGGATTCAGACGCTGGAGGACATGTTGAGGGGTTGTGTTATGGAATCTCCTGGTGGTTGGGATGAACATTTGACGTTAATAGAATTTGCCTAAAATAACAGCTACCATTCGGCAATTGAGATGACACTATATAAAGCCTTGTATAGTAGGAGATGTAGAACTCTAGTCCAACAGACTGAATTGAAGTGGGAAAATGAAAATTATTGATGTTGGATATAGCCCAAATGATGACAAACAAAGTAAAGGTGATTCAGGAAAGACTGAGAATTGCTCAGAGTCGACAAAAGAGTTATGATTACAAGTGTAGGCAGGAGTTGGAATTTGAAGTGGGCGATCATGTATTTTTGCATATATCCCCGTGGAAGGGCATAACGAGGTTCGGGAAGGAATGAAAGTTAAGTCTAAGGTTTATCGGGCCATACGAGATCCTAGAACGAGTTGGTACGACAGCTTATCGACTTGCCTTACCGCTAGAATTATCCAGATTACACGACGTTTTCCACGTGTCAATGCTTAGGAAATATGTGCCAGATCCTTCGCATGCGTTGACTTCTCAATCAATTGAGTTGGAAGAAGATTTGACATTTCTAGGACGTAAAGCTTAGGTGTTACGAACGAAAACGAATCCATTAGTGAAAGTGTTGTGGTGCGGTCATTCGGTGGAGGAAGTGACGTGGAAACGAGAGGACAAGATGAGAGACAAATATCCGCAAATGTTCAATCAAGGTAACTAAAGTTTCGAGACGAAATTTCCTTTAGGGGGGAAGGGTTGTAAGACCCTAAATTTTTGTATACAAATAAATTTAGTTGTATTTTAGAACATTTAGAAAATAACGGGGTAGAATGTGTTATTTCTAATTTAATTAAAAAATTTAGGGGTAGATTCGTAATTTTGAGAATATTAAATTTTGAAATGGGCTTAAACAATAACTGGTAGGGCATAAAATACGCCGCTACTTACACTCGCAAGTATATGAGGTCTAAGTTTTAATATAGTGTGATCGTTAAGATCGGGTCATCGTATCCATAAGGATTGGTGTCGTTACTATTGAATACCGCGTTTGTCGTAACCTAACTTTATCTAGGCAAAAAACAAATGTAATTAATTAATTAAACTAATACTAATATAACCTAAATTAACTACACTAATATGCTAATATGTTTTAGGGTGAAGAATTGCCTAGGGATTAACGTGTTTACAAATACGTGTTCGATTTCGATTTACTCACGTTTACGGTGTTCAACCTATTTGACAACCTCGGTACATAAACTCCACTGCCACCTCTCCCGAGTGTAAGACGGGGGAATACATGACTTCGAGCCAACGAAGAAGTCCCCCTCAACGTCATAACGACCCTAGGTCATGTGAGTCTCACCTAGCATCATTGATTGCAGACAATGCAACTCCCTCCCGGGTTATTAGATCGTCGCATTGTATTTACCCTATCGACAATCTCCGTTCGAAAACTCCGTCCCCACCTTTCCCGAGTGTAAGACGAGGGATATAATGAAACTTCGAGCCAACAAATAAGTCCTCCTCAACGTCTTAACGACCCTAGGTCGCGTGAGTCTTGCCCCAACGTCATCGATTGTCCACGATTCAAACCCCGATCGGGTTATAGAATCGTGGTGTTTGTTTACCCTAATCCAAATCCGAGATTTGTCAAAACCCCGTATTCTCCATTTACCATTCTAAGCATAATAAATAAACAATACGATAAACACAATCAAACTACGAAGAACAAACATAAACGCAACACTGAAATCATCTAAACAAACATATTTATAAATATATCATTAATCCCTACTACAATCCATATTTAACTCGTGGCCATAGCCGCATAAACATATAAATCGATCTAAACATGCTCACATGATCCTAAGATAAAGAAATAAGGAAAAACAATCGAAGAACTTAGTCTCGTCCTAAGATAAACCACTAAGAACGCTCAACGATCGATTCGCTGTCTTCTCCACTTCGGGATGTGAGCTCCACCTCTAGATATAGCCTAAGGGGCTAAAAAATGCAAGAGAGCAAGAGAGAGACCGGAGAAGGGGGAGGAGAGGGGGTATTTATAGCCAAAATATCCTAAACATATCTAAAAATATCTCAAGACTATGCAGGGGATTTTTGCCTAGGCAGTGGATTATTTGCCTAGGCGGAGTTAGGTCGGTTCGGCTGATCGCCTAGGCAGTGAAGTAGGCGGTGGATGTGGAAGAACATTCGGTTGGATTTTCGCCTAGGCGGTGGATTTCTTCGCCTAGGCGATCGACTATTAGTAGCCCATCTTCGTTTTCTGCTGGATTTCCTCCTTCGCCTAAGTGGTGGTCCGTCAATAACATTTTGCTATTTTCTTAGCTTCTTCACCGCCTAGGTAGTAGGCGGTGGGCCTGTTTCATATTTTAGCCTCCGAGCTTGTTTATCCACCGTAACTTCGACTCGCTTTGGTTCGATCTCATTGTTTTCGCTCCAGTTTCCTATCTTTATGCCCCAAACACCTGATTTATACAAAAAGTATGAAAACTAATTAAAACACATAAAAATAACTATAAAAACGCTCGAAAACTAACTTAATTCGGTTTGGAAATACGTAGGTGGATCACACCTATCAAATACCCCCAAACTTGGAATTTGGCTAGTCCTTGAGCCAAACACACATACTAAAATGAAAAGAAATAACAAACTGAATTAAATAACAAACAACCTAAAAACAATCTAAACATAACAACATGCGAGTTTTTACTTCTTCTAATAGCCTATTCATTTTTCTCTCAACCATCGCCAATTATTTCGAGTTCATGCGGTAACATACAACATCTAATGTTCTAGGATTTCGACATGCAATAATAGTGAACACTATTCCAGATCCTGTAAACGTGTTAGTGCGAAACTCAATAATATAACTATACAACGATTGGATTGGATTATCCCCCAACAAAATTCATGACTTAGACCATAAAGGACTAGGATTTCCTTAGGTCGCGTGAGTCTTGCCCCAACGTCATCGATTGTCCATGATTCGAACCCCGACCGGGTTATAGAATCGTGGCGTTTGTTTACCCTAATCCGAATTCGGGATTTGTCAAAACCCTGTATTCTCCATTTACCATTCTAAACATAATAAACAAATAATACGATAAACACAATCAAACTACGAAGAACAAACATAAATGTAACACCGAAATCATCCAAACAAACATATTTATAAATATACCATTAATCCCTACTACAATCAATATTTAACTCGTGGCCATAGCCGCATAAACATATAAATTGAGCTAAACATGCTCACATGATCCTAAGATAAAGAAATAAGGAAAAACAATCGAAGAACTTAGCCTCGTCCTAAGATAAACCGCTAAGAATGCTCAACGATCGATTCGCCATCTTCTTCACTTCGGGATGTGAGCTCCACCTCTAAAACTCCTAAATATACCCTTAGATATAGCTTAAGGGGCTAAAAAATGCAAGAGATCAACAGAGAGACCGGAGAAGGGGGGAGGAGAAGGGGTTATTTATAGCCAAAATATCCTAAAAATATCTAAAAATATCTCAAGATTGTGCAGGGGATTTCTGCCTAGGCAGTGGATTCTTTGCCTAGGCAGAGTTAGGTCGGTTCGGCTGATCATCTAGGCAGTGAAGTAGGCGGTGGACGTGGAAGAACATTCTGTTGGATTTTCACCTAGGCGGTGGATTTCTCCGCCTAGGCGATCGGCTGTTAGTAGCCCATCTTCGTTTTTTGCTGGATTTCCACCTAGGTGAAGGAATCTTCGCCTAGGCAGTGGTCCGTCCGTAATATTTTTCTCTTTTCTCAGCTTCTTCACCGCCTTAGCGGTGGTCTGGATGCCTAGGCGGTGGGCCTGTTTCATATTTTAGCCTCCAAGATTGCTTATCCACTGTAACTTTGACTCGCTTTGGTTTGATCTTATCGTTTTCACTCCAGTTTCCTATCTTTATGCCCTACACACCTGATTTATACAAAAAGTAGGAAAACTAATTAAAACACATAAAAATAACTATAAAAATGCTCGAAAACTAACTTAATTTGGTTTGGAAATACGTAGGTGGATTACACCTATCAATAACCTAAAGAAAATTTAGGGAAGGTTAATGTATTTTGGAAAAAGATAAGATATTTGTATATATATATATACATATAAACGGGAAGAAAGAGGAAATAAATAAATAAACAACCACACGTGGCCACATGCTCAACTCCCTCCCACATGCATATATAAATTCATGCACATACACTTCACAAGGGTCTAAAAAGAAGAGGAGATCAGGAAAACAAGGAAAGTGGGCTGGCAGAGGTGGGCTCTGAGCGTCGCTGTTTCTCTGGCATGGGCGTGTGTGTAGGTCATCTTTGTTCATTCGTTGATCGACGTTGGTGTGTGTATCACCGTTCTTCCATTGTGGGTGTGTGGGAGTGATTGTAGCTGGGTGGTAGGCGATAGGTTGTTCTGTTCAGGGGCTAGACTAGGTGTGTGTGTTCTGATTGTCGGAATGTGTGTGTATGTGTATGTGTGTGTGTGTGTGTGTGTTCTGATCGTCAGAATGTATGTGTATGTGTTCTCTGTTCTGATCAGTTGTGTGTGTGTGTGTGTTGTTCGTGGTTTGACGGTGGTGTATAGATATGTGATCGTTGACGGTGTAGGCATGTTCGGTCAGTCAACGGTGTGTGTGGTGGTTGTTGGTCGTTAATAGTGTACGTGGGTGTGGTCGGCGGTGGTTGTGCGTCCGATGGCATGCGGGTGTCACCGGCATATGTGGGTGTGTGTTTCGTCGATGGTGCGACTGTGAGTGTGTCATTTGGTCGTCGCTCCGGTGGTGTAAGTGATCGGACGTGGGGTGGGCTTTGCGTGTGTGAGCTGTGTAGATGACGAAGTAGGAGGAACGCTGACAGTGTGTTTCCGTTCAGCTGTGACGATATGTCGCTGGTGGGAGAGTAAGTGTGTGTGTTGTGTTGGCCAAACCCAACAGAACAGAAACGGGAGAGAGAAAGAGAGAGAGAGAGTTGAACTAGGAGCAAAAACCTAGAATAGCGGAAAAAAAGAGAACCATCGCCGCAGCGGTGAAGAACCAGTGATTCGAAACAGAGAAAGAGAGCGTGTAGCCATGGTAGTGATATCCGTCGCCGCGACGTTGAGGTTTAGCACGCCAAACAGCAAATAGGAAGAGAAAGGAATTTTTTTTTGAGAAATAAGAGTCAAAATCCAAAATTCAATTTCTCAACCTGCGAGTGATTTAGAATAGGTTCGCAGGCGCCAGCGTCCTGGTAAGTTTTGTACGGTGATAGTTTTGCAGTACGAAAATCGAGGTACCGTGGCTAGGACTTGGTCCACTACTGGCACTAGGTAGAGTCTAGAGTTAGTGTCGTGTTGAAGGTGAGCCAGTCAGGTGTGAACCGTGGACAGTTCAGGTATTCTTGTGTTTTTGGTTGTGTATATTTGGGACCGGTATATTTTCAATTTTTTAATATGGGTAGATATATATATTTCGGGAAAAAAAATTATGGTAGCGTCAGGTCGACGTCACGCCCAGCCTCGAGTGATGAGGGCCAGGGTAGGGTGTGACAATACCTTTGGCCAGTTGATAAAAATCGATCCAAGTCCTTTTGATCTTTTTGAATTATTTAGCCTACATTAGTGGAAAGTGAAACTCAGTCTGGCTTATGGAAATCCTATGCCTTATTGGTTTAAGTCATGAATTTTGTTGGTGGATAATCCAATCCGGTCTTTGGATGGTTGTATAATTGAGTTTTCGCACACACACTTGGAAAAGATCTAGAATGGCGTGTACCGTTATTGAATGTTGAAATTCTAGTGCACCATATGGTGTAGTTTTATTCCTGAACACGATATGATTAGGGGCCATTGAGGGAAAACTTTTTGATTGATTAGTTGAAATTCGAAACTCACACATCATTGTTTTTGGATCATGTGTCTTTCTTTTTTAATAGTTGTGTTCGTTATTTTGTTGTAGTAGTTTTTTTTTTTTTTTGCTTGAGGATAAACAAATGTTTGAGTTTGGGGGTATTTAATGAGTGATTTATTTACCAACAAATCAAGTATTTTTAGATTCAAATATTTATGTATTTTCAAGCATTTTTGTTAGTTTAATGTGTTTTTGTATTGTTTTATAGATTTTTGAATAAATGGGTAAAAATATGCAAATTCGGTACAGGTGCAGTAACTTCAAAGTCACTTTTGAACATGATGCAATTCGATTTTGGGAAAACTCAAAACATGGAAGTTGTAGATATGTGTCTTAGATTTGCATAAGTTTTTGAATAACCTCAATCGAAATTTGGACGAGAAAATTACGGCCAAAAGAATACTCTAGTGTCGACACTGCCTTGACCATCGCTGCAACGACCATTTCCACCACTGTAGCGATGGCATCACTGCAACGATGGTTCCCATCATTGCAATGGTGATCTGGAAGTAAGTTATTGTCCTTCAATCATTGCAGCGATGCCCCCCTATCGCTGCAGCGACCCGGCACCACCTGATAAAGATATTTTGGGGTATTTTTGAGATATTTTGGATTTGTCTTGATATCCCCTCATTCCTAACCCCCTATGCACGTTTTTGGGGAACATTTTTGGAGATATTTGGGAGATCAAGATCAAGAACCACTAGGATAGATCATCAAGAGGAGAAGAGGAAACATTCTTGAAGTCGATTTCGTGGAAGTGAAACCATTCACTTTAATGATTTGCTTTCCATTCTTTGTTTCTCTTTTTGTTCTTCAACTTTGTAGATTGTATGATGATATTATTCTCATATAATGTTGAATATGTGGTTGTGATCATGAGTAGCTAAGTATATATTGTCTAGGTATTGAATTAGTTCATGAAAATTATGTTTGTTTGAATCGTTGTTCCGTTAACGGTTGTGCATTTACATTTGATTGTGTTTGTCATTTTATTACATCCATTATATGCTTGTTATGATATTGTGGTTGGTTTGCAAATACGAGGCTTGACACTCAAGAGAGGTAACCCCGGATTTAGACTAGAATTTAAACACAACGCGACGATCTAATGAATCGGGAGATTATTAGAAAGTTTGCATTCCGTAAGGTTGGTGGGAGACTCATGTGATCGTTTAGATGCTAGATAGGGATATCAGTGTTGACACGAGCCACATATTCATTCACTTTATACTTGGGATAGGTAGTGAGTGAGTTTTCGATACCTAGATTGTTGGATAGTTTGAATGCCGTTAATATAAACTAGACTAATTAAAACATGTTTAAGTGAACGAATGAAATCCCTAGATAATCAATTCCTATAAAAGTCATTATTAGTATTGTAGTTTAATTAGTTATAATTTTAGTTTAGTTTATCTTATAACAAAAACCGTAAAAATTCTACCGCCTAGATAAAATTTAGTTACGATAATCGCGGTACTTAACAATAATTTAATCTAATCCCTGTAAATATGACAACCCTACTCATCACTATTCTATTAAAACTTGGCCCGTATACTTGCGGTAAAAGTAGTATCGAATAATTCCACTACCAGTAAGGATATTATAATTTTTTAAATTAATTTAGGTTAGTTTAATTTTCGTCATATGGAAAAGGGTATAAATTATATTGTCATAATTGAACTCTTTATTATAAATTATGGTCTTGTTTGGTTATTGATCATGTTATCGGATTTTTGTTCTCAGTTTAAAAAGTTTAAAATTAATGTACAAAAACGCATTTAGTAAACACGTTTTTATTCTCAAAATTTTATGAGTAACTTGGGAATAATTTTGGAATTCCTTTCAAATCTTAAAAATTCTCATTTCAATTTACTTAATATAAAAATAGAATAACATACTAGAACCCAATTCAAGATATAATTCACTATGGCTCCTTTAGATAAATATTTGTTATAGTGAGCAAGGTTCAAGTCGTGAAGATACTTATACTTACTACACAATATTATATTATCTAATTTTTTTTATTATATTATTTCTATTTTAATTTTAAATTATGTGGGGCATTGTTAAAAAAATAATTTAAAATTAAATACTTTATTTTATTATATTATATGTATAAATTTCTAATATTTTATTTTGTAAAAGCATTATTAATATATATTTATAATAAAATAATAATATTATTTAATTACATATTTTTTACACATTATTATTGTGATTAAATTACACAATTTATTAAAATAATTTTTTGAATTTAATTATAAATATATGTTATAATTTGATTAGTATAACATTTATATGTATAATTAGTAATTTTATTAATTAATTTTATGAGTATTTAATATTATAATAAGAGTTATATAATAGTGTGATACTATATGATGATACTATATAAAATAGTGAGTATGGTTTTATCGAAATATATAAATAGAGCGAAGTGATATTGTTGTGATATTTCAAGTATATTATATATTTAATGATTTACGGGCAATAGGGTTCGCAAATAGTTCAATATAAGGATGTTCTGTGCACCTTGACTGCTTGGATCATTGTATCTTGGGAAAGACTCACCATTTAGCCCTGTGCATGGAGGACGCATATATCTCATTTAGACAATGTTTACACATCTTGATCCACCAGACATGTATTTTCTCTCTATTCTATACTTTATTTTTTATTTATTAAGTTGTTGATGTTCTTAGTTATTTAAAGAGATTCAAATTTCATGTGTTATTTATTTATTTATTTATTTTGAATTTATATAATTATGTGAAATTTTTCCAAAGTAGTGAAATGATGAAAATATTTCCATTAGAAAACTATGTGTTAAGCATAATCTATTTTTCATCCTGAACAATAAACAACATTTTAAATTTTGTAAGATTGAAACAAATGCGAAACTTGAGTAACCAAATGTGAAACATGGAAAATGTTAGGGTCCACATACACACCCATCCCATACTTGAGGGAACAAAATATAATTTTCTTTAGATATAATAAAAATAACTTAGCAGTAACCCTTTTTTTTTTTTTTTTTTTTTTTTTTTTTTTTTTTTTTTTTTTACAAATAGTATTGATATGCTTGCAAAATTTTTGTGTTCTTGATCCACATTGATCAATTTGGTAATGGTAGTTCAAAAAAATCAATTTACTTACGTCTACTCCTCTAAGCTCGCGGAGAGTTCTAATCAACTAAGTATTCAGAACTTTTTCCCGATGAAGACCAAATTGTTGCAATCTCTCATAAAATTAGTTTTTTTATGTTCCGCTACAATCTCTCACTAAACAAGATCGTTTATGCCGATCTACAAGACAATGTACATTTATCTCTTGCTCCATTCTCTCTCCAAACAAGTTACGTTTATGTCTAGCTACAATATATCACAAGGTAAGGTCATTTATACCTTGATACACTCTCTCACAAGACAAGTTACATTTATGTATTTCTACATTATGTCACTAGATAAGGTACATTTATGTGTAGCTACAAGTTACATTTATGCATTGCTACACTCTAACCAAGGTTTGCACCACCTCTAAATTTTCTAATATCTTTCTCTAGGATAAAATCACGCCCAACCAAGGATCACCACATTGGACTTATCAACTACAACAAGTAATCAATGCAACTCTCCAACAAATAAATATAGTTACAAAAATAAGTACACAAACCCAAACTAATCTATATCAACTCTTAAGATCATTGAGAATCAATCGCCCAAATAATCTCTTCCACGTGGAAATCTGTCCGACAGCTATTTATAGATTCTTCCTTTTGAGTTCTTTATCACTCATCTCAATGATATTCAACATGTCATATTTTGAATAGCATCCCAGCAATATGTAGATATGATATGCAAACACTTAACAATCTAAGCATATTGGATAGGTGCTATCCGACTTTTTGATTTGTCCCAAAGTCTGACAGAGTTTTTAAACACTCCCTTAAAGTTGTGTATATATATATATATATATATATATATATATATATATATATATATATATATATATATATATAGTGTTTTGTTCTCACTTGCATTGTACACTTTATTTCATGAATGTTCTTGAAGTGCTAGGAGTAAATTAGACTAATGATATTCTCATTAGGATTTAATTCTAGTTTTAAGATTCAACCCATTTATGTAAGTGTTCGATCACTTTTATTTATTAATCACACAAAGAGGATATAGCATAAATACATGATGGCAATGATCATGATGCACATAAGCAACTACGAGAAAGTAGGATAATATTATCTTCATGATACTTGATTATTATTTTTCAATTAATATCAATATGTGCAACTTTATGGTCACTTATAATCAACTTGGGATATGATGGACACACAATCAGATGTATGGTGTAATCGAGTAGGGTCATGAGATATAAATAATCAATTTTATCAATTAAAGCTCAACATATAGCAAGTATGATTCCTTTCAAATTGAAGCTAAGACAATTTTCAAGAACACAATTTAACTCTTAGAATGCTTATTGAAAATGCCCAATTTAGCTCACTCTTATTAGAATGATACGTGGGAGATTTAAGATCTCGATAAGTGACTTAATCTTCCTGGCAGTGTGAATTTGTCACCCGTCCAATGCACTAATTCCAATGAATTCACAATTAAGTAGAAAATCTTTTTGATTTATCCTAGAAAGTTCTTTTCATATTTCAAAAACGTTTGATTTTACAAGTAATGAATTTAATTCTTAGAAAGCACAATTTGAAATTCCAATTCAATTTTTTGCTATGAAGTCAATTTGTATACTTTATCTTCTAGAGATACAGATATAATCAATATAAAAAACTTCTAGATGTGTAATTGTGCATACAAGTAAATTAATAATATTACCAAGCATGGATATATATAAAGTGTCTAGACAAACAAGTTGAAGCATGTAAAACATGATCGAATCTTTTTCAATTAAGCACATAATGAAAGTGTTCCAACATTTAAACAATTAAGCACAAAGTAATGTATAATGGAACAAACTCACAAGTTGTAAATATAGTAATGTTGTGTGGTATTTTTTTGGAAATACAAATTTTCTTACTTTTTAAATGCCTCAGAACCTTAGAGCATCACATGGTTTGGCTCGGATGGCCTACTCCAGGTTTGACACTATAAGATCACACTCTTTTTTTTTTTTTTTTTTTTTTTTTTTTTTTTTTTTTTTTTTTTGTAGCATGTTCTCATACTATATCACTCATTTAAAAACTATATTTTGCTTATTTTTCTCCATGCTTTGTAAAGAGTGAATTCTTTTTCACATCTTCTCTTATGTATGGATACGACTTGTAAAGATTTTACTCATATGAATACAAAATACTTTTGGTATTTTTTGCTTATCTCCTATTTGCTATATGTACGTGTGTTGATACAACGCAAAAGTTGGGAAAAGGCTGGAAGTAGTCAAGTAGTCGTACCATAAGCTTTGTTAGAAAATTTGTCATATAAATGTAATAAAAAAATCAACCCCAGTAGGGGGTGTTCATAACCCAGGTTCATGATCTAAGAACTTCATCTCCTCATCGGTCCCCCACTCGGGCAGATGTGAGATATGGGGTGTGCTATAATGTGCTCACATTTGCAAATGTTCAGGCAAAGAAGATCTGGATTGGGTAGATAACGACATAAGTATGCCTTACATAATAATCCTTGTTGATAATATTTTTTTTAAATGTTCTACATTCCATGGGTTTCCCAGTGGTCGTCCCTCTGGCGTTTCGAGCTCGTAGGTGCCAGCCCCAATGACGTTGGTAAATCGATACATCCCTTCCCAGTTTGGGTCCAATTTTTCTTCTACTCAGTCATGTGTAGCAATAGTGACCTTTCGTAGAACTAAGTCACCCTCTTGGAATTATCGTGTTTTGACGCGCTTGTTGTGATATTAGTTCATTTATCTCATGTAGGTTGCTTGTTGAATGTAGACACATTTTCTTCTTTCTTTCACCAAGTCAAGATTTGACACAAGATTTCATTGATTTTTATCGGGATCATAGTGGGCTACTTGGTAAATTGGTATGCCTAATTTGATTAAGATCAATGTCTCTGAACCAAAGGCCATGGCGAAAGGTGTCTCCCTTGTGGACACCCTTGAATTCATGTGATAGACTACAATACCGAGGAGAGGTCTTCCATACACTTTACTTTGAATTTATTCTAATTCTTTAGTATCTTTCAAAATGGTCGAGTTAGTTACTTCAACTTGACTATTTGACTGGGGGTAGCTCAGGGTCGACATATTGTATTTGATGCCTAATCCCAAGCAAAAGTCATCGAATAAATTGCAGTCGAATTAAATCCCGTGGTCACCGATGATGGCCCATAGTACTCTAAACTAGCAAACAATGTACTTCCACATGACTTATTTGATTTTAGTGTTGGTGATTTTAGTCACGACTTCAGTTTTGATCCACTTGGTAAAGTAGTCGATTATGACAATTAAGAATTTCTTCTTGGTCACAACCATGGGAAAAGGGCCAAGAATGCCTACCCCTACTAGGTAAATAGCCAGGGTCTGATCATGGAAAGCTTCCCAAGGAAGAAATGCTGATTATTGGCCTAAACCCTTGGCACTTCTTATATTTATTTATGAGGTCCTTGCAGTCGGTCTAATTGTTGGCCAGAAATATCCCTGACTAAGTGCTTTTCTTTTCAAGGATCATGTTCCTGAGTGGTCACCAAAAACTCTCTCGTAGATGTCCTAATGAACATATTGGCTTTTGCTCGGGTGCTGGTATCAGAGTAATGGGCCCATGAAATATCATTTGTAAAATACTCCTCTTAATAGCATATACTCGGATGCTCGGTACCGGACATTTCCAGTTTTATTTTTTTGTTCTATGAGAACTCCACTATTGAGGTAGTTGTATATTGGGTCCATCCACTTGAGTTGGTACATCACTACCTTGAACTCTTCCTCGATTTCTTTATAGCTTAGTCGTGGCACATTTCTAAATAAGATGGTCCTTTTATCCTTGGTGTCAAAGATGGAGGCCATGTTAGAAAGTGTATCTATATGCTTGTTTTCCTCTTTTGGGATTTGCTTGATAGTAAATTTCTTGAAGTCTTGTATGAGGAGTTTGGCCTTGTTCAGATATGCCATCATTTTGGCTTCTTTGATTGTGTACTCGCCCTTGATTTGGTTTGCTACCAAGAGGGATACGTAGTAGAGTTCTACCTCTGTTGCTCTGAGTTCTTTCATGATCCTCAATAAAATATTAGCTCTTTCGTACTAAACTTTTTTGTTCATTGCTTTAAGACCAAGCCTCAAGGCGTATTCTAGGAGATCTCTCTCAGGGGTACGGAATACTAACCCAACCCGCGAGCTGCTCTGGTTTGAAAATCTGCCTACATGTGTACTCTAGGTTTTGGTAGATTGCTGGTCACAGTCTTGACGTGTTTAGTTTGTCAAAGTTTTTCCATCGAGAAAGTTAAACTCTGAGATAAAGTCTACTAGCGCTTGCCCTTTGATGGTTGTTCATGGACGGTACTCGATATAGAGTTCTCGAAGCTCAATCAACCACTTTAGCAATTGTCCGGAGGTCTCTGGCTGGTATAGTATAACTCTTTGAAGTTGGTTGGTCAGCACTACCATCGGGTAAGCTAGGAAGTAGTGTCAAAGCTTCCTCTTCAAAATTAATAATGTGTAGGCTATCAGTTCTAGTCGAGGGTAGTGAGATTCTTCCCCATTTAGGGTATGGATAATGTAGTATACAGACCACTGCGCTCCTTGATCTTCTACCTCTAGCATTAAGCTCATGATAGTAGTAGATGCCACTAAGTATAGGGTCATTTCCTTCCCTAAATTCAAGGTGGTGAATATTGGTGGCTCTGAGATATACTTCTTGGGTGTTTGTAAGGCTTCCTCATATTTGTCAGTCCCTTCTAAACTCTTGTTTCCACGTAGAGTCTTGAAGAAAGCCATGTACTTATCAGATGCTCTATTTAGGAATCAATTTAAGGTTACTATTCACCTGGTCAAGTTTTTTTACCTCATTGATTATCATTGACGACATCATGCTTAGGATCACCTTGACTTGCTTCGGGCTGGCCTCGATTCCCCCTTTGGAGACTAGATAGTTGAGGAATTTTCCTGTGTTGACCTCGAACATGCACTTGTTTGGGTTCAACCTCATCATGTACTTTCTTAGCATATCAAAGAATTCTTGTAGATCAGATAGGTGGTCACCGACCACCTTGCTCTTGACCAGTATGTCATTGATGTATACCCTATTTTTTTTTGAGTAGGTAATCAAACTTTATTATGTTGCTCCAGTGTTTTTCAGCCCAAACGGCATCAACTTAAAGGAATAGAGGACCTTATCAATGATGAAAGCCATTTTCCCTTATCAGGCGGGTACATACTAATTTGGTTGTACCCCGAAAAGGCATTAAGAAAGCTAAGTAACGTATAGCTGGCAATAGAGTCCACGATTATGTCGATCTTTGGGAGGGGAAAACAGTCCATTAGGCAAGCCTTGTTGAGGTCAGAGAAGTCCGTGTACATATGCCATTTTTCCATCTTCTTCTTGGCTAGGATTACATTCACTAAACAGTTGAGGAAGTTAATTTCTTTAATTGTGTTCATGTCCAGTAGCTTCTTGGTCTCTTCCTCAATCACAACTTGTCTTTTTGGCTTGAACGTTTCTTCCTGTTGTTGAACCGGTAGGTATACTAGATCAGTTTGTAGCTGGATATGCTGGATCAGTGTATAGTTGGTGCATGGAGATACTTGGATGTATCTAGGTAGATCCGCATGCGACTATGTAAACACGCCGTGGTTGGCTCTAAGCCGTTTGATCAGCTGGTCCTTTTTATCCCATATGAGAGCTCTCCTAATCTAGATAGTTTAGTTGGGGTCAATTAAAAGTATTTGGACATCATCTGACTGTTCGTTAGGGCAAGATCGCCGTTGGTTGAACTTCTCAACCCAGGGGTCTGGAATGTCCTCTTCCCTAGGACGCTCCATCATATCCCTAGCCAGGAAGTCCTCGTCGACCTCCTTGTCCATTGATTGTTGTATGTAGGGTCGCATCTCTAGAAGTCTCATTTGGGCCCAGAAGTATTCCTAAGCTAATTGGTAGGTGTAATTTTTCTATATATTTCCAAACCAGTTTTGGTAGTTTTCGAGTATTTTTTATAACGTTTTAAATATGTTTTAATACGTTTTTATTTATTTTGTTATAAATAAGGTATTTGAGGTGATAAGGGACTAAAATGGTCCATAAACTAGCAAGTCGGTGGAAGAATGGTAGAGAAAAAGAACAAAAAATATCATATTCAAAGCCTGCATCCACTGCTGTAGTAGTGAAAATACAGAGAGTTGCTGAAAGCTCTACTACTACAGTGGTCAAAATGCAGAGAGCTCTATCACTGCAGCGATGAAACCACCGTTGCAGTGGTCACCATCCAGAAAACCACTAACCTCTCCACCGCTGTAGCGGTGATCCCACTACTTCAGCTGTCAGCGCCAGATCTTCTAAGATATTTTAGGATATTTTGAGATATTTTGAATCCTATAAATATTGTCTCTTCTCCCCCAAACACGAAAGATAGATGTTTTCGAGAGTCTTGAGAGCTCTAAGGTTATTCAACCAAGAGGATCATCAAGGCCAAGAGGAGGAAGAATTCTCGAAGCGGGTTTAGCGTCGGTTCTTCGAATAACTGCTAGTCTCCTCGTTTATCTCCTTTATTTCTTAGTTTGGTGGAATGTTTTGAATATGTTTAGCTTATTTCTAGTTTTATATAGGGCTATGGCCATGTGTAGCTAAACATATATTGTCTAGAGCTTGATGTACTTCACGAAACAATTGTTTACATGAAATCGATGTTTTGTTAATGGTTGTTCATGTTTATCTGATTGTGTTTACCGTTATTTCACGTTTATATGCTTGTTATGATATATTGAGAATACGGGGTTTGACACTCAGGCGAGATAACCCCGGATTTGAACTAGGGTTTAAATACAATGCAACGATCTAATAACTTGGGAGAGAGTTAGAAAGTGTTCAATCCGTGACGTTGGGGCGAGACTTATGTGACTAAGTGTCATACAGACACTCGAGGGGGACTTCGACACTGATGCGAAGTCATATATTCATTCACTTTACACTCGGGAAAGGTAGTAAATGAGATTTCGATACCGAGATTGTCGAATAGGATGAATGTCGTTAATATAAACTAGATTGAAACGAACCCGTTTAAGTTAATGAAGTTAATCTCTAGGCAATAATATCCCATAAATGTCATATTAGTATTATAGTATATTAGTATAATTAGTTAATTAGATTAGTATAGTATTTATTAACAAAAATATAAATTTAAGTCGCCTAGATAAAATTAGGTTATGACAATAGTGGTACTCAATGACAATTCTAATCTAATCCTTATGGATACGACAACCCTTATTCTTCCCAATCTATACTTAAACTTGACTTGTACACTAACGGTGAAAGTAGCGATGTATTTACGCGCTACCAAGTTTTTGGCACCAATGCTGAGGATTGATTTTTAGATTGTTGTTGATATTGTGAAAAAGTAACTTGAATTTAATTTAGGCATTTATTTTGTTTATAATTTCTAGTTATACTATTGTTTTTCTTGCAAGGTACTTGAGGATGTTAGATAAACAAGTGCTATTGCATTTCTTTCAACGAGATTCCGAGCCGTTTTATTGTGCTTGGGATAGATGCAAAGAGTTGTTGTTCCGGTTCCCCAATCATCGTTTCCCAAGGGAATGTTAATTACTGAATTTTCTCGATGAGTTACAAGCCGCAACGAGAACATGGGTGGAAGGATAAAATAGTACCACTTCTTTCTACGACCTACCCGCAGACGAAGCCTATTTGTCGTTGGAAAACATGGCCGAGTTGGACTATCAGATTTGGAATTTTTAAACAAGTCACCAAACTTGGGGGATAATTCCAATATTTTGGCGTTGTGAATTAACACATGGGACCAACCTATGGAGTCTTCCCCCACCCTAGAAGAAATAATCGCTATTGTTGTGGGGGAAACTCATTTTTTCTTAAGGGAAACACAAAACTATCTCAATGAGCATGAGGATCGACCTGATAATATTGAGATGATGTGTACTGAAATCGACACCACCATAAAGTCTTTTGAGACTCTGATAGGTGTGAAAAAACTATCTATTTCTAAACTGATTTTGTTAGTTTTCAAGCGTTTTAGTTATATTTAATTGTGTTTTAGTGTGTTTTAGTGTAAAATAGGGAAAGGACATTAAAGGGTGATAAACAAGTGAAAACGGTGGAGAAACGGTGAACAAAATGTGCGAAACAGGGTTTCAGTGAATGAAGACCACCGCTTAGGCGGAAGTTCCACCGCCTAGGCGGAAAAAAAGCAGAATGTTGGAGTGATGAAGGGTTGAACCACCGCCTAGGCGAGAAAACCACTACTTAGGTGAGAAAACGATAGATTGTTATGCCAGCAGCCACCGCTTAGGCGGAAAAACCACCGCCTAGGCGAAGTTACCGACAGAAGCTTAATTGACTTAAAGCCACCACCTAAGCGGTGAACCACCGCTTAGGCGGTGACACTCTGCATAGAAACATCTATTTTCAGATATTTTGAAGATATTTCCAAACCTTACCTATTTAACCCCTTTCTCCACCAAACCTCAAAAACCCTTAGACACCCCTTAGACCCTTACCTTAGACGTGGGAGAGGGCTTGGTTGTTCTTGAGAGATATCTTCTACCTTCATTATATTAGATTAGTTTTAGGAAGTGTTCTTGGCCAACCCTTGAAGAGCTAAAAGAGGAAGTTCATCAACGGAGAAGAGGAAGCTCGGGAAGATTGTTCTTCGGCGAAAGTGGACTACTCCACTTTGAGATTTGGCTTTTCTTCCCTTGTTTCCATCTTTGTATGAAATGTTTATTGTTGATAATGATGATCTCCTCTTAATTTAATGTTGTATTGGCTAAGAACATGTTAGTGTAATTTAGAGATTAGTTAGGGAAGGGTGTAGTTATGTAAATACTCGTTTGGTTTAATATATGTTTCTTTAATGGTTGTTGCTTTTAAGTCCGATTGTGTTTATCATATGATGAAAATCTTAATATGCTTGTTATGTTATTAGGGTTGGATTTGAGAATCTAGGGTTTAACACTCGGGAGAGGTAACCTTGGATTCGGACTAGGGTAAACACATCGTTACGACCTAACGACCCGAGAGGGCGTTAGTTAGTGTGCAATCAATGATGTTGGGTCAAGGCTCACGCGGCCTAGAGTCGTTAAGACATTGAGGGGGACCTCTTTGTTGACACGAAGTCGCGTATTCCCCCGTCTTACACTCAGAAGAGGTGGCAGAGAAGTTTACGAACCAAGATTGTCGGATACCTAAACTCCGTTATTGTTAACTAAACGAAATCAAACGTGTATTAAGTGAACTAAATGAATCCCTAATTAATCAACCTAGTTAGGATTAACCCACTAATTGTAGCTTAGCTTAGTTTAATTTCAATTCATGTATTTCATCGTCAGGATAACTTGAGACTAAGTCAATTGCGGTATTCAATTCAATGATTCACACTTTTCTCTGTAGGAACGATATCCGATCTTCAAGATCCACTATATTAAAACTTAGACCTCGTATACTTGCAAGAGTAAGTAACGGCGTGTTTTTCCTACACTACCAGACTCAAATCGGTCAACTTATTTTCTACATTGAGGCCAAGGTAGAAACGATGACACTGAGAGACACACAAGTCCCATCCGAATGTGAAAGCCACCATGAAGAACCAGATACAAATGGGAGGAACTTGGGTTCCTTCGATGATGAAGATTATAATAAGAAGGAGACCCAAGAATTGATCGATGGTAAAGAATCAAAAGGCAACACTTGTGAATCTTCACCATTGGAGATCCATGTTGTGATTCCAATATATCATCAAGGTATTCCCTCTCCTCGTCAGGCGTTAATTGCTTAGATATCTTTCGGTTGCGAACCTTTTTAGGCGACATCTACGAATCAACTACTCAATCTCATTCTTCATATTGTAGCAACTGTCAATGATGTGATCATGATCCCGATGAAAGTCATACCACTTGTCTAAATTGGTAGCTTTTCCTCGATTCTTTATTAGTTGAGGCCATTCGATCGTTTTCTTGTCTCTTATTTGCATTAGGACCGTTCCCAATAGGGTATTGAGGTATGTGAAGTTAGTGAAACATAGGGGAGATCTATTCTTTCTCGATTTCTTATTAGCACCACCCTTATCTGCCTCGATTCATCCCTTCTACGACCAGGAGTCATGTCGATAGGGTTTGTTGTAGTTGGGCTCTTCAACTTTCATCTTCCCTTTCGCGTCCTTTTTCTCTTCGCCCTAAGGTTGATACACGTCCTCCCCAATGGCTAAAAGTCTTAGGCGGGCCTTTAGGAAGGCAACTTCCATCCCATTGTTGATCTCCTCTACTTGGTCGGACTCACGAGAAACCTCTCGGTGTAGGATTCCATTATCTCAACTTTTCTTTACCTTACCGACATAAAATGTTATTGGTTTTTGGCATGTCACTTGATGCTCACAAACCTGTGTGTGAAATCAAGGTTAAAAAATCCAAAGGACTCGTCCCAATCTTATAGATTGCAGAAGTTTTAATAATCTCCCGATCTATTAAAACTTGTGTTGTGTTTAATCTTAGTCTGAATCTGGGATTACCTCTTCCGAGTGTTAAACTCCGTATTCTTAAACCAAACACAATATCATAGACAAGCATAAAATGGAAGTAATAAAATGATAAACAGAATTGAATAGAGATGAATACCCATTAGTAAAACATAAATTCAATCAAACATACCACTAGTGAACTACATTAATCCCTAGACAAGAGAAGTTTAGCTACACATTGTTATTTCGAAATATCCAACAACAAATGAAGAACACATAATACAAACAACAAACCAAGATCTGAAAATGAGTGATAGCTTGAGAGGGTAGAGATTGATAGGTTGAAATAACCTATCTACTTCTAAACTAGAATTGGTAGTTTTCAAGTGTTTTAGTTGTATTTAATTGTTTTTTAGTTTATTTTTATATAATTTAGGTGTAGGGAAGCAAACAAGCAGCAAACGAGCGAAAACGGTGGGAAAATGGGGAATAAATGATGAAGACATAAGGTTTCAAGATCACAAGAGCCATTGCCACGACGAAGAATCCACTGCCGCGGCGGTGAGAAATACAGAGAGTGTTGAAAATGAGCAAGGCCCACCGCCTAGGCGGTGAAAGGGCATAAGGTTTGGAGCCAGCCCCATGGTTGCGGCCGTAATCCCATCACTGCAGTCATGAAAGATCAGAATGTAACCGACTTATCCCACCGCCACGGCTGTGATTCCATCACCGCAGCTGTGGGCTCAGCACAGGAAAATAGATATTTTGAGATATTTTGAATCCTTATGCCTATTAATACTTATTCTCCCCATTCCCTTAAGAACCCTTGGATGCTTGGAGACCGCTTGCACCTTAGATAATTTAGTTTAGGAAGTGATCCTTGGCCAATCTTGAAGAGATCGAAGAGGAAGATTCACATGCCGAAGAAGAAGAACAATAGTGGATTGATCTCTGGCGAAAGTGAACAACTACACTTTAAGATTTGGTTTTTCTTTCCTTGTTCTATCTTTGTATCTTAATGTTTTAGTTTGATTTCCTCTTGGTTTAATGTTCTAATGGCCAAGATCATGTTAGTTAAGTTAGATATTAGCTAGGATTAGATGTAATTCATGTAAATACCTTTTTGGTGGAATATAAGTTAATTTTAATGGTTTGTTATCCAATTCCAATTGTGTTTACTGTTATTTCAAGTTTATTATGCTTGTTACGATAAACCGAGAATATGGTTTTTGACACTCGGAAGAGGTAACCCCGGATTCGGACTGGGGTAAAACACAACGCGATAATCCAATAACCCGGGAGGGAGTTGGAGAGTGTGCAATCCACGAGGTTGGGTCAAGACTCGCGTGCCTATATGTTCGGAAAGGCATTCGAGAGGGACTTTGGGGTCAACGCGAAGTCATGTATTCGCTCGCTTTTCACTCGGAAGAGGGAGCGAGTGAATTATAGATACCGAGATTGTTGGATATGATAATAACCGTTATTGATAACTACACTAAGCCAAATAGATACTAAGTGAATGAAATCGATACCTAGTTAATTAGTGTAATTAGAATTAATTCTTAGGAGTAGTTTTAATTAATTTAATTTAAATATTAAATTGAATCGTCAGGATAATATGAGACTACGTAAATTCCGATACTCCATTATTCACACTTTTCCTGTGGACACGATACCCAATCTTAACCAATCCACTATTCTAAAACTTTGACCTTGTATACTTGCGAATGTAAGTAGTGGCGTATTTACGCGCTACTAGAGATCCAAAAACGTCTCTTTCAAAAGAGCTCTCACTTTATTTTTATAGGCTACTCTTGCAAAACCCTAACATGATTGAAAAACCCTATTAGCAATGAAACGGCGCTGCAATGCAAGAACGAGCGTGTTGCAATGCATAAGGAACAAAAGACGCGGGAAAACAGAGCATACTGCAGCACGCTATGGCTAGAGACTCAAATAAGGGCACGCTACAATGCGTTGTTGCATGTTACAATGCCGTCTGGGTAACCTCAAACTTTTCTTTGTTCTTCATAGTGTTTTCACCGAATTTCCACTAATTTTTTCGATTTGCTCCCGATTCCACCTAAATCAACTTACCTACAAAAAGAAATAAAAAAGAATTAAAAACGCTAAGTCCCCATTTGGTAACCATTTCCATCCTAGAAATTCTCATCCCATTCCCAGATTTTTGGAATTTCTATTTGGGAATAGCGTTTTGTAATTTTTGTTCTTGTTCCCATTTGATAATTGTGCCTACTTTTTTCTTAAAAAATGAGAAACAAAAAAGTTATTTCTCATTATTCTTATCCCATTCCCAAAAATTAAAGTCATTTTTCATCCACCGGCAGTCGTCCTCCAGCAACCGTCGCTGGTCACCTCTGGCATCATCGGCCGCCCGCCGCCAGCCAATATCCGGCAACTTCTGGCGCTGCTGCCCTCTGGGCAAAAAAAATGTTCTCGAAATAATTTTTATTTTTTATTTTTTATTTTCGGATAAAATCGTTACTAAATACGATTCTGTTCCCAAAACAAAAAATATATAAAAATTATCGTTACAAAATGCGATTCTACTCCCAAGAAGAAAATAAAATTCTCATTCCATCTCATCCCATTCTCAGCCTACTACAAGGGATGGGAATAGAAATGGTTACCAAACGCCACCTAATAGAATGCTCAAAAACTATAAAATTCATAAGGGAATAAATGGATAAATATCAAATTATCAAATATCCCAAAATTTGGAATTTTGCTAGTTCTTGAGCAAAAACACCCACACAAGAAAAAAAACCCAACCATAATCAAAATCACACGCACAACTATTAAAATAAAAAAGACACGAACGAACAAGCAACAAAAATGTGTGAGTTTTGAAATTCAACTAATGACCAAAAATTACCCTCAACAGTCCCCGATCATTTCGGGTTCGAGAATAATACTACACCCTGTGATGTTCTAGAATTTCAACATTCAAAATCGGTATTCACCATTCTAGATCCTTTCCCATGTGTGTGCTCTAAGACCTTCATCACATAACCATGCAAAGACCGAATTGAATTATCTACCAACGAAGTTCGTGACTGAAACTAATGTGGCAAAGGATTTTTGATAGGCCTGACTGAGTTCCACTCTTCACCAATGTAGACTAAGTAAATTTCAAAGATTAATAAGAATTTCATCGGTTTTTAAAAATGGCCAAGGGTAAAATGGGAATGCGCAATGGGAATACATCATCAGAACAAAGATACTCAAGGGAGGAAACTTGACTCTCAACCACACTCATGCCCAAAAAGATAATCTTGAAACAACCCCGAACTCACTTTAGCATAGCAGTTATCACTTGTCTAGTAGAAGCAAACAAATTTTATTATTTTTTTTAAGAGCACCCCCCAAAACGTATTTAATTTGCACAATTTTTTGGCAGTGGCACAATAATACATTAACAAGTGAGTACTAGAATACTGAACAAATCAAAAGATCACCCAAAACCTAATCGCGATCTTTAATCAGCCTAAACATATACAAATGAGATATCAACTTGTCCTATGCCTTAGGTAAATCGACAAGGGCTTGGGAAACAATTTATCTGGCTAGGTTCTTAGATACGTGTTCAGAATTGAAATGGCTAAAAGGCTTCAATAGGGAAACGAAGAGTAGAATTTGCAGGGTAGACTTTAACGGCTCAAATGATAAAAATGAATGCCTAAATCATTTCTCTTAAACTACCTTGCCTAGGATTTTGCATTGAGTTTCCCCCGATCATGTTCTAGAATCCTTAAATATGTCAAGAACTTAGTTAAATGGATAATTGGCATTAAATCGTTAGGATGGTCAATACATTGGGTCGAAGTACTCATGCAAAATAGGATCCAGAATGACATAAACCAATATGAGATGTCAAGTACACAAAAGACACACGGATAAGCATTACAATTGAACTCAGAAGATAATTAGGAGATAGTTTCATCATCAGGTTATGGTCATTAAGAACAACAAAACTCAATACACATTTAACAATAATTTACAAACACAACGGAACCTAAATTTAAACAAACATATAAGATAACAAACTTAATCTAACACAAACAATTATGAAGATGAAACACAAGAATAAACACAAAAGAAAAATATGCAGAAAAAGACCCCCCCCCCCAAACTTAGAATAGGTATTGTCCTCAATTTCCCACTTCATATGCAAATTTCTAGGTAACATTGTGACAAAGGGGAATGAGAACACGTACCTGGGAAGTGAGACTTTTAAGTCTCACCTCTTACTGGTCGTCGCCTTGCATGTTGTCCCCATCGTCACCTTGATGGGAGGGGCCTGTTGTTGTTGCTGAGATGAAGGCACATATGATGGGCAAATATGGTCTGAGAGCTGTGGTAGCAGGGGAAAGCTGCTCATGTCATAGCCAGCCACCGGTCCACAGTATTAGAGTGCTTGAATCACAGACTGGTTGCAGGACGCTTGGTAGGCTCAGAACTCGATGTTTTTATTCCGTAACTCGGCATTTTCATTCTGTAGAGCTTGAATTTGCTCGCCTTGGTATTCCACCTTTTGATGAAGATCCTTCAAGGAGATTTTTGCCTTTCCCAGGTCTCTAGAACCACAGGCTCTAGAAGGCCCTACTTCATCTTCTTCTTTGCTTTCTGCTTCTTTGCTCCAAATCCTCTTCATGGCCTTGACGTCCAGAGCTCGAATAGGCTAGGACGTATGGTTGTCCACAATGAAAATGCCCACCACCCGAAATAGCACAGTGAGTGAAGAGAGAAAATGTAGGCTGACATTGATGTTTCAGAATGCATGGTGGATAGAGGAATTAAAGAGGAATCCGATATTCAACGGCTGCATTTTTCTCAATTGCAAAAAAAGCCAGTGCCCTTTCTTTTGTCACATCCTTCAAGTGAGTTGTCAGAAACAATCTTGTGCATACAAAATAAAACCAGACTTTCGGGATGTTCTTCAAATGCTTGGACTCAAAAACAACCTGGTCATTCTTCGTAGGTGCCCGTCGTGCACGTTCTGAACATAATGCTTTCAGGACTTTATCTAGATCTTGCTTTGTCCCGTTATTGTCAGACTCTTCATCAGATGCATCATTAAGCAACCCTAAGTATTGGATAATTGTTTCAAGATCGAATTTCAACCATCGGTTTTAAACCTTAGTCTTGTGGCTCTCGTATCCCACTACATTGGCATAAAATTTATGAACCAAGGTGACGGCCCCCGGGGTTGGCTGTCTACAAAAATGATGTCATTTCCTCTCTCTTATCAGATTTGCTATCTCAATCGGAATATTTTCGATATCGTTGAAACTCCATTCACGAATGTAATTTCAGGATTGTCCATGCCCATAGAAATGTTGCTTAGCCTTTTTGGAAACGAAACAGCTCGATTCAAAATCTGAGGCTGGATCCAGGGCTCGCGAACAAGACCTCTCTCCCTTTTGTGGCTTCGAAAATGATTTTGGCATGATTTTTAGCGATAAAAATGAGAAACACCCTCAGCAACGCAAGAAAAACTCCCCAAGGGCAAACCCAACTAGTAATGTACTCAAGGATTCCCAAATTCAACACAATAGTCTAGCAACTTTGGCCAACACAACTTGACAAACCAACTCAACACCAATGCTCCATTAAAATCAAAACCAACCACAATGAAATCTGAGCATTTAACTTGAAAAGCCTTCCCAAAAACACTTACTTGATTAAGTTTTAATGGCCAAATCATGAGAGATGAAGCCCATTTCGTCCCTTAACTTTCTTGAGCGAGCTTTTGCTAAAAATACAGAGAGAAGAGTTGGATTTGATATTGGTTTACGGTGTGGATTTAGGGTTTGCGGAGAATGGGGGATAATTTTGGAGGATTTGGGATGTTTGGTGGTATGGGATTTAAGGTTTGGGAGTTTAGGAGGAGAGAAATTGAAGCTAGGGTTAAAAATGGTGGAGAAATAAAAATGAACCAACTCTTTAATCCAAACAGAGAGGGCACACTGCAGCGCACTTCTGCATTGTTGTTTGACCTCCTGAATGGATCGTTCTGCAGTGCACTTCTCTTTCGTTGCTTTCGGTTGTGAACATGCTGTAGCGCCATCTGGGCGTGTTGCTGCGTGTTGAGGTTAGTAGACTACTCATTTTAGCCCAATGCCTCTTCAATAATTTGCTATTGTTTCGTTGTCGTGCCGCCATTTTATCATGTCACAGCTTATCTTAGCACCCTTGTATGGTCTTTGCACCTCTATTTACTCAACAATTTTGCGTCGTGATAACCGAACCTTTTTAAAAAAAAATAAAAATAGGTGAGAACCATACCCCTAGTTTGTTTTAAAAAAAGTGCTAAATTTAACGTCCCTAGCTGGACTCAGATTTGAACCGCATCAATTATCAATGAAGGAGATACTTTCCATAACTCGCTCTTCATTTCCATAATAATGCTTGATTCTCTCTCCGTTAACTCAAAAAATCCGTCCATCATCACCTTCCAATTCAACAGCATTGAATAGAAATACTTGTTTAATCCGGAATGGTCCGGACCACCGAAACTTCAGTTTTTTTAAAAAAAAGTATCAATTGAGAGTTGAAAAGTAACACTTGTTGTCTCAGGCTGAACTCTTTCTTAACGATGTGCTTTTCGTGCCATATCTTGGTTTTCTTCTTCTATTACTTAGCATTCTCGTATGTCTTATTTCAGAATTCTTCTAGCTCATTGAGCTATAGAAGTCGTTGTTGTCCCAAAGCATTGAGATCGAAATTTAACTTCTTAATTTCCCAATAGGCATGGTATTGTAACTCAATTGGCAAGTGACACGCTTTTCTAAGCACCAATCAATACAGAGACATTCTGATCGGTGTTTTAAAAGCCGTACGGTAGGCCCACAATGCATCGTCGAGTTTCACCGCCCAATCTTTTTGGTTGGGGTGAACCGTTTTCTCCAAAATCTATTTGATCTCCCGATTGTAAACTTCAGCTTAACCGTTTGTTTGGAGATGTTAAGCAAGCGCCACTATATGCCGAACTCCATAGTTGGTGAGTAGAATATTGAAAATTTTGTTGCAAAAATGGGTTCCTGCATTGCTAATAATGGATCGGGGAGTCCCGAACCTTGGCAATATGTTCTTTTGAAGAAATTTTACAACCACTTTTGCATCATTGTTCGATGTGGCAATAGCTTTTACCCATTTTAACATGTGGTCCACCACTAACAAAATGTACTCCTGACCAAAGGACGAAGGGAACGGTCCCATAAAATCTATTCTCCATTCATCATATAGTTCTAGCTCAAGAATATTTGTTAAGGGCAACTTATATCTCCTCGAGATATTGCCGACCCTCTAGCACCGATCATAGGTCTTCACAACAGTATAAGAATCATGGAAAAAAGTAGGCCATTAAAAACTTTATTGGAGTACCTTTGCGGCTGTTCGTATTAAACCAAAATGCCCCTCACACAGCGATGAGTGACAATGATGGAGGATGCTTGATATTTGTTCTTCTGGAACACATCGTTAAATGACTTGATTGGCACACTTCTTGAACAACATAGGGTCATCCCACACGTAATTCTTCACATCATACAGGAGCTTCTTTTTTTTAACACTAGACAAGTTAGGGGGCAACACCTTACAAGCGAGATAATTAACTATATCCGCGAACCACGGAAGTTATATTTCGATATTGAATAATTACTCGTCCGGGAAAACTTGTGTAATACAAGAATCATCACCAATATCTTCTAACACGAGTCTTGAAAGATGATCTATGACAACATTTTCACTACCCTTTTTGTCGCGAATCTCGACGTCAAATTATTGAAGCAAGAGAATCTATCGGATTAAATGAGACTTTGCATCTTTCTTTGAAAACAAGTATCGGATGGTTGCATGGTCCATATAGATGATCACCTTAGACCCAATAATGTATGATCGAAACTTATCACAAGCAAAGACTACCGCCAATATTTTCTTTTCCATGGTGGTGTAATTATCCTGTGCATCATTGAGAATTTTGCTTGCATAGTAAATCGACCGAAAAATTCTCTCTTTCCATTGGCCCAAAATAGTCCCAACCGCATTGTCAATAACATCACACATAATCTTAAATGGTTCATTCCAATTGAATGCGACTATAATCGGAGCCAAGATCAGTTTTTCCTTCATTGCATTAAACGTATCCAAACAAGAATCATAAAAAACGAATTGGGAATATTTTTCAAGTAGATTGCACAATGGCTTCACAATTTTTGAAAAATCCTTGATAAATCTCCGGTAGAAGCCAGCGTGGCCTAGAAAACTTCATACTCCTTTGCATTGATTGGTGGGGAAAGTTTCTCAATTGTCTCAATTTTTTGCCGATCCACCTCAAGTCCCTTGGAAGATACCCGATGGCCTAAGACGATACTCTCCTTAACTTTAAATTGACACTTCTCCCAATTGAGAACAAGATTTTTCTCTTTAGATCACTTTAGCACAAGTGATAGAATGTGGAAGCAATGGTCAAAAAATGAACCAAAGACTGAGAATCGTTCGTGACTTCATAATCTCTTCCACCGTATCTAAAAGTTGCCATCATACATCGTAGAAAAGTCGCTGGAGTGTTACATAGTCCAAACAACATACGGCGGTATGCAACGGTGTTATACGGGCAAGTGAACATAGTCTCTTCTTGATCCTCCAGTGCAATGACTATTTGATTATAGTCTGATTCTGGTATTCAACAACTTTAGAACTTCAGCACGAATCACTTCATTCAACATAGGGTTTAGCCTTCGTTGATTCTCAATTGAGGGATTAAAGAAGCCCTCCATCAGAATTTTATCCATGCAAATGGTTGGGCTTATTCCCTTGATATCGAAAATAGACCAAGCGAATGCAGACTTGTGCCTTTTAAGGATAATAACCAGTTTTTCTTCTTCTTCACTCAACTATGAGGAAATAATCACCAAATCGATAGAGTTCTCCCCCAAAAATACATGCCAAAAGTGCTCCAGTAATTACTTGAGAACCAACCCATCGTGAGGTGGATTTGAGGGGTTGGGCGAATTCTCATCTCTATCAAGAGTCTCCACTTGTATCGATTTCACTGCGTCACTAGGCAAAGCTTTAAGAGATAAAACGTAGTCCACAATACTTTCATCTTTGGTAGATCATTTCTCTCAAAAATCCACCATAGATAGGGAATTTGTGAGACTGTGCTGCAAAGGATCTTAGTGCACGATTTTGTGAAAGAATTCCTTAACACACAAATCCACCACTTCCACCCGATTGCAAGTTGAGCTCTTTTATGGAAACTTCATGGTGTTGAAGATGTTGAACTTCACTTCCTAGTTATTGACCCTTAAGGTCAAATATCTATTATGCACATCGATCAATGCCTTCCTAGTTGCAAGAAAAGGTCTCCCAAGAATAATGAGAATTTTCTGGTCTTCCTCCATCTCCAACACAACAAAATCAACCAGAAAGATGAATTTGTCCACCTTCACGAGCACATCTTCAATAATGCCCTTTAGATAGGTCAAGGAACGGTCCACCATTTGTAGATAAATATTAGTGGGTTTTGCTTCTCCAAGCCCTAATTTTCAAAAACGGATGAAGGCATAAGATCAATACTTACTCCAATATCGCAAAAGTGCCTTCTCAAAATTAGACTTCCCAATAGTGCATGAAATGGTGAAACTCCTGGGATCCTTTAGCTTTTGCTGCAATTTCCGTTGAAAAATTGCACTACACTCTTCCGTGAGCTTGATGGTCTCGTACACTTCCAACTTCTTCTTCTTAGTCATTATATCCTTAAAAATTTCTCATAATTGGGCATTTGCCCTAATATATCGGTAACCGAGATATTGATGTAAAGTTTCTTGAAAAATTCAAGAAACTTTACAAATTGGCTATCCAATTTCTTCTTCAGAAACTGCTACAGATACGACAATGGTGGAGTGATCATCGATAGATTGCCCAGAAATGAGATGAAACTCAGATTTTCCATTAGAACTTCCTTCTTTCTTTCATCCGAAATGGGTTCTTTTTCGCAATCTATTTTCTCCTTGGACTCATCCTCCTTTAGCTTTGTTGTTTCGATTTCCTTTCCACTTCTCAAGGTGATAGTTTTGTGTTGGCCTGGTGAGCAACCCAAGACGGGGGTGAATTGGGTTGTAATAAAAAATTATCAGAATATAACACTTCAAAAATCAAACAATTAATTTTATCCTAAAATTAATTATCATCTTTTATAGTAGCGGATATGTATTATCAACAAGGTGTACACCAAAACAACAAAATATAAATAATGTAGCACACAGAAATTTATACTGGTTCACCAAGCTGCTGTTGGCTAATCCAGTCCCCAGAGCTCCACGGAGAGTCGCATCCACTAAACTCAAGATTCCTTTAAAGTTAGGAACCAAATCCTCACAAAGATTCTTTTCGCAGGCTCAGAATCAACCTTTACAATTCCTTTTTACAGACTAAGGAATAACCTCTATCGTTTTACCAAGTGAAAGATTATTCTAATTCTATTATAAGGAGAATCACAACCTAATCTTTTTTATACCTTAGGCTCAAGAATTAAACTTCACACAAACATGCTCCAAATATCCTTTTACCCGGTAAGGATTGAACCGTCACAATTAACTCACAATTCTATAAAGGAAGAATTAAAACCTAATTATTTTATACTCTAGGCAAAGATAAAAAACTCAATCTCTTTACCGGAAGAGATTGAAACTAACTACCCTTGATTAGACAGTCCCAGTAGTATCTAATCCGACACTTAACTCACCAATTACAAACAATTGATAAATGATTTTTCTACTCGGACCTTCTACCACCCCAGATAAATTAAAACTCAATTAATGTCCTGCTACTAATGATAGAAAAGTGAGAATTTCAAAATCTGATAAATAAATATGGGTAGCAGGCAGTTAAACACGTAATCAGATTTTCTTAAGAAATTATTTCGAAAATAATTTTCAATAAAAAAAATCCAAAAAATAATTTCAAAGATCAAATTCCAAATAATAAATAATAGAATCAAGCAACAATTAAGAGTAAGTAATTTGGAAAGATCTCACAAGGATTCTAGCAAAAGAATAATGATTAGAATAGTAATAACACTTCAGATCGGTAGTAGCAATAATCCACGACAAATATTTCTCAAGAACAAATCCCAAAAAAGGTCTCACAATGCACTTAGTATGATTACTCTTAGAAAGAACGAGAGTTGAATAACTCAGAATGATTGGGATTATCTTTATTAATTGAAACCTCAAAAACGCAAGTTTACTTATACGGGAATAAAACAAGTTATCTAACGGCTAGTTCGCATAAATCATGACATTTAATTACACCAATAGACCTTCTATATCATAATTATTTATTCCTGCTATAATTCACTTAAAATATCTCTTCAAATATTCAATTAAATCCCTCAAACTTTTACTCAAACTCAATTAGATAAGATAAAAAGAATTACATATACCAAATTGAGAAATATCAAAACTACTTAAACCATATCTCTAGAGATATTTAAATATTCATTAAATAGCTCAAAATATATCAGATCCCTATGATATCTAGCATATCTTAACCATAAACGGCTAGTAATGGCTATTGTTTGAATAAAATCCAAAATTCCATAAATCTTGAAACTGATCCATCTATCGACCGGCCAAGACCTATCAGTCGATCACCTAATTCAGGATGTAGCCAAGCCAAAGATCCTTCTCCCATCGATCGACTGCCCATACTTCATCTGTTGACCGGACGATTTAGGATGTTTTACAGGTCGACTCACCTGTTGATCAGAAGATTCAGAAACTTCCTCTTTTGGCCATAGGTCGACCTACCTGTCGACCGACAGATTCAGAGATTTTGCCATTTAAGCTCAGGTCGACCTACCTGTCAATCGAGAGATTCAACAACTTCACTTATCTTTCATAAGTTGACCTACAAGTCGATTGATCAATGCTGAAATACTTTCCTTAATTTAATTTTAATTCATTTTCTTTGACGTTTTCACCCCTTTAACCGATTTCTTTACTGGGTTAGCTGCACTAAAATCTTAAATTCAATTTTAATCAATTATCTTAATTATTTTTCAATTACACATAGGAGTAAATAATTTAACTAATTAGGATCCTATAAAAACACACATAATTTTGAAAAATATTTTTTGTCGTGTGTAATCCTAACCATGATACATTAAGAGTTAAAATTTAACCTAACTTGTTTTTCCTAGGTTTTTTAATTTCTTCAAACTCTTAATCTTCCATCATCTTTAGTATTGTCACAATATCTTCATGATCATTTTCATCACTGGAACTAATAAACTAAAACACTCAATAAAATCCTTAGTTCCACAAAAAATATCAACATTTAATTGTCCATCAAAATCTTAGGATCAACAATCTCCCCCTTTTTTTATGATATCAATTAACTTTGATGTTTTCTTCAAAACGAAAATGTAACCACACTCACCCTAAATCCGAGAACGGGTTCTTGAACTCATTAAAGTAAAATAATGAAGATAATCATAAGATTTTGAACAAAAAACAAATTTCAATATATAATAAACTCCCCCTTAAGATATTCAACAAAACAAATTCAAGCTTCCCCTCAAGATATTCATTAAAACATCAACTAATTCTCCCCCTTTGTTATCTCAAAAAAAATTGGGAAGGGGCACTATAAAGAAACACTACTCTAGGCATACATCGTTATGCCTAGCCATACCCAAATCGCGAATGATTTTCACAAACTGATCCTCCGCCAATGGTTTGGTAAAAATATTAGCTAGTTGGTCGGAGGTATCAATATATTCAATAACAATGTCCATTTTCTGAATGTGATCACGAATAAAGTGATGTCTAATCTCTATGTGCTTAGTTCATGAGTGTTGTGTAGGATTCTTACTTAGATAAATAGCACTTTTATTATCATAATAAATTGAGACCTCCTCCATACAGATTCCAAAATCATTTAACTATTTCTTGATATATAAAATTTGAGCACAACAATTACCAGCTGCTATATACTCAGTCTCAGTAGTGGATAAGACTATCGAATTTTATTTCTTGCTTGACCAAGAAACCAACGCATGTCCTAATAAATAACATGACCCACTTGTGCTTTTTTGCTCAACTTTGCAACCGAAAAAATCAGCGTCGGAGTAACTTATTATTTTGAAATCACTCCCCCTAGGATACCATAATCCTAGGTTAGTCGTCCCCTTTAAATATCGAAAAATTCGCTTAACTGCAGTCAAGTACGATTCTTTAGGACAAGACTGAAATCTAGCATATAAATAAACACTATACATGATATCAGGTCTACTAGTAGTTAAGTATAATAGGCTACCAATCATACATTGATACATGTTTTCATTAACACTTTTGCCCGTACCATCTTTGTCTATCTTTGTAGCCGTTGACATGAGAGTTTTGTATTCTTTAGCACCATCCAAGCCATATTTCTTTAACAGTTCCTTAGTGTATTTAGCTTGGTTTATGAATATCCCTTCTTTTGTTTACTTAATTTGCAACCCAAGAAACAAATTCAACTCTCCCATCGTGCTCATTTCAAATTTTACCTGCATTATCTTAGCAAACTCTTGGTAAAGAACCTAATTAGTAGATCCAAAAATAATGTCATCAACATAAACTTGTACTAATAGGATATCAGAATCAGTTTCCTTAACAAATAGTGTTATATCACAAATACCCCTTCGAAAACCTTTTTCGATCAAATATCGGCTAAGTCTCTCATACCAAACTCTAGGAGCTTGTTTGAGCCCATACAAGGCCTTACGAAGTTTAAATACGTGATCGAAAAATTTATCACTTTCAAATCCTGGGGGCTGTTCCACATAAACTTCTTCTGCTAGAAAACCATTTAGAAATTCATTCTTAACATCTATTTGATATAGCTTAAAATTACGTAAGCATGCAAAAACGAGTAGCATTCTAATAGATTCTAATCTAGCCACAGGAGCATAAGTTTTATCATAATCAATTCATTCCTCTTGATTATAGCCTTGTGCTACTAATCTTGCTTTGTTTCCAATTACCATACCAGACTCATCCTTTTTGTTTCGAAAAACCCATTTAGTATCAATAACAAGATGAAAATCCAGTATTAGAACAAGACACCATACTTTGTTCCGCTCAAATTGAACTAACTTATCTTGCATTGCGAAAATCTAAGATTAATTAGTTAATGCCTCATTTACATTTTTAGACTCAATTTGAGATAAGAAAACAAGATTAATTATATTTTTAATAGAGGAACGAGTACTTACACTTCTTTCTAAATTACCAATAATTTCTTTTACTGAATGTCCCAGTACTGTCTTTATAACTCGTGGTAACTTTGAATCCTCTTCCTTGGCCTCTTTTTTTTGAGACTCCTTAGCCGCATTTTCACCTTGGTTTTCATTATTCGAAATACCTGCACAATCATCATCCAAAACCTTTGTCGAAAAAAAATGGCCAGCTTCCTCAAATACAATATGTATAGATTCTTCTACTACTAATATATTCTTATTGTAAACTATATAAGCTTTACTATTAGTAGCATATCCAAGGAAAATCCTATAATTAGATTTAGTATCAAATTTGCCTAGATTATTCTTGTCATTCGGAATGAAGCATTTATACCTAAATACTTTAAAATAGCAAATGTTAGGAGTCTTACCATTCCAGATTTCATATGTAGTTTTGTTAAACCCTTTATGAATCAATACCCGATTCATCACATGGAAAGTTGTACTTACTGCTTTTGCCCAGAAGTAGGTTGGAAATCGATTTTCACTAAGCATTGTTCTGATCATTTCTTGAAGCGTCTTATTCTTCCTTTTTACTACACCATTTTGTTGTGGTAATCTTAGTGTAGAGAAGTTATGAGCATAACCATGCTCATCACAATAATTAATAACATCATCATTCTTAAACTCTCTTCCTCTGTCACTATGAATATTAATAATAGAACATTGCTTCTCATTTTGAACACGTTTACAAAATTTCGCAAACACAAAAGCAACTTTACTTTTCTTAGTAAGGAAAAATATCCAAGTAAGTCTAGAATAACCATCAACTGTTACAAAGCATAAGCCTTACCACCAAGACTAGCAACAAATTTTGGTCCAAATAAATCAAGATGCAATAATTCAAGACATCTAGATATGAACGTGTGCATTTTCTTTTTTCTTAAATGATGATTTAGACTGCTTGCCTAATTGACATGCATCACATACTTTATCTGTCACAAATTAAAAATTGGGTAAGTCACGTATGAGACCCTTCTTAGATAATTTAGAAATTAGGTCCATACTAGCATACCCAAATCTCCTATGCCATAACCAATTATTTTCAGATAAAGCATTCAAACAAGATAAATTTTTAGAAGTAAAATAATCAAATGAGCAGGTACAAACATTCTCAAAATGTAATGAAACTAACAAAATACTACTATCATGACCATTCTTAATAATACACTTATCATCATCAAATATCACATTATAGCCTTTGTCATCATAGTTGACTAATACTAAGCAAATTATATTTGAGTCTATCAACTAGTAAAATATCTTTAATAATAATAGTACAATTACCGATATTATCTATACCGATAATTTTACCCTTTGCATTGTCTCCAAAAGTCACATGACCTCCATCCTTAGGGGTGCACGTCATCCTGATGTTGCCAAGACGCATTTCATGTTTGTTGAGACGATTATGCATTTCTCGCATGATATTTTGTGTCGCCTTTATAAATGAACTGAATAGTAGTTCCAACGGTGGATTATTTCTATCCATCAGTTGTTGTTGCAAGGGACGACTTGGCTGCTGTGGCGAAAAACCTTGTGTTTGTGAAGAATACCCAGGAGAAGGTTGCAAGGTATTATAGGTATTCACATAAGAAAAAATCTCGTGATTCAGAATCCTAGGATGATAGTGAGTTGGGATGTTATTGGTAGGCCTAAAAGTATAGGCTTTTAGGCCTATACTTTTATTGACGAAGTGATATTCCTCGAACTCATTATCAATCCCCGGTTGGAAAACACTTGCAACATTTTCCAACTCCCAACTTGATAAGGCGTCTCTGGTGGTGAAAGTGACAAGCTATTTCGTGAGTTTTGAAACCTGGGCCGACAAGGTAGCTAGAGGATCGACCTCCTAAATATCGGCTATCTTTCGTCCTATATTGCGCTCATTAGTCCATTGAAAATTATTGGCCACCATATTTTCCAATAGCGCTTGAGCTTCATCAGGAGTTTTAGATAACAAGAAGCCTCTAGATGTGTCATCTACGATCGTTCTCATCTGTCCATCCAACTCATTGTAGAAGAGTTGGGTTTGAAACTAATCTTTATATCCGTGTTGGGGGCAGCTTCTTAACAAGTCCTTGAATCGCTCCCTTGCCTCAAAGAGTGGTTCATAATCTCTTTGGAGAAATTGAGCAATCTCGTCTCTCAATTGTGACTTCTTCGATAGGGAAAAAAACTTAGTGAGGAACCGTTGAGCTAGTTCATCCTAAGTTGAGATACTCTTCGGTTAGATAGATTGAAACCAACCTCTGGCTCGATCTCGAAGGGAGAATGGGAATAGCCTTAGCCGAATGACATCCTCCGAGACTCCATTGATCTTTACGGTATTGCATATCTCCAAGAACGTTGCCAAATGGATGTTGGGATCCTCATGTAGATTCTCGCCATGTTGGTTCTATTGAACCTTGTTAATCAAGGCGGGTTTCAACTCAAAATTATTGGCGTGGATTGGTTACCTCTGGATTCCTGAATAGTTGTCAAACACAATGGCTCTGTAGTAATCCCGGAGGACCCTCTTTTGTTGTACTTCAGGTTCCGATAGTTGTTGCGGTAGTACTTGAGGAACTGACGGTTGTTGTGGTACATGGTTATTACCACCGTCGTCCATTTCCTGAGCTTGTTTTCTCCTTTCTCTCTTTATTCTCCTTAATGTTCGTTCAATTTCTAGATCAAGAGCAAGAAATTCCAAAGTACGGCTACGAAGCATACACTTTCAATCACCACAACCAACGAAAAAAGATTAAACAAAAACAAAAAATAACTGAAGCAAAAACAAAAAGTATAAATTAATATTTAGTTAATTGGTAATAATATCAAATTGATTTCTAACTTTTAAATCCTTGACAACGGCACCAAAAACTTATGGCAATAAATTATGCACAAGGAATACTCCGAAGATCAAGTATCGTCCACTGGGATTACCGTTAGAACAAGTTAAGTACCACTATTAGAATAACTCAATTTTATCTAGACGATCGATGAGTTTAATCGTGTACAAAATATTAAAACAAATCAAATTACAAGAATAGGAATAAATTTAATGAGAATGGATTATCTATGGATTAACTTTGTTCACTGGTATGTTTGCTTGATTTATTCTAGTTCTAGTTTACACTAATGGTCATCAACCTATTCAACAATCAAAATCTCTAAAGTTCTCTCACTACCTCTCCCAAGTGTCAAGTGAGTGATAATGTAATCACTTCAAAACCAATATCCCTTCTAGAGTTTGGGTGATTACATTTATCTCATCCCAATCTTATGGATTGTATAAGTTTTAATAATCTCCTGATCTATTAAAACTTGTGTTATGTTTAATCTTAGTCTGAATCTAGGATTACCTCTTCTGAGTATTAAATCCCGTATTCTCAAACCAACCACAATATCATATACAAGCATAAAATAGAAGTAATAAAATAATAAACATAATTGAATAGAGATGAATACCAATTAGCAAAATATAGATTTAATCAAATATAGCACTAGTGAACTACATTAATCCCTAGACAAGAGAAGTTTAGTTACACTTGTCATTTCCAAATACCCAACAACAAATGAACAACACATAATTAAGACAACAAACCAATATCTAAAAATGAGAGATAGACTGAAAGGGTAAAGATCCAAATCTGATATGTCGAATGAATCCACTTCCACAAGAACCACTCTAAGCCCTTGAACCTAGTTTCACTCTCTCTAATGGTGGCCTTCTTGGTTTGGCCTGAAAATGAGCTCCCAAAAATGTCCCTTTCAAAAGAGCTGTCACTTTCTATTTATAGACTACTCCTCTAAAACCCTAAAATAGTTGAAAAACCCTATCAACGATGAAATGGCACTACTACACAAGAAAGAAGTGCACTGCAGCATGTAAGGAATAAAAGGGGAGAGAAAATAGAGTGCGCTGTAGTGCGCTATAATACGCTATGGTCAAAGACTCAAACAAGGGCGTACTATAGCGCGCTGCAGCGCCATCTAGGCAGCCACGAACATTTTTTTGTTCTCTGGAGACTGATCTGGTATTGGAGAGATTGTCCTGGAAAAAAATTGAAAACTGGTCTGAAAGCTGCCAATGCTCAATGTAAGATTCTCCAAATAAACAACCAGATGCTAATTAGTAAGAACAACAAGTTTTTCACTGAGAGTTTATCCCTGAGAGACGCGCTCAGCGCCATGAGGTCTAAGATTGACTCATTGAAGGTTGAGCTCAAGAAAAAAACGATGCTCTCCAACGTTCAGAAAACTATAAGGATCTGATAATGGCTGAGCTGAACTCCAAAAAAGGTCAGAATTGTTGGACTGGAAGCAAAGTCAATCAACTTATCAAAATTAATTCAAGAACTAATTGCAGCCATAGAACTAAGAATAAAGGTATATGAAGAGGATATTAAGCTAATCTGGGAGCAATTTGATAGTCTAGGAGAGAACATCCAACTGGTCATCTTTAGATACTACCAAAAGAAGGTACAAAAGAAATTCCTAGAGCTTGATCTTGCTGATCGCACCTAATTTTGTGCGATTTCGTACCAATAAACTTAGTTTTCTTAATCGTCCGATCAAAATAAAATATTGTAAATTAAGTTATTTTATTTATTTTTGTAGGCTTTTGAATTTGGAACAAAACGACATTAATTTGGGGCAAATCGGATGAAAAACAAATAAACGGTGTCAAGCCAAATGAAAGACGAAAAAGATAAAGTAGGTTGGGCCGCCCCTGAGAGAAGTGCCAAGCCGATGGCTCGGTTGGCTGGCCACTTGGCCAACCTATGGGTTGGCGCATACCAGCCCTTCTGGCCAATTGTCCAACTGCCCCCTTCTCTTCTCTTTATTTTTTCGACTTGTACCCCTAAAGTTTTTTTGTAAAATCTATAACTAGGGGAAGGATTGGAACTAAATAAGACTAATTTCTACTTCATTCCAAGAAGAAATAATAGCATTTTCTTGTTAGTCTTCTATTATTGTTTTTTTATTTCAAGAATATCATTGCACGCACCCATGAGCAGCTAAATTGTTTTACACCAGGTTAGGATATGATGAGTTATTTTGAATTTATGTAATATTGTATTGTATTTTCTATTTAATTGTTGGATATTGTATAAACTATTGCATGACATGAAACTCGTTCTTAAGAATTATTTTATTATAATTGAATTTATTGTCAAAATATTCTTATAGAAATTTTGGTTTAAATTTAATTACTACTTGAATATTAGAACTTGCACTTGTGGTCTAGATCTAATAGTTATGCAATCGTATTCTTGGGGATTGATTATTGATCTAGATGGTTTATACCTAGATTTTAATTCACTTTAGATTAGTGTAGTATAAGAATTAAATACCGAAGATAAATCATGTCAAAGAATAACAATTCAATCTTTCTTAGTAGTTCTGGCTTGTAGTTTAGAACACTCGTTTTTACAAATCCAAATTAAAAAAGAAAATACAAGAAGAACATAAATCTCAAAATATGAATTTATAATTCCTAACCCGGTCTCTTATTTTTATTTTTATTAAAAATTTATTTCTTTGCAATTAAAATTTTCAAATCATCACTCCAAAGAAAAGAAAAATAATTGAAAATTGATAATTATAAGACCAATTCCTATGATTCGACACCCGTACTTAAGCACACTATACTGTGATATTTTGCGCTTAATTAGGGTAATTAATTTGAGCGATCACTTTCCTTTCTAGAGAAGGCTTTAGAGTATGAGAAAGATTAGAATAGGGATGCTAAAACCAGTATAGCAAGTGAGGAAGTTGCTGTTGATGTGGAAGTACTCGCGCCAATCTCAACCGAAATCCTAACATTTGTCGCTGATGTAACTGGTCTTACCTCGATTCCATGTTCCACCTCTGCCGATCTAAGAGTAGTCAATCTTTCATTGACTACGTCCTCAGCTTATCTCATTGTTGATCTAGTTCTTCCCCTAGTAGATTAGGCTCCAACTCTGCCAGTAGCAAGTCGGTCTTCAACTCTGCATACATCAAATCTGGCTCAAGCTCTACCTAGCGATCTAGTTCTTCTAGTTCCCAATGGACTCCAAGTCGTTGCCTAACCAGACGATGCAGACCAGCAGAGGACGTCTGAATTTGTTAATTGTCTTTTTAGCTTCTAATATCTACTATTTTTTTTGTAATGATGACACTTTATAATTATGACCTAATTTCCTAGAGCCGTCACGTGGTTTCTCTTAAAGAGACTTAGAAGTTAAATTAAAATAATGAGTATCTTATTACTCGTAAATCTGAGAAATTTTACAATACGACGACGATAATTATAATTATCAATTAACCAAGTAAATTTTATAGTAAATAATAAATACAATTATTACAAATTAAATAGAAATTCAAATATAATTTCAGGCACAACTCCACTTTCACTGATCCTGCAATAAATACTGTGGGGTTGTGAGCCAAGCTCAATAAATTTTTAACCCCTTTAATACACACATTCAACCAATCTGCAAATAACACATAGGTATGTATCGCATAATTTTCACATAATCATAATTATTTGATGAAAATTAACAATTATAATTTTAAATAACTATAGCATGAACAACACAATAAATGGAAATGCTAAATGCAAATATTAAAGAGATTAAAAATTCTACTTGGAATTCTAACCGAAATCAACGTTACACAATTCCCTCTTCTTTGCATTCTCAAGTCCACATATATAGCATTTCCACTATATATATATATATATATATATATATATATAGTAAGAGAGAGAAAGTGAGGGAGAATATAATGAGAGAGTTTGATTAAAGTGAGATAGAATCTCATGTATAAAGAAGAATTGTATTATTATTATTATTATTATTATTATTAGTTTCATTCTTATCCACCGATTACCTCAATTCATGCATTATTTTTTTTCTAAAGTACATGTGTGTCATCCAAAATTGGACAACACATATATACATGAGGTTCTTATTTTAAAGAAGACAACTTAAAAGTTTATATATATATATATATATATACACATATAGATATATATTAATCTATCTCCAAAACTCTTAAAATGATATTTTAAATAAAATAATAACCCCTAAACTTTTTTTTAAAATCAAAAATTAAAATTAACATATTAACCCACAAAAATTATCAAATATATATTTATACCATAAAATTTTCATAATATACAAAATAACGCCAAAAATATTAAAATAATAGTTTTAAAATATAAATTTTCGGGGTATTATAATCTGTTTAAACAGTCGTTGCCCTTATTAACTTTGGAAACCGCTTTCACAATTACCGTACATCTTTCATCATTTCACGTCATTTATTTGTCAACAATTCACTTTCACTTATTTTGCCATTTTTCTTGTTAGTTTTGTTATTTAAAGCTAAACCGTCTAACAATTTTTTACCAAATCTTCTTTTGCTTTCCTACCTCTCTTTCTCGAGTTCTTTTTGTTTTACTAGAATCATGTCATCGTCGTCATATTTCGACTCTGTTCAATCCGAGAAAAATAAAGAGGTTAAGCTTGGCCACTGCTTCCGTGAGCTTATGATGATGGTAAAGACTCTCACCGAAGGGCACCCTCGCCTCTATGCCGTTGAAGATGCTTGTGCGATTTTCTCTTCCCTGGATGCTTTCCACTTCTGTGCAGTCTCCCAGCTCGAAGAGCTCAGAGACCATCTAAGGAAGGCTGACACAGATATTCTTGAGCTATGAGATCATATATGGGTTCACAAAGAGTATGCCGACCTCATGAAGGAGAAGGGGGACAAGATCTGAAAGAAGAACGAGGAAAAAAATGAGAAAATTTGAGATTTGGTATGGGCTCTTAGCCAGTATGAGGAGCAAGAATTATACCATTCTAACTCTAATTCGGAGGATCTGGGTCCCCTACCTTCTTTTGGGTCGGATTAACACCATTCACTCGACTTTAATTATAATTAACACATTTACACTTTTGCTACAATGTACACGTTATGATATTGTGTGATTTTGTTCTGCTTCATTCTCCTTTACCCTCCTCCATAACTTATTTGATTTATGAATATGTTATGGATTCACTTATACTTTTCAAAGAATGAATAGAAAATTGTACATGTAGCTTAGACTTGTAGAATCGTAGTTCATGTCTTTTGTATTTATCAGTCGTGTATTTGAAAATAAAGTTGTTCGCTGATCTATTTGTTTAGCAATAATGGATTTTATTTTCACTTGTTTTTTTTTTTTTTTTTTATAAATTGAACTCGTCAGTTCATTTTCACCAGTAAAATTCATTGCTTTGAATGGTTTTAATTTCGAACTATTCTTGTAGTTCGCTTTTGCACTTGGTGATTTTTATCACTGAGTGTTTATTTAACGAGTTAATTTCTTCAGGTCGTTCTATTATTTACAATTAAGAAATTTTTATCACTGACTATTTCTTTGATGAACTGATCTTCTCAGCTTGTTCTATTTTTTACACTCAGTGATTTTTATCATTGAGTGTTTCTTTTGCGAACTGATCTCCTCAATCCGTATTATATTGTACACTTGGTGGTTTTTATCACTGAGTGTTTTTTTGGCGAACTGATCTCATTAGTTCTTTCTATTTTTTACACTAAGTGATAAAAATAACCAAGTGTAAAGTGTAAACGGACTGAGGAGATCAGTTCATAAAAAAAACACTTACTGATAAAAATCACTAAGTGTAACGAGTTGAGGAGATTAGCTCGTCAAATAAGCACTCAGTAATAAAAATCACCAAGTGTAAAAAATAGAACGAACAAAGGAGATCAATTTGCCAAAGAAACACTCAGTGATAAAAATTGCTAACTGTAAAAAAGGGAACGAACTGAGAGATCAGTTCGCCAAAGAAACACTTAGTAATAAAAATCACTTTTATCACTACAAATGTTTTTGGGTAAACTGATCTCCTCAGTTTGTATTACACGTACACTTGGTGATTTTTATCCCTAGTACTTAGTTTGTTTATGGAGTTGTGGTTATATTAAACCGTTAGCTCTACTTCTCCCATGCACTATACAATGCAATAATTTATCGATCAGATTATCATAACCATAAGCCATAAATTATTTTACAAAAAGAACTTTTATTTATTTACTCATTCAATGAACAATTCGAATGGAAATAACTTAAAAAATGAAAGTCCTGAAATCAAGAGAAAAACAAGCTTAAACAAAATACTTTCATAAGTGTGCGATATTCCATGGTCAGGGAATTGGCACCCCATTCAAGTCTTTGAACCAGTAAGTCCCTAACCTATTTGTATTTGGTACTTTGTAAGGTCCTTCCCAGTTAGGGGCTAGCTTGCCTAAGCGTGCCTTTGGGAAATATCTTAGACGTACTGCATAGTTAAACATTTTTGTCGCCTTTAATTTGTATGCTTCCATCCTTAGTGCTGCCTTGTCTCTTTTGTTCTCAAGTTGGTCCAAATCAAAGAGTATAGCTGATTCTTTTTCAACGAGGTTAATGGCACCATCACGTCTTAAGGGTAGCCCTATCTCTATCGGAACTACTACCTCGGTCTCGAATGTCATAGAGTATAGTATTTTTCTTGTAATTGTTCTTGGTATTGTTCTGTAGGACCACGGGATTCCTGGAAACTCTTCTGCCCATTTCTCCTTAGCATCATCCAGCCACTTTTTTGATGAACCTGTTTGTTACCTCAGCTTGTCCATTCGTTTGTGGGTATGCTGGGTTTGATTTCCATTACTGAATCTTCAACTCTTGATACATTCTTTCAATTTTTCCTCTAGTGAATAAGGTCCCAATATCCGATATTAGTATTGCTAGAATGTCAAAACGACAAATCATGCTTTTTTAAAGGAAGTTTTTTACATCGTTTTCGCCTACTGTCACGAATCCTTCAACCTCTACCCACTTTATATAGTAATCTATTACTACAATTAAGTATTTTTTAGATGAATGGCCCTAGGACGTCCATTTCCCCATCAGAAAATGGCCATAGGCTGAGAATTGGTGTTTGCTCTTGAGCTGTGACTTTGATGTTTTTGGAAAATCTTTGGCATTTGTCGCACTTCTAGATATAATATCATGCATCATCACGTACTGTTGGTGATAGGTGTAAATTACTTATCTACTTCTAAGCCGAATTTGCCAATTTTCGAGTGTTTTACTAATGTTTTAATTGTGTTTTAGTTGTTTTTATGTAAATCAGGTGTAGGGACGTAAAGAAGTGACAAATGAGCGAAACGATGGAAAAACGGTAAAGAAAAGATGAAAAACCAAGGTTTCAAGAACAACAAACCCACCACCTAGGCGGTAAATAATGTTGGATATGCTGAAAAATTAACAAGAACCACCGCCTAGGCGGAGAAGCGTCAGAGAGTTGGAGTATGTTTAAGTGCTGCTCCACTGCCTAGGCGAAAAAACCCACCACCTAGGCAGTGAACCATCAGAATGTTTGTGTGCTAGCCCACCGCCTAGGTGGTAAGCAAATCGACTTAACCTCCGCCTAGGTAGTTAGCTCTACACAAACATGAAGATATTTTTAGATCTTTTAGAAACCTTAGGCCTATAAATACTATTCTTCCACATCCATTGAAGACACTTAGGAGGTCTGGACACTGTTGGACGCCCCTAACCTTAGGAGGTGATCCTTTTCCATTCTTGAAGAAGAGATTCATCATCCAGAAAAGAAGAAACATTGGCAGATCGATTTTTGGCAATAGTGGATCACTCCACTTTAAGATTTGATCTTTCTCTCTTTATTTCTCTCTTGTAATTTAATGTTTTATTGTAAATGATGATGAATATCTCTTGTATCAATGCTTATATGGTCAAGATCACGATAGATTAGATAAATATAAGCTAAGGATCGATGTAGTTGTGTAAATACTAGTTTGATGAAATATACATTTTCTTAACGGTTGTTCGTGTTTAAATCTGATTGTGTTCATCATTTTATGACGATCTTAATATGCTTGTTAAGGTATTAGGTTAGGATTTGAGAATACGGGGTTTGACACTCGGGAGAGGTAACCCCGGATTCGGACTAGGGTAAACACATTGTTACGATCTAACGACCAGGGAGGGCATTAGTTAGTGTGCAATCGATGACATTGGGGCAAGACTCACGTGTCCTAGAGTCGTTAATACATTGAGTGGGACCTCTTCGTTGACATGAAGTCGCGTATTCCCTAGTCTTATACTCGGAAGAGGTGGCAGAGGAGTTTACGAACCGAGATTTTCGGATACCATAAACTCCGTTATTGTTAACTAAAACAAAATCAAACATGTATTAAGTGAACCAAATCAATCCCTAGGTAATCAACTTAGTTAGGATTAACCCACTAATTGTAATTTATCTTAGTTTTAATTAGTTTAATTTTAAAATCATTTCTTGAACCGTTTGGATAATAGGAGACTATGCAAATTCTGATACTCAATTATTCAACCTGTCTCTGTGGGAATGATATCCAATATTAAAGATCCACTATATTAAAACTAGATCTCATGCGCTTGTGAGTATTCAATTCGTGAGCGCGTAATAAATGTGACGCCGTACAAGTTTTTGGCGCCGTTGCCGGGGACAGTGTTGAATTAGTTGATATTGCGACTAAGTAGTTGAATATTAATCCCAACAATTCTTTTGTTTTAATTTTGTTTTTATTTATTTTGTTCATTTGTTTCGTGAGTTGTGATCAAACAGTGCATGTAACGTAGAAGAAGTTGAAATTCTTGACTCTTGATCTTGAGATCGAGTGTAAGTTGAAAAAGATGAGAGAGAGAAGAATTCAACTTCAATACCATCGTGATCCAACAGATCATTTTTTATTTTATTTTTTTCAAATTCCTTGTCTATGAGGGATTTTGGTGAAAAATACACAATCAAGTCCAGCTAGGGACGTAAAATCAAGCAAGTTACGTTTTTTTATCCAAAACCGAGGGTATCAATTTTTACCCGATTTTTGCTATTATTTATTTGATTTTTGGAGGCCAAAATGGTCTCGGAGCATTTCTGGAGGTAAATTCGAGAGTGAGGATAATCGGAGATGTGTTTCGCACTTAAAAACATTGAACAAGCGAAATGGAAATACATGGTGTGGAGCCTTTGTGTGAAAACTTGAAGAAAAAATGCAAATCCAGCAGTAGGCTCACCGTCGCTGCACTGGATGCACCATCAAGGTAGTGAAAATATAGTAAGTTAAGTTTTAGCACAAACGCCTCACTGCCGCAGTGGAGAAATCCACCGCCGCGGCAGTAAAGCAGCAGAATGTTTTGTTTTGAAAAAGGCGTTTCATCGCCGAGGCAGTGATTCCCAACACCTAGGTGGTGAAATAGCATAAACATTTGGTTTTATAAAGGCTCTCACATCGCCGAAGCGGTGAGGCCTCTGTTTGATTAAGACTAACCTACTAAAACCAAAATGCCACATCATTTCAAAATACTCCCAAATCTCTCAAATCCCATTTCTCCAAATCACTTCCAATCCTCTAAATCATCCTTCCCTTAGAAAAACGTGTTATTTCCACCCCAAATCACCCTCCAAAAAATCAAATTTGCCCTGATTTTCGAAAAGTTAGGGTTTAAGGAGCGACGGTGCGATTATCTTCAAATTTCAATCATTTGGGCTTCCATTTCTCAACAAGTACGTGTTTAAGCTTCTACATTTTATATATTTGTTGAAATCTTTGATGTATTTTCAATATTATCTCAAGAATCGTTGATTGTGGAATGTGCCCTACCCCTTAAACCCCCATTTTCGCGATTTTCATGTTCTAGGGGATTTTGGTTTGATTTTTGGTGATAAACTAAGTTTTTATCGATTGGTAAATTGTGGAAAACAAAAATGCATGCTACATTGTTAGTATTTTATTGAAATCATTCCAATTGGTGTATGCGTGTTGAGATAATGCCTTGATTTTGATAGTGTTGATATATGGAATGTTTTTCATTGTGTGTATATGATTGGGTTTGTCTTGTTTGTGAATGTGATTGCTAGGAACTATGCCTAAAATAGTTGCTTTGAAGAGGGCACGGGGTGAAGGATCGGGGTCGGCTCTTGACTTCGATTCCACCTGATTCGTTTCAAAGAAAGCGCGAAGAACACTTATTTAAGCATAAGTTCACCAGGTCGTGCATAAGGCAGAGAGGATTCGGGCCCTTAGAAGATCTCCTGGTAGAATTTCAAAGCATTATTCAAAGCCGAGGTTGGGAGTATTATTGCAAATCACCTCTCCTCGGTGAAGTTTCCTTGGTCCAAGAGTTTTACGCCAACATCACAGAAGCTCAACAGAACCAAACAAGGGTGTGAGGCAATATTATCTTATTCAGTACTAAAAGATACAACGAGATACTGGGATTGGGACTGCTACCACCTTTTCAAGATCCATATCCAAGGTACCAACCAAGTATAGAGGAAGTGACCATGGACCTAACTACGGGAAATGTCGAATAGACCATCACAGGGTCGGAATAAGCCATATTTCCTTCCAAGTTCTTAAAGCCGGTGCCAAAGATATAGCACCACTTCATATGTGGTAGCCTGATCCCAACTTCTCACCTTTCGAACGTATCGAATGATCGGGCCTTTGCATTGCATTCTATCCTGATGGGTAAGCCACTCGACATTGGATCTTACATTTACTCTTCAATTCTTTATACCGGACGGACAACCAAAGGAGTCCTCCTCTTTCCAAACTTACTCATAGAGTTGTTTAGGCGAGCCAGGGAGGTAATCCAAGGGGATAGCCCATTGGCCCCTATCAATCCCCTCAATGCGGTCATTATTGCAAAGATATGGAAATGGAGCATTCAAGGCCAGACATCGGGAGGAGCGGAAGAAGAAGAAGAAGAAGCGCAAGAAAGAGACAAGGCAGGGCCTTCTACGTCACCAGCTCCCGAAGTGCCTAGACGGGCCGAGTTCAACAGGGATTGTGTTTATGAAGAGCTTTGAAATCTTCGGATAGGGAAACACGGGCTATGGACATACCAAGATCGATTTGGACACTATTAAGATCAAGTACACCGACTTATTTGCAAGGGCTAGATGCATTATTTTTTTACTATGCCACAGGTGCTGCGGCACCTTTTGCAACCACCACAGTTTCCATTCTGACATAATAGTGATGGTGATGACGTTTCCCCTAGTGGACAGTAGGAGGTCAGACTCCTATGTCTTATCTTCTAGGTATGTGTTCAAACCCAATATTTTGTTCATGAATGCTATAAATTGTTATTGGGTTCACTGCTAGACAGTGTGGACACTGCCATGTTTAAATTCTTGGGGGGGGGGGGGGTTCATCCATTTTTGTGCTTTTGTAGATGAAGGATGAACAATTTTTTTTGTTGTATTTAATTTAAATGTTTTATGTTATGTAGACTTTAATTAAATAGTTAAGTTGTAATTTAATTTTCAAGTTTTTGCATGTTAAATGCTTAGTTAGTTTATTTATGTTAGTATTTAGATTTAATATAGTTTTGTGTATGTATAAAGTCGTATATGCTTGATGAGTTGTTGAATTTGTCTAGGGCCATTTCCCGATGATGAAAATTATCTCTTAATTATATATCGAGGTTGGGGGTAATGCCATTCATGTGTGTTTTGTGTGCTTAACATGTCGATTAGGTAAAAATTATCATGATCCTTAAATCACACGATCGCATGGACTCAGTGTATAATTATTTGAATGAATTGACGTTGATTATTTAGTAATAAGTTCATGACGGAAAAGATAAATCTAAAACTTGATTTGGGGTAGACTTGAGGAGAAATCCTAGGTAAGGTAATTCCGGAGGAATGATTTAGGCCTTCACTTTTAGCGCTTGAAACTTTTAAAGCTAACCTGAAAAATTTATTCCCTTGTTCACTTGTCGAAGCCGAGAAACTTTTCAATTCTGAACACGTTTCAAAACTCTATCCAATTAAATTTTTCCAAACTATTGTCACTAAGCCTAAAAGTCAAAATTGAGTGAAATCAAGTAGCATAGACTAATGCTGACTTGAAGTGAGCGATTGGGGTTTTGGACGAATTATTATTGGTTCAATATTAATGTATTCATTTGTCATTCTTTTTGCACGCCCCTAAAATTATACAAATTTGAATAAGTTTGGGGGTGTGCCAATGTTTCTTAAAAAAAAAAAAAAAAAAAAAAAAAAAAAAAAAGAGGAAAAAAATAACTATGTGAATATAGTTTTTAAATTTTGTTTCTTTTGACAAGTGAATACAAAGTTCTTAAATTCTTGGTTCAGGGTTGTGTTTTTAAACATATGGGGTTACGAGAGAGTGATATAGCGACAAGCTTTTGTGCATTGGGTATCGTTCAATCTTTTCGATTTGCTATTTTCTATTCCTGCAATGCCTTTGGTCATTCTACAAAACTTAACCAAGCCCTATTGATCTTTGAGAATGTCCGAACCTACATTAGTGGATAGTCGAGCCCAGTCAAGCGTATGGTTTTCCTGAATCCTTTAAGGTTAAGTCATGAACTTGTCTACTGAATGATCCAATCTGGAGTTTGGTTAGTTATACATTTGAGCTCTCACACACACACATTTCATATAGATCTAGAATGAATTTTATTTAAATTGAGTGTTGAAATTCTGGAACACTACTTGATGTGTATTATTTCCCGAACTTGATCAGATTGAGGATTGTTGAGGGAAGACCAACTTGGTATCTTCAATTGAATTTGGAACTATGTGTATACTTCTTCTTTGTTAAAGTTTTTCATTTTTAGATTAGTTGTTAGTTACTTAAAGTAGTTAGTTTAATTTAGTGTTAGAGTGTTTTGCTTGAGGACTAGCAAAATTCTAAGTTTGGGGGTATTTGGTAGGTGTAAATTACCTATCTACTTCTAAGCTGAATTTGTCAGTTTTCGAGTGTTTTATTAATATTTTATTTGCATTTTAGTTTTATTATTATTATGTAAATCAGGTATAGGGACATAAACAAGTGACAAATGAGCGAAACGGTGGGAAAACCGTAAAGAAAATATGGAAAAACAGGGTTTCAAGAACAGTAAACCTACCTCCTAGGCGGTAAAGAATACTGGATGTGCTGAAAAATGAACAAGAACCACCGCCTAGGCAGAGAAAACCACCGTCTAGGTGGAGAAACATCAGAGAGTTGGAGTATGTTTAAGTGTTTCTCCACCGCCTATGCGAAGAAAACCACCGCCTAGGTGGTGAACCATCAAAATGTTTGTGTGCTAGCCCACCGCCTAGGTGGAGAAAACCGCTGTCTAGGCAGTCAGCTCTGCACAAACAAGAAGATATTTTTAGATTTTTTTGAAACCTTAGGCCTATAAATACCATTCTCCCACATCCATCGAACACTTAGGAGGTCTGGACACTGTTGGACGCCCCTAACCTTAGGCGGTGATCCTTGGCCATTCTTCAAAAAGAGATTCATCATCTGGAAAAGATGAAACATTGGCGGATCGATCTTTGGCGATAGTGGATCACTCCACTTTAAGATTTGATCTTTCTCTCTTTATTTCTCTCTTGTAATTTAATGTTTTATTGTAAATGATGATGGATATCTCTTTTATTAACTCTTATATGGTCAAAATCACGATAGATTAGATAAATATTAGTTAGGGATCGATGTAATTGTGTAAATACTAGTTTGATGTAATATACGTTTTCTTAATGGTTGTTTGTGTTTAAATATGATTGTGTTCATCATTTTATGATGATCTTAATATGCTTGTTAAGGAATTAGGGTTGGATTTGAGAATACGGGGTTTGACACTCAGGAGAGGTAACCCCGGATTCAGACTAAGGTAAACACATCGTTACGATCTAACGACCCGGGAAGGGGTTAGTTAGTGTGCAATCGATGATGTTGGGGCAAGACTCATGCGGCCTAGAGTTGTTAAGACATTGAGGGGGACCTCTTTGTTGACACGAAGTCGCGTATTCCCCCGTCTTACACATGGAAGAAGTGGCGGAGGAGTTTACGAACCGAGATTTTCGGATAACATAAACTCCATTATTGTTAACTAAAATGAAATCAAACATGTATTAAGTGAACGAAATCAATCCCTAGGTAATCAACTTAGTTAGGATTCACCCACTAATTGTAGTTTAGCTTAGTTTCAATTAGTTTAATTTTAAAATCATTTCTTGAATTGTCTGGATAATAGGAGACTATGCAAATTGTGATACTCAAATATTCAACCCGTCCCTGTGGGAACGATATCCGATCTTAAAAATCCACTATATTAAAACTAGATCTCATGCACTTGCGAGTAGTCAATACGCGAGCATGTAAGAAATGTGACGCCGTACAGTTGGCCAGAAATATTCGATTGTGAGTGTCTTTTGCGCCAAGGTTAGTTCTCCTTGGTGGTTTTCAAACATTTCCTTCATGAATCTCCTATAAGACATAACTGGTTTCTTTTGGCTCTCCACAAAACAAAAGAGACTGTGTGAAGAATATCGTATATAATTTGGCATCGGTCAACACTTACCTTAATACTTTATATAGGATTTTTCTCCTTAAGTTACGATTGTTTAGTAGAGCTCCCTCGTTAGATATCTGATCAGAGTTGTTCTCTAGTCTTCTTCTTCATCCAGCACATCTATGTTGGCGTAAAGGTCATTTGATGCTATAATAAAAGGTTTCTCTTGGAATTATACCATTTAGGACTTCTAGTTTGATCTAAAATATGATGCAAGCGCTGATAGTATGTTAGCTTTTTCTTTTTTAGTTCTTGGGTTCGCTTCCAGTTTACAGCTCCAGAGTGTCTTTATTATATCTTCAACTTTTTCCATAGAGATCCGCAACCTTTCTTCATTTACAAACAATACTCCATTTACTTGGTTAACTACTAGTTGGGAGTCCGATCTAATTTTAATGTCACAAGCTCCCAATCCTTATGCTAGTGTTAGCCCAAGGATCACTACATCGTATTTTGCCTCATTATTTGAATTAAGAAATCTGAGTTTTACAGCCTTTTCGATTAGATCTCCTTCATGTGTTTCTAGAACTATGCCTACACCACATCTTTTTACATTTGAGGCTCTGTTTAGCCATAACTTCCATAGCCTAGTTAACTACTCCAAATATTCACCATCTTTTATTTCAACTTATTTTAGGGGAGTTAGTTCGGCAATAAAGTCTGACAGTGCTTGTCCTTTGATTACCATTCTGGGATTGTATTTGACGAAAAACTTACCGACTTCTACCGCCCATTTCTTGAGTCAACCTGAAGCTTTTGGACAATGCATTACTATTCTGAGTGAGTATAAGGTAAGCATACTGATTACGTGTCCTAGGAAATACGACCTCAATTTTTGTGCTAATGTTACCAAAGCCAATTCAAACTTTTCCAGCTTAGTGTAGCGTGTCTAAGCTAGGATTAGTGATTTACTTATGTAAAATATAGGTCTTTGCTTTCCTGTGTCTTTCTTCACCAGCGCAGCACTGATGGCAACTGTAGTCACCACCAAGTATAAGTAGAGTCCGTTTCTAGGGCATACTTTAGCCAGTATCTCAACTAAACTGAGATCATTTTTAATGGACTGCAATTCATGCTCACAGTTATCATCCCACTCAAAGTTCTTACTCCCTCTTAAGATCTTGAAAAAGGGAGCACACTTATCAGTAAACTTAGAGATGAATCTACTTAATGCTGCAAAACTTCCCATTAGCACTTGAACTTTTTTTATAGTTATAGGAGACTTTATATTTTTCACCTATTCTATTTGTCTAGAGTTTACCATTATTCATGTTTGGTCTACTACAAAACCCAAGAACTTCCTTGATGTTACTCCAAATGTACACTTTTCTAAATTTAACTTCAAGTTAAATTTTCGTAGCATAGTGAAGGCTTCCTCTAGATAGGTGATAGGTGAAATTTATCTATCTATTTTCAAACCGAATTTATTAGTTTTCAAGTATTCTTGTAATATTTTAATTTATTTTTATTTGTTGTTCTTTATTTTTGTTCAAAGTAGGGATAGGAGCGAAAATTGTCAAAAAATGAGGAAAGTGGTGGAAAAACGAGGAAAATGATCAAAGTTTCAAAGCAACAAATCCACCGCTGTAGCGATCAGCCCACCGCTGCAGCGGTGAAACAACAGAGAGTTCCCTAAGTTTTTGATTGCTCACCGCTGCAGTAGTGAAATAACAGAGAGCCACTAACTATCTACCGCTATAGAGGTAAACCAATAGAGAGCCACTAATTGTCCACCGCTGCAGCAGTAAAGCCCCTACTGTAAAGTGTTTTTTAGATATTTTGTTAGATAGTTCAGCCCCAATTCCTATTTCATTCATTCCCCACATTTGAGAACAATAGATTAGGATCATTTTGGGAGTGTTTCTTGAGGGATCTCAACCAACCAAAGAGGAGTAACACAATGGAAGAAAAGGAAACAAGATCGGAGCGATTTTTACGGACGCCACCTTTAGATAACGGTTATTCTCTCTTGTTTCTCTCTTTATTATTAACTCGCTTTTTTGTTGTTTGATCATGTATATATGGATTATCGTTGAATATATGGTTATGGTCAAGAGATAAACGTTGATTGTCTATGGGATTGATGTAATTTACGAATATACGTTGTTTGTTTGAATCTGTATTTCGTTAACGGTTGTTCTTGCCTATTCGATTGTGTTTACCATTCTTTCACTTCTATTATATGATTGTTTAGATATATTGAAAATATGGGGTTTGACACTCGGGAGAGGTAACCCCGAATTCAGACTAGGGTTTAAACACAACGCGACGATCTAATGACTCGGGAGGGCATTAGAAAGTGTGCAATCCGTGAGGTTGGGGCGATACTCATGTGACCAAGTGTCGTATAGACGCTCAAGGGGGACTTCCGCATTGATGCGAAGTTACATATTGATTCACTTTACATTCAGGAGAGGTAGAGAGTAAGTTTTCAAAACCTAAATTGTCGGATAGTTTGAATATTATTAATGTAAACTAGATTAGATTAAACACGTATAAGTAAACGAAGTTAATCCATAGATAATCTATTCCCATATAGTATACTTAGTATTATAGTTTAATTAGTTGTTAATTTAGTATATTATTTGTAAAAACAAAAACTCAATTTTTATCGTCTAAATAAAGTTTGGTTATGATAATCGTGGTACTCAACAACAATTTAATCCAATTCTTGTGGATACGACCACCCCTACTCTTCCCAATCTACTAAAACTTGACCCGTACACTTGCGGTGAAAGTAGCAACGTAATATTCTGCTACCAAGTTTTTGGAGTCGTTGTTGGGGATTGGTTTTTAGATTATTGTTGATATTATGAGTAAATAACTTAATTTTAATTAGGCATTATTGTGTTTATAATTATTGTATGTAGTTTGTTTTTCCTATAGGGTACTTGAAGATCGTAGATCAACAAGTACTATTGCATTTCTTTCAACGAGATTCTGAGTCGTTTTATTATGCTTGGGATAGATACAAAGAGTTGTTTATTTGGTTTCTAAACCATTGTTTCTCGAGGGAGTGTCAACTACTGAACTTCCTCGATGGGTTACTAACAGCAACAAGAAATTGGGTTGAAAGAGAAAACAGTACCACCTCTTTCCGCCAACTAACTGTGGACGAAGCCTATCGATTGTTGGAAGACATGGCGGAGCTTGATTATCAGAGTTGGAATTATTCAACAAGTTACCAAAGCTTGGGGGGTAATTCCATCGTTTCGGCGCCATTGATTTAAATCCCAAACCAACAGGAAGAGTCTTTCCCCACCTTGGAAAAAATGTTCACTGAATTTATGGGGAAGACTCAAGCTTTCTGGAGAGAGACGAATGACCGGATCAACGAGTATGAGGATTGACTTGACAATATTAAGATGACCTGGGCGGAGATTGATGCCACTGTAACATCTATTCAGATGCAAATCGGCCAGCTTATTTGCTAGATTAAGGCCGAGTAAAAAACGGTGGCACTGAGAGACACATAGGCCACATGCATTAAAAGCCACCGTGAGGAACCAAAAACAAGTGGGAAGAACTTGGGTCAGTTCAAAGACGATGAAAAATCACAAGATAACACTTGTGATTATTCGCCATTTAAGATCTACCAAGTGTTGTCACCACTAATCCAAGATAATCACATTTATGAGGATCCGATGTGGCTCACTTTTCCTTTGCTGCCTTTAGCACCATTCTTTCATGCCTACCAAGCACATGAGCCGGCAACAAATCAAGTTGAGAGGTCGATCCATACAATGCCAAATCTCGCCAGTCTTGAGGGCATTCTGAACCAAGACCCATACATTGTGTTGTATGACACATACTATGGGAGGAAGCCGCTCTTTGACGAGCCCTTCAATGTGTCAGGCCGAGGATAATAAACCAAGTGCTTTTTGAGATGCAACCTAAGGTTCAGAACAAATTAGATCCATCACAACCGACTTCATTCGGAGGCGAGACAATCTCGCTTCCCAGGTACGTGTTCTAAACCCCTTTCGTCGGCATGCTATATTTCAATTGTTGAGAACGATGATTAGGTTACTGCGGACACTACCCATTTTAAGTTTGGGGGTGATGTGTAGTATGCTAGTATGTTTTATTGTTTAACTGTATGCATGCTTGTTTAGTTTAGTTAGTATGTTATTGTTTGTAGTAGTTGTTGTTTGTGCTGAGTTTTATAGTTCATCTGGGCCATTACCTGATGATGATATTATCCCCTGATTATTTTTTGAGGTCAGGGGTAACGCCTATTCATGTGTGTTCTATGATTGACGTTTCGTTGTGGTAAAAGTTATGTAGATCCTAATATGCACATGCACTTAAACTCAATATACTAGCTATCCAATTGATTTGACGTCGATTATCCGTTAGCCAAGTTCATGATAATAGAAATTCTAGAACCCGATTTGGGGGGAATTTGAGGCAAAATCCTAGGCGAGGTAGTTCAGGAGATATGATTTAGGCATTCATTTTGATCGCCTGATCCTTTGAAGCTTACCATGTAATATCATTTATCCCTCATTACCCTGTCAAAACCTGTAAGCCGTTTCAATTATGAACACATAACAAATGCCCTGGCTAATTGAATTTTTCCCAAACCTTTATTGCTAAACCTAAGCCACAAATCGAGTGAAATCAAGTTAGCGTTTGTTATGCTACTTGAAGTAAGTGTTTGGGTTTTGGGCGAACTATTGATTGGTTCAGTATTCGAGTACTCACTTGTCATTTTTCTATCATATTTTCACACCCGTCAAATTATAACAAATCAAATAAGTTTGGGAGTGTGTTTGTTTATCTGAAAAAATAAAAAAAATAAGTAAATAAATATAGTTTTATTTTTGTTTTGTCATAACAAGTGAGCACTATATTTTCAAATATAGGTTTAGGGTTGTCTCAAATTGATCTGTGTGGGATTACGAGTATGATTGAGCCAAGTGTTATACCTCGGGTATCGTTAAGTTAATAACGTTAACCTATTTTTATATTCCTAATATACCCTTGGCCATTTTCCAAAAATCGAACCAAGTCCAATTGATCTTTTTGAATTTCTAAGCCTACATTAGCAGAGAGTAGAACCCAGTCTGGTATATGGATGTCCTATACCTTTTTGATTTTAGTCATAAACTCTGTTGGTGGATAATCCAATCCAGTCTGTGGATGGTTGTATGATTGAGTTTTCGCGCACACACTTGAACATGATCTAGAATGGCGCTTATTGCTATTAAATGTTAAAATTCTAGAACAACACATGATGCATTTTACTCTAGAAATAGATATGATTGGGGGTTGACGAGGGAAAACTTTTTGGTCACTATATGAATTTCAAAACTCACACGTTGTTATTTTTTTTAGTTTGTTTGTGTTTTTCATTTTTAGTAATTAAATTCCTTAATAGTTATGGTAGTTTATTTTATTGCGTGGGTGTTTTGCTCGAGAACTAGCAAAATTTCAAGTTTGGGGTATTTGATAGGTGAAATTTATCTATCTATTTCCAAACTGAATTTGGTAGTTTTCGAGTATTCTTGTAATATTTTAATTTGTTTTTATTTATTTTTGTTCAAAGTAGGATTTAGGAGCAAAAATAGTCGAAAAATATGAAAAGTGATGGAAAAATGATAAAAATGATCAAAGTTTCAAAGCAGCAAATCCACCGCTGTAGCGGTGAAACAACAGAGAGCCACTGATTGTCCACCGCTGTAGTGGTGAAGCCCCTGTTGTAAAGTGTTTTTTAGATATTTTGTTAGATATTTCGGCCCCAATTCCTATTTCCTTCATTCCCCACGTTTGAGAAAAATAAATTAGGAACATTTTGGGAGTATTTCTTGAGTTCTCTCAACTAACCAAAGAGGAGGAACACAATTGGAGAAGATGAAATAAGATCAGAGCAATTTTTACGGACGCCACCTTCAGATAACGGTTATTCTCTCTTGTTTCTTTATTTATTATTAACTAATTTTGGTTGTTTGATCATGTATATATGGATTATCATTGAATATATGGTTATGGCCAAAACCTACACGTTGATTATCTACGGGATTGATGTAATTTACTAATATACGTTGTTTGCTTGAATCTGTGTTTCGTTAATGGTTGTTCTTGCCTATTCGATTGTGTTTACCATTCTTTCACTTATTTTATATTCTTGTTTAGATATATTGAGAATATGGGGTTTGACACTCGGGAGAGATAACCCCGAATTCGGACTAGGGTTTAAACACAATGCGACGATCTAATGACCCAGGAGGGCATTAGAAAGTGTGCAATCCGTGAGGTTAGGGAGAGTCTCATGTGACCAAGTGTCGTATAGACGCTCGAGGGGGACTTCGGCGCTGACGTGAAGTCATATATTCATTCACTTTACACTCGGGAGAGGTAGTGAGTGAATTTTTTATACCTAGATTGTCAGATAGTTTGAATACCGTTAATGTAAACTAGATTGGATCAAACACGTATAAGTAAACGAAGTTAATCCCTAAATAATATATTCCCATATAGTATAATTAGTATTATAGTTTAATTAATTGTTAATTTAGTATATTATTTATAAAAACAAAAACCTAATTTTTATCGCCTAAATAAAGTTTGGTTATGATAATCGCGGTACTCAATGACAATTTAATCCAATCCCTGTGGATACGACAACCCCTACTCTTCTTATTCTACTAAAACTTGACTCATACAGTTGCGGTAAAAGTAACGGCGAAATATTCCGCTACCAATAGGCCAAGTGATTTTCTCTCTTAGTGTTTTTAACCAACATGTTGTTGATGTAGACATCTATTGTCAGTCCAATTTTATCTTGAAATATGCAGTTAACTTGTCTTTGATAGGTTACCCTTGCATTTCTCAACCCGAAAGGCATTACTATATAACAGTAAGTCCCTCTTGGTGTGATGAGCGCAGTTCCGTCTTCATCTTGCTGGTCAATACGAATTTGACTATATCTCGAGTAAGCATTCGTCATGCTCAACAACTCGTGCCCTGCTGCTGCATCCACTATTTGATCCATTCTTAGCATTAGATAGCAATCCTTAAGGCCTGCTTGATTGAGGTCAGTGAAGTCTACGCACATTCTCCATTTCCCATTCTTCTTTTAAATGAGCACAGGGTTTGACAACCACCTTGGGTATATTACTTTCCTTATATGCCCGATTCTGATCAGTCTCTTTACTTTTTTACTCAATTACTTTTTTCTTTTCTTGACTAAACGTCGGCCTCTTCTGCCTGACCTGGGGGGGGGGGGTAAGATCTCAAGATGTCAAGTCGATGGACCGCTACTTTAAGGTCGATTCATTGCATATCTTTTGGATCCTATTCATATATTTTAAAGTCCAGGTGAACACGTCTAGGCTTCTTTCCATCAATTTTTTGATTCTTTCCTTATCCGATCGACTTAAAGATGTGCCAATTGTTAACTTCTTTCGTCCTTGTGCAAAGGTCACCTCCTGTACTGACTCGGTTGGCTGGAGAACACTGGGATACTCTCTAAAATCATCTATTTCCTGAGCTAAAGTGTTTGGTTGAGATTCTTCTTGCTCCATCTTTAATTTCTTTTGGATTTTCTTTTTTCCCTTCATAGCTATCGCAAAACACTATCTAGATGCAACTTGATCTCCCTGAATAACTGCTACTATTCCATCCTTAACATATTTGATACATTGGTGAAATGTAGATGCCATGGATCCCATTGTAATTAGTCTGGTCACCCGAAGATCGCATTGTATAGGGATGGGGAGTCTATTACCAGGAACTCTATGGATTTAGTGAATCCATTTTCTTCTTTATTTGCTATGACCGATTACGTGATCTTTCTCTTGCGGAGTTGAGATCACCATTAAACCCTACCATAACGGTCTGGGTTGATCTGATATCTAAGCTTGGTACTCCCATCTTCTCTAACGTGTTTACAAAGATAATATTAGTAGAACTGCCCATGTCAATTAAGATCCTCTTTATTTTAAAGCTTGTGATCCAAAGAGTTATGACTAACTCATCTTCATGTTAGTGCACAATTCCTTTGCAGTCCTCATCGTTGAACGAGATAACTGGGCCTAGTTTTGTAGTTATCAACATCATTTCTCCATAACTCCATTGTAGTACTACTTCACGGATTGTTCTCTTCCGCTCACAATTGGATTTTTCGGTGACTGGCCCAGTGGCATTTATAATGTAGATAACTTCTCGAGTGTTGCTGGGGCCTTTGTCTTTAGGCTCTTTATCTTGGTTTTCCCCTTGATTCTCACTATTAGACCTCTTCTTTTCCCTTGTCTACTCCTGCAAATAGCCACGTAGCTAGCCTATGTCAATCTGTCATTTAATCAATTTTTTGAGATCCTAGTAGTTATCTGTGTCATGGCCATGATCCTTGTGGAATTCGTAGTACTTTTCCTTGATCTTCCTGTTAGATTTTGTATGGATTTTGGGTGGCCATTGAACTATCTCGGACAAATGATATTTTATGTAGAATTCTTGAGATCGGCATCTGTAGTCTTGGTAGGTTTGGTTCCTGGCAAGCTTCATGTGGCCTAATGAGCTATCCAAGAAGGGGTAAATTGAGTAGTAATAAAAATTATCAAATAATAACACTTCAAAAATCAAATAATTAATTTTATCCTGAATTAATCATTATCTTTATAGCAACGGATATGTGTTATCAACTAGGAGCATACCTAAACAACATAATATAAATAATGTAAAATAGCAGTACACCAAAATTTATATTGGTTCACCAAGTTACTCTTGGCTAATCCAGTCCCCCTAAGCTCAACAAAGAGTCGCACTCACTAATCACTATGATCCCATTAACCAGGTAGGAACCAAACCCTTACAAATGATTCTTTTCGCAGGCTCAGAATCAACCATTACAATTCTTTTTCACGGGCTAAGGAATAACCCTATCTTTTTCCCAAGCTAAAGATTAACCAAATTCTTTTATACTTAGGCTAAGAATTAAACCTCACACAAAAATACTCCAAGTATTCTTTTACCTGGTAAGAATTGAACCATTACAAATTCACTCAAAAATAATTCTAGTCAATAAGAATTACCCCAAATCTTTTTGTACTCTAGGTAAATATCAAAACCTTAATCTCTTTACTAAAAGAGATTGAAACCCAAGGCTACCCCTGATTAGACACTCCCAATAGTATCTAATCTGACACACAACTCACCAATTATAAAATTGATAAGCCTTTTCCCACTCGAAGTTTCTAACACTCCAAATTAATTTGAACTCAATTAATGTCCCTATACTAGCGATAGAATTAAGTGAGGATTTCAAAATCTAACTTTAAATAAAAATGGGTAGCACACAATTTAACACGTAATCAGACTTTCATAAGAAATCGTTTCAAAATAATTTTCAAGCAATTTAAAGTTCATGAAAATGATTTCAAATATCAAAATTCCAAGTATTAAATAATAATATCACACAACAAATAATAGCAAAAACTTAGAACGATCTCACCAGGAATCTACCGAATAAAGTATAAATAGTAATGACACTTCCAAATTGGTAGTAGCAATAATCCACAACAAAGTTTCTTAAGAAGAGACCTCACAATACTCTCAGTATAAAATCAGAATGATCACTCTTGGAAATCTCAAGAGGGGAATAGCTCTTGAAATAAGATTGATTAAGATTTTTAAGTATTTAAAAGGCAGGTTTATTTATAGGGAATTAGAACAAGTCCTCCAACAGTTAGTCCCATATATCATGATAAATAATTACAATAATAGACCCATTATATCATTATGACTTAATCCTGGTATAATTTACTTAATTAAAACTTTTAAAATGTTCAATCAAGTCCCTCAAACATTTTCTCAAACTCAATTAGATAGGATAGAAAGAATTATATGACCCAAATTGAGGAATAATCAAAATACATGAAGCATATCTATAGGGATAACAAAATATCAACCATATATCTTAAATTCCATTAGATCCCTAAGATATCTCTCGTATCCTAACCATAAAACCGCTACTTTTTGGATTAAAACCATGAAATTCTCTAATCTTAAAACCTACCATCGGTTGACCGACCATAACCCACTAGTCGACCGCTCGATTCAAGATGTACCCTAAGCCAAAACTTCTTGCCTATAGGTCAACCTCCGATCCTTCGTCTGTCGACCGAACGATCCAGAGAGTTTCTCAAGTCGACCTTTCCATCTTTGTTTATCGACCTAACGATTTAGAGAGTTCATCTAATTGCCATAGGTCGGCCTCTTCATCGACTCAATGATTCAGAGAGTTCATATATTTTCCATAGGTCGACAGATCATACACCACAAGTCAACCTATCGATTCAAAGATTGCACAATTCTAGCACCTTTGCATCGGTTGACCGATCAATTTAGGCAGGTCAACCGATCCTGTTGTACTTAATCTTTAATTCATTTTTAATTCAATTTATTCGATGTTTTTGCTCCTTTAACTGATTTAGTTTCTCTGTTAACTCCTTCAATCAATTTTTTAATTTCTAATCTTTCTTAAATCAATATTTCTTCTTCAATTCCACATAGGAACAAATATGTTTAACTAATTAGGATCCTATCAAAAACACACATAATCATAAAAATATTTTTGTATCATGTGTGATCCTAATCGGAATACATTAAAAGTAAAAATTAACCTGAGTCATTGTTCCCTAGATTTTTCAAAGTCTTCGGTCTCTTAATATCCATCATCTTTGTCAGTCTCTTTAGCATCCATTTAGCATCCAACACAACTTCTTCATGATAATATCTTTAATGGAACTTATAAACTGAAATACTTAACAAATCTGTTACTTCCACAAAAAATATCAACATTTAATTGTTCATCAAAATCTTAAGATCAATAATCTCCACTTTTTTTATGATAACAATTTACTTTGATGTTTTTGTCAAAATTATATGTAACCAAACTCCCCCTAAATCCGGGGATAGGTTTTTAACTTATTAAATCACAATCATGAAGAATTATTTAAAAAATACATATGATATTTGATAGGTGTAATTTACCTATCCATTTCCAAACCGAACTTGTTAGTTTTTGAGTGTTACTATAGCATTTTAAAATGTTTTAATATGTTTTTATTTATCTTTATATAAACCAGGTGTATGGGGTGAAAAGAAATGAAAACAGATCATAAACAATAAAATCGGATCAAAAACGGTTAGAAAACAAGCATAAGGGCAAAATTCAGACTAGCAGCCTACCGTCGCGGCGTCCAGACCACCGTCGCGGCGATTAATATGCAGAGAAGGTCTTTTCTTGCTAAAAGCCCACCGCCGAGGTGGTGAAACAACATAAAGGTCTCTACTCTCACCGCCGAGGCCGTGATCAAACCGACTTAACTACCACCACGGCGGTCACTCTACACACACTTTAGATATTTTTTAGCCCTATATCTTCCTCCTCTCCTCTATTTTGTCCATTAGAGAGCTCCTAGGGTTAGAAAAGGGTTGATAGGTTTTTGGGGAATGCTCCACCAAATCTGAAGGAGAAGAACACGTTGTGAAGAAGGGGAAGCAATCTCGGAATGGTTTTAGCTCCAAATCTTTGAACTACAGCTAGTTTCTATCATTTATTTCTTCATTTCTTAATGTCGGATTATGGTTTGAGTATGTTTAGCCCATTTATTATTGTATATATGGTTATGGCCATTAGCTAAATGGATATTATCTAGAGATTACTATAATTTATGAATATGTGGTTTTGAAATTGGTGTTACGTTAATGGTTATTCTTTGCTATTCAATTGTGTTTTCCGTGCTTGTATTTCCATTATATGTTTGTTTAGGTATATTGAGAAATCGAGGTTTGACACTCGGGAGAGGTAACCTCAAATTCGAACTAGGTAAACACAACGCGATGATCTGATAACCCGAGAGGGAGTTAGAAAGTGTGCAATCAATAATGTTGGGGCAAGACTCATGTGACTATGTGTTCAAAAAAATGCTAGAGGGGGACTTCAGCATTAACATGAAGTCATATATTCACTCGCTTTACACTCAAGAGAGGGAGTGAGCGAGTTTTTGGCACAGAGATTGTCGAATAGGTCAAATATCGTTATTGATAACTAAACGAGATCAAACTTGTATTTGTAAACAAAGTTAGTCCCTAGATAATTCATTCCCTTAAACGTCTCAAAATAGTAATATAATTTAATTAGATAAATTAGTATTTTAGTATTAGAATATTTTTAATTATAAAAACTATATTTTTATCGCCAAAATAAAATTAGGTTATTATAATTACGGTACTCGACAATATTCTCAACCAATCCCTATGGAAACGAGAACCCTTACTTTTCTCACTCTACTAAAACTTGACTCATACACTTGCGGTGAAAGTGGCGACGTAATATTCCCCCACCATGTTTTTGGCACCGTTCTCGGGAATTAGTTTTTAGATTGTTGTTGATATTGTGAGTAAATAACTTGATTTTAATTTACTCATTTATTTTGTTTATAATTTTTTGTTTGTAGTTTTGTTTTTTATTTCTTATGCAGGGTACTTGAAGATTCTAGATCAACAAGTATTAATGTATTTCTTTCAACAAGATTCTGAGCCATTTTATTGTGCTTGGGATCGTTACAACGAGCTGTTATTTCGGTTTCCAAATCAAGGGTTCTCGAGGGAGTGTCAGCTTCTGAATTTCCTCGACAACTTATAATCCGCAACTAGAACATAGGTAGAAGGAAGAAATAGTACCTTATCTTTCTACGACCTAACCACAGACGAAGCCCTTTAGTCGTTGGAGGAAATTGCGGCCCTTGATTATGAGAGTCAGAATCATTCACCAAAGCTTGGGGGATTATTCCAACACTACAACGCCATGGATTGACACTTTGGTTCAAGATGAGGAGTCATCCCCTACCTTAGAAAACGTGTTCTCTACAATTATCGGGAAAACTCAAAGATTCTGGATGGAGACGAATGGCCAATGAACTTGCACAAGGATCGTCTTGATTTTATTGAGACATTCTGCGCCGACATTGATGCGACCATAACATCTCTGCAGATGCAAATCGGTCATATTATCTACTTTGTTGATGCTGAGTCAGAAGCGATGGCATTGAGAAACGAGCATGGCACATCTGAATGTGAAAGCCACTGTAAAAAACCGAATACGAGCTGGAGGATCTTGGGAGAATTCATTGATGAAAATTCGAATGAAGAAAGAACCCAAGTGTGGAATGGCAATGAATATTTACATATTAATCATTTTGAGTATTCACCTTTTGAATTCCAGTTGCTGACGCCGCACTCGATCCAAGATGATCGCATCTACGAGGATCCGATGTGACTCACCTATCCTAACTTGTTTCCAGCTCAGTATGTTCAAGATCCCCAAGCACAAAATCCGGAGCTAAGTCGAGTTGAAAGATCGATTCATTCAATGCCATATCTCGCTAGTCTTGAGGGTGTTCAAAATCAAGACCCGTATGTTGTGTTGTACGACACGTACTACGGGCAGAAACTATTCTTTGACCAGCCGTTCTCCGTGTCGGGCCAAGGATAATAAACCACGCGCTTCTTGGGAGGTAACCCAAGGCAAATTAAGTTAAATCCGTCACAGCCGACTTAATTCGGAGGCGAGATTCTCTTACCTCCCAGGTACGTGTTCTAAACCCCCGTCTTCAATATCATGCTTTATGCTTTCATTGGAATCGTTGATGGGTCGTTGAGGACACTAACTATTTTAAGTTTGGTAGTGATGAGTAGGACGTTAGTATGTTTTACTATTTTACCGTATTGTATGTTTGTTTAGTGTAGAATGTTTTTGTGTTGTTGTTGTTGCATGCTGAGTTTTACGTTTATCTGGGTCGTTACCTAATGATGATATTACCCCCTGGTTGTTTTTTGAGGTCAAGGGTAATACCCATGCATGTGTGTTCTGTGTGCGTGACAATGCGTTTTGGTGAAAGTTATTGTAGATCCTAATTTGCATGAGCACATAGACTCACAGCATTTCTATTCAATTGATTTGAGGCCGATTATCGATTAGCCAAACTCATGACAATTCAAGGATTCTAGAACCCGATTGAGGGGAAGCTTGAGGCGAAATATTAGGCGAGGTAGTTCAAGAGATATGATTTAGGCATTCATTTTGTCGCTTGAGCCTTTTAAACTTACCTTGTTATATGTTTATCCCTCGTTATCCTGTCAAAGCATAAATTCCATTTCAACTGAACACATAAACAAATACCATGGCCAATTGATTTTTTTCCAAACCTATATCGCTGAATTAAAGGCACTATTTAAGTAAATCAAGTTAGCACTCATATATACTACTTGAAGTGAGCGGTTTGGTTTTAGGGCAAACTTCTGATTGGTTCAGAATTCGAGTACTCACTTGTCTCTTTTCTTTCATTTTAACCACACCGTGAAATTGTAATAATCAAATAAGTTTGGGGGTGAGGTTCTTTGAAAAAAAAAAAACATATTTAAATATTGTTAAATTTCGTTTCTTTTGACAAGTGAGTACGTCGGTCTTAAATGTATGTTTTGAATTGTTTCCAATTTATCTATGGGGGTTCAAGAGTGAGTGTGCTAAGTGTTGAGCCTTGGGTAACGTTAAGTTAACGACGTTAACCCGTTTTCTATTTTGATATACCCTTGGCCAAATGTTCCACAACCGAACCAAGTCCTTTTGATCTTTATAAACTACTCAGCCTACATTAGTGGAGAATGAAACCCAATCAGGCATATGGATATCCTAGTCCTTTATGGTCTAAGTCATGAGTTTCGTTGGTTGATAATCCAATCCGGTCTTGGATAGCTATATTATTGAGTCTCGCATACACACGTTGACAGGATCTAGAATGGCGTTTAGCATTATTGAATGTCAAAATTCTAGAACACCACATGGTGCATTTTACCGCCTGAACTCGATATGACTAGGGGTTGTTGAGGGGAAAATGACTTGGCCGATAGAAGAATTCAAAATTCGCATATCGTAATGTTTAGATGGTTGGTGTTTAGGTTGTTAATGTTATTTAATTTAGTTGTGTTTTTTATTTTAGTGTGAGTGTTTTACTCAAGAACTAGCAAAATTCCAAGTTTGGGGGTATTTGATAGGTGTAATTTACCTAGCTATCTCCAAACCGAACTTATTAGTTCTTGAATATTACTATAGTATTTTAATACGTTTTAATATGTTTTTATTTGTTTTTGTGTAAATCAAGTGTCTGGGGTGATAAGGGATAAAATAGATCATAAACGATCAAATCAAATCAAGAACAGTGAAAGAATAGTGGGAAAACAAGCATAAGAGCAAAATTCAGACCAGTGCAGAGATAGCCTTTTTTTGCTGAAAGCCCACCGTCAAGGCAGTGAAACAACAGAGAGGTCTTTGCTCCCACCGCTAAGTCCATGATCAAACTGACTTAACCACCACTGCAGCGGTCACTCTATACACTTTAGATATTTTTTAGCCCTATATCTTCCTCTTCTCCTCTATTTAGGCCATTAGAGAGCTCCTAAGGTTAGAAGAGGGTTGAGAGGTTTTTAGAAAATGCTCCACCAAATCTGAAGGAGAAGAACACGTGGTGAAGAAAGAGAAACGATCTTGGAACGTTTTTAACGCCAAATATTAGGACTACGGCTAGTTTCTCTCGTTTCTTTCTTTATTTCCTAACTTCAGATTATGGTTTGAGCATGTTTAGCTCGTTCATCATTATATATACGGTTATGGCCATTAACTAAATGGATATTGTCATATGTGGTTTTGAAATCGGTGTTTCGTTAATGGTTATTCTTCTCTATTCGATTGTGTTTGCCGTGCTTGTATTTCCATTATATACTTATTTAGGTATACTGAGAAATCGGAGTTTGACACTCGGGAGAGATAACTTCGAATTCGGACTAGGGTAAACACAATGCGACGATCTCATAACTCAGGAAGGAGTTAGAAAGTCTGCAATCAATGAAGTTGGGGTAAGACTCATGTCCCTATGTGTTCTAAAAAATGATCGAGGAGGACTTCGATATTAACGCAAAGTCACATATTCACTTGCTTTACACTCGGGATAGAGAGTGAGAGAGTTTTCGACACAGAGATTGTTGAATAGGTCGAATACCGTTATTGATAACTAAACAAGATCAAACACGTATTTGTAAACGAAGTTAATCCCTAGATAATCAATTTCCTTAAATGTCTCAAAACAGTAATATAGTTTAATTAGATAGACTAGTATTTTAGTATTAGTATATTTTAATTATAAAAACTACATTTTTATCGCCTAAATAAAATTAGGTTATGATAATTACGGTACTCGACAATATTCTCAACCAATCCCTGTGCAAACAATAACCCTTACTCTTCCCACTCTACTAAAACTTGACCCGTACACTTATGGTGAAAATGGCGACATAATAGTCCGCCACCAATATTCAACAAAGCACAAAATCATCTCAATAATAGATAATTCATAAACTCCCCTTGCATAAATGCAAACTAATTTATAGCACAGCTATGGTCTCCCCCTTTGTCATCTCAAAAAGTGGGGAAAGGGAACCACGAATCACAACTACTCTAGGTAAACAACATAATATATACTTGAAAGATTAAATCATGATATATGACCTTTTTAAAAGCCCATTATTTTAAAAGATAACTCAACTCACAAAGCTCAAAATAAAATCATTTTTCAAAATAATTCCATGTGGATCATCATTAGATATAAGTATTTAACTAAGTAGATCATGTCTAGCTATTCCATCAAAATCCATACTATTAGATAAGTTTCACCAAAAACCTAGGTTAGCTATCACAGACCAAAATGCTAATGTGGGACTTGTCCAATTAACACATCCATAATGAGAATAGAAGATAAAATCTAATAAAGACCATGTCCAGTAAACTAGTAATATAGTTGTAAAACCTAAGTTGTAGGACGTACGTCATAAATAGTCGCATTATAGAATAATAGAGAATTTTAGGGTAAAACTTTTATTGATAAAAACTCAAATCAAAGGTTGGGGGTCAAATTGGGAATTTAGGAACACAAAAAATTTAAACTTGAGATTTGGATTGGCAATTAGGAATCAAAAGTAAAAATGTTAAGGGCAAAATTATAAATGTTGGAACTTTTAAAGCTTAAACTACCCGAAATAAGGATCCTAAAGAAAATGAAGGGAGGAAAGTGTAATTTAAGTTTTTTTTTTATACATGTCTATAGACTCACTCAGTAAACCAACAGGCGATCCACCGGCCAAGGAAGGGCGATCGAGGGGCGACGCGGTGAGCGTAGAATTGGTTTAACCACTAATATCATGCAATAAAAACCCTCCTACATGCAAAGAAGGGAAAAAATCGGAGGAAAAAACTCGAAAATTCTAGAGAGAGAGAGAACCGGAACGGAAGGGGGTCATCAATTTTTCTTGAATCGACACTCCTCCGGCAGTGTGGTCGTGGCTGATAAGGGCGAGCGTGGTCGTAAACAGTTCCAGGAGAGGGTGGTCTGGCCGGTGGCGTGGCTCGTCAACGGAGGGATAGTGCACGTTTTTAGCATTGTCGGTGAGCAGGAGTTGCGAATCACCGTCTAACCATCTCCGATCGTTGGGCTGGTGAGTATTTATGTGGTTTCCCTCTAATTAGTTGATAGGTGTGTGCATGCGTGAGCGTGACAAGCTGGGTCGGTAAAATCCGACGGTGGGGATTGCGCTGGGGTTTTCCTTCTTCCAGCAGTATGAGAATTTTGTGTGTGTGTGTTTGGATTTTTTAGTTAAGGTGTGCGTGCGCGTGTGTGTGTGAATGTGTATTGCTTCGACGAAGACCAAACAACGAAAAAAAAAAACGAGACGGAGAGAGAGAGAGAGAGGGCAATCAACGGCAGTGGCGGTGGAGTGAGTTGGTTGCGGCTGCGGTGTGCCGCTGTGTGTGTATGCCGCCGTCGCCAGGAGTCGTCGGCCCCGTGACGAGCCGATGGCACTGACATTCATGTATGGCTGCATGCATGGGGGTGTTGTGGGTGTCGCAGCCGGCGAAGGTGGGTAAATAGGGGCCTGCTGGGTGTACTGGTGAGCCGGTGGGGTGGCCGGAGGGTGGTGTCTGATGGACGTCGTGGGTGGTGCAGGGTTGACAGGCGAATCGGCAAGGAGGGGGAAGCCATCGGCGATCAGCAACGGAAGAGAGAGAGAGACCGGCCGGCAGGGCTAAGAAGAACCAAAAAAAAAAAAAAAAAAAGGGGGGGGGGGGGGAAATTGCACAACTAACCCCAACAAAAGGGAAAAATTCCAATTCAAATGAAAATCCTTTTCGAGGCCCGTAAATAACTCGGAAAGGATCTCGTTTGCCCGTTAAATCTATTCTAGTTTTGTTAAAATTCAATCTTAGCCTAAAATCTTTGTAGCCGGAGTAATAAATTGGGATTGTTCATATTACGGGATTTCTTATATAATAAATAATGGAACAAAATTATTAGAATAATAACAAATCTCATAGATAAAATGTGGGGAATGGAAAATGCGGAACTTAGGGCCTACCTTACATGACTAGGTGATTTTACATGAAATATTAACTTAGACCCTAACATTTCTAGGTTCGCAGATGCCAACACCTCGGTAAGCTTTGGACAGTGAGGTTTTTGTAGTGCCAGAAACGAGGTGAGTGTATTGTGTTCTCACCAAATTATTTGCATATATATATATATACATGATGAAAACTGGTTGTATTTAAATTCGAAGCTTTTAGAAAAATTATGTGGAGATTAGACGATATTATTGAGTGATATTGATCCGCTTCGACGGAGTGATGTTTATCCGCTTTGGCGGAGTGATGTTATCCACTTCGGCGGAGTGATGTTTATCTGCTTTGGTAAAGTGATGTTCGACGTTTGTACTGCGCAGTGATTATCCGCTTCGGCAGAGTGATGGGTGTTCGTAGGAAGAAATATCCTACGGATAGTACGGTACCGTTGCAAACTCCCGATCGTGAGGTTAAAATGATCACCATGGCTAGCCAGTGTGTGTTATAGTGGAGTGGTGGTTTGGGGTGTGATGTTTTGTTTATATTGGATAATTTATTATGTATGTCAGGCAATTGGTATGATATTTTTACTGGATGGTTTTAAAAATGGAACTTATATATATTACTTCATTTTTACTGCATATATGGCGCTTATGCTGAATCCATGTGTAAATGTTGTTTTATCTAGAAGGTATTATTATTAAATAAGAATAATTTTATTAAGAAGGCAGTACACTCGCAGGTGAAATGGCTAGGAGTTGGTCCCCTACTGGCACGGGGTAGAGTCCGTCGATGGTATAGCAATGAAAAATTTCGAGAAGTGCTGCCTGAGGCGAACCTAGGAGAGGTTCATCATTTTATTTTATTTTCCTTTCGTTGTTATTAAAAAGAAATATCAAGAACGAGTGTGTCCCTAGGTAGGGAAGATGTTTATGACCTGTATTTTGATGGTTGTATAATTATGAATGGCTACCGTCGCTTTCTAGTTGGTTTGTCGCCTGGGTAATGTCGTGTCGACGTCACGCTGGCCCCACAGGTGACGGGTGTCCGGGGTGGGGTGTGACAATTCTGGTATCATAGCCCAAGTTATAGGTTCTGTAGACTCATCAGTTATCGTGCCATAGGGGATCATGAGATGGGAAACGTGCCAGTCGTCTAGACAGTAGGGGACTCTAGGATAAGGTGTTAGTGGGTGTTTTTAATACTCGCGTAATAGTTAATTAACGTATATTAATTACCAGCACATTTTTCTAGTTGACCTAGCTGGTCGTTGAATTGAATTTTATGACTAATAACAGGTATGGAAGGGGAAGGTGAAACCTCTGGGACTTTGGGACCCCAAAGGCGGGCGGAATCCCCGAGGCAAGTGGAGCCTCAAGAACAAAGAGTTGGGGAGCAGAAAAGTTTGCAAATTGTGGAATCCCACACGCAGAGTGATAGGTTGCAAGGAAGCTTAGATGCGGTCGAAAGAATTTTGCAGGCGGCTGCCCAGCTAACGGAGCAGCAAGCGAGGATTATGGAAAGTCAAAGGGCCCAAAGTGATACCGCCACATCTCAGGCAGTACGATTGAAGAGGTTCAAGGAGTTTGACCCTACGACTTTTACCGGGATGGCGGGTCCAACTGATGCGGAGAATTGGATCAAAGGCGTGGGGCACGTATTCGAGGCGATGGCGATTGTCGACGATAGTCGAGTTCCCCTTACCACTTTCCAATTGAGGGAGGAAGTTGAGCATTGGTGGGAAGAAATGAAAAGGCTGATTATTGGTTCTGGGGAAGAGCTCACATTGGACCATTTCGTCACCGTGTTTAATGAGAAGTATTTTCCCGAGTCTTATCGATTCCAGATGGAGGAGGAATTTATAGTTCTGAATCGGGAAAAGATGACTGTTCAGCAGTACGAAGTCAAATTCGAAACTTTATCCTGTTTTGCCCCTAATCTAGTAAAAACAGAGGAGGGAAAATGCATACGTTTCCAGAAGGGACTTCAGCTAGAGATCCGTTCCAGGCTGACAAGCAAGCAAATTAAGAATTATGCAGAGTTGGTGAATACGGCAAAGCAAGTTGAGAGGGATGTGCAGGAAGCCGCCGAGAGTCGAGAGCAGTACAAGAAAAGCAGATTTGAGTCACCTAGCAGATTTTCGGGTGGCACTTCACGGGGGACGGTATTTCAACCGCCAATTGCTCGGGCCGCATCATTTGGCCAATCCGCCAGGAACTGTGGTTCCCGGCCATCATACCCTAGGCAACAACAAAGTGCATTGGAAGCTAGTGTTGGTCCGTATAGGCAAGAAAGGAATCAACCGACGAGTCGGACTAGGAGAGATAAATGTTACCACTGTGGAGCTACAGGTCACTTTGCCAGAGACTGTCCTGTGGGAGTCCCGATATGTTTCCACTGTCATATGCCAGGTCATAAATTTACAAATTGTCTTAAACTTACTTCTACATCCGTACCTCCAACGAGCAGTATGGGCAATACGGGTTCTAGTAACGCCCAGGGGCTTGGTAGAGGATCATCGAGTAGACCTCCAACGCGAGGCCGGGTTTTTGCTACTACTCGACAAGATGCTCAGGCAATTCCCGAGGTGGTCACAGGTATCATATCTTTATATGCTAAAAATGCTCGCGTACTTATTGATCCCGGTTCTACGCATTCTTTTGTTTCGGCAACCTTTATGATGCAAGTAGGCAGATTTCCCATTTCTTTATCATACCATATTGTTATTTCTACTCCAGTAGGTGAGTCGGTATGGATCGATAGGGTGTATAAGGATAGTCCACTTCGATTTGGTGATAGAGAGTTATTGGCATATCTATTACCCCTGAGTATTCACGATTTCGATATAATACTGGATATGGATTTGTTATCTGGATATCATGCCACGGTGGACTGTTTCAAGAAGGAAGTGATATTTCGAATCTCAGGCGAGCCAGAGTTTATATTTGTTGGAGACAGAATTATCACTCTTGTCAGTTTAATTTCAGTATTGGAAGCTAGAAAATTATTAAAAAAAGGCTGTCAGGGATACCTTACGCACGTAATTGACACCAGTCAGAAAGAAACTCCGGTGGCAGATATTCCTGTAGTCCGAGATTTTTCTGACATATTCCGAGAAGAATTGTCAGGGTTGCCCGTTGATAGGAAAATGGAATTCACGATCGAGTTACTTCCAGGCACTACCCCTATATCGATTCCACATTATCGTATGGCACCTACTGAGTTGAAAGAGTTGAAGGTGCAGTTGTAAGATTTATTAGACCGTGGGTTCATCAGGCCCAGTGTTTTCCCATGGGGTGCCCCAGTGCTATTCGTAAAGAAGAAGGATGGCACGTTGAGAATATGTATTGATTATCGGCAGCTGAATAGGGTGACGGTTCGTAATAAATATCCGTTGCCAATGATTGATGACTTGTTTGACCAACTCCAGAAAGCTAAAGTATTCTCCAAGATAGATCTTCGATCGGGGTATCACCAACTGAAAGTCAGGGAAAGTGATGTAGCAAAAACAGCATTTCGTACGAGATACGGACACTATGAATTCCTGGTTATGCCCTTTGGATTGACAAATGCCCCTGCGGCTTTCAATGATTTGATGAACCGTATCTTTTAACCTTATCTAGACCAATTCCTTATAGTGTTCATTGATGACATTTTGGGTTATTCACAAAGTGAAGAAGAGCATACGAAGCATCTCCGGATTGTATTGTAAACATTGTGGGAGAAGCGGTTGTATGTGAAACTTAGTAAATGTGAATTTTGGTTAGATCATGTGGTATTCTTGGGTCATGTCATTTCAGGAGATAGTATTCAGGTAGACCCGAAGAAAGTTGAAGCTGTCGTTCAGTGGGAAAGATCGAAAAATATGACTGAAGTTCAAAAAATTTTAGGGTTGGCGGGTTACTATCGACAATTTGTGCAAGGATTTTCCGTGATAGCTACCCCGTTGACCCGATTGACTCGCAAGGAATCCAAATTTGAGTGGACCGATAAATGTGAGCAGAGTTTCCAGGAATTGAAGAGTAGGTTAATATCGGCACCAATATTGTCCCTCCCATCCGAAGGAGGTGGTTTCGTGATTTATAGTGACGCATCGCGCCGAGAGCTGGGATGTGTTCTGATGCAGCATGGTCATGTGATTGCATATGCATCGCGGCAGTTGAAGAACCATGAGCGTAATTACCCGACGCATGATTTAGAGTTGGTTGTGATTGTGTTCGCCCTGAAGATTTGGAGGCACTACCTGTATAGCGAGACATGTGAAATATTCACTGACCATCAGAGTTTGAAGTACTTTTTTACTCAGAAGGAATTAAATCTGAGGCAGAGACCTTGGATGGAGTTGATTAAGGACTATGATTTCACTATCCATTACCATCCAGGAAAGGCTAATGTTGTAGCAGATGCTTTAAGTCGAAAATCGGCAAGCTCGGTCGCACACCTCCGTGTCGCCCATGCTAACCTGTATGCAGAATTGAGATCGTTGCGAGTTCAGTTAGAGGTTGGTCAGACAGCACTATTGCTTGCAACCTTGACTTTGAGACCGACGTTGGTTGACCGTGTTATTGAAGCTCAAAAGTCAGACATTCAATTGAAGAGGATTCGGGATGAAGTAAAAAATAGTCACCGAACTGATCATCATATCAGGGAGGGGGACGAAGTTTTGATGTGTGGAAATAGGTTGTGTGTGCCTAACGATGCCAATTTGAAAAAAGATATCTGAGAAGAGGCGCATAGCTCCGCATACGCAATGCATCCGGGGAGAACTAAAATGTATCGGGACTTGCGTGAGCGTTATTGGTGGACTGGAATGAAATGGGAGATCGCAGAATTTGTGGCCAGGTGACTTGTGTACCAACAAGTAAAGATCGAGTATCAGCGTCCAGGTGGGTTGCTACAACTCCTACCTATTCCAGAGTGGAAGTGGGAGCATATCACGATGGATTTTGTTTTGGGATTACCCTGTACTCAAAAGGGGTATAATTCCATCTGGGTGATCGTTGATAGGCTTACCAAGTCCACTCATTTTCTAGTCGTAAAGACGATATTTTCTCTTGAAAAGTATGCCCAACTGTATATCGATGAGATTGTTAGATTGTATGGCGCACCGGTTTCTATAGTGTCGGATAGAGATTCCAGATTTACTTCGAGATTGGGGCCAAGTCTCCAAACTACTTTAGGTACCAAGCTGAATTTTAGCACCGCTTTCCATCCTCAGACAGACGGCCAGTCAAAGCGTATGATTTAGACGTTGGAAGATATGTTGAGGGGATGTGTTCTGGAATTTCCTAGAAGCTGGGACGATCACTTGCCGTTGATGGAATTTGCTTACAACAACAGCTACCACTCGGCAATTGAGATGGCTCCGTATGAGGCATTGTACGATAGGAGATGTAGAACCCCCGTTTGTTGGACTGAGGTAGGTGAACGTAAGTTGTTGATGTCGGACATAGCCCAACTGACAACAAAAAAAGTAGAGGTGATTTGAGAAAAGTTGAAAATCGCTCAGAGTGGGCAGAAGTGTTATGCAGACAAGCACCGGCGGGAGTTAGAGTTTGAGGTAGGGGATCATGTGTTCTTGCGTATTTCTCCGTGGAAAGACATAATGAGGTTTGGAAAGAAAAGGAAGTTGAGTCCAAGATACATCGAACCATATGAAATTCTAGAGCGGGTTAGCACGACAACGTATAGACTCGCGTTACCGCCAGAGTTATCTCGACTACACGATGTTTTCCATATATCGATGCTCCGAAAATATGTGCCAGACCCTTCTCATGTGTTGACTTCGCAGCCGATTGAATTAGAAGCTGATTTGTCCTACGTTGAGGAGTCGGTCCAAATCCTAAGCCGTAAAGATCAAGTGTTGCGAACGAGGACGATCCCGTTGGTCAAAGTATTGTGGCGCAGTCATGCGGTAGAAGAGGCAACATAGGAGCGAAAGGAAGAAATGAGGAACAAATACCCGCATTTGTTTGACTAAGGTAAAAAAAAAAAAAAAAAAAAAAAAAAAAAAAAAAAAAAAAAAAAAAAAAACGTTAATAAATAAATAAAATTTCAGGACGAAATTTCTCTTAGGAGGGAAAAGTTGTAAAACCTAAGTTATAGGACATACGTCATAAATAGTCGCATTATAGAATATTAGAGGATTTTAGGGTAAAACAATTTATTGATAAAAACTCAAATCAAAAGTTGGGGGTCAAATTGGGAATTTAGGAACACAAAAAATTTAAACTTGAGATTTGGATTGGCAATTAGGAATCAAAAGTAAAAATGTTAAGGGCAAAATTATAAATGTTGGAACTTTTAAAACTTAAACTACCTGAAATAAGGATCCTAAAGAAAATGAAGGGAGGAAAGTGTAATTTAAGTTTTTTTTATATATATCTATATACTCAGTCGGTAAACTGACGGGCGATCTACCGGCCAAGGAGGGGTGATCCAGGGGCGACGTGGCGAGCTCAGAATTGGTTTAACTACTAATATCATGCAATAAAAACCCTCCTACATGCAAAGAAAGGAGGAAATCGGAGGAAAAAACTCGAAAATTCTAGAGAGAGAGAGAACCGGAACGAAAGGGGGTCATCGGTTTTTCTTGAATCGACGCTCCTCCGGCAGCGTGGTCGTGGCTGATAAGGGCGTGCGTGGTCGTAAACAGTTCCAGGAGAGGGTGGTCCGGCTGGTGGCGTGGCTCGTCGACGGAGGGACAGTGCACGTTTTTAGCGTCGCCGATGAGTGGGAGTTGCAAATCGTCGTCCAACCATCTCCGATCGTCGGGCTGGTGAGTATTTATGTGGTTTCCCACTAATTAGTTGATAGGTGTGTGCATGCGTGAGCGTGACAAGCTGGGTCGATAAAATCCGACGGTGGGGATTGCGCTGGGGTTTTTCTTCTTCCGGCAGTATGAGAATTTTGTGTGTGTGTGTTCGGATTTTTCAATTAGGGTGTGCGTGCGTGTGTGTGTGTGTGTGTGAATCTGTGTTGCTTCGACGAAGACACAGCAACGAAAAAAAAAAAATGAGACGGAGAGAGAGAGAGAGAGGGCGATCAATAGCAGTGGTCGTGGAGTGAGTTGGTTATGGCTGTGGTGTGCCGCTGTGTGTGTACGCCGCCGTCAGCAGGAGTCGTTGGTCCCGTGATGAGCCGATGGCACCGACATGCATGTGTGGCTGCATGCATGGGGGGTGTTGTGGGTGTCGCATCTGGCAAAGGTGGGTGAACAGGGGCCTGCTGGGTGTGCAAGTAAGCCGGTGGGGTGGCCGGGGGGTGGTGTCTGATGGACATCGTGGGTGGTGCAGGGTTGACAGGCGAATCGGCAAGGAGGGAGAAGCCACCAGTGGTCGGCAACAGAAGAAAGAGAGAGAGAGAGAGAGAGAGAGAGAGACCAGCCGACGGGGCTAGGAAGAACCGAAAACAGAAAAAAAAAACAAAAAAAAAAAAAAAAAAGGGAAATTGCACAACTGACCCCACCAAAAGGGAAAAATTCCAATTCAAATGAAAATCCTTTTTGAGGCCCATAAATAACTCGGAAAGGATCTCGTTTGCTGTTAAATTTATTCTAGTTTTGTTAAAATTCAATCTTAGCCTAAAATCTTGGTAACCGGAGTAATAAATTGGGATCGTTCATATTACGGGATTTCTTATGTAATAAATAATGGAACAAAATTATTAGAATAATAACAAATCTCATAGATAAAATGTGGGGAATGGAAAATGTGGAACTTAGGGCATGCCTTACATGACTAGGTGATTTTACATGAAATATTAACTTAGACCCTATCATTTCTAGGTTCGCAGACGCCAACACCTCGGTAAGCTTTGGACAGTGAGGTTTTTGTAGCACCAGAAACAAGGTGAGTGTACTGTCTTCTCACCGAATTATATATATATATATATATATACATACATGATGAAAATTGGTTGTATTTATATTAGAAGCTTTTAGAAAAATTATGTGGTGATTAGACGATATTATTGAGTGATGTTGATCAGCTTTGGCGGAGTGATGTTTATCCGCTTCGGCGGAGTGATGTTTATCTGCTTTGGCGGAGTGATGTTATCCGCTTCGGCAGAGTGATGTTTATCTGCTTCGGTAGAGTGATGTTAGACGTTTGTACTGCGTAGTGATTATCCGCTTCGGCGGAGTGATAGGTGTTCGTAGGAAGGCATATCCTACGGATGGTACGGTACCGTTGCAAACTCCCGATCGTGAGGTTAAAACGATCACCATGGCTAGCCAGTGTGTTTTGTAGTGGAGTGGTGGTTTGGGGTGTGATGTTTTGTTTATATTGGATAATTTATTATGTATTTCAGGCGATTGGTATGATATTTATACCGGATGGTTTTAAAAATGGAACTTATATATATTACTTCATTTTTACTGCATATATAGCGCTTATGCTGAATCCATGTGTAAATGTTGTTTTATCTAGAAGGTATTATTGTTAAATAAGAATGATTTTATTAAGAAGGCAGTACACTCGTAGGTGAAATGGCTAGGAGTCGGTCCTCTACTGGCACAGGGTAGAGTCCATCGATGGTATAGCAAGGAAAAATTTCGGGAAGTGCTTCCTGAGGCGAACCTAGGAGAGGTTCATCATTTTTTTTTTTCCTTTCGTTGTTATTAAAAAGAAATATCAGGAACGGGTGTGTCCCTAGGTAGGGAAGATGTTTATGACCTTTATTTTGATGGTTGTATAATTATGAATGGCTACCGTCGCTTTCTAGTTGGTTTGTCGCCTAGGTAATGTCGTGTCGACGTCACACCGACCCCACAGGTAACGGGTGTCCAGGGTGGGGTGTGACAATAGTCCTATCGGACTGGTAGCTGGATGCTAAGGATACTGAACCATCGACTGAACATTCGAGCTTGAAGGCATCTGTTGATAATTTAACGTTGACAGTCCTGCTCCAGATGGCCCTGCCGCGGATAGTCCTCTAAAGGACTGTTTTGTTCCAAATATAGTCTGACCTATGAAATGTTGTTGAGCACTATACTGCTGTTGGTATGCATGATATGATGACTACATAAACTGGAACGTTTGTTCCAAATTTCTGTGATTTTCCCAAATACAGCTTCCATATGCGTATTCATTTGGACGATACTATTTTCTAGCCCAACCATCTGATGTTCCATCATTTTTGCATGTACACGAAGATCATCAACCTGTTCACAAAGCAAATCTGTCTTCTAATTCGAGCTCATTTCATTCTCATCATCTTCTTCTTCCTTAATCTGCACTCTTTATCTTCTCTCATTTCTCTTCTTCACCCATCTATTTCCTTGATACTCATATCCCATTAGAACAATATTTCCCACATTAATCCACCCCAGTGTCATTGTCATGAATTTTATTCATCAGGATCAATTTCCACTCCAAAATGGTCAAGCAACCTTAGGAGCGCATCAGCATAGGGCAAAACTCCGGAGGGTTTCTGAAGGTGATATTTCATGCGATCCATCGTGATATGAGCCAAATCTAACTTTATTCCTTCAACAATCTCATTCATCAAGTAAATAACAAAGTCATTAATATTTGCATGACTTCCCCCTCTAGGCACAATCGTATAGGTTATTACCAAATGAAGGAACTTGTGCTCAAGGGTTAACGATCCTACTTTATCACCATCCAAGTCAAATTTTTGTTCAATTTCCCTTATGTTAAAATTTAACAAAAGCCAGTGGGGAGTATTGAAAGGAAATACATCTCGTCTTGGTATCTCCAAAATATCACATAATAATCCCCTATTAAGCCGAAATTCTTTTCCTTTAACAAAAGATGTCATATAAACATCATTATATGTGAGAATACTGTAAAACATTCTTACCGACACCGACATCCATTCATTCTTTTGAGTAACAAACTTGGTCCACCCCAAACCTCTAAAATACTTCTCAATGTCAAGATTTTTCTACTTTAAACTGACAAATCTATAGGTTTGCAACCTACAACCTTTCGATTAACAAACTCCTCATTGTATCTAATTTCTTGCTCCTCTTTTTGAAAATAGGTATTATCATATTTAGATTTTTTAGCATGCTTCTTGATTTTAGGCATTTTTCTCATACATTCAAAATAAATCAACCAAAACAACCCAATAGATTTAGCCTAGACAGATAAGCAACTGAAGCCCTAGAAGATAGAGAGAATGCCAACCTTATCTCGAAGAAAAGGGTCTCCAAATCTTAGATCCAAGCAAAAAATCTTCAAATCCAAGCCAAATCGAACTAATTTCGTGAGGTTTAGGAGTAAACGGACTTGGGAGAGAAAGGGTTTTTGGAGAGAAAGGGTTTTAAAATCAAAATGGTGTAAAAAAAAATATGAGTTGGGTATTTAAATCCCATAACAACAGGTCGACCGCCCATTTAGGGTCAGTTGACTTACAGATGTAGCGCCTTTCACTCTTCCCAGGCTTGCTACTATCGATTGACCGACAATACACTATTGGTTGACTGACACTTCTCACCTCTTCGTCTTTTAGTGCATATAAACCCTAATTTGATCAACTTAGCTCAATTTGTACCTCTTATTTTGATCCACATATTTTATTAAAAATATTTTTCAATTACTCACATATTTAAACACACACACCCGCATATTACAAACATCTAAATTTCAAAATGTGCAGGCTCAGTCTCCCTACCAAAATTAATATACTTAAACTTTAAAACATTTGACAAACCTAGATCATCCTTGGGAGTAATTGGTGTGTGTTCCTATACACGCCAAGATTTTTACGTCCTCACGGTATATGACTATTTGCAAGTACATGAGGTTTAGTTTTAATATAGTAGATCTTTTAGGATCGGATATCGTTCCCACAGGGACGGGTTGAACAATTGAGTATCGCAATTTACATAGTCTCCTATTATCCAGACGGTTAAAGAATTGTTTTAAAATTAAACTAATTAAACTAAGCTAAACTACAATTAGTAGGTTAATCCTAACTAAGTTGATTAACTATGGATCAATTTCGTTCACTTAATACATGTTTGATTTCATTTTAGTTAACAATAACGGAGTTCAGGTATCCAACAATCTCGGTTCTTAAACTCCTCCGTCACCTCTTCCGAGTGTAAGACGGGAGAATACGTGACTTTGCGCCAACGCCGAAGTCCCCCTAAATGTCTTAACGACTCTAGGTCATGTGAGTCTTACCCCAATGTCATCGATTGCACACTAATTAATGCCCTCCCGGGTCATTAGGTCGTAACAATGTGTTTGCCCTAATCCGAATCCAGGGTTACCTCTACCGAGCGTCAAACCCTAGATTTTCAATTCCAACCCTAATACCTTAACAATCATATTGAATTTTTCATGAAATGATAAACACAATCGGATTTAAAAGTGAACAACCGTTAAAGAAACATGTATTTCATCAAACTAGTATTTACACAACTACACCGATCCCTAACTAATATTTAACTAATCTATCATGATCTTGGCCATTGGAACATTAAGCCAAGAAGGATTCATCATAATTCACTAGTAAAAAAATAAATTACAAATAGAGAAATAAAAAGAGAAAGATCAAATCTTAAAGTGGAGTAGTTTCCACTTTTGCCGAAGATCGATCCGCTAGTGTTTCCTCTTCCTGAATGATTAATCTCCTCCTTCGGCTCTTCAAAAATGGCCAAGGATCACCTTCTAAGGGTTAGGGATGTTCAACCATCCAAGTACTCTAATGGAAATGAGAGAAAAATGTTTTATAGGTGCAAGATTTCAAAATATCTGAAAATATTTATTTGCTGTGCAAAGGTCACCGCCGCGACGGTGGGACTTTTATGCTCAAAACTGCACTCTCTGCATTCTCACCACCGTGGCGGTGGATTCTTCGCCACGGCGGTGGCTTCTGTGATCTTGAAACCTCGTTTCTTCATCATTTCTTCACCATTTTTCCACCGTTTTCACTCGTTTGTCTCTTGTTTGCGTCTCTACACCTGAATTACATAAAAACTAATAAAAACACAATTAAATATATATAATTCACTCGAAAACTACCAAATTCGGCTTAGAAGTAGATAGGTATTTTACACCTATCAAATACCCCCAAACTTGGAATTTTGCTAGTCCTCGAGCAAAACACCCTAACACTAAATTAAACTAACTACCCTAAGTAACTTACAACTAATCTAAAAATGAAAAACTTGTAACACAAAAGAAGTAAATGCATGTAAGTATAAAGTTCAACCAAAGAAACCAATTTGTTCTTCCCCCAATATCCCAAAATCTAATCAAGTTCGGGAAATAACCCACACCAAGTGGTGTTCTAGAATTTCAACAATCAATATCAATAAAAACCATTCTAGATCCATTGAATGTGCGTGTGTGAGAACTCAAATGTATAATTACCCACATACCGAATTGGATTATGCAATTATTAAGTTTATAACGTATATTGTTTAAGAATTCAGGAAAACCATACGCTTGATTTGGGTCTACTATCCACTAATGTAGGCTCAGATATTCCCAAAGATCAATAGGACTTGGTTTGGCTTTAGAGAACGACCACGGGTATCACTGGAATTGAAAATAGATAATTGGTTTAATTGATTGATACTCGAGGTAAAATCGCTTGTTTCTATCCTCTCTCATAACATGACACTTTTAAAACACAATTCTGAATAGGAATTGAAGATCTTTGTATTCACTTGTCGAAAAAAAAAAATGAAAACTAAATTTTAATACTAGTTTTTTTTTTTTTTTTTTTTTTAACTTTCCTAAATGAATTCGAAATAAAACAGTTTTAGGAGTGTGCAAAAAGAAGTTTAGAGAAACACATCCTCAAAATTATTCGAATTTAATAAAATTTAGGAACAAGCAAATAAAGAAATGATAGAAACACACCCCCAAACTTAATTTAGGAGCGTGCAAAAAGAAATACGAAAGTGACAAGTGAATACACTAATACCGAATCAATAAAAATTCATCTGAAACCCGACCGCTCACTTGATTTCACTCAATTTGAAAATTAGGCTTAGTGACATTGGTTTAGGAAAAAATTAAACAAAAAGAGTATTTGAACGTTTTCAGAATTTATTATGTTATCGGCTTCGACAGGGGAAATAAGGAATGAAATTTTTTAGGTTAGCTACAACGGTTCAAGGGAAAAAAGGACGGCCTAAATCACGTATCCGGAATTACCTTACCTAGGATTTCGCCTCAAGTTTCCCCCTCAAAATGAATAATTGGCATCTAATTGTTCAGATTATTATACATTGAGTCCGAATGTCGTGCGATTTTTGAATCGATATAATTTTTACCCAATCGACATGTTAAGCACACAAAACACACATGGAAGGCATTACCCCCGACCTCAATATGCAATTAAGGGATAATTCTCATCATCGGGACTTGGCCCAAATGAACTCACTAACTACACATGCAAATACAACTTCATACATATACAATTCTAGACTAAATCTAATACTAACATACATTAATTAATATAACACCACACATACAAAAACAAAAATTAAACTAAACTAAACAAAAAAATTAAAAACTAAAACATATATTAAAACAATAAAATATATACATAAATATCCTTCTATACATCAAAAAAAATTCATTTTGTTCAAAAAAATAATGGTTCATCCTTCTTCTACAAAAACACAAAAATGGATTAACACTCCCCCAAACTTAAATGTGGCAGTGTCCACACTGCCTAGCAGCGAACCCAATAAACATATAGTATTCATGCAAACAAAATGGGTTGAACACATACCTAGGGAATAAGACGTAGAAGTCTCATTCCCTACTATCCACCTGAAGAGGGGTCATTACCACCACTATCACGTCGGAAAGGAAAAAGTGGTGGTTGCAAAAGGTGCAGCGGCACCTGCGGCACAGTCGAAAAAGTATGCATTTCAATGCCGAGGCCCTCGCAAATAAGTCGGTTGACTTGATCTTGATAGCGCCTGAATTGATACTGGTATGTCCATAGCTCGTGTTTCCCTATCCAAAGATTCTGGAGTTCTTGATAAACTCGCTCCCCATCAAATCTGGCCCGTCCTGGTGCCTCGGGAATTGGGGCCTCAGAAGGCCTTGCCTCATCTCCCGCATGCTCAACTTCTTCTTCTGCTCCTCTCTTGCCCTGGCCTTGAGCGATTGGCCCTAATCTTCTCTACTTTATACAAGTCCTAGTGAACTCATGCTTATGGTAATATGCTTCAGCCGCTTTCGAAACAAATTTAGTGGAATCAAAGTCAGGGGCTGACCCCGACCTTTCTCCACGTGCCCTTTTCGTAGCCACCTTCTTTGGCATGGTTCCTAGCAATTATATTCACAAACAAGACAAAACCAATCATATACGCACAATAAAAAACATCCCTGAAAATAATACTATCAAGAACAAGGTCAAATTTCAACACATATACACCCATTGCAATGATTTCAACAAAATACTAACAATTTAGCATACTTTCTTGGTTCACACACTTAACCAATCCATGTAAACATGTTCATTACCAAGAATCGAACCAAAATCCCAAAGAAATTTGAAATCGCGAAAATAGGGTTTAAGGGGTTAGGGCAAAACTTCAAAATCAAATGATTTTTAACATGATCATCCAAACAAACTAATAATTTCAACAACTAGACAAAATATAAGGTAAAAGAAACTTACATATTGAGAAATTACGGTCAAATCGAAGAGAAATGAAGAAATTGCACCTTTCGCTTCAAAAGCCCTAGTTTTTCGAAAATGGGGGTGGAAATCCAATTCTTTGAGGATGATTCGTGGTTGAAATCACGATTTGTGGGAATTGAAGGATGATTTAAAGAGTTTGAAATGGTTTGGAAGGATGAAAATATGGAGATTTTTGAGTTTCAAAAGTGGTTGTGGGATTTTTAAAGCATGAGGGTTTTAAACAAACAGATGCTTCACCGCCGCGGCAGTGGGAATCCCCGCAGCGGTGGTGTAAGCACCTTTTTAAAACCAAAACATTTTGTCATGTCACCGTCGTAGCGGCGGGAATCACCGTTGCAGCGGTAAAGCGCCTTTTTCAAAAACTAAACATTTTACTGCTTCACCGCCGCGGCGATGGATTTCACCGCTGTGGCGGTGAAGCGTTTATGCTGAAAACTTGACATTATGCATTTTCACCACCACGGCGGTGTGTCCACGGCTACAGCGGTGAGCCTGATGTTGGATTTTTATTTTTTCTTCAAGTTTCACACAACGGCTCTACACCATGCGTTTCCACTTCGTTTGTTCAATATTTTTAAGTGTGAAACACATCTCCGATTATTCTCACTCCCTAATTTACCTCCAAACACGCTCCGAGACCAATCCGGCCTCCAAAAAAAATAACAAAAATCGGGTAAAAATCGATACCCTCGGTTTTGGATCAAAATTGTTTTTAACTTGCTTGATTTAGCGTCCCTAGCTAGACTTGGTTGAGCATTTTTCACCAAAATCCCTAATAGACAAGGAATTTGGAAAAAAAAAAATGCTCTATTAGATCATGATTCATGGTATTGAAGTTGGATTCTTGCCTCTCTCCTTATCATTTTCAACTTACACTCGATCTCGGGATAAAGAATCAAGAATTTCAACTTCTTCTACGATGCTTGCACTATTTGATCACAACTCATGAAATAAATTAACAAAATAAATAAAAAGAAAATCAAAATAAAAGAATTGTCTGGATTAATATTCAACTACTTAGTCGTAATATCAATTCTATGAATTTAACACCGTCCCCGGCAACGGCGCTAAAAACTTGTACGCACCAGGATTTTACGTCCTCGCGGTATATGACTACTCACAAGTGCACAAGGTTTAGTTTTAATATATTGGATCTTTTAGGATCGGATTTCGTTCCCACAGAAACGGGCTAAATAATTGAGTATCGCAATTTACATAGTCTCCTATTATCCAGACGGTTAAAGAATTGTTTTAAAATTAAACTAATTAAACTAAGCTAAACTACAATTAGTGGGTTAATCCTAACTAAGTTGATTAACTAGGGATTGATTTCGTTCACTTAATAAATGTTTGATTTCGTTTTAGTTAACAATAACAGAGTTTAGGTATCCAACAATCTCGTTTCTTAAACTCCTCCGCCACCTCTTCCGAGTGTAAGATGGAGGAATACGCGACTTCGCATCAACTCCAAAGTCCCCCTTAATTTCTTAACGACTCTAGTCCGTTTGATTCTTTCCCCGACGTCATCGATTGCACACTAATTAACGCCTTCCCGGGTCATTAAGTCGTAACAATGTGTTTACCGTAGTCCGAATTCAGGGTTGCCTCTTCCGAGCGTCAAACCCTAGATTCTCAAATCCAACCCTAATACCTTAAAAATCATATTGAAGTTGTCATGAAATGATAAACACAATCGGATTTAAAAGCAAACAACCATTAAAGAAACATATATTTCATCAAACTAGTATTTACACAACTACACCGATCTCTAACTAATATTTAACTAATCTATCATGATCTTGGCCATTAGAACATTAAACTAAGAGGGATTCATCATCATTCACTAGTAAAACAATAAATTACAAAGAGAGAAATAAAGAGAGAAAGATCAAATCTTAAAGTGAAGTAGTTTTCACTTTCGCCGAAGATCGATCCGCTAGTGTTTCCTCTTCCCAAATGATGAATCTCCTATTTGTGCTCTTCAAGAAAGGACAAGGATCACCTCCTAAGGGTTAGGAACGTTCAACCATCCAAGTCCTCTAATGGAAATGAGGGGAAAAAAATTTATAGGTACAAGATTTCAAAATATCTGAAAATATATGTTTGCTGTGCAGAGGTTACCGCCGTGGCGGTGGGATCACCACCATGGCGATGGGATAATTCAGTTGGTTCTCTAAAGTTCTACCGCCACAGTGGTGGGACTTTTATGCTCAAAATAGCACTCTCTGCATTCTCACCGCTGCGGTGGTGGATTTTTCGTCGTGGCAGTGGCTTCTGTGATCTTGAAAAACCTCGTTTCTTTATCTTTTCTTCACCATTTTCCCACCATTTTTGCTCGTTTGTCTCTTGTTTGCATCCCTATACCTGAATTACATAAAAACTAACAAAAACACAATTAAATATAACTAATTCACTCGAAAACTATCAAATCCGACTTAGAAGTAGATAGGTATTTTACACCTATCAGTTTCTTTGGTGGATTACTAATTTCTGACTTGGTATCCTTTGATTCTACCAATTTTTCTTTTGCTCGATTTGTCACTTTGATTTCTTTCTTCTTAGTAGTTGTAATTTTCTAGATTGGTTCGGTAAGAATTTCTTTGCCTTTGTTTGGTGTTTTTAGCTGCTTTTTCTCATTTTTCTTTGCCACAACTTTGTAAATAGTCTTTTTCTTGCACTGGTATCTTGTCGTCTATTGTGCATGAATTTGGTCAGCTCTCACGTAATGAGTTTGTTGTTGCTTGACCCTTCTATTTTGCATGTGCATATTTTTCCTTTTAGATACATTGAACCTTGATTCCCTAGTCGGCATAGGATATTCATTGTATCTTTATGTCTGTTCAAATCACCATGTCGGCATGTAATATTCATTGTATCCTTGGAATTATTTGAATCTCTGATTGGTACCTGTATCAAAATTTTCTTTTTTTTGGTATCTAGTTATTTTTGGGTCCGACAAGATAACCATGCAATAAATAACAAGATTTTTCATAATGACCAAACTTGCCACCATAAAAACATTTAATACTGTTAGTACATCTCTTCGGATAGTCATTGTTTCGTACGGTAGCATAATATTGTTGGCGATTTAGAGAAGTAACTTTAGTGACTATTGGTTTTTCAACAGGTTTAGTACTCTTAATAACCTTGAATTTAATAATTATTTCTTCAAGCTCCCTTTACGCCTTCTCAAGTAACCGCTCATTGGTGCAAACATTTACTTGTAGGCCAAAATTATTTTTATGCATAAATTCAAGATCATTCTTAAGAATTTGGCACTCATTTTCAATAAAATGGATTTTCACATGAGCTCTATCAAGCTCACACCTTACATTATCCAACTCAATGCTCAAGGCCTCATTCAAAGTTTCAAGATATTTTCTTTCAAAATCACCTTGTTGAAGATCATAAAACTTATTTTTCAAAACATCATTCTCATCTTAGAGAGACTCAATTTTCTCATATAACTTACCAATTTCAGATAAAGCATTTCTAAACTCATCAGTTTCAAAATATTTGTCCAAATTCGATTTCTTGAGAGATTTGACAGTACTAAATTTCTCATTTTCAAGAGTTGCAATTTTTTGCTCAAGTTTAAAATTCTCTTTTCCAAAAACATACGTAAGAGAAATAAGCATCTCAATAGCCTTATCTGCATTCTCTTCATTGCGAATTCTATCAGTCTTACGAGCAGAACAATGACTATCAAAAGAAGTAGAATCAACTATAGTGCACATAATTTCAGAGTCAAGACACTCCATGTGATCGTGCTTAATAGTGCGAATGATATTATAATCAAGGCACCCCTTATGATCGTGTTTAGTTATACTGTAAAGCATATCAAGCTAAAACCAGCTCTAATGTCAATTGTTGGCCTAGTGACCTATCCAAGAGGGGTGAATTGGGTAGTAATAAAAATTATCAAATAATAACACTTCAAAAATCAAATAATTAATTTTATCCTAAATTAATTGTTGTCTTTATAGCAGCGGATATGTGTTATCAACTAGGTGCACACTCAAACAATAAATTATAAATAATGTAAAATAACAGCACACCAAAATTTTTATTGGTTCACCAAACTACTCTTGGATAATCTTGTTCCCTGAGCTCCACAGAGAGTCGCACCTACTAATCACTATGATCCCTTTAACCAAGTAGAAATCAAACCCTTACAAATGATTATTTTCATAGGTTCAGAATCAACCTTTACAATTTGTTTTCACAGGCTAAGGAATAACGCTATCTTTTTCCCAAACTAAAGATTAACCTAATTATTTTATACTTAGGCTAAGGATTAAACCTCATACAAAAACACTCCAAGTATCTTTTTATCCAATAAGAATTAAATCGATACAAATTCATTCAAAAATAATTCTAATCAGGAATAATTGCCCCTAATCCTTTTGTACTCTAGGCAAAGATCAAAACTTCAATCTCTTTACTGGAAGAGATTGAAACCCAAGGCTATCCCTAATTAGACACTCCCAATAGTATCTAATCCGACACACAACTCACCAATTACAAAATTGATAAGCCTTTTCCCTCTCGGAGCTTCTACCACTCTAGATTAATTTGAACTTAATTACTGTCCCGATACTAGTGATAGAATTAGGTGAGGATTTCAAATTTTGATTATCTCACAATACTCTCAGTATAAAATCATAATGATCACTCTTAGAAAGCTCAGGAACTGAATAGATCTTGAAATAAGATTGATTAAGATTTTTAAGTCTTGAAAACGCAGGTTTATTTATAGGGAATTAGAACAAGCCCTCCAATGGTTAGTTCTCGTATATCATGACAAATAATTATACTAATAGACCCCTTATATCATTATGACTTAATCCTAGTATAATTTACTTAATTATAAATTTTAAAATGTTTAATTAAGTCCGTCAAACATTTTCTCAAACTCAATTAGATAGGATAGAAAAAATTATATGACCCAAATTGAGAAATAATAAAAATACATGAAGCATATCTACAGGGATAAAAAAATATCAACCATATATCTTAAATTTCATTAGATCCGTAAGATATCTCTCATATCCTAACCATAAAATGGCTAGTAACGGCTACGTTTTGGATCAAAACCATGAAATTCTCGAATCTTGAAACTGACCGTTGGTTGATCGACCATAACCCACCAGTCAACCGCTCGATTCAGAATGTAGTCCAAGCCAAAACATCTTGCCCATAGGTAGACCTCTGATCCTTCGTCTGTTGACCGGACAATCTAGAGAGTTTCTCAGGTCGACCTCTCCATCTTTATCGTTTGACATAACAATTCAGAGAGTTCATCTAATTGCCATAGGTCGACCTCTCTATTAACTGAATGATTCAGAGAGTTCATCTATCTTCTATAGGTTAACCAATCATACACCACAAGTCAACCTATCGATTCAAAGACTGCACAATTCCAGCAACTTTGCATCGGTTCACAGATCTATTTAGGCAGGTAAACCAATCCTGCTGTACTTAATCCTCAATTCATTTTTAATTTAATTTCTTGGATGATTTTGCCCCTTTAACTGATTTCTTTTCTTGGTTAACTCCTTAAATCAATTTTTTAATTTCTAATCTTTCTTAAATCAGTATTTCTTTTTCAATTTCACATAGAAGCAAATATGTTTAACTAATTAAGATCCTATCAAAAACACACATAATCATAAAAATATTTTTGTATCGTGTGTGATCCTAATCGAGATATATTAAGAGTAAAAATTAACCAGAGTTGTTTTCCCCTAGATTCTTCAAAGCCTTTAGTCTCTTAATGTCTATCATCTTTGTCAGTCTATTTAGCTTCCATTTAGCATCCATCTCAACTTCTTCATGATAATATCTTCAATGAAACTTATAAACTGAAACACTCAACAAATTCGTTAGTTTTACCAAAAATATCAACATTTAATTCTCCATCAAAATCTTAGGATCAACACTTTCGATCTTGATCCTGAGCTCCTTGACCGATCTTTCGGTCAATCCAAGCTATTTTCGCTGGCTCTGCTGTTGTCTTTCTCACTTTTCTTGGGGTTATCTTTCAATGATATCCTTTATCCTTTCGCGTATCTAACATCTTCCAGCTTCATGTAGGGCTTCACCCTTTCCAACAGTTCGATTATGTTTTTTGGATTGTGCTTGGTAAAGGAGTTTTGGAATCGTCAATGACGTAGTTCTGAAGTAAATGCATTTATAATGAGGTTGGTATCACATCCCTCAATACATGTTAGTTCTTCATTAAAACGATTCATGTATTGGTATAGTGACTCTACCTTTTCTTGTCGTAAAGCTAGTAGGTAATCGGCTCCCTTTATTAACATCTAGTAAGTTATGAAGCGACTGATGAATTGTTTCCCAAAGTTAGTGAATGATGAGATGGAATTAGGTGGCAGTTTATGTAGCCATTCCGAGGCAGGTCCTTTCAAGGTGGTAACAAACGCTTTGTATAGTGCAGAGTTGCTCGTTCCATAAAGCTCCATGACATGTCTAAACTAACGAATAAGGTTGATCGGGTCCTTCTTTCCATCATATTTCTCGAACTTCATTAGGTCGAACTTATCCAAGAGTGGTACTTCTAGGATGTCAGAGGTGAATGACGTCTCAGTTCCTTTTAACAGAATTTCCAACTCGTTTAGGGGGTAGATATCTCTATTCTCATATCCTAGGCTACTGATGGGGATCGACTATCTCAGTTTGGCTAAGTACACTTCTTTCTACTAGGTGTTCACTAGCATCTTCACGAACAGCTCATTCTCCTAATGATAGTGGCTCCAGAGATTCTAGGGACTCTATTTCTTCTCCCAAACCATTGTTAACAGAGGGGCTGTTGAACGTTCCTGGTGATTTATTGTGCCATCCACATTATCACGTCCTCTATTGCTGATATCTTACCCGTTAAAGCATCGATCCTAGTATCAGTAGTTTGTGCCTCTGGTGGAGGATCAACGTGAACCCATTCTGAAGCTTCTACTAAAGCTTTAGTGCTCGCCTATGATGGTACTTCACTGCTCTAACTTGGTCCAACTCTTCTTACTCGTAATTATTTCATTTTGACGATGACAAGATTTTTGTTCAGGTTCCCACAGACAGCGCCAAATGATATTTTCAAAATCTCCAGCACGTGAAAAAGACTTCTCATATGCCAAATATCTCCTCAACCTGTAAATGAGTAACCTGCAAAATTGATAAACTGGTGTGGTGTCAGCCAAAGAACCTCCAGCGTGAAAATAAGTTAGTATGTTTATGGGTGAAAGCTTAAGTACTTGGGTTATGTTAATTATGATGATACATTCCCTTATTTGTTGACCTCTTTGTTCATGTTGTTTATTGGTGAAATCATCCCCTCCACGATCTATTACTATCTCCAATGGATTCACCGAAGATCACGCTGCATGTGGTGAATAATTGCGGTTTTCCTCTTGCATGGGATCGTGGGGTTTGGGTGGATTTTCTTACAGCCTTTCACAGTGGAATTTGTCAATACCCGTTTAGGCTACCCTGTCGGGCCTTATTCTATTCATGTATTGGGCTACTCTCATTAGCGAACCTTATTCAAAATCCATTTTTGACAAATACCTTGTGATGTTGCCAAAAATTCTCAGAATGTGCAATCAGCTTCTCACGTGCCAAAACCTCTTCAACTTCACCTTCAAACCTGCAAACCCGATTAGTTCTTAAGGGGGACACCACTGTGATACCACCTGGGGGTTCAGAGTAGCGAACAACAAAAAATTCAACTGGCAATTCTCTTTTGATAAAATCAGGCCTTCCATCTGGATCATGATTACCATAAAATCCAGTGATCAAGCATTTTATGTAATAACGAATTTCACATAATAAATCAAGTTTTCTTGAATCGCTCAATCTCTTTTCTATAAAAGTATCATTGATAATACTATTTTCATGAATAGCATACTATCGATCCATTAATTTTTGCATTCCTATTATAGCATAATTTACTTGATCATAAAATTTATATAAATCTTCTTCGGCTTCAATAATAAGGTCATCAAAACTGGGTACAAATTTTTCTAGAAACATTTGGTCATTCATTTCTTAGATTAAAAATATTAGTCCTCATCCTATTTCTCCGAGCTATACAAGCAGTATGTAAGGGATCATCCACAGAATATTCAGTTCTTATAATATTAGACAGTCGTTCCTTTATCATATTTAAGATTTCGATTTTTCTTCTATCATTTTCATATTTCCATAGTTCAACAACACTCGTATTACCTCTTCCGATTATTGGTCTTTCGTCAATAATCATAGTATAAGAAAATTATAAAAGCACGCATTTCATCATGAAACCTATAAACGCTTTCAAGTCTCCATAAATCAACAGCTTCAAACACAGGTATAAATCTTCTAACAAATTCTTGTTCATTCATGATGAGGAATGTTAAAAAATAAGGTTCTAATTAAAAAAGACAGAGTACTCATTTGCAAAAATTATGTTATAAAACATTAAGCTTCGAGATATGTATCTCATTTCCTTACCAAAATTTACCTTATACCTATAAAGGGTCCACCACGTCTTCTCTTTGAACCAACGATCGTAGCCTCTGAAGGCCACTTCAGTACTCCAGTGCTAATCCAAGATGCCCAAAAACACCTAACACACACATACGGCTAATAGGGTTGCAGGACTCTACGCACATGCCTAAATCGCTCTAGGTTCTTATAGAAAACAAAGTATAACTTTCACAGGTGATGTAGGGTAAATATGCTAAGAAAATCATAACACATATTTTTGAAGACTCAAATATTTTATTCCATAATTTATTACAAACTTTCCTCTAAGGAAGAGTTTACACACACATATTTTTTAAACGATTAAACAGATAGGTTTTTCTACTCTCCTTAAACCTAAAACATAAGGTCCGTTTATATATTCACGAACTTGAGATTACATTCAAAAATGGAAATTAACAGATAAGGTTTCGGTACAACCTTTTGTAAAGGATGATCAGTAAAAAGGTGAACAGTAAAATATTGTTGACGCAAATGGACAAGCATAGTGGCTGACAGCAAATGATCTGTGGGTCTTTCCATTATTTTCAGAATCTTGGACAAACAGTCTTTATCAACATGGATTTTTACATTGTGACGCACGCAGTGATGCTTTTGCAAGACTAGGACTTCATCATCACTTTCACTTGTTGCATCCGCCCATTTGATTTTCTTCTCAAGAGTTTCTTTGCAATATGGGCAAGTTTCTTCAGTGTGTTTAAGCATTTGGCAAGTTAATTTCTTAAATTTCTCACTAGCAGCAAATTTTACAGTCTGGATCATTTCTAACCATTTTGAAGCAGAGACTTTGGCAGCACCGTAGAATTGGTTACACTCAGTAATTAATATAAGCAGCTTGTATATTCTCATAGGATAAACATATCCCTTATCCCATTCAATGAACTTTCTACGTTTTTTTATCAAGAACATAAAATCCCATGACTCGTCTAGTAGTAATGAAATTTTTTATTTTATCACTTTCCAATAGTTTTGGCACTTCTTTGAATACTTGGTTCGAATTATACTCAAGGATTAAATTAGCACAATTTTTGGATAGTTGTATGATATGATAAGAATCATATCCTTTTTTAGGGGAAAAACTGAAACATTTTACTAACACAGTTTTTTATCCTCTTTGTTCTCGAAAACTTTTAATGGCTTCTTACACCCTCTTTGGCATTCCTTTTTCAGCACTAGTTTTTGGGTCAGAGATTATAATATCAAGATATCCATAATTGAATATTTTTTTCAATAGCATCAGCTGGGGTTTCAGGTAAGCAGGCCATCCTGGGGTATTTTCCCTCATGAAAAGGAAAAATAGTGGAATCTTCATTAACGCGAATTTTGTAAGCAAGTTTGAGATTTTTTAAGTATTCTTGAAAGAAGTTTTCATTTAGACATCTGAGCATACTATTCTTAGCATTTGAAGAGGAAGTAGCAATTTCAGCAATTTTTTTTCTCAGGAAGGACAGGGTTTTGTGGAGATTTAATGAATGGAACAAACTTTTGAACAGGGGGGCTAGGAACCGTAAGGGTTTCCTTTGTCTTCATCATTTGATCAATGTACTGATTTGGTGAACGGAAAAGAGTAGCACTTTGTAAATCATTAACAATCTGACTTTTCTAGATTTTGGAATTCTCAGTATCACCTTTTGAAACACCGGATGAGACTTCATCATTTTTAACACTGAAGGCTTTGCCTTCCATGTTTCCATCTTTTTTAGCACTGCTGATTTCGAATTTGTAAATCAACTCTTCGACAGCACTTAAGAAATAGTGTCCTTGCAAACAGTACTTCTTAATAGATTCAATAGCACTTTTAGGAATTAAAATTGAATCTTTATCAGCTTCCATGGCCTTCCCTGGATAAGAAGTCAGCAATAATATTTTGTTTACTACTTCGATGAATAACATCAAAATTATAATGTTGAAAAAGTGTTTGTCATCCATTCATTTTATTATATTCAGGGCTCGTTGGTAATTTATTAAAGATAAAACCTTTAGCCTGAGTATTATCCGTAATTACAGTAAATATTTTTTGGAATAAGAAAATATCTAAACTTTTCTATTCCCTTTTTGATAGCAAGCAGTTCTTTAAGATTACTACGATAACGTCATTGTGTTTCAGTAAATGTTCCACTCGCATATCTACAGAATTTTCCAGTAGCAGTTAGAATTGCACCCTAATAGGAATTTGAGGCATCAGTCTCTAGAATCAAATCATCTTCCTCTGAGAACAATGTAAGTCTGGGTAGATAAGCAGTAAGGTTTTTTATTTCTCTTATTTTATTAGAAAGCTCTTCTATTCAAGCGAATTTATCACCCTTTTTAAGCAATCTTTGGAAGGGTTGCCTATGATTAGCTAGTCCTTCGATAAATGTTTCAGCATAGTTTAAGACCCCTAAAAATCTTTGAACTTGTTTTTTTATCTTCAAGAGTATCAGGAAAAATAGTTATTTGTTCACAAATATGCGGCTACATCTCAATTCCAGTAGCGTCAATTATTAATCCTAAAAATTCTATCTTTTATTTTCATGTTTCAGCTTTCTTTCTAGAGAGCAAGATTCCTCTTCTTTTTTTTTTGCACCGATTTGAAAAAAAATCAAGGTGTTTTAGATGATCTTTTTTATTATCAGATAATATAAGTATATTATCAACATAAACAATACAGAAATCAGATAACTTACTGAACACTTTATCCATCCTTCGTTAGAATATTTGAGGAGCATTTTTTAATCCAAATAGCATAACTAGACATTCATAATGACCATTAGGCTTACTAAAAGTAGTCAGTGGAACATATTCTTTGGTTAATTTAATTTGTCAAAATCCACTTTTGCAATCAAATTTTGAGAACACATTTTTACCTTTGGTCCTATTAATTAAGCTTTCTTTTTTAGGCAGAAAGTATCCGTCAAACTTAGTTTCTTCGTTAAGCTTTTTATAATTAACAACCATTCTTGCTTTACCAAGTTTTATTTCTGAATGATTTCTTACCATAAAGGCAGGACTCGAGTGAGGGCTTTTACTATCTTGAATCAGTTTTAGATCAAGTAATTCTTGAATTTGTGTATCAAATTCTTTAATATCATCTTCAGAATATCTCATGTTTCTTACTCGTATAATATTAGTAGGATTAATCAATTCAATGTTGGCATATGTCTTATCGATGTCCCATAAAGTAGTCGGATTTTCTCCAAAATTATTAGCAATTTTTTCAAAAATATTAGTTGCAAGGAGGTAAATATCACCATGTTTTCGCGAATAAACGATGTTTATGTTTTGTAAACGTGGTAATTTTATCCAATGTGAACAAGGTGTTAAGAATTCACCGATTTTTTGAGTGAAACGTGTTTTCTTAAAAAAGTTTAGGAAATTATTTCCTAACAGTATTGGTAGTCCCATCGTGTTTTGTTGGTATATTATTGGCATTTTGATGTAGTGTTCTACAAATAATATCACAATATCTTTAGCAATAATATCTAAATCTAAAGATTTTCCTTCGAAACATTTGGCTTTTATAGTTAGTTTATTGGTTTTCTTCTATATTTTGCATGGCAACACTTTTTTATTCATTAAGCAAATATCAGTGCTTGTATCTAGGAGACATGGTATGTAGATAACCTTGTTGTTAATAACAATTCCTATTTTAAAAAATATAGGATTTCTCGTATTACTCATATTATCCTAGGGATATTTATTTGTTTGTCTTTTATGGTGAGCATAATTGTATCATAAGTAATATTGTAAGGGAAATAGTAATCGGAAAAATTATTTTTTAATAGTAATTCCATTTTTTCATCTTTATCAAGGTGTATTGAAAATATTAATTCTTTATTTTTAATTATCAGGGGAATATCAATCGTCTGTATAATAGTATGTTTGAATCCATTAAGGTCCTTATAAACATAAGGTTCATCTAGCATTTTTCTAGGTATTTCGGCTGATATTTTATTAGGAGATATGTGACTAACAAATGCACCAATAACTATTAAGGCTTCCAATTTTTTTAACCCATTACCATCAAAATATCTAATTTTTACTTTATAAGTCGGAACATCAGTTTTCTTTTCTATCATTCGTCTTTCTATAGAGCATTCTACTATTTCTCCACCAGTTATTTTTAAAGAAAAGATTTTTTTTATTTTTCCCAATCTATTAGCATTAGATAATCTAGCAACATCAAGATCTAGTTTTTGTTAATATCAAGTCTCCAATCAGCAGGAAAATCTATTTCTTGGACCATATTTGGTTTATAAATATTAGCAAGAGGTGCAAATACTTTATCAAGTTCGATAAACTCGTGATTTACAAACTTATCTCTATGATGGTTGTTACTAAAAAAGTATCCTACATAATATCTTATGGAATAAGGAAATCTTTCATCCTCCATAAAATCTTTTCTAGCACATTCATGGGCAAGATTAAGAATTTCATTAATTCTTGGTTCTTTTATACTAATAGCGTATCTTGGATAAACCTTGATTCCTAAAATTCCTTGACTAAGGTTTTCATGTACAACAACTAACAAAGCATCTAATCTGTTGTTTATTCTATTATCAATAATAACAGCTTTTATTGGAAAGTTAATTCTTTTTCTAGAACATGCTTTAAAAATAATTTGTATTCTTCCAACATGTATATAGCCAATTTTCTCTTTATCCTTTCCTAGTTTTTCTAGTTGTCTATTAATTATATATCTACTGATTAATAGGATATTTATTTTTCCTCTAGATTCTTCAGTGTTAAGAACGGCTTCAAATTGATAGACTCCATAATTGTAAACGTTTTTTCTATTAAATCTATCTAAAAAACTTTTCGAAATAACTCATTATTTCTGAAAGTTCCGACCTTTTTAAGCAGTCTTTGATCTATAATGGCTTCCGCCTTATAGTCACCTTTATTTTCAGCAAAATCGATAAAGAAATTAGAATTAGTACTCGTGCTCACTTCCTAATTCATCACTAGTTTCTTCAAGATAATAAAATTCTTCTTCAGTTTCGATATCAAAAATATCTTTAATTTCACTAATGTCAGACTCATCTTGTTCCAGCAACATTTTAACTTTAGCATTTTGTTTGTTTTTTATATTAGGACACTCATTAGTATAATGGCCTATCTTATTACATGCCCAACATCGGCATGTTTTAGCTGTTTTCCCTTTAGCATACTTAACCTGTTGAGAGGGTTTTTTATTGAATTTATTTTTCTTAAAAAATCTTTTTGTTTTATAAGGATTTCTTGGTTTAAATTTTCTTTTAAAAGTCTTTTTTAGCTTATACTTATTTTTCTTGAAGTATTTTTTAGTTTTTCTGATAAATATATCAGCACATCCAAATTGCTTTGGGACTTTAGATTGGTTTTCACAACAAAGACCAAGTTGATAATCTTTTCTATATAATTCAACATTTTTAGTAGCAGCATGCCATACTCCTACTTGTCTTTGAGCATATTCCATTCTAGCACCCATAGAATCTTCGGCTTGCCAATTAAGTGTAGATTTATATCTTATCATTAACTCTCTAGCATATTGAGTAAGTAGTTTTCCAAAATACATGTCAAGATATACTGGTTTTTCAGCCTCATTGAAATAAGCCTTATAATAATGTTTAGCAAATTCATTAGTGTATACTTCAAAATAGCACATATTACAAATTCTCATATTTATCAAATGATTTATTGCATTTATTCTAGTTTTCTTTTGGGTTTCTTCAGCACTTTTATCGCAAAATTGTCCTAAGAATTCTTTTCTAATAGCATGTTCAAATCTCTCTATTACTTTTTTAGCATCATTCTCATTACAAGTAGCATCAAGGTCTGCAGTAACTATTCCTATCCTAATATTATTTTTTGCATGTATCGAAAGATTTATCCACCAATTACCAACGTTTCCTACGAAAGTCATAGGTATCTATTTAGAAAAAGCCATCTTCTGTTATTTTTTCATTTCCTATCACATTTTTTAATATAGAAACAGTATATAAATATTTTACCCATTTTGAAATAACATCTTCAAGAGCAGCAATATTTCCCATGTAATTATCTATATTTAGGTAAATTCCATTTTCAGAAATATTTTATGTCATTGGTTCACTGAACTTTTGTTTAAGCAATTCTTTATTAGCTTCTTTAATTCCTTTCCTAGTGGCTTTAAAGGTAGGGTTTGTATTAATATTTTCGGGAAATGTTTCAGAAACAACAGGGGTAGTGAAACAAGAGGGATCATTAAGAAAATTACTAGTAGTTCTAAGAGGAGGTATACTAGCACTAGTTGTAGCTTGTTCAGCAAGATGAGCTGTTTGAGCACTTTATCCTATAGTTGTTGTTTCAACAGGTTGTCTAACACCACTAGTACCGGTCTCTGTATTCATAAGAACATTTAACTCTTCCAGAATTTCTATATCATCATCACTGTCTAAGGAAATAGTTTTATTATCTTCTATATTTAAAACATAAGCTCTTCTATATGAAGGCATAGAGAATTCTCTAATTCCTATTCTTTCAGGTTTTAGATTTTCAATCAAAACTTTATTATTGTTTATAGCATTCATAATTTTTTCTTGGTTATTACTAATAATAACAAGTCCTTTTGGCAACTCTATATTTTCGTTAATTTTTTCTATAGACATTTATCAAAAATAATCATGAAATATGTCATCATCAGGTATATAAACATTTCTCTCTTTTTCACAACGGTCAATTTTTGCATAATGATCATTTAAATTATTTAACAGTATCTATTTTATTTTTTGTTTTAATTCAGGTAACAATCCAGAACTGCTAAGACCATAATCAGCTAGGCGAATCCACATAAGAGATTCTTCAACATATACTTTCAACAAGTTTATGGAATGATATCCAATGATAGAGGTAGACGGCATATAAACATCACAAAAACTTCTTATTTTTTACGTTGCTAGAAAATCCAAAATACTCTCAACTTTCAAGTCACTAATCAATACCGGAAAAATACAAGAAAAATACATGGAATATATACTCTTGGGCGTGACAATAAGTCAATTGAGAATTGAATTGTTTTAGAATTGTTACTACCATAGCATGCATATATGGATAAAACAAAATTCGTACCTAATTCTCTTTGATTTGGGGAGAATCAAGAATCGAATATGATTTTATTCATTAATCAATTCAAATATTACACCATTATGAGTCGTAGTTTCCTGGCCCAAATTAATAATTACTTATTCAAAATACTTTATGTGATATGGATTATTCCATTTTAAGCCAATTCCGGCACTGACTTACTAGGCCTTAATGTATGACATTACTATTACTTTTAGCCTCATCAATTTCCAATGACATGATCTTCAAAACTCATTATTCGCAATTGCAATGACTTGTAGAGTTCCGAGACTTGAGAAGAACTTGGTGAACTTTTCAAGAACCTGATTTGGAGGAGAGAAGCAACAATTTTGGTGAACAAGAACGGAAAATGCATTCTCTGAATGCTTCTAGGGTTCGCTGATGAACAACTAGAAAAGATAAGAAGAATAAAAACAAAAGTTGACTCTCGTCTGTTAAAATATTGACGGTGTTAGTCAATTAGACTGAAATGGGGTGATTTTAAACTTTGTAGTGTTGTGTATTAAAATTGAAAATATAGTGACTAAATTGAGATAACTGAAAAACTTTAAGCATACAAAGTGTCTACACCCGAAAATGTAAATAAACGGTTGGGTTAATTACTCTTTGCCCCTATCTGATTTGACCATTTTGCATTTATTTTTGTCAATATTTTACCCTTGTAGTTAGGTCTTATTGCACTTTAGTCCTAATATAGGCCTAACTACAGGGGTACTTTGACAATGGGGTAAAGTGCAACAAAAACTTAATTACAGGGAACAAAGTAATAATGAAAATATTACAGGAGGACAAAATACAAAACGACTTAATCACAGGAGCAAAGAATAATTAACCCTAAACAATTATTACAAGTGAAATATTAAAAAGAAAAATCACACAGAGGAAATCAAAACCGATCAACAATTGGGATTGGAAATTTCGAAGAATTCAACAACTCTGATGCATCGCGTTTAGGAGTCCCCGCTGTCGTCGTCATCATCATCTCCTTCTGCTTCTTCCATCTCTCAAACTCCGCTGTCAATAAGCCCCTGCTGTCTTCCTCTTTGTTGCTTCCTCTCTTAACCACCTCCTTTCCCTTCTTTATGATTTTGTGTCCCAAATTGAGACACATTTTTCCTTCACTGTTGAAACAAATGAAAGCCTTACCTTCGACTCATATATTACCTTTTTTTTTTTTTTTTTTTTAACATTTTTTTTTTTTTGGGAAAAAAATAATTTAATAATTTGTGGATGATCGTATCGTTCAAGAAACGATGGTGGGAACAAGGATTCCTAAATCGTTTTATTGCTACAATATTTAACTCAATAACGTATAACTAAAGGCATCAAATAATATCCAAACCCATTTTATATAGGAAATAATGGTAAAAATATTTGTTTTAATTAATAAAATTAAATATTAATTGATATTATTGAATCCCTTTTTTGGCATAAAATCCCTTTTTTTTAAATATGTCATAAATATATATACAATGAAATTATACTTATAAAAATAAATAAATAAAATAAAAACAACTCTTAGTGAATTTTATTACTAAATAGAATTCACAATAAATATTATAGAAAATCTTATATGTGAATATTTTAACACATAATAAATACAACAACCAATATTAGAACAATAGAAAATATTATAAAATTATATTATTCAACAATAAATTAAAATATAGAAATCAATAAATAAATAAAATTATACTTACAATCATTTACATACCAATAATAATCTGAAAAATTTATACCGATTGAGGATATCATTTAATGATATTTTCTTATAATAAATTTCGAATAATAATCTCGAAAATTTATACCGATCGGAGATATCATTTAACAATATTTTCTTAAAATAAATTTCGCCTCCGATGAGGTGTTTATAGTTACTCAGGCGTTTGCTTACCAGGATACAACGATAAAAATCCTCCAATACTAGCACTCGAAATCAAAGAATCGACGAACAAAACAAGTATTGAACAAAGCCAATAAGTATTAATCACATGTAACTCATTAAATATGAGTTACAAATATGACCAAAAAAAAACATAAAAAAGTAAGTTTTGTTTGGATAGGAAAATTACTAGATTTAATTTAAAGAAAATTCTAGAAAGAATTATTTCTACTTGAATCAATCGAAATCCAAATCCAAATCCAAATCCAAACCCACTACCCATGACCCAATCCGGGTCCGCAATCCAAAATAGACTATAAATGTGATTTAAGTATTTTTTATTAATCAATGTAGAATTTACTCATTTTATATAATTCAATCAATTTTATGGGACTATTTTAAAAGACAAACTCTCATTCAAATGTTAATGAATTTTGACAAATCAATAGTTCACGTTTGTTTTCTCACTAAGAATATCGTATTGATATATGAATATATGTGAATCAATAATTAAATCAATGAATAATTAGACTTAGATTAGTCAAAAATTTATTTTTGTCTAACAATTTACTTATCTAAAAATCCACGTACCATAATGTCCAACAAATTTACAATATTTAATTTATGGATCAGTTATCAAGAAATCCTCGTAAGATGATAAAACTACCAAATACATTTTTTTTAAACACGTGTTACAAAATAGTCATTTTGTCTTTTTGTGACGATTTTACCGCTCCGCATATTGGAATATAACACGATCTTATATTATATTCAATACGAGATCGTGTTATATTCTACTTTCACCGCTGTTTAAATTCTACCAACCCCCGTCGACTGCACTATTATTCATTCTATCTTACCAAAACAACCATATAATATATCTAACATAAACTTCACTCCACCAGAAACATAGACCAAGTCATCTCTCTCTCTCTCTCTCTCTCTCTCTCTCTCTCTCTCTCTCTCTCACATAGCGAACAAGGCGGCGGCGATGAGCACTGGACGAGCAGAGGATGAACTTCAAAGATCGTCGTCGAGCGAAAGCGGAAGATCAACTTCAATAGTAGAGTGGGAGGAGAAGAATCAATATAGGAGAGTTAAATCGTCAAGTCCAAAAATTCAGATTTTTTTGGTAATAAATAGCGAAAAATAGAGGACCAATATGTGAAAAAAAAAAAAATTATTTACTAACTTGTAGGGCTATCTCTTAAATTTAGTCTTTTATTTCCCTTAAGTTATTCATGAAAAACGTAATTTAGTTGGTGGTGTTTTTGTTTCAATTTCCTTTCCTATTTTTTTTTTTTTTTTTTTTTTTGGTATTAAGACAAAAATATAAACATAAAACAAAAACGGTAAATCATAATTCCGTTGGAAGTGTAACATTTTCTTGGGTATATGTTAATCCTTTTTTGTTAAATTTATATCTCTTTTTCTTAAAACAAATAATTTATTTATCGAAAAACGAGTTTCAAATTAAATATTACAAAGCGCCCAAAGCCCACCGGCCCATAAAGAGAAAATTGTTTTTTTTGGGGGGAAACCAAACATGGCCCCCAAAAGCCTAATAGAAAGTAAGTTTAAGCCCATAGACTTTTACAATTTCATGGTGGCCCCACTATATATAAGATGCAGTCATTTTTTAATAAAAAAAAAATTACAGTAGTGGCCAGTTACTTAAGCGCCCACTTACTCGCCCACCATCGATCCATCGCTCATGTATCGGAGAAGACGAAACAAAAGCTGCTCAACGGTAACTTCGAACTTCTTCTTCTCTCCATCGTTAAATTGTTCGCAACTCTCAACCAATTTCTTCCACTAACCCTAATTTTCGGCAAACCATTGTTGAAAGAACTATATATGCAATGAAGTCCTTCGATAATTTGCAACGATTGACTCATCAAAATCAAAAGTTGCTGCAAGATTGTGAAGGTATTCTTCATCGCACCCTCTTTGCTTTATGCCAATCGAACATGCAACCTAATTCTCCATTGCCAAAATTAGGGTTTTTTATTACCAATTGTATTTTGGAGGTTTTTGGAAACAATTTCTATTCGTTCCAAAATTTGCAAATTCTTCAATCTCTTTTTCGGATATTCACTACCGATTAGATATTCTCTGCCGATTTCTTCAAATACTTTTTGAGGTTTATGGATATTCACTGCATTTTGTTTAGTAGAGGGGAAGTCATCTACTTATGTTGCTATTAACATGCTTGTGAATGCGTTGACTATCTAAACTGGGTGCTGCTTTTGTAATTTAGTATATTTGTTTGCAGTATCATTTAACATTCTTGCTTTTGGATTCAACAAATTAGAGTTATTTTTAGCTTCATAATGTCTCAATTTAAAGTTTTGGCTACATTTTGGTTAGATTTTAGCACCGCTTGTTCACCTTATGAGTCGTTGGTTTAATTTCATTTATGCAGTAAATATCCAAATGTGTTTGACATCAAAAATCCATATTTACAACAGTGAAAATCAATTGTTCCTGCTTCTATTTATGTATCAATTTTATTTTATTTTTTTATTATTTTACAGTAAATATCCAGTTGATAAATTTATATCTCATTTTTAACAGTAGATACCATATTTTGCTTCTTCCTCTGTTTTTACAATGTACCACTACTTTAATATATCTAATGTATAAATGGTGAATCTCCATAAAAAATGGAGAGTATTTAACCTCTGGATTTACACCATTACAGTAATTGGAGATAAATATGAAAAAAATTACTGTTAAGTTTGTGTCAACAAAATATTTACAATAAATATTTGCTTCCACTTAAATATGTTGGCTAACTTCATATAATTACTATAAATTGACACAAAAAATTCAATTCTACACTCATATCGCCTTGTCCATTATATTCAATGAAGTAAATCTAAAATTAAGCAACCAGAATGATTTTTCTGTCAACATTGTGAAAGTACGTATATATAAATTAAAATTTTACTGTACGTCTATTTCATTGGTTTTACACTTGAATATTATGTAATTGTAATGCTTTACATTAAATCAATTTTTTTTTCCCCCGATTTATAAAGAAGTTTTTCAAACATTATCTGTGTCCAGCATTAGCAATCTGGAAATATAAATATTCACTGTCAGGATAGCAAGGTATGAAACTCAAATTAATTTTGGAACTCAAAACTTTCATTTTTATATAAACTAAGCATTAATGCATATTTAACCATTACCAAATCTTAATTTGTTAAAACAAATTATCAATTAACTTAATTTATCTCAATCTTAAAATTATTCAATAACAAAATCTTACTATTAAATAATGAACTTATATTATCTGTTTAACTTATGTATGACTTGAATTTGTTTTTTATTTGTTGAATCAAAGCAAATGGACCAATCAGTGTCTGGAAGCAAAACGCCAAGTAGTTCCAGTGACCAAAAAGTGCGCCCACGTAAATCAATACCAGATGCAAAAAATAAGGGTTTTGAAAAATGTAAAAATAATCATTATATTGAATTCTTAGCATATATGTTACAAATAATTTGAATTCTTAGCATAAATATAAAATATAATTAAGAAAGTGATTTTTTTTTTTTTTTTTTGCCTTTATCCGTTGATTGCCATAGTACTAATAAGTCAAAAAATACCTTATATAGGGTCCCCCCCCCCCCCCCCCCCCCCCCCTTTATCAAAGTCATTTATGGAAAAACAACAAAAGAAATGGGAGAAACAAACACAGGAAGAATCAAAACCATCACTGAATGGAAGACAATTTCACTGCAATCTAAGCAGGTTTTATGAAGTCATCGAAGCCAATCGAGAAAATTTCAAAGAAGTACATATAAATTTGCTTAAAGAAACACCATTTTGGTTGTTTTTCAAAGCTTTTATCGATAAAAAAGGTCACAATTCAACAATACACAAAGAGTGACATATAAATTTTACAATTTCTAAAGTATATGAGTAAGTTACTTTATTAACTAATCTTAATTATATCTAGAAGTCATAACTATAGAACACTCATTTGATTCTTTTTTATCATTGATTTAATTTTGAACTTAATTACTGTCTCCTTGTTAGGTCTACCAGGAAATTTGACATTGGTGGCAAATCTATAAAGTTAACACCACTAGAAATTTCACTGATTCTCGGTGTTAAAAATGGCCAAGTAGAGATTGATCACCACTACGGGAAAAAAAAACAACCTCACCATTTATTTCTAGACGATTCAACAATGTTAACAACATATCATCACCAAAAATGGTGTCAGTAATGCAAAATATAATCAACAGTGATGATAAAGTTGACGTTGATGACGTTGTAAGGATATTATGTCTCTTATCTTTTGTCACCTATTTCTTCACAATGATGGGAACAACAATAAGTTGGGGATTAGTGCACTTTATGGAGAATCCACCATCAATGAAATCATTTGCTTGGGCCACTGCTATCTACACCTACATGATTTCTTCAATCAAGAAGCAACATAGCAATTCTTTCCAAATAAAAGGGTTTATAATTGCGTTATTGGTAAGTAATAATTCATCTGTATATTGTTATTAGTTTGCCAATTAAATTTGATTCTAAGTACATATTACTTGTCAGTACATGGTTTGTGAGCATACATCTTTGTTGACACCTGAAGTTGATCAAATAGAGGAATTATCGGATGATGCTTTGTTAGCTGGAGTGCCTCGATTTGTCAAATGGAATCTCAGTTCCTTAAGAGGAAAGCTAAACCCCAAAGCTCTTCAAAAAATCACACCTGAGACGGTAATACAAACGTTTCTTTAGGGCTATTATTACTATGTTAAATTTCATTCATACATGTTATCTATGGATATGACAGTAAATTTCTTGCTATAATATTTGTTGTTTCAAATATTTACTGATTAAAATATGTACTGCAGAAAAATCTGTTACAATATATTTATAGTATTAAATGGTTGTAAGTAACAAATCATACTTAGGTTTGCTGTGAAAAAAATTGTTTGAAATCAAATAACAAATTTTGTTAATTAATTACCATGTTTGTATATTTCTTGGCATCTAATGAATTTTAATTGTAGGTCAATGAAAATGAATTAAATCCAAGCATTGTTAAGAAGGTACAAATACTTGGTAAAGAAAGGCCTAGACCCATAGTCAATAGATCAACAAGGCATTTGCAAAGGAAGAAAACACCCCAAAAAGGTTAATCAATCTTACAAGAGGAAAGCAACGCCAGTGCATTTTCACCCACAAGGTCAAGTCCACGTTTAAGATGACATAGTACATTAAAGACACAAAGCATGTCAAATGTGGCAAAACCTACAAGTTCAAGTCAAAAAAGGCTGAATGAAAAATATTCTTCTAAAATTCCGTCTTTTATTATTGGATTAACATAAGAATATATTAGCCAGAATGCATTTATTGATACTAGAAAGGATTTTCAAACCAAGGACACAATATCTACCAGTCCAGGTGTATGTCATCCATCCGAAACCGGAAATGAAAAGATAAAATCAAAAACTCCTTCAACATGTCCTCCAAGTAAACCATCAACAATAAATTTTTCTATAGTTTCCAAGAAATTCGAAACAAGCAGACAACGGGCGCTTCTACAATTAAGCGAAAGTGATGAATTGGCAGCTGAAAACTATGTTTTGTCTGACACATTAGTTGAACGAGACCAAGAGATCAAAAATCTAAAAATCAAGATTACTTTAGTAGAGAAAAAGTGTGATGAAATTCAGTTGCAAAATGAACAACTACACAATGAAAACATGCAGTTGAGAAAAGATATGTCTACTAGAGATGAGCTGAGAGCTGAATTGTCCACTAAGGAAAATAGGATCAAAGAGGTAGAAGAAGAAAACAGATGTTTGAAGGAAAGAATTCGTCAATCAAACTTAAAGTTTCAACTTGAGAATGAGAAACTAGATTCAAGAGGTTTTTCAAATCAAACAACATCATTTGATGAACAAGAAAAGACGATTGAAAATGTCTCTAGTCCTCCCAAGATAACAAAGCCTACAAAAGAAGAATCATCTCTAGTATGTAAAATTAAAGGTCGAAAGCGGAAAAGAGTTGTCAAAAGCGATTTTGTCTATGAGCCACAAAGGAAAATGCAGCGCACAAAATATTTCAGAAGAAGTTATTGATGTTGATGATATTCCTTTAATAGAAAAGTTGCCAAAGGAAAAGCCAAAAACATTTCCAAACCAACAAAAAATTTCTGTGGGGAATGCAATGTCAGACAATGATTGGGAAAAGCTTAGGCATATTTACAAGAAGGCAAAACATGAGTAAGAATTTATAACCTAATTAAACTTGGATTTTATTTTTATTTTTATTTTAAATCATTCAAATCTAACAAATTATTCAACAGCATCAATATATGGACCGAATGCGACATCTTTTCCAATGTCAAATTGCATGACTTAATTGATATCATCGAGGACCAACAATTAACGACCCAGGTAAAATTTCGCATTATTTCTAAATATACTATCCAATCAACCAATTTTTGTATGTGTTATGGTGTAGGTAATTGATAGTTTTAGTGAGATACAACTATCATAACAAAAGAAAATGAGAACAAGGACAAAAAGTACAAGTCAAGTTAAAAAATAAAAAATAAAATAAAATAAAAAATCATGATTATGCCAAATTTAAGTTGGGTAAAAACTCTTCTATTTCTCCTAAATCTAATAACATAATTTGTTTTCCTACTTTCTACTGCTTTAATAAATAACCACCAAACATCATATAATATGACACTAGATGCAAACTAATTTTTTATTGTATGCAATTAAACAGACAATAGTGAAGGGGAAAAGAGAAGCAATGATCAAAGAGTAGCTAGACAAAAAATTAGAAGTGGGACTTTCTAAACGTTGCCCATTTATTTTATTCCCAATCAACACTTCTGGTAGGAAAAATTTGCTATGTCATTGGAGTTTATTAGTTTTCGAGACAAAATCAGATTCTTTGAAACATTTCAATTCCTTGCAATCTCAGTCTACTCATGATCCATATATGAAAAATGCAAAATCGATGGTAATATACTTATCCTTGTATTTTATATTCCAATTTTTTCTTTATACTATTATTTTTGGATTACTAACTATAATTATAATTACAATTAAAGAAATTATATATCATGGATTACTTCAAATGGAACGTGACCGCACCACATTTTACAATGAAAGATATAGAACCAAAACTTGAAGTCATGAGAAACAACCCAATCCAATCTGACAACATGTGAGTAATAAGCAAAGAATGATTTGATTTGTTCATTCATTTATTATATTTTCATTAATTACAACTTTTGTTATGTTTCAAGCCAGATTGTGGATCTATTGTGACATATATAATGCGGAAATATTGCCTTAGAAAGCAAAAAAGTATTGCATGTTCAGATGGCAGAAATATTGCAATACAAGAGAGATGTCAACTCATTCATGACATATTGAACAACATGCATAGTAGCTGTCCAGTAAGCTTTTTTATTTTTATTTTTTATTTTTTTAAAAAAAAAAAATCAATACTTCTTAATTTCTAACTTGCAAACCCATCTATTTATTAAGTGATAACCTCAAAAAATATTGTTTTTACATGAATGTAAAATCCATATATTTTACTTGCTAGATTGTAATTGAACATTCTCTTTCACAAATTGATCATCTGTTGGTCATCAATAGAACAGTTAGTCACTGCATTGGCTAACTGTTTAGAGAAAAAGCTATTGACAACAAGATTTATATGTTATGCCCATGAAAAATGAAATGACCTGCCAAAAATTAACTGTCTTCAACAAAAATCAAAATTTTCCAAAAGAGTAAGATAGTAAGTTTTTTTCTAAAATTTGTTGTGCTATAATTTTACACTTGTCCATACAAATGATTATTAATTCATCAAGTTAAATAATTGCAGGCCTGATCGAAGATAGACTACCAAGAGATCAGACATGATCAACGCGAAAAATTTCTTAAATCTTGAGAAGAGAGAAATCACATGTAAATTGTGAGACATTAATACAATCTTATTTTTTCAGTCAATATATTCCAATGCCAATTTGTCAAGAGTTTTAATTTGGATCTATTTGTGTTCATGAGCAATATTAGACTTGAGTCAAAAATTTAGAATACAAATCCAAATATGAGAATTCAATTGATCATAATAAAAAGAGCCTTTTGTTTGTTAAAATCATAAATGAGTAATTTTGTACTCTGAATTTTGGTTATTTCCTAAATTTGAGTTTGATCAACTGGTGATTGATTAGCATTCTATCATTTTCTCTTGTTAATTAAAATTTTATGGTGACATTTCATCATTCATACTGTTGTATTGTATGAAAGACAACTTTTGAAAGATGTTGAATATAGGTGAAATTTGTAACTACCTTATGCTTTACCTACTTCTTAATAAATTACAATATATGTTCTTCTTTTTGTAACACCTATTTTTTTTAAACATATTGAAACTAGAATACATTTTACAAAATGCACTCCACCAAATCAGGAAGAAAGCAATTTATCAATCCACTAAATAAAAAGTTCAATAAAAAAATTTAGTGCAATAAGTTCTAAAAAAATTTACTACCTGACAATTTCTCAAATTGATTAACATCTTTCAGGACACAATATTTTATTAGATAAGTATATATATCATAATTGCTTTTAAGAATAAATGGATTAATATTTAATTGCAAAATCATTATAACATTAACAAACAATATAAAACTATAAATGACTCCACAAATTAATACAACGAATTTAATACAAAGAAATGAAAAATAAAATATACAAATATATGCAAACTAAAATCAAATTGGCTCTTTACAAGTCTTCCTATTATGATTAGTTCCACTGCAGTGACTACACTTAATCTTCTTCTTATTTATCACTTCACCTTTACTTGGTAACCTACTTTTCCTTGGACGTCCACGTGGTCGTTTTGTTATTGGAGGCAAAATCTCAATTCCTTCATTTGCTAATGTGCTTTTTCCCACCGTCGGAACAACAAAAATTCTATCTTCATAACTTAACCGATAATAACTCGTGTGAAAATACTCTTCAACAAACAAATTCAAGTCTCAATTCGAACTCGATATAGCTGCACACGCATGGGCACAAAGGAAGCCATTAATTTGCCATCTAAACAAGAATATGTTTGTTAAAGGGTAGTTAGGTCTTTTCTATATTAATTAGGGTTTCCCGTACGGTTTAGGTTTTACCGTATTGTTTCCTAATTCTTATTATAAATAGTGAGAGAGGCTAATACAATAGTAAGACTTCTCGTTTTTCTCATATTACCTTTTTACTTTATCATGGTATCCAGAGCAGGTTATGGGAGATTGATTCCATACATATGTTCTAACCAATTTTTATTTTTTTCCCTTTCCTTGTCTACTGTTCATACGAAAAAAAAAAACTCTACTGAAACCCTAGCAGCCCACAAACCCTCGCCGCCGCCGCTCCCCACAATCAGATCCGAGCCTCGCCGTCATCGCCCAGGCTATTCTGAGCCTCTTCATCACCATCGCAAACCATTCTCGCACTGTACCTTCATCGCGAACCAGAGCTCATACTCGCTGTCCAACATAGACGTCGCTTACTAGTCTACCGAATGATCTAGAGAGTTCGCCTTATAACCACAGGTCGACTTACCTATTGACCGACTATTACTGGAACACCTCTCCTTAATTCATTTTCATTCAATTTCTTCGACGTTTTCGCCCCTTTAACCAATTTCTTTTCTCGGTTAGTTCCACTAAATCCTTAAATTCAATTTTAATCAATTATCTTTCTTCAATTACACATAAGAGAAAATAATTAAACTGATTAGGATCCTATAAAAAACACACATAATTATAAAAAAATATTTTGTGTCGTGTGTGATCCTAATCGGGATATATTAAGAGTAAAAATTTAACCTGAGTTATTTTTCTTAGATTCTTTAAATTCTTCGATCTCTTAACGTTCATCATCTTTGTCATTATCTTTAGCATCCATTCAGTATTTGTCACAATATCTTCATGATAATCCCATAACTGGAACTAATAAACTGAAATACTCAATCAAACCATTAGTTTCTAAAAAAATATCAATATTTAATTGTCCATGAAAATCTTAGGATCAACAATCTCCCACTTTTTTATGATGACAATTAACTTTGATTTTTTGTCAAAGTAATATGTAACCACACTCCCCCTGAATCCGAGAACGGGTTTTATAACTCATTAAAGCACAGTCATGAAGATAATCATAAGATATTCAACAAAGCACAAAGTTCAAAATGATAAATAACTCTAACTCCCCCCTAAGATATTCAACAAAACAATTTAAGTTCCCCTTTAAGAAATTCAATAAAACATTAATAAATTCTCTCCCTTTTTCATCTCAAAAAGTGGGGAAGGGGAACCACAAATAAACACTACTCTAGGCCATCATATAATATACTTGAAAGAGTAAACTTAAAATAATTAAATCAGGATATATATATTTAACTCGTTTAAAAGCACATTGAATCAACTCATAAATTCATTTTTAAGAATCAAAACTCATTTTAACAAATCAACTTTTAGGCACAAAATATCAACACTATGTGGATCATCATTATAGCTCAATATTTATATAATCAAGTCTACTCAATCCATCAAAATCCACAAATTACTAAATTAAGTCTGTATGTCTTTCTCATGATACCAAATAATATCAAGCCATGTAATCTTTAATGCACTAGAACAAGAAATATATCTCAATAATAGTATGCGTATTAAAGGTATTATTTATCCCTTTCTCAATAATAATCATTTAAAAACTAGGAGATATGAAACTTACGAGAAGAACATATTATCATGTATATAGCAAGATACTTAATATCTATAAATATTTCCATATGCACAAAGTATCAACCTAAAACATTAAGCACAGATTAAAACACCATGAATATTCAAATGATCGCATATATGGTATAAAAAACATACTTAATAAAATTTCATAAAAGAATACCACTCGTGATCTGCTTAATCTCATTCAATATATCAGTCAAATAAGATCATGCTAAAAACTGATTTTATCAAATATACAAGAGATAACTCAGGCTTAATCAATGAATCAATATTAGCTAACAATAAAATTTTCTATAAGCATATAATCAAGCTTATGAGCAATTTAAATCAAATAAATTATTAGACACAATCATGCATTTTAATAAATCAAGGTGAACTTAATTTAATTTATTTGTATAAAAGATGCATTCATGAATAAGAGCACATTGTACAAATAATCTTACTAAAATGCATATGGAACAAATTATTGATAATACTTAGTGAGATCATAAGCATTCGATTCATTTTCTAAATCACGTAACATGTTTTAAAATTAATATATGATTACTACTTGATATAAGCACATAAAAATATGTTAATATACTTTAACTAAATATGATTCCCATAATCACCATATAATATTTTCAAGACAAAAAATAAACACATCATTGAAAATAGGTATTAGAAATCATCACCAACTTATCTATTTGGCAAGTTGGGCACCTCCCTCTTTAAAAAATTTAATGAATTTAAAATGTGGAGGGTTAGGAGTACATTTTCTATCTTTTGGAACAACTTTGCTCTTTACCTCATTTATATCAATGATTGATTTGGGTGTGCAATTCTTCTTTGCTTGTCCGTATCCTTTCAACCTTTGATTTTTTCCGTTTGATTCATTGATACTTCCATTTGCTCGGGTCACTTGTGGCTTCCTGGAGATATCCCATCTTGGTTTTGAAAATCATTTTCTAATTGCATGTTTCGCTTGTGGCTTCTTTGTAATTTCACATTCTGTTTTGGGTACATCTTTTGTTTTGCACGCGTCGCTTGTGGATCTTTGGTGACTTCCTATTTTAACTTTGATTTAACTTCTTTGTTTGCTCCTTCATGTCCATTTCCGAAATTATGTAATTCTGCACAAGGCATTTTAATAGTTCTCTTCGGTATCCATTTCATTTTGGATCCGTCCTTATTAGACATAAATTTAGGGTTCCGAAACGGACATGATACTTTAAAATGCCCAACTTTATTACAATAATAACATCTCAAATCTAATTTATCATAGAAAACACAATATGTAAAACAAGAATAATTTCTAACAATAGCCACATAATTATCATTGGCTTGTGATAAAGAATGAGAAGATGAAGCATATCAACTTTGCCTAGAAAAATCATTCTCAAAATCTTTTGAAACAGTCTTAAGGTCGGATTTTGATTTTTCAAATTTTTTCTTAAATAAATCAATTTTAGAAACAAGATCTGACATTTGCCTGGAAATCATATCAAAATTATTTTTTAAAACACTGTTTTCATTTTCAAGAGGATCCACTTTAGAGAGCAAATTATTAATTTCAAAAACAACATCCGAGAATTCTTTTGTACCACAATAATTATCCAAATGCAATTTAGATTTTTAGACATTTTTTCTACCATTTTCAAAAGAATCAATTTTTCTCTTTAAACTCAATATCTCTTTAGCAAAAAGTAGTGTGACAGAAAATAATTTTTCTATAATAATATGGACATTTTTATTATCATCATTTCCATCACTACCACTAAAATCACAGGAATCATACATCATATTATCATATAAGGATATATCACCATCAAGAAAGGATACAAAAAACACATCATTCATGGTGAGTGCACGTGGCCGGTTTAGCTAGGATATTACGCCTAATCGAGCTAAAACAAGCTCTGATACCAATTGTTGTCCTAGTGAGCTACCCAAGAAGGGGGGTGAATTGAGTACTGATAAAATTTAATCCAAATATTAATACTTCAAATATTCAAATAATTAATTTAATCCTAAATTAATTATTATCTCTTTATAGCAGCGGGAATATATTATTAACTAGATGGACACCAAACAACAATATCTAAGTAACGTAATAAAGCAACATACCATGATATATCTTGGTTCACCAAGTTACTCTTGGCTAATCCAATCCTCCGAGCCCCACGGAGATTCATACCCACTAATCACTAAGATTCCTTTAAATGGGTAGGTACTAAATCTTTACACAAAGATTCTTTTCGCAGGCTTAGAATCAACCTTTACAAATTTCTTTTTCACATGCTAAGGTATAAACTTATCTTTTTCACAGGCTGAAGATTAACCATTTCTTTTTCTCAGGCTCAAGAATAACATTATCTTTTTCCCAAACTCAAGACTAACCTAATCCATTCACAGGCTAAGAATCAAACCTATTTCTTTTATACCTTAGGTTAAGAATTAAACCTCACAATCACTCCAAGTATCCTTTTCCCAGGGAAGGATGAAACCTTTATAATTCCCTCACAATTAATCCTAATTAGGAAGAATCACACCTAAACCCTTTTCAAGGGAAAAGAGTAACCTAACCTTTTTGTATTTTAGGAAAAAATCAAACCTTAATCTCTTTACTGGAAGAGATCGAAACTCAAAGCTACCCTTGATTAGATATTCTCAATAATATATAATCCGCACACAACTCACCAATTACAAAATTGATAAACTTTTTCCCACTAAGAGCTTCTATCACTCCAGATTAATTAATACTCAATTAATGTCCCGATACTAGTGATAGAAATAAAGTGAGAAAACAAAATCTGATTATAATAAAGAATGCAGGTAGTACAATTAAGCACTTAATCAGATTAGCACACAAATCGTTATTAAAAGATTTTTATGCTTTCAAAGTTCAAAAACGATTTCTCAAAAAGATCAATTCACCAAGCAAGTAATAATAATAAAATACTCAATTAAAGAATAAGCTTGGAATGATCTCACTAGAAAAACACCGAATAGATTGCACGTAGTATCGCAAGACAGCTTAGATTGGTGACGCTAACTCAAATAGCGTTTTAACTCAAGAACTTTTCAATAATCGATCTCACAATTGATCTCTCAAGATAGTATTAGAATGAAGACTCTTAAAAAAATTTAGAAACTGAATAGTTCTTGATATTGTGTGTATCTTATGTGAAATCCGCAGGTCTCTTTTAATAGCTCTCAAACTAAACCTCCAACGGTTAGTTTTCAAATGTTATGTCAATAAATGACACATATAGACCTCATATATCATATAGATTTATAATGGCTATATTTAACCAATAATATAACTTCTAAATCTCTCAATTTAGTACCCAAAATAATTTGATCTTAATCAATGAAAGTATAGAAAGAATTATATCTAAGTATATGGACTAAATAGTAAGGTATAAATAAAATCCCTTAAATCTCTCCCATATCTTTAGCCCAAAATATTCTCCACCAAAATAGCAATAATTAAACTCAAAATTCGCAGGTTATAAGGATTTTAAAGATATTTTATAACGGCTACTTTTCAAATACGATGTCATTAAATGACACCCCAAGACCCCATACATCATATATGTTCAAAATAGATATTTTTCATTTAAAAATATTCTTGGAAAATCTCATTTTTGTCCTTAAACATTTTTAAATCGAAATTCATCAAAATAAAAAGTATTAAAGCACTTTAATAAAAATAACATTTAATTAAATAGACCAAATTAATAGGGATAATAGAATAGACAAATCATATCTTAATTAAGTTTAGATCCCTAAGATATCTCTCATATCCTAACCATAAAACGACTAGTATTTGAATAAATCTCAAAATTCACAAATCTTGAAACTGACCATCGGTTAACCAGCCAACACCCATCAGTCGACCTCCCAATTCAAGACGTAGCCCAAGCCAAAATTGCTTCGCCATCAGTCGACTTACCTATTGACCGGACAATCTAGAGACTTTCAAGTCGACCTACCTGTCGTCCGGAAGATCCAAAGAGTTTATCCTCTAAGCACATGTCGACTTACCTATCGACCGGACAATTCAGAGAGTTCTATAAGTCGATTTACCTGTCGACCGAATGATCCAAAGAGTTCGCCTTATAACCACAGGTCAACTTACTTGTCGACCAATCATTGTTGGATCACCTCTTCGTAATTCATTTTCATTCAATTTCTTCGACGTTTTGGTCCCTTTAACCGATTTCTTTTCTCGGTTAGCTCTACTAAATCCTTAAATTCAATTTTAATCAATTATCTTTTTTCAATTACACATAGGAGCAAATAATTTAACTAATTAGGATCATATCTGTTGATACTAAGATTTTGATGGATAATTAAACGTTAATATTTTTTGCGGAACTAATGATTTGATTAAGTGTTTTAGTTTATTAGTTCCAATAATGAAGATATGATGATAAGTAATGTATGCATGCTAAAGAGATTGACAAAGATGATGGACATTAAGAGACCGAAGATTTTAAAGAATCTAAGGGAAAAGAACTCAGGTTAATTTTTACTCTTAATGTATCCCGATTAGGATCACACACGACACAAAAAGTTTTTAAATTTATGTGTGCTTTGATAGGATCCTAATTAGTGAAATTATATGCTCCTACATGTAATTGAAAAAAAAAATATTGATAATTAATTAAAATTGAATTTAAGAATTTAGTGGAGTTAATTGAGAAAATAAATTAGTTAAATGGGTAAAAATGTCAATGAGAATGTATTAAAAATGAATTGGAGAGAAGTGTTCAGCAATGAGGAGTCGACTAATAAGTCAACCGAAACGTATAAGATAAACTTTCTGAATTGATCAGTCGATAGATAGGTCGACCTGGCGTAGAACGTGAACTCTCTGAATCGATCAGTCGACAGGGAGGTTGACCTGTGCTTGGAGGATAAACTCTCTGTATCGTTTGGTCGACAGACTGTGAATTATCGGTCGATCGAAGGGAAAGAAATGTTTGGATTGGCTAGTATCATGAATCAAGCGGTCAACTTATGGGTGTTGGTCGGTCAACTTATGAGTCTATTTAAGGTTTTATGGAATTTTGGGATTTAATAAAAAAACTAGCTGTTAAATAGCCGTTATTTGGTTACCTGATTGAATGATTTTAGGGATATGAATATCTTTAAGATATAATACTCTTATTTTAATATTCCTATAGATTTGATACATGGAATTAAATTGTTTTTCAAATTAGTCATTTTAATACTTCCTATCTTATTGAATTGGGTTTGAAAATTCTTTTGAGGGACTATATTGAATATTTTGAAAGCTATTATTAAATGAAATATACCTTAAATGAAATATATCAATATATGGGGTCTATAGATGATTTTAAAAGACATATCTTGTGGAAACTAGCTATTAAATAGCTTGTTTCAAATAGTTATAAATGGACTTGCGGATTTCACATATTTAAGACACAATATCAAGAACTATTCAGTTCCTAAACTTTTCTAAGAGTTATCATTATGATATTATACTGAAAAATATTGTGAGATTATTCTGGAGTTAAAGTTCTTGAGTTAAAGCGCTAATTTATTTGGCGTCACCAATCTGAGCTGTCTAGCAATCTGTTTTGCAACCCATTGGTATTTTCCTTGTGAGATCATTCTAAGCTTCTTCTTTAATTTAGTATTTGATTATTATTACTTGCTTGGTGAATTGATCTTTTTGAGAAATCGTTTTTAAACTTTAAAAACATAAAAATCTTTTAAAACGATTTGTATGTTAATCTGATTATGTGCTTAATTGTGCTACTCGCATTCTTTATTATAATCAGATTTGATTTCCTCACTTTATTTCTATCACTAGTATCGGGACATTAATTGAATATTAATTAATTTGAGGTAGTAGAAGCTCCGAGTGGGAAGAACTTATCAATTTTTGTAATTGGTGAGTTGTGTGCGGATTAAATACTATTGGGAGTGTCTAATCAGGGGTAGCTTGGTTTCAACCTCTTCTGGTAAAGAGATTGAGGTGTTAATTATTCTTTTATAAAATTAATTGTGAGTGGTTTTGTAAAGATTCCATCCTTACCTAGGATAATGATAGTTCGAGTATTTTTGTGAGGTTTTGATTCTTGAGTCTTAGGTATAAAAAGAAGGGAAATTTTTTGAGAGGTCCCAAGATTTCAAAAATCACTTTCTAGGTCCCATTTCATGTGTAAAAAAATTACTGGTACACGACCTCATAAAGTGATATTTTTATGGGACGGGACCTTTGGAGGAATTTTCCTAAAAAGAATTAGGTTGTGATTTTTCCTGTAATAGAATTAGGTTATTCTGAAGCCTGTAAAAAGTAGAGGTTATTCATAAGTTTGGACAAATGAATTTTTAAAGGTTGATTCTAAACCTGTGAAAAGAATTATTGTGAGGATTTGGTTCCTACTTGTAAAGAAATCTTGAGTTTAGTGGGTGCGAATCTCCGTGGGGCTCGGAGGACTGGATTAGATAACAGTAGCTTGGTGAACTAGGATATATCGGTGTGTACTGCATTATTTATTTATTTTATCTTATCTTGTGATTGTTTGGGTGTGTACCTAGAACTTATTACATTTATCCACTGCTATAAAGATAACAATTAATTTTAGGATAAAATTAATTGTTTGATTTTTTAAGTGTTATTATTTCTCTGATAATTTTTAATACTACCCAATACACCCCCCTCTTGGGTAGATCACTGGGCCAACACTATCAAAAACACACATAAATATAAAAAAAAATATTTTGTGTCGTGTGTGATCCTAATCGAGATACATTAAGAGTGAAAAATTAACTTGACTTATTTCCCTATGTTCTTCAAATTCCTCGATCTCTTAACGTTCATCATCTTTGTCATTATCTTTAGTATCCATTCAGCATTTGTCACAATATCTTCATGATAATCTTATCACTGGAACTGATAAACTGAAACATTCAATCAAACCGTTAGTTCTTCCAAAAATATTAATATTTAATTGTCCATCAAAATCTTAGTATCAACACTCATTTTTTGTCATTCAGTAAACACCTACTTCTGGAAGTTCATCTCTTTAGATATGCCTTTAATAAAAAGAAACTGAATTCCAACTGCAGTTGCTCACTTGGCCTAGACTATCTGCTCTGATTTTCCCCCAGAAGTTCTATTGCTCTACGCTCCTCCTACGCCTCCAAAAATCAAAGACCGTGACCCAGATAGCATTGCGACATGCACTTCATCTCAACCTACAATTTAAGATCCACCAAATAAGAGTAAAATATTATCATCACGGAAAAAGATGTTGAATTTTATCTCTCAACCAACTCTTTCTATTAATGTTGCTCATAGAAAGGTTGATGAGGCCCTTAAGACTCTTATGGGTCAATCCTGGCTGAGAGGTTTTATCTTGATCAGAAATAGGAGTAGATCTGAGCTCTTTCACTTAGGAGTTTTCTCCTAACTTTAGGTTCTTCAATTTTGCCTTTGACTTCATTTCTCCTTTGACTTTTTAAAACTCCATTATTCCTTCGATCTTTATTATTTTTTTTTTTTCAAGCTACGCATATTTTCTCTACTATGTATGGAGGATGTGACTCAATTGAAGAGTTAGACTCTCAATAAGTGTTCCAGGTTAGCGAGTCAAGTCGGCTTGAAGATGAGTTGAGAAAAATACATAGAGAAAATAACTCTCTCCAAATTGAGCTAGCGCTTGCTAGATCAACCAATGAGATTGTCGATGATGAGTTAAAGTTCTTGCAGGGGAGATTGGCCTCTAGAGAGTAACTTTTCAATCTCTAAGTAACGAAGGAACTAGCAAAGAAGGAAGCGAAGTGAGCTCAAGGTTCTTTGAGAAAGAAAATGAGCTAAGAAGTGAAATATCCTCCCTCTAATCTGATTTGTCCTCTATTAGTTACGATGTGACTACCTTTGGTCTAAACTATTTGCTGCCCAATTCGAGCTAATCTTCAAGGTAGAAGAGTTTTAGTAGACCCTAGCTTGTTCGGCAAAGGAAGAGCTCAGAATTAGCTTTCCTCCAAGCCAAGGTTGAGTTCCTTCAACAAAGGGATTCCATAGATCAAGAGTTTGACGAAATAGCTGGTAAAATTCAAAGAGTGAGGTATGAGCATTTCCATAAACTGGTAACCCAACGCTTTCTGGACCTTGATCTAAGCTTCTTGGCTACTGAATTTGAATCTGATGCTGAGGATGATGTTAATCCTAATGCTTTAGCTCCCCCCCGTTTACAAGACGTCAGACACATTTTGTGCTTTTTTATTCAATGTACATGATTAAACATTTGAATTTACTATATATTCCTCTCTTTTTTTTTTTTTTAAAATTCTAGATGTCTCTTTCTATTTCCCATGCTCATATTTTGGCATGCCTAGTATTTTATCTTCTGCAAATCCTACATATTGATTAGTCTTGTCATTAATAGATGTATTTATTATGACTTTGAACTCTTTTGTTCACAATGCCTGTAAGACTATTTCTTAACCTTTTATTTCTTTATTTTCCAAGCTATTTTCTTGCCTTTATATGTCCCTTTACTTTACTTTACCTATCTTTTGTCTTCTATTTCTTCTAACATTCTCCTTCAAACTTATTCTCTTTACCGGATAGTAGTATTTCCCGTGGAAGTAAGTTTATTCTTTTAAGTCTTGGCATTTTATTTTATTGCTCATTTTCTAACCTTTTTTCAGGAAATAGATGCTTCACTTGAAATTAATCATTATTGAAATGACTTCATTAAAGCAAGGTAGAGAGTTGAGCACCTTATTTTTTAGATGAGGACTGATATTCCCTAACACACATTACAATAAAAATATTTATTAGGACACTTTTTTAGAGACAATTTATAAATAATATCCTTATAAAACTTTATTGAGACACTTAATCCTAATGTTCTTATAATTTACCCCCCAAAAAATAATATATTTATAATATTTATTTAATAAGACACATTTTAAAAAATATATATAATAAAAATATTATAAACAAATTTAATAGGACACATATAAAAGTATCCTATCAAGGACACAAATAAAATTTTCATTTTTAATCTCTAATTAGAAAAGTATAATTATGAATCAAATTGAAAAAGAAATATAAACTATTTGTATAATTATGAACTAAAGTGTTTTCAGACTTCTCTTCTATTTTATTTATTTTCACTTTGGTCCTTGGTAGTTTCAATTAAAAGAGTTTGACCTAAAATAAAAATATTAATTTTTAGATATACCTAGATGTAAATACCCACTTTTTCATTTGGTCTTATTTTCACCTAGTGTGTTCGGCAGAATCCCTTATTTCATCTTGAGCTAGGCAGTGGGAAAATCATTTGCGAAGAAGCTCGACCAGAAGCTCAATCCATTCATCTTCGGAGCTTAATTCATTCATCCATTCATCGCTCAATCCATTCATTTCAAGAATCTTCACTCCTCTTCCAACTTCTTTCTTGACTTCTCAATCGATCGAAGAAAATGAATGAAGAAAATTTAAGAATCGATCGGAGCTTATTAGTGGATAATCGTTCCAATCGAGCCAATTTCTCAAGCAATCGATTCAATCTCAAGCTGTTCTTCTTCAAGCTCGGCTTTGGTTGCTGCTTTTCAGGTATGTTTATGTTTTAGGTTTAGGTTTTCAGGTATTTTCGCCTTTCAGCTCCGATTATTTCTGGAATTGCTTAGTAATTTTCGCCGCTAGATCTGGAATTAGGTGATTGAATAGATCCATTTCTTTTTTACTCTACTTTTGATACATAAATTCAACTGACTAATATAATTTTCTAGTATACCTTAATGATTATATTGAGATTTAGGATTCTAGTTAGCTTTCAATTAAGTTTTGTATGAGTGCATATGTGTGTGCGTGCGGCAATGCAAGTCCATATCTAGTTTGATTAGGTTATATAAACTCATTAGATGAGGTATTTGGAACTAGAGTTGAACAGCAAAACTTACATCTCTAAGCAATCGTTCGGTATAGGGTGGTCGTCAAGTTGATTTTTGTGATGGAATTTAGAGGAAGTTATCTTAGCTTCCTTGATTAAATTCCTACTAGGCTACCATTATGCTTGATGAATGAACCTAACTCATAGCTGAAGAATCTTCTCTGCTATTACCGTGCTCTCTGCTTAGTTTTCGCAGACATTCTTATAATTCAATGCTATTGCTCTTATTATATTGGCAACGGGTGCTTGTCCCTATATTTCTTCAATTTCACAATCTAAAATGGTAATCCATGTGTTTTGACTTGGTTTGCTTGTTGGAGAGCTATAACTTTGTAATTTATGCGCTTGCATTGAATCCATCATCTGTCATGGAAATGCTTACCTCTGATTTTCAAATTTTTAGGTTGTCCTCAAATAGTTTGGAGCTGGTGGATATGGAGGTTCAGATGGTGTTATTGCCAACAAAGCAGAGGTCCTACATCATCAAAAACTCGAGAAGCTTTACATATCAACACGTGCTGCCAAGGTTTCTCTCTACCTCTCTTTGTAACCATAATTATTATTAGAAGAAAATTACTATATTCTCCCATCTACTTTCACAGCCTGTGAATGTTTACTTTTTAAATTTTAGCATTTCCAAGGGGATATTGTTCGAGGTGTGGAAGGTTATATAGTTACAAGGTCCAAACAAGTTGAAATTGGTGAGTTTTTTAAAGCTACAAATCCATTTGATTTGCATCACAGTTAAACAGAGTGTATTTATACTCTTTATCTCTCTCCAAATAGGTACAAAGTTGTCAAAGGATAGCCATAAATATGGTGGTGAGAACACATGCACAAGTGGTAGCACATTATCCAAAGTTGCTCTAAGTTTTGCAAGAGCTCGTGCTCAGATAGAGAAAGAGCGTGGAAATATGTTGAAAACGCTTGGCACCCAGGTTTTAATCTTGACCTTTTCTTCCCTCCTTACATTTGATATGAATGCAAGGTCAAGTGGGGATGATATATCGAGATGTATTTGCCTTTTTCTTAATCTATGAATTATGTCAACCAAAGCAATCTGAATTTGACTCCTGAGATACATGACTTTTTTCGCCAAGTATAGAAACAGAAATCTCCAAGTTTTACTTTAAATATAAAGGATGTACTCAAGAATTTTTGGGAATGGAAATCTGTTTTTGTTTTCTTCTCCATTTTTCAAAACAAAACTTACGGGAAACAATTGAAACAATTTTTTTTGTGATGTAGCTGTAGCAGTGCAGTGCATGTAGCTGTAGTAGTGTAGTGCATGTAGCTGAAAAAAGGGGTACGAGGACCAACATTTAAGCGCAATATTTGGGGTCAAAGTGATACGCAATTTTTTGTTCCTGTTCTCAGAAAACAAAAAACAAAAAATTTTGTTTGAAAAAAGATTTTGTTTCTGTTTCTGTTTTCAAACAAAAATATGGACTACATAGTAAACATATCTGTTATAGTAAACATATTTTCTATTTATGTTTCGATTCTGTTCCCAGATTTTGTTTCATAATTTTTAGTAATATTTGATTTTTAATTGGATAAATTTGGATTATTGGTTTTAGCCAAATTAAATATATTTATTATTATTTTTTAAATTTTTACTTTTTAGGACATAAAATTGTTGTATAAATTATTTATTAGTGGTTTAAGGGATGCATTGTTTTGCCCTATCAAAGATTTATTGGGACACTTATGTAGGTCTCGAAAGCCTTTCTAATACAAATGCCCAAAAGATTTATTAGGACACATAATAGTGTCCTAATAAATATAAACTAATGCGACAAAAAATAAGTGTCTTTATAAGTTATTGGGACAATAGTTTATAGGACACATTTAGGTGTCCTCAAAAGTATTTTTTTGTTGTAGTGACAAAATACTTGGAAAGCTCGAGAAGAGCCATCCCTACTACAATAACTTCAATGCTTCTCATTATGTAACTACCTCAAAACTTCTAGAGGCCCGTAATACCTTGGAAGAGAAAGAGATCTCCAATCTAGAGAAGAGATATCAGAATGTTTCTATTGAGGCTGCTAAGCCTCACTTCGATCTAGACACCCAATTACTACCAAAGCTATAAGTCTGTAGGGAGGAAGGAATAAGCTAAGGCATGAGTTCATGAACTGATCGCTGAGTTGAGGTCGTTTAAACATGTTGATGACTTCCAGTCTACCTCTGATAATAAATGATGGCTCCAATATTTTTCTCCTTTTTACCTCTTACTTTTATTTCATTCCGTTAGTGGGATTTGAACAATTATAACCGTCTGGCTTTGGTTTATAACCACTACAACAAAAAACTGGCGATAAAGCCAATTTTTTGGGACACTACATCTAATATACCCTATAAAGTTGTTTTCGACCCACATAAATTAGAATTGCTGCATAAAAATCAATTTGATATTTTTAATAATCATATTCTTATTAATTTAGTAAAAACTAATATATAATCAAACATTTACATGATAAAAAGTAGTGTTCCAATAAAATTTAAAAGAATATTAATGATAGTAATAAATAATATTTAAAAAGTAAAAGTAGTGTCCTAAAAATTAAAACTATTTTAGGGGACAATATTGTGTTTCATTATAATTGAACTATATTTTTAAGGGTCAAATAAGAGTGCCCTTACAAATTTAGTAAAATCTAATACTAATATATAAAAGTAGAAGGAGAGAAAAATTTTCAATGAGGTTTGTGAATGAATTCTTCAAGTTTTTTGGTGAGTTTTCATTTTTTTTTTATTAATTATTACCACCTCTTCTTAAGTTCTAATGTTTTTTTTTCCTTTCCTTTTTCTTTTTTCATCAATAAGCATCCTTCAAGTCTTTTGGAAATATATAATTATTAAAATAATTATATATTTTGGAAATAAATAATAATAATAATATTAAAATATATAATTATTTTAATTTAAAAAGAGTAATTATAATTGCAAATAGAAAAAATCGACAAATCTAATATTTTTTAACCGAGTGAAAGTATTAGTAAATAAAATCTCGGGTATATACCATTGATCTCTCTTGTCATTTTGCACTATACCAGATATCTCATCTGTCATTTTGTAAATATCAGAGACATCTCATATCTTTTTGTTCAACACCACTTACCTCCCTTATTGATTAAAAAATAATAAAAATTTTATTATAATACAAATTTTACCCTTGACAATTTAAAAAATAATTAAATAATAAAAAACTAAAATATATAAATAACTCTTTAATTTATATATATTCATCGTCACATCCTACCACCGCACCCACCGCCATCGCCCACCACCTCCCACCGCCGCCGCCTACTACCACCCTCTGCCACCTCCCACCGTCATCTCCTACCACCGCCATCCACCACTACCCACCCCCATTTTAAAAAATATATTTTTTTAACCATTTCATTAAAAAAAAAATTAAAAAATTAACCATTTCATTAACCCTTTTCTCTCTATCTTCGGTGGTGGTGGGGGTTGGTGGTGGCGGCGGTGGGTGGTGGTGGCGACGATGGGTGGTGGCAGGGGAGTTGGGCAATGGGTGAGGTTGGGTAGCAGCGGTGGGAGGTGTGTTGGGTGGCGGAAATGGGAGGTGGCGGTAGGTGGTACTGGTGGGTGGTGGTGGTGGTGATAGGCGGTGGGAGTTGGGCGATGGTGGTGGGAGTTGAGTGGTAGTGAGAGGTAAATATAATTAGTTAAAAAGTTAAGGGTAAAAAATATAGGGATGCTAATGATTTTTTTTTAAAAATAACCTAAGGGCAATTTTGTCCAAATGGAGGTAAGTGATGTTTGAGCAAAAAGACAGATGAAATCTCTGGTATTTGCAAAATGATAGGGGAGATATTTGGTATAGTGCAAAATAATAGGGAAGGTCAATGAAATATACCCATAAAATCTCATATGAAAACTTTACCAAATAATTCAAAAAATAAATAAATTAAACAATTTATATATGAAGTGTAATTAAATTTCATAGATAAAAATATTTAATTTTAAGAGTAATTTTAAATTTAAAAATTTCAGCAGCAAGTACTCTTTAAGTACTCAAAAAACACAAAAAAACTATCGTTTGATCTCACAAAAAAAAAAAAAGTTAGAATAGAAAATGTATTACATAAATCAACATTTTTTAATTCTCATAATAATTTTAAATTCTAAAAAATCAGCACGAAGTACTTTTTAAATACTAAAAAAATATAGCAACCATCATTTGATCCCAAAAGTATTAAAAAATTATTAATATATTTACATAAATAGAATTTAAAAACCAAAATTGTAATTCTTTTAAGAGGGTTATAAATCCCACATACCAAATGCCACTTAAGTGTCTAATTTAAACATATAAAGGATATAAAATGGCCACGTGTAATGTTAGAGAATTATAATAGATCATTAGGAAGTTATACATATATTCATGGATATATAGATATACATATACTCAGGAGGGGTTTTTTACTATTTCGGCTAGAGGGAAAAAAAAAATCAAGAAGAAAAATAAAATTATACCGTGGCGATCCTGATTTTTGGGTTCGAATTTCAGGTAGAATTTCTAACTCTTCTAATATATGTATTTAATTTTCCTATTGTATTATTTATGCTAGTGTGGTTATTGAATTTCACTTGTTAAATTTTATGAAATTATTATGACTATGTGATAATTATGTGAAAATCATGTTTATGTATTTTACTTGTCACGTTAATTAAATGCACGTATTAGAGGGGTTGGAGTTCTACTGAGCGTTGGCTCACAACCCCACAGTTTTGATTGCAGAGCCGGTGAGAGCGAAATGGCGATGGGGATTACATAAGAAATTATGTTTGTAATAATTGTAATTAATATTTATCGTTGTAAAAAATTGACTCAATAAATTGAATATAATTATTGTCGCCGTTGTTTGAAAAATTTATCGAATTTATAGAATGAAAATTCGGTCAATCAATTTTAGTGTTAATTTCTCCAATGGGAGAAATTGCGTGACGGTCCTGGGAAACCAAGCCATTACATATTAAATATGTGAGAAACTAAGGTCGTGTTTGGTAACCGTTCCCATACCGAAAAATCCCATCCCATTCCCAAATTTTTGGGATTTCTATTTGGGCATAGCGTTTGATAAATCTGTTTTTGTTCCTATTCCCATCCCAAAATCAAGAATTATTTTCATTTTTTCTTAAGAAGCGAGAAACAAAAAATTGTTATTTCTCATAATTCCCATCTCATTCCCAAACTAAAAAAAAAAAAAAGACAAGGTTGGTATTAATAGAATTGTTAATGAGATCTGGCCTTCAACTCTTGTAAGCCTCTTTTCTTTTTTCTTTTTTTTTTCCTTCATTTTTCTTCTTCTTCATTAGTTCATCATTGTTCTTTACGTTTGGTTCTTCGTCCTCCTCATTCTTCTTATCTGGTTCGTCGTCGTCCTCCGTTCTCCTCTTTCTCGTCTGGTTCATCGTCCTCCTCATCCTTCTTGTCATCGTCCACCTTCTCGTCACCATTGTCTTCACCTCACCGCGGTCTTCGTGGCCATAGAAGATTGTCACCTCCTTTCGATTACAAAATTAGGGTTTCGATTTCGATTGTAATCGATTTCGATTTTGAGCAACAACTCCTAATAGGGTTTCCATTTCGATTCGATTTTGATGGGGGTTTAGGATTTCAATTTCAAAATCGATTTCGATTGGGGTTTGAGGTTTCAGATTTCGATTGGGGTTTGGGTAGTGTACAACATTTGAAGTATCTATTTTTATTCTTTTCATTTTGCTCTCTAATCATTGTTGAATCACTCTGTAGGAAAGTTTCAAACCGATATCAATAAGGCTTGGGCATCAGAAGTTATATCTAGAAGAAAACAAAATAGTTGTTTGGCAACTCATTTGAAGTATGATGAGGCAGAATAACATCTTATTTTGCATTGAAATCATGAAGACGATGGAGGAAAAATATTAAACTATAGCATAGCGATTAGTGTGTTGTTTTTGGGTAGTGTAAGAAATAAAGGATTTTGATTTTGAAATCGATTTCGATTGGGGTCTAGGATTTCGATTAAGATTGAGATTTAAGATTTCAATTTTGATTTTAATTGGGGTTTAGGATTTTGACTTCGGTTGGGGTTTAGAATTTCGATTTTGATTCCGGTTTAGGATTAATTCTTGATTTCTAGGATAATATCATTACCAAACGTGATTCTGTTCCTAAAATGAAAAAAAAAATTGTTGTTACCAAACACGATTCTACTTCAAAAAATAAAATAGAATTCTCATCCCATTCCATTCTCATCTCACTACATGGGATGGACACAAAACAGTTACCAAACGGGCCCTAATTAATTCATAATTTTCAGAATAAGCACAGAAACAGTTTAATACTAGCTTTTAGAAAAATCATTCGGTAAGATATTTAATAATTTTAGCAAAAATGATTTTTATTAGAAATATAGCAGGCTAAAAAATATAAACATATATACCAATTAAGTCACCACAGTTTCAAGCACACAAATATAATTAGAAAGTCCTTACCAAAATTTTCTCAAGAAAGAAATTGACAATAGCATTTGCGTAGTAAAATTGATTTTTGCGAAGAATGCCGTTTTCATGATCATGAAATCCCTCAAAAATATTTTTTAGAATATATCATCTATCTTCTTAAAAAGATGATATATATATATATATATATATTCTATTATTGATAATTTAAATCTGAAATTTGTGGGTCTATTTAAAGTGTAATTAAAGATAGTTTATAACGACTTATTTTCAAAAGATATATCCAAAAATAGTACATATAGATCCCTTATATAAACCTAATTTATAACAGTCATATTTGACCATAAATATAAATTAGAAAATATATGGACTAAAAAATAATATCTTCAAAATATATATAATATCTTTGAAAACTATTTTTAATCAATTAAATATGTTTAACCTTCAAATGCTAAAAATATGGTTAGAATATCTTCAAAAACTTGTAGGTCAAAATAAAGAAAATCTAAAGCGATCGGTCGACCGAAATAATGGTCAGTCAAAGGATTAGGCTCAACGTTCAATTTTTTTAGTCTTTTTCAAGTCAATTCGGTCGACCAAAAATATTGTCCAGTCAATCGATTTTCTCTCTATATCTGCCAATCAGTCTATCAGTCGACCGATTTGGCTCAAAACTCAAACTGTCTAGTAATCTGTATTTGTCAGTCAACTGAAATCCCTATTGGTCAACCAAAACAATTTTCCACTTTTTACATCTTTTCAAATTTTTAGTTGATCATTATCTTAGAAACTCATTTCAAGTGATATTTATAACTTCTGATCATAAACTTAAATTCATATATACTTTTCTATGTGTCTTGTGTGATCCTAATTATGTTGCATTAAGAGTTCAAAAAGAATTAAGTTGTTTTACCTATTACTACAAAAAAATAGTTTTTCAATAATGTCTTCAACAACTTCCATTCCAACCTGTACTGAACTTCAAAAATACTTTCTCATTAATCGTATTAGATACTGAAACAAATTTCTATAAGCAATACTCAATAAAATCATTAGTTCCTTAAAATATTAAAGCTGATTGTTTCAATAAACCATCAAATAATGTCTTAGGGTCAACAATATCTCCCTTTTTTGTGCAAGGAATGATGTGAATACCAAGTAAACATACAGAATCCATTTTTCTCCCATTTTGTCAAAAGAAACCATCAATCACGTAATCTCTCTCCATTTGTCATCTCAAAAAATAGTGGGTGAAACAAAATATTTGAAAAGTTAGATTACTTGCAATGATAATATTCATGTTAAAATTTTATCGAAGTTTCAATAATCCTTTAATATGAAAACCTTTTGGCTGAGTAAATAGAATAATTTTGAAGTATTCTTAAGTACACTGAATTTAAAAACAATGCAAATGACCACTTATATGCAATTTTTAAGCGATGAAAAATTCGTGCATATTTATAAAATAATTTTCATGATACAATTTTGGAAATATGCTATCTAATCTAAATAAACATCATTGTGCCTAGTCATTCCAAAAATCTCGAATGAAGTTTGAAAATTTTTCTTTCGCCAAAGGTTTTTTGAATATGCCAACCAATTAATCTTGCATGTCAACATATTGAAGAGAAATGACACTATTTTGAATGTGATATCGAATAAAATGATGACAAATCTCATTGTGCTTTGTGCGTGAATGTTGTATAGGATTTTTACAATGACATTTAGCACTTTTGTGTCACAGTAAATAAGAATTTCTTCCATACAAACACGAAAATCATGCAACTATTATTTTATGTAAAAAAACCTGTGCATAACTGCTACCTTCTGCCATTTACTCTTCTTCTGTAGTGGATACGGCTATTGCATCTTTTTCTTGTTGGACAAAGAAACAAATGCATATCCTAAGAAATGACATGATCCACTAGTGCTTTTACACTCAACTTTGGAACTGGTAAAATCAACGTCAAAGTAGCAGATTAAAGTGAAATTATTCCCTCTAAGATACCATAATCCTAGATCACAGATTTACTTTAAATAGCAAAAAAAAAAAAAAAAAACGTTTAACAACAATTAACTGAGGCTCTTTAGGGCAAGAGTGAAATATTGCATACAAACACACACTAAACATAAGGCCAAGTCTACTAGTAGTAAGCAGTAAGATATAAAAGACTTCCAATCATATCTCAGTAAGTTTTTTCGATTATGCTTCTACCTTCGTCATCTTTGTTAAGTTTAGTTGTCGTTGCCATGGGAGTTTCGTATTATTTAGCACTTTCCAAGACATATTTTTTAAGAAGCTCTTTAATATACTTGGCTTGATTTAAAAAAATAATTTAAAAAAATCATCATTTATTTGCTTAATTGGTAGCCCTAAGAAAAATGTCAATTTTCCCGTCATACTCATTTCGATATCAATCTGCGTTCTATTGGCAAACTCCTTACAAAGTTATTCGTTAGTAGATCCAAATATTATTTCATACACATAAATTTGTTCTAAAATGATATCTTTGTCAGTTTATTTAATAAACAATAAAATATCACTAAGGATATGTATAAAGGTATAGTCACTAGTGTTCGAATAGGATGAGACGATACTTGTGCATTTCCTATTAATATATGCTTACATCAAGAATCATCTTTAAGTCGTTATCTCTTCATTCTAAAGATGGATGAACTAACAAAACATATCGAAAATGGAGTACCTTGGAGTATGTTATTTGCGGATAACATAGTACTAATTGATGAAAATAGAACAAGTCTTCATACTTAGTTAGAAAGATGTAATTACTATTCTTGTTTTATCCATTTTATTGCGATAAACCCATTTGGTACCAATAACAAGATGAAAATCAAGTATAGGAACTCCGTACTTTGTTTCTATCAAACTGAAGCAATTCTTCCCACATGGCTAAAATCCATGATTTATCAGTTATGGTTTTATCATTATATTTAGGTTCAATTTGAGAGATAAAAGTAAAATTAACAACATTTCTAAGAGAATATTGAATGCTTACAATATCTCTAACAACATCCCTTGGAGTTGTTAGTTCCTTAACTGGTGGCGACTTTTCTAGAGGATCTGATGGTTTTTTATTTTTTTTCATCCTTTTGTTTTGCTTTGATACGTACATCCTTATCCAAATCCTTTCTAGACAAAAATGGATTAGCTTCGTAAAAAACAACATGCATAGATTCCTCAACTAATAAAGAGATTTTATTATATGACGTATAACCTTTATCAAATTTGGTGTCAAAATTTTCCAAATAATTTTTATCATTTAAGATAAAATATATGCAACCAAAAATTTTGAAATAGGACATATTTGGGATTTTTTCATTCCAAATCTAATAATGAGTTTTATTAAAGACTTCTCAGATAGATACATGATTAATAAAATGGCAAGTGGTAATTTACAGTTTCGGCCTAGAAATATTTTGGTAGACTATTTTCATTAAGCATAATCTTGACCATTTCCTGTAGATTCTGGTTCTTTATTTCAACAACTCCATTTTGCTATGGAGTTCTAGGAGCAAAAAAATTATGAGAGTATCCATGTTCATCACAATATCTAGGGATTTCCTGATTTTTTAACTCTCTACCTGTATCACTATGAATGTTAAGGATGCAATATTGTTTCTCATTCTAAACACTTTTACAAAATTTTATATATGCAGATGCAACATTGCTCTTCTTTGTCATGAAGAGAATCCACGTATATCTAGAAAAATCATCTACAATAACAAATAGATAAAACTTACCTCCCAAACTAAAAATGGGATTAGTACCAAATAAATCTAAATACCATAACTCAAGAGGAGTAGATGTAGATGTATGTAACTTCTTCTTAAAGGATGATTTAACCTATTTACCCAACTGACATGCATCGTAAATCTTATCCTTAACATATTTAATATCAGGAAGACCTCTGACAAGACTCTTTTTAGACAAACTAGAAAGTAACTCCATGCTAGCATAACTTAGACATCTATGCCACAACCAACTATTTTTAGACAATGTATTTAGACATGATAAATTTTGAGACTTAAAATCATTAAACGAAAAAGTATAAACATTTTGAAACTGTGATGCAATAAGTAACATGCTATCATTTTTTCCACCCTTAATAATGCACTTATTATTAACAAAAAATGACATTATAACCTATATCACATAGTTGATTAATACTGAACAAATTATGTTTAAGACCATCAACTAAAATAACATCTTCAATAACAGTAGAGGAATTACCAATATTACCTATATCAATTATCTTACGCTTGATATTGTCTACAAAAGTCACAAGACTTCTGTCTTTAGGTGTCAACGACACATATTTAGTTTTATCCTTTGTCATGTGCCGAGAACAACCACTGTCTAGGAACCATTTTTCCTTGCTCACATATGATATAGGACTAACCTGCAATGAGAACCTCAAATAGTTCCTAAATAATATTCAATCTATGTAGATCTAATCTGTTTGTTGGTGCACTCTTTTTTCCTTTAGGAAACATACCTGCTTTATTGATGATTTAGGCCTAAAGTAATTTTTAATGGTATGCCTTAATATGTTACAATTAAAACATTTAACAACTTTCTTATTTTCAGGGGAAAAAAATTTTGAAATCGTCTTTGTTTTATTTTTCTAAAACCAAGTCTAGCTTTGTCAAAAACACCTCTTGATATTCCCAAAGTATTTTTAAATTATTCTCACCATTTGTAAACTTGAGAACAATAGAATCCAAATTCTTAACTTTGGATTTCAACTCCTAGTTTTTCTTTTCCAAATAAGATGAGATATTTGTTGGAAGTTGATTTTTGAGACAAGTGTTTATAGTTTCATACTTTTCAATCTATTTATTTAAGAAAACAATTGTACTTTATAGCATTAATAGAACACTGAATTTTATAATCATTTAATAATTTTTGATAAAGATAAAACAAACTCATCAAACGTCAAAGGATAAGAACTAGAACAATTAGATACCTTATCTATAGGGATGCTACTAGTTTGGTTTCGGTTCGGTTTCATATAAAACTAAAAGCAAAATCATTATAAATATATCAAACCAAAACCGCAGCTAAAACCGTCGATTTTTTTAAATGGTTTTAAAACCAAACCATTTAAATTTATACAAATCCAAAATCAAAACCGCAAAACCACGAAACCATTTAAGATTTTTCAATTTTATGAAAATCAAAAACAAAACCAAAACTGCGAAACCAATGAGGACCGTTGTTTTTTATATATAAACAAAAACATAACTAAAATATAAAATATAAATTCTAAAAAACAAAGCCCTTATAGATGAGACTGAGATAACAAATGAGGATAGGAGGAAAAGAATGGAGGAACAGGCTAAACGACTGCGAAATTAGAAATGAAAATTATGAAACCCTAAGGTGGCGTTTAGTACGCGGGATTCAAGGTGGGATTGGAATAATCATTGAATGGTCATTCTATTCCTATGTTTGGTTGGTGGGATTGATTTTCATTTTCATTCTCAAGTAATGACTAATCCCACAAATCTTGGGATTAGCCAATCCCAAATGAAATGAGATATTAAGTAATCCCGGGATTACCTAATTCTAAATAAAATGAAGTATTAGGTAAGAAGAATGACTTATACTTGTGTTTCTGTATTTTTTACAATAGGAAATAAAATCCTGGGAACAAAAACAAAAATATGGCGGTGTTGCTTTTATATTTCTGTTCCTAGAAAACATGGAACGGAAACAAAAATATGGGAGCGAAATTTAGGAACAAAAATAAAAACAAAAATCTGGGAACAAAAGAAGAAATCTAGGAACAAAAACAAAAATATAGGAACAAAAACAAAAATAGAAATCTGGGAACAAAAACAGAAATCGGGAATAAAAATAGAAATATAAGAACAAAAACAGAAATCGAAATATAGGAACAAAATCTGGGAACAAAAACAAAAATAGAAATCTGGGAACAAAGTAGAAATAGAAATATGGGAACAAAAACAGAAATCTGGGAACAAAACAAAAATAGAAATCTGGGAACAAAAATAGAAATCTGGGAACAAATCAAAAATAAAAATATGGGAACAAAAACAAAAACAAAAATCTGGGAACAAAAACAGAAATCAGGAAGAAAAACATAAATATGAGAACAAAAACAAAAATCTAGGAACAAAACAAAAACATAAATATGTTCCCAAATTTTGTTTTTAGTTTTTGTTCCCAAATTTCTGTTTTTGTTCTCCTATTTCTATTTTTGTTCCCGATTTCTGTTTTTGTTTTTGTTCCCATATTTCAATTTTTATTTTGTTCCCACATTTCTGTTTTTGTTCCCAGATTTCTGTTTTTGTTCCCATATTTCTATTTTTGTTTTGTTCCCAGATTTCTATTTTTGTTTTTGTTCCCAGATTTCTATTTTTGTTTTTGTTCCCATATTTATGTTTTTATCAGTCATTCTAATACCATGTTTAATGTATTTTGTAACCAAACGTAGGAATGGTAATAACCATTCCAATGCCATGTTTAATTTTGTTTGTTATCAACTATAGGAATGGTAATGGCCATTCCATTCCAATATCACATTCATTCTAATATCACATTCATTCCATTCCAGCGTACCAAACCTAGCGTAAGTCCCTTTACACACATAAATATAAAAGGGATGAAAATGTAAATAATATATATATATATATATATATATATATATATATTAGGGTTAAATTGTAAATATACAAAAAAAATAAGGGTATATATGTAATAAAAATATATCTAAAATATCGGTTTCGTGGTTCGATTTTGTGGTTTGGAACTAATCAATTATTTTTTATCCTTACCTTTTATTAATTTTTAAAATGTAAAATTAATGCAATTACTATAGTACCATTCTCTCTCTCTCTCTCTCTCTCTCTCTCTCCAACCCAACTGGAAAAAGTTGTCTCCACAACCATCACCAGCCGCCACCGCCATTGTTGCCTACCACTACTGCTGGCTCCACTACCATCACCTTCTACAACCGTTGTTGCCACCACCATTCCCTCCACTCCAAGTTATCGCCACCAACCCAGATCAGATTTAGAAATAAGTCCAAGATTTAGGAACAATTTTACTCCAAGTCGTCGCCTCCAACCTAGATCTCGATTTCTCTCTCTCTATCCCCTTACAATTGGTCATTTCTGTCGAGGATATCATCCAGTTCCAATATGCAATAGTTACTCATCGTTCATGTTGAGAGAAAGAGACCCAAATATAAAGAAATCGACTCTAAATTCGAATAAACAGATCTAAATCTCAACTAATTGATTTCAAATCTAAGTAGTTCCTCTCTAAATCTAAATAAAATGAGTTGGTTAGGGTGTTTTGGTCTGTTGGTCTTGTGATTGACTCATCTTTCATTTCATGGACCTTTCTTTGGTGCTAAAAAATGGGGTACAGGGTAAAGATGGGGACAATCATTTTGAAGCGGTGGTGTTTGGGTTGGGAGCAATCTAAGAGGTGGTGTTTACAGTGGATTAGGCTTGGGAAAGGCCACGATTAATAAGTTATCATGTTGTGATGGTCGTGGCAGAAGGGATGGTGGTAGAATGTGATAATGGGGGTGCATGAAAGGTGGTTGGGTAATGGGGGCGATGGCCACTCAATAAATTTCTACATCAATCATCCAAGGGCCAATCAAAATGGGAATTAGTCTCTCTCTTGGGGCTATCAAATTCAATCTTGCAATTGGTTAATCTTCAAGTCAAAGAACCTTGTTGTTGTAGCAACTGGAGCTTCCATTTTTTTACCTCCATCTTCAGTTAATTTGAACATCGAGGCCATGCTCAAACTTGTTCTATCTATTACTAGTAGCCATTAGGTCCTACCATACACCAGGTACATATTGAGTTTATTTTAATTATGCATTTTTCAATCATATGATATATGATGCCTCTATATTTTCTTTTAAAACTCATGATTAACATGCACCCAATATTCGCAATGCAAATGGATTAAATATGTCACACAATTACATTGGATATGTTGGAATTTCCCATTTAACTTTCCTTGATATGTATTTGGTTTGCAATGTTTGTCTTAATCTCATATTAGTTAGTTAATTATGTAGTCTTAGATTTGACTTTCATTTCTCCTCTACGAATTGTCATGTGCAGAATCCTCAGACAAGAAAGCTCTTTCGGATCAATCATAAACTCCGACACCTTTTTGAGCTTAATTACCTCCAAGTTCCATCTCTACCAACATCCACTACAAGAAAAAAAGACTTTTTATCACAGTTAAAAACCGTGATAAAAAGGTCTTTATCACAGTTTTTCACTCCAAACCTAACCGTGATAGTATGCAGTGATTAAAAATAAGTTTTTTTTATCACAATTAAAAATCGAGATGATATATTTTTTATCACAGTTAAAATCGAGATGATTAGTGCATCTAACATCTTGGTTTTTAAATGTGATTAAAATATCATATATATATATATGATGAAATTAAAAGAAAAAAGAAAAAAAATGATTATTTGGACAATATTTATCTCAGTTTTGTATCAAACTGAGATGTGTACCCTATGTTTTATCACATTTAAAAATTGTGATAGTTTCTCTTATATATATATATATATATATATTAAAAAAATTACAAAATATATTATAGCACTACTATTAAAAAAAAAAAATACTGTCAAAAATTAGCTAAAAGTAGATTTCATATTTCTAAAACAACTAAAATATTGATGACATAAGAATTATACATCACTATGAAAAACAAACGAAATTTCAATACAAGAATCATAAACTTGAATTTCTATAAGTATAAATGTCTAAAATGAAAAATTTCTATAAAGTACCAAAAAAAAAAAAAAAAAAAAAAAAAACAAATAAAGTGCAATCCATTGCCTTGCTGTAAAACCAGTGCAAAATACAATTCACCAGCTGCAAAACCAATGCAATCCCTTGCGTTGCTACGAAATCAATACAAAATCCAATTCAACATCAGCCAAAACCAGTGCAAAATAGTGTAAAATAGTACCAGCCAATAAGAGGAAAATACAGAAAAAATTACCAGCTAAAACAATGCAAAATACAACAAAACATTAACATGCTAAAACTATTTTTTGCTCAAAAAAGTAACAGTGGGCCAGTCGTGATGCAACTTCCTGAGTTCGGAGATCTACGAGTAAGAGATTGATGCTAGAAGTGGGCAATCCTTTCCCATCCCTCACTTCAAATCTTCTGGTCATCGGAGTTGCATCCCAATTTATCTCTATTGCTCTAAAATTTAGAAGTCCAAGAAATTAATCAAAACTTTGAAAATCAACATGCATTTACAAGAAAATAAATAGAAAATGCAAATAAAGTTCAGATGCATTTTAAGTTTCTACCATAAGATTGATCTAATATTATATATTAATGGAAAAGGGCTTTAGTGTAGCAAGGACTCTAATCCTCCCCATAATTTCGTTGAACGTCTATAGCATGTACATTCACCACTACCACTTGTGACTAGTATATACAAAGAATAAAAAAATCACTATTGTTTAACATGAAACAACATCAAGTAATTGAGTCTAGAGATCATCTCCGGTAACAATATAACCAACAGTACGCAACCCAGGTATTAAAACCGATGGTAATGGATGACTAAAAACAGAAAGGTAAAGTTTCAGTCACAAAAGATAAAGCTAAGCAAAGATCTTTACAAGCACAGACTAGCAACATGACAAACAATTCTTTAGGAGGGAAAAAATAGCAGGTACTCACCCTAGAAGCTCAACAAGACGGGTGCAAACACCAACTTCAATAATAGCTTGGATTTTGTCATTGGTTCCATCAGATAGCTATGACAGTGCCCAACATGCATCAGTTAGTAGTACATATTCATTATTTGAATGTATAAGTTGAGCCAGAGTGGGAAGAACAGGCTTTTTCTGTTTTCACATAATAATGTCATAAGCATTTAATGAAAGAAAATTTTTCTCTACATAGTCCGTGTGTGTGTGTGTGAGAGAGAGAGAGAGAGGGGGGGGGGGAGAGGATGGTGGGTGTGGGGGTTTTGTATCGAAGATAAATAGAGAAGAGTCTATAAACTCTAACCTACTCAAATTGAGGTTGCGGTTTGCCTCTACAGAAGTTCGACAATGTCCAGGTTTCATTTCTTAGCATAGAAAGCTTTGAATGCTCTTGAATTGTGCCAGCAATGGCATCAAAGCCCCATGATTCAAGACAAGATCACAACACTTGAGTGAGTCCCGACCAACATTACCTAATGCCCACACAACCTGCATAAGTCAAGGACAAGATCATGACGAGTTAGTAATTCACCATTCTCAAAACCAATTAAAAGTTACAAACATCATCGTATAACCAAAGTATTTGTGTACTTCAGCAATATATACCTATTCACGAACATCGTCTCTTGGAGAACCAAGAAGTCTCACAAAAATTGAAACGGCACTATGATCAATTACAACCTTGGTATTTTCAGACGTTCCGGATGCAATGTTAGTGAGGGACAAAGCTACTTCGAACTAGAAAAAAAAAAAAATCAGAATACTAGTAAAAAATATTAACCATATAGATAAAACATAAATAATTGAAAGAGCTAAACAAAGTTCAAATAGAAACCTGAAGCCGCGGGTAGTCATCCCTTGCAAGAAACTCAACAAAGCGAGGAACAACACCTGCTTGTATCACTTCCTCAATCGGGGAATTGCGTTCTGTTCAAGAAGACATAAGATGCAAAAAAAAAAAAACACTATGAAATATAGTTACAATCAATGGAGAAAAAAATCAAAAACATAAATTATGCATAATCAATGAAGTTCCACTCAAAAACAAACCAATTGAGAGCAGTTTCCTAAACTAGGTGGTGTCTTCGAGCTGCAAATTGCTTTCAGTTAACCAAACGGCAGTAACCATTGTAGGAAGATTTTCTAACTGCAACAAGAGTAGCACATAGAAATCATGATTATCTACCTTTTTAATTGGTTGTACTATTAAAGTACTAAAAAGTAAAATTCAAGATGTATATCCATGTTCTTCCTCTTGATAGAGAGAAAAAGTATTACATCAACAAACACAATATGTCAATACACAAAACATACAATACAGTGTTCATTATATCGAGATTCCTAACTAGTAATTGTATCTGTTTGCCAACAAAAATTTGATAACATAAATTGAAACTTTAGTAATTGTTTGAGAAAATAAATTTGAACCTGCATTCTCCTCCCCTTCGTATTACTCCTCTGTTACCGATCAATGTATTAATGACGCGAAACCCTAAAAAGCAAAGCACAATTGAGCTTCAATAGCTCCAAATCAGTACACAAGCAAAGAATAGATGGATATAGAAGGGTCAAAACCGAATTGCTTTAATCCTAATAAACCCTGAAATCAATCAAGAGAGATGACAATTGTAGAAGAGAACTTGAAGCACAACATTTGTTTAGGAAGATATTGAGGGAGTATTGTTCGAATTGTTACTTGGTGGATCAGGTGTTTTTCCTTCAAGATCGTGCGATTGGGGACGCAGTGGGCGGCTTGGATGCAAAAGTATGAGAAATAAGAGGAGAACAACCTCAAGATCGAGAGAGGATGGAGAAGACAAAGATAGTGATGGCTGGAGAAGAGAGAAAGAAATGAAGGCTGAAGACGACGATGACGATGACAATGAAGGCTGAAGGCTTTGTGACGATGATGGAGAAATCTCAGCAATTTCAAGATTGAGAGAGAGAGAGAGAGAGAGAGAGAGAGAGAGGCTTCAACTACTAGGGTTGAGTGAAGGCTAGGGTAGAGAATGGAGAGATCATGAGATAAGGATTTAAGTGCCAACAAAAGGCGGAAGGGGATTTCGACGAGGAGCGGGAACACGAAAAATTTCCTAGTACCTTTTTTGGGGGGGTTTAAGTTGCACAAATACCAATTAATCTCGGTTATAAATAATAACTGTGATAAAACCTATGACTTATATTAACACGGTTTATTAAAATAGTGAGATAAAAAATATTTTTTATCACATAAGAAATTTTAAGCGAGATTATATCTTATTCATATTATTACAATCACGGTTTATTAAAAAAACGAGATGAATTATATTTACTAAGCGTGATAAAAAGTCATTTTTCTTGTAGTGATCATACCACTAGTTAGTTACTTTCATTTCATCATCCTCAATCTTGGAATTGTGATACTCCCATTTAGGTCATACTTCATCTAGTCGTCTCAATTCCCCTAGTTTTAGTGGTTACGTAGGTTCAATTCAATATAAGTCATTTGATTGTATTCAATGTTAACTTACAAATAACCAACTTTACCTTTAATGAAAGTCAGTATGTTTTTTTGCAACTTTAGATTTAGTGCATTACGATGTTTGGGGCTCTTTTTCCATGCAAGAATTGATAATTCTCAATATTTGTTTTTCCAAATCTATTCAGATTTTTCTTCCATGGTCCAAATTCAATTTTTAAGATGTCCTAAACTTTTTTGTTTTGATAATGACATAGAGTACAAGAATGACGTATTTCTCAACCTATTTCACAAAAATGTCATGCTTCTCTCATCTCTTATGTCCTGGAACATACCAACAAAATAGACTAGCCTAATGCAAACATAAACATATTATTGACATAATTCATGTTCTATTCATCTCTTCATCATGTCCTAAGCACTTTCAGAGTGAGAATGGCCTAATCGGAGTATGTACTATATTAGTGTCAACATTAGTGAGCATCTTTTAGGTTACCTCCCACTTACTATTCTCTAAAAGTGTTAGGTTATGCGTGCTTTATGCTTATTGAACCACATGAACACATTAAGTTAGAAACAAGGGAGCATCTATGTTGTTTTCTAATATATGGCATTGAACATAAAGAATATCGTTGCTGGGACTCCATCTCTAATATCCTTTGTATCTCTCGTCATGTCTTCTTTTTGGGAACATAAATTGTTCTCCTCCACGTCTTCCTTTGATATATCATCAATTACTAACTCTAGATTCTTTAATGATACATCTCTTAGGCTGTTCCTTGAGGATGTTATTCTGGTTTTCGATGAGCTTTCTCCAGAACTAACAATTGATCCAACCCTTTCAACTTCACTGACTGTCGCTGAATCTTTTCCTTGTATCTGATGATATTTTCATGGTTAGTTTTGAGATCTAACCTCCCACGACATCATATGACTCTCGTCACTCTAATAGAGTAACTTGTCATTTCTCTTATCTTACAAACTATTATGCTTTTCTACCATACATTCTGAATGAGTCTCAATCCTATAAGAAGACCAATACTAACCATATTTAGGAGAAAGAAATTGACGAGGACGCCCTAGTCAACACTCACACTTGGAATTTCGTTAACTTCCATCCTAGGAAAATTTTTATTCGATGCAAGTGGACTTTCAAAATCAAAAACTTTCTGATGGTTCTGTTCAATGCTATAAAGCCCTCTTTTACTAAAGTATTCAATCAGAAATATAACATTAACTACGAAGAGACATTTATCGTAGTGGCTAGACTTAAATCTAAACGTCATCCTAACCATTGTTCCCATTTTCATAAATGAATTCTTTTTTTGATAGATATCAAGAATGAATTTTTCAGTAGCAACCTGTAATAACTCGGTTTTCCAGGGCCATCACGCGGTTTCTCCTACAGAGAATTCTAACTCAAATATTCCACCATTTATAAATAATTTAGTACTACTAATAATTCCGCTCTGATACCACTCTATAACGATTTTCAATTTAGGGAAAAAATCTGGGTCATTCAATTTAGTTTTAATTCTCCGAATGGAGAAACCAGATGGTGTCCTTAGAAAACAAGGTCGTTAAACAACCTATTTAAGGAAATTTACATGTATACCCTTCTTGGCCTATCAGCCCCTCAACAAAAAAAAAATATGTCACCTTTGTCGTGCTTTAATGGTCTTGAATAAGCTCCATTCCATGTGTTTTGTTTGCCAAATTCAGCATCACCATCCACCAATTTTGGTCCACATCTAGTACTCATGATTCTACCCTATTTCTTTGCCAAATTGACAATAACATTATATGAATCACATGATCATTAAAAGAGATAATGTACGCAGTATCTCCAAACTAAAAGAATTTTCGCGTATCAAATTCGAGAGGAAAGATTTTAGCATGCTCACCTATTGACTTATCCTCAAAGTTTCATCTAGTTCATATGGGTACTTTCTATTTTTTAGGCTTAATATGCATATGATCTTATTTCTAATGCTTGTATTAGTGACTCTGTTGATCCTAAGATTTTGATGGACAATTAAAGATTGATGTTTTTTTGTGAAACTAACGGTTTAATTAAGTATTTTACTTTATTAATTCCAAATGATGAAGATATGATGACAAATAATGAATGGATGCTAAAAGATGATGATAAAGATGATGAAGAATTAAGAGGTTGAAGGATTTGAAGAACCTAGGGAAAATAACTCAGGTTAAATTTCAACTTTTAATATCTCAATTAGGATTATGCACGACACAAAAAGATTTTTAAATAATTTTTATAAATATGTGTGTTTTTAATAGGTTCCTAATTAGCTAAATTATTTGCTCCTATGTGTAATTGAAAAAGAAATATTAATAATTGATTCAAATTGAATTTAATTATTTAGTGGAACTAACCGAGAAAAGAAATCGATTAAAGGGGTGAAAATGTCAATAAAATGGATTAAAAACGAATTGAGAGAAGTGTTCTAGCATTAGTAAGTCGACAGGTAAGTTAACCGTAGCATAGAAAGAAAAGTCTTTATATCTCTCGGTCGATAGGTAGGTCGACCTGTGCTTAAATATAAACTCTCTATATCGATAAGTCAACATAGCGGTCGACCTATGAAGAGAAATATAACTCTCTGAATCTCTAGATCAACAGATAGGTCGACCAATGGGTAATATATTTTTGGCTTGTCTACATCCTGAATCGATCGGTCAACAGGTGATCTTGGTTGGTCGACTTTTAGGACTGTTTCAGGATATTATGAAATTTTGGATTTTATTCTAAAAGTAGCCGTTACTAGTCATTTTATGTTTAAGATATGCAACATATATTATGACATCCCTATAGATTTGGTTCATTAAGTTTGAATATTTCTCAATTTGGTACATGTAATTCTTTCTATCCTATTTAATTATGATTGAGAAATATTTGGGGGACTTAATTGAGAAGTTTAAAAGCTATAATTAAGTGATTTGAACTTGGATGAAGTCTTGATAATATAAGGGATCTATAAGAGCAATTAAGTGTCATAATAAGTGAGAACTAACCGTTAGAGAGCTTATTTTATTTTCATTTATATAGACCTGCGTTTTCCATATTACAGAGAGAGATCAAGAGAATTATACTGAGCTTTTCTAAGATAAATCATATTACGAGAATTGTGAGAGCTTTTCTAAGAGTTATTCTTAAGAATTATTTATTGTGCTACTACCGATCTGAAGTAACATTGCTATCATTATTCTTTCGGTGGATTCCGGGTAAGATCTTTTCAAATTACTTTATATTTAGTATTGCTTGATTATATTTAGAATTTGATCTTTGAAATTGTTTTCTGATTTTTTGTTGAAAAATATTTTTGAAACAATTTCTTGAAGAAATCTGATTACGTGCTACCCTATTTTTATTTAAAATCAGATTTTAAATATCTTACTTTTGTATCACTAGTTTTGGGATATTAATTAAGTTCTAATTTATCTGAGGTGGTAGAAGATCCGAGTAAGAAAAAATCACTTATCAATTTGTAATTGGTGAGTTGAGTGAAGGATTGAATACTATTGGGAGTATTTAATCTAAGGGTAACTGGTTTCAGTCTCTTCCTGTAAAAAGATTGAGGTAATAATTCTTCCTTGATTGAATTTATTTGTGAGCAATTTTGTAAAGGTTCAATCCTTACCGGGTAAAAGGATATTTGAAGTGCTTATGAGGTTTAATTCTTTAGCCTTAGTTTCAAAAGAATTAGGTTATTCTTGAGCCTGTAGAAAGTAGAGGTTAGTCCTAAGCCTGAGAAAAAGAACTTGTAAAGATTGATTTTGAGCCTGTGAAAAGAATCTTTGTGAGGGTTTGGTTCCTACCTTTAAAGGAATCTTGAGTTTAGTAGGTGTGACTTTCCGTGGAGCTCGGAGGACTGGATTAGCCAAGAGTACCTTAGTGAACCAATATAAATTTTTTGTGTGCTATTATTTTTCATTATTTATTTTTATTATTTGGTGTGCACTTAGTTGATATTATATTTCTGCTGTTATATAAAAATAATAATTAATTTAGGATTAAAATTGATTATTTGATTTTTTGAAGTATTATCTATGATTATTTTTTATCTACCCAATTCATCTCCCCTCTTGGGTAGCTCACTGGGCCAACAAACTCTATCACTACAAACACTCTTTTAGAGCCCAATATCATACTTAATTCACTAGATGACTTATCTCTCCCATATGTCAATCTCTATCGACGATTAGTTAGAAGTTTGGTATATCTCACCATAACATACCCATACATTGTCTATGTTTTCCACCAAATCAACCAGTTTCTGTCTTTGCCTCGAAAACATTACTGCTCAGTTGTTCTCTACATTCTTCGATATGTAAAAAGCACCATGTGTCATGGACTACCTTTCTCATCCTAATCCGATCCCACCTTACATACTTATTTTGCACTGATTGGGCAGGGGATCCCATCGATAAAAGTTCTACCACTTGTTATTGTTTGTTCTTAAGCGTCTCAGTCATTTTCTGGCGCAATAAGAACCATGGTTGCTAGTTCCAATACTGAAGCTGAGTATCAATCCATCGTTGATGCAACACAATAATTACTTTGGATTCACTAGCTCCTTTATTACGTGGGAGTCTTCTCCCCAATAACCATTGTTCTAATTTGTGACAATTGAAAAGTTTTTCTAATCAACCATAATTACAGTTTTCATGAGCATACAAAACAAATCGAGATTGATTCCCACTTCTTTTTTGTTGTCAAATTCTTGAGAATACTTTTTTCCTGCACTAAGTCAACTCTGCCAATCAGAATGCATATATTTTCATTAAGACTCATCTACCCTAACACTTTTGCATCTTCATTTCCAAACTCAAGTTTGCATTTGTTTTACAACCTTGAGTTTGAGAAGGAGAGATGTTTATATGGGTCTTGGCCCACTATGTTATCTAGAGTCCCAATCCTCATAATCCTAATCTTTACTTATCTAGATGTACTTTCGCCCATTTTAATATATTGTAGACCTCAAACAAATCAATATATCATTTCATGTTCTCTCATAATATTCTACCTCTCAATTATTCTAACAATTACAGAAGTTTTTTCCCCCTAACAAATAGTCCCATTGTCTTTTTTGAAAATAAAATTGGAACTAAAATATTTTTAATAATCAACAAAACTCATCCACCAGTTATAATTGAGAATTGATTTTATCAAGCGTCTATATCATATATTCCAAATAGAACTATGTTAATTTTTTTTTGTGTAAATATGTCAACACGAACACAAGTGGTATAAATGTTAATTTTTTATAGGCACAATTGAGCAAACGTGTTTCAAGTTTCAACTGCGAAATTTTTTATTGGCACAATTGAACAAACGTGTTTGAAGTTTCAACTGCCCAGCGAAAAAGAAAAAGACAAAAGATCAGATCATCAACGGCCTGAAACCCCACCAATAAAGTAGGAAATCAATATTTATTATTTTTTATATTTGTAAATTAAAAAATCAATATAATGAATAAATAAATTATTTAATTGTCCTTATTTAAGAGTTTATCTAAAAAAAATCATTTTAAATAATTATATTATAATACAGTCTTTTTGTGAAACATTGTCAATGTATAGTCCTTTGATCATTGACAAAATTAATAAACAAACATTAATACCCTTGTATAAATATAAAAACCCTAGGTTTTCTCCCTAATCGTCTTTTTCATTTTCAAAATCCATCTCCATATCTCTCTTCATTAGGCGCAAGCCACACCATCACCTTCTCTTTCTCCTTCGCCATCTCCGTCGTCTGCAACCACCATCTCTCTGTCTCTGTCTCTGTGGACTTTTCCAAATTAATGAAAGTCCAGATCCTAACATTCCTACTCTTTCTCTCACATACATAGAGATCTGGATTTCCAGATCTAAATGCTGTCATTCATGAACTTGCCATGTTAGTGTTTATCAATTGCCAGTTGTGTTTGCCCACGCTCGTTCCTCGATCATCAGTTGCGCTCACCATGTTCTTGAAGGTCGTCGTCGTGCTCGTTGTGTTTGTGCTCGTGTTCGTCGATTATTAGCCATCGTGCTCGCCATGCTCACCACCGCAGTTCGCTGTGCTCGCTGTCGCCGTTCATCGTACTCGCTTTGTTCTCTCTCTCTCTTTGAGATATGAATTTTCATATCTAAATTTTTTTTTAGATCTGAAATTTTCATATCTGGAATTTTCGGATCTGAACTCGCCATTCGCCGTCGTGCTCATTGTTTACCGATCTCTTTCTCTCGCTCTCAAATCTTGAAATTTTGAGCTCTGTAATTGCCATATATGTGAATGTTCATGTTGATTTTTGTGAATTTTTTTGAATGTTCATGCCGAATACTGGAACGTGGTTTGTTGAATGTTCACAGCGATTTGTTTTCATTGATCTTAGGATTTTTCAATGTTTTTTATTGTTCTAAAATATCAAGTGAACATTCCTACAGAAGTGTACATTTATAACGTGATTTTTCAATGTTTTTAATTTGTTCTAAAATATTGAGTAAACATTCACACATAAATTTTCATTCATAACGGTTTTCTGATTAAATTAGTGAAATATTGAGTAAATATTAAGTGAAATATTGTTCCGAAATATTGACTAAACATGGGGTTGAGTGAACAAGGATTAAAATATTGTTTTGAAATATAAAGTGAATATTTACACATAAGTAAAATTTTTATTTTGAAATATTTGAGTGAACATTGAGTTAACATGGAATTCAGTGAACATGGGATAAAATATTGTTTTGAAATTTTGGATGAATATTCACATAGAAATGAAAATTAAGTGAAATGTTATTGTATCTAATAGAATGACATATTTATATAAACTAGGGAAAAATGATGGTCAAATAACATGAACTATTTTTTAAAAAAGCTTGGGGACTAAAAACTTAATTAAAGTAGTTAGAGAATTTTTTATTTTTTTTAAGTTCTCATATCTTGGGACTAAAAAAATAAGGCCTCGTTTGGTAACCGTTTTCATCCCAAAAATTCTCATCTCATTCCCAGATTTTTGGGATTTTTGTTTGAGAATAGCGTTTGGTAATTTTTGTTCTTGTTCTTATTCCATTCCCATTTGAGAATTGTGCCCACTTTTTTCTTAAGAAATGAGAAACAAAAAAAAATTGTTTCTCATTATTACTATCCTATTCCCAAAAACTACTGCCATTGTTCATCCTTCGTTCACCGCCGCCGGCTGGCCAAAACAAAAAAAAAATGTTCTCAAAACAATTTTTTTTTCTTTGATTTTATGATAAAATCGTTATCAAACGCGATTCTGTTCCCAAAACAAAAACAAAAACAAAAAAACAAACAAAATTATCATTACCAAATGCGATTCTACTCCCAAGAAGAAAACAAAATTCTAATCTCATCTCATTCCAGTCCCATCCCACTGCTGGGATGAAAACAAAAATGGTTATCAAACACCACCTAAATGTCCCATAAAAGAATCCCTAATAACTAATACGCATGGCAGTTCAAGTCATCAACAAAACTAAAAATAATTGCATTACATGAACATTAAAATTTTTCAAATGAACTAAAATTATTGTAGTTTGATTATGGAAAATCCGACGAGGTCTAAAAAGGCAACACATGTCATAATGACATGACAAGCACAAGAAACTACAACGAGTTCCTAGCCAGTTGATACATTCATCCTGGCGAGGCGCCGCCTCAGAAAGCTTACCGCCTTGAGTTAACTGACTATGGGCGTAAGTCTGACCAGTCTTTTTCTCTGAACTTCGGTTAGAGCCAGGCCCCCGTGCAGGAGAGTCATCGCCCGTACTACACGAAAGCAGACAAAATGGCCTCCGCTTAACAAGAAAAAAGTTGTTATCTCCCTTAAGTAACGGTCCCACGATCTGCGCCCATGATCAACGCCACCTTAACAGTGATGGGTCAAGATTGCCACCGCCTTAATAATGATAGGTTGCGAACCCAAACTCACCCACGGTATATTGTTTTTCAAGAATCCAAGCTCAAAGAAAATAAGCTAAACTAAAGGATATTCTAACCTTTTGAATCTCAGGATGACGTTCTAGTGAGTATTTTTGCACACAATATTTGTTTTTTCTTTGGTTTCATTAGAAATTCAAGAGCTTAGGTTTACTAAATGCCTTTAAAAACTAACTAAATGACCATCACCTACAATTTAAAAAAAAAAAATTAACTATGCTAATTATCACTATTATTGATTTTTTAAGCTTCACAACCGAAAAAGAAAAAAAGAAAGAAGAACAATGGCGGTATCTAAGGACTTAAAACAATACTAGGTGGAGAGCATGTGCGAGACATGTGCCTATTATCTCTTTTATTTGACATATTTATAACTTTCTATATTATTTATTTATTAAAGATCACACTGAAAATATGTAAGTTAATTTTTTTTTTAAAACAAAAAAAAAATCAATGAAGAAATATGGTATTTAAAAATTTCTTATTTCTTATAATGGTAAATGTTGAAATTTGTTTAAAACAATTAATGAAAATCACTTCATGTAAAGAAATGGCAATTAAATTTCTAGTTGGCTAAAAAATTGAAATTAAGTTGAATAAAGACATGATACTCTATTTAAATGATGATCATTAAAAAAATAAAATAAAATAATATACATCCATCTACTCATTTTGTTTTTTGGGTCAAGCATCTACTCATACTCGACACAGCTCAACCTACCCAAACCCTAATCCCTAATAAAATATATTTGCACCTCAACCTGCCCAAACCTTAGGCCCTAATAATATACATTTACCAAATATCCCTCCCAAAATAGGTCATATTACGAAACAACATCATGTATAAATATAACCTTAATCAGATTTAAATAATTTTATTTCCAAATTCCAACCCTAGCACCACTCTTCTCCTTCTCGTCTCTATCTCTATCTTAATCCTAGAGCCATCGTCATTGTCTATCAAACCATATTAGATGATTCATCAATGATTGTTGCATCGATGATTCCTGCAATGATGATTCCTACACCGTCTAATAATCTCACTGTCTAATAATCCTGCTTCCAACAAACCCTAAATAATCTTGTCGTCGGTGATTCCTGCGACACTGTTGTTCGTCACCGTTGATGGCTCTTTGACAGGTGTAAATTACATATATATTTCCAAACCGGTTTTATTAATTTTAGAGTAGTTTTATAGTTATTTTTATATGTTTTAATATGTTTTTATTCTTTTTGTATAAATCAGGTGTGTGGGCAAAAAAGATAGGAAACTGAAGCGAAAAAAATGAGATCAAACCAAAAGCAATCAAAGAACGGTGGAAAAAATAAGCTTGGAGGCAAAATTGTGAAACAAGCCCACCGCCTAGGTGTCTAGACCACCGCCTAGGCGGAAATCCAGCAGAGAAAACAAAAATAGGCTACTGACAGCCCACCGCCTAGGCGGAGAATTCCACTGCCTAGGCAGAAATCCAGCAAAAACGTTTCCACGTCCACTGCTGTCTTTATCACTGCAGCGGTCACCAAATCGACCTACTTCCACCAAGGCGGAAGATCCCTTCACCTAGGCAGAGTGCCTCTGCACAACCTAGAAATTTTTAGGATATTTATTTAGATATTTTGCCTATAAATACTATTCCCTCTCCCCTCCTTGTGAACCCCCCCTCCCCCCCCCCCCCCCCCCGGCCATTTGGGCACTTTAGGCCATATTTAGGCCTAGGTTTAGGTGTTTTAGAGGTGGATCTCACATCCCGAAGTGGAGAAGACGGCAAATCGATCGTTGAGCGTTCTTAGCGGTTTATCTTTGGACGAGGCTAAGTTCTTCGGTTGTTTTTCCTTATTTCTTTATCTTAGGATCATGTGAGCATGTTTAGCTCATTATTTAATTATTTATGCAGCTAAGACCATAGCTAAACATGGATTGTAGTAGAGATTAACACTAAATTTATAAATACGTTGTTTGGATGATTTTAGTGTTGCGTTTGTGATTGTTCTTCGTAGTTTGATTGTATTTATCGTATTGTTTGTTTATCATACTTAGTTAGATAAATGGAGAATACGGGGTTTTGACAAACCCTGTATTCGGATTAGGGTAAACAAACGCTACGATTCTATAACCCGGTCGGGGTTTGAATTGTGGACAATCGATGACGTTGGGGCAAAATTCACACAACCTAGGGTCGTTAAGACGTTGAGGGGGACTTCTTCGTTAACTTGAAGTTGCATTATATATTCCGTCTTACACTCGGGAGAGGTGGCAGGGGAGTTTTAGAACGGAGATTGTCGATAGGGTAAATACAACACACGATCCAATGATCCGGTTGGGAGTTGGATTGTGTGCAATCAATGATGCTTGGCGAGACTCACGTGACCTAGGGTCGTTAAGACGTTGAGGGGGACTTCTTCGTTGACTCGAAGTCATGTATTCCCCCGTCTTACACTCGAGAGAGGTGGCGGTGGAGTTTACATACCGAGGTTGTCAAATAGGTCAAACACCGTAAACGTGAGTAAATCGAGATCGAACACGTATTTGTAAACACGTTAATCCCTAGGCAATTCTTTACCCTAAAACATATTAATATAGTAGTGTAGTTAATTTAGGATATATTAGTATTAGTTTAATTAATTAAATACATTTGTTTTTCGCATAGATAAAGTTAGGTCACGACAAACGCGATATTCAATAGTAATGACACCAATCCCTGTGGATACGATAACCCGATCTTTTACGATTACACTATACTAAAACTTAGACCTCGTATACTTGCGAGTGTAAGTAGCGGCGTATTTCTACGCCCCTACCACTCTTGCCCCTTTTCCATCTCCTGCTCCGATGTAACGATCTGTAAGTCTTTTTAAATTCTTTAATATGTTTCTTGATTGTTTATCTATCTCCATCTCCGATCTAAAAAACAAAAAAATAAGACTTGCAAATTTTTAGTAATTCATCTTTCTTTCTTTTCTTTTCTTTTTTTTTTTTTTTTTTTTTTTTTCCGGTTCTTGTTACCAAACAACCGATCCTACCAACCCCGAAATTAGATCGGGGTAATGAGGCCACATGGTCGATTTCAGTCGAGGGAGCTATCAGAATTTTTCTTTGGGTCAGCTGACTGAAATATTTCAACCTTGATTCGACTGGTCAATTTACACCCCCACTACTAATAATAAGCTTGTGCACATGATCTGATCAAAAGATTAAGGATATTTTCATAGACAAGAATTGTGATTTTGAAGTTGTTTATGACATATGCCCTTGCATATATTATGTTTTTATGTGTTATGATAAAAAAATAAAATAATTAATGAAATAAATTTAGTAACAAAATGTTGAGATTGTAATTTTTAGTAAACAAAACATTCGAAAATTTCACAATTAAGATGACCAAATATGATATATAATAGTAATAGAGTCACACGAATTTCAATTGTAGTTAGGTAATATTATTGATTTATTTTTTATGTTATAATTAAGAAAATAAATTACTGATGATAATTATCCCACCAAATGTATGAAAGTACAAAAAATAAAATCTATAACTATTATAAAAGTGGAAAAATAAAATCTATAACTATTACGAAAGAACAAAAATAAAATCTATAACTATTAAAAAGTATCAAATTAATATAATTTTTTGTCCGAAATAGAGTGAAAAATATCATCTATTATTTTTAACATGTGTATTAAAACTACTTAAAAAAAATTTAATTAAATATCCCTATTTATTTCTGTGGTTACATATTTTTTTTAAAAAAAAATTATTTTTACATTTTATGTTTCTGTTTGAATAGTTTGAGTTTTTTTATACCAAATAATATTGCTTTGAAGTATGCAATACAAAAATGGGTATACTAATTTTTAAAATTTTTATGTGCAATTTATAAATCTACTGTGTATAAAATTATTGTACAAAAAAATTGTTTGTCTATGTTGATATATATATATATATATATAGGGAGAGAGAGAGAGAGAGAGAGAGAGAGAGAGAGAGAGAGAGAGAGAGAGAGAGAGAGAGAGAGAGAGAGAGAGAACTACCAATGGCTACACAAACTAGAACAATATTAGAATTAATGAGCTATGAGCCTCAAGTTTGACCGGAAATAATCGATAGGTGGGAACAAGATGCAGTTAGAGCATGGCAAAACAGTAATAGGATAGAAGGAATGTTTGAATATCTAGAAACACTATTAGGTGAAACAATGGAAAATTTTTATAATGAATACAAAAGGGATAATCCAAAGGTTATTACTCGGTTAAAAGATTTAGGAAATAATCCATATAACTTTACCAATATGATTAGACAAATAGCGATAGGAATAAATGTATACTCTCCAGCCGAATACTCTCTAGCAGAAGTAGCATTAAGAAATATAGATCAAATGAAAATAACAAATTTAGGAGATAGATATTTAAAAAAAAAAATACCAGGACCAATTTCTGTGGACATCTATTGGTTAAGCGTTTTTTATTTCTACATATGAAACATTTGAGTCCAAAATGCGTCATCCCTTGTGTCACCAGTAGATATCTTGCAGGACGATTTCTACCGAAATAAAAAGAGGAAAAGTTAGAATGGTTATAATTGACCTTTAGTTTTTACAAATTTTAAAGATAAATATGTAATTTTATATATATAAATAAATAGCAAAAGAAAATTTCTTTTATATAATCTGTATAGATGAATATATACACATATAGATTATAATAAGGACTTGACCAGGGCATTAAATTTTAGGGGACTAAGACATTGCATTAAGGACAAATAACGTAATTCAACTTTTTCTTTAAAACATAATTCTTTTCACGTGTTTACAAAAGAGGGCAACGAATGCGAGTCACCTTTCTTTGTCTCTCGATGGAAAAAGTTGTGCATCTCACATTTAGACCGAGACATGTTTTCTAATGGAAAAGATGGGTCTGTATCATTGTAGAATGACTGAATGCACTTTGGGCCCCACCCCCCATTCATGAGAAAGGATTACTTTAATTTTCAAGAATTCGCCAGAACAATGAACATTTCAATTTTTCTTTCTTTTCTATTCATTTTTGTTTTTTACTTGTATCACAATGCGCTTGATTTAGCCTAGTAAAGTCCTTTTTGGCCTTGAATCCAAGCTAGTTTGACAATTATTGTCCACATTCAATGTTGGTTCGTGATATTACCGAAAGAATCAAATTATTTCGAAAGCAATTGATATGTACGTTAGTAATTAGCAATTCAGAAATTGTTATATCCTTGAGAAAATTCTAGCAAACACTACAATTATATCTTCGAGAAAATTCGAAGAAGACTTTCAACCTCGAAAGCTAAAATCTTATCTCTTGCAGACAGAACTATCTTGATTAAATATGTTACCTCTACTATTCTTTACTATACGATGCATGTCTCCCCTCTTCCCTTGAAATTTTGTAATGAAATTGATATGAAGTTTACATAAAATTTCTGTCGGGAGAAGTCCAATCTAAGAAGAAATATCATTTACTTAATTGAAAAATGGTCTCTTAACCTAAAGTGGAAGGTTATGTTGGTATAAATGAAGCTAGAATAAGTAACAAATATTTTCTAACTAAAATTGCGTGGAACCTTCAAATGGGGAAGGATATTATCTGGCTAGAATTTTATACAGTAAATACAAAGCAAAAAGAATTCCCAATACTTTGATCCCTAAACATTTTTTTTCAATTTTGGGTAAGAAATTCTCTCAACTAAAAACTCTTTGTGCAAATATATTAAATGGAAAGTTGGTGATGAGACTTGTATAAAATTGTGGGTGGACTGGTGGTGGGTGAATGTACCTTTGGAAAACTAAGAAGTCCAGGACACTTATGAGCTTAGAGTCTCAAATATCATAGATGAAAATGAGGATTGATTCCTTATATTAATCCTCCGTATCATAAATGATACACAAATGGAGAACACTTTGGGCAGTGACCCCCCCCCCCCCAACCAATAAGAAAAGATACCCCAATCTGACAAAATGAAGCTTTTGGGAAATTCTCTGTTAAATCGGCTTATTAGATTTTTTAAATGAATAAGAGAAATGAACCTAATAAAATTTGGAGTTGGATCGGGGTCTAAAATGCCCACAAAATTTCTTATATTTTCATTGGATTTTTCCCCATAAAAAAACTAGTCACTAATCAATTCAGATCCATAAGAGGGAGCAATACTACCAGTATCTATCGTAGATGCTCTAAAGGCATTGAAACTATGGACTCTGTTTTTCAATTATGTCCCAAAGTGATCTGGTTTATTCTTGCAAGAGTAGTTACGGGAACCAGGGACCATAATATTGATTTTCTTTACGGAAAAATCTATGAAATGGAGTTTGTGAACCCCCCCCCCCCCCCCCCCCCCCCCGGGAAAGAACTAATCAAGTCAAAGAATCCAAAATAAGAGCCCTGGTCCATTAGTTTGACCTGTTTCAAATGGCTTAAATAGAAATAATCCAAGATATATACACCAAATTCACCAATATCTATAACAACCTCAATGCTCTTACAAAGTCGTACTCAACGTCAAAGAAAGTCCGAAAAATTCTGAGGTCCTTGACCAAAGCATGGGAACCCAAGGTGATAGCCATTGAGGAAGCCAAGGTTCTTAACAGATACATTATTGATGAACTCATTGACAACCTATTGACTCACGAGTTGTTTATCCGAGGATAAGAAGAGGAAGCAGGTACTAGAAAATGAAAGTCCTTGGTTCTTAAGGCATAGAAAGATGACGATGATGATGATGACATAAGTCTTGACAGTGATCAAGAGCGGGATCTAGCTATTATCACAAAGAATGTCAGGAGAATGGCTCGACGTACTTTTTGTGGAAAAAAGAAACTTCAATTTAAATAACATTGAGTGTTTCAGTTGTCATAAGAAAGAGCATTTTCAATTAGATTGTCTTGAGTCGAAAAAAGAGAATAAAATGAATGACAAAAGCAAATCAAAGAAGGGAAAAAATAAATCAACGAAATAAACGTAGGATGATTCGAATTCAAGTAACTCCACAAACATCCAGCAGTGATGAAGAATATATGATGCTTGCCCTAATGGCTACTGAAGATGAGTAGGGATGCCACAAAAAATCGAACCGATGTGTAACCGCGAGAAACCGAAACCGAATGGTTCAATTTTAAAACCAACTAAATAATTTGGTTGCGGTTTTGATTTTGAAATTAACAATCGCGATTTTGGTTTTCGGATATTTGTTAAAAGACCAAAGAGTATCGTAGTATCGGTAAAATAGAGGACGTGTCAGTGTCAATATCAGTGTTAATTTCACGTAAAAATAATATATATTTTTTTTTAAAGAAAAATATAAAATACGCCGCTTGCACGTGATTGTGACCATTTATTTGCTTCAACTATTTGGTCCCCATAGAAATCAATATTTTGAATGAATTATTGGATATTAGGCTTTTGGCATTAGATGGAAAAACCCAAATCAAATACCCCTCCCTCTACCATCCATTCCCTCTTCCCCTCTTTCTATAGTGGTGGTCCTCCAAAAACTTCAAAATTCATATTTTTTATAATTTAAAACTGACCCCTTAATTCCCCCCCTCCCCCCCCCCCCCCCCCCCCCCCCCCCAAAAAAAAAACACAAAAAAAAACACACACACACTAATCCTCAAAATCAAAATCTTAATAAATGTTGATCCGTCACTGAACATGTTAAAGCCGTTTCATTTGTCTGGTTATTTTAAATTTATATTTTCGCTTTCAAAAATAAATTTAGAACATGAATCAAAATTTAGAAACAATTAATATTAAAAATATAGAAAGAGAATAGACAAAAGGACCGTACCCCAAGAAATTTGGGCAGGGGATGGTCCATTATAGCACATGGGCTGTGGCACAAAAGTGATTTTGTGGTCAGTGATTCTTGACCAGTTTGTTTTTGTCCTCCTACGTTATAAGTGGTAGTTAAGAATATATCCTGTGCAGCAAAAGGGCTTATCTATTTTCATTTGGAGAATTATTCAAACCTTTAAAAGTCGTTTTAAAAAAACAAAAGGGTTAATAGCACTTTACCCTTTTATTTGAATTTCGTCACTTATCTCCCTGTGATTGGTGGATCTAAGTGCAATACTAACTCCATTTACGAAAAATGCGAAATGTTAATTTTATCCTTAGTTTTTTTTTTTTTTTTTTGACAAGTCCCTCGTTCGTTTATCAGACGCTCACCCTCTGCACTTCACTTCTAGCTGCGAAATCTTCATCCCATTTATCAGTGTTTGATGGCGATAACTGTGTGAGTGAATCAGTCCCAGATCTAGTCACCTCCAATTGCCACCACCGTCATCTCCGGACCATCTCTATCGCCGAAAATCTACTTTTCTCTTCGTCATATTGCTTTGAAGTCCTTCGAGTTCTTGTTGCGCCATCCCCATCCTCGCTGTGCCATCACCGCAACCTCTAACCCTCTACGCAACAAACTTCTTCGATCCTCTTCAGTTAGCCTTCGATCTATCAATCCACTTTGCTCAGCCTTCGATCGATCCATCCTCCACGCACCAATTCCTTGCCAGATCTACACGATGTACGGCTTCAATGGTAAGTTTTGATTTTATTTTTTTTCTACATTAATTTTTGTTTTCGTCCATTTGATTTTATACGTGGAGATTTTAATTGCAGTTCGGATGCTAAACCCTACCTTCAGTTCTAACACCTCTCTCTAACTCTCAAAAAATCCATCTCGCTCTCTCTTTCTACACTTGTTGCTGCAACACCCAAGTATATCTTCTCTCTTCATTAGATTTGTTGATTCGAAGTCTGTGTTATATTCTAGAGGGGATTCTCATTTTTTAGGCAACCTTGAGTGGTTTTTTTATTGTGTTCCCAGATTTCTATTTTCTCATAATTGTGGTTGAACATTATAAATGAATTGTGATTGTGTTCCCAGATCGCCATGGCCATCGCCATCGCGATTCGCCGGCGCCCTACCGATCCAGAAATCCCTATTTGTCGGTGACATTCATGAGGTAATTTGTTCTTTTCTTAAATTTGTAAATGCTTTGCCGCAAAAAATTAGGGATTTGGCGTAGCCTACAGTTTTAAAGATGATAGACCTTGAAGAAAACATTCCTTTGGGGAATTACTTTGAACTGTGAAATTACAAATTTCGGGTGTATTGTGTTTGAAATCTGAAGAATCAATGCTTTTATTTGAGTCCAAGTTCTTTGAACTGTGAAATTTGATAAAGTGGGGACTGAATTTCTCCGTTTTTATTATAGTTTTGTTTATTTGATTATGCTTGAGTTTTTCTATATGATTTTCGGTGATTGGCGACAATGGTCTGTCATTCACGATGTGCGAATCATTGTCTATGGAGTTAGGAGATGGAATCAGCAGGCATTGGAGGTGGCATTGTTGGGTAAGGCAATGTTGCAGAGGCTAACAAAAAGGCGACGACTAGATCAGTGAGCAAAATAGGTAAAAATATTTATATGGTTTTCTTCAATTGGACTATTGTGGAGTTCAATTTGGACATCGAATGAATTGGTTTTTAGTATTAAAGAGTAAAAACAGTGTGTGTTGTGTAATGAAATTAAGATGTTTGAATGATTTTGGAATTTTTTTTTTTGAAATTCAGTCTCATCATAAACCCGAAGAAGGTCTGTTTGAGCTTAACGATGTTTTCGCCATAACAAATGTCGTTCCGGCCATCACCCTCCTCTCCTACGGCTTCTTCCACAACGGCCTCTTCCCCAGCATATGTTTCGGCACTGTAACAACTCTCTCTCTCTTCGCCAAAATTGTCATGTAGGTCGATGTCGTCGCCACCATCTCCCCCGAAAATCGTCTGGATCAATGTCCTTGCCAACTGCTCTTCGTTGAAATTGCCACCATCGATCTCTCTCTACAACGAATGGGACCGTCTACTGCAACTCTACTGTTGATATTTGGTTTTGGAATCAAGTTTAAGCGATGAATATTTCGGATTCTGGATGTGCTTCTACTCATAACAAATTCGTATATGTTTTTCGTATTTGAATTGGTGTTGGTTTTGTGTTTTGTTCTCAAATTTCTGTTTCTAATACAATGTTGTTTACAGTTTTTAATTTGAAGTATTTTAATGGGATATGTATTACAATGGTATATTATGGTGAAATGTAATTGTTGACATTTTTATGTATTTTGATATATTAATGTGGTGTATTACAATGAAATTATGTATTTTGAGATGTATCAAATTATTGTATATTTTGAATTTCATTGGATAATAGGTCAATAACAAAAAGAATGATAGTTCAAAGATTACACATTTATTTCATTGCCATAAACATAGCAAAAATTGCAATAGTATTTATATTTTTTCTGAAATTAATCCCAATATCATCACCATAAAAATTTGAAGACATGAAAGATAATAATAAGAGAGAAAATAAAAAAATAAAAAATAATAATAAGAGAGAAAAAAAATAAAAATAGAATGGATTGGTGAATGTAAGAAATTGTGTGAGATGCTTGAATATTATGTAGGGGAGTAATAGGGGTAAAATGAGAATGATAAAATTGTGATTTAGAGAGAAATTATGCCCAAATCAAGCCCAACTTCATAAATGGCGCGTGAGCAACACTTTTGTTAAATTAGATAGAAAATATTATATTTGTACTTAGATCCAAGACTACGGGGGGGTAAGTGGTGAAGTTCTAACTACAGAAGGATAAAGTGAAAATAGACTAAACTAAAGGGGATAAAGTGCTATTAATCCAAATTAAATTAAAATTATAATGAAATGATCAAAATGACATTTTTATTTACATGCATGGACTGTCCAATTTTTTAAGGTCCAAAATGCATTACCCTTTATATGATGAAGTGCTCCACTTTCCAATGTCATTTATGCTATTCACTATTAATGGAACATCACTAGTTTTATTTTTATTTATTTTTAAATAAACTTTTCAAACTTTACCTCTTTTTTCTTTGGAGTAAATTTTACACTTAATCTTGTATATTTTACCCTGTTTTTAAGAAGCGTTTTAATTTGAATTTTGTTTTTTTAACCTTTTAATTAGGTATCTTTCATATCATTCCCATGTCATTTTTATTTATCTTGATCTTAAAATTCTATTTTTGTTTCCAGCTATTTTTTTAATAATGTGAAAGTTCAAGATGCACTGTCATCAAAATAAAATAATAAATTGTAAATTGTAATAAAATTTATACTTCAACATGGAATTTGATAGATCGTTTTTTTTTTTTTTTTTTTTTTTTTTTTTTTTTTTTTTTTTTTTTTACGGTTACTAAACAATCTCATTTGGATGTGAAAACTACCCGGAAAAAACCCCCAAAAAATTTGTTTGCATGGATTGGTTTTGATGAAAATTTGCAGACAAATTTTACCATATTAATAAATTTGCACTTTCCATACACATATCACCCCTAAAAATATGGAATAAAATATGATAATAAACTATTAATGAAACTGAAAATGAAACGTACAATTTCTCTCAATTGTGATTGTTGTTCAATGATTTTTTTTTTATTCCACAATGATTTATAAATCATGATCTTCAAAATGAATTATTAATCTTTTTCTATTTGGAATTTTAAATTAGAATCCATGTGAATGTTATATATAACATTAACTGTGATATTAATGTCATATATAATATCACTATAATTTGTGTGGCCCGTAAGTGTTGAATATAACATCCAACGTAATAAAATAATATCAATTAATGTTGATAATAATACAAATTATATGAACGTGTTAAATTTAACATGACTTACAGATAAAAGTGGTTTGTATGTTGAATGTAACACTCAACAGTGTTAAACACGATTATGAAAATTGAAAATTCTACAAATATCATATTAAATGTAATATGAATGTAAAAACTCAAAATTCTGGAAGTACCATGTTGAATGTAACACGAATTTGAAATTAAAGAAAAAATAATAAATGTGATATAATTTTGAAGATCTTATTTAAACGAATCTGAATATATAATTAGATTGTAAAAAAATGTGTACAATAATAATTATTTTGATTTTAATAAAATGATTTTATTTGAAATATAAATGTGAAAATTTTTAATCTCAAGAATCACGCAAGGGTAAATTAGTCATGCTAATTTACGCGTTTTTTGAATTTTGGACCAAATGGTTGGAATTTTCTGTACAACAGAATCGTTTGGTTCAAATTTAAACACTTGAAATCAATTGGAAATTACATTCTTAATTTTGATCCACATAATAATTTTTTTTACATTTTTTTTATTTAGTTTTTTCTTGGACTAGTTTACTAGAATGTAATCATGTATTAGAGTTGATTCTCATTACTATTATATCACATCACATACGGGGAAAAAAACGTAGAAAATCATCTTTAGACAAGGAAAATTAGATTAATTCGAGCCGTGCAAGAAGAGGATAATTAATTGAACGTCCAATTTATTTGTGAGGCTAAAATTGGAAAGATTGCATAATTGAAGCATAAGTCGCGATCAAATTGAAGGCACTGCTGTAAAAGGGCCAACACCAACGAGAAGCACACTCCATTCAATTATTTCTTTCGTTGTCCATTTCAGTTGGATAAAGACAATTCTTTGACATTAAGTTATTTAGTTAGGATAAAATGAAGGTGAAATGAAATTTCACTACTTTTTTTTTTTTTTTTGGGGTACAATGGCGAAAACAGAGACTAAGGGCTACCAAAAAAAAAAGGTTTTGTTCTTCATTTCAACGATTATGAGCCTTTCTATTTCTTCTGGGGGCACTTCAAGATAGTGGACCTCCGTTTCGCTGTCCATCCCCATCATGATAAGGTAATCAACGCATCTATTGTTGATCTTTCTAGTAGCTGGAATGATGAAATTATGTATTTTGATGATATATTTAAACTCCATGAAACAACTCTTGTAGACATGGCTCTCAGGACAGTCTCTTTTGATGAGTTCAATAGTTTCTTCTGAGTCAGTCTCCACAATGTCTCTAGAATAGTCCCTTGAAACCACCAGACAAAGTCCTTTGTGGATGCTCTTAATTTTCGCCTCAATGCCTGTACAAGATTTGTGATGACGAAAATAGCCAACTTTCCAAGTACTATCCACATGCTTGATAATCCCTCTAATACCACCCTTTTCTGGATTACCTAGAGCACTCCCGTCAGTATCGAGCATAAAGAAATCTGTAGGGGGAGAAAGTCAATTAGGGGAAGGATTAATCATCTCTGGCAAGCCGAGAGATTCTAGAAGAGATAACGGTAGGATCTTGGACAACTCCTTTGATCACGTTCTTATTTCTATCCTTCCAAATCTCCCATAAAATGGCAGTAAAAAATACAGAGAAGTAAGTTTAGCAGATCTCCCTTTAATGAAATTAACAATCTAGTATGGGAGCTCCAAGCCTTGATCTTACCTCAAAGTACCCCTGTCTATGAAAGCATTACAAATAAACCAGACCTTTGGGTAAGATCTAAGTACATGATTAATATTCTCAATAGCATTTTTGCAACGCTCATATATAGCAGAAACATCATTTGACCAACTTACTCTAAGGAAATTATTCATTAGTATTTTATGGAAAATTTTCCAAAAGCAAAATTTTTGAGTTTGGGGAATTTTTAATTTCCAGATCCACTCCCATTTAAAAAAATTACTTGGAACATTGAAATTCAAAAAGAAGGGTATAAGTTGACTTAGTAGAATTTTTTTCTAATTTTTCTGTAAACCAGATCGCAATATCCTTATTAAGGACGTTAGGAGGCTCAAAATTAATAATATCATTGACCTGGTTATCCAAGATAAGATAGGCGATTGGCAAAAGATACCAACTACGTGAATCATCTAAAATATCTGTAACCTTTTGATTGAAAGTTCTTTGTAATTCCTCATTGCTTAAAGGCCCCTTGCCAAGCCACCAGTAAGTCCACAAGTTAATATCAATTCCATTAACAACTTTCCATTTTAATCATCTTAAAATACAGTCCCCAGGAATTAAAAATGCCTCTCCAAACATGGGAGCCTACCTGCCTCTTGGGGATTTCTTTTTATGTTATATTTATGGGAAATGGTCAAAACCATAGACTATTTCATTAGAAACAATCTTCCAAGCCAGTTTAGTCATGAAGGCGCTGTTATTTAATATAGTTTTTTCTAATATTTAGGCCTCCCAAATCTTGAGGCATGCAAATCCTATCCCAATTAATAAGGTGGAACTTTCTTTTGCCTTCCGTTTTTTCCCTAAAGGAATTTTCTAGCAATTAGATCAATTTTATCACACAGTTTGAGTGGAAGGGGGTTGGTTTGCATCGAATAGGAAGGTATGGCAGTCATAACAGATTTTATCAATGTGGATCTTCCTGCCATAGACAGGTTAGTCGCCTTGCAACTAGAGAGTCTTTTGTGAAATTCTTCCAAAATATGATTGAAATATTTACCACTAAACCTTTTATGGATAAGAGAGGCTCCTAAATAAATTCCAAGGTCCTTACAAAGATTAATACGAAGCTTACTACTAATCTCCCTAACAACAATGGAGGGGACTTTGGGGGCATTATAGACTCTAGATTTACTTAGATTCACAACAAGGCTCGAGGCAGTAGAAAATTTTTGCTTGACATTAATTATGGATTCGCAGCTTTTAGGGTTAGATGAAAAAAAAAAAAAAAAAAAAGATGTCATCAGCAAACAAACAATGGGTGAAGACCAGGCCATTTTTGGCTACCTTTAAACCCTTCCATCTACGCTGGTAAACTTCCTTATTAATCATGCAAGACAATCTCTGCATACATAGAACAAAGAAATAAGGAGACAGAGGGTCCCATTGTCTAAGCCCTCTATAAGGAGAGAAACCCTCGAGGGGCCTCCCATTCTTGAGGACTTTTAGTAGAAGCCTTCCTCGCACAATTCATAACAAGATCAGTCCACACTTTAGGGAAATTAAAGTAATGAAGGGTATTTTCTAGAAAATCCCAACTAAATTTGTCGTAGGCTTTTTCAAGGTCAAATTTTATTATCACTCCCCTTTTTTATCTATAGATATTTTTTAGATTGTGCAAAATTTCCTGTGTGATGATTATGTTATCAGAAGTTTGCCTCCCAAGAATAAAACTGCTTTGAAAGGGACCAATAATAGATGAGAGAAGAGGGAGAAGTCTAGCATCGAGGATCTTGGTAACCAATTTATAGGGGATATTACAGACACGTATAGGACGAAATTGGTTAATTTTTTCAGGGATTTCCACTTTGGGGATTAACATAATAAGTGTCTCTTTCATTTTAGATGACATGTTGCTCTCCAGAAAGCAACGTTTAACAAAGTCACACAAACTTTTACCCACAATATCATAGTTCTTTTTATAAAACATAGCCTGGTAGCCATCAGGGTCTAAAGCTTTAAAATCTTTCATATTTTTTAGGTTGGTTTTAATCTCCTCATCATCTAGCACCATAGTAAGCAAGGAATAATCTTTAGGGTCAATAGGATGGTTACAAAGATTCTCAAGATAATCAGCCCCCAAATTACTAGAACCATTATCGCAGAATAGTTTACAAAAAATAGTTTCTAACATGGGTTTCAGTATCCCCCTGATTAGTAAGCCACAAGCCATTTGAATCTTTAATCATAGACACTATTTTTCTTTCTTCTATAGGTAGTAGCAGTAAGGAAAAACTTAGTGTTTTTATCACCAAAGGAGAACCAGTAGACTATAGACTTTTGATACTAGAATATCTCCTCTTGTGTAAGAAGGTTTTTATAATCGATTCTAAGTGCACATTCCAGATAATCGAGACAATGGGAGGAATTAACTTCTTTGGACTTTTGAATTCCTTTAAGTCTAACAAGAATACGTCTTTTTTGATTGAAATTTTTCCCTAATACTTCCTTATTCTAGGTTCTAACTTCCTTAGTAACTTTTTCTAGTTTACTGTTTAGGTAGTTTCAAGATTGTCACAGTATTTCTCAATAAGAGGTTTGAAGCTAGGGAGATCAAGCCACATAGCTTCAAACCAAAAGGGGTAAGAAAAATTCAAAAGATTAATGCCTAAAACCTGAATTAAAAGACAAGAATAGTCAGAATACGTACGCGACAGATTCTTAACTTGGGCATCGACGAAAGTAGAACACCGTCCTTTGTTGGAAAAGGCCCTATCCAGACGTTTGTTAACCTATAGGCCATGTCTATTAGTACCTAACCAAGTCATGGACAGGCCAGTACCCCCGAGATCATTCAGACCGCAAACAACAACTTTAGAATTAAAAGAATTAATATGCTAGATATCAAAGGGATTGGATAAACCTATTTTTTCATTTTGAGAACTAATATCGTTGAAGTCCCCCACTGCTAATCAATGAGACTCATTGAATAGGGAAAAGTTATGCATTTCTGACCAAACTATTTTCACACTAGGGTTTGGGTTTCCATAGATAGTAGACAAGATCCACTCCTCATAACTCACCATAGATATTTTTGTATGTATAACTTGATTCATAGTATGAATCTAACAAATCGAGACCTCCTTCGGGCACCATAAAACCCAAATTCCGCTAGCTCAACCTTGTGTGTCTATGTGAGTAGACGCAAAAAGACCAAATGAATTAAAGAAGTTCCCTATTGAGCCCAATTCGACTTTGGTTTCCAGGAGGATCACAACATTAGGTCTTTTGGTCATGAAAAACATTACGAAAATTACCGTTACCTGATCCATGGTAGTTCCAAGCTAAGACCTTTATTGAAGTCCTGTATAGAAAACTAGGTAGGTATTTTGAGTCGTTAAGACCTCAGATTGCTTTACACCTCCTTACTAGATGGTCCCAAGCTCTCACTATTTCGAGAAAAATCTCCATGAACGGAGGTAGAGCTACACTCCAGTCTATAATCCTCATAGCTAGTCTCATTAAGTCCACAAGCCAGAAAACTTCCACATATTGCTTTACTTCCTCCAACAGTTCTAGGAACATCAAGAAGGGGTTTCTTTGAATGAGATTTGTTTGAAGGTCTTCCATAGGAGGGTCTAAGGGTAATGGAATTGTTTGGTAGTTTAAGGGGAGGCATGTTACTTGATGGAAGAGATGGGTTTTGGGTATGAGAAGGAGAGGCCGGAAAGGACTGAGAAGAAGATGCAGTATTAGAGGATAAAGTGTTGAAATGACCAAATGAGTGATGAAAAGTAGGGTTGCGAGGAGTAGTCTCCATCTCAAGCATATACAGGAAAAACATATATAGGCTGTTAAAATGTCGGCATGAAAAGCACAAAGTGCTCGAAGTAGTGACCAAATAGGAAAGAGGAGGTTCACCATCTAATTCCAACCACTGATCTACAAGCTGTGGCACCACAAGTAAATTATCCCACCAATTCCATCTCTGGATTAACAGTAAAATAAATAACCTGAGTATTACACCTGTAGACGAGTCCTAGAATTGATTTTCAAATACAGAAGTTCTTTTACGTCACTATCGATAATACGCCGGCGAGCATGTTTAGGGATTCACAACAATTATCCCGAATTTATTTTTCATCATCTCTGGAAAAAATGAGATAAACCAACTTACCTTTCTTATGGTGGCTAAACAGTCTCTTTCCCAGCCCATAGGCTAGGGCATACTTTATACTGGTTATGTTCGTAGTCACACGACAAGAGGTGTTGAATTAGACTCCTCACGGAACTTATCCAGTCACTGCTCCAGTTAGAGACTGTGGCACATTTCACCCTATTAAGGATTTCTATATGTGATTCTACGTTTGTTTTCATCTCGGGACGTAAAATTGGAATGCCTTGACAAACAGAGTTACCATGAAACAATGATAAACTACATCTCAACCTAATTCCCCGTGAAAGCAAAGACACATAGGAAACCTTTATAGGTTTGGTCGACAACTTAAAATAAATTAAATTAAACAGAGTCATGAACTATGTTTCGACTTGATTCCTCATAAAAAATAGGGATACATAGGAAACCTTTATAGGTTCGGTCGACAAATTAAAAAAAATAAAATTATCACAGCGAGGGTCGAACTACGTTTCACTTGATTCTAGACCTAGGAAATCAAGATAAGTAGACAACCCAGGTGGATTTCAATCGTTTGACAATCATTGTCCGAAACAGCGACATGACATGATATTTAAAAATAAAAAACAAAAGCAACCCAACAGGGTTTCTAGTTAAAATCACGCACTTAGTCTAGGATACGTGGGCAGCCCATGTGGGTTCTGTCATATTCTCCCCAATGCCCAAGACATATTCCTTCGCCCGCACTAGGGCTGGGGCACATTATATCAAGTTTTTCCATCAATATTCTTTCATAAGATTCACCTGCAGTCTTCGACTAAGCCCTAAAAAATAAGCATCACTAAGCCATAGTCCTTGATTGGGGCACATTTTATCTGAGGTAACTTCCTATTAAAAAATTTCTAGTCCTCGTCCGCAGCCCCAGGTGGGATATGGCCGTGAAACTCCACTAAGTGTTGTGTTGCCTCGAGGGCTTTTTTAGGTGAGATTCCTCTCAGACATTTTCAACCATGCATTGATATGACGACCCATGAATCGATTTATCTAGCCAAGAACCTTTTTCAGCAAAAAATTATTTACTTTCCATGTTAGAACTACATTTAACCTAATTCTTAGCTATCCTAAGATATGTAGGAAACCCTATGCGGGTTTGGTTAAAACAAAACTAAATCTTGAGCTTTGTTGTGGCCTAATTCTTAGTCATTCTAAGATATGTAGGCGCTCTGATGGGGTTCGGTCAATCAAGGTTTAAATATATAAATAAATAAATGTTTAATTTCCTGTCTGTAGTGTTCCTCGCTATCTTTGCATCATTATTTTAATTTCCTGTTTGTAATGTTCCTAGCTATCTTTGGATCACTATTTTAATTTCCTATTAGGATGTTCCTCGCTATATTTGGATCATCATTTAATTTCCTATCCACAGTGTTCCTCGCTATCTTTGGATTACCGTTTAAATTTCCTGTTCACAATGTTCCTCGCTATCCTTAGATCACTATTTAAATTTCCTATCTACGGTGTTACTCGCTATATTTGGATTATCATTTAATTTTCTATCCATGATGTTCCTCACTAACTTTGGACCAATGTATTAATTTCCTATCTGTAGTGTTCCTCGCTATCTTTATATCATCATTTAATTTTTTGTCCACAGTGTTTCTCGCTATCTTTGGATCACTGTTTTAATTTTCGGTCTACGGTGCTCATTGCTATCCTTCGATCACTATTTAAATTTATTGTCTGCAATAATCCTAGGTATCTTTTGGATCACTATTTAAATTTCATGTCTGTGGTGTTCCTTGACTACACTTGGATCACTATTTAAAATTCTTGTATGCGGTTTTCCTTGGCTACCCTTGGTTCACTGATGAGATTTCTTGTTTCTAGTGTTCCTATGCTACCCTGGGTTCACTATTTAGGTGTACTACTCCTTGGCTAACCTTGGAACACCATTGTTAGTACTACATTTGACCAGAATCTTAGCTATCTTAAGATATGTAGGAAAACCCCAGGTTGGGTATGGTTATAACCAGGAGTTAGCGATGAGTCAGTAATCTCCAAACGTTGTGGCATAATCCTCTAGGACTGGTTAACTAACACTCATTTGAGAAAATTCCTTATCTATTGGATAAGAATGTAGTATTCCTAGGATGATGTACTGAGTCCAAAGTATTCGCTTTCCTAAGAAGCTACTGTAACCTTAGCAATAATGCAGCAAGTCCAAAGTATTCGCTTTCCTAGGAGGTTACTATTTTGCCTAGGGATAATGTGGCGAGTCTAAAGTATTCACTTTCCTAGGAGGTTTTTGTGTTCCCTAAGGATGATGCAGCGATTCCCAAGAAATTGCTTTCCTAAAGGACTTTACTGCTTTCCTAGTGTAAATGTTGCAATCTTCAAGAATGTTCCTGATTTTTCTTAGTTAGTTTAAATTTCCTGTCTTTACGTTTCATGTCTTGTGGAATAAAATGTTTGTGTCTCCTTTGTCATTACGAGTAAACACGCATGATAAAGAAGGACAACTATAGACACCGTATTTTATCTTGCCTATTTAAGTTCTGGATCTAAAGTGCAAGTTCGGATAAACTTTAAATTGAGGTTTAAAGAGAACGAATTTCCTCCTTAGATTACATTGGATAATACCAAAAAAAAAAAACATAAGAAAAATATAAAATTGTCAATTTGATTGGAATTCGATATAAGTAAAAGTTTCGGATCAATCTCGAAGTTCCTAAAGTTAAGGGAGACCAAAATGGCAATATTAGAGGTAGATTTTTCATCAAAATCTCTTTTAATATGTTTAAATTAGTTACTATCCCTTTTCAACTTAAGAAAATTTCACCAATTACCATTACTTCTTGTTTTGACCCCTAAAACTTTTACTATCACCGGTTTCGTCTAATTGACACCAAAAATATTTCTTTAATTTTCTTGTTTAAAGTACTAATCTCCAAAAATCAAGCAAAATCCTTAATTAAGTCAAGAATCCATCATGAAACATAGTTACCTAAAGTAATACTAATGCCTAAAAGACATAGTTCAAAACTAATCAAACTGGTTTCCATCATGTCAAGCATTTAAGACCCTTCAAATCATGGTCTAACCAAGCATTAAATGCCACATTTAATGAAGGCATTAATGAGGGAATTTAATGGGAGATATTTGCAAGATTTCCTACCAAAATATCCTGATGACAATGTAGTTACTTGGAAGTAACTAGCGGTTACAAAGCTAACCGGATCTGTTTCCATCACATCAATGCATTTAATAACTTTTAAATCAAAGTCAAGTCATGACATTAAATGACATGAATGGCCATTAATGAAAGCATTCAATGAATGCATTAAGGGGTATTAAATGGAATATCTTTTGCAGAGATTCTCTAAGTAAACATCAAATCAAGTAACTTAGTTACCAGAGTAACTAATACTTACAAGGCCAATCGAATTAATTTTTCCTCAAATCGAGCATTAAATATGCATTAAATGACACATGTGAAATCATTTAATGACCAAGATTTGCCAAGATATTTGCAAGATCTTGTGATAATTAGCAAAATCTACTTGACTACCTAGGAAATCTAGGTGAATCTTGAGCACATGCCTAAGGGACTAGAATTAAATGGCCTTAAAGGATTATAAATGGCATTGAAAGACCATGTGCAGTAGGTTAGGCAAGCCTACGCATTAATGAATAGGAAGACTGCCCATTGCCTATAAATACCAGCCTATTTTCATTCAAAAACAAGCTTGGTTAGATCCTTTCTCTCTCTAGGCTTTAATTTTTCTCTCGGGTCTCGGGATTTCCTGAGCTTCCTAATCCTAAACAACTTAAATCTTGCCCTAAAAAAACTTCAAATAGGAGTTCTTGAGACTCTTTTAATGAGAGTTCAAGAAGTTTTTAAGGAACAACCAAGAAGAAGGAAGAAGATTAATGAAGGAGAAGAAAAAAAACACTTAGGGAAAGACCACTCCCCTAAGTTAGATAAGTTCCCTGAAACTCCTCTTTAGTTTTACTATTTAAGTAGCTTTATATTACCTGTATATAGTGTTCTTGGGTAGTTCTTAGAGGTTTGGATCATGTACATAGTGTAAATAGCATGTTTTATGTCAAGAACATCAAGAACACTATGGCTTGTACATAACATCTTTGGCTCTGTAAAGAACACATGAAACCGAACTCCAATGAACCTAAAATAAACTTCTGATAAAGGACTACTAACTATTAAAAACTAACATTTCCTTTTACTGCACTAGCCTAGATCATAGCCTGGCCCGTGTCTCAAGCTTGAGGATTGGCACCCTATATATACTATCATGTCTAGATCCTTGTGGTTGAAAGTTGGAAGAAATGAGAACCTTTGTTTCCTTGGGGATAAGTGTGCACCTTTTTCAGAAACGTTTTCGTCTTCTTAGTTACGAGTAGGGCTAGCACCCTATATATACTATTATGTCTAGACCATTTTGACTAAAAGTTGAAATAAAGGGAGGACCTTTATTCCTTCGGGTGTGTACCTTCTTAAGAAACGTTTTTGTCTTCTTAGTTACGAGTAAGACTGGCACATATATTATATATTTTCTTTCCTTTTGGACTAATAAAGTAAACCTTAATACTAAATTTCCCTAAGCAAGTAAGTTTGTTTGGAGTATTCTTGACAAAATCAAACGTGCCTATCAACTTACCATTTGTTCTTATCTTGTCTTCAATAAACAAAAAAAAAAAAACATAAAAATTATCCTGTGGAGGTGATCTACATTTTGACCTGATTCCCTGTGAAAACAGAAATACATACGTAGGCAACCTTTGTAGGTTCGGTCGTCAACTAAAAAATAAATAAACTAAATTTACTGAATAAAGTGTCTAAATAAAGTGCCCTCGAGGCCAAACTTGTCGATTATTCCATAATCGATAGGTGGTCTAAAAAGGGGACATTTGTTCTTTATTTTTAATGTGTTTTATCTCTTGTTGCTTTAAATAAATAAATTTTCTTGTTTTCTTAAATAAAAATATATAAAAAATGACAAAAACATTAAAAAATGAGAATGAGTATGTTAACCGAAACCATAGGAAGTTACTTGGATTTGTTTAAACGTAAAGATCTAGTTAGACTTAGGTACTATCTCCAGATGGAAGTCTTGGGGGTGTCTAACACATAAAGATTTATTTACACTAATCACCAAAGTTTAAAATATTTGTTTACCCAGAAACAATCGATTCTAAGACATAGGCATTGACTAGAATCGATCAACGATTATGATTATACTATTTGTTATGATCCTTGAAAGGCAAATGTTGTAGCAGATACATTAAGTCAAAAATCGGCAGGTTCTATTACACACCTTTGAGTCGTTCATACTAACCTTTATGCCAAGTTGAGATCCGTACAAGCCCAACTGGTAGTGGGTCAGACTGCGTCATTACTTGCGATATTGACATTGAGACCTACGTTAATTAATCATATTATAGAAGATAGAAGTTAGATGCCCAATTAAAAAAAAATCAAGAATGAAATAAAAAATGTATAGAGAATCGACTACCTCGTTAGAGATAAGGATAAAGCCTTAATGGTTGGGAATAAATTTTATGTGATTGATAATGTTGATTTGAAGAAAGATATCTTGGAAGGAACGTATAGATGAACATATGCAATGCATCCAATTAGTACCAAAATAAATTGGGTTTCATAAGAACATTACTAGTGGAATGGCATAAAATGAATAAAATGACAGAATTTGTTGCGAGGTGTCTTGTCTGTCAACAAGTCAAGATCGAGCACCAACGTCTAGGAAGGTTATTGCAGCCTTTTCCTATTCCGGAATGGAAATGGGAACACATCATGATGGATTATGTTTTGGGATTACTCTGTACTCAAAAGGGACATAATTCCATTTCAGTGATTGTTGATAGACTTACAAAACTTGCTCATTTTCGGGCTGTAAAAACCACGTACTCTATGGACAAGTATGCAAAATTGTATTTTGACAAGATTGTTAGGTTGCATAGTGTGCTAGTTTACATAGTGTCAGATAGAAATATGATATTTACGACAAAATTTTGGCCTAGTCTTCAACCTGGTTTGGGTACCAAATTAAAATTCATTATAGCTTTTCATCCTCAGACTAATGGCTAATTAGAGCGAACAATTCAAACATTGGAGGATATATTGAGGGAGTGTGTCTCAGAATTTCTTAGTAGCTGGGATGATCGATCTTTTGACTTTGATAGAGTTTGCCTATAACAATAGCTAGCATTCGACAATTAAAATGACACTATATGAAGCGTTGTATGGCAGAAAATACATAATTCTAGTCTGTTGGACTGAAATTAGAGAATATAAATTGTTGATGGTTGACATAGCTCAAATGACAGTAGAAAAAGTGAAGGTGGTTCAGGAAAGACTGAAGATTGTTCAGAGTCAGCAAAAGAGCTATGCCGACAAGCGTAGATGTGGGTTAGAGTTTGAAGCAGGTGATTACATAATGAGATTTGAAAAAAAAAAAAAAAAAAAAAAAAAAAAAAAAAAAAAAAAAAAAAAAAACACTAAGTTTGATGTACATCGAGCCGTATGAGATTCTAGAAAGGATTGATACATTGGCGTATCAACTACCGCTTTCGCTAGAGTTATCTAGATTGCATGATATTTTTCATGTTTCAATATTCAGGAAATATGTGCCAGACCCTTTGCATATGTTGACTTTTCAGCCAATTGAACTGAAGGATGATTGGTCATATATTGAGTAGCCGGTCCAGATTTTAGATTGTAAAGATCAGGTATTGCGAATGAAAAAGATTTTGCTGGTGAACGTTTTATGGTGCAGTGATTTTGCAGAAGAACCAACATTGGAAAGAAAATAGGAAATGATGAGTAACTATACACATTTTCTCATTTAAGGTAACTAGATTTCAGGATGAAATTTTTGTTGGGGGGAACGATAGTAAGGCCCAATTTTTACGTGTACATATTTTTAATTGTATTTCAGAACATTTATAAAATAATGGAGTCTATTGTGCCATTTAAATTTTAGTTTAAAAATTATTAAGGGCTACTATTGTATTTAACAATTTGGTTTTAAGAACATTAGGGGGTTAAATATTAATTTTAATTTTGACTTTTAAAAGTGTAGTGATTATTATGTTATTTGAAATATAATTTTAAAAGTTTTGGGATATAATTAATATTTTCTTTGTTTTAGGAGAGGTAGCTGGTATAAATAATGAAAGAAAATGGATATGTGTTGTCTTCCTTAAAAAGACGACAACACATTGTTATGTGTCACTTATACACATGTGCTATGTGCATAATATATATATATATATGAGAAGTAGTCTATATATGTGTGTGTGTGTGTGTGTGTGTGTGTGTGTGTGTGTGTGTGTGTATATAAATATGAGAAGGTTCTTGCTAGACCTATATTGTTTGTCACGACCATAATCTCACCATAACTTCGCTCTAAAGCAATCGCCCAATCCCTCTTCTTTCTTTGTGGTGTCAGCTAAATAACTTCTAGAAAATAAATCAATGTGTTCTCAAAGATAAGAATTGAAGATAGCGAAAAGTAAACCGATGTCCACCTACTTATACCTGATTTCGTAGCTGATTATGATAATGGGTGGTTATATGTTCCTACACAACTTCTCTACCAGTACAAGTTCTTGTTGGTGGTCCTGGTTCTTGGGTTGTCCCCATACAAATTGTCACGTAGGAATTTGTGAGTGGTTATTTGACTGTCAATTTGACGCACTAGATAGTTCGTATGGCTCATTCTATATGGTACTTTAGTGTGAAAGGAAAGAGAATCATCAAGGTCTTACTTGTCTTGACGAGAGTGGCGGTTGGATCACGAGTGGGCCTTCCATGGCCAGTATTGGAAAATTTTCGCCGGGATATTTGTTTATCCTCTTTGCAAATTTCCTTCAGCTCATGTGTTAGGCTCATACAATGTGGAAGGAAAATATTTAGTCAGGAGTTGTACCTATAGAATAGAGGGGAAGGAAAAATATTTTAGGTTAAATATATTATTAATCCCAACCTTTAATATTTAAACAATGGAGAGATGAGTAATAAAAGTAAATAAGAAAATAACATAAACACAAAGGTAAATAAGACAACAACATAATGAGAATTAAAAAAAAAAAAATCAATTGTAAGAATAGGAAATATTCCTAGTATGCTCCCTCAAGATGGTAGTTGATTAGAAAAACTAATCTTGGACCGCAACCTTTCGAGGTCACAATTGGCTATGGGGATGCAATATTCCTAATACACCCTCTCAAGATGGTGGTTGATTCGAAACACCAATCTTGGACCACAACCTTTCGAGGTCACAACTAGCTCTAGGGATGCTGGAAGGTGTGCTAGAGCAGGCCTAGGTGCATTATAGAGCGAATCAGGCAGTGGCTGAACTTCAGAGGTATACGACGAACATTTGTTACACACTTGCGTATTGACTACTTCCAAGTGCATGAGGTCTAGTTTTAATATAATTGATCTTTTAAGATCGGATATCGTTCCCACAACGACGGGTTGAATAAGTTGAATACCGCAATTGGCATAGTCTCCTATTATCCAGACAGTTAAAGAAATGATTTAAAATTAAACTAATTAAAACTAAGCTAAACTACAATTAGTAGGTTAATCTTAACTAAGTTGATTAACTAGGTATTGATTTCGTTCACTTAATACATGTTTGAGTTCGTTTTAGTTAACAATAACGATGTTTATGGTATCCGACAATCTTGGTTCGTAAACTCCTCCGCCACCTCTTCTAAGTGTAAGACGGGAAATACGATACTTCGTGTCAACGAAGAGGTCCCCCTCAATGTATTAATGATTCTAGGCCATGTGAGTCTTTCCCCAACGTCATTGATTGCACACTAACTAACGCCCTCCCGGGTCATTAGATCGTAACGATGTGTTTACCCTAGTCTGAATTCAGGGTTATCTCTTCCGAGCGTCAAATCCTAGATTCTCAACTCCAACCCTTATACCTTAACAAACATATTAAAGTTGTAATAAAATGATAAACACAATCAGATTGAAAAACAAACAACCGTTAAGAGAAACATATATTTCATTAAACTAGTATTTACACAACTACATTTATCCCTAGATAATATTTAATTAATCTAATACGATCTTGGCCATTGGAACTACAAAACAAGAGGTATTCATCATCATTTACAATAAAACATTAAAGTACAAAGACAGAAACAAAGAGAGAAAGACCAAATCTTAAAGTGGAGTCATCCATTGTCGCCAAAGATCGATCCGACAATGTTTCCTCTTCTCCGGATGATGAATATATTCTTCAAGAATGCCCAAGGATCAAGCTCCTAAGGTTAGGGACATCCAAGCATCCAAGAGAGTTTAATGGAAATGGGGGAAAAAGGTTTTATAGGTGCAAGGTTTCAAAATATCTAAAAATATCTTCGTTGTTGTGCAGAGGTCACCGCCGCGGCTGTGGGATTCACCACTGCGGCGGTGGGTATGTCGGTTAGCTCACAGATATTTTACCACCGCGGTGGTGGACTTGTGTCGCGGCAATGGAACAACATCCAAACTCTTTGATCTTTCGGCGGTGGACCTGTACTGCAACGGTGGAACTTGTTCAAATTCAGCACTTTCTACAATCTCACTGCCGCGGCAGAGGATCTTATGATCTTGAAACCTTGTTTCTTCATCATTTCTTCACCATTTTCCCATCGTTTTCGCTCATTTGTCACTAGTTTGCGTCCCTATACCTCAATTACATAAAAACTACAAAAATGCAATTAAATATTACTAATTCACTCGAAAACTATCAAATTCGACTTAGAAGTAGATAGGTATTTTACACCTATCAATTACCCCCAAACTTGGAATTTTGTTAGTCCTCGAGCAAAACACCCTAACACTAAATTAAACTAACTACTCTAATTAACTTACGACTAATCTAAAATTGAAAAAAATTTAACAAAGAAGAAGTATACGCATGCAAGTTCCAAATTCAATTGAAGAAACCAAGTTGGTCCTCCCTCAACAGCCCTCAATCTGATCAAGTTCGAGAAATAATACACACCAAGTGGTGTTCTAGAATTTCAACACTCAATATCAATAAAAACCTTTCTAGATCCATTGAAATGTATGTGTGTGAGATCTCAAATGTACAATTAACCAAACTCCAGATTGGATAATTCAGTAGACAAGTTTATGACTTAAATCATAAAGGATTTAGGAAAACCATATGCTTGACTGGGCTCGACTATCCACTAATGTAGGTTCGGACATTCTCAAAGATCAATAGGGCCCAATTAAGCTTTGGAGAACGACCAAGGGTATCGCAGGAATACAAAATAGCAAATCGTTAAGATAAAACAATACCCGAGGTACAAACTCTTGTTGCTATCCCTCTCTCGAAACCCCCTATTGAAAATACAACCCTGAACAAGAATTTAAGAACCTAGTATTCACTTGTCGAAAGAAATGAAAATAAAAACTATATTCACATAGTTGGTTTTTTTTTTTTTTTTTTTTTTTTTTTTTTTAACATTGTTACACCCCCAAACTTATTCGAATTTGTACAATTTTAGGGGCGTGCAAAAAGAATGATAAGTGAATACATTAATACTGAACCAATAACAATTCATCTGAAACCCCAATCGCTCACTTCAAGTCAGTATTAGTCTATACTACTTGATTTCACTCGATTTTGACTTTTAGGCTTAGCGACAATAGTTTGGAAAATTTTAATTGGATAGAGTATTGAAACGTGTTCAGAATTGAAAAGGTTATCGGCTTCAACAGGGTAACGAGAGATAAAAAAAATCAGGTTAGCTTCAAAAGGTTCAAGCAAAAAAAGTAAAGGCCTAAATCATGCCTCCGGAATTACCTTACTTATAATTTTGCCTCAAGTCTACCCCAAATCAAGTTCTAGATTTCTCTTTTCTGTCATGAACTTATTACTGAATAATCAACGTCAATTCATTCAAATAATTATACACTGAGTCCATTCGATCGTGCGATTTAAGGATCATAATAATTTTTACCTAATCGACATGCTAAGCACACAAAACACACATGACTAGCATTATCCCCGATCTCAATATACAATTAAGAGATAATTTTCATTATCGGGAAACGGCCCTAGATAAACTCAAAAACTCAACATGCACATACGACTTCATACATACACAATACTATATTAAATCTAAATACTAACATACATAGACTAACTAAGCATTTAACATGCAAAAACAAAAATAAAATAAAATAAAGCTTAACTAAAAATTAAAGTTTTACATACAAAAAAATATTTTCATCCTTCACGTCTTTCTTTAACAACACAAAACGTGATGTACAATCCCCCCAAACTTAAAAACACACAGTGCCCTTACTGACTAAGCAGGGAACCCAATAACAGTTTATAGCAATGACAAGTAAAATTAGGTGTCGACACATACCTAGGTGATAAGACTTAAAAGTCGTACCCCTTACCGTTCGTTAGAGGAAAATCATTGCTACCACTATCACGTCGGAATGGAAATTGTGGCAGTTGCAAAAGGTGCGGCGGCAATATCGAAGCGTTCGTACATGAACCTGTGGATTTGATCTTGCGCACACACTAATCACAACGTTTCAAAAAAATATGAAAAATTTAGCATGCAATTTTGTTTCACACAATTTATCAATCTATAGAGATCGTGTTCATTATCAAAAATCAAACCAAAATCCCATAGAAAATGAAAATCGCGCAAGTGGGGTTAAAAATTGATTTTTGGAATTTGATTTGTGGTGGAAATCACAAATTTTGTAAATGGAATGATGAATTTGAGGGTTGGAAATAGTTTGGGAGGATGAAAATAAAGATATTTGGGAGTTTTAAAAGTGGTTGTGGTGTTTTTTGTTTAACGGAATGTCTTTAATCAAATAGGGGCCTCACCGCCGCAGCGGTGGGATCACTGCCTCGGCGGTGTGAGCACCTTTTTAAAACTAATTCTTTCTGTTGTTTCACCGCCAAGGCAGTGAAGCGCCTTTCCAAAAACTTCTCTCTGTTGTTTCATCACCTCGGTGGTGAGGCATTTGTGCTGAAAACTTGACTTCCTATATTTTCAGAGCCGTAGCGGTGCGTCTAACGCTGCGGTGGTGAGCCTGCTGCTGGATTTGCATTTTTTTCTTCAAGTTTTCACATAAAGGCTCCACACCATGCGTTTCTACTTCACTTGTTCAATGTTTTTAAGTGCAAAACACATCTCTGATTATCCTCACTCCTTAATTTATCTCCAAACACGCTTCAAGACCATTCCGGCCTCTAAAAAATAAATAATAGCAAAAATCGGGTAAAAGTTTGATACCTTCGGTTTTGGATCAAAAAACATGATTTGCTTGATTTACCGTCCCTAGCTGGAGTTGGTTGAGTATTTTTCACTAAAATCCCTCATAGACAAGGAATTTAGGATAGAATGCACCATTGGACCTCAATTAATGGCATTGAAGTTGGCTTCTTCTCTCTTTCCTTATCCTTTTCAATATACGCTTGATCTCGGGATTAAGAGTCAAGAATTCCAAACTTCTTCTATGTTGCATGCACTACTTGATCACAACTGACAAAATAAATGAACAAAATAATTTAAAAGAAAACAAAACAAAAGAATTATCTGTATTAATATTCAACTACTTAGTCGCAATATCAATTCTACGTATTCAACACCATCCCTGGCAACGGTGCCAAAAATTTGTACGACGAACGTTTGTTACATGCTCGCGTATTGACTACTCACAAGTGTACGAGATCTAGTTTTAATATAGTGGATCGTTTAAGATCGGATATCGTTCCCATAAGGACGGGTTGAATAAGTTGAATACCACAATTGGCATGATCTCTTATTATCCAAACGGTTAAAGAAATTATTTAAAATTAAACTAATTAAAACTAAGCTAAACTACAATTAGTGGGTTAATCCTAACTAAGTTGATTAACTAGGGATTGATTTCTTTTACTTAATACATGTTTGATTTCGTTTAGGTTAACAATAACGGAGTATATGGTATTCGACAGTCTCGGTTCGTAAACTCCTCCGTCATCTCTTCCGAGTATAAAGCGAGGGAATACATGACTTCGTGTCAATGAAGAGGTTCCCCTCAATGTCTTAACGACTTTAGGCCACGTGAGTCTTGCCCCAACGTCATCGATTGCACACTAACTAACGCCCTCCCGGGTCGTTAGATCGTAACGATGTGTGGTAGTCCGAATCTAGGGTTACCTCTTTTGAGCGTCAAACCCTAGATTCCCAAATTCAACCCTAATACCTTAACAAGCATATTAAAATTGTAATAAAATGATAAACACAATAGGATTTAAAAACAAACAACCGTTAAAGAAACATATATTTCATCAAACTAGTATTTACACAACTACATCTATCCATAACTAATATTTAATTAATCTAACATGATCTTGGACATTGGAACTACAAACCAAGAGGTATTCATCATCATTTACAATAAAACATTAAAGTGTAAAGAGAGAAACAAAGAGAGAAAGATCAAATCTTAAAGTGGAGTCATCCATTGTTGCCAAAGATTGATCCAACAATGTTTCCTCTTCTCCGGATGATGAATATCTTCTTCAAGAATGGACAATGATCAAGCTCCTAAGGTTAGGGACGTCCAAGCATCCAAGAGAGTTCAATGGAAATGGGGGAGAAAAGTTTTATAGGTGCAAGGTTTCAAAATATCTGAAAATGTCTTCTTTGCTGTGCCGAGGTCACCGCTGCAACTGTGGGATTCATCGCCGCAGCGGTGGGTATATCAGTTAGCTCATATCTATTTTTCTGCCGCGGCAGTGGATTTGCGCTGCGGCGGTGGGACTTATTCAAATTCAGCACTTTCTGCAATCTCACCACCACGACGGTGGCTTTCTCGCCATGGTGGTGGCTCTTATGATCTTGAAATCTTGTTTTTTCATCATTTCTTCACCATTTTCTCACCGTTTTCATTTGTTTGCCACTTTTTTGCATCCCTATACCTAAATTACATAAAAACTACAATAACGCAATTAAATATTACTAATTCACTCGAAAACTATTAAATTCGGCTTAGAAGTAGATAGGTATTTTACACCTATCAGGCGGCGCGTTGTAGTGCTTGTGGGCGTGCTAGCGTGCCTTAGGCAGTATTTGAGCTTCTGGAGCACTTTATAGTGCTATGGGCGGGCTGTAGCATGACACAAGTAGTGGCTAAGCTTCGGGGGCACGCTGCAGCGTGAAACAATCTGTGGCATGCTAAAAGATTATCAAAGGACGAAGGATGGTCCTTCATTGAGCCAATCTCGAGATCGAGATCGGTAGAAAGAGACATGGAGAGATAGAGAGTTGTATGGGATCCAGTACTCGTACGTACTACTTATGCTTTGGATTTGAGAGGTAGATGGGGGAATATGATGATAATGGATTAATGTCGAAGAAGAATGAGAAGAGACAATAACAAAAAACTTGCTTTTGTGATTCTCCCAATTAATGTGCAATCACTTTAGAGAGAGAGAGAGAAAGGGTATGATGGAAGAAAAAAGAAGGGAGACAGGAAAGGTAAGAGTATAAAGGAGGAGGAGGTGATGAGGACGTGGAAGAATAAAGCTACTGGTTGGTAGTATTAAGAAAGATAGAGAAAATCTGGAAAAAAAAAAACGTTAAAAGACGGAAACACACCCATGAGTGTAAAGATCTTCGAACAAGCTTTCCAAATTTTTTTTTATGGGTAGATAGCGATGAACAAATCTCAACTTTTTGCAGAAGCAGAGAGAAAGAAAATGGTGTATTGTGGAAATAGAGAATGGGGATCTATAGATAGAGAAACAAAGCAAATTTCAGCTCCGGTATTTAGTATATTTAATCGGAGAAAACCAACTTTGATCAATTGATGTCTTTCTCAATCAACCTCAACAAAACCATAAAATAGAGGAGAGAGAGAGAGAATATTAAAGAGAGATTGCATCAAATGAGAAGGGTGGTGCTTCATTGCAGCTGCCATCGGAGTTTACAGCTGGAGGCCACGAAGACTGATGGCTGCTGAGGACTTTTTCCCTAAGAGCGGCTAGGGTTTGAAAAAAAAAATTAGACCTTAAGCTCTTGATGTCATATGGAATAGAGAGGAAGGGAAAATATTGTAAGTCATATATTATTAATCCTAACCGTCAATATTTATATAATGGAATGATAAGTAATAAATTGGGATTTTTATTATTTAGACCAAATTGCATATTTTCTTTCCTCATCAAACTAATATGGAATAGATATTATTATTTCAATATTTTATAAAATATTCTAATAATATGATCCCCGACAGTTGAAAATACCAAATGCATGGACATCGATACCCCTATGTTGGCTGAGCAGGTGATTATGGTAAGTTCCAATTCACAGATTAATTAGGTAGATTCATTAATCCATCTTATTTATGGAATTTTTTCTCATCTCAATCAACCCATATTTTTGGTAAATGAAGAGACGACCAAAACAAACTTCGAACCCATTAGAAAGAACAGGTGGAATAGTGGATTGTAGTCACGATTTATTTGATCTATCGAGCTGGGAGTTATGTATTAAAACAGAAACAAGATATCGTGTGGTGTGGTGAGTATATTGTGTGTTTTTCGACGGTCAAAGTTTCACCCGTTTATGTTTTTTGCAAAAATCGATGTTCATTCTGCAAAAGCAGTTCGTTTTTGTTTTTCCATATCCATAGTTTTGAGATCTGAACAAGTCATATAAATGCACAGCGTATAGGAATATCCAGTAAGTTTTTAGAACATTCACTACATGTTATGAAAAACCTCATATTTTGGTTACATTCAATAACATTCACAAAAAATGTTCTATTTTTCCATATCCATAGTTTCGAGACCAGAACAAGGTCACAAAAATACACAGTGTATGGGAATATTCGGGGAGGGGGGGAAGGGAGGGGGAGTTTCAAAGAACATTCACTAAACTGTTATGAAAAATGTTATTTGTTTGCTTACATTTGAGAACATTCACATGATGAACATATGAATACGAAATGTTCAGGGGCGGAGTGAATATTCAACATGTAAAGGGTGTGCATGGAATGAACAAAGAAACATTTCTTTGTAAATGAATTTTTAACATGTTAATACGGTGTGAATGTTTTTCAAAATCACATTTTCAATTGTTGTGTTTGAAACCGACAGAGAAACTCTAAACTGCATTTTAAATGGTCGCATACTTCCGAATTTTTTACGCACACTACTATTTTATTTTTTGTGAGCATTAGTTTGTAAATGGGCAGATAACAAACGAAATGGATACTGCATATGAACTAGTGTTGATGTGCAAGCTTGTTGGGTATTTATACAGAATTAAACGCGCAGATCATCTCACGTTTGACACGTTGGTTCAAAAAATAGTAGTAAGGTGGAAGATACTGCAGCGTGACGCATTTGAACTATACTACTCAATCCCTGGACAGGACAAGTGTATACTGTCATCCCAAGCCGACTTTGAAGTTGTCTGTAGCATTTCTCGGATTTTGAAGTTCAAATACATCTGTGTCGATATCAAAGTGTGTGGCAGCATGAGTGGATCGGATGACAACGGAGCCATAATGACAATCGATCCCTCAACGTGTCGGGGTAACGGAGGAGACGAATCGAGAGATCATGATCTGTTGCCGATTTTTTGTCCGTTGTCACAAAAAGAATTGCTATCGAATCGATGGGGTGAAGGCATCAAAGCGGTGGGACAGATTTTCATGGGCGGGGTACCAAAATTTAGGGAAATTCTAAGGAAGTTTTCTATTCATAGAGGTTTTACCATCAAATTGAACATAAAAGATAAAAATAAAGTTACGGCAGAATGTTCACGAAATGAAGAAATAGGGTGTGAATGGGAAGTATACGGGAAGGTGGATGAGAGCAATGGATTTTTCTACATATGGAAGTTCAACAATGTACATTCATGCGGGGCTGCTTATATGTCGACCCGGAATACAAACATGAATTCAAATGTGGTGAAGTCTTGCTTTGTTAATTTGGTGAGAAACATACCTGTTGTTCGTCCCATTGATGTCGTTCACACTTTTAAGAAAGATTACGGGATTAACATCCCATACCACATTGCGTAGAACGGCATTGACAAAGCCTGGAATGAGTTATACGAGGATTACAAATCTTTATACGACCAACTCCAATGGTACATCAATGCTTGTATGCATACAAACCCAGGGAGTCATTTTGTTCTAGATTATGACAAAGAAACAAGTCATTTTAAGAGAATTTTTATTGCATTTAACGGTAGCATTAAAGGTTTCAACTATTGCAGCCCTATGATTTTTCTGGATGGAACCTTCCTATGTGGTCGTTACAAGGGATGTTTGTTGGCAACGAATGCAAAAGACGGAGCAAATAGTAATAAAAATGATAAACAAATGTAAAATATATTTAGTTTCTTTTCTGCATTTTTTGGCGAGAGTCTAATACATAACTTTTGACGATTTGTTGGTATTCACAGGATTGTTTCCGATTGCATTTGCGGTCGTGGATGCGGAGAACGACGATAATTGGCGGTGGTTCTTAACCAATTTATCCATAATTATTTTGCATGAACGTGTGCAAACATTCATATCAGACAGACACAACACGATTATCGGCGGTGTGGGGAGAATATTCCCAAACTGTTTCCACGCATTCTGCCTCATTCACCTGAAGAATAACCTGAATGACAAGTTAACCGGAATAAAGTAAGGATTCAAAGAGAGTTTGGCCTTCAAATTTACAAAAATGGTATATGCCTCGACATTTGACAAATACAACGAAATGTTTGATGCCCTGAAGGTCGAGGGTAGAGGTCGAGTTGAAAATTTATTACACAACGTCCCGCCAGATAGATTTTGTAACATGTTGTTTCAAGGCAAACGGTACGGTGAAATGTCATCAAACCTTGCGGAATCATTCAATGCATGAATTTGTGATTTGCGACACCTGATAGTTATAACGATGATTACCAAAATTAGATGTAAGTTAACGACACAAATGTCAGCTAGACGCGCTGAGTCATTGACGATGATGGGAGTTATTTTTTTGTGGTGCGACGAAATGATTGCACAAAATATTAGCTTAAGACGAACTTAGACGATCATTGAATGTGGGAATAATGTTTACGAAGTTCTATCACACCCGTCTATGTTGGTTGACTTGAAAAACATGTCATGTACATATTTGAACTGGCAAGTTAATGACTTTCCATGCGTACATGTGTGTTCGGCTATTTTGAAGAGCGGCCAAAACATGCATATATTCATTGAGGTTTACTTCTTAGTAGACTACTACAGACGAACATACGCGAAAGAAATTTTCGGCGTCCCGATACTTGAGAGGTCGGTGTGGAAAGAAGACGAAGCTATGATCATCCCACCGATTACCAAAAAGCAACTTGGACATCCCAGGAAGAAGCGTATATCGTCCAAGGGCGAGATTGTCGAAATTCGTTGCGGCCATTGCAAAAAGATTGGGCGTCACAATCGGAAGACGTACACATACCCAATTTAGCATCTCAATTTATTTTGTTTCATTTATTCATTTTATAGGCGTTTGGAGCATTTTTCCGAGACAGTGTATCTTTTTTTTATTCATTTTATTGCTACTTAGATACTTTATATAAATTTTTAAACTGCTAATTTCAGCTTTATTTTTCGTTACACAAATCACTTTTATATACTTCACGACAAAATTTCTCCAGCAGTTTTTTATGTATTCTGTGGAGTAGGATGTTTTGGCCACACCATAGTATCAATTATCTTGAAGGGGTTCCATTCACACAAAACCAAGCAGAATAGGTACAGTTGACAGTAGAAAAAAAAAAAAAAAAAAAAGGAAGCCATCATGACCATGCACCCAATTTTTTTTGTACAGAGATATGCTTTTGGTGAAAGTCATCATGAATATTCACGCAACCCATCAACACCACATTTTTGAACTTACACCCCTTCACAATTACTTTACATCAAATAAGTACAAATATTAGATTTCAATTTTTTTTTTCAACACAAATTTTCACTAGATGTCACTAAAATATGAATGTACAAAAAAACTAACTCATGTGTTTCTCACCCTTCTCATTACTAACATTTATCCACTCCCCAATTTTTTTGAACAGATTTTAGCCTTGGTGACATGAGCTAATCGTCGTTTCGTAGATCCATAAGAAAGGAATCAGAATGAACATTCATGACTCTATGTAAAACGTCACCCCACGCTGCCAAGTTCGTGCTTTGGACAATGAAACGCCACACCCCAGACGTCCAGCCCGGTACAGAGGCCAAAAAGAATAAGTCTATATATACGACAATTTGCATTCCAATCCATGCCCATAGATAGATCAATTTTGAGTTACCTGACATTCCACATAAAATAACGTTCGAAGTTCCAGCGGCGAGAACACAACGAGATATTGGTAAGTCTATTTACCATTCTTAATCTATAATTCGTATGTGTTAGCACACATATGGCTTTTGGATTTTTGCGACCAGACTGTCGTAACACATCTGTAAGATGTTTTTTTTGGTTGGTGGTTCTAAGTTTTTTTTAGACCTATTTTAAGATCCATGTTTGCTCGTTTGCACATTTGTAGTATGTAGTATACTGTTTGTTCCATACAAATACATGTTTCATTTATGGAAACACATGGTCAGTACGTCCTTTTTTTTCCATCCTGAGTTTCGATGGTTTGAATATGTGTGTTTGAATACGGGCAAACCAGGGGAGGTACATTTTTCCCCCTTGTATGAATTTTCATCCCTTCCCACTTATAAATTCCAATTTATGAATATTTTTTTAGATTTTTTTAGTGTGTGGTTGAATCTCACACACTATTTTCATGTGGTTTCAAACTGACAAACCCATATGGGTTGACTTTTTGTGTTAGGCAATGGATAACGAGGGGAACAACCAGGCTGTCAACCAACAAAACAACGCGAACAATGCGTTTGATGCACAAGTCAGCCGGTGGGACGAGGATGCCAAGAGACTACTGGAGTTAGCAAGATCGATGCAACGGAGGATGGGCGGGGCACGCTGGAAGTACCATAGCAAATGCGACGAGACTGACAAAATGAGAGTGTTGGATTATGTGCAATCAATGACATTGGGGTGAGACTCACGTGACCTAGGCTCGTTAAGACATTGAGTGAGACTTCTTCGTTGACACGAAGTCGCGTATTCCCTCGTCTTACACTTAGCAGAGGTGGCAGGGGAGTTTACGAACTGAGATTGTCGAATAGGTCGAACGCCATTATTGTAAATGATAGGTGTGATATACCTACATATTTCCAAACCGAATTAAGTTAGTTTTCGAGCGTTTATATAGTATTTTATTACATTTAATTAGTTTTATTACTTTTTGTATAAATCAGGTGTGTGGGGCAAAAAAATAGGAAACTAGAGCGCAAAACAATGAGATCGAACCAAAAGCGATTGAAGAATGGTGGAAAAACAAGCTCAGAGGTAAAATTGTGAAACAACCCCACCGCTACGGCGTCCAGACCACCTCCGCTGTGGTGAAGAAGCTGAGAAATACAAATGGCTACTGACAGTCTACTGCCTAAGCGAAAATTCAGCAGAAACGTTTTCATGTCCACCGTTGTCTTCATCACCGAGGTGATCAGCAAACTGACCTACCCACCACTGTGGCGCTAAATCCCACAGCCGCAGCGGTGACCCTCTACACAGCCTAAGATATTTTTTAGATATTTTTGAGATATTTTGTCTATAAATACCCACTCCTCTTTCCTCCTCTTGTGCCCTCCTCCCCCCGGTCCATTTGGGCACCTTAAGCTATATTTAGGCTAGGGTTTTAGAGTTTTAGAGGTGGAGCTCACATCCCAAAGTAGAGAAGACGGCGAATCGATCGTTGAGTTTTCTTAGACGTTTATCTTCGGACGAGGCTAAGTTCTTCGGTTGTTTTTCTTTATTTCTTTATCTTAGGATCATGTGAGCATGTTTAGCTCGTTATTTCATTGTAAATGCGGCTATGGCCATAGCTAAACATAGATTGTAGTAAGGATTAAGGAATAAATTTATGAATATGTATTTGGATGATTTCGGTGTTTCATTTGTGGTTGTTCTTCATAGTTTGATTGTATTTATCGTATTGTTTGTTTATCGTGCTTAGTTAGATAAATGGAGAATACAGGGTTTTGACAAACTCCGAATTCGGATTTGGGTAAACAAACGCCACGATTCTATAACCTGGTCGGGGTTTGAATAGTGGACAATCGATTGCGTTGGGGCAAGACTCATGCGACCTAAGGTCATTAAGACGTTGAGAGGAACTTCTTCGTTGACACAAATTCGTGTTATATCCCTCGTCTTACACACGGGGGGAGGTGGCGAGAGAGTTTTAGAACGGAGATTGTCAATAGGGTAAATACAATGCACGATCCAATGACCCGGTCGGGAGTTGGATTGTGTGCAATCAATGATACTGGGCGAGACTCATGTGACCTAGGGTCGTTAAGACGTTGAGAGAAACTTCTTCATTGACTCGAAGTCATGTATTCGCCCGTCTTATACTCGGGAGAGGTGGCGGTTGAGTTTACGTACCAAGATTGTCAAATAGTTCGAACACCGTAAACGTGAGTAAATCGAAATCGAACACGTATTTGTAAACACATTAATCCCTAGGAAATTCTTGACCCTGTTAATTTAGGTTATATTAGTATTAGTTTAATTAATTAATTACATTTGTTTTTCGCCTAGATAAAATTAAGTCACGACAAACGCGGTATTCGATAGTACGACACCAATCCCTGTGGATACGATAACCCGATATTAACAATCACATTATACTAAAACTTTGACCTCGGACAGTTGTGAGTAGTCAGATACGCCGAGGATGCTGAATCCTTTACTCGTAGAAGTTTTTGACGATGTTTCCGGGGATTGTTTTGATGTTATTGCCGGAGAAACGCGGTAACGACTCAGGACTTAAGTTTTAGATAGAAGAAGAAAGTGTATCGTATTGTCGAGATTGTGTTTTGTCATTTATTGTCGATATTGTATGTAAATGACTTAATTTTACTTTAGGCATTTATTTTGTATATAATTTTTATTTGTAGTTTTGTTTTTTGTTTCTTATGCAGGGTACTTGGCAATATTAGATCGACGGGTATTGATGCATCCCTTTCAACGGAATTCCAATCCGTTTTATGGTGCGGGGCCACACACATAAGCTGGTAAGGCATTTCGTTGAAAGATTGACCTGATTAAAGATAAATCTTGCCAAGCTTGAGGGCGATCTGAAAATGTTGGGCCGAGGACATTAAACCACGCGCTTCTTAGGAGGCAATCCATGGTTAAATAAGTTAAATCCATCTCCGTTGACTTGAATTGGAAGCGAGATCCTCTCGCCTCCCAGGTACGTGTTCTAAACCCTCTTCATCAACATGCTTTAAATTTCATATGTTGGAGAATGATGATTGGGATCACTGAGGACATTGTCCATTTTGAGTTTGGTGGTGATGTGTAGTATGTAGTATGTTAGTTTATGTGTTATTGTTTTCTTGTGTGCATGTGTGTTTAGGTTAGAATGTGTTTATGTTTTTGTGTTGTTATATGTTGAGTTTTGCATTCATCTGGGCCGTTACCCGATGATGAGATTAGCCCTGGTTATTTTCAAAGTTAAGGGTAATATCCATACATGTGTGTTCTGTGTGCTTGACCATGCGTTTTGGTCAAAATTATTATAGATCCTAATTTGCACGAGCACATAGACTCAATGTATTTCTATTCAATTAATTTGAGGACGATTATCAATTAGCCAAATTCATGACAGATTAAGGATTTTAGAACTTGATTGAGAGGAAGCTTGAGGCAAAATCCTAGGCGAGGTAGTTCCAGAGACGTGATTTAGGCATTATTTTTGTCACTTAAGCCTTTAAAGCCTACCCTATAACATGTTTAGCCCTCGTTACCCTGTTGAAGCCTAAATGCCATTTCAATTTTGAACACATAAACTAATACCCTAGCCAGTTCACCCTTTTCCAAACCTTAATCACTGAATTTAAAGGCACATTTGAGTGAATCAAGTTAGCAATTGCAAATGCTACTTGATGTGAGCGGTTGGATTTAGGGTGAACTTCTAATTGGTTCGGTATTTGAGTACTCTCTTGTCATTTTTCGTTTGTATTTCACACACCCCTTCAACTGTAACAATCAAATAAGTTTGGGGATGTGTTCATTGAAAAAAAAAAAGAAAGAATCAAATGTACATATGGTTTTTAATTTTCGTTTCTTTTTTACAAGTGAGTACGTCAGTCTTAAATACATGTTCGAGATTATTTTCCAATCTTTCTATGGGGGTTCGAGAGTGAATGTGCCAAGCGTTTAGCTTTGGGTAACGTTAAGTTAACAATGTTAACCCGTTTTCTATTCCGAAATACCCTTAGCCAAATGTTCCATAACCGAACCAAGTCCTTTTGATCTCTATGAGCTTCCAAGCCTACATTAGTAGAGAGTGGACCCCAATTAGGCCTATGGAAATCCTAGTCCTTCACGTTCTAAGTCGTGAATTTCGTTGGGGGATAATCCAATCCAGTCTTGGATAGTTATATTATTGAATCTCGCACTAACACGTTTACAGGATCTAGAATAGCGTTCACCATTATTGCATGTCAAAATTCTAGAACCACACATGATTTGTTTTACCGCCTGAACTCGATAGGACTGACGATTGTTGAGGGACAATAACTTGGCCGTTAGAAGAATGTAAAATTCGCATGTCTTTATGTTTAGATTGTTTTTAGGTTGTTTGTTATTTAATTCAGTTTGTGTATTTTCATTTTCGTGTGTGTGTTTTGGCTCGAGAACTAGCCAAATTCTAAGTTTTGGGGTATTTGATAAATGTGATATACCTACATATTTTCAAACTAAATTAAGTTAGTTTTTGAGCATTTATATAGTATTTTATTATGTTTTAATTAGTTTTATTACTTTTTATTTAAATCAGGTGTGTGCGGTAAAAAGATAGGAAACTGGAGCGAAAACGATGAGATTGAACCAAAAGCGATCGAAGAATGGTGAAAAAACAAGTTCGGAGGCAAAATAGTGAAACAAGCCTACCGCCGCGGCGTGCAGACCACCGCCGTGGTGGTAAAGAAGTTGAGAAAGACAAATGGCTACTGACAGCCCACCGCCTAGGCGGAAATCCAGCATAAACTTTTCCACATCCACCGCTATCTTTATCGTCGAGGCGATCAGTCAAACCAACCTACCCACCGCCGCGGCGCTGAATCCTACGGCCGCGGCAGTGACCCTCTATACAGCCTAAGATATTTTTTAAATATTTTTGAGATATTTTGTCTATAAATACCCACTCATCTCCCCTCCTATTTTGCCCCCCTTCCCCCTCTCCCCCCCCCCCCCTAATTTGGGCACCTGAATCTATATTTAGGCTAGGGTTTAGGAGTTTTAGGGGTGGAGCTCACATCCCGAAATGGAGAAGACGGTGAATCGATCGTTAAGCGTTCTTAGCGGTTTATCTTCAGATGAGACTAAGTTCTTCGATTGTTTTTATTTATTTCTTTATCTTAGGATCATGTGAGCATGTTTAGCTCATTATTTCATTGTAAATGCGTCTATGGCCATAGCTAAACATGGATTATAGTAGGGATTAACGAATAAATTTATGAATATGTGTTTAGATGATTTCGGTGTTTCGTTTGTGATTGTTCTTCGTAGTTTGATTATATTTATTGTATTGTTTGTTTATCGTGCTTAGTTAGATAAATAGAGAATACGTGATTTTAACAAACCCCAGATTCGGATTTGGGTAAACAAACGCCACGATTCTATAACCCGGTCGGGGTTTGAATGGTGGACAATTGATTGCGTTCAGGCAAGACTCACGCGACCTATGGTCGTTAAGACATTAAGGGGGACTTATTCATTGACACAAAGTTGCGTTATATCCCTCGTCTTACACTCAGGAGAGGTGGCGAGAGAGTTTTAGAACGGAGATTGTCGATAAGGTAAATACAATGCATGATCCAATGACCTGGTTGGGAGTTGGATTGTGTGCAATCAATGACGCTAGGAGAAACTCATGTGACCTAGTGTCACGGGCCGAGCCTTTTGAGGTTAGAAAGTGGACCGTGCAGCGCTAACTAGGGGATCGCCTAGTAGCAAGCCAGAAGATCAGATGATCTTAAATAGCGGAAGCGGTTTTAATAGCAACGAGTTTCCCTACAACAACACATGCCGGTAATGTAGAGAAGAATACAATTACAATAACAACAATAATTGTATTAATATCAAAGGCTACAGGGTGTGAAAGACTTGAATGACTTCAAGAGCATGTCCTCCCACATAGTACTTTACGGAAAAAAATACAAGTGACCACAATAGACATCATTATGCCCGAGGAGTCATAATGGTGTCTTTCTACAAGAAATGAAAGAAATAAACTAAACTAAGCTAATCTAAGCTAAACTAGTCTAAAAAGCAAATGAAAAGGGTCACGGACAAGCGGCCATGTGCAAGAACAAGCACTGGATAAGCTAAGACCGTGACATTCTCCCCCACTTGAGCTGTCGACGTCCTCGTAGACTTCTTCTGATACTGCTTCTGATTTGGTCTGCGGTTGTAACGTCTTCTGTTGTCTTCCTGATATGTTGGCTTTGTAGAGCTTATCCACTAAATGAGGAAATAGTGGCTGGTCTGCGACAATCTCACTAGATCCCAAGTTGACATCAAAGCACTTGTGTAGATTCAAGCACAAATCAATACCCCTCGGAACATTCCACAACTGAGTATCATGCTTGAGAACCTGTGCGGCGGTGTCCTTGGAATATTGGAATTGAAGTACCGGATATAAGGCTGTAGAACTCAATGCTTGATCCACCACTACAACTGTTGTACCTTTGTTCCCCGAATTTCTGACCCTCGATACACAAAGTCGGTACTTCCGTCTTTCTGGATGTAGTCCCACTGAAAGTAAGTGGGTCTTCGCACTGTTGGCTAACATGAAAGCGGATTGGCCTAATGGGAACTTGATATCTGTAGATTTTTCCCCATTCGGATGAGGGGGAAACTCCTCTGGAATTTCTCTTGGAGAAGCAATTCGAACATAGTCAAACAACCCTTTTGCTGGAATCAAATGTGGCCCTTGTGGGTTAGTTTCTCCCCTACTAAGCACTAGAAGGTCGTCTTGATATTCCTCCATCTCAAGCTGCAGAGCCAAAATGGATCTGTCTTCAATTGAATATCACGTTGTAGGAATGACACACGATCGATCTCCAATCATACAAAGCGAATCTGCAAAAGGCATTGGGACCGCCTTAGTGTCCATAAAGAATTCCATCCCCAATACCACTTGAAAATCATCCATGGGAGCGATGGTGAAGTTGAGGAACCCATCCCACGGAGCAATCTTCGTGTGTACCGTGTTGGCAACTCCAATCACGGGACTCGCTTTAGAATTCACGGCCTTCAATCTCCCTGAGTGCTTTTCAACACGTAAGCCCAACCAATTAGCTTCCTTATCGGACATAAAATTGTGTGTAGCACAAGTGTCAACTAAAGCACAAGAATTTCGCCCATTAATTCGAAGGTCCACGAACATGACCTTCTTCTTCATGACCTTCTTCTTTGTGACCGGCTATCGCTTCATGGCATTCAACAAACGAATTGTACTCATTTGATGAGCATCAGACTCGTCTGAAGTTTCTTCCTCCTGCTCTACAACATATTTTCCCCGACGTTCCTTTTCTTCCTGAATCGATGCTTGCAGCGCGGACAAAGCATGTTTATGTGGACAATCGGATACATCATGATTCTTGTTGCATAAAACACAAGAAGTTGGATTTTTATGGGCCTGTCTGCCCCAGTGAGGCTTCTGGTTTGCCGGACCTAGTGATGCCCCTGAGTTGTTGAACGAATGGCCAGATCTTGAGTGCTGACCTCGGCGCGGACTCCTTGGAGGACTCCTTGAATTAGAATTTGAGTTGGAGTTGCTCCAACGTCTTGGTGGGCTTCCCCAAAATGATTGACCTCCACTTTCATCATGATGGATGACATTCTTATCTTTCTTCTTGTCATGGTTAGTGGTAGGTTCAGGAGAGTAATCAGTTACTCTTTCTGCAGCAGCAACGGCAGCAGATAAATCAGCAGGACGTTGTCTTTGTATTTCCTGACGTACCCAATCTTTTAAGCCATCTAGGAACCAAAACAACTTATCCTCTTGGGACATTGTACGAATGTCCAGCATGAGAGCCATAAACTTTTTAACATAGTCTCGGACTTGTCCAGTCTGCTTCAGCTCTCTCAGTCTTCGTCGAGCCATGTACTCGACATTTTCAGGAAGGAATTGTACCTTAAGTTCACCTTTAAGGTCTTCCCAAGTATTGATAATGTAGCTTCCCTCCCGGATGTCTGCATATTTGGTTCGCCACCATAATTTAGCATCACCACAAAGATACATGGAAGCTGTTGTCACCTTTTCTTCCTCGGAGGTTACTCCGGTGCCCCGAAAGTATTGCTCCACATCAAAGAGGAAGTTTTCAAGCTCCTTGACGTCTCTTGAACCGCCATAGGATTGAGGTTCGGGAAGGCGAACCCTCAAAGTAGGTTGCTTGGAGTCTCTAGCAAGAGCTCGGTACACTATGTTCTTCAAGTCATCCAACTCGCTTCGGAGATCAAGGACTGACTGTTCCATCTGAGCATGATGGCCAGCGGATGTCTCGGCAACTAGGCCCATCCGTTCGATCAGGTAATCGATTTGGGGGTTCTGAGATGTCCCCTCCCCATTAGCATTGGGGCTTCGCAAAAGAGCTAGAGCAGCGTCAATGCGGGAAACGCTTTGTTCAAGCGCATCGAGACGATCTTTCGTCGACATGGTATTTCACCAACGTAGTCAGGCAACGGATCGGTCCGTTACTCTGATACCAACTGTCACGGGCTGAGCCTTTTGAGGCTAGAAAGTGGATCGTGCGGCGCTAACTAGGGGATCGCCTCGTAACAAGCCTAAAGATCAGAGGATCTTAAATAGTGGAAGCGGTTTCAATAGCAACGAGTTTCCCTACAACAACACATATCGGCAATGTAGAGAAGAATACAATTACAATAACAACAACAATTGTATTAATATCAAAGGCTACAAGGTGTGAAAGGCTTGAATGACTTCAAGAGCATGTCCTCCCACATAGTACTTTACGGAAAAAAATACAAGTGACCACAATAGATATCATTATGCCCGAGGAGTCATAATGGTGTCTTTCTACAAGAAATGAAAGAAATAAACTAAACTAAGCTAATCTAAGTTAAACTAGTCTAAAAAGCAAATGAAAAGGGTCACGGACAAGCGGCCATGTGCGAGAACAAGCAGTGGACAGGCTAAGACCGTGACACCTAGGGTCGTTAAGACGTTGAGGGGGACTTCTTCATTGACTCGAAGTTATGTATTCTCCCGTCTTACACTCGGGAGAGGTGGCGGTGGAGTTTACGTACCGAGATTATCAAATAGGTCGAACACCATAAACATGAGTAAATCGAAATCGAACACGTATTTGTAAACATGTTAATCCCTAGGTAATTCTTGACCCCAAAACATATTAGTATATTAATGTAATTAATTTAGGTTATATTAGTATTAGTTTAATTAATTAATTACATTTATTTTTCGTCTAGATAAAATTAGGTCACGACAAATGCGGTATTCGATAGTAACGATACCAATCCCTGTGGATACGATAACCCATTCTTAACAATCACACTATACTAAAATTTTGACCTCGTACACTTGCGAGTAGTCAGATACGCCGAGGGTGCGAAATCCTCTGAGCATACAGTAAACTAAACGAAATCAAACGCGTTTAAGTAAATAAAGTTAATCCCTAAATAATCCATCCCCTAACCATCTCGTATTAGTATAATTAGTGTAGATTAAATTATGTTATATTAGTATTAGTATTAATTAATTTAAAATTATTCTTTTTAGCCTAGATAAAGTTAAGTCATGATAATTACGGTACTCGATAATAATGACAACCAATCCTTGTGGATACGATACCTGATCTGAAAGATCATATTATACTAAAAGTTTGACCTCTTATACTTGCGAGTAGTCAATACGCGAGTGTGTAACAAACGCTCGTCATACGAGTTTTTGCAAAAACTCGTACGACAAGCGTTTGTTACACACTCGCGTATTGACTACTCGCAAGTGTACAAGGTCAAGTTTTAGTATAATAGATCTTTAAGATCGGATATCATTCCATAGGGACGGTGTGAATAACTGAATACCGTGATTTGCATAGTCTTATATTATCCCGACAGTTTAAGAATTATTTTAAAATTAAACTAATTAAAACTAAATTAAACTACAATTAGTGGGTTAATCCTAACTAAGTTGATTAATTAGGGATTGATTTCATTCACTTAATACATGTTTGATTTCGTTTAGTTAACAATAATGGTATTTTATCCTATCCGACAATCTTGGTATCTAAAACTCATTCACTCCATCTTCCGAGTGTTTAGTGAATGAATACTTGACTTTGCATTGACGCCGAAGTGCCCCTCAAACGTATTTTCGAACACATAGTCATGTAAGTCTTGACCCAACCTCATGGATTGCACACTCTCCAACTCCCTCCCAAGTTATTAGATCGTCACGTTGTGTTTACCCTAGTCCGAATCCGGATTATCTCTTCCGAGTGTCAAACCTTGTATTCTTAAAACCAACCCTAATACCTTAACAAACATACTAAGGTCGTAATAAAATGATAAACACAATCAGATTTAAACACAAACAACCCTTAAGGAAACATATATTAGATCAAACAAGTATTTACACAACTACATCGATCCCTAACTAATATTTATCTAATCTAACATGATCTTGGCCATTGAAACATTAAACCAAGAGGGATTCATAATCATTCACAATAAAACATTAAGTTACAAAGAGAGAAACAAAGAGAGAAAGATCAAATCTTAAAGTGGAGTGATCCACTGTCGCCAAAAATCGATCTGCTAGTGTTTCCTCTTCTTCGAGTGATAAATCTCCTCTTTGAGCTCTTTAAGAATGACCAAGGATCACCTCCTAATGTTAGGGACGTCCAAGAGACCTTTTTATAAGTGGGAGAATAAGTTTTATAGGTGCAAGGATCCAAATATATCTAAAAATATCTTAATTTTGCGTAGAGCTTGACTGTCGCGGTGGTGGTGGGTATGTCGGCTGTGTCACATAACTCTCTGATCTTTCACCGCCGCGACAGTGGGGATCAGCGCTGCAACGGTAAAACAGCTCCAACTCTTTGCACTTTCACTGTCTAGGCGATGGGACTTGTGTATTTTTAGCACTCCCAGCATTCTCACCGTCGTGGTGGTGGCCTTACCACTACGGTGGTGGGTCTATTGTTCTTGAAACCTTGCTTTTTCACCGTTTTCCCATCGTTTCACTCATTTATCACTTATTTACGTCCCTATACCTTATTTAACTAAAAACAAGCTGAAACGCAATTAAATATTAATAACACACTCGAAAACTATCAAATTCGGCTTAGAAGTAGATAGGTATATTTAAACCTATCACCCTACCCTTCGTACGTTTTATCATTGAATCAACTTTCGGCGTGTTATTAGTTGGTTGTGAGGGGCAGGTCAAACTTGGAGTTGGAGTCATATCTACCGCGTCATCGTCATCAGGTATAATCATTGTTATCGGGTCTGTATCTTTAAGGTCCACCATTTCACGACGTGGGGAACGTGACGATTTTTTAGTTGCGGTAGAAGATGATTCGCATTTTGAAGTTGCGGACGATGGTACAAAACGTTCACTAACCGCAGCTCCCCCATGGGCAACAAAAGCATAATCAACACGCCTGTTCTTAGCACACACGCACCTGCTGATTCGGTCCTCTAACTCCTTGTTTTTGTCTACAAGCTCCTTGATTTTCAAGATGTAGCTTTTACGACCAGCCTTCTGCGACTCCTTCACCTCCTTCACGATCTGATCTGCCACTTTTACCTCCAGTTCGAGATCTGCGCATCTCTTTTTTAGCTCCTCAAGTTCGACATTCACCGATTGATCCCTATGTGTTTGCGTGATTTTGTGAACGCCCATCTCGATAAGTATTATCTCCCTCTCCTTTTCGATAGGTGCGATCCTTGCATTGAGAGCACCCACATCATTATCGTATTTGACTTTTTGGCTTGCAAGTAACGCGGCTAGCCCTTCAATATCAGTTTTTTTGGTTCATGTTCTTTACCGTTACATTTTCCAACACTTTCAACAGGGCTTCATTACGTTCTTCAACCTCCAATTTTCTCAAGTAGTAGTCTTCCTGCATTTCGTCCAGTGTACAGTAAATTTCATCGATTGCGATATCTTGTGTTTGTTGGGTGGGCATAGTACTTTCGGCCTGGGTAAAATCGACACCTAAATTGAATATTGACTGCGTGACACTTTTCCTTGGTTGGGTGAGGACGGGGTTGATATATGTGCTCACAATATTATTAATCATTGCACCAACATCAACGTCATCTTCGATTATTGGCGCCTTCCCCTTGTCCGCTTTTGGCATCACGTCCACTGGTGTTTGTTCAACAACGGTGTCTTCGTCATTTTCAATGCGCCCAACGATCCCTAATCGAATCTCAATCAACGTTTCCTCCGTCATGCACCTCTTCACCTAAACGTATTTTGGACGTTGATTGGATTCAGGTTAACATTCACATTTTAACCCATCAACATAAATGTGCAAACACGTTTATCAACGCAAAAGAGTCACCTGATGATTCGGCAAATGAGTCAACGATGTCAATCTAATTACATTTGAATATGTGGTTAGGTACCATCTCAACATACATGGCACGCAAACATCTCGCTCATCAATGGGGTTAATCAAGTTGGTGTGTTCGCACAGCCAATATTGTCAAATTGAAGAAAAATCCAATGTCAAAAAAAAAAGTAAACATTCAATATGACTGACACATAATGTTAAAAACAACTAAGTGCCTGCAGCGCAATAACACACCCCGTAACCGACCTTAGTTCTGTGTATGACTTCTTCAAACTAGTTTCCAAATCCGTGAAGATCGCTTGTGACCAATTGTAGGTACACATATCATCAATGTTCTCAATATAGCGTACCAACCACTTAGGGACTTGTTGACCAGTGGTTGCAAAGAAACATATCGTCAGCCAGTGCAAACAGAGGAGTTTCACAGTATCTTGTACGTCATTTTCACCTGTTCATGACACCCATTGTTAAATCAACGATTTGAGGAACGCGGCACTGAACACGCGGGGTTGAAACATTAATTTGCTGATAAATACAGAGTCGGCCCGCGTGTATCGAGTTTGAACGATGGGCTTATCCCCCAAAGGCAGCCCGAATATCACCTAGATATCGAGCGGTGTCATACTAACACTCTTATCACCTAGCCTGAACATACCCCTGGATGGATTGTAACTCAAAACCACTCGCTCTATTAGGCTATCGTTCTTTTGAACATTCTCCAATGACAATTTATTGTCATATAATGCCTCAAAAGTTTTCACAAAGGGCGTTTTCGACAGCAATTCCTTCTGCTTCGCGGTGAGTTTGCAATCTTTAAGAAGGTCAATTGCTTGTTTGAGATTACATCAGTACGAAAATTGTCTGCTCTGAGATTGAGACTTATTTTCAGTCTTCGGCTTCACAATCCGCAATACTATAAACCATTTTTTTCAAAGAGGGAATGTCAGTGCATGTGCATGCAGTAAAGTAAACATTCATAAACAATGCACACGAAGTAGACAAATAGCAAACATGGACGTTCACGAGACTAGGAACATTTATAATCGAATGAACATTTACATCAACAAACTACATCAGCAGGTAAGTTCGTGTAAGAACATTCACATTCACAAATTGGAACAATTATGGACATTCACAACCACAATTTGTACATATTCACTATCTAATGACATTGTCAAAAATCAACACACATTCACATTAGGCATTCGTATCAGATCATTTACAAAAAGTAACAAAACCTGGAAGTAAACATTCGTCAAAACAACTCACGGAAACATGGACCCCAAACATTCAATCGGACCTTCAGCATATCATAAAGAAAAAATATAGGGTACAATAGAAACACATGCATGTTAATATTTTGACATTCACACAGACGAACGAACATTCACAATCAAATTGAACATACACAAGACAACACATTAACAAACAGGTAAGTTTCATGTAAGAACAGTCACAAAAAATCGGAGCTCGCTTTTGTAAAATGTAAGAACATTCGCACACTAGAAACAAACAAAAAGTGCACACTTATCATAACATTATCAAAAGTAAAAATGGTGACCCACAAGAACATAGTGACCCACAAGAATATTCTACATTAAAAAACAACCGCCAAAAAGCATAAAACACGTGGGGCGTTGTATTATACTGAATATAACATAATTATCGGAGTATGTATAAATATACAACCTCAGCCAAATCATGGACATTCACAATATTTACGAACATTCACAGTCCAAATCGACATACTCGTCGGACCAAAACTACACTAATCTTGCGAGTGTTCGGGATTCTTTCACTTTCGCGACAGAGAGGACTACATTTCAAGCTTCTTCGTCATTTTTTCAGATGGTGCAGTGCCGTTTATCAATCGAAATTTAGGGTTTCAATCGAAATGCTCTGGGTTTGAGATGCGAGTGTGTCTTCGCAATGAGCAATAATCTAAAAATACGGAAGCCCTATATGGTAGGGGGCCGATGTATTAGTGGTAAGTGTGTTCGATATTTTAGGAAAACACCGTCGATCACCAAATGGGCGACAACAAACTTATACGATGAATGTTCGCAAACACTGAAATTGGACCCAAAAAATTTGAAAAATACATCATTAGAAAGATTTTTATTTTTATTTTTTTGAATAATTTGGTTTCTTTGTTATCGATTTTGGACGAAGGAATCAAGACGAATCGATTTTTTTCTTGAGCGAGGGAGTAATAATGTGAACTGTCACTTCCCATATACTCTTCTCTGTTAATTACAGAAAATCCGGTTGCAAACATGCATAAATAGAACCAAATGAAAGGGTATAAGTCAGAGACCATTTGCTAAGTTTTTACGTGGTCTCGAAAATTTATTTAGATTGTTAAAGGTTCATTTTATAAGATGCAAATCTCTTAGGGACTATAAAATTAAATTCCTTAAAAGGAAATACAAAAGTAATAAAAAAAAATAACATAAATATAAAGGTAAATAAGATAACAACATAATGAGAATTAAGAAAAGAAATATTCTTTTGTAAGAATAGGTAATATTTCTAATAGCACCTCTGGAGTGAAATTAAAATATTAAAATGCAATGCATAACAAACTCATGTGTTTTCACTACCAAAAAAAAATAAAATGCATTTCAGTTACATTTTAGATGAATTTGAATTAACAGTAAGAGCTCGAATTTATTCTTAATAATCAGGATTCTAGTGTTGTGTACATTGATCATTGAGGTGAAGAGTTTAAAATTCTAGTCTAAACCTCTTTAGGAAGCGAGTTTAATCTCGGAATGTACACAAGTAAAAATAACAAATTAAGTAGCGAGCCGTGTGGGTTACCGGCTCAATCCACCGGTTCACGAGTCACCGTCGCCGTCCGCTTCGAGTACCTTCTCGGCATGAGACGCCCAACGGTGGGTCCTACTTGGCTGGTGGCGCTAATGGAAAAAGCACAATTCAGCATCACGAGACCTCGCCACGCGTAAAGTGCACTACTCACGTCTCTCTCGCCTCGCGCGTGTCAATTCGTACGTGTGGTTTAGTGGCCTATACAGTATACACCTTGTATTCTAGCCTACGGGTCCCACTCATCGTATATAATACAGAAACACACCCCCACCGCTTAATGTTTATGTACGATGGCACAAACTATACTTTGAACCCCTAACTTTAGTTATTTGAAAGAAAATTCCTCTTTATCTCTTCATGATTACAAATTGCCCCCAATAAAACTTTTATTGTGTCCGGAGAGGTTATGCTTGAATAGTTCAATAGATATTAGTTGTACAATTGTAATTGTAATGATCAAACTACCATTAAACAGCAAGTATGTATTCTAATTAGTAAAAGTACATTGGTTTTAATTAGATGAAATAAAGAGTCATACTAACACTAGCGTTTCGTTTCTTTGAGTTATGCACTGACACATAACCTGAGGTGATTTACTTCATCTAGTTAAAATCGCGAAGAGCCACTGGAGATAGAAGGTGTGGTACCCAATTTTGGAAAAGAGAGAACATGTTAATCAAGAAAGAATAGAGTTAAAAAAGATGTGGTTAGATTAAATGCCAAAGGTATTACCTGAGAGAAATCATTGGATTTAAAAGCAAATGTGGGAGTCACAGTCCAACAAATCTAAGCCCCCTATCTAAAGGTTGGATCTAGATCCGCCAACTCCCCTTGAGTCTTCAATGGATCAAGTAAAGTACTGATTTCTCTTTTCAAATCAAGGTCTTCTTCGAAAGAACCAGATTTAGCCAAGTCACTTCAATAGGAGTTTATGAAAAAGCTTAAAAATCAAGGTAAAAAAAGTGCCAACAGGTCTCATCCCGAATTATGGTTGAGAAGTGGAGTCATCCTTTATTTTTTTCTTTTTTATAAAAGTTGGAGGTGCAAAGTGTAATTTATCAGATACAAGCAGTAGCATACATGGAAGCAAACAAAACATCATCTTTCATACATTTGCATGGCCAAGCTTCACTTTGTACGAAGAGCCAATAATATGGAAAATTGTGGGGTCTCCTCCATTCACGTAATGCCACGCGTACACCCAACCCTTCCACCACCGTCTATATATACCACCCCTCCGTTCGTCAAGCAAGAGAACACACACATCCATCATCATCAAGCAAGGAGAGTGAGAAGAATTGGTCATTAATTCTCTCTCTCTCTCTTAAATTTCTCTCTCTCTCTCTCTCTCTCTCTCTCTCTCTTGTTGGTTAAGATTTGGGATTAAGAAAATGTTCATCGAGAGTTTTAAAGTTGAAAGTCCAAACGTTAAGTACACCGAGAGTGAGATACAATCTGTGTACAACTATCAGACCACAGAGCTTGTTCATGAGAACAGGAACGGAACCTATCAATGGATTGTCAAGCCCAAGACTGTCACATACGAGTTCAAGACCGATGTTCATGTCCCCAAACTAGGGTACGCAACCCAAATTTTTTTATTTAAAAAAAATTACCAATTTCTTCCTCATTTTATTAATTGATGATTATTTTTTGGTAGGGTGATGCTTGTTGGATGGGGAGGGAACAACGGTTCAACACTCACTGCTGGTGTTATTGCTAATCGAGAGTGAGTCTCTCTCTCTCAGAATTTTTTATTTATTTTTATATATGTTGAGTGAGGGAGTTGAACTCATCTCTTTACACAAACGAAGTGAGTTATATATCCACTAAGCTGCAAAGATCTCTCTCCGAGAAATAAATTGTTTGTAAATGCGTTTTTTTAAAACTTTTTATATAAAAAAAATTAAACAATAATGGGGTTATTAAGATATTGATGTGGATTGCAGAGGAATTTCATGGGCAACGAAAGACATAGTGCAGCAGGCAAACTATTTTGGGTCACTCACTCAGGCATCCACAATCCGTGTTGGTTCTTTCAATGGGGAGGAGATTTATGCTCCTTTCAAGAGCTTACTCCCCATGGTATATGCCTCTCTCTCTCTCTCCATATATAGATACATATAATTCATAGCCTTTTAACTTCATTTCGGAGGAAAAGAAATATAAATTGAGTACTTACCCTATTTTTTTTATGAATTTATGTGTTATTGTAATAAATAGGTGAACCCGGATGACATTGTGTTTGGGGGATGGGACATAAGCAAGATGAACCTGGCGGACGCCATGGCCAGGGCTAAGGTCCTGGACATTGACCTCCAGAAGCAACTCAGGCCCTACATGGAATCCATGGTCCCACTCCCCGGTATCTACGACCCTGATTTTATCGCCGCCAACCAAGAGTCACGTGCCAACAACGTCATCAAAGGAACCAAGCAAGAGCAAGTCCAACAAATCATCAAAGATATTAGGTCAGTCAGTTGTTAAGGTTCTGTTCTGTTTGCAATCTTATAAAAAAGGGCAGCCACGTTCCTGCCATTGTGGGGTAGGGTGAGGAAGGTTATATGTACGCAGTCTTACCTCGATATACAGAAAGGTCTGAGGAAGGTCAAATATACGCAGTCTTACCTCTGTATAGAGAGGCGGTTTGCAATCTTATACCCCTCCAGAAAGACTGTTTGCAATCTTTAATATATATGCGCGCTCTTTTTTTTTTTTTTTCTGTTGGGAGGGGGGGTCTGATGTGTAACTTTTGTGAAATAGGGAGTTCAAGGAGGCAAACAAGGTTGACAGGGTGGTGGTTCTGTGGACAGCCAACACAGAGAGATACAGCAATGTGATAATAGGGCTAAATGACACGGTAGAGAATCTGTTTGCTTCATTAGAGAAGAATGAAGCTGAGATATCTCCTTCCACTTTGTATGCCATTGCTTGTGTTCTTGAAAATGTGCCCTTCATTAATGGAAGCCCACAGAACACTTTTGTCCCAGGTCTTCTTTTTTCTTTACCCTTTTTGATAAATTAACAAAAAGTTGGGAGGAAGATTTGTCAATCAATCATAATTTTGGGGTCTCACGTGTAATTGTAATTTCAGGACTAATTGATTTGGCCATCAAGAGGAACACTTTGATTGGTGGTGATGACTTCAAGAGCGGTCAGACCAAGATGAAATCAGTGCTTGTTGATTTCCTCGTTGGGGCTGGCATCAAGGTATTTTTACATACACCAGCCCCCATTTTTAGGGTATTTACAGATTTGATTTTGAGAGCTTATAATTTTTGCATTTGTATGTGATATTTACAGCCAACATCAATAGTTAGCTACAACCATCTGGGGAACAATGACGGGATGAATCTTTCAGCCCCACAGACCTTCAGATCAAAGGAGATCTCCAAAAGCAATGTTGTTGATGACATGGTTTCTAGTAATGGTATCCTCTATGAGCCCGGGGAGCATCCTGACCATGTTGTTGTCATCAAGGTCTGAATTCTATCCATGTTCTTCATGATTACTGTGCTGATTCATCTGATAAGCCCTTCCTGATCTTCATCTGATTTGTGGTGATTGCAGTATGTGCCATACGTGGGAGATAGCAAGAGGGCAATGGACGAGTACACGTCAGAGATATTCATGGGTGGGAAGAACACCATAGTTCTTCACAACACATGTGAGGACTCTCTATTGGCGGCTCCGATCATCTTGGACCTCGTCCTCCTTGCCGAGCTCAGCACTCGCATTCAGCTTAAAGCTGAAGGAGAGGTGCGACGTTAATTTGTAAATACTGATCAATTAATTTTATGCTTTGTAATCACGTTCTGATTGTGATATTTTTTAAATGTTATGTTTTTAGGGCAAATTCCACTCTTTTCACCCAGTGGCTACCATTCTCAGCTACCTCACCAAGGCCCCTCTGGTAAGTTTTTTTACACTACAAATTCTTAAATTGCAATATAATTATTTCCCGTCTGATAAACGGTCGGAAAAAAATGAAAATTGATACTAGTATTGCTCACAATGTACAAAAATTAATTAATGATGGAGACTCTAAGCTAACATTTGATGGGGACTATTACCCTTTACCATGGCTCGGTCGATGTTGCAATCATTTTGTGGTCCAGGGGGTAGCCAATAATTTTTCACTGATACGAAGAATGGGTAGAATAGTGAAATTTCACTATTTATTTAACTTTTAGAATTTCACTATAACTTTGGTTTTGTTGCTTGAAACTAGGTACCGCCGGGCACGCCAGTGGTGAACGCGCTATCAAAGCAGCGGGCGATGCTGGAGAACATACTGAGGGCATGCATCGGATTGGCTCCAGAGAACAACATGATTTTGGAATACAAGTGACGATAAACAACCATTTTCTTGTTTCTCTGTTTCTTTGAGTGAAAATGATGTATGTAATATTTGTGTATTAGACTTGAGTCGACTGTCTTCATTTTTCTCCTTTTCTTTTTTCTCTTCTTAATGCTAAATTAAATATGTTCCCAGTGTGCTATAACTTAGTATAAGCACACCATTTTCTATTGGCAGTAGATATAATATTCCGACGTACTTATAAATGGTTCGTGTGTGGCATAATGTATTGCTTTTGTCTACAAAAATTAATTGAATCAATATATATATATATATATAACTACACTAATTTTGGGAGTGTAGGGCACGCAATTAGGTGTCGTTTGGTTAGTGTTTCCACGTTTTTGAACCCAACTGGAATGGGTTGGGTTGAGTTGAATTGGGTGGAGTTAAGAATTTTGGGAACAGAATTGCGTTTGGTAACGACAATTCTTGTTTTGTGCTGAGAACAAAATGTGTTTGGTAACGATTTTATCCTAAAATTAATTTTTTTTTTTAATTTTTTTTTTTTTTGTGTTTGGCGGCGGCGCCGGTGTCAGACGGTGGCCGGACGCCGAACGCCGACGCCGGCGGTGGCCGGTGACGGTCGCTGAAGGTGGCCAGCGGCGGCAGAAGGTCGCCGGATGGTGGCCGGAGGGGGTGGAGGTCGCCGGACGGTGGCGGAGGCGGCGGAAGGTCGCCGAACAGTAGCCGGAGACGGTGGTCGGTCGTCGGCGATTGTCGCCGGACGGTGGCCGGCGGCGGCGGACGGCGGCGGGTGGTGGTGGTCGGCCGGCAAATGAAGATAGAAGTTGAAAATTTTGGGTTGAGTTTTTTAGGCACAAAAAGAAACAACTTTTTTTTATTTCTGGTTTCTTTAGGATTTTAAAAATCAATTCCTATTTTTTGAGTTGGGTTGGGTTGAGTTTTATGTTTGCTAAACGCGTTCTCAAAAATCAAGCCCAAAATTTTTGGATTAGATTGAGTTGGGTTTGATTGGGAACACTAACCAAACTAACCAAACGGGGCTTTAGTGACTAGACCACCATTGAAAAGATTGATAGAGAAAGAAACGAATGGTTGTAAGGTAATCATGCTCAATGTGGTCTACAACAAGTGAGAATTCGCCACATTATTGATTGTGACCTATATTCAAATAATATAATAATACTTTGTTTTGGTAGCTGGAGAGGAATATCAACTCTAAACCTTGCACATAAACAAAATATCTATATAAACAAAATATCTATTACGTTATAAATCTTGGGATATATTCAAACAAAATCTAATACCCCAATTGGTGGACGTCCTTGACAATGTATAGGTGTAAAATTGAAATTTGAAAATCCACATCAAATAATTTAGAGCATTTAAACCTTAATTTAAGGTCTTTGAATTGCGCCATGGTTGAAAAAAAATAAATTATTGAGCCAATATTGCATCCCTTTCGTCGAAAAAAAACACGTAGTCCTACTTTTCTTTCATTTTTCAGTACACAATAATGTACCTCCAAATTAGAAGGCCCATATATCTTGGTCTTCTAAATAATTGACGCAGAATTATTTAAGGGTACTTCCTCTCTCCGCAAGCTTGTCATATTCACATAATTTTACACGGGTACGCTTGATTTGAGGACCAAACAATTGCTTTTCTCACCTACACTCTTTGAATTGGCCGTGCTTAAATTCTTAAAAGTCTTGGAATTACTCAGGAGTGGTCTCCTGTCAATGGAGAATGGTGCATCAATGTCTCGAGTCAAATATATGAAAACGATAATGATAAATTAATTAAAACTACGGAATGTTTATTTCGCATTACACTTGTACAAACCGCATTTTGCCTTGCTATTACACGGCATTTTTGTAATAAAAAAATTGTTCCTTTTTATCAAAGTTGATCTTTCATGAATTTCGAAAACATTAGAGTCTAAATAGGTAAATCCTTTGAACATTTTGAGAATTAATTTGAACTTTAAATTTGCAACGGGAAGTTTTAAGGGTTAAATTGATTTTGAAATAAAAAATTAAAACCATAGAATTTTAAATTAATGTTTCAAACAATCTCATTAAGTCAAAAGTTATCCAATTAAGAATTTTGAAAAATAATTGCGCCTGTTGAAAATTAATCAAAATTTATGTCCGATTCAAGATGTAGTGGGAGTAGATTAAAAATTTGAGAGTTTAATTTTGGATCCTAAGGTTCAAAACTGACCTTCGGAAAGCATAGTTAAGTTCGAATCAAGCTTAATTGAAGTTCTGTGACCTTCATTAGACCCTCGAATGATTTATAACACCTTCTAAATTTGAAAAAAACTTTAGGGCATTACAACAAAAACTAGATATCATGACACTAATGGCATGTTTGGTTAGACGGAATCGGGGCGGAATGAAATCGCATTCTGCCCTCGATTCCTATTCCGTTGTTTGATTTTCTAATGGAATCACTTTTGAAATAAAATAGGGTGGAATGAGATTCCATTTGAGATGGGATAGAATGAGATTCCAGCCTAATAGAATCAACATCTTAAATTACATAATAACTCTTATATTTAAGCTCTTGAAAATTGAGAACAAAAATTAAAAATCAAGAACAGAAACAAAAATTAGAGAACATAAATAGAAATTAGAGAACAGAAATTGGGAATAGAAAAAGAAAATTGAGAACATAAAATTAATAACAGAAATAGAAAATTGAGAACATAAATAAAAAAATTGAGAACAAAAACATAAAATTAGAAAACATAAAATTGAGAACAGAAACTAAAAATTGAGAATAAAAAATGAAAATTAAGAACAAAAATAGAAAATTGATAACAGAAAATTGAAAACATAAGTTAAAAATTGAGAATAAAAACAGAAATTTAGAGAATAGAAAATTGAGAACAAAAACTAAAAATTGAGAACAAAAACTGAAAATTAAGAACAGAAACAAAAAATTGAGAACAAAAACAAAAACTTAAGAACATAAACTGAAAATTGAGAACAAAAATAGAAAATTAGACCCCGTTTGGTAACCGTTTCCATTCCAGAAATTCCCATCTCATTCTAAGATTTTTGGGAATTCTGTTTGAGAATAGCGTTTGGTAATTTTTGTTTCCGTTTCCATTTCATTCCCTTTTGAGAATTATGCCCATTTTTTTCTTAAGAAATGAGAAACAAAAAAAAGTTGTTTCTCATTATTCCCATTTCATTCCCAAACCACATGGTCACTGTTCACCCGCCGCCCGACCACCACCCGCTGCCGTCCGCCGCCACCCAGCCACTGTCACCCACTCTCCACCGCTGCCCGGGCGTCACCGCCGTCCGCCGGCGGCCGGCGCCAGAGCCACCACCGGCCGGCCGGCGATGGCGCCACCGTCGTCAGGCCAAAACAAGAAAAAAAAAATGATTTTAAGGTAAAATCATTACCAAACACAATTCTCTTCCTAAAAAAAAAAAAAAAAAAAAAAAATTATCGTTACTAAATGCGATTCTACTCCCAAGAAGAAAACAAAATTCTCATCCCATTTCATCTCATTCTCATTCCCTGCTGGAATAGAAACAGAAATGGTTACCAAACGCCACCTTAGAGACTGAAAAATTAAGAATGGAAACTGAAAATTGTGAATAAAAATAGAAATTAGATAATAGAAACTGAAAATTGAGAATAGAAACAGAAATTAGAGAATAAAAACTTAAAATTGAATGGAATAGTGAAATATAATAAAATTTTGTAATAAGGGCATAATGAGAATTTTATTATATTTCATTTCATTCCTTCACTCATTTCATACTAATCAAATAAAATAATGGAATAATAATTTAATATAATGAGAATTTTACTATATTTTACTATTTCATTCATTCTCTCATTCCATACCAACCAAACAAGAGAATGGAATAGTAATTCTATTGACAATTCCATTCCATTCTTTCTTTTATTCCATTATTTCTTCCATTCTATTCCCCCCTTATTCCATTCCATCCAACCAAACGAGTCGTAAACGAATAATGTCCTTTTAAATGTTTATTAAGAAAAATAAAATTTAATGTCCTTAGGTCACGTTTGATACATGAGATTCATCTTGAAATTGGAATAAAATTAGGAATGACCATTCTATTCCAACGTTTGGTTGACGAGATTAGTTTTCATTCACATTCCTAAGTAATGACTAATCCCATAACTCATGGGATTAGTCAATCCCAAATGAAATGATGTATTAGGTAATCTCAAGATTACCTAATCCAAAATGAAATGAGATATTAGGTAAAAAGAATGACCTATAATTCTGTTTCCATATTTTTCACAAAAGAAAATAAAATTCTAGGAACAGAAACCAAAATATGGTGGTGTTACTTTCATGTTTTTGTTCCCAGAAAACATGAAATGGAAATAGAAATATGGGAACAAAATTTGAAAATAAAAACAAAAACAGAAATCTGGGAATGAAAATAGAAATTTGGGAATAAAAATAAAAACAGAAATTCGGGAATAAAACAAAAATAGAAATCCGGGAACAAAAATAGAAATATGGGAAAATATTTCTGTTTTTGTTCTCATATTTCTGTTTTTGTTCCAAAAAAACCTGCAACATAGATATAAAATTCGGAATAAATAACTTTTTTTCCCAAATGTTTATTTCTATTCCCAATTTTATGAGAGAAAAAAAAATACTAAACAAGTGAGGTATAAGTGGAGTTTAGAGTTTCTATCTTAAGTCTGTTAATAAAATGATTGGAATAAAATCAGTAAAATAGGAAAAAATTTATTCTGTCTATTCTCAGATTTTTATAACAAAATCCTGAAATCAAAATATAAGCAAATCATTTTATTTTTTTAATTTTTTTTTAAGTTTTTTTGGGAACATAAAAAAAGGGAAACAGAAACACGAAAGTACTTACAAGCCTTTTAGTTTGTCGGGTTAAAGGATAACCTAAGTGATATTTGTTTAGTATCTCTAAATAATTATGTTATGTTCCCAAAATTTTGTTTTAAAATTTTCGAATATTTAAGAATATTGTTTCATTTTTATTTATCGGTCATTCCAATACCATATTTAATGTATTTTGTAACCAAACGCAGGAATGATAATGATCATTCTAATACTATGTTTAATCATGTTTGTCATCAAACATAGGAATAAAAATGATCATTTTATTTTAATACCACATTCATTGCAATAGCACACTCATTCTATTTCATTCAATTCCATTTCATTCTAGCGTATCAAACGTAGCGTTATAGAATGGAAAAGTAAATAAAATTTAAAAAAATCGTTTCTCACCATATATGGTGAAAAAGAAAAAGTTAATAAAATTTATTGGCCCATTGACAGAAAATATAAAAAATCTAATGGACCTGTATTTAGTCTAATGGGGCAAAAAAAGTGACCCATTAGAAAAAGTTTATCGGCCTATTGCTAGATAAAAAAAAAAAGCCCTAAAAGTTTATTCACTACAATAGCCCAACTCAACTGAAAGCTTGCAAACCCAATTCATACGAAAATGCTCAATGATTGTTTCTCTATATCTCTTTTCCCTCTCTCTCTCTCTCTCTCTCTCTCTCTCAATATATATATATATCGCAACCTGAATTGGATCCATGTCGAGCAATTTTAGAAGTTATAGACATGTTATACTGTTTGATTAGGTTCAATCACATTTTCTTCAAATTCTTCGATTGATAGGTATTTTGTATTACCCAAGCTCATCTATTTGAATCTCAATTGTTCTATTCTGATTGATAATATGTCATGTATTTTCCTATTATACTTTTGAATATAGGTGTATATATCTTACTATACACTTCGTCTGATTTGTGGTTTAGGGTTGAATTCCTTTGCTTTATTGGTTTTTGTATAATACATAACGCGTATTTTACAGAATAGCGACACAGTTTAAGTATATTTGTCTTTTTTCCCCCCTCAAAACTAAGGAACTCCCATGTCTCGGAAGCAAATATGAGCGTACAACAATCGTCGCTGCTAATTTTTGAAGACAATTAATTTATTTAGTGCAATGAGCATGAGCGGAATCATGAATCTAGTTATTTCAGATTTTGATTCAATTTTTATTGGATGTTCTCATAAGTCATATCACGCGTAGACAGCCAATCGTGGGTTTGGTCATACTTTTCCATTTATTCACTTTCATTTTCAAGATGGAATAAAATGGAATGTGACTCATGTCTTTGTCACCACAAGTGAAATCGCATGACAAAAAAAGGTTAGCTGTAGTTGTAGGCAACGTATTTCATCCTCTAATGCATGAAATTTTGGCAATAAAAAAAATATTCTGATGTGGAAAAAATTTCCACTCATGAATTATGAAACCGGTATTAGGAACTCGGGCTAGGCCGGCGGATAAATCTAACTTGATAGGAATGTTCTGAGAATTAACCACGGGCAGAGCGTGTTGGCAACCCAGATATAAGTACACTTAACTAGCACTGGAGGCCCAGCCGTGCATGGGTCGATCTGGTATAGAATGAGCCCCCCCCGGGGAAGAGGCTAAGTTTTCGGTTCTAAAGATGGCATGTCAACCTCACGTACCCTCCATCCATACTCACAGACGTGATTGCCGTGATAACCCATGATGGGAGCGTGGACAACAATTATTGCAACCAAATATGGAACGTGGATAAAATCATGGGAACGATGGTTATGAGGGGAATCGGCTCAGTTATATACAAAAAAAACTAGTATCACAAAAAACACGCAACAATACGCTCGATATCCAATTCATAGATTTCTATCTATCAAAGAGTAGTTTAATCTTATTCTTATGCCAGTGGTTCTTTGACCAATACTATACCGGTGTTCTCCTGTAGAACTAATTGGTTTTGACGTTAAATTGCAAGTTGCAGAGGCTTCTGGCACGTGAGGAGCTATGATACGTACTGGGGATTTTTTGGCAACGTCATTTTTGCGCCGTCTGCGGAAAAAAAAATAAAAAGAAGTTCGCCGATGAGATAAGGTAGTTGTAGTTGAGCGCAACAGATCTAAGTCAGGGGGAGGAGATCCTACTTCCTTTAGATATAAAAACACGTATAGAGGCCCCAAGTGTAGTTCGTGCCACTACTCTCTTCGAAATGCAAAATGATAGCCTCAACAACATTCTTGGGGCCAGCTCCCAGATAAATACGGTTGATCCCTTTGTCGGGAAAACAGACTATGGACAAAATAGAAAGGCCCTTGAGACAGGATAGAAACTAGGCAGCAAAAAAATGATGGTGTCGACGAGCAGATCTAGACTAGTGAAAACGTTTAACAAAGATGATAGCATGTATGTGGCTCATCCCCATGATGACGCTTTAGTCATAACGCTTTAGATCTCTAACTTCGAGGTACGTATGATATTGGTTGATATAGGCAGTTCAGTCAACATCATTTTTGTTAAAACACTTAGTCAAATGGATGTCCCCGATTCTAACATTGGGTCAACCCCGATGCTGATAGTGGGTTTTAATGGAGACCTGAGCTTTCTAATGGAAAAGATCATATTGCCCGTCACAACAAGCAAACATGAGGATGGATTGACCAGAGTTGTGGAGTTCAACGTAATGGACTCCACATCCCCATACAATGCTATTGTGGGACGACCCTAGCTCCATGCCATGGGAGCTATAGCGTCAACACTTTATCAATATGTTAAGTATGTGAAGGATGACGAGGTGATCGCCATTCGAATGGACCAAACTGCATCTAAGCAATGTTTAACAATAACTAAGAAGGAGAAGAAGACTACCAAGCAACAATAGGAGCAAAAGCCCATCAAAGCTTAAACCAACAACCCAAATCAGGAGCAGAGGTCCAGTAGATCTCAGATTGATAGCCAGGCCCAACAACAAAGGTTCGTCTAAGCTCAGATCAACAACCCAGCTCAGGAACAGAGCAGATGTCAAATTAACTGCCCAGACTGACAGTCCAACTCAGGTTAGTAGCTCAACGCAAAAGATCGATAATTTCAAGGAGCATCCCGGGGTCCTCCAGCCAGCTGAACAAGTTAAAGAAGTAACTTTCAATTAAGGAACCAAAAAGTTGTTGATTAGCACATTGTCGAGCGAACCTGAGGAGGAGAAGCTCATGCAATTGTTAGAAAGGAATTTGGACGTGTTCGCTTGGGCACTTGAATACATGACGGGCATTAGCCCTGAGATAATGTTCACTGACTCGATATCTCAAGGTCTTACCCTCTAGAAAAATGGAAGAGAAGAATGTTCAGTTTAGAGAATAAAGATGTACTAGAATTCGAAGTACGAAGACTACTCAAAATAGGGCATATAAGGGAGGTGGTCTACATAAAGTGGTTAGCCAGTCTAGTGTTGGTCAAGAAGAATAATGGAAAATGGAGGATGTGAGTGGACTTTATTGACCTTAACCAAGCAAGCCCTAAGGACTATCATCCGATGCCCAGGATCGACCAAATGGTGGATGCAGCTGCTAGGCATGAGTTATTATCTATGATGGATGCCTACTCAAGGTATAATCAGATATGGATGAATCATCCAGACGAGAAAACAACGACTTTCATTACCATTAGAGGTACATTTTGCTATAAAGTGTTGCCTTTCGGCCTAAGAAACGCCAGGGCAACATATCAACGTCTAGTGAACTACATGTTCCAAGAAAAATTGGAACAACTTTGGAACTTTATATAGATGACATGTTAGTCAAGAGTCCTAAGGAGAGAGATAATTTAGAGCATCTAGAAGAGGCTTTCGTAATACTGCGAAAGTACAATATGAAGTTGAACCCTGAGAAATGTGCTTTTGGTATAACGTCGAACAAATTTCTAAGTTTCGTAGTGAACAAGGCAGGCATCACGGTTGACGCTGGACAAATAGAGGCTATCAGAAGAATGAAGTCCCCCACGATGATACGTGATGTCTAGGTGCTGACTGAAAGATTGACGGCTCTAAACAAGTGATAGTGAATTTTTTGTCGCTACAATATTGCAATTGTATGGGTCAAGTTTTAATAGTATAGGAAGTGAGGGGTAGTCGTATCCACATGAATTGGTTCAAATGGTCGTTAAGTACCGCGATTATCGTAACTTCACTTCATTTAGGCATTCAATTTTTGGGTTTTATAAAAATAAAACTAAAATAAAATAAATACAAAAACAAAATAAAATATGGATTTTCTATGCACAAAGGTTGTAGGGACTTGATTTCATCTCGTTATTCCCATATTATTCTATTAAGTAATTATTAGCTAATTCCAATCATTCTATAATCAAGGTCTTTGTGCTATTACTATCTCACTACCTCTCCCTAGCGTCAAGTGAGAGAATATGTAAACACTTCAATATTGATATCTCTATGTAGTATTTAGGTGAAAACATTCGTTAAACCCAACCTTATAGATTACACAAGCTTTAAATATCTCCCAATCTATTAAAACTCACGTTGTGCTTATCCTAAGTACGAACCCGAAATTACCTCTCCCGAGTGTCAAATCCCAAGTTCTCAATTAATCCAAAATATCATATGTAAGCATACCTTGGACGCATTATAAAGATAAACACAACTGAATGACGATTCTAATTGATCAATTTATAACTCGATTACCTCCGGGTTTCACAAAATTCTAAATTCCCAACTAGATTACTTAGGTGTTAATTTCCTCTCAGACTCATAACAACCTAAATTATCTACTCCCAAATCTTGTTACGAATTCAACCTTTCCTGAGTATAAAATTCATAACCTAAACTCGTCTAACTCATTAGTCATATGAGTCAAACACATTATGCCTAAGAGATGCATAAAATGGAATTAAATCTAACAATTAACAAAATAATCTAACACGGTTCAAACGAGACTACATCAAGCCCTAAATCTAGATTACGAACACAACATAGATAGATCCATAGCTTATCTTCTCAATAAATTCATATATGTAAGCAAGTTCAATAGAAAATTACAAATACAAACTTAAAATAAAAGATTATGGAGAGAGAAAGTAAGAGAAAATGCTTATTGTGAGTTTGGGCTCCAAATCTTCAATCCCAAGTGCCACCAATGGTGTTTTCTTCTTCAATCTCGCATCAAAGTACCACCATCCGGTCTTTTCTCGCCCAAAATCGCTGGTTGTCTCTCCCCAAATCACCTTATCTTCTTCCTCTTTCGTCCCCCTTGTGTTTAAGGTATAAAAGGGTATTTAAAAGGGTTAAAAAATAGAGTTTTAGGGTTTCCAAATGCTGCAGGCCAATGGGAGCACACTATAGCTCGTGTTTTTCCATGCTGCAGCGTGCTATGGGCAGTGCTTCTGTCGAAAACGCACTGCAACGCGTGTTTTCGTGCTGCAGTGCAATTTTGGCAAATTCGACATATGTTCGTATTTTGGCTGTAACTTTCTCTCGCGAATTCCGATTAAGGTGATTAGAAAATATATGAAAATCTAAGACGTAGATCTACAACTTACATGTTTTGACACCTGCACATATTTTGCATATTTTCTCCTATTTATTTATATTCTTACCAAACAATAGAAAAACACATTAAACTAAAAAAAATGCTTGAAAACACACAAATATTTGAATTTAAAAGTATTGGATTTGTTGATAAATAAACCACTCATCAAATACCACTAAACTCAAATGTTTACTTGTCCTCAAGTAAAGGAAAAAAAAAAAAAGACAGAACAAATCAAGTATTGAAAAGCTAACGATAAAAATGCGAGTTTTGTTTCGAATCAATAACTGTGCAGGAATCTCTGCAACCACAAGATACTCTAAGCTCAAATGAAATGCACATATTGAGATGGTCTAGAATTTCAAATTTAATTATAAATCTCAACCCACTCAAGACTCTCGATGTGTAAGTACGTGAACAATCACTCTTACCCGACCAAATGAACCCCAAATAAATTTATGTGCTAAGGAGACATTGGACGATCTCTAAGTAGTTAATAAAAGAACAACCATAAGCCCATTTTTCGTGTCACTCTCCACTAATTGTGTAGGTACATATGTTAATGGAGATCAAAAGAATTTTGTGAGTTGAAATGTATGGCTAAGGTAAAAGGTATATGAGAATGTCATTTTTAGGTGCAAATCACACTAAGCATGTATCACAACTCATGGATCCTACACAATTTCCAAGAAAAAATTTCACCGACACCCCTTTCCATCACATGTATTCTTTACATCGATCCCACAATATCTTATTCATAAAACAAACAAAAATGCAGTTTTTTTTTTTTTTTAATAGGTGAGAACCACACCCCCAAACTCAAACTCAACATTGTCCTCAATGTTGCAGGGAAACAGGGGGACAGACGGGATACTCACCATTATATTACAACGATTTTATTTTTTTTTTAAAAAAATAACTCATATACAAAAATGAAACACAACCCGACCCACCAACGACTTTCCAAACACTGCCCATGCTAGTCCTTACGCTCAATGATCCATGCAACATTGCCAATAAGTGATAGGTTTAGAAAGAGGAAAGTTATGTAGTGTGTTGGATGCACAAATGTGGGTAGTGAGAGAATTAGGCAATGAGGCTCAATGGTGGTAACGAGGGGTAAAACATATTCCAAGGTTAGTTTTAAAGGCTCAAACGATCCAAAGAATGCCTAAATTATTTCTCCAATAACACATCACCTAGTATTTCGCCTCAACTTTCACTCAAATAGGTTCTAGTGTTCACGAGATGTCAAAGCCTACCTACAACAAATAAATATTTTTAGAGTACCCAAAAGGCCAAGTGATCGTGATTCATAATGCTCAAGTGTAACGAGTGAAGAGTGAATTTCAATTAACACAAGTCAAGAACACAGAAATCTCAATGCAATACATTTCAAACGACCTAAGAGAACATCAAGTGTTTATACTCATAATCGATTCTAAGTCATTTCATCTCAACAAAACTCACAATTTATTTAAACAACCTAAAGAAAAAAAAAAAAACTAAAAACATGGTCACAAGAACACAAGTCATATGAAGAAAAGACACACACACAAGCACTCCCTAACCCAAACCAACATAAGTCAACATGTGTCCTACCCCCAAACTTAAAGTAAAACATGTATTCAAATTAAGCACAAGGGATTAAGAACACGTACCAGGGAGGCAAGACAATCTCGCCTCCTAGTTTGGTTGGCGGTGATGCTTCAGGTAAGGTGATCGGTGTGGGGCTTTCTTCCATAGCTTGCATCCTTAGGCTCCATTATTTTGAAAATTTGGGTTGCCTCCCAAGAAGCGCTTGGCTTAATGTCCTCAGCTTGACACGGAGAATGGCCTGTCAAAGAACGACTTCCGCCCATAATATTTGTCATATAACACAATAAATGGGTCATTGTTTAGAATGCCCTCAAGCTTGGAGAGATATGGAAATAATCGGCACGTATGCTCAACATGATTATGCTACGGCTTATGTGCTTGGTTGGCATGAATGAACGTTACTAAAGGTGGTGGAGAATAAGTGAGACACATCGGATCTTTATAGAAGTAGTCATCTTCAGTCAGTGGTGGCATCACAATGTGGATCACCAACGGTGAAGATTCACAAGTGTCATATTGTGATTCTTCATCGCCGATCCATTCTTGGGTTTCCTCCTCATTCGAATCATTATCGTTGAACATACCCAATCTCTTCCCACTTGTATTCGGTTCCACCTAGTGGCTTTCACATATGGATGTGACTTGTGTGTCTCTCAGTGCCATCGTTTTGACTCGATCTCAATATAGTGAACAAGTTGATCGATTTGTATCTCAAGAGACTTTACGGTTATGTCGATTTTAGCGCGGGCCATCTCAATATTGACGAGACAGTCCTTATGCTCATTAAGATGGGCATGAGTTCCTCTCCAGAAAGCCTGAGTCTCCCCCATGAACACAACGAACATCTCTTCCAGGGTGAGGAAAGACTGTACAGGTTGGTTTGGGGTGTCAATCTATGGAGCTAAAATAATGGAACTATCCCCCAAGCTTTGGTAGCTTGTTGAATAATTCCAACTATAACAAATAAAGTCTGTCATGTCTTCCAATAACCAATAGGCTTCGCTCATAGCTAGTTGGTCGAAAAAGATGGTACCATTTTCTTCTTCCACCCAAGTTCTTGTTGCAGCTTGTAACTCGTCGAGGAATTTCAGTAATTGACACTTCTTCGGGAAACGATGATTGGGGAACCAAAATAGAAACTCCTTGTATCATTCCCAAGCACAATAGAATGACTTGCAATCTTGTTGAGAAAATTGCAAGAACACTTGTTGATCCAACATCTTCAAGTATCTCATTAAAGTCAAGTTACTAATTCCCAATATTAACAATAAACTAAAATGCCAATCCCCAACAATGGCATCAAAAACTTAATAGCGATTTTTTTTTTGTCGCTACAATACCGCAAATGTACGAGTCAAGTTTAATAGTATACCAAGTGAAGGGTTATTGTATCCACAGGGATTGATTTCAATGGTCGTTAAGTATCGTGATTATCATAATTTAACTTTATTAGGCGTTCAATTTCTGGGTTTTATAAAAATAAAACTAAACTAAAATAAATACAAAAACAAAATAAAATATGGATTTTCTATGCACGAAGGTTCTAGGGGCTTGATTTCATCTCGTTATTCTCATGTTATCCTATTAAGTAATTATTAGCTAATTTCGTTCATTCTATAATCAAGCTTCCCGTGCTATTGCTCTCTCACTACCTCTCTCGAGCGTCAAGTGAGAGAATATGTAAATACTTTAATACTGATATTTCTATCTAGTATTTAGGTAAAAATATTCGTTAAACCCGACCTTAAATATTATGCAAGCTTTAAATATCTCCCGATCTATTAAAACTTACATTGTGTTTATCCTAAGTCCGAACCCAAAATTACCGCTCCTGAGTATCAAATCCCAAGTTCTCATTTCATCTAAAATATCAGGTGTAATCATACCTTGGAAGCATTATAAAGACAAGTACAATTGAATGGTGATTCTAATTGATCAATTTATAACTCGATTACCTTCTGGTTTCACAAAATTCTAAATTCCCAACTAGATTACTTAGGTGTTGATTTTCTCCCGGACTCACAACAACCTAAATTATGCACTCCCAAATCTGGTTACGAATTCGACCTCTCCCGAGTATAAAATTCGTAACCTAAACTAGTCTAACTCATTGGCCACATGAGTCAAACACATTAGGCCTAAGAGATGCATAAAATGGAATTAAATCTAACAATTAGATAGATCCATAGATAATCTTATCAATAAATTCATATATATAAGCAAGTTCAATAGAAAATTACAAATACAAACTTAAAACAAAATATTAGGGAGAGAGAAAGGAAGAGAAAATGCTTATTGTAGATTTGGGCTCCAAATTTTCAATCCCAAGTGCCAACAATGGTATTTTATTTTTCAATCTCGCATAAAAAATGCCACTATCTGGTGTTTTATTGCCCAAAATCGTCGGTCGTCTCTCCCATGATCGTCTCTTCTTCTTTTTCTTTCGTACCCCTTGTGTTTGAGTTATAAAGGGGTATTTAAAGAGGTTAACAAATAGGGTTTTGGGGTTTCCAGATGTTGTAAGCCGATGGGAGCACGATGCAACACGCTATAGACAGTGCTTCTATCAAAAACACGCTGTAACGCGTTTTTGTCAGATCCGACACATGTTCGTATTTTGGCTGTAACTTTCTCTGCTAAACTCCGATTGAGGTGATTCAAAAATATATGGTAAACTAAGACATAGATATACAACTTCTACGTTTTTGAGATTTTCAAAAATCGGATGGAATCATGGTCAAAATAGGTCCTGAATTTACAGCACCTACACAAATGTTGCATATTCTCTGCCATTTATTTATATTCCTACCAAACAACACAAAAACACATTAAACTAATAAAAAAGTTTGAAACCACACAAATATTTGAATCTAAAAGTACTTGAGTTGTTGGTAAATTAACCACTCATCAATAAGTTCATCTCCAAATTTACAGATAGACGTGCTTATTTCTTCAAAATCTTGAGGGGGAGCAAGAATTTTCATTGGCATGAAAAGTGCGAACGTGCCTTGCAGTCCATCAAGGATTATTTGGGCTTTGTCGAAACTTTAGCTAAGGTCGAGCATGGAGATGAGCTATACTTGCACTTAGTGATCACTACCATTATAATTAGTGCAGCATTGGTAAATGAATGCATTGGAGAGCAGATGCCAGTATTCTACGTAATAAAATCATTAGTACCGATGGAAACACGCTACATTGAACTCGAAAAGCTCGCTTTAGCCTTGATAACCACAACCCGGAAGCTACGGCCTTACTTTCGAGCACGCACAATCAACGTGTTAACTTCGTACTCGCTCAGAGCAATAATGGATATGCTAGAGGCTCCGGGCCGCCTCATGAAGTGGGTAGTAGAGATGGGAGAATTCTATGTGACCTTTAAACCCAGGACAACAATCAAAGGCCAAATGTTGGCCGATTTCATTGTTGATATAACACCTCTAGAAGGAGCAGCCATAGAGGACGGGTTGTCTTCGATAACTCTAATAAGACCTTGAAAATTATGGGTTGATGGAGTATAGAACTCACAAGGATGTGGAGTTGACATAATTATGGAAACCCCAAAAGATGATCAACTCGAGAAATCTATACACCTCGAATTTAGAGCATCCAACAACGAGACAGAGTATGAAATTTCAATCTTGGACTTGACCTTAACAAGGGAGTTGGAAGCCCATAATGTAGAGGTCAAATCAGATTTGTAGCACATAGTCAATCAAATAAACAGGGCATACGTGGTCAACAAAGAGAGGTTACGCCTTCACGTTGAATAGTGAAGGAGTTAACAAAGGCCGTTGATAGATGCAAAATTGGAGCTATTCTAAGGACTCAAAATAAAAAAGCAGATGTGATGTCAATACTAGCATCATCCATCAGTCCAGATCAACAATCCAAGGTGATGGATTATTTAGAGCAGCCATTTGTTCCAGCCCAAACTAAATCTTGTTCGTGCATTGGAGAGTTGGGACAAGATGAAGATTGGAGAACTCTTTCGGTGTACTACTTCAGTGAGAAAATGTTACCAGACAACATGGAATCAACATAAAAGATCTTATACAAAGTATCGAGATACATCATGATGGATGGTAAATTATACCGAAGGTCATTCACGCAACCCTTGTTGCTTTGCTTAGGGCCAAAAGAAGCTACCTATGTGTTGCAAGAAATACACGAAGGAGTTTGTGGGAACTATCAAAGAGGAAGAACCTTGGCACACAAGGAACTTACAATCGGGTATTACTGGCCGACTATACGTAGCCATGGGAAAGAGTAGGTCAAAAGTGTAACAAATTCCAACGGTTATCGAATGATATTCGAGTTCCTTCTCAAACGCAAACACCCATCCATAGTCCATGGTCTTTTGCTAAATGGGGAATAGAAATCCTAGGGCCATTCACGCCGACACCTAAGAACAAGAAGTATTTGCTAATAGTGATTGATTACTTCACCAAATGGGTGGAAGAGCTACCAGCAATCTTATGGGCCAACCGTACTACTTCGAGCACAACCACGGGATAAAAACCTTACTCCATGGCGTATGGAATGGAAGTAGTGGTCCCAATAGAGATCGGTTTGCTTTCGAGATAAGATAACACGGTCAATCTCGTAGAAAACGAGGAAGCAATATGCCAAGAGTTAGACTAGTTGGAGGAGAAACGAGACCAAGTAGCGTTGAGGATGGCGGCATACAAATCAAAGATGACAAGGACGTTCAATCATGCAGTTCACCCTAGACACTTCACGATAGGAGAACTAGTGCTTCGGAGGGTAATGTCGCACCGCCTAGAGGCTCGATTAGGAAATCTAGCCCCTACCTAGGAAGGACCGTATAAGGTGATCAAGGTGAACAGACCTAGAATGTACTGGTTGGAAGACCTAGATGGTGTGCCAATCTCTCGACCATGGAACATTGCGCATTTGCAAAAATACTTTGTGTGAGTTCCTTATTATTTGTTATGTTAGAGTTGAAGAAAAATTGTTTACTAATTCGATTTTAAAATTTTGAATGAGCAGTCATGGCTACTTATCTTCATGAAAAAGTTTCAACAAAAACCATCCCTACACTTAGGATATTAAACAGTCCGAAAGTAAGTTGGGAAGGTCAACTCATCAACTAATCGAGCTGCCTAGATCAGTTCACTTATAACTAAGCTGCCAAGAACAACTCATTAAATAAATTGAATTGCCTAAATCAATTCTTCTCTAAACTAAGCTGCCTAGATCAGCTCATTTATAAAACTGAGTTGTCAACATCAGCTCATCAACCGGCTGAATTGCCAAGCTTAGTTCACCTACAAGTCGAGTTGCGAATATCAGCTTATCAACTGATTAAACTGCCTAACTCAATTCACCCATAAACCAAGCGGCCAATATCAGCTCATCAACCAATTGAACTATCTAACTCAATTCACCCATAAACCAAGCAGCCAATATCAGCTCATCAACCAATTGAACTGCCTAGCTCAGTTCACCTATAAATTGAGCTACCAATATCAGCTTATCAACCAGCTGAACTACCTAGCTCAGTTTACCAATAAACCGAGCTGCCAAGATCAACTCATCAACTAACTGAATTGCCTAGAATAGTTTGTCTATAAGCTAAGCTACCTAGGTTAGCTTATAAGACCAACCTGGCAAGATAAGCTCATCAACTTGCTGAACCGCTTAGATCGGTTCACCTAGAACTGATCAAGATTAGCTCGTTAACTAATCTCTATCCCTAAACTAAGCTGCCAAGTTCAGGTCATCAACATACTGAATTGCCCACATTGGCTCTTTAACCAACTATCTAGATTAGTTTACCAATCATACTAAGCTTTAAAAGTCAGCTCATTAGACCACCAATTGGCCAAACTGCTATCATCAACTCAATTCACCAACCCAGCTACTCTGATCAGCCCACCTAGTGAATGCGTAATGGAAACTCACCATCATGTTTAATGGCAGCTCTGATTGACTTGGCTAGGATGTCGAGCCACTCACGACAACTCATTCAAGAGCTGAAGCGCGACAAATTGCCGAATTTCAAGTCAGTAAGTATATTATTTCTATTAGTTTGTTGAGACTCACACAATCCACATTATGTTTATTACTTAAACGTGATATGGAGGGATGATGATGGAAAAATAAAAATATACTTCTTATTTTTCCCTAATTAATCGCTTCTTACCTTTGTTAAAAGTTATGGTTGGGAAACTTACTCCCATTTATCCAAACCTTACTTATTCTTAAAAGTGATGGTTTAGAACCCATACTTTATGCATGAATGATATTTGAATACAAGTACAATTCTGGAATTTTATTCAAGTACTATTCTAGAATTAACATACGGCATATGAAGTTCAATAGTTCATATAAACAATGGATTTATCATTACAATCTAAAAGAAAAAAACTCTTGAACTTATCACTTCTTACCACAAAATCAATTCAAAATAGATTTAACTACATTTTACCATCACAGGAATCCTACTCAAGATATTGTTCTTTTCTAGTTTTGAACATATCACTTCTTACCATGGAGTTCAGACTGAAAAAGAGAGTTAAACATGTAGGGGCTTATTTGGGAACTAATAAGCAGTACTGTTCAAAAAATGCTCTTGAGGCCTTTAAAAAAAAAAAAAAACAAAAAAAAAACCCCAAAAAACCTACTCTGATTCAGGAGAAGACAAATAACCTAAGTCTTTAGAGTCCGAACTCGAGCGGTATAAGTAACCCGCTTCCTACTAGCTCAGTACTAGAACCAAGGAGTGTATTTTCTCTTTCTTCTCTTCGTTCTTTTACAGAACCTTTTCCCTCTCTGCCTTCAACATGCCATTGTGAGTTTTATGGAGTTGCACTTGGGCTCTCAACTCTTCAATTTGTTTCTCTAACACTCGCAACTGACCACAAAGTTCATGGAGTTGGGATATTGCACAAAAATGGGCGGCATCGAGGGAAGTGTAGAGGGCACTGGCATACTCGATGGCCCGAAGCCTAGGGTGCCCCGTATCAAATGTATTCGCCATCATCATGAGTTGGCGAAAGCGATACCTTCGCTTGATTTCCTTCTTTCGTTCCGCCTGAACGGTGTCAAAAATATCGGAGACAGATGACAACGAGGCCATATTCATACTAAGGAAGAAATGAGAAACAAAGAAGCAAAAGAGATGGAATTAGCGAAAAAGAAAATTGTGAACAAACCTTGAGGACACTTGGGCTTTAAATAGCCAAACCAGCGATCATAAAACAATGGGAAAGGTGAAACTTAATCGTTGGGATATTTATGACGTATGAAACAAAATGGCAGTAGATGATATCGAGGGAAAATAGATGGTTTCTAAGATCAGGTACAGCAGGTGCTTAAGGCCGGTCATAATTACCAAGCGTCATCACTACAAAACCGATAAGACTAAAGGTGGAGATGATGGCTAATTAATCAAACAGTGCCTAGTTGTTCTACGCTATTTGGCAAAAGTGTGACGTGAAGTTTAGTAGGCGTTAATATTAATTCACTAGGTGGGCTGCAAGCATGGTCAGGCTTGAGCTGACCTCGGCTAACACTAAACTAAATTTGGTCAGGATTGAGCTAAGCATAATCAAGAGTGGCTTGAGCCTAACTGTAGGGCCCAAGAGTTCTGCACATTGCTGCTGACATCTCTAGTATTGCCTTAGCTCGGTCGACAGATCATTAACCTTGATGTCCAGCTCAATCTTCGCTAGATTTCACTATGTCAATAGGTTTGGAGTTATGGTCAAATAAAGCCAGAATTACGACCTTAGAAAAATTCGCACCAAGGTTGAGGCCGTTACTCAAGCAAAAGAAAAATAAACTTTCATCTCGCTTCGATGAATCTCCATGGAAGTTAGGAGGGAAAATGATGTGGAAAAACTTCCTACTCATGAATTATGAAACCAATGTTAGGAAATTGGACTGGGCCAGCGGATAAATTCCAACCCGATTGAAGTGGTCTGAGAATTAACCACGGGTAGAGTGTGTCAGCAACACAGATATAAGTACGCTTAACCGGCCTTGGAGGACCAACTGTGTATAGGCTGATCCGGTTTAAAATGAGACCCCCCTGAGAGGCTAAGTTTCCGGTTCTAAGGATGACAGGTTAACCTTACCTACCTTCTCCCTTATGCTCATGGGTATGATTGCCCTGATAGCCCATGATGGGAATGTAGACAACAATCACTGCAACAAAATATGGACGCGTAACAAATCATGGGAACGACGATTATGAGGGGAATCAACTCATTTATTTACAAGAAAAATAGGTATCACAAAAAACGCTCAACATTACACTCAATATACAGTCCATAACTTTTTATCTATCAAAGAGAAGTCTAATCTTATTCTCACGTCTAAGATTCAGTGGCCGACACCACACTGGTGTCCCCCTATAGAACTAATTGGTTTTGCAGGTTGCGGAGGTTTTCGGCACGTGAGGAGCTGTGACACGTACCGAGGAGTTTTTAGCAATATCATATTAATTTTTGTCAAAGTGGTTCTTTTATGAATTTCAAAAATATCAGGTGAATGACTTTTCTCGTTGTACTTGGATTTTCCTTATGCAATGTAAGAGCGAGACTCGTTCACATTTGCAATCTTTTTATGTTGAAACATAATTCAATGAAAGGATAAAAACACTGCTATCTGATAATGGAACGGAATTTGACCTGAAGGATTTTTATAACTCTAAAGGGATTATACATGAGACAAGCTACGTGGACACACTATAACAAAATGGCGTGGTGGAAAGAAAACATGGGAACTTACTCAATGTCGCTCGTGCTTTGTGTTTCCAGGAAGGACTCCCTATTAAATTTTGGGATGAATGTGTGTTAACTACAACCTAACTTATTAATCGCACTCTGACTCCTTTATTGTCTGGTAAGATTCAATTCCCTATTTTTCTCATTTAAAAGTCTATGGTTGTTTATGTTTTGTAACAAATACGAGTGGTTCAAAGACAGTTTGATCCTATATCTTCATTGGTTACTCTCGTGGTAAAAAAAAATACAAAGTTTTTGATCTTGAAACCATTTGAATTTTTATTACTCGAGATGTTTAATTTAGAGAAAACATTTTCCCATCTCATCAAGAAACAAAGACGCCTCCAAATCAGCTTGTTCTTCCATGTTACGTAAGTGAGACCAACAACGATATTGTGTCACCTCCACAAGTTGAAACATTACTTGAAACACAAGATAACCAAGATCCTGATGTTCTAATGCAAGAAAATCCCTTACCACCTGATAGGTGTGATCTGCCTATCTATTTCCAAACCGAATTAAGTTAGTTTTCGAGCGTTTATATAGTATTTTATTATATTTTAATTATTTATTATCTTTTTGTACTAAATCAGGTGTGTGGGGCAAAAAGATAGAAAACTGGAGCGAAAACGGTGAGATAGAACTGAAGGCGAGTCGAAGTTATGGTGGATAAACAAGCAAGAAGACAAAAATATGAAGGAAGCCACCGCCAAGGCGTCCAGACCTCCGCCTAGGCAGTGAAGATGATGAGAAAGACAAAAGGCTACTGACAGCCCACCGCCTAGGCAGGAAATTCCTCCGCCTAGGCGGAAACCCTAGTACAAACATTTCCAAGTCCATCGCCTACTTCTTCGCCTAAGCGGTCACCAAACCTGCAAAGCCGATACAGGTGCTGTAAATTCAAGGCTATTTTTGACTATGATGAAATCCTATTTTGGAAACATTCAAAACATGGAAGTTTTATATCATTTTCTTAGCTTTCCATAGGTTTTTGAATCACCTCAATCGGAGTTTAGATGAAGAAGTTACAGTCAAAACAAAATGCAAACCTGCAATTCTTTCTCCTAGGCGGAAATTCCACCGCCTAGGCCGAAATACGGCAGAAAGTTAGCCGACCTACCTGCACCTAGGCGAAAATTCCTTCACCTAGGTGAAAACTCCTGACACAGCCTTGATATTTATTAGATATTTTGAGATAATTTGGTGATAAATACCATTCCCTCTCCCCTCCTTGTGAATCCCCCGGCCATTTGGGCACCTTAGGCCATATTTAGGCTATGGTTTAGGAGTTTCAGAGGTGGAGCTCACATCCCGAAGTGGAGAAGACGGCGAATCGATCGTTGAGCATTCTTAGCGGTTTATCTTCGGACGAGGCTAAGTTCTTCAATTGTTTTTCCTTATTTCTTTATCTTAGGTTCATGTGAGCATGTTTAGCTTGATTTATATGTTTATACGGTTATGACCATGAGTTAAATATGGATTGTAGTAGGGATTAACGATATATTTATAAATATGTTTGTTTGGATGATTTCGGTATTGCGTTTATGATTGTTCTTCGTAGTTTGATTGTGTTTATCATATTGTTTGTTTATTATACTTGGATTGATAAATGGAGAATACGGGGTTTTGACAAACCCTAGATTCGAATTAGGGTAAACAAACGCCACGATTCTATAACCCGGTCGGGGTTTGAATCATGGACAATCAATGACGTTGGGGTAAGGCTCACGCTACCTAGGGTCGTTAAGATATTGAGGGGGACTTATTCGTTGACTCGAAGTTACATTATATCCCTCGTCTTACACTTAGGAGAGGTGGCGAGGGAATTTAGAACTAAGATTGTCGATAGGGTAAACACAATGTGACGATCCAATAACCTGGGAGGGAGTTGGATTGTGTGCAATCAATGACGTTGGGTGAGACTTACGTGACCTAGGATTGTTAAGACGTTAAGGAGGACTTCTTCATTGGATTGAATTCATGTATTCCCCCGTCTTACACTCGGGAGAGATGTCGGTGGAGTTTATATACCGAGATTGTAAAAAAAGTTGAACACCGTAAACGTGAGTAAATCGAGATCGAATACGTATTTGTAAACACGTTAATCCCTCGGCAATTCTTCACCCTAAAACATATTAGCATATTAGTATAGTTAATTTAGGTTATATTAGTATTAGTTTAATTAATTAATTACATTTGTTTTCCGCCTAGATAAAATTAGTTCACGACAAACGCGGTATTCGATGGTAATGACACCAATCCCTATGGATACGATAACCCGATCTTTCACGATCACACTATACTAAAACTTTGACCTCGTACACTTGCGAGTAGTCAATACTTTGAGGGTATAAATCCTTGGCGTACAAGTTTTTGGTAATGATTGCCAGGCATTGATTTGTTGTTATTATTTATATTGTGTGTAAACGACTTAATTTTACTTTAGACATTTTTTTTTTTTTTTTTTTTGTATATAATTTTTGTTTCTTATGCAGAGTACGTGCCGATGTTAGATCGACGGGTATTGATGCATCCCTTTCGACGGGATTCCAAGCCCTTTTATGTTGCTCGGCCAAGCACATAAGTCGGTGAGGCGTTTCGTTGAAATATTGAGCCATTCAAAGCAAAACCTCGCCAATCTTGAGGGCGTTCTGAAAATGTCGGGCTGAGGACATTAAACCACGTGCTTCTTGGGAGGCAACCCACGGTTAAATAAGTTAAATCCGTCACATCCGACTTGAATCGGAGGTGAGATTCTCTCGCCTCCCAGGTAAATATTCTAAATACCCTTCGTCAGCATGCTTTAATTTCATATATTGAGATTGATGATTGGGATCGCTGAGGACACTGTCCATTTTGAGTTTAGCGGTGATGTGTAGTATGTAGTATTATTAGTTTATGTGTTATTGTTTTCTCGTATTGCATGTGTGTTTATGTTTTTGTTGTTGTTATATGTTGAGTTTTGTGTTCATCTGGGTCGTCACCCGATGATGAAAATTACCCATGGTTGTTTTCGAGGTCAAGGGTAATACCTATGCATGTGTGATTCTGTGTGCTTGACTATGCTTTTTGTTAAAAATTATTATAGATCCTAAATTGCACGAGCACATAGACTCAATGTATAGTTATTCAATTAACTTGAGGAAGATTATCGATTAGCCAAATTCATGACACATTAAGGATTCTAGAACTTGATTGAGGGAAGCTTGAGGCGAAATCCTACGCGAGGTAGTTCAGGAGACATGATTTAGGCAGTCGTTTTGTCGCTTGAGCCATTTTAAGCCTACCCTGATATATGTTTATCCCTCGTTACCCTATCGAAGCCTAAATGCAAATTCAATTCTAAACACATAAACTAATACCATGGCTAGTGGATCATTTTCCAAACCTAAATCGTTGATTTTAAAAGCACATTTGAGTGAATCAAGTAAGTAATTGTAAATGCTACTTGATGTGAGCGGTTGCGTTTAGGGCGAACTTTTAATTGGTTCGGTATTTGAGTGCTCACTTGTCGTTTTTGTTTGTATGTCATATATCCTTTCAATTGTAACAATCAAATAAGTTTGGGGGTGTGTTCATTGAAAAAAAAAATAAAAATCAAATGTAAATACAGTTTTTATTTACGTTTCTTTTGACAAGTGAGTACATTGGTTTTAAATGCTTGTTTGGGATTATTTCCAATCTAAGTATGGGGGTTCGAGAGTGAATGTGCCAAGCGTTGAGCTTTGGGTAACGTTAAGTTAACAATGTTAACCGTTTTTTATTCCAAATACCCTTGGCCAACTATCCTTAACCAGACCAAGTCCTTTTGATCTTTATGAACTACTAAACCTACATTAGTGGAGAGTAGACCCCAATCAAGCATGTGGATATCCTAGTCCTTCACGGTCTAAGTTAGGAATTTTGTTGGGGGATAATACAATCAGGTCGTTGTATAGTTATATTATTGAGTCTCTCACTAACACGTTTATAGGATCTAGAATAGCATTCACCATTATTGTATATCGAAATTCTAGAACCACATGATGTGTGTTACCGCCTAAACTCGAAATAATTGGCGGTTGTTGAGAGAATAATAAATAGGCCGTTAGAAGGATTCCAAACTCGTATGCATTTATGTTTAGATTGTTTTTAGGTTGTTTGTTATTTAATTTTGTTTTGTATTTTTCATTTTAGTGTGTGTGTTTGGCTCGAGAACTAGCCAAATTCCAAGTTTGGGGGTTTTTGATAAGTATGATCTACCTATCTATTTCCAAACTGAATTAAGTTAGCTTTCGAGCGTTTATCTAGTATTTTATTATGTTTTAATTAGTTTTTATATTTTTGTATTAAATCAGGTGTGGGGGGCAAAAAGATAGGAAACTGGAGCGAAAACGATGAGATCGAACCGAAGGCGAGTCAAAGTTACGGTGGATAAATAAGCAAGGAGGTAAAAATACGAAGGAAGCCCACTGCCTAGGCGTCCAGACCTCCGCTTAGGCAGTAAAGATACTGAGAATGACAAAAGGCTACTGACAGCCCACCGCCTAGGTGGGAAATTCCTCTGCCTAGGTAAAAACCCCAGTACAAACATTTCCAAGTCCACCGCCTACTTCTTCGCCTAGGCGGTCACCAAACCTGCAAAGCTGGTACAGGTGCTGTAACTTCAAGGCTATTTTGGACTACCATGAAATCCTATTTTGGAAACACTCAAACATGGAAGTTGAAAATCTGTTTCTTATCTTTCTATAGGTTTTTTAATCAACTCAATCGGAGTTCGGATGAAGAAGTTACAATCAAAACAAAATGCAAACCTGCAATTTCTTCGCCTAGGAGAAAATTCCTTTGCCTAGGCCGAAATACGACAGAAAGTTAGCCGACCTACCTATGCCTAGGTGGAAATTCCTTCGCCTAGGGGAAAACCCCTGACACAACCTTGATATTTATTAGATATTTTGAGATATTTTGGCTATAAATACTATTCCCTCTCCACTCCTTGTGAATCCCCTGGCCATTTGGGAACCTTAGGTCATATTTAGGCTATGGTGTAGGAGTTTGAGAGATGGAGCTCACATCCCGAAGTGGAGAAGACGGCGAATCGATCGTTGAGCGTTCTTAGTGGTTTATCTTCGGACGAGGCTAAGTTCTTCGATTGTTTTTCCTTATTTCTTTATCTTAGGTTCATGTGAGCATGTTTAGCTCGATTTATATGTTTATACGGTTATGATGACGAGTTAAATATGGATTGTAGTAGGGATTAACGGTATATTTATAAATATGTTTGTTTGGATGATTTCGGTGTTGCGTTTGTGATTGTTCTTTGTAGTTTGATTGTGTTTATCGTATTATTTGTTTATTATACTTGGATTGATAAATGGAGAATAGGGGGTTTTGACAAACCCCAGATTCGAATTAGGGTAAACAAACGCCATGATTCTATAACCCAGTCGGGGTTTAAATTGTGGATAATCAATGATGTTGGAGCAAGACTCATGCTACCTAGGGTCGTTAAGACGTTGAGGGGGACTTCTTCATTGATTCAAAGTTACATTATATCCCTCGTCTTACACTCAGGAGAGGTGGCGAGGGAATTTAGAACTGAGATTGTCGATAAGGTAAACACAACGCGACGATCCATTAACTTGGGAGAGAGTTAGATTGTGTGCAATTAATGACGCTGGGCGAGACTCACGTGACCTAGGGTCGTTAAGATGTTGAAGGGGACTTCTTTGTTGGCTCAAAGTGATGTATTCCCCCGTCTTACACTCGGGAGAGGTAGCGGTGGAGTTTACGTTCCGAGATTTTCAAATAGGTCAAATACTGTAAACGTGAGTAAATCGAGATCGAACACGTATTTGTAAACACGGTAATCCCTAGACAATTCTTCCCCCTGAAACATATTAGCATATTAGTGTAGTAAATTTAGGTTATATTAGTATTAGTTTAATTAATTAATTACATTTATTTTCTGCCTAGATAAAATTAGGTCACGATAAACGCGGTATTCAATAGTAACAACACCAATCCCTATGGATACGATAACCCGATCTTTCATGATCACACTATACTAAAACTTTAACCTCGTACACTTGTGAGTAGTCATATACTTTGAGGGTGTAAATCCTCGGCGTACACCACTAATTCAACGATCTAGTCGTGAGTCTCGCCCTCCTTTTTACGTCGAAGACTATCATTGCAATTGGCGACATGTGATCTACCAACACCAAAGTCTTCTTCTAATCCTGTAAGTACTTCTTATCCACTACAAAATTTCTTGTCTTATAAAAAATTCTTTCCAATGCATCATTGTTTTTACTAGCCATTTCTACTAGCCAAGGACTAAATACATTTAAACAAGCAATGTTGATGTGAACTGGAAAAAGGCCATAGCAGAGGAAATGAAAGCCTTGGAAGATAATCAAACTTGGGGAGCATATGCCACTACAACATGACAAACAAGCCATTGACTGTAAATGGGCCTACAAGATCAAGTAGCAACCAGATGGTACTGTTGAGCACTACAAAGCTCGATTAATTGCGAAAGGATACAATCAGCAAGAAGGAATTGATTACCAAGAAACCCTTGCACCAGTAGCTAAACTCAAAACAATATGATGTTTACTAGCCATTGCATTTGTTAAAAACTGGCATCTCCACCAACTCAACATTAGCAATGCTTTTCTTTGTGATGATTTGGATGAGGAGGTTTACATAACTCACAACAACACGATGTTTACTAGCCATTGCATCTATTAAAAACTAGCATCTCCACCAACTCGACATTAGCAATGCTTTGCTTCATGGAGATTTGAATGAGGAGGTTTACATGCGGCTTCCACAAAGTTTTCAACATCATGGCACTAGCAATGTTGTTTGTAAGCTTCAGAAGTCCCTATATGGTCTTAAACAGGCTTCTCATCAATGGTGTGTCAAGCTTTCTTGCAAGTTGATAGGAGTTGGTTACCAATAGTTAAAGGCGGATTATTCATTTTTTACAAAGACAACAAACAATTCTCTTACCATTATTCTTGTATACATCGATGACATTATTATTGCAGGTGATAATCTTGAAAAGATTCAAAACCTAAAGGCAACTCTTCAAAGTCATTTCAAGTACAAGATCTTGGTGTTCTAAAATATTTTCTTGGTATAGAAATTTCCCGATCAACATTGGATATTTATCTAAACCAACGAAAGTATGTTCTTGAGTTACTTGAAGAGTTTGGTCTTCTTGGCAGACATTCTTTAACAACTCCAATGGAGAAAAATCTTCGATTGAGCAAGACCGATAGAGAATGTATTTCAAATCCAATATCTTATAGGCGCTTGGTTGGTCATTTTCTCAATCTCACAGTAACACGACTAGATATTTCTTATTGTGTACAAGTTCTTAGCCAGTTTCTTGGGGAACCTCATTAACTACACTATCTTGTTGCAATACAAGTTTTGCGTTATTTAAGGAGTTGTCTCGGCCTAGGGATTCTTCTTTCAACATCCAGGGATTCTTGTTTCAACATTTAGTTTGCTGCAACTTCATGCCTACTGCGATTGAGATTGGGCAAGTTGTCTCGATTCCCGTCGTTCGACTACAGGGTATTGTGTTTTGATTGGAAGCTCTCCCATTTCATGGAAATAAAATAAGCAATTGACTATTTCACGCTCTTCTACTAAAGTAGAGTATAAGGAAATGACGACAACCAATTGCGAAGTTAGTTAGCTATTATGCTTATAACAGGATCTTGTAATTTATCACTCGCAGCCTACCTATCTATGTAATGAAACAAATATGCCTTACATATTATAGAAAATCAAACCTTTCATGAACGTACCATATACATCGAGATAAATTGTCATTTGATTCATGAAAGAATCCAACAAAGAGTAGTACGTACTAGCTTTGTTCGCACCAAACATCAATTGGCTGATGTCTTTATAAAATCTCTTGGAGCAGATCTATTTCATGATTTACTTATAAAAATGGGTGTTCATAATCTTCACATACCATCATGAGGGGGGAGTGTTAAGAATACAGTTAATTTTCCTTTTTTTCTCTTCACTCTCATTACCATTGATTCTCTGATTTCATTTTCTAATTTTCATGCCAATTATGCCAATTAAGGAATCTTATTGTTGTATATTATTCTTTAATTATATTTACCTCGTTTTGTTTTATTTTCCATAGTTAGCAAAGGAGAAACTTTTATATATGTATTGTAATCTTGAGAAATAAAGCGTGAGAATGAAATTTCCTCTCCTTTATTTTCTAAACCTCAACAACTTGATTAATTATATATGATCACTTATATTCCTCATGAACTAGGATAATTATGACACTAATGAAATTTGGATGCAACGACTTTCATCGTATATAATCATGACCTTCCCATAATTGCGTTACAAGGTGAACTTAGTGTCTACACCATAAACTTCGTGGGATAAGTCACCTGTGATTATTCCTTCCCTGCAGTCATGATAATATTAGGTTTCTCGAGGTGACCTCAAATCTCCATTGAATTCCATCGTTACCATTTGTGTTATTCTAATGCCTGAATATAGAACTCCCATATGTTGTAGTTCACTTTCTAATATGATGTTAAAATAATTTCTTGTATGTATCTACTATGATTAGATGGACCTAAAATTTGAGATTCAAAAAGTTATTACCATCGCATCATGATAGGGTAGAGCCACCCCGCGTAAATGATCATTTAGGTAAGATACCATTACATCATATTAGAAGATAATAAATGGAGAAAAGTTGAATGGAAATTGAATTCTCATTGATTTTCAATTACAACGAACCATCTATTTATAGGTATATGAAAAACTAAACTAACAAACTTCAACATGTTGTAACAAGCTAACAAACTAACAAACTTTTCATCTAGAAGGAATAGAAGCTTCTATAGAATATGCTCTCTCAAATTCTAATACTCCCCCTCAAGATGGAGTGTAGATATTATGAACTCCCATCTTGCCGAGAAGAAATCGGAACTAATGCGAATGAAGATCCTTTGTGAATATGTCAGCAAGTTGATTTTGAGTGGTAACATGTAAGGTTTTTAGCAAGCCAGCTTGAGTCTTCTCACGAATGAGATGATAATCTATCTCTATTTGTTTAGTTCTCTCATGATAAATTGAATTTGCTGCAATATGAAGAGCAGCTTGGTTATCACAAAACAATAGAGGTTGTCCATGGTGAGTGACCCTTAAGTCATTGAGCAAAGCAAGCAAGTACACAATTTCACAAGTAGTATCGGTCATGGAGCGGTATTTGGCTTTGGAGGAAGAATGAGAGACGGTGTGTTGTTTCTTTGACTTCCAGGACACAAGAGAAGTTCCAAGAAAAACACAAAACCCATTGATTGAGCGCCATGAGTCTGGGCATATAGACCAATCTGAATCAAGAAAAGCTTTTAGCTAAATGGTAGAGCTACTTTAGAAAAAAATGCATTACCTTGGAGTATCCTTTATATATTGAAGAATGCAAACAACAACCTTTAAATGCGGTTTTCGTGGTGATTACATAAACTATCTAAGGCAATTAATGGTGTAACAAATATTAGGATGAGTGATGGTTAAATACAAAAGTTTCCTAATCAAACATCTATAGCTGGTGGGATCTTTAAAAAACTCCCTATCATCTTGAGACAACTTCAAATTTGCTTCCATTGGTATAGGGGTAGGTTTACAACCTAGATAACCAGTTTCAAAAAGTAGTTCCAAAGCATATTTTTGTTGACAAATAGAAATCCCAGATTGTGATCTAGCCATTTCAAGGCCTAAGAAATACTTCAGATCCCCCAAATCTTTGAGCTTGAATCGATCATGAAGAAATGATTTCAAATCTATGACTGCCTTTTAATAATTTTTAGCAACAATTATATCATCGACATAAACCAAGAGTGCCAAGAAGACATTGCCAATGTTTTTGATAAACGAAGAATGACCGTTGGCTGATTGTGAGAACCTTTCCTGTAGTAACACAATAGAAAACTTGGAAAACCATTGTTGAGAAGCTTGCTTAAGTCCATATAAAGATTTATGTAATCTAAAAATAGCATTAGATGGAAAAGTCTCCCCCCTCTTGTTAAACATATCTAGGTAGAATGGTCATATAAACTACCACAGTAAGCTCACTATGTAGAAAAGCGTTATTAACATCCAACTGAGTAAAAAAACCCACCAAAAATAGCAGCCAAAGAAAGAAAAACTTTAACAATAACAAGTTTTGCAACAGGAGAAAAAAGTTTACAAAAAATCGATACCTTCCTGTTGAGTGTACCATTTTTCGACGAGATGAGTTTTGTGGCATTCAATGTTGCCATTGGCATGAAAATTAAGCTTATATATAATCATTTACGTCTAATGGGATGTTTTCCAAGTCGAAGAGGGATAATAGACCAAGTGTCATTCTGATCCAAAGCAGCTGATAGGTGTGATTTATCTATTTATTCCCAAATTAGTTTTGTTAGTTTTAGAGTATTTTTATAGTTTATTTTATATGTTTTAATATTATTTTTTTATTTTTTCTATAAATCAGGTGTGTGGGGTGAAATAGTATGAGAACGGATGCTAAACAATGATATCGGATAAAAAACAGTGGAAGAACGGTGGAAAAATAAGCATGAGGGCAGTATTTTGAAAGGCAGCTCACTGCCTCGGCGTCTAGACCACCGCCGAGGTGGTGAAAATGAAGAGAGGGCCTAAATCTGCTGGAAGCTCACCGCCTACGCAGTGAAACTGCAGTAAGGGTCCTGATTCCATCGCCTCCTCCACCGCTACGGCGAAGATCAAACCGACATACCCACTGCCTAGGCAGTCACTCTGCACACATAATTAGATATTTTGTGATATTTTGAGCCCTATAAATACTCTCGTCTCCTCCTTTCTAAAAAATTTTAATCACCCCTTAAGGCCTTAGAATATATTTAGGGTTAGGTTTAGAGATTTTTGAGGGAGAGTTCACAACCCGAAGAAGAACAAGAAAAATGAATTGATCGTTCAATGGTTTTATAGTGCCAAATCTTCAGATATCGGCTAAGTCTTTCATTTCTTTTCTTTATTTTCTTACTTTCGATAGTTGTTGAGAATGTTTAGCTCCATTTTCATTGTATAAACGGTTATGGACATGGGCTAAACATGGGTTGTTTAGGGATTAATACAAATTTATGAATATGTTGTTTGATTGAGTTTATGTTTCGTTAGCGGTTGTTCTTCGTTATTTTGATTGTGTTTATCGTTCTTGTATTGTTTATATACTTAGATTGATATATAGAGAATATGGGGTTTGACACTCGGGAGACGTAACACCAGATTCGGATTAGGTTAAACACAATGTGACGATCCAATAACCTGGAAGGGAGTTAGAGAGTGTGCAATCAATGACGTTGGGGCAAGACTCACCTGACCTAGGGTCGTTAAGACGTTGAAGGGGACTTCTTCATTCACACAAAGTCGCATATTCTCTCATCTTACACACGGGAGAGGTGGCGAGTGAGTTTACTAACTGAGATTGTCGGATAAGTCGAACGCCATTAACATAAACTAAAATGAGATCAAACACGTATTTGTAAACGAAGTCAATCCCTAGACAATCTACTTTCTCAAAACAATCTCAATATAATATTAGTATATTTAGATTAATTAACTTATTATTAGTTTCTATTAATTATATACAATTTTACCACCCAGATAAAATTGGGTCATGATAAACACGGTGCTCAATAATAGTCTCAACCAATCCCCATGAACACGATACCCTTATTCTCCCTACCTATACTAAAACTTGACCCGTATACTTGTGGTGAAAATAGCGATGTATTTACACACTACCAAGTTTTTGACGCCGTTATCAGGGATTGGTTTTAGTTTATTATCGATATTGTGAGTAAATGACCCGATTTTACTTTAGGCATTTCTTTTGTGGATAATTTTTGTTTATAGTTTTGTTTTTATTTCTTATGCAGGGTACTTGGAGATGTTAGATCGACAGGTATTGATGCATTTCTTTCAACAGGATTCCGAGCCATTTTATAGTACTTGGGATCGATACAAGGAAATGCTACACCGGTTTTTGAATCACGGATTCTCGAGGGAATGTCAACTCCTGAATTTCCTCGATGGGTTATATACCGCAACCAGAACGTGGGTAGAATGAGGCAATGCTAACACTTTTTCCTACGACCAAACTACGGGCGAAGCCAATTGGTCATTGGAGGAAATGACGGCTATTGATTTTCAGATTTGGAATTATTCACCAAGTCACCAATACTTGGGGGATAATTCCATTTCAACGGCACCATGGATTGACATACCGGACCAAAACGTAGAGTCTTCCCCCATCCTAGAGGAAATATTCGCTGATTTTATTGGGGAAACTCAAGCGTTTTGGAGAGAGATGAATGACTAAATCAACAAGCACGAGGATCACCTTGATTTTATTGAGATGGTCTATGCCGACATTGATGTGACCATAACATCTTTGCAGACGCAAATCGATTATCTTTTTTTCTTGATTGAGGCTGAGTCAGATGCGGTGGCCCCGAGAGATACAAATACCATATGCAATGAAAATCACTATGAGGAACTGAAGACGAGCGGGAAGAGCTTGGAAGAATATGTTGAAGATTCGAATGAAGCAGAGACCCAAGTGTGGTTCAAAAATGAAAATTCACATTTTAATCGTTGTGAATTTTCACCGTTTGAATTCCAGCTAGAGATGCCGCACTCAATACAAGATGAGCACCTCTACAAGGATTCAATGTGGTTTACTTGTCCCTTGCTGCCGATAGCAACATCCTTTCATGCCCACCAAGTACATGAGACGGTGAGGCATGTCGTTGAAAGATCGAGCCGAAGAAAGCAACATCTCACCAAGCTTGAGGGCGTTGATAACCAAGACCCATATGTAGTGTTATTTGACACGAATTACGGGCGAAAGCCGCTCTTTGACGAGAACTTCGGCGTGTTGGGCTGACGACCATAAGTCAAGCGCTTCTTGGGAGGTAACCCAAGGAAAAATAAATTAGATCCGTCATAGCCAATTTGATTCAGATGTGAGATTCTCTCGCCTCCTAGGTACGTGTTCTAAACCCCCGTCTTCATTATCTTGCTATATACTGTCATTGGGATCGATGATAGGGTTGTTTTGGACATTGTCTGCTTGAGTCGGGTGTGATGTATAGTATGTAGGATATTAGTTATGTTTTACTATTTTACCGTATTGCATGTTTGTTTAGTTTAGAATGTTTTAGTGTTGTTGTTGTGTGCATGCTGAGTTTTGCGTTCATCTGGGCCATTACCCGATGATGATATTACCCCCTGGTTGTTTTCGAGGTCACGGGTAATACCTATTCATGTGTGTTCTGTGTGCTTGACAATTCTTTTTGGTGAAAGTTATTGTGGATCCTAATTTACACGAGTACATAGACTCAATGTATTTCTGTTCAATTGATTTGAGGTCAATTATCAATTAGCCAAACTCATGACAATTTAAGAATTCTAGAACCTGATTGAGGGGATGCTTGAGGAGAAATCCTAGGCGAGGTAGTTCAGGAGATATTATTTAGGCATTCTTTTTCTCGCTTGAGCCTTTGAAGCCTACCTTGTAACAAGTTTATCCCTCGTTACCTTGTCGAAACCTAAATCCTAATTCAATTTTGAACGCATGAACAAATACCTTGGCTAATTGATCTTTTTTCAAACCTATATCACTGAATTTAAGGCACAATTTGAGTGAATCAAGTTAGCATTCATATATACTGCTTGATGTGAGGGATTGGGTTTAGGGTGAACTTTGGATATTCGAGTACTCACTTGTCGTTTTTCTTTCGTTTAAACCACACCCGTGAAATAATAATAATCGAATAAGTTTTGGGGGTGTGGTTCGTTAAACAAAAAAAAAAAAAATTAAAATAAAAAATACTATGTAAATATAGTTTATTTGCGTTTCTTTTTGACAAGTGAGTACGTCGTTCTTAATATATGTTCAGGGTTGTTTTTACTTTAACTATGGGATTTCGAGTATGAATGTGCCAAGCGTTGAGCCTTGGGTAACGTTAAGTTAACAACGTTAACCCATTTTCTATTCCGAAATACCCTTGGCCAAATATTTCAAAATCAAACCAAGTCCTTCTAATCTTTATGAACTTCCAAGCCTACATTAGTGGAGAGTGGACCCCAATCAGACATATGGATATCCTAGTCCTTTACAGTCTAAGTCGTGAGTTTAGTTGGTGGATAATCCAATCCGGTCTTGGATAGCTATATTATTGAGTCTCGCACAAACACGTTGACATGATCTAAAATGGTGTTCACCATCATTAAATGTCAAAATTCTAGAACACCACATGGTGCGTTTTACCACCTGAATTCGATATAATTGGAGTTTGTTGAGGGAAAAATGACTTGGTCAATAGAAGAATTCAATACTCGAATATCATTATGTTTAGATTGTTTGTGTTTAGGTTATTCATGTTATTTAATTTAGTTGTGTTTTTCATTTTAGTGTGAGTGTTTTGCTCGAGAACTAGCAAAATTCCAAGTTTGGGGGTATTTGATAGGTGTGATTTATCTACTTATTCCAAAATCGGTTTTGTTAGTTTTAGAGTATTTTTATAGTTTATTTTATATGTTTTAATATGTTTTTATTCTTTTTACTATAAATTAGGTGTGTGGGGTGAAATGGTATGAAAATGGATGCTAAACGATGATATCGGATCAAGAACGGTAGAAAAACAAGCACGAGGGCAATATTCTGAAAGGCAGCCCACTGCCTCGGCGACCAGACCACCGCCGAGGCAGTGATAATGCAAAGAGGGCCTAAATCTGTTGGAAGCTCACCGCCTAGGTGATGAAACTACAGCAAGGGTCCTGAATCCATAGCCTCCTCCACCATTGTGGCGAAGATCAAACCGACATACCCATCGCTTAGGCGGTCAATCCCACTACCTAGGCGGTCACTCTGCATACATAATTAGATATTTTGTGATATTTTGAGCCCTATAAATACCCTCATCTCCTCATCTCTTCCGATTTTTAATCACCCCCTAAGGCCTTAGAACACATTTAGGGTTAGGTTTAGAGATTTTTGAGGGAGAGCTCACAACCTGAAGAAGAAGAAGAAGAAAAATGAAGTAATCGTTCAATGATTTTAGCGCCAAATCTTCGGATATCGGCTAAGTCTTTCATTTCTTTTCTTTATTTTCTTACTTTCGGTAGTTGTTGAGCATGTTTAGCTCCATTTTCATTGTATAAATAGTTATGGCCATGGGATAAATATGGGTTGTTTAAGGATTATTACAAATTTATGAATATGCTGTTTGATTGAGTTTATATTTCGTTAGCGGTTGTTCTTCGTTATTTTGATTGTGTTTATCGTTCTTGTATTGTTTATATGCTTAGAATGATATATAAAAAATACGGGGATTGACACTCAGGAGAGGTAACCCCGGATTCAGACTAGGTTAAACACAACGCGACTATCCAACAACCTGGGAGAGAGTTGGAGAGTGTGTAATCAATGACAATGGGGTAAGACTTATGTGATCTACGGTCGTTAAGACGTTGAGGATGACTTCTTTGTTGACACAAATTCGCGTATTCCCTTGTCTTACACTCGGGAGAAGTGGCGAGTGAGTTTATGAATTGAGATTGTTGGATAAGTCTAACGCCGTTAACATAAACTAAAATGAGATCGAACACGTATTTGTAAATGAAGTTAATCCCTAGACAATCTACTCTCTCAAAATAATCTCAATATAATATTAGTATAGTTAGGTTAATTAACTTAGTATTAGTTTATATTAATTATATACAATTTTACCGCCTAGATAAAATTAGATCATGATAAATATGGTACTCAATAATAGTCTCAACCAATCCCCGTGAACACGATACCCTTACTCTCCCTACCTATACTAAAACTTTACCCGTATACTTGCAGTGAAAGTAGAAACGTATTTACGTGCTACCAGCAGCCAACTCAACATCCATGGCCTCTCGCCATTCCAAAAATGTTATTGTATGGGAAAAGTTTTAGGGTTCGGTAGGAGTAGATATGGCTAAGATGTAGGCACGAAAGTGGGGATATAGCTTGTGGTAAGAAATAACGGAACATAACAAATGGGTAGTGGAATGAGGTAATGGAATATAGGAATGAGTGGCCAAAGAACACTGATAGTCCGAAAGATAAGATGGTGGTTTCGTTGTTCTGTGAGGTCATGAAGATTTTAGGAAAGAAGAAGAAAGTACAGGTGAAGGTATAGGCATAATATCATGAGTAGGAGAGGATGAGTGGGTAGAAGTGGTCACAGGCGTGTGTCGAGTATAGCCAGGAGAGTAAGCAGGAGAAAAATTGCGCGGGATAACTCTGTCATGGAAAATATCTAAGGAATGTGGAATGGATTTGGATTTGGAAAAGAGAAAGATAAGCTCATGAAACACAACATTGCGAGAGATAAAAATTGGGTTAGAAGCTAAGTCAAGCAACTTATAACCCTTAACCAAAATGATATCCAAGAAAAACACAAGCTCGAGCACGGGGTGAGAACTTGGAACGATGTTGATTGAGTGTGGAACCATAACAGAGGCATCCAAAACTTTGGAGATGACTATAAGAAGGAGACGAATGATTCAATAACTTAAAAAGGGTTTTGTTAGAGAGCAAGCGCGAGGGCGATGGTGTACGGTTGATTAAGTAAATGGTCGTGAGAACACAATTCCCCCAACAACAAATAGAAACTTGTGATTGAAACAATAAGGCACGAGAAACATTGAGAATGTGTTGATTTTACGTTCAAGAACAAAATTCTGTTCAGGAGTTTCAACACAAGAAACATAGTGGATTATGCCTTTGGATTGAAAGAAATCTATGAAAGCAAGTTCGTGTGCATTGTCTGAGCGGACAGATTTGATTGGGATATTATATTGGGTCAAAACAAGTTTATAAAAAGCTTGAAAAATGGTTTTAACCTCAGATTTGGCATGTAACAAGTATACCCAAGTGTGCCTAGGGCAATCATCAATAATGGTGAGAAAATAACGATGTCCTGAGATGGTTGGAATATGGAAAGTGCCCCATATATCAATATGTATTAAATTAAAAGCATTAGGCGATAGATGACTATGGGAAATAAATGGTAAACGACGTTGCTTGGCCAATGGACATACGGAATAATGAGGAGAAGAATTAAAAAAAAAAAAAGTTTTAGGAATTCGCAATTGATTATGCAATACTTGAAGTTTTGCAAGTAATGGATGACCTAACATATAGTTCCAAATAGCATGTTTTGACATTATAGATTCAGTTTGCAAACTAAAACAGCTAAGTAAATTTGGAGTACTACAATCAAAAGTTCCTAACTCTAAGAAGTAAAGATCTCTTGCACACTTACCCTTCCCAATCGTCGAGTCTCCAATAAGGTCTTGTATGGTACAAGAATTAGAAGAACAATTTATTAAACAATACAGATATTGAGTGAGGGCGTTTATACTCAAAAGATTGAATTCAAAATTAGACACAAATAAGACATTGGAAAGTATAAGATGCTCAGACAATTGCACAAATCCTATACAGTGGATTTTAACACGATGACCATTAGGAAGGTGGAGCTGAGTGTTGTGGGAAGTAAGAAAGGTACAAAATAAAGATATATAACAACAAACATGGTGGGTTGCACCTGTGTCAAGAACCCAGTGACCAGAACGTGTATTAGAACTAATAAAAAAATAGAAGGAGAAAGAATACCAGAGTGTAGAGCGACTGCTGATAGAGTTGAGTGCTAAGGAAGAAAATCAACTACTGGCATTGATCAAAGGAAAGAGTAGTCGATGAAGCTCCAACGCTGTCGACATTTGATGTTGCTGAAAAAATTGCAGGGTCTAATTTGAATGAAAGGAAGTTTAGGGGTTGGGTCGAAATAGTATGGGCTGGAGGCTGATAGGGACCAACCGTTTATTGGGATGAAATAAAATGGGCTTGAGGTTTATTAATTGGGCTAGAATTCAAATAAGGTGGATGGGGATTAGACAATTGGGCCGAAACAGGAGGTCGCTGGTCTGATTTTGTGGGCTGAAAAAAATAAGGAAAATGGTCGGTGTTATTTCGGGTCTAAGGTCGGGTTGTGGGATGATACCCAAGTGGGTATCCATGTAACATGCATTATACCGATTGTATATGCCCTAGCTGACCATAGTGAGAATAGATAGAGCGAGTTTGGCGCTGGTTCAACGCTGCAACGGCGACGATTGGAGGGGAGGAGGTTTGGAAAGCCATGGATTTGGTGGTTAGAACAGTGGATCCGATTGACCTTTGTTGTTCCTCCTATATAATGAGAATGAAATCTTTGCTCACAGTAGTAAGAAGGTAGTTCATAAATATCTGAGCATGCATAGCAGCGAAATATTCGTTAAGGCCTCTAAGATTGCATGAGGTTTTCTTGTTGTTGAAAGTCAGTTCATAATTACATCCCTCCACAAGTACAAACAAGTATGAGCTGGTAATCCTTTAGTTCATCCTAAAGAGTTTTTAATTTCATAAAATAGAGATTAACATCAAGAGAACCTTGAGAAAGTGCATTCAATTGTTGCTTAAGCTAAAAAATACGGGGAGCGTTGCTTTGGCGATTGTCCACAATCCAACTCCCGACCGGGTTATTGGATCGTGGCGTTTGTTTACCCTAATTCGAATCTGGGGTTTGTCAAACCTCGTATTCTTTATGTATCTATCTAAGCATAATAAACAAACAATAGGATAAACACAATCAAACTACGAAGAACAAACATAAACGCAACACCGAAATCATCCGAATCACATATTTATAAATATATTTGTTAATCCCTTCACAACCCATGTTTAACAATGGCCATAACCGCATTTACAAATAAAGAACGAGCTAAACATGCTCACAATATCTTAAGTTAAAGAAATAAGGGAAAAAATCGAAAAACTTAGCCTCGTCCGAAGATTTGTTGCTAAGGACCGTTCAACGATTGCTCTATCGTCTTCCTCCACTTCAGGATGTGATCTCTCCTTCTAAAACTTCTCTACATATCCTATACTAAGCCCTGAAGGGGCCAGATAGTCCAAGAGGAGAAAAGCGGTATAAGACCCAAAATTTTCGCGAACGCATAATCATTAGTTGCATTTTAGAACATTTAGAAAATAACGGGGTAGAATGTGTCATTTATTATTTAATTAGGGTTAATTAGTAATTTTGAATTGGGGTTAAACAATAACTTAAAGGAAGTTTAGGGGAGATTTATGTAGTTAAAACTAAAATAAATAGTAATAATACACACACACACACACACACACACATACCGTTTGGGGATAAGATCAGAGAAAAAAAATAATTACCAAACTCGAACAAACATGGCAAGCAGAAGATCAAAGTAATCCATTTATTTCATGCATATATATTCGCGCATACACTGAGTAGAGAGGAGGAAAAACAGGAAATCGAAGAGAGAGAGAGAGAGGTTAGCCGGTCAGTGTGCTCAACGGCGGTGTGTCTGTTCGTCCGGTGTAGGTGGTTATCGCCGGTGAAGTGGTGTGCAGACAGTGTGGGTGGGTATATGATCGAACATGTATGTGTATGTATGGATCGTATGAGTGATCGTCGTGGGATCGTTGTCGTTCGTCCGACGGCCGTGTGTGTGTGTATGTATGGTTTGCTCAACGACCCCTGTGTGTGGGTTCTGGTCTGTTCAGTCACCAACGAGCACGTGTTGGTGTGTGCTGCTCTGTGTGTGTATGATCCAACGGTGTGTGTGTTGATCGGCCGGTGGGTGTGTCATCGGTGGAGGAGGCGTCGTCCGTCGGCGATGCATTTGGCTCATTGTCAAATGTGACTAGGTGTGTATGTGTTGTGGGGTGTGTGTGTGTGTGCTCTGGTCGTTGAGAAATGGCGACGAGGGAGATCGCCGGAGTTAAGGAGAAAAGAGAGAGGAAACGATTGGCTGAACCTGTAACATAAAGCAGAAAAGATAACCATTGCCGCGGCGGTGAAGATCTAGTGAAGCTGAATAAGAATAAGGGCGTTCGCCGCGACGGTGAGGTGACGGCTGCGGCAGTAAGGCCCAGCAACCAAAACAAAAAAACAGGAAAGAAAATCAAAATCCAAAATTCAACTTCTCGACCTACGAGCGATTCGGAAACAAGTAAGATTTTAATCTGGCATTATTTTCGTTAAATTAGATTGTTAGTATTAAAAGTTTCGCAATCGTAATAGTAATTTTCGTAATTCAAGTAATAATTTTATTAATCGCCAATTCTAAATAAATTGGTACAGTAAACATTAACGAAGCAAAACGGATAAAATAATAATTTCTCACAATAAAATTTGGGGCCTGTATTTCACGTTAGGGTATTTTAAATAAAATATTAATTTAGGTTGTATCGCTATTAGGTTCGCAGGCGCCAGATTCTCGATAGGGTTTAGACGGTGATAGTTTTGCAGTGCGAAAAATCGAGATGAGTGTACTGTCTTCTATATAAATTTACAAATTTTAATTTGATATAAATTGTGAAAAATCTGTTTATTTAAGAATGAATGATTTTGCGATGGATTCTGATTGAGTTGGTTTTAAAGGGGAAAAAAATGATATTTCCTTTATCAAATTAGTTTTAAAGGTAGAAGATGATTTAGGATCAAATTGGTTTTAAAGGTGGAAAACGATTGCTGAATCAAGTTGGTTTTAAAGGTGGAGGACGATTTTTAGTCTGACTATGCTATAGTTTTGATCCCGTCGGGAGGGTATATCATATGGGATGGTTTTGACCTGTTAGGAGGGCACGTCCTACAGATGGTTGATTATATTATGATATATTCGGAAGATTAGTCTAGCGGGTGGTTGTGGATATTATAACCTGTCAGGAGGATTAGTCCGGTAGGTGGTTGTTGACATTATAACCTGTCGGGAGTGCCAGTCCTATAGGTGGTTGATTATAATATGACCTGTCCGAAGGGTTGTTTATATTATGACATGTCCGGAGGGTTAGTCTGGCAGGTGGTTGTTGATATTATGACCTGTCCGGAGGGTTAGTCTGGCAGGTGGTTGTTTATATTATGACATATCCGGAAGATTAGTCCGGCAGGTGGTTGTTGATATTATGACCTGTCAGGAGGATTAGTCCTGCAGATGGTTGATTGACCCGTCAGGAGTGCAAAACCTGCGAGTGGTACGGTACCGTTGTAATTCCCGATCGTGAGGTAAAAACGATCTTATGCCTAGTGGAAGAGGAGGTGTAGTGTATTTCATTATACATTAAAATATTTGGTCTGGTTGATTTAAAACATTTTGATTGATAGGTTTAAAATATTTGGATTGGTGGATTTAAAAATATTTCAATTGGTGGATTTAAAATGTTTGGGTATGGTTTATTTAAAATGCTTGAAGGGGTTGACCTAAAATATTTGAGTTGGGGGTTAATTATATTTCCTCATTTCATTAGTGGTAGTGGAATTGGATTTTCAACATAGTATGCGGTTATATCATTACATTTTCAAATATGGTGTTTAACACTTCAATTTGTTTTAAGTATATTAGCTCATTACATTGGTGACAATAGGACTAGATTTTCAACTTGGTATGTAATTATAAATTATTATATTTTGAAAGTTGGTATTTAACAATTGTAATTGATCCATTAAATATTTTTATTATGAAGACAGTACACCGATAAAAGATTTTTGGTTTTAGGTACCACGACTAGGAATTGATCCACTACTGACACTAGGTAGAGTCTGGTGGTAGTGTCATTTTGGAGGTGAGCCGGTCGAACGTGAACTGTGGAAAGTTCAAGTATTTTTGGAAAAAATAATATTTACAGTAGCACGTGTATTTATGTTTATCTGTTTGTATTAGTTGATTTGGACGGGTAATGTCATGTCGACGACACGCTCGGCCTCGAGTGATGGGTGCCCTGGGTGGGACGTGACAAGAGGAGTGGATATTTATAGGCAAAATATCTCAAAAATATATAATAAATATCCTAGGTTGTGCAGAGGTCACCGCCTAGGCGGTGAGTAGGTCGGTTGGTTGATCGCCGCGGCGGTGAAGACAACGGTGGATTTGGTTTGACATTCTGCAGTTTCACCGCCTAGGCGGTGAGCATTCAGCAAAAGTTGGTCATTCTCTGCATTTTCACCGCCGCGGCAGTGGGCTTCTTTCAGAATATTATCGCCTTCCTAGTTTTTCCACCGTTCTTCGACCGTTTTCGGTTCGATCTCATCGTTTTCGCTTCAGTTTCCTATCTTTTTGAATACACCTGATTTATACAAAACGTATAAAAACTAATTAAAACATAATAAAATAAATATAAAAACTACTCTAAAACTAACAAAAACTGTTTGAAAATATGTAGGTAGATTACACCTATCAAATACCCCCAAACTTGGAATTTTGCTAGTTTTCGAGCAAAACACACACACGAAAATGAAAAACACAACTAAATGAAATAACAAACAACCTAAAACAATCTAAATATAATGACATGCGAGTTTTAAATTCTTCTAACGGAAAAGTCATTTTTTCTCTCAACAACCGCCAGTCATATCGAGTTCAGGCGGTAAAACACATCATGTGGTTCTAGAATTTTGACATACAATAATGGTGAACGTCATTCTAGATCCTATAAATGTGTTAGTGCGAGACTCAATAATATAACTATACAACGACCGGATTGGATTATCCCCCCAACGAAACTTATGACTTAGACCGTGAAGGACTAAGATTTACATAAGCCTGATTGGGGTCTACTCTCCACTAATGTAGGTTAAGTAGTTCATAAAGATCAGAAGGACTTGGTTCGGTTTTGGAATATTTGGCCAAAGGTATTTCGGAATTGAAAACGGGTTAACGTTGTTAACTTAATGTTACCCAAGGCTTAACACTTGGCATATTCACTATAGAACCCCCATAGAAATATTGGAAATAATCTCGAACAAACGTTTAAGACCGATGTACTCACTTGTCAAAAGAAACGTAAAATTATTTTTTATTTTTTATTTTTATTTTTTAATTAACCACACCCCCAAACTTATTCGATTAGTATGATTTTACGGGTGTGGTTAAAACGAAAGAAAAACGACAAGTGAGTACTCAAATACTGAACTCTTCCGAAGTTCGCCCTAAACCCAACCGCTCACAGCAAGTAGCATTTGCAATTGCTAGCTTGATTCACTCAATTGTGCCTTTAAATTCAGCGATTAAGGTTTGGAAAAAGATCAATTAGCCAGGGTATGTGTTTATGTGTTCAGAATTGAAATTGGCATTTAGGTTTCGATAGGGTAACAAGGGATAATCAAGTTACAAGGTAGGCTTCAAAGGCTCAAGCAATAAAAAGAATGCCTAAATCACGTCTCTTGAACTACCTCGCCTAGGATTTCGCCTCAAGCTTCCCCTCAATTAGGTTCTAAAATCCTTAATTTTCATGAGTTTGGCTAATCGATAATCGTCCTCAAATAAATTGAATAACTATACATTGAGTCTATGTGCTCGTGCAAATTAGGATCTACAATAATTTTCACCAAAACGCATTGTCAAGCACACAGAACACACATGCATGGGTATTACCCTTGACTTCGAAAACAACCAAGGGTAATCTCATCATCGGGTAACAACTCAGATGAACGCAAAACTCAACATACAAACAACAATACAAAAACATAAACACATTCTAACCTAAACACACATGCACACGGAAAAACAATAACACATTTAACATAATATACTACACATCACTTCTAAACTTAAAGCAGACAGTGTTCTCAGCGGCCCAATCATCATTCTCAATATATGAAATTAAAGCATGCTGACGAATAGGGTTTAAAACACGTACCTGGCAGGCGAGAGAATCTCGCCTCTGAATAAATTCGGCTGTGACGGATTTAATTTATTTGACCTTGGGTTGCCTCCCAAGAAGCGTGGTTTAATGTCCTCGGCCTGACATTTTCAGAACGCCCTCAATCTTGGCGAGATTTTACTTTGTTCAGCTTGATCTTTCAACGAAATGCCTCACCAGTTTATGTGTGTGGCCCCGCACGATAAACGACTTGGAATCCTGTCGAAAGGGATGCATCAATACTTGTCGATCTAACATCAGCAAGTACCTTGCATAAGAAACAAAAACAAAACTACAAACGAAAATTATATACAAAAGAAATACCTAAAGTAAAATCGGGTTATTTACTCACAATATCAATAATAAACGACAAATACAATTCCTGGCAATGTCATCAAAAACTTGGTGACGACTGCCGAAAATTAAATTTTCTCAACCAATCCCCGACAATGGCGCCAAAAACTTATACGGCGTAGCGTTCGTTATGCGTTCACGTATTGACTACTCACAAGTGTACGAGGTCAAAGTTTTAGTATAATGTAATCTTAAAATATCGAGTATCGTATTCACAGGGATTGGTGTCGTTATTATCAAGTACTATAAGTGTCATGACCTAACTTTATCTAGGCGACAAAAAATATAAATAATTAATTAAACTAAACTAATATAACCTAAATTATCTATACTAATATATTAATATGTTTTAGGGGAAAGAATTATCTAGGGATTAACGTGGTTTACAAATACGCGTTCGATCTCGATTGACTTACGTTTACGGTGTTCGACCTATTTGACAATCTCGGTATCTAAAACTCATCCGCCACCTCTCTCAAGTGTAAGATGGGGGATATAATGCAACTTCATGTCAACGTATAAGTCCCCCTCAATTTGTTAATGACCCTAGGTAGCGTGAGTCTCGCCCCAATGTCATTGATTGCACACAATCCAACTCTCGACCAAATTGTTAGATCGTGCGTTGTGTTTACCCTATCGACAACCTCAATTCTAAAACTCCACCGCCAACTCTCCTGAGTGTAAGACGGGAGAATACATGACTTCGAGTCAATGAAGAAGTCCCCCTCAACGTCTTAACGACCCTAGGTCATGTGAGTCTTGCCCCAATGTTATCGATTGTCCACAATTCAACTCCCGACCGGGTTATTGGATCGTGGCATTTGTTTACCCTAATTCGAATCCACGGTTTCTCAAACCCTATATTCTCCATGTATCTATCTAAGCATAATAAACAAACAATACGATAAATACAATCAAACTACGAAGAAAAAACATAAACGCAACACCGAAATCATCCGAATCACATATTTATAAATATATTCGTTAATCCCTATACAATCCATGTTTAACTACGGCCATAACCACATTTACAAATAAAGAACGAGCTAAACATGCTCACGATATCCTAAGTTAAAGAAATAAGATAAGAAATCGAAGAACTTAGCCTTGTCCAAAGATTTGTCGCTAAGAACCATTCAACGATTGCTCCGCCGTCTTCTTCCACTTTGGGATGTGAGCTCTCCTTCTAAAACTCCTCTACATATCCTATACTAATCCCTAAAGGGGCTCCATGGTTTGACATTCTGCAGTTTCACCGCCTAGGCGGAATACGTTTAGCATTCTCTGCATTATCACCGCCGCGGCGGTGGGCTTCTTTCAGAATATTGCCGCTTTGCTTATTTTTCTACCATTCTTAGACCGTTTTTGGTTTGATCTCATCGTTTTCGCTCCAATTTTCTATCTTTTCACCCCACACACTTGATTTATACAAAAAGTATAAAAGCTAATTAAAATATAATAAAATAAATATAAAAACTACTCTAAAACTAACAAAACCGGTTTGAAAATATGTAGGTAGATCACACATATCATGGTGGTAGAAGAAGAATGAAGGGTAAGGGGCTGACATTGGTTGTTAGTGGTGGTGGGTTATTGATTACCACCGCCACGAGCCATGATGTTAGTGGCGGTGGGTTGAAATTAGTAGCAGTTTTGTTGTTCTTTAGCAGTGGATCTGCTAGATTTCAACAATTTCATCTGATATCATATTAGAAGATAAAAATTGGAGAAAAGTTGAATGGAAATTGAATTCTCATTGATTTTCAATTACAAAGAACCATCTATTTATAGGCATATGAAAAACTAAATTAACAAACTTCAACAAGTTGTAACAAGCTAACAAACTCTTCATCTAGAAAGAATAGAAGTTTCTATGGAAGATGCTCTCTCAAATTCTAATACATCAAATTCTTCCTTTTGTGCTTGATTTTTTCTCCAACATGGGCTAATCCATAGTGTACCGTATAAATACGAGTTGTTTACATTTCTAATATAAATTTAAAACAAAATTACTGAAATAGAACACTTTTCATCTTATTTAAGCAAGTAGTGCTACCCGGGGTTTGGATCCCTAGGTTTGTGGGGCCGGCGAACCCCGGGTATACCAATTTTTTTTTTGGTATACGTGCTTTATACCTGGGGTACCGAACCCCGGGTATAACCCCAATTTAAAAAAAAAAAAAAAACATTTTTACCCAAGAAAGTTTTAAAATTTTCGGCAACTTTAAGCTGATTAACTGTGGTCTATCGATATTTTAAATAAATCTAATTTTTTTGTGCATAAATTAGATTTAAAACACTACATAATGCTTTTTACAACACTAAAAACGGACAAATGGATGAATTTTAAAAAATCGCCAAAGTTAACCAGACGAGTTGTTTCGATAACAGCGGAATTTTTTTCAGCAATTTAGAATTAACAAAAGATTGCATGTTTGTAACAGAAATGAACTAATTTTTTTGTATATAAACTATGTTCATAACACTACATAACAAAACTTAGAACACTAAAAACACACAAGTTGATGAATTTTAAATAATCGCCAAAGTTGATCAGATGAGTTGTTTCGATGACAATGTAGTTTTTTTGAAACTTTGAGTTAACAAAAAATGGTCGTCGATCCGTAACAAAAATGAACCTGATTTTTTTTGCGTACAAACTATGTTTATAATGCTAAATAATAAAATTGAGAATACCAAAAATGGATTAGTGAATAATTTTTAAATAATGGTTATTATCATAATATTTTATTGCTCTTCAATGTTTCAAAAACACTATATTGCTCTTCAATATTTGGATGGACATAACTTTGCGATTGATGATCCGTTGGGGGCAATTTATTTTTTTTTAAAATTGGGTCTGATTTGAGTCATCACCCTGACTTTTGAAGATTTCAATTCTATCAATAGAACAAGACACACATTCACAACGAAGATTACAAATTTATTCACCCAACACTTCGAATTCAAAATTGAAGATGCAAATAGGCTTTATTTGAAAAAATACTGGACCAAACCACCTGTGGCATTTTCCACGCCTAGATCTCGAAAAAATACCTGAAATCAAAAAAAAAATCACCCCAAACGGACCATTGAGCGCAAAGTTATGTCCATCCAAACTTTTTCTATTATTTTACATAAGTTTTTTCTTCTCTCAACACCATATATTCCATTATCCGTTTTTGGTATTCTCGATTTTATTATTTAGCGTTATGAACATAATTTGTATACAAAAGAATCAGGTTCATTTCTGTTACGGATAGACGACCATTTTTTGTTAACTCAAAGTTTTCAAAAAAATTCCATCGTCATCGAAACAACTCGTCTGATCAACTTTGATGATTATTTAAAATTCATCCACTTGTCCGTTTTTAGTATTCTAAATATTGTTATGTAGTGTTATGAACATGGTTTATATATAAAAAATTTGATTCATTTCTGTTACGGACATGCAATCTTTTGTTAATTCTAAATTGTCGAAAAAAATTTCGCCATTATCGAAACAACTCATCTGGTCAAATTTGATGATTTTTTAAAATTCATCCACTTGTCCGTTTTTAGTGTTGTAAAAAGCATTATGTAGTGTTTTGAACCTAATTTATGCACAAAAAAATTAGATTTATTTAAAATATTGATAGACCACCGTTAATCAGCTTAAAGTTTCCGAAAATTTTAAAAATTTCTTGGGCAAAAACAATTTTTTTTTTTTTTTTTAAAATTGGGGTTATACCCGGGGTTTGGTACCCCGGGTTCTACATAGAACCCGGGGTACCAAACCCCGGGTATAAAGCACGTATTTATTTATTTATTTATTTTTTATACCCGGGGTTCCAAACCCCGGGTATACCGCCGGCCCCACAAACCTGGGGATCCGAATCCCGGGTAGCACTACTTACGTAAATAAAATGAAAAGTGTTCTATTTCTGTAATTTTATTTTAAATTTATATTAGAAATGTAAACAACTCGTATAAATTACATCATGCGTTACGACTCTTTTTTTATTTAGCCTTGATGGCTACTTCTAGGTTCTTTCTACTGGTACCTCATCTACATTTTCTTATCTTGAAGATAATTATTTAAAATCCCAGTCTCTACGATGTTTTGAATCTCTATCTTTAGATATCTACAAATATTAGTGTTATAACTACGGTCACGATGAAAACTACAGTACTTACCCTTATCTGTATTCTCCGTGTGTGTCAATTTTTGGTGCACACGTTAATCTTTTGGATGAATTGATTTGAAATAAAATGTATAAAATTGGATTTCTCAAACCTGGGAGAGATGGTTCATAATTTCCTTCATATATTTTATCCCCTGACCTGTCATTACTTTTGTAATAACCATATCTGACATCTTTCTGCTACGTGGGTTGATCTTCCTTCTTGTCTTTAAGTTGATTATCTTTATTTGATGATGTTTCTTTCCTTTCCATTCACACATATTGAAATTTGTATGTGGCTTTGCTCACTCCATCAGTTCAGTCACGCTTACTGGCAAATGCTTGTATGGATTAAAACAAGGTCTGACATAGTAGTATAAGAAGTTTGATAGTTTCATGAAGAACAATGGTTTTCGCAAGTGCAATTCTGATCATTCTTGTTATTTCAAGGAAATATAGACTTTTTATTCAAATCTTCTTTTATATGTGGATGACACGATAGTTGCAAGATCTAGCATGAAGGAGATCTCTAGTCTTAAACAAATATTTTTCGAGGAATTTGCAATGAAGGATCTTGGCGCGACAAAACAAATTCTTGGGATGCGAATTCAAAGGGACAGGAAGAAGATATTGAAATTACCACAAGCGGAGTACGTGGGCAAGGTACTCAGAAGGTTCAACATGGAAGATGACAAATCGACCGGTACACCTCTAGCTGGACACTTCAAACTCTCCAAGGAACAATCACCAATAACAACGGAGGAATGTGAAGAGATGGCTAAAGTGCCACATGTTTCAGCCATTGGAAGCCTTATATACGCCATGATTTGCACGTGTCTAGACATTGCTCATGGAGTGGGAGTTGTGAGTAGATTTATGAGCAATCATAGAAAAGAGCATTGGAAGGCGGTCAAGTGTATCTTTCGGTATCTTGTCGGTACCAAAGATTGGGCATTGCGTTATGGGGGTGACACTGTTAGCTTGCGAGGATATTTTGATTTGGATCTTGTGGGCGACATTGATAGTAAGAGGAGTACCACAAGGTACATATTTACCCTTAGTAGTGTTGCAATAAGTTGGATATCTAGATTGCAAAAGGTGGTGGCCATTTCAACAACTGAAGTGGAATATGTTGTAGCTATAGAAGCGTGCAACGAGATGACATGACTCAATCACTTGATGGAATAGTTGGGACAACTTCAGAAGGATCTTAAGTTATATAGCGACAGTCAAAGTGCTATACACTTGGCAAAGAACTCTGCTTTTCGTTCAAGGACAAAGCACATCAACATCAAGTTCCACTTCATTCGGTCTTTGTTGGAGGAAGGCTCGATTGCACTTGAGAAGATCCATACTCAAGAAAATCCTGCAGACATGTTGATGAAGATAGTGACAATTGACAAGCTGAGGTTATGTATAACCTTAGTTGGCCTCCAACGATAACTTCAAGGCACAAATCACGAGAGGAATTACTATGATAGAAAGAAGTTTCTCCGACAAGTGGCAGTTGGAGATAATACATTTGCAGACAATCATGCTTTAGGCTCCAAAGTGGGAGATTATTAAGAGTTGGAGACTTAAACAATGGTATTACCATGAACCATTATCATTAATGAGTAGTTACCTATATCATTAATGAAAGTGATTAACTAGTATCATTAATGAAAGAGGTTGACTACTATCATTAAAGAGAATAGTTGACAAGCATCATTAATGTAGTGGAAGAATTGTCTTCCTCATTAATGTGGTTGTTAGCTAACCCCATTAATGAAGTGGTTGGTTGTTGAACTCTTCCCCTATAAATAAAGGGTTGATTGGTAGTGATGAGATATTCAAGTGTGTCAAGTGAACTGAGAAACAATAATTTCATTTGTGTATTATTCCTTTTAAATCTCTCATTCTCTCAATATAATAATTTCTTGTTGTGGCGTAGATTAAACTTACGTCGAATCATGTTAAATTCTTTTGTTGTTTCTTTCTTTACTCGTGAATCTTTGGTGTTATTTATTTTTTAAATTATTGTTGTGTTGTTAAATAGTCTGTTGGATCGCCAACAACTTTAAGCAAGACAATGGATGAGATAAGTGGTAAAAAAACCATAGATCATATTACCAATTTGCCTCTCAAACTGATTATAGGACTGATTTCACACTTCACATTTATATCAAAGAGCTGTATATTTTCAAAATACCGCTTAAAATGGCTTATCCTTGTAAGATACTCCTTAATCATTGGCAGGATGATACCCTAATCTCAAACATTTAAGTTCAACAGATGTCAAAAACAACTAAGTGCCTAACAAGCAATTATTTTATCGAACTATGGCTGATGATGATAGTCAGAATTTGGTTGCTTATCTAATGAAACTACACATGGAGATATCATCAATTGAATGACCGTCCCCAAATAAATAATTCAAAACAAATCTTCCAGCTGCGTGACTTATAAGATTCAGGAACATTTTTAATTGCCACAGATAGAGAAATAATCATATATATTAATTAATTGTCATGGAATGATTTCTTAATTAAGAGACCCTAAGAAAATGATGGGCTAATAGATAATTATAGTTGATTAGTTCATTGTCTGAATTGTCATTATATTCCCCCCAGACATTAATTTAATTATATTAATTTAATCTCCCTTAAGTTTTAGCATACTATCACATACCACCTCTACTTTTTGAAAAATTACTGTTGAGATTTGAGTTTTGGTATCAAATGGTCACCCTGACTAACCAGCCGTTAATCAACCGTTTGTTTTCAAAATATCTTCTATGAAAAATTTCTATTTTACCACTAAATGTTTATTTATCACATACTATGCTATGCTTATTGCCTTGAACAGAAAAAAGTTCCCCATGTTCATTTTCTTCTTCAATTGTTTTTTCTTTTTTGTAAAATTCATTTACGCACCGTTTGGTAATATAATTCAACACTTTAAACTAAATGTGTTAAGTACTTCTCAAATTAAGTGTATTTGATAACAAAATAAAATAATCACTTAAAAATTGATTAAAATTTTAACTCACTTATTTGATTAGCACTTTCCACTTAAAAACAATCATAACATATCTATCTGCTACAACCATCATTCATTTTCAATACTATAAAAAAAAAAATTAAAAAAAAAAGTGTCAAACAATTATATATAGAAAAAGTGCTAAATTGATAAAAATAAATAAAAAATAAATAGAGAGATGAAGTTGTGGATAAAAGATATTTTAGAAAAAGAAAATAGTAAAAATTATTTTAGGAACAACCGTTTATATAAAAATGATTTTTTTGAAGCCAAAATTATTAAAAAGTGTTAGATAAAAAGTAATTTTTTGAATATTTTATGACCCCAATTATTTGTGGGATCTAATATTCATTTGGGATATACGAATATACCAATGTATTCTCTTTGGTTTGGACATAAATATAGTATATTCATTTGAGTAAAAATTATTTAAGAAGTAAATTGAAATTGTTCATTCACTACAAGAAAAAGTAAAGTAGTATTAGCAACGAAATTATTGATCAAAGTCATAGTTGTCAAAGTGCGCCTGGGTGCGCGCCCAGGCGCTAGGCGCAGCGAGTCGAGGGTTCTGTGCCTAGACGAACCCTAGGCAATGAACATCACAGTCGCGCCCTGTGACTGAGTCGCGCCTCTGGTCTTTTAATGTTTTTTCTGTGTTAACCCTAACCCATGATGTTCGATAAAATACCTAATAAAATACCTAGATCCCTTACCCAGCCTCCCAAAAAGAGCTCATTCGTCCTCTTCTTCGATTTCAGCCTCGATTTGATGTTCGATGTTCGATTTTAGCCTCGATTTGATCTTCGATGTTCGATTTCAGCTTTGAATTAATCATCGTTGTTCAATTTCAGCTTCGCATACACTTCGATTTCTCTTCTGCTTCGATTTCTCTTTCAAATTCGTCTTCTCCATCGATTTTACCTTCGAATTCAGCTTCAAATTCACCTTCTCCATTTCGTTGTTGCTCAACGTCGTTGTTCTGCTCCGACTAGGCTGCTTCTCGTTACTGCTCAACGTCCAGGTATATACTGTTATTTAATAGTTCTTTAATTATTATTATTATTATTATTATTATTATTATTATTATTATTATTTGGGTGTGTGTGTGTTAAGTATTTGTTAACATAATTTAGTTAACAAAATTTAATTAAGTAATTTTTGTACTGTTCTTTTTGTTCATTGTTTGTTTGTTTGAGTGATTTAGTTTAGTTAACAAAATTTAGTTAAGTAATTTTTTTTGAGTACATATTTATTTATCTGTATTTGTTAACACAGTCTAGTTGGGTACATATTTATTTAAGTATTTATATTTGCTCTTTGTTCGTGGATGTTTAAAGAATTCTATTTGGAATTTTTGAATGAAATATTTAGAATCTTGATGAATTGAATTTATTTGAATTTTTTTTAAAATAATCTATTTAGTTTTATGTGCTTCTATTCCCGAGAAAATTGGATAAAAATATGGGAATATTTCTGCTGAAATTATTGATCAAAGTTCATTTCCATATTTTCTACTAAAATTATTTTTTTGTATTTTTTAAATACTTGCTCGTTCTAAAAAAAAATAAAAATTCAGCACTAGCCTTTTTTCTATGATCTGTTTTTTTAAATCATCTGTTCAGTTTCCTATGGTTTAGTTCCCGGGAAAATTGGATAAAAATATGGGAATATTTCTGCTAAAATTATTTATCAAAGTTCATTCCCATATTTTCTACCTGAAATTATTAATGTTATGCTTTTTTTAAGGATCTGTTCATTTTTTTAATTTCAGTTCTAGCCTTTTTTATGTTTTTTTTTCTTAAAATACCTCTCCATTTGGGGGAAGAAAAAAAAAAAAAAAAAACTCTACCATTTTTTCTATGTTTTTTGTGCTTTTGTTCAGTTTTTTTTTCTTTTTTATTTAAAAAAAAAAAAAGGAAAGCAGCTAGAGCTAATATGAGACTTTTTCACGTTCATTAATTTGCTTGAGTTAAATTAACGCTCGAAACTTTTTGGTGATTTTTGTTAATGTTTTCTCATTGGTTCTTAAACAAATTAGTTGCTCACAAGCAATTCAAATTTAGAGAAATATCACCATATCTCTGTTTTAAGGATTTAAGTCATTCACTATGACTCAATTAATAAAATTACATTGTGCCTCATGTACTTTAAGTAAGATGTGAGTTATTGATTTATCCGATGTGTTTGCAATGCAGATTGGTAGTTCGTTGATATCAAATTACGGAGACTATTTTTGTGCAAGAGAAATATTTGATACAATTTTTTTTATTTTTTTTTTTTTGGGGGGGGGCAAGAATGAGATTATTTAGTTATATTTATTTATCCACATTTTCTTTTATGCACTGTTTGAGAATTTGATAAAAAAAAATGTTTATGTAGTTTGGTATTATTTACGTTATATGAGTTTTAATTGAGACATGTTTATTCGTTATGAGAGTTTTATTTACATGTATTTGGAATGTATGTTGTTTTGGATTTTTGTTTCTCTTTGATTTTGGATGTAATAAACTGGTATTGTTTTACATATTTGTCCCAAATTCTAATGTTAATGAATTTATGCTTTTATTAGCGAGTATATTATTCAAATAAAATTTATTCCAAATTGTTACTTTTAGCGAGAAATTTAGTTGGTCGCTTAATATGTATTATTAGCGCGAAAATTATTTAAATAAAATTTGTTGCAAAATCTTGCATTTAGTGAGAAATTTAGTTGGTCACTAAATATAAATTATTAGCGAGAAAATCATTCAAATAAAATTCGTTACAAAATCTTACTTTTAGCGAGAAATTTAGTTGGTCGCTAAATATGAATTATTAGTGAGAAAATTATTTAATAATTTTGTTACAAATTTTTACTTTTAGCAGATTTTAGTTGGTCGCTAACTATTAGTGACAAAATTATTCAAATAATTTTTGTTGCAAAAAGTGATTTTCAGTGACAAAGTATTTCTTATAGTGAGGAAATTAGTGACGAAATAAATCCTCTCTAAATACATACTTTTTTTGCAATGAATTCAAAAATTTGTCACTAAAGGCTTTTGTCGATAAGGTTTTTGCATCGAACGTGGCAACGAAGCCATTTCCTCGCTAAAAAGATTTAGTGACAAATCCATTAGTTTTAGCCACAAAATATTTTCTTGCAATTTTTTTTTTTTTTTTTTTTCTTTTTCTGGTAGTGATTAAAATACCCACTTAAAGATGTTGATTGATGTATTGTATAGATTATCCCGCATCGATAACAAACAAATGTGACAAGTCATTTATTAATACTCAGGTTACTTCTTGAAGGTAAGCCCTTTAGGGCGTTGGATTGATATCCACAGGAAGTAGGCTAAACGCTATAAAATAAATAAATCCACATGCGCATGCCTCCCCCGCTTGATCGACCACCCGACCAAGCTTGGGTCTTGGTCTAGGCTGAGACCCTAGGCCTTGGGCCTCTTGGCAAATGCTTGGTGGTAGCGCGTAAATATGTCGCTACTTTCGCTCGCAAGTATACAAGATCAAGTTTTAGTAAAGATGGGGAGAGTAGGAGTATTGTGCCTACAAGGATTGGTTGTGATTATTATTGAGTACCGTATTTATCATGACCTAACTTTATCTAGGCTAAAAAAAAAATGTGTAAAATTTATATTAAACTAAACTAATTAACTAAATTATCTATACTAATATAATGAGATATTTTCGGGGAAAGAATTGTCTAGGGATTAACGTTGTTTATAAATACGTGTTCGATCTCGTTTGACTTACGTTAATGGTGTTCGCATATTCGACAATCTCGGTTCGTAAACTCACTCGCCACCTTTCCCGAGTATAAGACGAGTGAATACATGACTTCGTGTCAACGAAGAAGTCCCCATCAATGTCTTAACGATACTAGGTCAAGTGAGTCTCGCCCCAACGTCATTGATTACACACTTTCTAATGCCCTCCCGGGTCGTTAGATTGTTGTGTTGTGTTTAACCTAATTCGAATCCGGGGTTACCTCTCCTGAGTGTCAAACCTCATATTCTTTATATATTATTCTAAGCATATAATTCATACAAGAAAAATAAAAACAATCGAAATTATAAAGAACACACATTAACGAAACACCAAAATCAAAATAACCACATATTTATAAATGTATTGTTAATCCCTAAACAATCCACGTTTAGCTAACGGCCATAATCGTACTTACAATAAAGAACGAGCTAAACATGCTCAACAAATTCCTAAGTTAAAGAAATAAAAGAGAAAACGAAAGAACTTAGCTTAGTCCGAAGATTATGCTATAGAACGATCGCTTCCATCAACTTCTCCTTCTTCGGATTATGAGCTCTCCCTAAAAAACACTCTAATCTCCAGCATAAATATGTTTTAAGTGTTGTAGGGTGTTGGAGATCCAACGGCTAGAAAATGGAGGGAGGATAGGGGATTAAATAGCAAAAATATCCTAAAAATATCTTAACTCTGTACAGAGGTAACCGCTGCAACGAGAGGATTCACCGCCGTGGCGGTGAGTAGGTCGATTTGATCTTCGCCGCAGCGGTGGAGGAGGCGGTGGATTCAGGACCTCTCTGCAGTTTCACCGCCTAGGCGGTGAGCTTCCAGCATATTTAGGCCCTCTCTGCATTTTCACTGCCGCGGCGGTGGTCTGGACGCCGCAGCAGTGGGCTGCCTTTTAGAATATTACCCTCGTGCTTGTTTTCCACCATTCTTCCACCATTCTTGATCCAATATCATCGTTTAGCATCCATTTTCATACTGTTTCACCCTACACACCTGATTTAATATAAAAAGAATAAAAACACATTAAAATGTATTAAAACGTAATAAACGTACTAAAAAACTAATAATTTTGGTTTGAAAATATATAGGTAATTTACTCCTATCACTTGGCATGAACTTGGTATGTTTTATACAGAATTAAAAAAAAAAAAAAAAATCCAACCCAAACACAACCTAAAAGCTTAACTACAAGTTTTATAACTTGAGAGAAAATTATAAACCTGAAATTTGTTTATTCATGTGTGTAACTACTGAAAGTTACAAACTTGAAAACTTTTTAGGAGTGTAACTGTTGAGAATTACTGTTGTCCATTGAATATCGTCTTAAATGAGAATTATTTAGGTTATTGGTTTTACTCCCTATAAAAGGGAATGCATTCTCAGTATAATAGGCATCCCATAAACTTACATAACATAGCATTTCCAGAAGAGAGTTTTTCTTGTTTTCGTTGTTGTTGAGAATTCTTTAAAGAGTTCAGCATATTTCAAATTCGTTCAGCTTTTGATTTCTAATGCAGGTACCAGCAATAGCTTTATCATTGTATCATGGGAAGAAGGCGCTCATTTAACTGTAAGCACCTAGTAGGGGCAAAATATGCTTTAAGGATAAATTTTCAAACAATTGTCTCTATTTTCATCCTGGTATTTTGTTTTTGTTAGTTCTATAAATCAATAAGTATTCTTATTTCTGTTTAGTTTTATAATTCAATAATTGTTTTGTTTCTATTTTCATTTAGTATTTTAAGATCAATCTCTTCCATCTTTTTGTATTATCATCTATTATCCGGAATGTTTTTGTAATCTAAGAATTTAGAAATGTTTATTATTCTTTTCCATATTTTAATTATTAATTCGTAGCGGGAACATTTCTAGCTAAGAAATTCGTAGTCGAAAGATTTTTAGACTACAAAATGGTAGACACACGAATAGTCATAAGCCAGGCTGAAGAGCTCTAAGTCCTATTGCATGACATTCATGTAGAAGGAATGACTCTTAGTGTGACACCCTACCCCGGGCGCCCGTTACCCGAGGCCGGTCGTGATGTCGATTAGACGTTACCAGACTAATCCACAAATATCCTAACATACATATATATATATACACACTCGCGCTACTGTAAAATTTTTTCTTAAAAATTTATATATACCTGTTCCCAGAATTTGGGAGCATACATGTCCCGAAAATCTACAACCAAAAACACCAAAATACCTGAACCTTCCACCATTAATGTCTGACCGACTTACCTACAATACGACACTACCTCTGGTCTCCCCCTAGTGCCAGTAGTGGACCAACTCCTAGTCACGGTACCTGAAACTAATTTTTTTTATCGGTGTACTGTCTTCATAATAAAAAAAAAAATATATTTGATGGATCAAGTATAAATAATAAACACCACATTCCGAAAATATAATATTATACAATCACATACCCGGTTTCGCTGCCACCAATAAAATGAAACAATATAAAAATAATACCGTATATCACACACCCTATTATGAACTAGTTTCCCACTGTCATCAATGTAAAGAAACAGTGTATTTAAAATACCCAATTCCAATATAATATAATCACACACCATACAGAAATTCAGTTTCCCTGTCCCCAATGAAATAAACCAATATATATATAATAAATCAGCTCATTTACATCCAGGGCCATTGGATGTCTCTGGATATTCGTAACCGTTGGATGTCTCTTGATATATACAACATCTATATACAATATATCTATAATATACAACATCTAACACTTACCATCAACCTTACTTTTTAACACTTACCATCATCAACAGTCATCAACAATATCCTGCATTTACTTCATGGACTCCAAGACTCACTCTCTTCCCCAGCCCTCTTCCTCCGAGACTCACTCTCTTCCCCAGCCCTCTTCCTTTCTCTCTCTCTCTCTACCACCTTCGACGTCTCCACCGCCACTACCATTGCCATCGCCACCGCCACCACCATCGCCATCACCGTCTCTGTCTCCGTCTCTCTCGACTCCACCCAATCCATTGCCATCCACCCTCACACGTCACCGCGAGTCTATCCATCGCCGTCGTTCTCGCTGTCGTGTAGGTACGTCTCTCTCATCCCTTTTTGACTGCTTGCCCATTCGTTATCGCTTTCTCTGCCTGGCGTCGACCCGTCTCAGAGCCATCACCTCCACCATCATCAGTCTCAACCACTAGCGCTCTCTCTCTCTCTGTTGTGTATGGCTATATATCTGTAATCCGTTGATGTTAGGGTTAGATTCATCTCTCAATTTCATGAAATAATGTTTAATTTTTTGTTTTTTGGAAAATTTTGATGCAGATCTGGTGGCGAAATCCGGCAACTCCCAACACAAAAGGATCGTTGCCGGCGACACCTAGGGTTAGTAAACTAAGCAGAGGAGTGGCAAAATCTGATGTCGATTCGCCAGAGACTCTTCCGAACCCTCGCGTATCCGTCGACCGGTCCCCCAGATCGGTGACTTAGAAGCCGGCGGTGATAGATCGGAGGTCGCCTAAGCTCAGTATTCCACCGCCTGATGTCGGACCTGAAGCAACCACCGTCGCCGTTCATCGCCATCACGACGCCCAGGTACTCTTTGCTCCCTCGCTCTCTCAGTCGATGCACGACCCCCTCTCTCAATCGCATCTGTCTATCTCTCTCTCTCTCTATCAGAAGCTGAACCAACAACCCTTGAAGGCCCTCTCACCCAAGACTACGAACCCAAACCACTTCTACCACCACCAACACCCATGCTCTCTTCCACCATCACAGCCATGATTTGGCCAGATCCACATTCGATTTTCCATATTTGGGTTTGAATTGCCCAGATCTGGTCGTCCCCCTACACCATCCCATATAGCAACCATCCACCACCATCGATCTAATTGTAGATCTACATGTAGTTCAAGTGAAATCAAATCCCTATTTCTTGAGTTTCTTCCATGTGTATGATAACATTGAATTTTGCTCTCTGTTTTACAGTTTTGAATCATGAGGAGCAACATCAGCAAAATCAACGAGCACCAACATTGTTAGCTCAAGATTCTACTGGATTTCACATCTGAAAGTTATTTTTCAATTATTGGGTTTTGTCCAATAATTTAAGGTTCGTTTGTCTTGATTTCACATCGATTAAAATTGGTATGGTCTATTACAACACACTACTAAATTATTTTAGGTAGCACTTAGTTAAATATAAGTTATTTTCTTAGATTGAACCAAACACTACCTCTATTATTTGTAAACGAGTTTACGTGAGAGATGGTGAGCTGAGGGAACCATTAATACTGATATTTGCTCTCAACCTCCACTGCAGGTTTTGAATTATCAGCCATATTATGATAAAGCTGATTTATTTAGTTTTGCAATTAAAGCTGTTGCTTTATATGCTTTTCGTTGAATTTTGATTGAGATCGTTTCTCTATTATATCTTATGGTTTTAGATTATATCATTATAAGAGAGGCTGGGGAGGATAAAATCAATTGTTTGTTGAACAATTCAAGCTATTTTTTGTGTGGTCTATTTATGAGGAATTTCCACAAATTAGTTTTATATTAGTCATCAAACTATTTTTTTTTTTTTTTGTGTTTTTGTTTTGTTATAGTGGGTCGCCAACTTCTGTTTTGTTTTTGTTTTATTGTTTCCATCTTATTACAGTCGGTTTTTCAATTTCATTGCTGATATTCGAGAATTATGTGTGTATTTCTTTTGCAGTGATTTGTTTTCTCCTAATGTAAGTTTCCCTTTCCATCTTTTGCTTTAATTTTTATTCATGTTTTTCTTTGATATTCTTCTCCTAATATTTTTAAACAGTTGTTGAGCTACTCAAGAGCACCTTATTCTCAAATTTCTGTTTCTTCAATTGATCTCTTCCCGTGTAATAACAGTTCTTCCCTAATCCGTAAAACAGAAAACTGGCATTTTCAGATGCACTCGCGTTCTATCTCTTCTTTGCTCCTCCTCCATATACTAGCCACCGCCATCCCTTAGCTGCCGCCAAGTCGCGTTGCCATCGTCGACGGGGTCGCATCGCCATCAACTCTCCATCTTCTCTCTTTGGGCTTCTATCCCCCCTCTCTCTGTCTGAGCTTTTCCTATCTACAGGTAATTTTCTTTCTTTTTCTCTCTCTCTCTCTCTCTCAATTTTGGGTTTGATCATCTCTGTTTGTCTATTTTGAAACCCTTAAAATTCAAACCTTTCACTAATTTCTATTTCGTAACCCTTCTTCCTCCCTTATGATGACTCTGCAAAGGTGGTCGACTATGGTGAATCCATTGCAAATAGGAATTTTGTAACCTTCTCCTTCATTTTCTATTCCTCTCCCTTCCTCTGGCTTAGATTAATTGCCGTTTCCATTTTTGATTTGTGATTTTGGAACAGACCATCGAGATCTAATTTGTCTTCTTTTAGCAGTTTTAATTTCAGATCCGTTGATCTGTATGCGCGTGATAGAGAATAGTCATCATTTCTCTCAGTTCTGATATAAGATCTGTCCAATTTTTCTTCTTTCATTTCTAATTTCGGGTTTGTTGATGCATATCCTAGCTTTAGCTTGCTGCCACGCTCTTAGATCTAGATCAATTAGGTACATTTTTCTCTCAGATCCGATTTTCTTCTTTCAATTCTAATTTCATTACATTGATTTCATTTCATATAGATGACTCGTTTGGTTGTTCTTCAATTCAGTAAATTTGACTATTTTTTTAATATTTGACAATTTTGTGAATTTGTTGAATTTAAAGTTTGGCTGTAAATATTTTTTTAATATTTAACAGGTGTAGACGACAGTTTTGCAATGTAGGGCAGTCTCTTATCCACTTTCAACTATACCATGGTGTATATCTGCCTTTAAGAGGACCCCTGGAACTTGATCATCGCCGAAGCGGCCACCAGAGGGTTTCCTCAGATGCGTCAGGGGCTAGGTCTACCATCGAGATTGGTGGCGACGTTTGTATGGATGTTGTTGGCACTGATTGAAGGGCTTGGAATCATGTTAAATAAGTTGATAAGCGCACCTCAGAATTTTCTGGGCAATAGAGGAGCCAATGCAGCATATTACCGGACTTTCTGGGTTTCTGACTCTAGCGCTGGTGGATGTCAGCTTCCTCTTCTTTATCGTCGTAGTTTGGAGGGTTGTTTGGTGTTGGAAAGAAGCAAGACTCTGATGATAGTGTCAGCTGTAAGGTAGAGGTTTTGGAGAGATTTGATGCTCCGAGCCCACTGTCTTTCGAGTACAAATAAATGATGTATGGTGAGTTTGACCTGGTGGTTTTTTGTTTCTGTTTTTGTTGCTAGATGCAGAGAAGAAAAAACAAAAAATGAAATCTTGGAAAAAGAAACACCAACCAAGGATAAAAAACAAATACCTCCAGGTTTGATTCCATTTTCCCTTTGACTAAATTTGGCTTCTTCTACAAAGATTTAGATACACGTTTGTGAACAAAGTATTTGAATTACGAGTGGAAAAATTGTTGTTAGATTGGAGTATATTTGTGTGCGATTGAGAGAGAAAAAGGCACATGAATTTTTTCTATTTTCATGGTATAATTGAGTTGTTTTTAACTGTGATGTTGGTAGTGAGAATTTTGTTTTTGTTTTTGATTTTGATTTAGTGACAAAACCACACAAGCGCCACATGTGTTTTGGGTTAACGGCTCAAGATATTTAATTTTATCTTTTGGTTGAATTGAATACCTTTATTTAGAAACTCATTATCAAGTGGTCCAGTTTCAAGGATAACGAAACAAACTTTTAGTTTATTTTAATTAGAAAATCCCTTTGATGATAAGGTGTAGAAATAACTAAAAAGAACAATTTTAAAGAACTTCGGATTAGGTTAATGTTTATTGTTCGGTAGTTTCATTTCGCAGGGTATTTGTTGAGATCTAGACCTTCATCTCCAAGCTGTCACCGTCATTGTATATCCAATCACCCGTCGCCACCATCAGCGTCGTCGTAGGTCCACCCCCTTCCGTCACCATCGTCGTAGAACCCTAAATAGGTATTAGATTTTCATCTCATAAGTTGATGCAACCTTTCATTATATTGATAGAACAAATTTTATTCATCATTTTAATTGTAATTTATTTATTTTTTAAACCTAACATGTATAATAGCTTTATTTTGTTCTAATTCAAAAATGTTAATATTTAGGTGATTTATCCCTTTTCTCAAGATGACTTCACTGGCTACAAGTGCTATTGCCAACTCTATACCATTACCCAATAGGTATGACTCTTCTCATCATGTGTATTACAAGCTGAAAGAAACTGAACTCACTTCTTGCCATTGATGTACAAATTATTGTACCACACTTTCCAATTGTTACAGCAAAACATCGCAAGTGTTTCGTTTTTGGGTTTTTAGTTACTTGCTAACAAGTTCTGCCTGCAATTTCTGGCCACGATTGTAAATTTTGAATCTCACTATTTTATCCTCAATTATTTATGTATTTGGTAGGGTTTTTTTCTGCTTAACTGTATTTTTCCTATTTTTTATTTATTCTATTTTCATTGTTAATTTCATTGTTAATTTTATATGATGATTATCTTTTGTTAAGATTCAATTTTGATTAGTTGGCTTTATTCATTGATTCTCCTTTTTTTTTTTTTTTTGGCTTTTATTGAAGACTGCATTATATATATATATATATATCATTTAATTGGACTACAATTTGCAAGTGAGATTTGTTTTTGAATTAATTAGGAGTAATTTTCTAATTTCAGAAATTCAATGTCTGTGTCCCTTTTGTTATGATGTCTCCCCCCCTCTCTCGATGAGTGCCCAAATTTGAGAGCTAACATGGAATTAAGAGTTTCATTACGTGGTGGAGCTAGAAGTTGTTGGAAACAAAAAGGTTGTTGAATGTCGCCCTCAAACTTTGATAGTCTCTCCCGACTGCATTCTCTACATAAGTTATTTTACAATTATCTCGAAAGTTTGTTGGAATGATATATTGTTTTGTTAATTTTTCGAATGGTGATGATTAGGCTTCCTTTGTATATAAGGTGCATTATTAATCCTTTTTTTATTTATTTTCATGCATTGAAATGGACTTTTATTGAGAATTTTATGCATGAAGAAAAGTCCTCTATTTACTTATTCAATATGTAGGGAAGTTCAAGTTTGGTTTGAATAATATTTTAACAAATTCTCAATTTTTGGGTTTATTTTTTTATTTAATGTTGTCATGTGATTTTAACTATTTGTAACATTTTTAATCAATTTTTAATTTTTTGTCCATTTGGGAATTAAAATTAATCCTAATCGATCTCATTAAGTTAATGTTTAAGAACATTATATTTATATTCATTTCCTTATAGATGGTTATGGTTAGATTTATGGTAGTACTTTTAAGAATTGTTCTCATGTTTAGAATTAGAGGCAATTATCATTCATTGATTAATATATATATATATATATATGTGTGTGTGTGTGTGTGTGTGTGTGTGTGTGTGTGTATTTTAACATAATCGTATAAATAAGAGAATGTTTTTTTGACTTTGTAATTGCATGCTATTATCTAAAGAGAATAAGATTGATCGGCGAAAAATCGGGCAAGAATATTGGCACAGATGTTCTAGGTACAGAAGAACTGACAGACGCTTTAAGAGAGATCAGATGTGCATGTGTGAAGAATTGTATTTTTTTAAAATATTTGGTACAATATATATAGATGGACTTTATAATGGTACACAATTATATTATTCTTTTCACTTATGGAGAAATATCACACTAAATGATGGATTTTATAATGTCACAAGATTAATGGTTGTCAAGTGCTCTTCACCTGTAATCGAAGGTCGAATATTAATAGGGGATAAATTGAAAAATTTATCATTCATTTGGAGAATATCCTTGGCGTCATTCATAAAAAAATGGATAATGTTAGTTTCGATTGTTAGTTATTATAGATGTGATGAAATGCAAAATGTTGTATATACAAAAAAAAAATGTCAATTTTTTGTTTTTGTTGTTTTACACCCGTGCCTTCAGGCACGGGTTATGCACTAGTATATATATATATTGAAAATATCCAATCCAAACATTTTAAGTCAACCAGTGCAACCAAAATAATATATATACACCAATTCATTGTAAAGTAACATATCCAAATCGAATTCATCCAGACCGTTCAGCGTAAAATACACTACACCCATTTCCTACTAGCTATAGGATCGTTTGTACTTTACGATCGGGAGTTGCAACGGTACCGTACCACCCACGGGGTTTTCATTCCCTGACGAGTCAATCCACATCCCTTACGGGAAGAACATTCACAACCCTTACGAGAAGAATATCCACATCCCTTATGGGAAGAAAATCCACATCCCTTACGAGAAGAAAACTATGGCATAATTTGACTAAACATCACTCTCCACTTTACAAACCAACTCGATCCAAAAATCCTTTTCCCACCTTTAAAACCAACCCATCGATCTAAAAAAATCATTTTTTCACTTTTAAAACCAACTTGATCCATATAAGTTGCAAATTCGTACATTTTTAAATAAACACATTTTCATAATTTATACGAAAATAAAATTTATAATTTATATAGAAGACAATACACTCACCTCGATTTTCGTACAGCAAAAACGTCACTATCCAAAACCTACTGGGACGCTGGCGCTTGTGAACCTAACAACGATAGGCCTAAATTAATATTTCGTCTAAAATAATCCTAATATGCAATGCAGACCCTAAATTCCATATTTCCCATTCCCCAAATTTTTATTATTCAAAATTGTTATTTTTGACCATTTAATATTTACCGTAACGGTTACTAAGATTAATGATTATAAAAAAATATATATATTATTATAATCACGACAATTACTATTATGATTGCGAAAAATATTAATGCTGAACAATTTAATTCAATCGATAATACTATCCGAGATTAAAATGTTACTTGTTCCGAATCATTCGCAGGCCAAGAAATTAGATTTTGGATTTTTTTGTTGGATTTTTTTTTCCTTTCCTTTTTTTTTTCTTCTTCTTTTCCTCTTTTTTTTTTTTTTTTCTTCCCCACTTCTGTTTTGTTGTTGAATCCCCCATCGCCGCGGTGACGGAGCTCACCGCCGCGACGACAGTCGTCTTCCTCGTCTGCTCTATTTTCTATTCAGTTTCCGGACGACCATTCTCTCTCTCTCCTTACCAGTTCCTACAACCGCACTCGCTGTCCTTCCTCAACAATCAGCCCAAGCTTACCACAGCCCCAAACAAGCAACAATTACACGTACACATCGATCACCCATGCACACACACTATCCGACCAAACGACACACACATGCACACAATCATCCGACGATCGATGCACGCAACCGACGATGACACACACACCCACGGTCGACAAAAACAGAGCACACATACGCATATACCCAACTGACAAAAGAATACACACACACAACCACTGTTATAGCGGCCCGACAAACAAAACCCACACCCACGCTCACATACACCCACACTGTCTGCATATTGCCAACAACACACCTCCGAACCGGCGACCACTGCTGACGATGACACACATATACCCACATGAGATCGCCGATGACCATCGAAGGAATAACCGACGAGACATACCCACTGTGACTGGACTGAACACCGAAATCCATCGGTGATAAACTAAACGATGGTACACACACACAAACGCAGTTGACGGCAAGCAGGACACACCCTTCAATCACTTCCACAGTCGGTGATGACACACCCACTGGACCGATCTCTCTCTCTCTTCTTCCTCTCCGTTCCTCTTTGTTTTCTCCTTCCTTCTCTTTGTGGTATGATGTGTGAACGTATATACATATATATACATGAAAGGATTTCCTGCCATCCTGCCACGTTTTCATCTCATTTTTCTTTCTTTTTTTATCTTATCCCAACACCTATATATATATATATATATATATATATATATATATATATATATATATATATATATATTATTTTAGCTTTAATTACATAAATCTCCCCTTAAATTATCTTTAAGTTTTTGATTTAAACCCAAATCATAAATTGATATTCTTAAAAGTATAAATTTACCCCTAAAATTTTAAATAAATATCATTTGACACATTTTACCCCATTATTTTTAAATATTTCTAAATTGCAGCTAAGGATTATGCATATGCAGAATTTAGGGGCTTACAATTAGTGAATCTTTTCAAGTGACAACTATGATTAATAAGTTTCTGTTATCATGGGGTGACTTCAAAAATTATATCAAGCATAAACGAAAGGAGAGGACTCTTGAAAACATAGTACTTAAATTGAGAATCGAAGAAGAACATCAAATCTATCCTAAATGTGAAGGTCATAATTCTATGAAGTTAAAAGCCAATGTCATAGAAACTCACAAGAAGATGAAGCAAATTGAATCAAGGACTATATAGAAGTAGCAGGTAGGTATCCTCTCTGCGCTAGTTTATTTGCCGATATCAATACAAAAGTGCACATTTCTCAGATCACAAACTTGAGATAGATATTCCTTTAGGATGTCGAAGATTTGAAGATCTAGGAACTGAGCCTTATTAGGATGTATCAGTAAAATCTGTGAGCCTCATATAATTATCCTAGGTCTAGTTGTTGCATAGCAAAATCCTTATTGGATACTATGAAATAGTACATGGAAGAGGATTTTTTTGCATGTTATGTATGGTGAATTGTTGATGATCTTAGGAAGTTTTAGAACTAAACAAGTTCAAAATTTTCAATACCAGTGAAGAATTGAATGACGAAAGCATTTCCATAAGTGTCATTTGATGTAGTTGTAATACTATATCCAATTCTATTGGTTTGGGTGATAAATTTGAGATGGATGTAAATTATTTCTCCCAATTGTTATGTTTGTATATATGAGAATTGGAAACTTCGAACTTGAACGAGTCTTAGTCCCTATTTAACTAAAATAGACCAATAAGTTGATCCGGTTTAAATACTCTGAAGAAAATTTGGTTATCCAAGAGTGAATCACCAAAAAATACAAAAGCCTATATGAAAAATATTTTTAAGGGCTTCCCTCCCAAATTAGATAAAATGTTCATAATGAAATTCCTACTTGGCTCATGTCCCTAAATCATGTGGTACCCCTGATAGTTTTACCAACATCAAAGCCACATTTCAAACAATAACTAACCAAAATGTTTCCGAACAACCATACCCCCAATACCTTGAATTACCTACCCTAAACATCTATCTTGCCAAAAGTACCCTAATAGGTCCACCTCATGTAAAAATTTCCAATTATACAATATTAAATGACCTAAGCCATCAGTACTAGCCATTAGTACCCTATCTTTTAAATAAATTTAGGAATAAAACTTTGGTCCCTAATAACTCAAAATGTTCTACTTTCTATCGCATGATACCACCCTATCCATTCGAATTATCCATAAGCCTTCAATACCCTATCTTCTAGAACACTCTGTCGACCAATATGAGATTTTCAATTGAACCTACCCTAGGCTAAAATCATAATCACTCCTAAAATTTTATCGAAAGATACCCCCTTCTTCTACAAATTAAAGCTTGACCCTAAGGATACCACTTGTGAATTTGATAAGCAATGATGTATTTCAATAAAATTGGGAAAAACTCTAAAATATACCTTTCCATCTATTTGGGCTTATATATGATAGATGACTTGATTTATAGACGACCTTAATCTTTCAATAAGTGCTTATTTTTTGCCGAAAGTATAACTCAAAGGTTTAATGGCTTATTTTTTAAATATTCCAAATTGTATGTTTATATCTGTGTTGAGAATGATATTGGGCATGATAAATATGATTTCGATAATAAAAGAGACTTTGATCTAGGAGGGAGTGAAACAAGATTACTCATCTTAGGTATAGGATTCAAAATAAGAATGATGCATGAGAAATTTGAAAGAATTCATCCCTAAACCCTGGACATCTCTTGATATAGATTGCTAAACTCTACCCACCATAGAAAAATCATTTCTTCAAAGTCCTTAATTTATTGATCTTATCAATAAAATGAAATAAAATAAATAAATAAAAAAAGATCATTGATCCTCATTGACTAGAAATCCACACTTGGCAATGGTTAGCCATATTACCAAAAGCAACATTGTATTTCCTATAATACGAATTTTGACTTTATCTTCCTCAAGTCCTTGAAAGACCAAAATTAAAAAAACAAAATGATCAGAGTAGTGACTAAACCCAAGATTCTAAGGCTAGGCAATCTGGAATAAAGCAATGCCACAATCCATAAAAAAAATAAAATAAAAAAAATAAATAAAAAATAAATAAATAAATTATTCAATGTCTAGGAAATTCGTCATAAAGAAAAGACACCTCCCTAAAAGACCTAATTAATAGCTAAGCAATCTGTCATAAAGAAATACCACAACCCCAAAAGACCTATTTAACGGCTTGGCAATCTGTCATAGAGTAAAAGCTACCACCCAAAAAATAATTATTCAATGGCTAGGTAATCCGTCATAAACCAAATACAACACTCGAGAAAAAAAACATTTAATATCAAGAGATTTGTCCATTATCTTTTACATAATAAAGATGGTTATCAAAGAAAAAATGATTAAAAGAAAAAAAAATTAAAAATAATAGTTAGAAAAAATAAAAAGAAAAAAAAAAATAAGAAACGGAAAAGAAAAGAAAAGAAAAGAAAAGGAAAAAAAAATTAAAAAAAAAACTAGAGAATTTTTTTTAGAAGCATCTTTCCTGAGTTATGTAAAAGTTTTATCATAGAAACAATGGTTCTAGTTCTCTTTAATTGAGGAAGTCATCTCTTATGACATGAAATTTTAGGAGAAAATCTCTATTAGTATTGAAATCATGTTGTCAAGTTCAATAACATGAACACATAAATCATATTAGGTAAAGAGTGATATTTGAATAAATAAACTTTAAACTTGTGTACATATTTTGACTAATCTAGTTTGCAAGAATTGATTGAAATACAAATCATAAAGGGGTTTAGAGATTGACTATTTAAATTAATCCCAACTGAGGACAGAGAAGAATATGGAAATCCAAGTCGAGTATATACGATAAAGGTAACAATATTTTTCTCTTTTCAGTCCCCTAATTAGGTCAAAAGAAAATCGCATTAAATTTAAACAGAGGGAGGACCCTCGAAATTGAAAGATGACAACATATACAAAAAAGAAAAAAAAAATGTACATCACCCAAGGCTGACCAATGTTTCCCTTCATAAGCAAAAACAAAAAAGATTGAATGGATCAGTCATCTTATTACCGCTTGATAGGTCAATTCTTCTTTGAATATATTTTAGCCCAATAAAACATCCTCATCTGACTTAATGGGTCTCTCTTCCCAAGAATTATTTTCCAAACAGGTCAACCTCCAGCCATATGTTGCGGCACATTTTATACCGTAATCTCTATCTTCAATTATGAACCCCAAAAGGCTCGACTGCCCATATCCTTCCCACTCTGACTAAACGTCTCAATACCGGAATCTAACCTAAATGGTATCTCCTCTAAAGTGACCTTTGTGAACATTGTTTGCCCCAGCTATAGGCTGCGACACATTTTATACTTTCCTTTCTCATCCTCACCCTAGCCATAGGCAAGGGAATATTATATGCCGATCGTTTATGCTTGAGATACGTACCTAACTCTAAACCTGAATTTCCCAGCCATTGGTTGGAGCAATTTTATTTTGAAAATTATTCATGCTTTCCTCTAACGGATCCTTTGAACGAATGTTTTTCATCATGAATTCATTAAACATTCTTACTTATTCCTTCTAAACGATGCTCTAACGAATGTTGTTCGTCATAAATTCATTAAATATTCTTACTTTACTTCTTTCCTCTAAACCATCCAATAAAAGAACGTTGTTCCTCATAAATTTGTCAATGGTTTCGTTCAATTTTCTTACCACACTTTTTTTCCCAACTAAACGATACTATAAACGAATGTTGTTTGTCATGAATTTTGTTAAAGTTCCTTACCTCACTTGTTTTCACTAAACTATCCTCTAAAAAAACTTTGTTCGTTATGAATTCGTTAAAGATTCTTATTTCACTTTTTCCCCAAGCCAATCCACTAAATGAAATATTATATTTATGCATTATGTTTTGTTTTTGGTATCGTTGTTGTAGGGATTTATTATCTCATTTATTTCGGTGATATTCTTCCTAACTTAGCGTGAACCTGTGGCTATATAATTAGGGGAATAGAACACATTCAGTATATACGAAAATTATCAATTATATATTTCCTCTTTCTCCTATATCCTTTTTAGTATCAAGAGCTTTTTTTTTTTTAAAACCAAACCCTAACCACCACCAGCCACCAACGAAACCCTAGATGTTGTCGCCACCCCACATCGAACCAGATCAAAACCCTAACCACCAGCCACTGCATGATCGCACACCAACAAACCCAAACCAGTTGCGAAACCAGATTGTGAAGCTTCCTACCTTTTGTCTCCATCGTCAGCTCGTGAAACCCTACCCACCGCATACGCCTTCAACTCAAGAAACCCTACTCACTGCCGCGATGTCCAATCATGAAACCCTAATCCACCGAGGCAAAAATCCAACTACGAAACCCTAATCTATTGTCGCCGCCAGATCGCGAACCAGAATCGTGAAACCCTAACCTCCTATTGCCATTAAATTGTGAACCAAATCGCAAAACCCTAACCCTTTGCAGCTCGCGAAACCTAACCCTTTGAATCAGATTGAGAAATCATCTGGCAAATCCTTACCTACCCTCTGGACAGTCGTGAACCTAGTTTCTCTAAACGGCACCCTTTTTGCGAACCTCAACCTTCGTGAAGCAAATCGTATTCAGCCTTATTTTGTGGACCAACTTCAACAATATCACGAAGCAAATCATGTTGCCTCATTTCACAAACCACCTTCAACTCTCTTTGCGAACCTAGCTCGTTGAAGGCTATTGTTCATCACTTGTTTTGTGTTATTGATAATCACTGCTGCAAGTTGTGGATAGTTTGCCATTCGTAAATCTATGTTGATCGTTGTTGTTGTTATCCATCCTTTGGTGTTTCAGATGTCTTAAATACATAACCATTTCTTTTTTTTATTTTATGGTTGGATAACTGTGTCTCTGGTTACTCCCTTCACCTGTTACTTCTTTTTCTGGAACCCGATTAGTTTTTCAGACGCATCTCTCCGATTGTTTCACTACTACAATCGTCTCTCACTGTACCCATGACATCCAGATAAGAAGATATTGTTCTTAGTCCGGTAGATGCACTATTAGCTCGCCCAGATATTTCCTAAGTTTAGGCCCAGATTGCCTAGTCTCAGGCTCAGTTGATCAATTTGGCATTGTCTTCTAACCCCATAGCTATTCTTACTACACTCATAGTAAGTCTGGTCCTCCTACTTTGATTTTGGATTATGAGGCTAACAATCGCATGACTGGTGAGCTTTCTACCTTTACTTCCCCTATATCGTCTGTCAATCAGTTAGTGTGCATTGTAGATGGTACCTCTATCCCTATTCATTTCGAAGGAAATACATGTTTGTCCCTCGATATCACCCTTCACTATGTTAATTATGTCCCTAAATTTTCTTATAATCTTTTATCTGTTAGTCACCTTGCTAAGAATCGTAACTGTGCCTTTATTTTCTTACCTGACTATTGCTTCTTACAAGACTTGACTTCGAGGAAGATTTTTGGTAAGGGATTGTAGACACCTCATTTTGTTTCGCCTAGTCAGTGTCGAATCTGTTGGCCTAGTGAGCTACCCAAGAGGGGGGTGAATTGGGTAGTATTAAAAATTATCAGAATATACCACTTCAAAAATCAAACAATTAATTTTATCCTAAAATTAATTATTATCTTTATAGCAGTGGATATGTGTTATTAACTAGGTGCACGCCCAAATAACAAAATATAAATAATATAAATAATGTAGCACACAGAAATTTATACTGGTTCACCAAATTACTCTTTGCTAATCCAATCCCTCGAGCTCCACGGAGAGTCGCACCCATTAAACTCAAGATTTCTTTAAAGTAGAAACCAAACCTTATAATAATTCTTTTCGTAGACTCAGAATCAACATTTACAAATTTTTTCACAGGCTGAGGAATAACTTTATCTTTTTCACAGGCTAAAGATTAATCTAATCCTTTCACAGGCTAAGGATTAACCTAATTCTATTTCAAGGAGAATCACGACCTAATTCTTTTTATACCTTAGGCACAAAAATTAAACCTCACAATCACTCCAAGTATCATTTTCTCAGGTAAGGATGAAACCTTTACAATTCACTTACAATTGATCCTAATTAGGAAGAATCACATCTAAGCTCTTTTCAAGAGAAACGAATAACCTAACCTTTTTGTACTCTCGGCAAATATCAAACCTCAATCTCTTTACAGGAAGAGATCGAAACCCAAAGCTACCCCTGATTAGATATTCTCAATAATATCTAATCCGCACACAACTCACCAATTATATAATTGATAAGATTTTTCTCACTCACAGCTTCTACCACCCTATATTAATTAGTACTCAATTAGTGTCCCGATACTAGTAATAGAAATAAGGTGAGGAAACAAAATCTAATTATAATAACTAATAGGGGTAGCACAATTAAGCACGTAATCAGATTAACACACAAATCATTTTTAAAAGATTTTTATGCTTTGAAAGTTCAAAAACGATTTCTCAAAAAGATCAATTCACCAAACAAATAATAATAATAAAATTCTCAATTAAAGAATAAGTTTGGAATGATCTCACCAGTAAAACACCGAATAGATTACACATAGTATCGCAAGACAGCTTAGATCAGTGACGCTAACTCAAATAGCGCTTTAACTCAAGAACTTCTCAATAATCGATCTCACAATTGATCTCTCAAAATAATATTAGAATGATGACTCTTTAGAAAAGTTTAGGACCTGAATAGTTCTTGATATTGTGTGTATTGTCATCCTGTTATATGAAATCCGCAGGTCTATATATAGAGAATTAGAACAAGCCTTCCAACAACTAGTTTTCAAATAATACATATCTAAAAAGTATTTATAGACCCCATATATTATTGTGACTTAATCCTGGTATAATTCACTCAATAATATCTTTTAGAATATTCAGTTAAGTCCCTCAAACTTTTACTAAATCTCAATTAGATAAGATATAAAGAATTACATGTAACAAATTGAGAGATATCAAAAACACTTGAACCATATCTATAGGGATATTCAACTAGGAGTATCATATCTTAAATATATCTATATCCCTAAGATCTCTCAATCAAGTAAACAAATAATGGCTAGTTAACGACTAGTTTTTGAATAAATCCCGAAATTCCACAAAACTTGAAACTGGCCAACGATTGACCGACCAACATCCATCGGTCAATCATCCAATTTAGGACGTAGCCTAAGCCAAAATTCCTCGCCCACAAGTCAACCACTAATTATCCATCTGTCGACTGAATGATTTAGAGACATTCATAGGTCGACTTACTTGTCAACCAAAAGATCCAGAGACTTCGCCTTATAACCACAGGTTGACCTACCTGTCGACCGACTGATTCAAAGAGTTCAGCTAATTTTCATAGGTCGATTTATCTGTTGACCGACCATTGCTGGAATACCTTTTCTTAATTAATTTTCATTCAATTTCTTCGATGTTTTCGCCCCTTTAACCGATTTCGTTTCTAAGTTAGCTCCACTAAATATTTAAATTCAATTTTAATCAATTATCTTTCTTAAAACAATGTTTCTTTTCAATTTCACATAGGAGCAAATATGTTACCTAATTAGGATCCTATTAAAAACACACATAATCATAAAAATATTTTGTGTCGTGTGTGATCCTAATCGGGATACATCAAGAGTAAAAATTTAACCTGAGTTGTTTTTCCTAGGTTCTTCAATTTCTTCGATCTCTTAACGTCCATCACCTTTATTAGTCTTTTCAGCATTCATTTTCTTCATGGTAATATCTTTACTGGAACTTATAAACTGAAACACTCAATAAATCCATCAGTTCCACAAAAAACATCAACATTTAATTGTCCATTAAAATCATAGGATCAACAGAATCAATTACAAGTTCAGATAAACTTTAAACTTGGGTTTAAAGAGAATGAATTTCTTCTTGAGATCATATTGTACAATATACAAAAACAACCAAAAATATGAGAAAAATACAAAACTATTGAATTTGACAAAATACAATTAAGTAAACGTTTCGGGTCAACCTCGAAATTTTCATAATTTAAGGAGGTATGAAATGACTTTACTAAAGTTTGATTTTCATCAAATCATCTTCAATATAGATAAATCTTAGTCACTTCCCTTAAATTATAGGACATTTCAGGAAATTAACTTAGTCACCCACCTCGACTTCGAAATATTTACTTTCCACTAAATCTTGTCAATTTAACATAAAAAAAAAAAAACAAAACAAAAAAAAACATTCTTTTATTTATGCATATTACATCACGTACTACCAAGAAACAATCCAAGACACCTTACTAAAGTCTTGGAAAGGTCATGGCAAAGCCCTAAATCACAAGGTGATTTAAAGATTGGGCTTAACTTGGATTTATACGAAATTTAAGAGTCTTGACAAACTACCATAGGCCCAATGCATCAACGACCTAGCCATAATTTAAGGCCCACAAATGAAGCCTTATAATGACCAAGGCAACTTCCTAGAAGTTTCTTACCAAATGGCTAAGGAAGGGAACCAAGACACTTAGGGTACAACCAACTGTTATCGAAACTAAACTAATTCAGTTCGCCACCTAAGTAAAGCATTCATTGAGCATTGAATGCCTATCCCATAAATAATTAAATGATTGGGATGTTATGTTAAGACCACATTCAAAGTATCTATATATTTTAAGTAAAATATTTTAGAATCAACTGAAAGCCTTGAATCGTGACGACCCGTTACCAAAACCAAACCAAATATGTGGCCTCCAAGCAAAGGATTAAATGCACATCCCGTCAAGAATTAAATTCTTAGGGATGATATTGAAGGGGTGGATACATTGATCCTAGATATTTTCACCAAAATATCTAAGGGTAACTGAGAGACTTGGAAATCAACTGTCGATTACAAGCCAAGTTAACCCGATTCCATCCAAACCTAACCGTATGAGTGCTCACCAAGCAATGGATCATTACCTAGAATTAAATTCAAAGTGACACCTCAAGGCTAGGTTCAATGCACCTTGGGAGCATTTATGACGACCAAACCAAAATAGTGAATTTAACTGGTACTTAGACCCGAAGACGAACTGAATCCATCATATCAAGTCATAAATGCAACCATGCGCAAAAATGTGATTGGCGGGAGGCTAATGATTGCTAATGATTTCCAATCATTACAAAATCTTTGAGAATCGTACTTCCCATCCTAAATTCATTCCAAGAAAAAACAAAGCCAAGGCAAGACAATGTGTCCCTTAGGCCAAACACCCCCCCAGGGAACAACCTGGATTACCCTGTGCCTTAGCCAATACGTAGGCCCCCAAACTTATAAATACAAGACCTATCCTCTCATTTTTGCAAGTCTTAAAGGCCTAACTTCTCTCTCTAAACTCGAACAACTCTTTCGGGTTCTAGGCCTATCAAGCATATTTCTCAAATAACACGTTGTTATTCTTCCAAAATCTAATCGTGGAGGGTCTTCTTGAAGTCCTTAGGACAAGAACTCTAAGGTTCGAGGATCACCGATCAATATTGAGCCAAGCAGAACAATGAGGGAAAGGGGTTTAGCCACTTAGGGGCGGCCACATCCCCTAAGTAGGGTGTTCTTGGGTTCTTGGATAAGAACTCGAGGAATCGATGACCACCGATCAACCACCGACCAAGAAGATCAAGGAGGAGAATGAGGTAAACACTTAGGGAAGACCACATCCCCTAAGTAGGTATGTTCCTATAAAACATCCTATGATCTTTGGTTAAAACTTGTGAATATTACTTGTACATAGGATAATTGTATAGATAACAAACTTTACTTTCATGTACATAACATATAAAACCCACAAAATAACCAAACAAACTTTTGATTTTATCAAAAACATTAAACAAACACTTAATCTTAACTATAACAACCAAACTAGGCTCCAATCATACAAAACCATTTCAAGTATTTCAAAAATATTAAAGAACATTCAAAAAAATCAAATCATTCAAGAACATGTTAAGAACATGTGAGGATTTAAACAAAACTTCTATCACACCATGAGTTGTGCATAGTCTCTACGATTCCCCTAAGAACATCGTATTTTTTTTTCCCTTTTTAGCCAAACAAAACACACACTAACACTAAACTAACCAAAACAAAGGAGTTTGTTTAAGGTTCTTGACAAAATCAAAGGGTTGTTATGTATATATTAGGGTTGTGATTCATGTTTTTCACAACTCTAAAAACTATTAATAAACTTAATTAGAGTTGTGATTCAAGTTGTTCACAACTCTAAAAATTGTTAATAAATAGCAAATTAAGGTTGTGATTCAGGTTGTTCACAACCAAAACTAACTGATAATCAACCAAAACTAACTACTAATAGCCTGAAATTAACTAAAACAAACCATTCAAACTAAAACAAATCAAATCTTTCACTAAAACCAACTCAATCTTTAACAAAAAAAAAACCTAGCTTTTCAAACATAACAACACTGAACTACGCTTGACCTAATCTTTGGTAACCACCCAAAGAACGTAGGCAGCTCATAAGGGTTCGGACATACCTTTAATAATGAACCCAACTGTCAACTTAATAAGGATGAACTATGTCTAACCTGATCTTTGGTAACCAACCAAAGTACATAGGCAACCCATAAGGGTTCAGTCACATCTTTAATAATAAACCATATCCTTTAACCTGACAAGAATGAACTACATAAAGATGTGATTCTCATACAAGATACGTAGACAACCCACGTGCGGGTTCGGTCGTAAATCCAAACAATATAGTCTTAGTTTGCATTTCATTTAGTATAGCTTGCTTATTTACATTTCTATATATATATATAAATTGTTATTGAGTGTTGCTGACTAGTAGTAGCTGTAGCATTTACCCCCTTTCTATAATACCATGATAAAAATACAAAAAAACTTTTAAAAAAGGGAATTATTTTTGTTTAAGTAAATGAAAGAAAACTGATTGGATGTGTTTAACAGTGAATATTCATTTAAACTAAGGTACTGTTTACGAACAGGTGTCTTGGGGTGCGTAAAACCTTCCCCAAGCATAACTGATTCCTGAACTTAAAGAATATCTCTGGTACATAAACCTATTAAAGTTAAAATACAAGCTATTTTAAAAGGAAAAATGAATTTTCAAAATCTCGGTGACCTAACACGCCATTTAACCCCATGTGAGGTGGAGACTCCATTTTTAAAAAAAATCTCGGCCCAATAAGTTTTTTTAGAACTGACACTTAGAAAAACCCTTGAAAAACCATTTTCGAAATGAACAGATTTAGACGACTTAGAGAGGAAGAGATGAAACTTGTTTTTATCCTCTTCCCGATTTTCTACTTCTTCCGCTATCAAAATCCGGGGTGCGTCAGGTATATGAACATGATGGTCTCTATTACTTTGGGAATCCTCCATCTTTAGCCATACCACCCTCTAGTATGCACGCCTCTACATTATCTTCTTTTGATCCTTCTATCTGTTCATTAAAAAAATTTAGACTTGTGGCATGCCCGTTTAGGACATGTGAATTTTCAGTATTTATGTTGGTTGTTTCCTTCTCTTAGGAAAGCTTGCAAGGACTTTAAATTTCAATGTGTGGTTTGGGAACTCTCTAAACACACACGCACCTCTTATATTCCTCGCAAGCACTATGCATCTCAAGCCTTTAATCTCATCCACTATGATATTTGGGGACCCTCTCCTATTACATCTATATCCAAATGTCATTACTATGTTACGTTCATAGATGATTATAGTCAGTATATGTGGGTTTATCTGATGAAACATAAATTAGAGGTCTACACTTACTTTACTCTCCCCATCCACATATTTTTATAGCCTTTGTCGACTTCTTTTTTGAAATCAGGTATTTTCCCATTTCCTGTTATTTGTGATCCCGTTTCCCCTCATTACTCTACTTGGGATTGTAGTCCACCCTCTCACTATCTTCTATCTTGTTCTACTAAACATTTGATTTTCAAGTATTTGTCTTTTTAAGGCTTCTCGAATCACTACAAATCTTTTCTCAGATAGATTGATTCAGTTGTCATTCTTCGCTCAGTACTTGAGACCCTCCAAAATCCAAAGTGGGTGACCGCTATGTAAGCGGAAATGGATGCCCTGTGGCAGAATCATACTTGGGAATTAGTTAACTTGCTGCTAGGTAAAAGGACAGTTGGTTGTAAATGAGTCTTCAATGTCAAATAACTTGCGGACAGATCCGTTGATCGATATAAAGCTTCTCTTGTCGCTAAAGGCTATACACAAATATTGAGCAAAGATTTTAAAGCCGCCTTTTTCCTTGTTGCTAAGTTGACTATTGTCCGTCTTCTTGTTTCCTTGGTTGCCTCCTATGCCTGGCTTTACATCAGTTAGATGTCAAGAATGGCATTTTTTAATAGCAACCTAACTGATACTATTTATATGGAGTCTCTATCGGGATTTCAGACTTGGGGAAGGTATTCAGGCAAAGTCTGTCGACTCTAAAAATCTCTCTATGGACTTAAGTAGTCTCTTTGTGCATGGTTTAGACGATTAAGTAAATCCATCCTTACTATGGGGTTTACCTAATGTTACTCAGATCATACCTACTTAATCTATACCCTTAATCATAGCGAAAATATGCCCTTAATCTTTTTCAGGATAGTGGGGTGCTTGGATGTAGACCCGCTTCCACTCCTATGGATCCAAATCTTAAGTTACAGTAGACTCAGTAGAATTAGTATTAGATACATCGGTATACCAGCAACTTTTGGGTCATCTCATTTATCTAAAAAATACAAGGTCAGATCTTACATATGTTGTCAGTGTTGTGAGCCAGTTTATGCACTCACCTCTTACGCCATACATGGATGTTGTCTACCATATCCTTCGGTACCTCAAAGCATGCCCTAGTCTTAGTCTCTTTTATGTGATAGGAACACAAAAGGGACTCTCCTCCTTTACAGATACAGACTGTGTAGGATCAAAGGACGATAGATGTTCGACTTAAGGTGTGTGCACTTTTCATGAAAAATACCTGATCTCATGGAAGAGTAAGAAGAAATCCGTAGTCTCTCGATCTTCTACTAAATTTGAGTATTATGCCATGGCTTAGGAAACGTGTGAACTCTTTTGGCTTCGTTCCCTTCTGATCGAGTTGGGACTTCTTGTGAGAAACTCATATGTTGGCCCAATAAGCTACCTAAGAGGGGGGTAAATTGGGTAGTTATAAAAATTTAAATAAATAAATCTTTTCACACTTAGTTCTCAAAGAATCAATTTTTCCTAAATCAATTATTATGTTCGTTATGCAATAGATAAGTGTTAAACTAGGTGCACACTCAACCAAAATATAATAAAAGTAAAGAATGCAACACACCAAGATATATCTTGGTTCAACAAGTTAACCTTGTTTAATCCAGTCCCCCAAGCTCCACGGAGATTCGTAACCGATAAACCCCTGATTCCTTTAACGATAGGAACCAAACCCTTACAACGATTATTTTACCAGGCTCAGAATCAACCTTTACAATTTTCCTTTTCCTAGATTAAGGAAGAACCTTATCTTTTTACCAAGCTAAAGACTAACCTAATTCTATTACAAAAAGAATCAAAATCTCACCATACTCACAAGTATCATTTTTCCAAGTAAGGATGAAATATTTACAATTCACTCAAATTAATTCAACTTCAGGGATAATCACAATCTAGTTCTTTTCAAGGAAAAAGAATAACATAACTTTTTTACTTAGGACAAAGATCAAACCCTAATTTTTTTTCATAGGTAAAAGATCAAAACCTAGCTATCATGACTAGACACTGTCCCAACCGTGTCTAATCCATTTAAACTCACAAATACAATAAAATATAACTTTCTTCCTACAAGGAGCGTATACCACCTTGTTGGCCTAGTGAGCTACCCAAGAGGGGGAGTGAATTGGGTAGTTATAAAAAATTTAAACAAATTTCTTATCTTCTCAACATTTAATTAATCAAAAAATCGATTTAACCTAAATCAATTATTATCTTTATAATGCTACGGATAAGTGTATTTAATCTAGGGGCACACCCAAACAACAAAGCATAAATAAAGTAAACAAAGCAGCACATAAGAATGTATCCTAGTTCACCAAGTTACTCGTGGCTAATCCAGTCCTCTGAGCCCCACGGAGATTCGCACCCACTAAACCACTTGATCCCTTTACTAGGTAAGAACCAAACCCTTACAACGATTCTTTTACCAGACACAGAATCAAAGTTTACAATTATCCTTTTCCCAAGCTAAGGAAGAACCTTATCTTTTTACCAGGCTAAAAACTAACCTAATTCTATTTAAGAGGAATCACCCCCAAATCTTTTTCCTAGGCGTAGGAATAAACTTATCTTTTTACCAAGCTCAAGACTAAGAATCAAACCTCACAAAACACTCCAAGTAGCCTTTTTACTGATAAGAATGGAACCATTACAATTCACTCACAATTAATTCTAATCAGGAAGAATTAAGCCTAATTCTTTTCAAATGAAAAGAATAACCTAACTTTTTGATCCATTAGGTAAAGATTAAACCTCAATCTTTTTCCTGGAACAAATTGAAACCCAAACTACCCTAACTAGATACTCTTAATAGTATCTAATCTGCACAAACTCACCAATTACAAAAATTAATGAATTTCTTTCCACTCGAAGCTTCTACTATCTCAAATCAATTCAACTCAATTAATGTTCCAAATTTACTAGTGATAGAATTTATGTAAGGAATTCAATATCTTATTATATAGAGTGTGGGTGGTATAGAATATAAACATGTAATCCGATAATCACAAAAACAAAATCGTTTTAAAAGATTTTTTATGCTCATTAAAGTTCAAAAATGATTTTAACAAGATCTTGTCAACCAAGCAACAATAAGAATATGATTTCACAATAAAGAGTAAATAGATTGGAAGGATCTTACTAGGATACCAACGAAAGATTGAAAATTGAATCGCTAGACAGTTCAGATCAATGAGGCCAAAACAATTGGTGCTTTAACTCAATAACTTTTCACACAATTGATCTCTCGATATAATCTCAGAAAAACAAGTCTTAGAAAGCTTAGGAACTGAAAGCTCTTGATTGATGTGATGTTGATCTCAAAAAAAGTTAAGCTATTTTGAAACAAGCCTTCTAACGGCTAGTTTCCTAAAGGTATGACATTTAAATGCACCTATAGACCCCATATATTAACACCATTTATTTTTGGTTTAATTCAATTAGATATGGATTTTAAAGCATTTAATTTAGTCCCCAAATTAATTCTTAATCTTAAATTGAATAAATATGAAGTGTTAAATGAACCAAATTGAGAAACATTTCAATTATGTGTACCATATCTATATGGATATTCAAATAGGAGTATTATATATTTAATATATCCAAATCTCCAAAATATCTCAATCAAGTAAGCCAAAAATGGTTAGTTAACGATTAGTATTGAGCAAAATCCGAAAATCCTCTAACCTATAATTGCACAGTCGGTAGAACGATCATAGGCCATCAGTCGACCAATCGATTCCGGTTGTAGCCCAAGTTATTTCTTAAACAATAGTCAGTTGACCAATCCCCTATGGGTCAGTTGATTGATCCCCCATGGGTCAGTTGACCGATCGATTTAGGATGTTTTTCTAAGCCAAAGTTTGGCCCTGGTCGATTGACCGATCATCTATGGTCGATCAACCGATTGATACAGAGAGTTTTATTTCGGTCCATCGATTGATCGATCTCTCTTATCGATTTAGAGACTCATCCTTTTTCCAACCCATGCCCATTGGTTGACTGATATTTTCATGGTCAGTTGACCAATCAATGCTGGAACACCCTGCTCTCAAATTATTTCAACTCCAAACTTTGATGTTTAATACCCATTAACTGATTTCTTTTCTCAATTAACTTAATTGACTCTAATATTCAATTTTAAACACTAATAGTCCTTAGGTCAATTTTTATTTTTCAATTTCACATTGGAGCAAATAATTGAACACAAATTAAAACCATAATTTTATCAAATTGAACACACATAAATATTAATAATTAAATTATGTCGTATATGATCCTAATTGGGATATATTAAGAGTAAAATAGATTTAAGTTATTTTCACCTAGTATCTTCAAAATCTTCAATACTCTTTAATGTCCGTCTCTACATCCTTCATAATTACTTTACGATATTCTCTTGATTGAAACTCTTAAACTGAAATACTCAATAAAAACGTTAGTTCCACAAAAAATATCAACCCTTAATTGTCCATCAAAACTTCGGGATCAACACACCTCAATGCAGTTATACTTTATTAATATCCCAAAATTTACTATGTGATCGATACAATGTAAGGAAAATTAATATCCAATTAATAAACAAGTATGGGTAGCACAAATTAAAGCACGTAATCTAAACACACAAAATCGTTTTTGAAAAGATTTTCAGACTTTTCAGTTTGAAAACAATTCTCTAACAATCTTATATCCAAGCAAGTAATAATAATATGAAATCAAAATAGAGAAAAATAGCTTGGAAAGATCTCTCCAGGAAAACACCAGAGATTAAAAAAAAATCGCAATATTGCACAAGTTGGTGACGCCAAATCAATAGCGCTTTAGATCATGGACATAGCAAAAATATCTTTCGAAAAACTCAGCTCAAAAATCTCTCTTAGAAAAACTTAGAACTGAGGTTCTTGATATATTTCATCTGAATCCCGAAGGACTATATACATAAAATGATAACAAGCCTTCTAACGGCTACTTTTTAAAAGATATACTTATAAAATGCACTCTTAGACCCCATATAACATAATCATTCAATTCTGGTATAATTCACTTAAAAATATCTTTTAAAACTCTCAAATAAGTCCATAAATTATTTCTCAATTAACAATTATAAGGATAGGAAGTATTTAACTACTTAAATTATGTGGACCAAATCAATAGGGATATTAAAATATATGTACCATATCTTCAATAAGATTAGATCCTACGAATTTCTCCCTTGGAATCATATATATAAAAAAATAAAAAATAAAAACAATCTAGTTTTTTACCAAAATACCAAGTTCCTCGAAATCTTAACCAAAACAGTCGGTTGACCGATTGATACAACATTGAAACTAGGCAAAATAAAAACCCCAAGCAGTTGAGCGATTCTCCTCTGGTCAGTTGACCGATTAATACAGAGAGTTTCCTTGCCAAGCCTTCATCCTAGTCGGTTGACCAATTACTCCTTAATCAATTGACTGATTGATTTAGAGACTTTCCCTTCCAAAATGTAAATCCAGTCCATTGATCGATTTTCTTCAATCGGTTGACCGATCGATGCAAGGAGTACACATTTTGCTATGAAAACCTCATAGATTCAAACGGTTGACCGATCTTTTCTGATCAGTTGATCAATTGATGCTGGGTGGTCATTTACTTCACTAATTCTACTCCAAAACCCACTGCTTGATTTAGTTAACTGATTGCTTTTCTCAGTTGACTGAATTGACCCTAAATTTCAACTTTTTATACTGTAATCCCTATTTTAAATCTGGTCAATTTCAATTTTGAATTTCACATAAGGAGCACATAATAAATCATTAATTAGGATCGCAAATTCTATTATTCCAATACACAAAACATAATTCATTTAATAGTATGGTGTGTGATCCTAATTTGGGTTGCATTAAGAGTATAAGAGTATTGAGTTGTTTTCACCTAATTTCTTCAAGGTCTTCAACACTTTCATTTCTTCATTGCATTCATCTTTGCACCCATAACATTTTCTTCATGATGTCTTCAACAATATGGAACTTTTTTTTTGAAATACTCAATAAATATATTAGTTCCACAAAAAATATCAACACTTAATTGTTCATCAAAACATATGGATCAACAATCTCCCTTTTTTTTTTTCTTTTTTTTTTTTTTTTAATGACAATTAACTTTGATGTTTCCTTTAAAAAAAAAGTAACCATACTCCCCCTAAATTCGAGGATGGGTATTTAACTCATTTGAGCATAATTATGACAACAAATTTAAGCAGTTTAATGGATGTTTAATATACGGCCAAAAATTTATAGAACGATAATGATATTCAATAAAGCTCAATATAACCAATTCAACTTAGATATCTCTTTAATCAGTGCAATGCTTAGGCGAACAAATTTCTAAACATTGACTAACAGTTCAGCATATATTGAATATAAGCCCAAAAAAATAATATAAACATTAACTAGCTCGTTTAAACATCAAACAACTTCTCCCCCTTTGTCATCACAAAAAGAGGGGACGGAGAACCAAACCAATATTTCTTTTAAACCCTTTGATAAATATTCTGATAAAATAATTCAAAGAAAAAAAACAAATCATAAGATATTGTTTTTCAATAATAAGAATAACAATCATTTTTAACACTAGAATATATGTGGATCATCATAAGAATTAAAAATTAAGCATAAAGGATCATGTTCGGACAATAATTCACCACAATAAACTAATTACCACTTAATCTATCTAAATCAAGTACCATATGTCCTAGATTTAACTATTACAAACCAAGGTACCACGATGAGACATGTTCATTTACATAACCAAACTGAGAATGATAAAGAAAAAAGAAAACTAATGAGGTCCTCGTCCCAAAAACGGATAGTATGGTCCTAGCAGACTCACAGCCGGCTAGTATGGGTACTGACTACCGGGCTAAACACTTGAGCTTGAGCGCATCTACAGATAATACAACATAGATGGCCTTGCCCTTAACGACTTTGCTACAGTAGATCCTCTAAAGGATTGTTGTGCTCCGAAAGTAGTGTGTCCACTATACTGCTGCTGGGCGCTAAACTGCTGGTGTTTGCTAAACTACTGGTTCTGCATGAATTGGAACATATGTTCTATGCTGCCTGTGATCCTCCCAAATCCAGCTTCCATGGTCTCAGTAATCCTCCCATATCCTCTTTCCATAGACACTCTCATCTCAGCCATGTTATTTTCAATTATGGACATTCTGTAATCGCTTATCTCTGTGTATTGCTAGAGATCATCAACTTGATTCCTAAGCATATCCATCTTCTGATCCGAGCTTAATTCTTTTTCTTTTTCTTTTCCTACTTCTCCTTCTTCTCCTCATTCTCTTCCTTTTCCTTCTTTTTATTCTTCTCCTCCTTCTTCTTCTTCTTCTCTTTTTCCTTCTTCTCCTTCTCCTTCTCCTTCTTCTCCTTCTTCTCCTCTTTCTTCTCCTTCTCCTTCTTCTTCTCCTTCTTCTCTTCCTCCTTCTCTTTCTCCTCCTTTTTCTTCTCCTCCTCCTCCTTCTCCTCATTCTACTTCTCATTCTCCTCATTCTACTTCTCCTTCTCCTTCTTCTTCTTCTTCTTCTTCTTCTTCTTCTTCTTCTTCCACCATCATTCTCTATCTCTCTTCCCCTTTATTTCTCACCCACCTGTTTCTCTTCAATTCATACCCCATTAAAATATAATTACGAACATTTATCCATACCAGGTCATTGTGAAAAGTTTAATTTCATCAGGATCATTTTCAACTCCGAAGTGGTCGAATGTTTTTTGAAGTGTATCAGCATAGGGTAACACTCTTGATGGTTTCTTTAAATGATACTTCATGTGTTCCATTATAATGTGGGCTAAATCTAGATTTCTACCCTCAACAATTTCATTTAGAAAGTATAAATCAAACTCATTAACATTCGTATGACTCCCTCCTCCAGGCACAATTGAATACATAATCATTGAATAAATGAGATGATACTCAAGCGATAGCGATCCCGCTCTATCATCAATCAACCCAAACTTATTAGCAATCTCACTTCTCCTAATATTCGTCGCAAGCCATTGAGGGGTATTGTAGGAAAAAACATCTCCTCTATTGAACTTCAAAATATCTCTAAGATCTTTCTTATCAAATCTAATTTCAACCCCTTTAACAAATAACCTCATTTGTTCATCTCTAATTGTAAGATTACTATAAAATATTTTTACCCAATGGGGAATTAATTCATTGCTTTGGGAAACAAAGTCGGTCCAACCCATATTCCTAACATACTTCGCAAGATCGATATTTTTCTTTTTTAATCCATCAAAATCAACGGGTTTGCGACAAACAAACTTTCGATTTGCAAATTTATTTTTGTATTTTATCTCATCCTCTTTACTCTCAAAATTAATATTGTCAAATTTTTGTTTTCCCGAGCAAGGTCTTTTAACTCTAGGCATTTTGAGTTCAACAACCGATTTAAAACTCAAAAATCTAACAAGATGGAATAGATCTATCAAAACCCTAAAAAGAAGTAGAAGAACCAACCTCATGACGAATCTTTTGGCTTTGAAATGATAGAACCAAGATCTTAATCTTTTATTCCAAGCCAAAATGTGTGGATCACTTGAAGATTTTAGATGAAAATTCTTAGGAAATAAAGGGTTTTTAGAGAAAGAGAGTTTCAAAATGAAAATGGGAATGAAATGAGCGGGCTAGGGATATTAAATCCTGTAACAGTCAATTGACCGATTGTTCTTGGTAGGTTAACCGACCCACGTAGAGTCTTTATTCTGCAGACTCCATTCCTATCGATTGACCGACAGGACTCCTTTTGTCCATTTGTGCATTTTTGCCTTATTGGATCAATTAGCCCAATTTTTACCTCTTATTTTGATCCATACATATTATTCAAAACATTTTCACACCTACACATGTACACACACATATCACAAATATCTAATTCAAGAAATGTGAAGCATCGGTCTTCCTAACAAAATTAGCATATTTAAATTTTAGGAAATTTGACATACCTGGATTGTCCTTGGGAGCAATTGTTGTGTGTACCTTTGGTGAATTATTAATTTCAAACTTGTTATCCTTTGAATCCACTATTTTTTTTTTTTTTGCTTGATTTACCACTTTGATTTCCTCCTTACTTAAATTGGCTTTCTTCTCGATTGGTTCAGTGGTAATTTTCTTGCCTTTGTACGGTGGTTTGAGCTGCTTTTTCTCATTTTTCTTTTTCACCGCCTTATACTTTGTATTTCTCTGGTGTTGGTTTCTCTCCATTTGTTGAGGATAAAGATCAGTTGATTTCATATACTGAACTTGCTGCTTTTTAAACTTTATACTTTGCATATACTGATTTTTCCTCTCGGATGCAATAAATCTGGACTCTTTTCTTGGCATGTAGTGTTCATTTTATCCTCTTGATTGGTCGAATCGAGTACCTGCATAAAAATTCTCTCTTTGGTATCCCGTTATTTCTGGATCTGACAAGGTAACCATGCAATAAATAACAAACTTTCTCAAAATAACCATGTTTCCCATAATAAAAACATCTAGCATTGTTAGTACGTTTCTTCTGATAATTAGTATTCCGTACAAAAGCGTGATATTGTTAGTGATATTGAGGAGCTGCTTTAACAACTATTAGTTTTTCAATAAGTTTAGTTCTCTTAATATCCTTGAATTTATCCACTGCTTCATTAAGCTCCTTTTGCGTCTCCGTTCAAGTGATCGCTCTAACGAACTAACATTCACCTGTAGACCAAAATTCTTCTTATGCATAAATTCAAGATCATTCTTCAGAATTTGATATTCATTTTCAACATAATAAATTTTCACACGAGCTCTATCAAGCTCACATCTTGCATTCTCCAACCCAATGTTCAAGGCCTCATTTAACATTTCAAGATTTTTCTTTTTAAAATCATTTTGTTGAAAATCATAAACATTAGTCTTCAAAACTCCGTTCTCTTCTTCAAGAGAATTGACTTTTTCAAGAAACTTATCAATTTCAATTAAAGCATTTGTAAATTCAACAATTTCAAAATATATGTCAAAATTCTTTTTCTTAAGAGACTTAGTACTACTGAACGTTTTATTTTCCAGAATTACAATCTTTTCCCCGCGTTTATTCTCTTTTCCAAAAACATAAATAAGGGCAATTGATAGGTGTAATTTACCTATCTATTTCCAAAACGAACTTGTTAGTTTTCGAGTATGTTTATTCGTTTTATTATGTTTTAATACGTTTTTATTATTTTTGTTATAAATCAGGTATGTGGGGGTGAAAATACATCAAAATGGATCATAAATGATCAAATCGGATCAAGAACAGTGGAAAAATAAGCATAAGGGCAAAATTAAAATTTGTAACCCACCGCCGCGGCAACCAGACCACCACTGCGGCGGTCAAAATGCAGAGTAAGCCTTAAACTTGTTGAAAACTCACTGCCACGATGGTCACTCTGCACAGTTGTTAGATATTTATTTAGATATTTTGAGCCCCTATATCTTCTTCCTCTCCTCTAATTCAAAAAAGAGAGCTCATTAGAGAGCTCCTAGGGTTAGGATATTTTTGAGAGTGTTTTGGGGAGTGCTCAACCAAATTCGAAGGAGAAGAACACGTTGCGAAGAAAGAGAAGCAGTCGTTGAATGGCTTTAACGCCAAATCTTCGGACTACGGCTAAGTTTCTTTTGTTTCTCTCTTTATTTTCGTAACTTCGGTAGTTTTTTTAGCATGTTTAGCTTGTTTCTCATTGTATAAATGGTTATGGCCATAAGCTAAATGGATTTTGTCTAGGGATTAATAATATTTATGAAATCATTGTTTGTTTGAGTTGTATTTCGTTAATAGATGTTCTTCGCTATTTCGATTGTGTTTACCATTATTCTTCAATTAAATGCTTGTTTAGATATATAGAGAATACGGGATTTAACACTCGCGAGAGGTAACCCCGAATTCGGATTAGGGTAAACACAATGCGACAATCTAATAACTCGGGAAAGAGTTAGAAAGTGTGCAATTAATGACGTTCGAGCAAAACTCATTTGACCTAGTGTCGTTAAGATGTTGAAGGGGATTTCTTCGTTGATGCGAAGTCACATATTCACTCATCTTACACTCGGGAGAGATGGCGGGTGAGTTTACGATATAAAGATTGTCGAATAGATCCAACGCCGTTATTATAAACTAAACAAGATCAAACACGTTTTCGTAAATGAAGTTAATCCCTAGATAATCTTTTTCCCTAAACATCTCAATATAGTATTATAGTTAATTAGTTTAATTAACTTAGTATTAGTATTAATTAATTATAAACTCATTTTTTATAGCTTAAATAAAATTAGGTTATGACAATCGCCGTACTCGATAATAATCTCAACTAATCCCTGTGGATACGACAACCCCTACTCCTTCCCATCTATACTAAAACTTGACCTGTACACTTGCAGTGAAAGTGGGGATGACATATTATGCCACCAGCAATCAACGTCTCAATTGCCTTATCTGCAGTCTTATTATTACCAAGTTTATCATTCTCACTAACGGGATCTTGACTATCAAAGGAAGTGGGAGACTCTATAATAGTATATACGATATCATGATCAGTGCACTCTATGTGATCGTGTTTAGCTAGGATCTTAAGCCTATTGAGCTAAAACCAGTTTTGATGTTAATTATTGGCGCAATGAGCTACCCAAGAGGAGGTAAATTGGTTAGTTGTAAAAATTAAACAAATAAATCTTTTAACACTTAATTATCAACTAATCAATTTTTCCTAAATTAATTATTATCTTCATTACGCAATGGATAAGTGTTTAACTAGGTGCACACCCAAATAAAATATATTGAAAGTAAAGAATGCAGCACACCAAGATATATTCTGGTTCAGCAAGCTAATCTTATCTAATCCAGTCCCCCAAGCTCCACGGAGATTCGCAACCTCTAAACCCTCGATTCCTTTAATGGTAAGAACCAAACCCTTACAATGACTATTTTACCAAGCTCAAAATCAACCTTTAGATTTCCTTTTCCTAGGCTAAGAAAGAACCTTATATTTTTACCAGACTAAATACTAACCTAATTCTATTACAGGAAGAAGCAAAATCTTATTACATGAAACAGAGTTTCGAAAGTCCACAAAAAAAATTATTGTTAATTGCCTGAAGTGAGCTGCAAAAATATTCTGATAAAGACATTCCTCAATAACATCATCATGAGAAAATCTCAACGTAAAAATCTCTCTTAGAAAAACTTATAACTGATGTTATTGATATATTTCATGTAAATCCCGCAGGTCTATATATATAGACTGATAACAAGTTCTCCAACGACTACTTTTCGAAAGATATGCTTCTACAATGCACTCTTAGACCCTATATAACATAATCATTCAATTTTAGTGTAATTTACTTAAAAATATCTTTTAAAACTCTCAAATAAGTCCATAAACTATTTCTAAATTTACATCATAAAGATAGGAAGTATTTAACTACTTAAATTGAGAGAACCTTAAACTATGTGGACCAAATCAATAGGGATATTAAAATATATGTACCATATCTTCAATAAGGTCAGATCCCTCAAATTTCTGCTTTGGAATCATAAAAAACAACTAGTTTTTTTTACCGAAAGACCAAGTTCCTCAAAATCTTAACCGAAATAGTCAGTTGATCGATCCCTGGTTGTTGGTTCTACCCCAGTCGGTTGGCTGATTCCCCTCTGGTATGACCGATTGATACAAAGAGTTTCCCTGCCAAGTCATCGCAGTCGGTTGACCAATTGATTCAAATACTTTTCCTGCCAAAACGTAAATACAGTTGGTTAATCGATCTCCTTCAATCGGTTGACCGATCGATGCAGGGAGTACACATTTTACTCTGAAAACATCACAGATTCAAATGGTTGATGAATCTCTTCTGATCAATTGATCGATTGATGTTGGGTGGTTATTTCATTCACCAATTCTGCTTCAAAACCCACTGCTTGATTCAATTAACCGATTGCTTTTCTCGGTTGACTGAATTGACCCTAAATTTCAACTTTTATACTTTAATCCTTATTTTTAATTAGGTTAATTTCTATTTTCAATTTCACATAAGGAGCACCTAATAAATCAATAATTAGGATCCTAAATTCTATTATTTCAACACACAAAAGATAACTCATTTAATAATATCGTGTGTGATCCTAATTCGGGTTGCATCAAGAGTATAAGAGTATCGAGTTATTTTCACCTAATTTCTTCAAAATCTTCAACACTCTTCATTTCTTTATTGCATTCATCTTTGTACCCATATTATTTTCTTTATGATGTCTTCAATAATATAGAACTCTTTTCTGAGATACTCAACAAACACATTAGTTCCACAAAAATCATCAACGCTTAATTGTTCATCAAAATTTAGGGATCAACATCAACTAAATTATTTTGTGACAACAAGTCTGCTATCATGCTATCATCAGACTCAATTCTCCATGAAAGGACAAAACATATTGAGGTGGATATCCATTTCATTCATGAGAAAGTTCAATCAGGAATCATCACACCTACATTCGTCCCATCTTCCGAACAGGCTTCTAATATGTTCACCAAATACACAGGACCATCTCTTCTTCAGTTAGCTATTGGCAAGTTAGGTCTCATCAACATTTTCTCCCTAGCTTGAGGGGGAGTGTTGAAATATTATATGTATGCATTATGTTTTATTTTTGGTATCGTTATTATAGGGTTTTATTTGCCCATTTATTTCGGTGATATTCTTCCTCATTTAGCTTGCTCCAGTGGCTATAGAATTACGGGAATAGAACACATTCAATATGTACCAAAATTATCAATTATATTGTTCCTTGTTCTCCTATATCCTTTTATTTTTTTTATTCTTGAGCTTTTATTGACAAACCGAGCATGTTTCATCAGTTTTAACCAAACATTCTTTTTTATCATCTATAGAAAATTGAAACACCTCTTCAACTTGAGTTCAGGATAAATCATTTGGGCTCCCTGCCTAAGGTTTTTGTTTAGATAGAATAAACCCTAGAAAATGAAGGCATCAATAAAATAAGAGTCAACATCATATTTAAAAAAGAAAATCCAAAATATAAATGATAAGTGCAATGTTTTTCTCAAGAAAACCTTAAATAGAAAATTAGGCACCAGCAGAAATGAATAGAAATTGGAAATATTTAACATATCCATGGTTGAGCTTAACTTGAAGCATTTGTGAAGTATTTAAGAGAATGAACATTTCAACCACGTAAAATTATAATAATACAATAATCCAAAAAAAAAATGCTCTAAACCAATAGATAAATAAATGAAAAAAAAAAAAAAAATCCTCCTTTATAAGAAGGAAGCATATTTTACTATCGATTGTCTCAAGGAATGACTCATGATCGCTCATTGTAAATAGATTCATGTAGTCAACCTATTGGAAAAGATGGTAGGATAATTTTGTCAGTCCCAGAATATTTTTCCAAACTAAAATAGAACAAAAATAACACAACAAATTTTAGTGTGGAAAACCCTCATCAATTGAAGGTAAAAACCGCGAGACCCGTAGGCCGCTTAAATCTCCCACTATAACAAATAAGGGGGATTACAAATCTCACACTTGGTGGATCACTCAAACAATACACAAAAATATTGTCTTTAATTTGTGGGAAAAACTTCACAAATTGGCTCTCACAATGTCTTCCCAAAATTGGGGTTTTCCTCCCTAACTCTCTGCATATTTTCTTTGCAGATAAGTTATTTTACTCTTTGGCTCACCTCCTCTATTAATAGAGGAGGATTTGATCAATTTAGCAGTTTGAACACATGCCAAATTAAGCACCGACTTCGGTTGTCGACTCTATTTTGTCCAAGTTTGGTGAACTGCTTCTTTTTCTTCCTTTTTCATTGGATCCCCTTTTTCTATTTTCTTTTGTTGCTTTTTTCATCATGCTTGTCCCCTTTGTCTTGTAGTAAAAATATAAGGATTCCAAATTAGGAAGGAATACCCAACAAATCTCCCCCTCACTACCAATTTGGGGTCGAAGTCAAGCCTGCAACTTCCTTGCAAACTTCGAGCTTCTCTCTGGGTAGAGATTTCATCATCATGTCGGCCCCATTATCATTGGTGTGGATCTTCTCGAGCTGTAGCAACTTATTTTCTAATACATCATGAATCCAGTGATATCTCACGTCGATGTGTTTAGACTTCGAGTGAAAATTTGGGTTCTTACTGAGGTAAATAGCACTTTGACTATCGTAGTGGAGTGCATACTTCTCCTAATTCTGACCCAACTCTTGTAGAAACTTCTTCATCCACAAGATCTCCTTACATCATTCCATGATTGTGATGTATTCTGCTTCTGTGGTGGATAAGGCAACACACTTCTGTAATCATGATTACCACAAAAACAACTCCCTCTGCAAATGTTATCAAGTATCCGGATATGGATTTTCTCAAGTCCACATCGCCAGCCATATCTGCATATATATGTCCTTCCAATACAGGCTTATCATTTCGAAACATAAACAATGACTGGATGTCTCCCTGAGATACCTGAGTATCCATTTTACTGCTTCCCAATGTTCCTTTCCAGGATTTGAAAGGAAACGGCTCACAACGCCAACTATGTGAGCGATGTCTGGTCTGGTGCATACCATGGCGTACATCAAACTGCTAACCGCCGATGCATAAGGCACCCCATCCATTTCTAATTTTTCCTCTTTACTTGAAGGACATTGTCTCGCACTAAACTTGAAGTGGCTTGTAAGTGGAAAACTAACAACTTTAGCTTTACTCATGTTGAATCTTTCAAGAACCTTTTCAACATAGCATTCTTGAGTAGCCAGATTCTGCGATTATGCCTGTCACGGGTAATCGTCATGCCAAGAATCTGCTTTGCTGCTCCTAAGTCCTTCATTATAAAGGACTTGCTCAACTCTTGCTTCAGCTTGTTAATTTTGGCACTGTCACGACCAACGATTAACATGTCATCAACATAGAGTAGAAGAATGATAAAGTCACCATCAGAAAATTTCTTGATGAAGATACAATAATCTGCCGTTGTTCGGTTGTACCCATTTTTCTCCAGAAATGAGTCAAACTTTTTGTACTACTGCATTGGTTCTTGTTTCAGACCATACAAGCTTTTCTTCAGTCTGTACACCAGTTTCTCTTTTCCTTTGACTAGGAAACCTTCGGGCTGCTCCATGTAGATTTCCTCATCAAGATCTCTATGCAAAAATGCAGTTTTTACGTCAAGTTGTTCAACCTCCAGATTAAGACTGGCTGCAAGGCCAAAAACAACTCGAATTGAAGACATTTTCACCATGGGTGAAAATATTTTGTCAAAATCAACACCCTTCTTCTGCCCGAATCCTTTCACAACCAATCTTGCTTTGTAGCGTGGTTGTGAGCTATGTTTTTCATTTTTTATCCTCTACTCCCACTTGTTCTTGAGAGTTTTTCTACCCTGTGGTAGTTTCACCATATCAAATGTGTAGTTCTCATGCAAGGATTTCATCTATTCTTGCATGGATTTTAACCACTTGCCCTTATGTTGATCTGTAACAGCTTCTTCATACCTCTCAGGTTCTCCCCCTTCAGTAAGCATCACATACTCATGAGGAGAACATCTGCGACTTGATTATCACTTTCGGGTAGATTTTCTCAGTTCTTGTTGGACTTGTTCTGGAATCGATTCTGGTTCCGAACTGCTAGCTGGTGAAGTTGTATCATTAGGATCTAGTACCTCTCTCTCGTCACCAGAATTTGTTGGTGAAAAGTTAGGTTTGAGATCTACTGAAAATTTATCTGGTTGTGGCTTTTCCGGTTTCTCAAAGTCTCCAGCTATCTAATCTTCAAGAAACACCACGTCTCCACTTCTGACGATCCTCTTGCTGACAGGATCCCAGAGTCTGTAGCCGAACTCTTCATGTGTGTATCCCACAAAGATGCATTACTTTGCCTTTCCATCCAGCTTAGACTTCTTATCTTTTAGGATGTAAACAAGCGCTCTGTAGCTAAACACTTTTAGGTGTTTGTACGAAATGTCTTTCTCCATCCAGACTCTTTCTGGTACATCATAGTTTAGTGGAACTAATGGAGAAAGATTGATTAAATCAACTGCTGTCCTCATTGCCTCCCCCCAAAAGGAGTTTGGTAGCTTTGCATCTGAGAGCATACATCTGACTTTTTCACAGATGGTTCTGTTCATCCTCTCTGCGACACCATTGTGCTAAGGTGTCTTTGGTACTAACTTTTCTATCCTGATGCCGAATTTCGTACAATACTCTTCGAATGGTCCACGGTATTCGCCTCTGTTGTCTGCACGTACACATTTCAAATATCTGCCAGTTTTCCTCTCAACTTTTACATGAAATTGCCTGAAAATTTCCACCACTTGATCTTTGGTTTTCAAGGCAAAGGCCCACACTTTTGTAGAGTGGTCGTCAATGAAAGTCACGAAGTAAAAAACACATCCCAATAACTTACAACTTATTGAGCAGACATCTGTGTGTATCAAATCTAGAATATTCTTTCTTCTAGATGGTGGATGAGTTTGAAATGTAACTCTGTGTTGCTTTCCTATAACACAATCAACACAGGTTTGCAAGGGTGTGCCTTTTATTCCTGGCAAGAGCTCTTTCTTAGAAAGGATTTTAAGACCTTTCTTACTCATATGTCTGAGCCGCTTATGCCATAGCTCGGTGGGGACGTTTTTCCTGATTGTATTTACCTCTCCTCTGCATAACTTGGCCTTCATAACATAGAGAGAGGTATTCTTCTTGCCTTTTTCTATCGTCAAATTACATTTGGTAAGCTTTCATCTGCCTTCACCAAAGTGATTGTTGTAGCCCTCGTCGTCAAGCTTCCCGATAGAGATTAAGTTGAGACGGATATCAGGGACATATCTCACGTCTTTCAAAAGTAGCTTGTATCCGAGATTGGTTTTGAGACAAACATTGCCGATACCAACAATTTCATATGCACCATCATTTTCGATCTTCACACGTCCAAATTCTCCTTGAGTGTAAGATGAAAAGAAATCTAATCGTGGCGTGACATGAAAGGAGGCGCCTGAGTCAACAACCCAGGTTGAATCTTGGTATACAAGATTAACATAATTATCATCTCGAACAATGATAGCTTCATTAATGACAGTAGCAGTGTTATTTGTTCAGGTTTCAACTTCCTGATTTTGGGATTGCTCCACCTTCAACTTCCAACAATCTCAAATGAAGTGTCTGGATTTACCACAGTAATAGCACTTCTTGTCAGATCTAAATTTGGATTTAGATCGTCCTCTTTCTTGTCCGTGGGGATTTCGACTTCTGTTTATCCTACGCCTCTCTGTCTTGCTTTTCTGAGACAAACACTTCAGACTCAGGAGTGTACCCTTCATCTTTTCGTCTGGACTCTTCGTTCAACATTCTGTCTTTTACCATATCCATGGTAAGCTTTCCATCTGGAGCAGAGTTGCTAACTGACACGACTAATATGTCCCAACTCTTCGTTAGAGAACTCAACATCAGCAACGCTTGCAACTCATCATCTACGGTCATTTTCATAGAATTGAGTTGATTAATAATGCCTTGAAACTCGCTCATATGTTCCGATACACTGCTTCCATCTTTGTATTTCAGATTGAGTAATCGTCGCATCAGATTTGCTTTATTATATGCGGTTGTCCTTGCATACATTTTCTCTAACTTTCGCCAAAGAACATAACCATTATGTTCATTAGAAAAATTTTGAAAAATGCTTTTGTCAATCCATTGCCGGATTTGGCAGCACATTTCCAGTTCTGTACGATCCAGTCAGCGTCTGATGAGGTTGTCGATGTGCTCGTGGTTGATGTTGTTGTTGTTTCGCCGGCTCTGTCATTCGTTGTAGATACCACCTCCTGTGTCGGCATTACAATGGGCTTCCATAGATCTTTTATGTACAAAAGATCCTCCATATTCAGCTTCCAAATTGCATAGTTAAATGCAGTCAATTTGATCATGTTGCCTATGCTCTCCTCCATCTCGATCACAGGTCTGAATCAATAGGTTTCACTGGGTCCGGTACTTTGCTGCCGATGAATAGTACCGCATACAGTACTATGTGAATAGTACCCGTATGTATGAATAGTATTGTATGAACAGTACCGTATACACACTGTATGCGTCTCGTATAAATACTATAAATAGTGCCGTATGAACATTATCGTATAGATACTATATATATACCGTATATGTCTCGTATAAATACTGTGAATAGTATCGTATACGTACGTATGTATGTATAGTGCACGTATATACGTATATATTAGTATTGTATACTATGTATATGATCTCCTCATCTACTGGGCTCCAAGCTCTGATACCACTTTGTTGGAAAAGGTGACAGGACAATTTTGTCGGTCCCAGAATATTTTTCTAAACCGAAATAGAACAAAAATAACACAACAAATTTTAGTGTGGAAAACCCTCATCAATTGAAGGTAAAAACCACGAGACCCGTAGGCCGCTTAAATCTTCCACTATAACAAATAAGGGGGATTACAAATCTCACACTTGGTGGATCACTCAAACAATACACAAAAATATTGTCTTCAATTTGTGGGTAAAACTTCACAAATTGGCTCTCACAATGTCTTCCCAAAATTGGGGTTTCTCTCCCTAACTCTCTGCATATTTTCTTTGCAGAGAAGTTATTTTTCTCTTTGGCTCACCTCCTCTATTAATAAAGGAGGATTTGATCAATTTGGCAGTTTGAACACATGCCAAATTAAGCACCGACTTTGGTTGTCGACTCTATTTTGTCCAAGTTTGGTGAGCTGCTTCTTTTTCTTCCTTTTTCATTGGATCCCCTTTTTCTCTTTTCTTTTGTTGCTTTTTTCATCATGCTTGTCCCCTTTGTCTTGTAGTAAAAATATGAGGATTCGAAATTGGGAGGGAATACCCAACACAACCTTACTTAAGTGGGACAAAGGTTTAGTTATTATTGTTGTTGTGTCTCATGGTGCTAAGTAGGAGGGTGCTAAAGTCACAAAGTTCACTCGAAGCAATGATTTGATTTTATGAACTTGCAACCTCATAATTGGAATTATAGATAAACACATGTATAAACTTGACAATTTCCTTTCATTCATTTCTAATTACAATTTTGATTCCTTATAACCAACACTAAGAAATTTTATATGCTAACATCAGAAGACTGCTCCCATTGTATAGCCACAAATTTTTCTCCTTCATCGTTCACATTGTCTGACAAAGATTGCCTACAATTTTTCGTAAATAAAATTCTAAGAATCTTAGAGATTCCCTTCAATTTTTCATAAATAAATTAAGAATTAAACCTTTCTTTTGACAAGAGAAGCAAAAGAAGGGAGCAGATGAGAGAAGATACGAACAAATGGAGAAGTGACAAAATGACAATGACGAGGAGCTGTAACAACAAGAGGACAATGACTGGTGGTTGCAGCTGCAAAGAAGGTCGAAGAACAACAAGAAGCACTAGGACCTGGGCAGTTCAACTGGTGGGAGTAAGAGGAAGGTCGACGAAGGATGAATTCAAGGTTTGAAAATCATAGATACGGAATCAGGAGGAGGGGGTTTGTGGTACTAGGATTAGGATTTTTGTGGGAAGACAAGAACGTCGTTTCGTTGATACCAAGTAAGAGAATCAAAACTTAATATCTTTCTAACTGCTCCTAAACTATAAACTTCATTTAAGCCAAAATAATTTGAATTAATTACAGTAAAGAGAGACTAACACCATGGAGATTTAATATAATAGCATGTGGAAAAAATATTGTTTAATTTTATGACATTTTTTTGGTTGTTTCAATGACGTTTATTCAAGATAACATAAATTATAACATCTCAGCTCGAATACTAATTGTGATTATATGTAATAATGTAATCATGGTTGATAATGATTTTTCGTCGAAGTTAAAAAATGTGATAGAAAAATTTTAAATAGATATTGTCCAAATGACCATATAACACCCTTTTAATAAAAAATAAATAAATAATTGAAATGTTAAATAGATTGACTATGTCATTTTTTTATGCACAAGAGATTTTAAGTGAGTAAACGGTCTTCCATTTTTGTTAACGGCCTTTCATTTTTGTTACTATCACAATTACTATATTATCTATCACAATTGATAAATGTAATGATGAGCATCATATTTTCCATCATATTGGCATATTTTACAGTTGTTTTGGTAACAAAAAAACATAATTAAAACCCTTTTATCAAAAAAATTAATTGTGATAGATCTTTTTCTTACCGTGATAGCAAAGGGTATTCTTGCTATGAATGATGTACGTTATTGGCACATGAAAGTTTAACAATTAAACAAAAAAATCTATGAAAGTGAGGAATTTGGTTTTCCTTTAATTATGGCTACTTGTTAATGGCCATGTCATTCATATTGTCATCCACATATAGTAGCAATTATTCAGAGTTTGTACGTATACCCTTATTTGCTACAATTATTTGCTTCACAAAGCTTATAATAAATATTTTCTTTCATTTTCTAGTAAGGGCGTTGGCCACGCACATTACCAGCAGGATCATAGTTGCACGTGATGAACCAGTTTCCATTGTTGCATCGAACCCTAGCACACCCGAGTTGGACAGAGTTACGCCACACCACCTGAGTGTAGTGCCCACATGCCCCGCCTCTGCACGAGTTGGAGCCATAATCATAATATTGCCTCTCGTTGACCCAGAGCCTCACCGCGTCGGTGCCAGTGAAATCTCTGCTACCAACGGCGAGATTCTCGCCGTACCGGCCACGCGAGTGTATAAGGTTACAGTCGCGAGCCCGCAAGTTAGCGTAATTCCTAGCGTAGGCTGCCACATTGTTGTCCCACCTCATAGGGCCCACACCGACACGAGCCCGGGCACGATTATGAGCGGCAAGGTAGTCTTGTGGTGAATTTTGGGCTTGTGAGGAGAGGAAAAGTGTGAAAACTAGGAGGGAAAAGAGAGCTATTGAGACATGTGAGAACCCCATTTTTTGGTTGTTTTGTGTAAGCAATACTTTATTTAGTTTTGGATGATTTGGCCTTGTAATAGAGGGGTATATATAGGCATATAGGGTTGAAAACACATTAATTTGGATAAGTAACGTTTTGTTTAAAGTTCATTTTGGTACCGTGGCATAGGTTTAAGTTTGGAGACGGTTGACTTTCGATCTTAAACATTTTTTTATAACACATCGAACCTCGTAATTTTATTTATAACATATGGTATGAAAAATATCCATATAAAAAATTCAGGCCGAAAATCATGTAAAAGAATACAAAAATTTGGTCAAAATCCCCTAAATAATCCTTCTTTTGGGTGAGCTCTTTCTTTTTCTTTTACTTTTTTTGCTAAATTGGCTTCTTAAAATGAATTTATAAACTTTATGCCATTAAATGGTGTTAGAATTTGAAGACCTAGGTGCAAAGTGAAATTGAATATAAATTTAACGGGTACAGGTGTTATTTAGCAAAATGTTCGCAATATTCAACCATTAAGTGAATCGAAAGAAAAACAAAGACAAATAAGCAACACTCGGAAGTTAAATACGTTTGTGGTCATTTTCAAGTGTTTAATTAATATCAACCAGTTTGATCAATTCATGATAAGAAGAGAGTTTAGACTTCCACATAATGTTAATAACGGGGTTTTAACACTTTACAGCCCTGAAGTTTGACAATTGTTTCACTTTGGTCCCCATAGATGCAATTTGAACACACAATACCCTAAAGTTCCGTAATATTCCCACTTTAGTCCAAATCAATAACTCAATTACGATTTTTATGACAAACAGTCGACTACCATGCACCTAACTCTTTCTCAATAGACTTTAAGGGCATTTTTCAGGGGACTTTAAGGATGTCCAACTATGTACCTTATATTATATGTATATTTTTATGTATTTGGAGAGAAAAACGATTGGGAAGAAAGAAGGAGCTTGGATTTGCTCATAAAGCCTCTTAAAAGTAGACCAGTGTGTGGCATATGATTGTTTTTTTTATCCAAAATTGTAATTCACATTGAGGTTTTGGTCAAACTTCAAGGGTAGAAATTGTCAGAACCCCTATTAATAAACTAACAAGTAGCAATATGACATAAACGGTTAGTTACACGGTGTGCCGTAAAGTTTTGTAATGTTGTCAATTTGGTGCAACACTTAATTTGTTTTTATCTAGTCTCCAAAATTTAATTTTTTTTCCAATTTGGTGACTGTGGCTAGAATCAAACCTATATAAATCACATTAACGAACAAATTGGAATGGTTACGAAAAATAAAAAATTAATTAAATTAATAATGATTTGCATTATTTTTTTGGGATTTAGGTGCATGGGAGCACCACAAATATTATGTACGTGCCCTAACCCTCCCTTACACTTGGTTGTTCTTCGAAAACTCTTACCTTTAGTAAAAAAGTACGACTGCGTTAAAAACTCTCTTCACATTACATATTTTATGTCCTTTGAATATATTTCCATATTAGAAACTTGTAATTTTAAAATAAATCGAGAAAAAGAAGATTAATTATTAGTATAAATATGTTTATTTGAAAGTAAATAAATCATACCATTGCATTCAATCGAAACAATTCCTAAAAAGTTACAAAAAAAAATATAATTGAAGGTAACAATGTTGTATGTCGCATGCAAAAAGCAGCAGGTGCAATTTTTGCCAGGAAAAAATGGCATGCGAAAACCGTTTTTCTAAAGTGGTCTAGACATTAAAATACAAAAGATGACAACAATTCATCTTCTTCTTTTTTGGTCATATAAATATATAATGATGAACCCAAGTCTTTTGCTGGAATTTTCCCCTCGTATAGGAGGAAAAAATCATAGTTCCCCCCTATTGCACTTGAGAAACTTAATTCCCCAACTGCCAGACTTGCACATGTCACTATTACAAAAAACGTTTTCACTCTTGAAACGTTATTCGACTTTTGTTTTCAATTTATGCCATTTGTAGTTAACCGATTTGGGATAGAGTTTTATGGAGTATAGACTTTATTTTGAGTATCGTTTTTAGTGAAGGATGAGCAGTTTTTAAGAAGAAAAATTATTCGCTTGCCAATTAAAAATTTGTCTTGATTTTTGTTCTCGTAATCATGTCTGTTTTTGTCATTTTTTTATAATTTTTTTAATGTATTAGTCAATTATTTTCGAAAAAAATAAATAAATAAATTTTTGTTTTATCTAAAAAAAAACAAGGTGTTTTAAGAGTTTGTTATTTAGCAAATTTATTTGAATTATGAAAAAACTAATTTTCATTCTTGACATTACATTTTTTAAAATGTATAAATTTTAATGGATTTAGTAGAAGACAATAAATTCATTCCAATAACAAATTTTAGTAAAAACGAACATTAAAATTTAAAGGGTTAACAATACAAGTAATAGAAAAAAAAAACATAAGAAAAAAAATATATATGTAGCAAAATATCTGACTTGTCATTTCGATCATTAAATTATTTTATCAAACCATTCACAATGAATAGTTTCGTCTTAATAATCAAAAAATGTTTGGACATCTGTGTATTTCCAATCAATAAAATAATTTGCCATCTGCTCAATTCCAATAAAAGCTTGACATTTTTTATCTGGTGAATTTTTATTTTTTTTCAAACAAATTCGCTTACCCATTTGTCAAACTTATCATTTCAGCACGTCATCAAATTTTCTCGTTGTTATCCTATTCATTGCTTAAAATTTGAACAAAGTATAATTTTAGAATATTAAGGTGGTGCAAGTAGCATTGTACCTCATACACGTTTATCTTTGCCATTAAGGTTTGGCAGTGTAAATTTTTTGCCTCTTCACTATCTTTAACCTAAGGAATGCAGTTGTACATATCATGATAAAAACAATTGGCCCATTGGACATTGTCAACAAAAGAATTACCATGAAATTTGGAAGTTTATTTCTCCGTCATATAATTGAGCCATGTGCTAGAGTCATCAAGTTTCCTTGGAACACAATATTTTGAGGAAATAAAATCCAACAAACCCTGTACACAATTAAGGGCACACATCTGCGAACTCTCCCTAGCACAATTAATCTTCATGGGTTCCTTATCCTTACCTTTATCCTCGCGCTAGTTATTTTTTAATTACCGGCTTAACATTTCCATTGGTATTTGGAATGACGTAAGTTAGGCGAAATGATAGGAATGCCATTGATGGGTTTATTTAAGTTACAACTAGTACTAGCTTTGTAATATTTAAGTACAATGAAAATAAATATTAATAAAAAGTGTAATGTAGTAATAAAAAATATTACATATTACTTTTCATAGAATATTTCAATATCTGATTGACATTCAAGGCCAATTAAATATAATATCTATGTAAGTAGTTCATTCAACAAACCTTAGGAGACAGGCTCATGAATTTTCTCTTGCTGCTCAGGTGTTTGAAATTAAAGTAATAATCAGTTGTTATCTTGGCAGTCACGATAAAAAGACATTTGAAGACCATGTGGTATAATTGTTGCATTCTTCTTATTAATTGAGGAACAACTCAAATATTGTGTTATCTACATCCACAGCTTCATTGACATGATATGCAAATTTCTCCCTCAACCTTACAACTCAATAATAAGAGTAATGCACATTTGGATTTAAAGCATTAGACAACACATCATCCAAATGCTAGTGATCACCCATTGAACAAAACAAATCCATGATTGTGTATATTTTTGTGAAACTTATTGGTAAGTCGCGACTTGTTTTTACATGACGTATGTAAAATAAAATATACATATTAACATTTGCAAAACGAAATTCCTAGAATTATTACTTTAACAAGATTCCTGAAATATCACTTCAAAGAAGCTTCCTAACATTATTACTTCTATCTCAACAACCATCCTTAATAGTTTTGACAAGACTCAAACATTATTACTTCTCACAAGATTCCCAACATTACTACTTCAAAAAAAAAAAATAGATTTTTCTTCTAAAAGTCCATTTTTAAGTTGAACAATTTTTGTGGTCCTACCAAAACCCCTTTCATGTGAAAACTCTCATTTTAAGCGTTTTGACTTGAAAAGTCTTAAGCTGACTTGGCAAGTGAGTTTTGTTTTCATTTTTACCCTTACTATATATTTCATATATATATAAGAGAGTTCTGAAGCAACGTCAGTTCAGTATGGCTCATGTATATATAGAACAACTGACTTGAGCGCAACGTCAGAAATAGCTCGATGCCAGCTATGAGAACAATTTTCGCGCCTCTTCTGTGATTTTCGAAGTTGAAAATCCCATTTTTGCCCTTCATATGTATATAATTGGAGGTTTTGAGTTGGCAGAATTATATTCTATCATTGGCTAGGTAATGTTTGAGCTATTTCGATCCAATTTACCGCTGCGACTTCGGGTTCTACAAGCGAATGATCCTTTTGTTTCGATTTCTATTTCTCCGCTCCACATTATTCGTTTCTGTGGTTCGAAATCGTAATTAATGGATCTGGTTCGAAATCCCGTTCCACATTTTGGGGATTCAGATTGTAGCAACTCGTGTTTGAGGTAATATTCGATAATCGATTTGAACTGCATTTTGTGGATTCCTGATTTGAGGTGATATTCGATAATTGACTGTGTTTTGTGTTTTTCGTTGTTGCATATCGTGTGGTATAATGTGTTGTAGGGCAGAATGTGTTCTTCCCCCAAGTTTTCTGTGTGTTAAATATGTTTCAGTAGATATCCTCTGAATATAACTTAATATTTCATTCCCCAAGTTTTTGTGCTGAATGTGTTTCAGTGGATATCCTCTGAATGTAATATTATGTTTTTATTTTATGAATTTGCAGTTTTATTTTTAACAGTGGGAGGTTGGATAACGTACATAATGTGTTGTACGGTTGAATGTGTTCTTTCCCCAAGTTTCTGTGTGCTGAATCTGTTTCAGTGGATATCCTCTTAATGTAATATTATGTTTCATTCCCCAAGTTTCTGTGTGCTGAATGTGTTTCAGTTGATATCCAATTAATGTAATTTTTATGTTTTTATTTTAGGAATTTACAGTTTTGTTTTTTACAATGGGAGGTTGGATAACGTACATAATGTGTTGTAAGGATGAATGTGTTTTCCGCTCAAGTTTATGTGTGGTGAATATGTTTCAGTGGATATCCTCTGAATGTAATATTATGTTTTTATTTTATGAACTTGCAGTTTTGTTTCCATATAATGGGAGGGTTAATCATGGTGTGTACGTTTAGTGAGAAAACGTGTTTGATGAAACTTGATGATGAAAGATATACATATGATGTGTTAGTCGATAAGTTGATTGAGCGATGGAATGTGTTGCAACATAACTTATTGCTCATATCATATTCAATTGTGGGACAATCAAACTGTATTTTGAATGATCAAAAAGACTTTTCAGCTTTATTAGAGTTAGTGAAGTTGTTAAATTTGGGATACTTGAATGTTGTTATGAAAGAGATTGTCGATGAGCTAGTGTTGGGAAATTCTCAAAGTTGTTGTAGCGGATTATCAATTGAGAGATGTCACACACCCCCACATGATGAAGTGATACATTTTCTTGGGTCTTATTGTGTCAACCATGCGACAAATCACCATTCTAAGTCATGGTCCACCCTTATTAGAGAGGTGGGTCAACATTTTGATGGGGGAGCAAATGAATTTCATAGTGATCTAGTCAAATATTCAATTGAGGTTGGGTTTCATTTCGATTATTTGGAGAACGACAGTGCTCGAGTCACTGTTGCATGCTGTCGTAGGGATTCTACTTCCTGTAAGTGGAATATCCATGCTAGAGCTGACATTGTTACTAGGATTTTTGTAATTAGAAAGTTGGATAACGTACATACTTGCATCATTTCGGTCTTGAAAAAATAAACGGATAAGTTCTGATGTCATTGCAAGTGCGTTGATAGTTGAGATTTGTGGAAATCCACTAAAAAGTCCTGTTGATGTTGTTTCTGATTTCAAGAACATGTATGGATTAGAGATAACATACAATCATGCATGGCTAGGGGTAGAGAAAGCTCGAAATGTATTATATGTTGATTATATGGCATCATACGACTTATTGAGGTTGTATATTAGTGTTTGTCAGTCGACAAATCCGGCCACCTTTGTTTAGAGTATGACCAGGAGCTTGGTAATTTTAAGAGAATTTTTGTGTCTTTTAAGGCGTGCATTAAAGGCGTCAAATTTTGTCGGTCTATGTTGTTTATGGATGGAACATTCCTCAAGAGTCGGTATAAGGGAACGTTGCTTGTTGCGTCTGCGAAGGACGGGAACGAAGGTTATATAATGTTTTATTTTTTCTGTTGCAGCTCTTTTTTTTTTTTTTTTTTTAAGTTGTTTTATTGTGTTTTTAAGTGGAATGTTTTCTAATTTTTACATGTTTAGGAATGTTTCCATTGGCTTTTGCTATTGTCAATGCGGAGAACGACGACAACTGAATGTGGTTTGCAGAACAATTGTTGACTATTATCTCTAATGAGCGGCGCATTACTTTCATTTTTTATCAACAACCAGGTTTGATTCAAGCTGTACGTATTGTCTTTTCGAACTCCCCCCCATGCATTTTGTTTACATCATTTGAAGTGTAACCTAAAAGATAACGAAGTGGGAGGGATAATGTATTGAAGAAAAAACAATCTGCTTCATAGACTTGATCAGTGTGCGTTTGCACCAACTGTTGATGGGTTTGCCATTCATAGATATAGACTTATTGTTGAAGGCGGGCCAAGGGTTATTTCATTCTTGAATGAGTTACCTCCTGAGAATTGGGTTAATGTATTTTTTGTTGGACAACGATATGACTAGATGTATTCAAATCTTGCCAAATCGTTTAACACTTGGATTGTTAATGTAAGACCCCGATTTTTGACAAACATATAATTTTAGTAATGTTTTAAAATATTTAGGATATAATAGGGGGTAGATCGTGTCAATTATTATATGTTTTAAAATTCAAGGGTCAAATTATAATTCTAAATACATTAAAAACTTCAGGGGTTAATTTGTAATTTTATATAACAATAAAATCATATATATATATATATATATATATATATATATATGTATGTATTACATATGTACAGATTTATACATACAGGAGAAGAATCGAGAAGGCACGAGAGAAAGAAAGAGAGAGAAGAAAAGGGGCCAGCGGTGGGTTACCGTTCGGTAGTGAGAAAACCAAAGAGCGAGAGAGAAGGCAGTTGGTCTAGTGAGTGAGTGTGTGTGTGTGTGTGTGTGTGTGTTCTATTTCGATTGTTCGTCGTGCGTGTGTGTTCCGTGTTTTCTATTCGTGCAAATGACAGTGTGTGTGTGCTCCGGTCGTAGGTGTGGACGTCCGGTGGAGTTGGGTAAGCCGATGGTGTCTGTGTGGGGGGGGGGGGTGCTCTGTTATTGTTTGTGTTTCTGTCTCTCCAGTGGGTGTGTTGGCGTCTCGTCGTTGGTTGGCCAAAAAGGAAACAAAAATAGAAATTGAAAAGAGAGAGAGAGGTCTGCCGGTGGGTTCTGTCGCCGATCATGTGGAGTTCATCGACGGTGGTGGTGATGTTGGTATGTATGCGTGTTTGTGGCTCGTCGTCAGTGTGCAGCTGTTGTGTATTGGGTGTGCTGTATGTGCTGCATGTATGTGTGTGTGTGTCGTCGTTCAGCTGGGCCCGACAAGGGTTGGTTGTATGGGTATGTGTGTGTGTTGTTCCTGTTGTGTGTTCTGTGTATGTGTGTATGTGTTCAATTATTGAGGTGAGCATGTGGGGGTGTTCTGTGTAGGTTGTGTATGCATGACGTTCGTGGGTATTGGTGGTCAGAGTTAGCAAAGAGAGAGAGAAATATGGGTAGAGCTTCAAAATAGAGTAGAGAGAAAAAGCAGCATGTTCGCCTAGGCGGAAAGACGTTCGCCTAGGCGGAAAAGAGGTAGTATGCAATCATAGAAAGAAGGAGGAGCATTCGCCTAGGCGAAGGATCTACGGCCTAGGCAGAAGAGCGTCAGTAGGTGAACCGGAGAAGGAAAGGAGGGTGTTCACCACGGCGGTGGGTTTTGCACCGAGGCGGTGGGAGCAAAAACGTCAATTAAGGAATTTTAAAAGGAAATCGACAACCGTTTCGGAACGAGTAACGTTTCTCATTGAATTTTATGATTTGTTAAATTAAATTACTAGCACTAAATGGTCGAAATAGCGATAATAAATATCAAGACCATTAACATGAATAAATTTTATATAGTAAAACTTTAACGGAACAATACGAGTTATATAGTAATATTTCGAATTAAAGGCGGGGAATAGAAAATTATGGAAAATTGGGGCCTACATGGTGCGGATATGGTATTTTTACATAAAATATTAATTTAGGCCTTGTCATGAATAAGTTCGCAGGCACCGGAGGATCGGTAGCGTATAGATGTTTTCGGAGCAGATTACCAGGTGAGTGTACTGTCTTCTTGCCAAATTTATTTTTAAAAATATTATGAAAAATATGTTTACTTAAAACTGGATGATTTGATAACTTATATAGATCAAGTGGGTTTTGGGTGAGTGTCGAGATATGGATTTCGTTGGATTTTCGTTCTTTTATTTAGAAGGTGGAAAAATGATTTTTGTTGAAATCGGTGGGTTTTTAAAAGAAATAGAAAAACATGATTTTTGAATTAAAACGGTTTTGGAAATAGAGGCTGATGATATTGATTTGACGATGTTGTTGATTGGACTATGCCATAGTTTATGTCTTGTCCGGAGGGTGGTCCGGTAGATGGTAATTGATATTATGTCCTGTCCGGAGGGTGGTTCGGCAGGTGCTAATTTATATTATGTCTTGTTGATAGGTGTGAAAAACCTATCTATTTCCAATCTAAATTTGTTAGTTTTCAAATATGTTTATACAGTATTTTATTATGTTTTAATTAGTTTTTATGCTTTTTGTATAAATCAGGTGTGTGGGGCAAAAAGATAGGAAACTGGAGCGAAAATGATGAGATCGAACCAAACCGGTTCGAAGTTACGGTGGATAAACAAGCTCGGAGGCTAAAAGATGAAACAGGCCCACCGCTTAGGCGTCCAGACCACCGCCTAAGCGGTGAAGTGTTGAGAAGAGCAAAATGTTATTGACGGACGATCGCCTAGGCGAAATTTCCATCGCATAGGCAAAAATCCAGCAGAAGACGTAGAAGGGCTACTGACAGTCGCTCGCCTAGGCGAAGTTTTCTTCGCCTAGGCAGAAATCCAACAGAATGTTCTCCCAATCCACTGCCTACTTCACCGCCTAGGCGATCAGACTGAACCGACCTGACTCCACCTAGGCGCAATTTCTACCGCCTAGGCGGATTTGCCCTGCACAGTCTTAAGAAATTTTTAGATATTTTTAGGATATTTTTGCTATAAATATCCCCTCTCCTCCACCTTGGCCGGTAACACTCTTTCCCCCATGGATTTTTTAGCCCCTTAGGCTATATCTAAGGGTATATTTAGGAGTTTTAGGTGTGGAGCTCACATCCCAAAGTGGAGAAGACGACGAATCGATCAGAGAGCGTTCTTAGTAGTTTATCTTCGGACGAGGCTAAGTTCTTCGATTGTTTTTTCTTATTTCTTTATCTTAGGAGCATGTGAGCATATTTAACCCGTTATTTCATTGTATATGCAGCTATAGCCATGAGTTAAATATGGATTGTAGTAGGGATTAACAATAAATTTATAAATACGTTGTTTGGATGATTTCGGTGTTTCGTTTGTGATTGTTCTTCGTAGTTTGATTGTATTTATTATATTGTTTGTTTATTATGCTTGGATGGATAAATGGAGAATACAGGGTTTTGACAAACCCCGGATTCGGATTAAGGTAAACAAATGCCACGATTCTATAACCCGGTTGGGGTTTGAATCGTGGACAATCAATGACGTTGGGCAAGACACACGCAACCTAGGGTCGTTAAGACATTGAGGGGGACCTTTTCATTGACTCAAATTTGCGTTATATCCCTCGTCTTACGCTCGAAAGAGGTGGCGAGGGAATTTTAGAATGGAGATTGTCGATAGGGTAAATATAACGCGACAATCCCATAACCCAGGAGAGAGTTGGATTGTGTGAAATCAATGACGCTGGACGAGACTCACGTGACCTAGGGTCGTTAAGACGTTGAGGGGGACTTCTACGTTAACTCGAAGTCATGTATTCCCCCGTCTTACACTCGGGAGAAGTGGCGGTGGAGTTTACGTACCGAGATTGTCAAATAGATCAAACAACGTAAACGTAAGTAAATCGGAATCGAACACGTATTTGTAAACACGTTAATCCCTAGGCGATTCTTCACCCTAAAACATATTAGCATATTAGTGTAGTTAATGTAGGTTATATTAGTATTAGTTTAATTAATTAAATACATTTGTTTTTCGCCTAGATAAACTTAGGTCACGACAAATGCGGTATTCGATAGTAAGGACAACAATCCCTGTGGATACGATAACCCGATCTTAACGATCACACTATACTAAAACTTAGACCTTGTATACTTGCGAGTGAAAGTAGCGGCGTCTTTTCTGCACTACCACCTGTCCGGAGGGTGGTCCGGGGTGGGGTGGGACAATTTTGGTATCAAAGCCTAGGTTATAGGTTCTGTAGACTTGCCAGTGGTTGTGTCAGTAGAAGACCATGAGATAGGAGGACGTGTCAGCCGTCTAGTCAGTGGAAGACATGAGATAGGATGTCTATAGGTGAGTTCGATACGTGAATGTTAGTTATTTCATTACATTAGTTAGTGCATTGGCATCGTGCATGGTTGGTTGTCTTGTTGGCAAGTAGTGATGATGGTAGTGGTAATGGGTGGATCGCGATTGTGGGAGTACTAGTAATTGGGAATGTGAGATTATAAATGAGGAACAATCATATGCATATTACTTGAGGTTGAGACCTATCAGTAGCACTTAATATGCTAGTTGTTAAAATATTCGATAGTATAGCATAACACATTTAAGTCCGATTATGAAAACAAAAAGAGAGTTTGTATTAGTTGAAAATAAGGATGTAAGAAAATTGTGGCAATATTAGAAAATATTTGATTTGGTAGTACGTTCTAGGTTGATAGAAAGGCAGAGAAAAAGTTTGTGGAACTAGTAAATATACCAAACGTAATAGAGAATGATGTATAGGACGTAGCCAAGAATTATGGGTTTGTGGTGATAGTAAGTGCGCATAAATATAGTCTGTTTGGTATGAGTAATATAGAGTTGTCGGTAGATTGTTTCAAAAAGAAACAACTTTTCAAATTTGGTATGGATCAAAGTTTGTATTTTTGGGAAAGATGTAATCATTACTCCAATCAATTTGATAATTGGCTCAGGAAATTAGAAAGGTGTTAAAGAAATAATATCAGAATACTTTACGTAGGTGCTAGGTACCCGTCAGAACAAGTTTAGGCGGTGAAAATTGTAGTAGCTAGGGAAAGGAATTGTCAGGGTATCAATAAGCATGAATAATAATCATAGTCATTGTAAAATAAGTTCCATAAGTTTAATGAATTGAACGTTCGGCTCATTAAGTTGGCTAAATATAATCGTGTTGATAAAATGTGGGAAAATTGGGAATTCGAGTGAGTTAGTTTTAGGTGTAAGAAGTCTCTATAGGAGAAGTCGTGTGACGGCCCTGGGAAACCGGGTCATTATAATAAATTATACTGTTAACTCACGATTAACTTAGACCTGATGTTTCTCTTCATGAAGACCCAGTATTGTTGGTAACTCATCGGTTAGAATTGATGGTTTGTTTAATCAACTGCGAAGGATCAGGGTGTTAGATTTTTGAATAGGATATTACCAGCTAGAGGTCAGGGACTGTGACCTGGTAAAAATGGTGATCCGGTCGAGAGTAGAGAAGAGCATGTAGGATATCTCTAGATTATGTTGCTGATGCTGCGAGAAAAGCAATTTTATGCCAAGTGTAGTAAATGTGAGTGTTGGTTGGATTGAGTGGTAAATTTGGGACATGTTGTCACGACCTGTCCCGAAATCTCGACATCCCGGGCTGGCGTGACGACATCATGACATCACCGAAAACAACCAACCAACCGTCTATTACACGACAATATGCATATATATAAATAAATCATCATCTATATGAAGCTATACATATTCTGTTATGGGAACACACCCGTTCTCCAAATATACTAATAGCAAAATATAATACCATGAATCCTTTCACAGGTTCACCTCAGAAAGCTCATCTCAACCCTCCACACGACTCTATCGAAGAACTCTACCTAGCACCAATAAGGGACCGACTCCTAGCTGCTTCACTTGCGAGTATACTGCTTTCTTAGTAAAAACATCTTTAATAATAAAAACTCATTCTACAACATCTAAATGGATCAACCGTAAGTTTATAAATACCACATAGCTCGTAAAATCTCCAGTATAAAAGCAGGAAAAATAAAGCGACATAATTAAGTTCCATTCAAATGCAACTAATATAAAAATCATACTAATCACCATGATAATAAATATCAAATCAGTCAATATACGTAAAACATCACATCTCAAGCACAAATCTCAAACACACTTTTTAAGCACACAACTCAAACACACACCTCAAACACATATTGGTCAGCCCTAGTGATCGTTTTAACCTCACGATCGGGAGTTACAACGGTATCGTACCACCCGTAGGATTTTCCTTCCTAACGGACACCCATCACTCCGCCGAAGCGGATAATCACTGCGCAGTATAAACGTCTAACATCACTCTACCGAAATAGATAAACATCACTCCGCCGAAGCGGATAACATCACTCTGCCAAAGTGGATAAATACTATGGCATCGTCAAATCAACGAATCAATAGTATCGTCTAATCAACAACATCGTCAAATTAATAACATCATCATCAAATCACAACGTAATGATATCGTCTAATCAACATCGTCAGATCACACATCCACCTCTCTTTTCCAAAAATCGACTTTTTATCCGAAAAATCATATTTCTCACTTTCTTTTAAAAGGAAATGTCTGATTTTACCAAAACCACTTTTCGAATTTTTTTTTTTTTTTTTTTTAAAACCATACATATTTAGAAAAATAGACATTTTTCACTCTTTTAAAACCACCAAATTTCAGCGAAAAATCATTTTCAACTTCCTTTCGAAACCAACACAATTCATCGAAAATTCATTTTCTCAACTCACCCAGAAACCTGCTTGATCCATATCATTTTAAAATTAATTTAATTTAAGTCAACCATTTTCCATCATATATAGATATAAAAATAGTTTGGCACGAAGACAGTACACTCACCTGGCTATCCAGTCCGCAAAACTTTCACCGACTACTCCCTACCGAGACTCCGGTGTCTGCGAACCCAATAGTGACAGGGCCTAAATTAATATTTTATGCAAAAATAACCAAATCATGTAATGCAGGACCTAGTTCCGTAATTTCCCATTCTCCACATTTTATTTATTACAATTATTATTCGGTAAATTTTATTCCGTTAATTACTGCATAAAATTTAATAATATGACAGTCCCAAATTTATTATTTCGATTACAAAATTTTGATGCTAGAATTCGATTTAATAACTAAAATAAACTTAACAAAAAACGTTACCCGTTCTGAATCGTTCACGGACCGCAAGATGGATTTTTGGTTTTTATCGGGGTTGTTTGTGAAATTTTTCGTTTTCTTCAATTTTCTTTTCTTCTTCTTCTTTCTTTTCTGGTTCTGTTTGGTTTCAACTGCTGGTCGCCGACGACATTCACTCACCGCCGATCAACACACACACACACACACTATCATTTCTGCTTCAGCTGGTCCCCTCACCGTCTCCCACCAACCGCCAGCGACCTCACATCCACACACCGGCGCACAAACGCACATACCCAGACAAACACGCACTCACTGTTTACACACACACACAAACTGAACGACGACGATCACACGCCACAATGACGATCACTCACACACCACCACACAGTCGCCGGATAACCTACACACTTAACGACGAACCGAACGCACACGCCGGCGAAACACATACCGATAACACACACTTACACACATGCATGTTGGATCAAACACAGGAATACACACACACACACGATTGTTCAGAACGGAACCCACACCTACCGTCGACGGAATACACACACCCCCTTCACGATCGCCGATCAAACTGCCGAACCCATTCTCTCGTGCTCAGGTTCCTCTCCATCTTCCCCATTTCTAGATTTTTTTTTATTTTTTTTTGAGTGATTTCTCGATTTTTCCTCTGGCCATTCATGATCACTACTGCATGGATGCATATATATGCATATAATTAATGGATTCAGCTTGATCGTTCGATTACCACGTCGCCGATCTCTCTCTGCTCTGTCTCCGGCTCTCAATGCACACACGCAGGAACATATATGTATATATAAATGTGTTTTAAAAAAAAAAAAAAAAAAATTGTTAAATTGCTCTTTTCTCCCCCTCATTCTTTAAATCTTTATTTTAATCCAAATTCATCCTTTATGATTTTATTAATTTGTAATTTCACCCCTTAAAAATTTTTAGAAAGAAGTTAAATACCAATTTACCTCCCAAAGTTTGGATTGAAAGTTTCTAAATTTGCAAATTGACCCCTAAACTTTTAATTTGAATTTTTAATTTGCATATTTCCCCCTCGTATTTTTCTAAATGCTCAATAATGCAACTAAATTGATGTACGTGCGAAATTGGGGTCTTACACATGTGATCTTGAGGAATAGTATTCACGTGAATCCAAAGGAAGTTGAAGCTATGATTTAACGAGAAAGGCCAAAAAGTGTAACTGGCACTCGGAACTTTTGGAGTTGGCAGTGATTGTAGTTGCTTTGATGTTTTAGTGACATTACCTGTATGACGAGATTTGTGGGATATGGACCGACCACCAGAGTTGGGAATAGTTGTTTAATCAAAAAGAAGATAAATTTGAGGCAGAGGCGTTGAATAAAGTTGATCAAAGATTATAATTGTACCATCTATTATGTTTGAGAAAAGGTCAATGTTGTAGCGGATGCTTGGAAATCGGCAAGTTTAGTTGCGCACATTCAGGTTGTTCATACTAATTTAGGTGTCACATTGAGACCCTTGTGAGTGTAGTGGGTGCTTGGTCAGATGGTAACACTATTTGAGAAGTTGATTTTGGAACCAACATTGATTGATCGTGTTGTCGGAAGCACAGAAGTCAGATGTCCAGTTGGGAAGGATTAGAGATAAAGTGGAAGACGGTTGCAGAACTGACTATCGAGTCCGAATGAAAGATGAAGTCTTGATAATGGAAAAATAGATTGTGTATTTCTAATGATGCGTATTTGATGAAAGATACCTTAAAGAAAGTGCATAGTTCAATATACGCAATGCACCCGGTAATATCAAACTGTATCGAAATTATGTGAGCATTATTGGTAGTTAGGAAGAGAATGAGAAATCGCAGAATTGGTTGTTAGGTGTCCTATATGTTAGCCAAATTAAGGTCGAGCATTAATATCCAGGTGGGTTATTGTAGTCTTTATCTATTCCAGAATAGAAATGTGAGTCTTGATATGTATGCCAAGTGCATATTGATGGGATTGTTTGGTTGCATAAGACACCGGTTCAATGTAAGTGTCAAATAAAATTGGGATAAGATACCAGTGGGGTGAAAATTGGTTGTTAACTTATTCGCTCGATAATTGATAGTTTCTCTAGGATGAATAGATTGACCGTATTATTGATAAATTGAATTGTTAATTTGAAAGTGTTGCCGCCGTACTGTAACTGGAAGATAATTTTGATCGAAACAAATTAAGTCGTTGTTGTATGAACAGTCCGCGGAGGAATTTGAAATGTAGTATTGAATGATGATACCTTAAAAAGTGAGTTTTATATGTATTAATTACCATCGTAAAAATCGACATGTTTTAAATACAAAAAGTCGGGTAGCTAATTCCAGGTAAAAATTCTCTATTGGAGAAACTGTAGTACTAGGAGCTGATATTTATTTTGATGTTTTGGTCGAATTTCCATACTACTTTGGGTGCCAAGAAATTGGTACCTCATTTTATTTGTAGATATATGTTGAAACATGTTTAGGTAGATTGAAACGGAAATGAAGCACGTGACCTTGTCAGGGACTGGATTAAATGTGAGGGCATGAAAGAAATTCTTATAAACGACTCGTTTGATGCAATTTGAGACGTAGTAATGTGGTTTGGTGATATATATGTGTTTTGAGGGACATTGATATGATTTGGACGTGATTTAAAATGTATAGATGTGATTTTAGCGTATTGCAAAAATTTAACGGTAATATTAGAAAACGTTTATAAGAGAATTGAAGTTTTGAGGTAGATATTGAGGTTAATGATTATGGGCTATATGTGCTTATGAGATCGCTTATGCGCTTGGTTGTGAGTATTGTTGGTTTAAATGTTAAACGGAGATATTGTGGCAAACTGATTGACTGGAAATATCGGATGAAAGGGATAAGTGTTGGTTATGGAAAACAAATTATTGTCGGAATGAGATAGGCCCAATCAACTAAGATTACTGCGATATTTTAAGTATATATTGTTGTTAATCGTTATTTTTATCAGAGTAGCGCAGCGGAAACAGTTAGAAACATGAGATTCTTTGACAGTTGGTTGCCCGTGTTAAGTGTGACCAACTAAGTGACCCTGTTTGTTAGGTGTTGGATATAATATCGACCACTGCAAATGGAAATGTTACAATAGATAGATATGATTTGACAAAAACTGTTGGTTATAACTTTTAGGTGATTTGTGATTATGGGACCCTACATAGGAAACAGTTGTTCTGGAATCACGAGAAACAAATGTGACCATGCGGTGCGAATCTGAAATATTACTGTTTTGACTAAAATTTTAATTTCCTATTGTTTTCGACGAAAATTTCGGGACAAAATTTCTTTTAAGAGGGAAGATTGTAAGACCCCGATCTTTGACATACGTATAATTTTAGTCGTGTTTTAAAATATTTCGGATATAACGGGGGTAGATCGTGTCAATTATTATATGTTTTAAAATTTAGGGGTCAAATTATAATTCTAAATACATTTAAAACATCAATGGTTAATTTATAATTTTATATAACATTAAAATTAGAAATTTGTTCAATTAATATCTTAACTAAAGTGAACGGGAGGATTGTGCAAATTATATATATATAGAGAGAGAGAGAGAGAGAGACGGTGAGAAATCTAAGGGAGGAGAACTGGCCACTTGTTCGGCCATTTGATCACATATTTTCGTTATATATATATATACATACGGGAGAAGAATCGATAAGGGACGAGAGAAAGAAAGAGAGAGAAAGAAGGGGGCCAGCGGTGGGTTGCCGTTCGGCAGTGAGAAAACGGAAGAAAGAGAGAGAAGACAGTTGGTCTAGTGAGTATGTGTGTGTGTGTGTATGTTCTATTTTGATTGCTCATCGTGCGTGTGTGTTCCCTATTTTCTGTTCGTGCAAATGACTGTGTGTGTGTGTGCTCCGGTCGTGGGTGTGGACGTCCGGTAGAGTTGGGTAAGCCGATGGTGTCAGTGTGGAGGGGTGCTCTGTTATTGTGTGTGTTTTGTGTGTGTTTTTGCCTCTCCGGTGGGTGTGTTGGTTTCTCGTCATTGGTTAGCTAAAAAGGAAACAAAAACAGAAATTGAAGAGAAAGAGAAAGGTCCGCCGGTGGGTTCTGTCACTGATCGTGTGGGGTTCGTCGGCGGTGGTGGTGATGTTGGTATGTAGGCGTGTTCGTGGCTCGTCATCGGTGTGCAGCTGTTGTGTGTTGGGTGTGCTGCATGTGCTGCATGTATGTGTGTGTGTCATCGTTCAACTGGGTCTGACGAGGGTTGGTTATGCGGGTATGTGTGTGTGTTGTTACTGCTGTGTGTTCTATGTGTGTGTGTGTGTGTGTGTATGTGTTTAATTGTTGAGGTAAGCATGTGGGGGTGTTCTGTGTGGGTTGTGTGTGCATGACGTTCGTAGGTATTGGTGGCCAGAGTTGGCAAAGAGAAAGAGAGACGGGTGGAGCTTTAAAACAGAATAGAGAGAAGGAGCAGCAAGTTTGCCTAAGCGAAAAAAGGGGTAGTGTGTAATCAGAGAAAGAAGGAGGAGCGTTCGCCTAGGCGAAGGAGCGTCAGTAGGTGAACTGAAGAAGAGAAGGAGCGTGTTCGGCACGGCGGTGGGTTTTGCGCCGAGACGGTAGGAGCAAGAACATCAATTAAGGAATTTTAAAGGAAATCGACAACCGTTTTGGAATAGGTAACGTTTCTCGTTGAATTTTATGATTTGTTAAATTAAATTACTAGAACTAAAAAGTCGAAACGACGATAATAAATATTGGGACCATTAACATGATTAAATTTTATATAGTAAAACTTTAACGGAACAATACGAGTTATATAGTAATATTTTGAATAAAAGGTAGGGAATAGGAAATTATGGAAAATTAGGGCCTACATGGTGCGGATAGGGTATTTTTACATAAAATATTAATTTAGGCCTTGTCATGAATAGGTTCGCAGGCACCAAAGGATCGGTAGCATATAGATATTTTCGGAGCAGATTACCAGGTCAGTATACTGTCTTCTTACCAAATCTATTTTCAGAAATATTATGAAAAATGTGTTTACTTAAAATTGGACGATTTTATAACTTATATAGATCAAGCGGGTTTTGGGTGAGTGTCGAGGATTTTGTTGGATTTTTGTTGTTTTATTTAGAAGGTGGAAAAATGATTTTTGTTTAAATCAGGGGTTTTTTAAAAGAAAGTGAAAAATATAATTTTTGGATTAAATCGATTTTGGAAATAGAGGTTGATGATATTGATTTAACGATGTTGTTAATTGGACTATGCCATAATTTATGTCCTGTCCGGAGGGTGGTTCGGCAGGTGGTGATTGATATTATGTCATGTGCGGAGGGTGGTCCAGCAGGTGGTGATTTATATTATGTCCTGTCCGGAGGGTGGTCCGGCAGGTGGTGATTGATATTATATCCTCCGAAGACGTTTGGTAGGTGATTATCTACGCAGTTAGTTCCACTAGGTGCTTGATCCATCTAAAATATTTTGATTAAGAAGGCAATACACTCGCAGGTACAGCAGCTAGGAGTTGGTCCCCTACTGGCACTAGATAGAGTCCTACGATGGAGTCGGGAGTAGGTTTTGAGATAAGTTGTCTGGGGTGCACCTGTGAGAAGTTCATGGTATTTATTTTGTTGTTCTCATGTTTGGGGACGGGTGTGTCCCCATAGTAGAAAAATTGTATATGCATATTTAGAATATTGTATATTATTGTATGTCTATTGTCCTTCTATGAGATGGTTTGGCGTTCAGGTGATGTCATGTCGACGTCACACTGACCCCACAGTGAAGGGTGTCCGGGGTGGGGTATGACAGTTAAAGCCCAACACCTCCCCATAATGGAATGCATTGATACGATTAGAGTACAACTTATGGACCACATATCAAGTAGAAGAGTTCTTTCGATTAAGATGTCTGGTGTCATTTGCCTGTTTTGGGATAAGAAGTTACTAGAATATGTTGAGAGCAGTAGGATATGGTTGGTGGGTTTATGCTCCGAAGGGAAATTTGAAGTGCATTATCACCCATCGGTCTCTGTGGATATTGTGAATCGGCCTTGTTCATGTTTCCAATGGCAATTAAAAGGTTTCCCGTGTGCACATGCTTGCGCTGCCATTCAAAACTCGGGGGGGGGGGGAATTTGAATAACTATGTTGAAGATTTCTTCAGTGTTGATTTTTATCGTAGTACATATTTGGAGGGTATTTTGTCTGTCCCTATACTTGGAAGACCAGTTTATGACAGCGCAACAGCTGCTGTGTTACCTCCTCAAACACGCCGACGAGCTGGGCGTCGAAAGAAGAAACGGATTGCATCGAAAGGGGAAAAAGTAAAGTAAATTCAGTGTAGTTGGTGCAAGCAATATGCGGACCACAATTGGAAGACGTGCAAGGCTGCAATTTGAAGAAGAGATTGCAATCTGTTTTTTTTTTTGTTTTTTTTTTTGTCTGGTTTGCAATCTATATATTTTTTGTGTGGTTGCAATCTATACTTTTTTGTGTGGTTGCAATCTGTATTTTTTTTGTATAGTTGTATATTGCAATACCTTGTTAATGTTTTTTGATCTCAATGCATTTGATGTATGTGTTGTTTTTAATTTTGTGAACTTCGATTGTGTTAGGAAGATATCGAACAACGATATGTATTTTTTCAGTAGATGGGTACTGAATTTTTAATATATGTTATTGTTAACATGGTATAAATGTGAAGATGTATTTTCTCAGTAAATGTCTACTGATATTTTAATATATGCTGTTTTTTTATGACATATATGGTGAAGAAATATACTCTGGTTTTGTTTAGAAGATATCCACTTACATTTAATTGGTTTTTTAACTGGTTCTGTTCAGATGATATCAACTGAAAGTGTCTTATTAAGTAGATATCTACTTGCAGGCATAAAATATGATGTGTCTGTACATTTAATTGGGTTTTGAATGATATACATGGTCAACAACACACAAGTTCTGAAAGTACCTTAATAGTAAGTTAGATCTGCAGCTGGTATTCTTGCATAAAACGGTTTCTTTCTACCATACCATCACCATTTTACCGGGGGGAAAACCATATTGAGCGTAATAATATATTGAGTCAATAAATGGACGGCACAAAGTTCCAAATTTTTTAGAAAGTGACATATTTTTTCAACAAATAGTTGTGAGCCAGTGTTGAACAAATCAATAAGAATATAGCATTGTTTCATCTGTAAACGGGGTTCTGTTCAAATGATATCAACTGAATAGGTGTCTTTTTTAAGTAGATATCTATTGAAATGTGTAAAATATGATGTCTGTACATTTTCATAGTGTCAATGAACGATGGATATTTAATTGGGTTTTTAATGATATACATGGTCAATAACATAAGTTATGAAATTACCTTAATAGTAAGTTAGATCAGCAGCTGGTATTATTGCATGAAACGGCTTCTTTCTACCATACCATCACCAATTTACCAGGGGGAAACCATATTGAGCGTAATGACATATTGAGTCAATAACTGGACAGCACAAAGTTCCAAATTTTATAGAAAGGGACACATTTTTTCAACAAATAGTTGTCAGCCCGTACTGAACAGATAAATAAGAACATAAGTTTTTCATCTGTGACTAGGGGTTTTGTTCTGATGATATCAACTGAATAGGGGTCCATTTTAATTAGATATCTACTTAAATGTATAAAATATGATGTGTCTGTACATTTTCGTAGTGTCAATTAACGATGGGCATTTAATTGGGTTTTTAATAATATACATGGTCAATAACACACAGAAACTTTAATTTTGTATATACAAACACATTGTTTCAACAAATGTTTGGAGGCTTACACATCAAATAATATCCACAGCACTCAAATTTAATGGATGGACAACATATGGGCAGAACAACAGCGACTAGAGGCACTGAAGTTATATTACAGAGTTATTCAAGCAATGTGCACTACAGAAGACCAGATTTTGCATGCTAACAATCTAACTTTGCTACTAACCAATGAGAGGTTCCATAGATGCCTGCTTGTTTGTTTAGCAGAACTGGTTCTTGCCACACATAAGACAGTAGATATATTGTTCCTAGCAGTGATCTCAATAAGGTAATAGAAAGTTTCATTACACATGAGGAAAGTCTTCCCAGGGAATTAAGGAGAATTAAGGGGAAAATGGCTCGTCAATGTACAATTCTTTGACAATTACGAGGCCGTCCTTCTCTGCAGAAATAATTTGTCTTGGCTTTGTGGCTGATCCAATGCTAACTCTAAATGCAATTTCAATGCATATCAACAAGCCTTGTGGAGTCTTACACCTGAAATAATATCCACGGCAGTAGATATATACAAAACAGTACATACAAACACACTGAACTGAACAGGCAATGTGAACAACAAACAGCGTAGTACATTTCATGAAATAGTTTATACATATTCACCTAAGGATTTGTATTTCCAAGTAGATATCTACTGAAATGTTAATCAAATTACACATCAAATAATATCCACAGCACTCAAATATATATACAAAACAGTATATACAAAACAGTTTCTATATCTTCATGTTTAGGGCCAGCAGTGCCCCCCCCCCCCCCTTCACCACTGTTTTTCATTCACTCAAACTTTTGGGAGGGCCCATGATTTGGCGTTATCATTCAAAAATACATTCACAATTTTTGCTCGATACTTTATCATCGCTTCTTTCGCCTTATTCTCATTTTTAAATGGTACGATTGGCAGCCCCTGGGTAATTTGGTCCATTATAAACAAAACCATCGTCTCACAATCCAACCTAACATTCAAATTTGATGCATTTGAGTCTATATAAAGTTTACATTCATTTAAAAAATGTGTAATGACGTAAATACTTACGATCTTGGTATTTGTTGTGAACTATCTTTGACGCTTGTTAGATGTGTTTCAGTCTGGGCTATTTACAAATCTTCACCATCTTCTTTAAGGTCTTTGATCATATCCACTACATACTTTCTCTTCAAAACAAACAAAATGTTTAATTAAAGTAGTATTATCTAACATTTAAGATAGGAAATAAAACAAAGCATGAGTTTTATTACCATTAGCATTGCGTCTTTCAAGTATGGATCTCCGGTGCCGATTCTTGGTTGGAGCGAGTTGTAGTGTCTCCATTCTGCCTCACTTATGTCAAACACAAGCAGCGTCCAATGATTCAGCCGGTCCCGTTGATTTGATGGGGAAGTGAATGTACCGATAGTCACCTTTCAATGCTTCATGGATTTGGGTATTCAAATTTTTTTCTATTAACGGTGTGGATCTGCCTTTTACCCAATTCTATAAGAGATAGAGACAATTTATAATTTAGCTAATATCCACTAAATAATTGAAATAATTGAGTAGATATCCACTGAATAAATTTTAGAATTCAGTTGATATCCACGCAATTAAAATATATATATATGTACGTACTGTTTTTAATGCATCAAACAAAAGTATAAAACAAACGTATGAATGTACCCAAACATACCCAGCAATAGCTTGTTATGAAGTACGACCGGTCACCAATAGCAATTCTCTCATTTTTCAAAAAAAAAATCAATCCCGCGTTCTTGTCCCTTAAGAACTCGGTGTAACTATCTACGATCTGCAATCATTTTTCAATTTTAGTCTGCGTAGTTCACTCATTTATGTTCATATGTGTGATGTTTTTTAATATATTCACTTATAAAGTTGCTTAGTTCTCCCCAGTTTATAAGTGAAATCACATCTACAATAGATACAGCACTATATTCCCCATTGTAGACAATTGCGCTGTGTATTATATAAGAGATGGTTAACATTTTTTTCAAGTATCTATCCACTAAGGATGCAGTACATATAACAGAAGATGTATATTTCAAGTAGGTTTCCATCACACGTGTGTATTTTCAGTACATATCTATTAAAAATAGCATATATACGCAGTACAGTTGTGTATTTTCAATAGATATCTACTAAACAGAATAGTTAGCATGATGTGTATTTTGTGTTACCTAACCCCTTCGGTTTTGGAGATGGTTGTTATCTTTTGTCAATCATCATCGGATAGTGAAGTTGCTACTTCACTTTAACCTCTTTTAGGTAGTTTTGCAACCTGTTTCTTCTTTTTTTGTGTTGGGGCCTGATATGTGTCGAGATCGACCGTTTCCTCCTGCGGTCATTTATCCTTTCTGCCTTTTTTGACGTCCAAATATTCGAAATCATCTTCTTCTTCTTTTTGTGCTCTGTCTGTCTGCTTCAGCCTTTTAACCATTGAGCTTTCGTCTGTTTTTTCTGTCAATTTTCTCTTCTTTTTTTTTTTCGTTCTTCACCTTCTTTGGGCCCAGTCTCTACGTGGATATCTTGGGGATGCTGTTCAGTTTCTTCTGCAGAAACAAGGTCCTGAAGAGGACTATTTTTGGGTTGTTTGAACTCATTATCCCTCTGAGCTAAAAGTAAGGTCAAATTCTTGAAGTTCTTGTCTATGTCTTCTTTTTGTCGAGCCAATTGTTCAGCCAATTCTTTTATTTTTTTCCTCACCTTCCTTTTTTTTCGGCTCATGACTTGTCCTTTTCAGCTCAGCCAATTCCATTTTCAGTTTTCCAATTTTCTCTCCTCTTTTCTTATTTTTTCCTCTCAGTTTCATATTTTTCTTTTTTAGCTTCGCGTTCTCGCGCTCCAAGCACTCAATTTTTGCTTGTAGTTCTTCATTTTCTTTTCTTATTTCACCTTCTTGACCCCCGCTTTTAGATGCAGTTCTAGTCTATGGCATGAAATACGGCGTATTCATCTGATCCAGACTGTCCAGAACGCTTTCCAGAACGCTGTCAACGAACTGAGTACCGTGGGGGGTTGCCATACTCTCCGGTTCGCCTTTGTCACCGGCCTTCTCATACTCTTCACCTTCCTCACTCCAAGATTCTTCTCTATCGTCCTTCTTTTGTTCAAATTTCTCTCATTTCCCAGTACGTTTGTTTTTTACATCATCAGTGTGTGTGATCATTTTCGTCTCAATCCTCGTCATTTTCTGGGTATTTGGATTCATCTGTCAACATGCCATTTTCTCATTATATAACTCTAAATAGATTTGTAATTTCAAGTTTACATATGTGTATTTTCTATAGATAACTACTAAACAGAATTGTATTTTCGAGTACGTTTCCATTACACGTGTATTTCCAGTCGATAACTACTCAACACCATGTATGCAGCAAACATGTGTATTCTTAAGTAGATTTGGACTGAATATTTAAGTAGATTCCAAGCATAGTTGTGCATTAAGTAGATATCCACAAAAGATGCAGTACATTTTACTAAAGATGTGTATTTTGAAGTATGTTTCCATTACACATGTTTATTTTCAGTTGATGTATACTAAAATAGCATATATACAGTCCACATGTATATTTTTAAGTAGATATCTATTGAACATTTAAGTTGATAACTACTGAAAATGTATACAACATGTATGCAGTACATCTTTAGTATATACACACTGGTGTTTAGTAGATATCACTAGAGATGTATATTTTCAAGTAGGTTTCCATTACACATGTCTATTATCAGTTGATATGTACTAAAACAGCATGTATGCAGTACACATGTATATTTTTAAGTAGACATCTACTGAACTTTTAAGTTGATATCTACTGAACATTTTCAGTAGATATCTACAGAACATTTAAGTTCATATCTACTGAAAATGTATACATGTATGCAGTACATCTTTAGTATTTTCAAGTAGATATCCACTGGTGTTTAGTAGATATCACTAAAGATGTATATTTTCAAGTAGGATTCCATTACACATGTGTATTATCAGTTGATAGGTACTAAAACAGCATGTATGCAGTACACATGTATATTTTTAAGTAGATATCTACTGAACACACAAGTTCTGAAACTACTGAACATTTTCAGTAGATATCTACTGAACATTTAAGTTGATAGCTATTGAAAATGTATACAACATGTATGCAGTACATCTTTAGTATTTTCAAGTAGATATCCACTGGTGTTTAGTAGATATCACTAAAGATGTATACTTTCAAGTAGGTTTTCATTACACATGTCTATTATCAGTTGATATGTATTAAAACAGCATGTATGCAGTACACATGTATATTTTTAAGTAGATATCTACTGAACATTTAAGTTCATATAAACTGAACATTTTTAGTAGATATCTACTGAACATTTAAGTTCATATCTACTGAAAATGTATACAACATGTATGCAGTACATCTTTAGTATTTTCAAGTAGATATCCACTGGTGTTTAGTAGATATCACTAAAGATGTATATTTTCAAGTAGGTTTCCATTACACATGTCTATTATCAGTTGATATGTACTAAAACAGCATGTATGCAGTATACATGTATATTTTTAAGTAGATATCTATTGAACATTGAAGTTCATATCTACTAAAAATGTATACAACATATATATGCAGTACATCTTTAGTATTTTCAAGTAGATATCAACTGGTGTTTAGTAGATATCACTAAAGATGTATATTTTCAAATAGGTTTCCATTACACATGTCTATTATCAGTTGATATGTACTAAAACAGCATGTATGTAGTACACATGTATATTTTTAAGTAGATATCTACTTAAAATTTAAGTTCATATAAACTGAACATTATAGATGTATATTTTCAAGTAAGGTTCCATTACACGTGTATTTCCAGTAGATATCAACTAAACATATTTGTAATTTCAAGTAGATATCTGCTAGATTTGTAATGTATGCATTACATACAATGCTTGAACAAAAAATGAACAGAAAAAGCTATAAAACAGTAAATATCCACTAACCCTTATATATGGGTCATTATGTCCCTCGTTCAGTGCGTTTTTCAGTATGTCTGTTGTCAATTTTGAGAGATCCCACTTGACAAACCTTGGGGATACTGCCTTATTATCTTCCTTGATAACATTTACATGCTCGTAAAACCAATACTAGACAAAATTAACAGTTTATTAGTAATTATTCAATTATTAACAGCTTCAAATAAGTTATGTTTTAATATACCAGCAATGCATGAACACACCCTTTCAACTTCCCAGGCTGACGGGAGTTTTGCTGAATTGATATGATTAACAGGCCATGAATTGCGTGATGCCAAGCATAGGTGTGCATTTGCTCAATATTTTCAACGTACTTGTAAAGCCCAAATGCCACAAACACTCCACTATTGGGCAGCAAACATATGCCTAGTAGATACAAGCACAACAAACTGATAACATGGTGAATGTCTTCATCGTTCTTACTGTCCACTGACCCCATGATTGCATTTTTTATGTCAGTTGTCGACAATCACTTTCGATCTTTGCAAATACAAGCCAAATATTGACTTTCCAACTTTCCATACGAGTAGTTGATGGTCTTATCACCACATTTCAGCCCAAATATGAGTCTCACATTTGAAATAGCAAAACTGACATCAACATCTCTAATTTTGAAATCGTTTTTTTTTCTTCGTTCCAAGTCTTGAGTATTTGGAAGATATTATCATCTAATTTCTTTATCATCTCCAAAGTCACTCTCTTGTTCAAAATTGATTCAAAAATTGGCCAAAATGGCGTACATTGTAGCAGTCGTCTATGCATTCTTGTCAACACAATATTGTTTAGCAACTCGTACACAAGCTTCAACGAAGATCTATATTGTAGGTAAAACTTACCAGCTCTTCTGCTTGGTTCAGTTTTAGTATTCCTTTCATTTTGTTTTTTTATTCAGGTTCTTCTCATTGGGGCATCATCAAAGTCGCTGTCTGAACCAACTATTCATATGCAAAAAAACAGATTTAAAACAAGACATAGGCTGATGAAACATATACGGAAAAAACACATGTTGATAGGTTAACATTCGGATTATATCAACTGAATATACAGCTTTTCTCAGAGGATATCCACTTAATATTGCACGACACAGTTCATGTGTTTTGATAAACTAATTCAACAGTTCATGAGTTTTGATATCCCACACATTCTCCCTATGAGACGTAATAATTGGGATGATAGTAGATGATATCCAATCCAGAGTATATTTAGATTATATCCACTTACATTTGCACGATATCAACAGTATATTGAGATGATATTAACTTAAAAAAATTTAATATAACGACTAGTATATGTCCTGTTCACCTTCTTGCGCAACCTCTTCTTTGTAGTTTTTGTCTTGTTCCTTCTCCTTCTCTGCCATTGCCCTCTTTGATGATGGTTTAGACTGTTTGGAACCTGATGTTTCAATATGGTTCTTTTTCTTCTCTGAAGACCGCGTGACCACCATTCTTCTTCTTATGGTTTTTGGCGTGACCACGTTTCAATGTCTAAGGGTTTTGTGGTTCGTTCTATTTGTAGGAATCGATCGCTTCCAATTTTACGGTGAAAATCAGTGGAAATCGACGACAATCGACGAAAATCGTCCGTTGGATATCTAGGTGTTGATCCTAAGATTTTGATGAACAATTAAGTATTGATATTTTAGTGGAACTAATGTTTTAATTGAGTGTTTTAGTTATTTAAAGTTCCAGTGATGAAGTTGAAGATTTAAGAGTTTGAAAAAATTAGGGAAAACAACCTAGGTAAATTTCAACTCTTAATATCCCATGTAGGAACACACACTGCACAAAATATTTTTATTATTCATGTGTGTTTTGATAAGATGAATTTATTTGCTCCTATGTGTATTTGGAAAGAAATATTTATAAATGGTTAAAATAGAATTTGAGAAAGTTAGTGGAGCTAATTGAGAAAATAAATTAGTTAAAGGGGCGAAAATGTAAAAGAGAAAGAGTATAAAACGAGATCAGAGAAAATATTCAAAAGAGAAAAGTCAATGAGTCGACTGACATATGGTGGCTGAACTCTCTGAATCTGCAAGTCGACCGAGCGGTCGACTGGTGGAAGCTTGACAAACTCTCTGAATCTGCGAGTCGACCGCACGGTCGATCGATGAACGCAACAGGCTACTTCCAGAATCTTCCAGTAGACTGAGTGCTCTGTTTCAGGATAATGTTTTATCCGAAATCATATCTAAAAGTAGTTGTTTTTTGTTAAGATTTGAGAAATATTTAAGGGATTTGATGATATTTAAGATATGGTTCATATATTAATTAAATCCTATTGATTTGGTACATTAAATATTAATGTTTCTCAATTTGGTACTTGAAATAGTTTCTATGCTTATTAATTGAGATTGAGAAATATTTTAGGGATTTAATTGAAAGTTTTAAAAGTTGTTATTATTTGATATTGAACCTAAATTAAGTCTTTATGTTATAAGGGATCTATAAGAGTATTTTATTGTCATGACACTTGTAAACTAGCCGTTGGAAGGCTGATTACAAAGTCCTATATATAGACCTGCGAATTTATGATTTAACCAAGCAGTAAACAAGGGAGAAATTATATCATATCATATTATGAGCTTTTATAAGAGTTATCCATCTGAAATATTGTAAGCTTTTCTGAGAGACGATCTTGACGATCAACTGCTATTAATTTGTATTGATACTGGATCTGAAGTTACATTGTTTTATCTATTCTTTCTATGGATTCCAGGTGAGATCTTTCCAATTATATTCTTTCATTGCATTATTTGTTTATTGTTTGGAAATTGATCTTAGAAATTGTTTCTGATTTTTTAAGAAAATATTTTTATAAACAATTTCTTGAATCTGATTACGTGTTCTAATTTGCTACCCATGTCTTGTTAAAATTAGATTTTGTATTTCACGTTTTTCTATCACTAGTTGGGATATTAATTGAGTTATTATTTATCTGGGGTAGTAGAAGCTCCGAGTGAGATTTCCTACTTATCATTTTGTATTGGTGAGTAGTGTGATGGGTTAAATATCATTTGGGATATTTAATCAAGGGTAGCTGGGTTTCAGTCTCTTCATGTAAAGAGATTGAGGTAGTAATTCTTCCTGGATAAGAATTGCGTGATGAGTGAATTGTAAAGGTTCCATCCTTACCTGTGAAAATGATACTTGGAGTGTTGTGTGAGGTTTTGATTCTTGAGCCGTAGTAATAAAAAGAATTAGGTTAATCTTTAGCCTGTAAAAAAATAGGCTATTCTTGAGCCTGTAAAAAGTAGAGGTTATTCCTTAACCTGAGAAAAGGATATTGTAAAGGTTCATTCTAAGCATGTAAAATAATCGGTGTGCGGGTTTAGTTCCTACCTTTAAAGGGATCTTGAGAATTAGTGGATGCGAATCTCCGTGGGGCTCAGAGAACTGGACTAGCCAAGAGTAGCTTGGTGAACCAAGATATATCTTAGTGTGCTGCATAATTAATTTGTTTATTTTTGCTGTTTGTGTGTGCACTTAGTTGATGATATTATTCCGCTGTGATATAAAGATCATAATTAATTTAGGCTTAAAATTAATTATTTGATTTATTCAATTTTATTCTGATTATTTTTTTTAATTACTCAATTCATCCCTCTCTTGGATATTCTATTGGGCCAACACTAGGGTTTACGGGAGTTCGGTTGCGTGAAAATGGCAGAAATTGGGATTGATCATCACGATAGTGTTGTAGGGATTGATGATAACGATATCGTGCAAGCGTGTAGGTGTCGCGTCGTGCTCAAGCAGTCGCGTCACCAGACGTTGTGCAGCGAGTGTAGGGAGTGGCATTCTTTTATAAATCACAAATTTTCTGAGGGGCAAAATTGGCAAGCAACATTTTGTGGGGGTTTTGGGCTGATCCAAAAACCCATAGTCCTTGGAAACTTGTTTTTTGTTACTCTGGGAGCCCAAAAAAGTTTTCCCTTAAAAATATAACAAAGATTTTTAGTCCTGCCAATGATATGAATTGGCATTCACACCTGAAAATTACATTCACTAGCCTCATATAATCTGATTATAATTGCCAATATATTTCACTATAATGCATGCATTTTACAATATATTTTCATTGCAAACTTATAATTCCTAAAAAAAACAATTGATTTTAATAGCCTTCTTTAGTTTATTTTCAGTGCCTAGTGTTATCACTAAGGGTCTAAAACCCAAGGTGTAGTGTTTCGATAACAACAAAGTTTGAGGTATTTGACATGGGTGTTGAATGTAAGAACTGGTTAAGCTGAAATAGAACTAGCCGGAATAAAAATTAGCACAAGAAGTAAAGAGAACAAGAAGATCAAAATGGATAAATTTAGGCAAAGGATGTTCATGATAAAGATACAAGGCAAAGAAACATGAAGGATGGATGATCATGATGAAATAGATGATGGGGGTTTCAATAATCCTTGTTGTATATCCAAGGTCAAATTTAATTTTTGACCCTCTAACTATTGACCAATTTTTATATGGCCAGATAAGTTCGGTATCTATAATGTTAATTAGTTCTTCCATCTAATTTAGCTACTAAATTAGAAAATACAGTGGTATATTTGTAAATTTATATTTCTATTCTTTTTTCTTTTTTTTTTTTCTTTTTTTTCTAGTTTTTACTTTCTTATTTTTTTCTTTCTTCTTCACCGTTGTTCCCTTCCCGTCATCAATGTTCCCTTCCTTTACCCATCCTTCCTTTTATTACCATTCATTGTTGTTCTGCTGCCCATGTCATTGTTCAAGAGCACCATATGCATGCACGCCCATCCATATATGATGATTTTCTTTTATCGTCTGTCTCTTAAAAATAATCCAATAAAAAAAAGTTAAATAACCAACCTCGCTCTCTTCCTCCATTTTCAAATTCACTGATTCCGAAGACAATCGAAAAATAAAGTTCCTTCTCTATGTAGTACTATTTCATGGTTTGACAAAACTGGCATAATATTTGTAGACTTCTCTAATTTTTGCAATATTGATTATTGTACTATCGATATCCATTGTTTTGAATCAAAAGCATGATTAATGATTCTAGGTAATCCATATTTTTAAGGTATGTGTGATTTGGGCGAAAATATTTGAAGTTTGAGCTGAAATTTAGGCTCATAGAGTGAAACAGGGGATACATCAAAGCAGTATGAACATTATGAGGTGGTCACAATGTTGTGATTCTTTGTCTTGTCAGAGAAGTAGGGCACATGAGTTATCTCGTTGCCGACATCACTGGTGGCTACTTCGGGTTTGTTTAGTTGTTGTTCGCAGATAGTTTAAGTACCGGTGGAAAATTTCAAAGGCAATAATTTGTTTCCCCAATTTCTTAATCTGAGTAGTCTGAAAATGTGGGTCTTCCAATTACCAAAAATCATCCACAAAATCGTTCTTTATTTCTTAATCTTCAAAATAGAAATCAACTATTTTTTTTTTCTTATAAAACTTAGATGTTATCCAATTGTTTTAGGACAACCAAGGTCCCACCAAAACTGGAATATAAGTATATAAACCCTAGAAAAATAATGGTTATGGATGCATTTGGTGATCTTGAACGGCGGTATGGGCAGCAACAGAAAGAATGACATCAAATTGTAGAGAAGGGAACGAAAGTGAGGAAGAAAAAGAAGGATAAAAAAATAAAATGATTAAAGAGAGAGAGAGAGAACAAACATATGTATAAAATTACAAATTTATTTCATCTAATTTAACAACGTAATTAAATGGAAAAACTAATTAAAACCATAATTAAAGATATAGGCCTAAAGTGAAATGTTTCAAATTTATAGGACCACGTAAAAATTGGCCAATAGTTAGATGGTCGAAAATGGAACTTTTCCTATATCTGAAGATAAGGTAAATCAAATTTCTTATTTTAAATACATATTGACTTAAACAGGAGATCACACATACATGCATATTTACATGACATACTCAATTGTGGTTATATATTTTCATCTCATCAAATATAATCAAAATGAGTGTACTAGAATTAAGGGTCAAGTTGGTCTCGAGTTGAATTACGAAAAGAAGTAAAATTAAAAAATTAGATAGGCTTGTCCACCGATCCCCTACATTCGGCCAACCTAAAGCAATAGTGTGATTTTTTTCTAATCGGAATAAATAATTAATACATTAATCAATTAATCACAAAATTCAGATTTTGTTGATTCCAAGTTTTGGTCAATTTGTTTTTTTCAATTTCACAAATATAACACAACAAAGTTCACTAGAAATAGTTCAATTAGTGTACCTCTTGTTAGAATCATTAGGTGGGGATTTAAGACCTTGTATAGTAACTTAATCTCGCTGGCAAGATGAGTTTTTTCTATTTTCAATATACTGATACTAATAAATTTGTGATCCTAAGTTGAAGTCTTCAGTAAAACGTTCTCAGTAATATACTTATACTAAAAAAGTTATCTAAATGATTGAATTCAGAGAAGAATTTTATCGAGTAAGGTTTGTGCACAATGTGCACTCACAATCATGTAAGGCAAGCAACGTTTATTGTAATCTAATTCAAGAGATCTAGATGAATGAATAAATTCAATTGAAAGAAAAAGAATAATGGAATAGACTCACCAGACGAGAATGAATTTTTATCTGTTTCAGATTTTTCGGATGACAAATATCCAAATTTTATTGGAAGAATAATACAATAACACAGGCTTGAAAGCTTGAATCTCAATTTCTCACATTAGGTTAAAAAATCTTTTTGAATTTTCTAGTGTTTAATCACAATAGATTATTTCCTGGGCTTTTTCAATTATTTCTTCTGTCGTTCCCTCTACAAAAATCATGTACAATAGTTGTATTTATATATACTTGACAGAAAAATGACTATTATAATATCCCAAAAATTTGCGTTTTTGAAAATATTATATTACTAAAGTCTAATATTTTTGAAATTATTTTGCAAATTTATGGTATAAATAATATTTAATAATTTTGGAGGTTAAATATTAATTTTAAATTGACTTTTAAAAATTTTGGGACTATTGCGTTATTTAAAATATACTTTTAAAAGTTTTGAGATATAATTAATATTTTTTTTATTTTAAGAGAGACATTATGTAAATAAATAAATATACGTTTGGCAGTGAATTTATTTGTCGCTACAATACCGCAAGTGTACGGGTCAAGATTTTATAGTATAGGAAGAGTAGGGTTGTCGTACCCACAGAAATTGATTTAAATGGTCGTTAAGTACCGCGATTATCGTAACCTAACTTTATTTAGGCATCCAATTTTTGGATTTTTAAATTAATAAATCTAAAAAAACTAAAATAAATATCAATACAAAAATAAAATAAAATATGGATTATCTATACACAAATGCTCTAAGGGCTTGATTTCATCTCGTTATTCCCATGTTGTCCCATTAAATAAATTATTTATCAATTCCATTTATTCAATAATCAAGGTCCTCGTGTTGTTTCACTCTTACTACCTCTTCCGAGCATCAAGTGAAAGAATATGTAATAACTTCATTACCAATATCTCTATCTCGTATTTAGGTGAAAACATTCGTCATACCCAACCTTATAGATTATGCAAGCTTTAAATATCTTCCGATCTATTAAAACTTACATTGTGTTTAACCTAAGTCCAAACCCGAAATTACCTCTCCCGAGTGTTAAATCCCAAGTTCTCAAATCAATCAAAATATCATGTGGAAGCATAAATTGGAAGTATTATAAAGGCAAACACAATTGAATAGAAAACCTAGTTGGTAAATCTAGAACTTGATCAACTCTCGATTTCAAAAAATTCTAAATTCCCCACTGGATTACTTAGGTGTTGATTTTCTCCCAGATTCAAAACAACCTAAGTTATGCACTCTCAATTCCAGTTATGAATTCAACCTCTCCGGAGTATAAAATTTAAAACCTAAATTCGTTTAACTCATTGGTCACATGAATCAAACACATTAGGCCTAGAAATGCATAAAATGAAATTAAATCTAACAATTAACAAAATAATATAAACATGGTTCAAACGAGATTACATAAAGCCCTAGATCTAGATATCAACTGAACATAGAACAATCCAAAACTAATCTCTTCAATAAATTCATAATTGTAAACATGTTCAACACAATATTACAAATACAAAAATAAATCAAGATTTGAGATAAGAAAAAGGAAGAGAAAATTTTATTGTGGAATGTGGGCTTCAAAATCTTCAACTCCAAGTGCCACCGATGGTGTTTTTCTCTTCAATTTCGCATCAAACAGCCACCAAACCATGTTTTCTCGCCCAAAATCGCCTCCTATCTAGTATTTGCTCTCCAAAATCGCCTCATTCTATCCCAATTTCGTCTCCCCTTGTGTTTCGGGTATAAAGGGGTATTTAAAGGGGTCAAAAATTAGGGTTTTTAGGTAAAACAATGACACAGCCCGATGGGAGTGCGCTGCAACGCTCATTTTTGCGCACTGCAGCGTGTGTTGGGTAACGTCGACACTTAAATCATATTTTGGCCGTAACATTCTCGTCTAAACTCCAATTAAGATGATTCAAAAAGGTATGGAAATATAAGACAGATCTATAACTTTCATGTTTTTAGGTTTTTCAAAAATCGCATTGCATAATAGTCAAAAGTGGCCTTGAAGTTACAACACCTCTACGCATTTTGCACCGTTTCTCCCATTTATTTGTAATTCTACAATACACAACAAAAACACATCAAACTAATAAAAATGATTGAAAACACACAAATATTTGAGCCTAAAAGTACTTAATTTGTTGGTAAATAAACCACTTATCAAATACGTCAAAACTCAAACGTTTGTTTGTCCTCAAGCAAAAGGGAAAGAAAATAAAAGAAAACAAATCAAGTACAAAAATGTTAACGATAAAAATGTGAGTTTCGTATTGAATCAACAACTGTGCAATACTCTCTGCAACCACATAATGTTCCAAGCTCAAAATAAATGCACACATTGATATTATCTAGAATTTCAACTTTACGTATCAATTTCAATCCACTCAAGACTTTAAATGTGTCAGTGCGTGCACAATTACTCTCACTCAACCAAACGAGCCACAGATATATTTATGTGCTAAGGAGATGTTGAACAATCTCTGGATAAAGAATGTAAGAACGACCATAAGTCCATTTTTTGTGTCACTCTCCACTAATTGTGTAGGTATATATGTCATTGGAGATGAAAAGGACTTTACGAGTTGTAATATATGGGTAGGGTAAAAGGTAAATGAAAATATTGTGTTTAGGCTCAAATCACTCTAGGATATATCACAATTCATGGATCTTGCACGATTTTCGAGAAAAAGTTTCACCGACTCCCTCTTTCATCAAATATCTTCTTTCAATCAATCCCACAATGTATTATTCACAAAGCAATCCAAAACAACAAATTTTTTTTTTTCAAAATAGGTGAGCACCACACCCCTAAACACAAAATCAACATTGTTCCCAATGTTGCAGGGAACAAGGCGACAGGTGAGAATACTCACCATAATACAAAAACTTTTTTTATTTTTTTACGACACAAACACAAAATAGAACACACATCTCAATCCACAAATGACTTTTCAAACATAGCCCATGCTAGTCATTACGCCCAATGATCCATGCAAACATACAAATAGTGATGGGTTTAGGAAGTGGAAAAACATGTAGTGGGTCAGATGTACAAAAGTGGGAAATGAAAGAATTAGGCAATGAGGCTCAACAGGAGTAATGAGGGGTAAACAATTTTTCAGGGTTAGCTTTAAAGGCCCAAACGATCCAACAAAAATGCCTAGGTCATTTCTCCAACAACACATAACCTAGTATTTCACCTCGAGTTTCACTCAAATGGGTTCTAGCATTCATGATATGTCAAAACCTACCTATGGCACATAAATGTTTTCCGAGTACCCAAAAGACCAAGTGATCATGATTCATGGTTCTCAAGTATAACAAGTCAAGAGCGAATTTCAATCAATACGGGTCAAGCACACATAAATCTCAATGACATACATTTCAAAAGACCTAAGAGAACATCACGTGTCTAAACTCATCATTGATTTTAAGTCATTTCATCATAACAAAACTCACAATTTATTTAAACAAACCTAAAAGAAAAACAAACTGAAAACATGGCCAAAAGAATACAAAATATAGGCACACAATTATTTCTTAACCCAACACGCATACGCCAACATGTGTCTCACCCCCAAACTCAAAGTCAAACATATATTCAAATTACACACAAGGGAGTAAGACACATACCTAGGAGGCGAGACAATCTCACCTCCGAGTGTGGTTGGCGATGATGCTCCAAGCAAGGTGACCGGTGTGGGCCTTTCTCTCATAGCGTGCATCCTTAAGCCCCATTATTTGAAAACTTGGGTTGCCTCCCAAGAATCACTTGGTTTAACATCGTCAGCTTGACAAAGGAGAAGTGATTGTCAAAGAGTGGTTTCCGCCCATAGTATGTGTCATATAACACAACATATGGATCTTGATTCAGGACGCTCTCAAGCTTGGCGAGATATGGTAATAATCAACACGTATGCTCAACGTGATTCTGCTCTGGCTTATGTGTTTGTTTGGCGTGAAAGAACAGAGTTGGAAGTGATGGGGGACAAGTGAGCCACATTGGATCCTCATATATGTAATCGTCTTCGATCGGTGGTGGCATCATAATTTGGATCTCAAAAGGTGAAAAATCATTATTGTCATCTTGTGATTCTTCATTGTCGATCAACTCTTGGGTCTCCTCCTCATTGGAATCATCATTATCGAACAAACCCAAGTTCCTCCCACTTGTATTCGGTTCCTCATGGTGGCTTTCAATGGATGTGGCTTGTGTGTCTCTCAGTGCCACCGTTCTTGACTCGGCCTCAATATAGCTTACAAGTTAACCGATTTGTGTCTCGAGGAACCCATATAATTTTCATTACAAAATCAATAAACCGGAAAATGGTGGATTATTTTGTGAAAGAATTTTTGGTCCTATAAAAAGTGGAATTTGTGCTTATGGAAATTCTCAAGTAATCCGAGATGAAAAAGAAGACCCAAAATTTTGTGAACAATGTGAAGTCGAGCTTGTTGATTCCCAGATACGAAGGTATCAAATGGGCTATTTCTAGAGATTCCTCAATATCCCGGCTATTCGCGGAACGTGAGAAGCAGGTGATTAATCATTTGTTTCCGGAAGAAACCAAAGAATTTCTTGGGAATCTTACAAGATCCGTTCGTTCTTTTTTCTCTGATAGATGGTCAAAACATCATCTGGGTTCGAATCCTACTGAGAGGTCCACTAGAGATCATAAATTATGGTTGCTTCGATTTCAGTGCAGGTCATCTCAATTTTATCAAGACAGTCCCCATGCTTATTGAGATGGTCATCAGTTTCCCTTAAGAACACTTGAGTTTTCCCATGAATGCAGCGAACATTTCTTCCAGGGTGGGAGAAAACTCCACAGGATGGTGCGGGGTATCATTCCATAGCGCCGAAATTTTGGAACTATCCCCCAAGCTTTAGTATCTTGTTGAATAATTCCAACTCTGATAATCAAACTCCTTCATGTCTTCCAACAACCAATAGGTTTCATCTACGGTTAATTGGTAGAAAGAGGTGGTACCACTTTCTCTTTCCACCCAAGTTCTTGTTACGGCTTGTAACTTGTCGAGGAAGTTGAGTAGTTAACACTCCTTCGGGAAACCATGACCGGGGAACCGAACGAGTAACTCATTGTATCTATCCCAAGCACAATAAAATAGCTCAGAATCTCGTTGAGAAAATCTTAAGAGGACTTATTGATGAGCCATCTCCAAGTACCTTACAAAATAAACAAACTCAAAAACAAAAATTAAAAAAAAAAAAAATGTCTAAATTAAAATCAAGTTACTTATTCACAATATTAACAACAATCTAAAATGTCAATCCCTAGTAACGGTGCCAAAAACTTGGCAACGAATTTATTTGTCGCTACAATACCACAAATGTATGAGTCACGTTTTAATAGTATAGGAAGAGTAGAGTTGTCGTATCCACAAAGATTGGTTTAAATGGTCATTAAGTGTCGTGATTATTGTAACCTAACTTTATTTAGGCGTCCAATTTTTGGATTTCTAAATTAATAAATCTAAAAGAACTAAAATAAATATAAATACAAAAATAAAATAAAATATGGATTATCTATTCACAGATGTTCTAGGGGCTTGATTTCATCTCGTTACTCCCATGTTATCCTATTAAGTAAATTATTTGTCAATTCTATTCATTCAATAATCAAGGTCCTCGTGAAGTTGCACTCTCACTACCTCTCCCGATCATCAAGTGAGAGAATATATAATCACTTCAATACCGATATCCCTATCCCGTATTTAGGTGAAAACATTCGTCATACCCGACCTTATAGATTATACAAACTTTAAATATCTCCCGATTTATTAAAACTTATATTGTATTTAACCAAAGTTCGAACCCAAAATTACCTCTCTCGAGTGTCAAATCCCAAGTTCTCAAATCAACTAAAATATCATATGGAAGTATAAATTGGAAGCATTATAAAGGCAAACACAACTTAATGGAAAACCTAGTCAGTAAATCTAGAACTTGATCACCTCTCGATTTCAAAAAATCCTAAATTCCCAACCAGATTACTTAGGTGTTGATTTCCTCCCAGATTCACAACAGCTTAAGTTATGCACTCTCAATTCCGGTTACGAATTCAACATCTCCCAAATATAAAATTTGTAACCTAAAATCGTCTAACTCATTGATCACATGAATTAAATACATTAGTCCTAAGAGATGCATAAAATGGAATTAAATCTTACAATTAACAAAATAATCTAAACATGATTCAAACGAGATTACATCAAGCCCTAGATCTAAATATTATCTCAACATAGAACAATCCAAAACTAATCTTTTCAAAAAATTCATAATTGTAGACATGTTCAATATAATATTACAAATATAAAAATAAATTAAGATTAGGGAGAACAAAAAAGAAGATAAAATCTTATTGTGGGATATAGGCTTCAAATCTTCAACTCCAAGTGCCACCAATGGTATTTTTCTCTTCAATATTGCATCAAACCACCACCAACCGGTGTTTTCTCGCCCAAAATTGCCTCCAATCTAGTATTTGCTCTCCAAAATCAACTCATTATCTCCTAATTTCGTCTCCATTGTGTTTGAGGTATAAATGGGTATTTAAAGGGGTCAAAAATTAGGGTTTTGGGGTAAAAAGATGACACAACCCGATGGGAACGTGCTGCAGCACTCGTTATTGAGCACTGCAGTGCGCTATGGTTTAGCACGATGACAAGAGCATGCTGCAGTGCGCGTTGGGCAGCGCTGACACGTGAATCGTATTGTATCTGTAACTTTCGCATCCAAACTCCGATTGACATAATTTAAAAAGGTGTGGAAAGATAAGACATAGATCTACAATTTCTATGTTTTGATAGTTTTGAAAATAGGATTGAATAATGGTTAAAAGGGGCCTTGAAGTTACAGCACCTATACACATTTTGTATCATTTCTCCCATTTATTTGTAATTCTACAAAACACAACAAAACACATCAAACTAACAAAAATATTTGAAAATACACAAATATTTAAGCCTAAAAATACTTTGGTAAATAAATCACTCATCAACGTTTGAAATTGATTCCTTCTTAAAAAAAAAATCAATCTCAAAATCATATATATATATGTGGTTGCATGCGATTTCACGTGTATGGATATGTGTATTGTGACTTAATAATAATAATAATAATAATAATAATAATAATAATAATAATAATAATAATAATAAGGGAAAAATACAATTTCTAAGTAGTCCCTCTAAGTTTAAACGTTTCATTTCAAACCCTCTACGTATCATAACGTTTCAAATTGGTCCTTCCGTTAGAAAATCAGTTAAAACTAACGGAATTTAGGGGCAAAATGGTTTTTTCACGTTTTTTAAATTTTTTAATCATTTTTAATTTTATTTTTTTTATCTCTCTCTCTCTCTTCCTCCCCTTCCTCTCTCTCTCTCTTCCTCCATTTCTCTCTCTCTCTCTCTTCCGCCACCTCCCTCTCCCTCTTCCTCTTTCCCTCTCCCTTTTCCTCCCCTTCCCCTTTCTCCCTCCCACCCTATCCCCTGCAACAGGGGGTGGGGTGGGAGGAAAAAAAGGGAAAGTGAGAAAGAAGGAGAGAGAAGTGGCGGGAGAGAGAGAGAGAGAGGAAGGGGAGGAAGAGATAAAAAAAAAATTAAAAATGATTAAAAAAATTTAAAAACTTGAAAAGACCATTTTGCCCCTGAGATTCTGTTAGTTTTAACGAAATCTCTAACGGATGGACCATTTTGAAACGTTATGATACGTAGAGGGTTTAAAATAAAACGTTTAAACTTAAAGGGACCACTTAGAAATGTATCAATAGTTAGAGGGTTTAAATTATACTTTTTCCTAATAATAATAATAATAATGATAAGCAATCAAACCAATTCATTATATATATATATATATATATATATATATATATATATATATATATATATATATATATATATATATATACCGAGGTAGATGAAAAATTACAAGGTGATATATTTTTTTTTAAATGAGAATAGAATATCTCGGTTCAGAATATTTCGATTCGGATTTCAACTCAAATTTCAAGTAGAATTTCTAACTCTTTTAATATATGTATTTAGTATCCCCTTGAATTGTGTGGTTTATGTTATTACAGTTACAATTGTTGTTTTTTATGAAATATTTATGAGTACGTATTATGTGAAAATTATGTGAGATACGCATTTATATGTTTATTTGAGATTTGATTTAATACACATATTAGTAGGATTGAAATTCTACTGAGCGTTGGCTCACAACCCCACGGTCTTGATTGTAGGGCCGGTGAGAATAAAACTTCACTAGGAATTTTATTTGAATTTCTATTTAATTTGTAATAGTTGTATGTATTATTTATCGTTAAAAAATTAACTCGATAAATCGATAATTAAAATTATCACCGTCACATGGTAAAAATTCTCCGACTTATGTAATGAATATTGGTCATTCGATTTTAGTGTTAATTCTCCAAGAGGAGAAACCACGTGGCGGCCCTAGGAAACCGGGTTGTTACAGAGTAGTATCAAAGCGGGTTTGCAACCGCCCTAAACTTGGGTTATGGTACCCATTACTTATAATAAGTAAAGTAATATTTAAAAATAATAATTTTTGTATAATATATGAATTCAAGAAAAAATAATAAAATAAATATTATACTGTGCAGGTGTGCATTCGAAAATTAAATACACTATGCAAGTGTACATTTTGAAAATTACGGTGATGAAACAAAAGAAAATGGAGTTTAGACACTTTGTACCCTAGAGGTTTGACCAAAAATTTCACTTTGGTCCCTATAGTTTTAATTGAACACGTTGTTTACTTTGTGAATAGATAGTATGTATGTTAGTGTTGTTGTTCATTTTTGTGCTATTTTGTTTTATCTATGGGTTTTGGGGCAAAAATATTGAAAAAGATTTAAGGGAGCCTGTCATTCTTTATTGGAGACTTGTTAATTTTGCTCTTTAGAATTATTGTAGAAACGTAATACCTATATAGCATATTTGACAAGGGGTGTTCACAGTGTAGTTCGGTGTAGTTTTCGTGTATTTTGGTCCCTAAACCGAGGTCCTCGATTTCTCTATGTTGAAAACCGCTCCCTGAAGGTTCAGTTTCTGTACAGAGGAAAAATCGACCATGTCGTTTTCATTGGTTTTTGGTGCGGTTTCGTTTTGGGACTAAAGATCATCAAAACACAAACAAAAATGAAATCAAAACCCTAGACAAATGAAAACGAACAAATCCACATACGAAACACTAAAACAAACAGATTTGTTAACCAACAAAAACGAAAACAAATGATTTTGGGACTGAAGATTATGTGAATGATTTGAAGGGTAGACCTGTGACGGCAAACGACAACGATAGAACATTACCAACTATCTGTAATGGTGGAGTAGTGGCATTCTCACAGCGATTAGGGTTTCCATGGTGCGATTAGAGCTGTGATGGTTCGATTAAGGTTGCAATGGTGCAGAAAATATTGCGATTTAGGTTGCAATCTATTCTCGTGGCTAGGAGGAAGACAACAACGACTAATGGAGTGAAGAGCTGCGATAACTGAAGTAAGGAGATCAGAGAGAAGCGGAAAGAAAGATGCGATCGGGAAAAGAGACGGCTATTGGCCAAGGTTTCTCTGCTTGTAGCTTATATATATACACAAACCCCTAAAATGATGTTGTTTTAGGGGTTTGCAATTCGGCGCAGTTTAAACTGTGGTTCATGTATACTGAAATCTCCAACCAAACCGAGGGTATGATTTTCCCCCAAAAACAAACCGATCCTAGCGATTTTTTTGTCAGGGGCGGTTGTTTTTTGTTTTTTTTAGTTGGTTTGCTTTGCTTTTCAATTCGCCATTTTTTTTTTTAACACCCCTAATATTTGTTTTTTTTTTTTTTGATTTTCACATTTTGTAACCTCAAAGTTTGACCAAAATCTCACCTGGGTCCCTACAGTTGCAATTGGGACGTATAACACCTTAGCTTACTTTGTAAGCGTTGTATTAGTAGATGAACCATAGGATATGTCGTTGAATTCAAAGGATCGGTTTAAAGGTGTTTACTGTTTTCTATGTAAATTATCAAATTATACTATCGTATTAAATTTTTAAAAGATAAATTGATGAAAATTGATAGTTTTATGATATTAAATAGATCGAGTAAAAATGTGAAAAATAATTTTTATTATACTATTATGCCATAGTCGTCTCATCAGGAAAGTATGTTCTGCGAGATATGGTTGGTCCTTATAAGAGGGCATGTCCTGTAGAACGTTGTTGTTGTGACTTGATAGGAGGACAAATCTTACAGGTGGTTGAATAAGTTGGAGGGAAAGTTCTGCAAATAGTTGAATATGTTGTTGATATGGTAGTTTATACCATGTGTTGCTCTTACCATTGGAGATATTAAATAGCCCTAACACTAGTAACAACCATAAATTGTACAATTGTACAGGTTACAGAACCGCCATAACTCCCGATTGTGAGGTGAAACGATTCTATGACTAGTAGGAAATATGTGTGCGATGTTTTATTATATATCAAAATAATCTGATTGGTTAATTTAAATCCATCGTTTTATTGTGATGGTAGCTATAGAATTTTATTTTGGCACAGTGTGCGGTTATATTTATATTATATTTTGAAAAGTTTTGTTTGATAAAGATACTTTACCCATAAATTATTTTTATATTATGAAGATCGTACACCGATAAAGTGATGATATTGTCTTCCATGTAAATTGTCAAATTATATTTTCGTATGGAAATGTGAAAACAAAATGTTTATTAAAAATGGATTGTTTTATAATGTGATACGGATCAAGTAAATTTTTAAATGCGAAAAATAATTTTATTATTGACTATGCCATAATCTTCTCATCAAGAGGGCATATCCTGCGAGTTGTAGTTGGTTCTTACATGAGAATATGTCTTGTAGAATGTTATGTTGTGACCTGACAGGATGATAAGTCCTGCAGGGTGGTTGATATCTGTTGTTGTTGTTATTGTCGTCGATTATTACTATGGTGGAGTCAAGTATGGTATTGATTGTCAATATGTTGGAGTTGAATATGGAATTGACAATATAATGTGGAAGAGTTGAGTATGGTGATGATACGATGGTTTATATCACGCGTTGGCTTCTACCATTAGAGATATTAAATTACCCTCACACTAATTGTAACCTTAGATTGCACAGATGGACAGGTTACGGTACTGTTATAACTCTCGATTAGGAGGTAAACAATCATATGGTTAACAATAAAATATGTGACACTTTATTATATAAAAGTTGATGTGTTAATTTAAATCCAATTGTTTATTTTGATATGGCTAAGCATGTGGCTATATTTTTGTTCGAACGTAGATTTTGATAAACTTATTTGATCCATAAATTATTTTTACTATAAAGATAGTACACCGGTAAAATAATTTAGATAGATATTGGTCAACTACAAGTGATAGGCAGGATTGGAGTGTAGGATAATTATTAAAATTTTCTTTGGAAACTTTATATAGACATTATTGATATTTTTATTAGAATAGTACAGCGGGGCCATGGTGGTGACTTTCAATTATTATTTAATCGAGAGTGACTAACATAACAGTACGGTGCGATTCTAAATTATTACTATTTTAAACAAAATTTCGAGGATAAAATTTATTTAAGTTAGGTAGATTATCATACCTCAAAAATTTGTATTTTTAAAAATATTATTTTATTTAAATTTAATATTTTTTTGTTTATTTTGTAAATTTATGGTAAAAATAATATTTGATAATTTTTGGAGTTAAATGCTAATTTTAAATTGTCGGTTAAAAGTTTAGGACTGTTGTGTTATTTGAAATATACTTTTAAGAATTTTGAGATATAATTAATATTTTCTTTATTTCAAAAGTGATAATTAGTGTAAATAAATAAATTAATAAGGTGGCCAAAATTGTTTCCTTCATAAGGATTACAGGTGTATACATGGATATATATTAGGAAAATTAATGAGCAAACATATTAAGGGTAGATCAACATTAAGAAATGAGAACCTAATGATATATGTGTATGTATATATAAGAAAACAATTACATGATTATATTTGGATACGTGTATTATGACTTAAAAATAATAATAATAATAATAATAATAATAATAATAATAATAATAATAATAATAATAATAATAATAATAATAATAATAATAATAATAATAATAATAATAAGTAATCAAACCAATTCATTATATATATATATATATATGCTGAGATAGATGAAAAATTACAAGGTGATATATATTATTTTTAGTGAGAATAAAATATCTCAGTTTGAAATATTTCGATTCGGATTTCAGCTCAAATTTCAAGTAGAATTTTTCCCTTTTTTAATATTTGTATTTAATATTTTCTTGAATTGTGTGGTTTATACTATTACTATTATTTTTCATGAAATATTTATGAATATGTGTTATGTGAAAATAATGTGAGATATACGTTTATGTGTTTATTTAGGATTTAATTTAAGACACGTATTAAAGAGGTTAAAATTCTACTGTGCGTTGGCTCACAATCCCACAATTTTGATTGCAGGGTCGGTGAGAATGAAACTGAGCCAGGAATTTCATTTGAATTTTTATTTAATTTGTAATAATTGTATTTATTATTTACCGCTATAAAATCGACTTGGTAAATTGATAATTAAAATTATCGATGTCACATAGTAAAATTTCTCCGATTTATGTAATGAATATTGGTCATTCAGTTTTAGTGTTAATTCTCCAAGAGGAGAAACCGCGTGGCGGCCCTAGGAAATCGGGCCATTACAATAATGATATCATTGTTAAGAGAGTAAACCTAATGGACAACGTAGAGGGTCCACTCACAAGGCTCTAACTTTATCGCAGTTAGATTTTCATTTCCAATAGATGTCTATTAGATACTATATCGATTGGCTATAGTACTAGGAGGAGATTGTTAGAGATACTTCCTATAGTTAATCTAATTTATTCTTTTTTTGTGTGTTTATTTCTATAAAATGACAATCTCAAGTATTTTCTAATAAATATCGTTTAGTGCATTTTACTTAGTTGTATTATATTCCTGTTACGAACCATGGATATTCAGTTAAAATATTTTACCTTTTAATAGTGTGATTAAAAGGAGTAAGGTCAAAGAAGTTTTAGTAGTTGGAAATATGGGCTAACATTAATTGAATTAATTGTTTTATAAAACTGGTTAATAGATATTCTATTGTATAAGCAATCCAGCTAAATAGTAATCACATTTTGATTTGGGCTATGGCATTTTTTGTGTAGAAACTCAGTTAAATAGCATGTGTAAATTTTGGGTCTCACATAAGCCCGTTATGGGAGGATCCAATAAGAAACTAATATTATAAATACTAGGTCTCACCTCTAGTCTTGATTTAGGGTTTTATTCTCGTTGAGAGCCACCATAACTGTCAATCTAGATCATAGAGAAGAAAATCTAGTATGTAATCCGCTACAACGATCAATCATCTGCAATGGCTCAAATAGGTACGCTTTTAGTAACCATTTTTTAAATTGTTGTGTCATTTTAATCATGTATGATTAATATTTTTAATTAATTTTTATAATATTGTGATTATAAGAATAAATTAACATGTGGTATCAAAGCCAATATACATAATTTATGATCTACAATTAGAAATTGAAAATAAATTTTTTATTTTTATTTATTTTCGGAGTCAAATCTTTAATCCATGATTTTTATTTCGATTGATTGTAAAATTTTAGGGCATTTGTTCCTCTTGATTCAAGTTTCAAATCGATATATTATATGGGTAATTTGATTGTGTAATCTGAGAGTAATTCAACACCGAAATTTAAGTCATGAACCCTATAAAATAAGATTTTACCTTTCAAATTGAGGAAGATTGAGAAGTATTTGGTCCAATTAAATGTTATAGAAAGTTTTCAAATTTGTTTAGGTAAAAAATCATGTAAAATTCAGTAGAAATAAGTGTTAAATTCGAGTTTTTGATCTTAGTCATGGAGATATAAAAACCAAACTTTGTTCTTCAATTTTGGAGATGATTCACTTGTTTTTTCTATAATTAATTGTCATAAACATGTTAGAAATTAGATAAACAACATAAACCCATAAGAAAATTGCAAGAAAAACGGTGTAATTTGCGTTTGAATTTTGCAAGTCACAACCGGGTAGCATAACCCTGTTTGAAACCTAGATAGAGGTTGAAGATGACCTCCAGCTAGGCCTTGCAAGCCCTACGAGTGGGGCCTAGCACGTGGGGTGCGTGAGAGTCCATCTGGGATCCATTTTGGGTCCTTTTTTTTTGTGCACTTGTTTTTCTGTCCTCTATTTTTCTAGATAATTTATTTATATTTAGAGGATGAAAAATAATTTTTAGTTAATTATTACTTATTTATATGATTTAATTAGTTTAAACTTATTTTTTGATATGTTTTTCTGTTGAAAATTTACCAGAAATTATGTTAGTTTATATGAAATAGGAATGCAGTACTCACTCTCTCTAGATTAATTTTTTTTAATCTGTACTCTCCTCTTTAGTTTTAAGTGACATAAACTAATAATAATTAGTTTAAAAGTGTAGTAAAAATTGTTTTTCAAATTCTTGCAAATATAATTTATCGTTGATCACTCAAAGTACATTTTGTGACGTACTTCATCTCGTTTAATCATATGCTTATATGTCGCTAATATACATTATTGTTGTTGGGAAATATTATTTAATTTTTCCAATTTGGAACGTTTGTTTGTGACTTGTTGATATTATTTTACCCAAGTAATTTAACTATCAAGATTTGCAAGATTTTGAGTTCTTATTTTGTTGATGGGAAAAATTATAGATTAATTTGTACATTCACCTGCCCAAAAGGGGTTATTATGAAAATTAATTTAATTGCATGAGGATGTTGTATGAGATAAATAATTTAATAAATTCGTTTGCCTAAAGAGAATGAATTTTAAATGATTGTTTATTTCATTATCTTTTGAAGAAAATATGTGGATTTGAAAGTCAATCTACCCAAAAGAGATGGATTTTTTAAATCTATAATTTTTTCTTATTTTGTTGATCTTTAGGCTTAGAGAACATTTGTTTATTATAGACTCTGCCTAATTGTTTATTATAGACTCTGCCCAAATGAGAGTTTATGATAACGTAATTTATTCTTATATTGTGTTGCTTAAGCTTATTTGAGCATTTTGCCTATTACCCATAATTGATCTAGTTGTATTTTTTTTTTCTTCATGAAAATAGTTTATTTTGTTGTAAACAACATTAACGTCAAAATTGAAATTCTAAATATATCAAACTATAAAAGATGGAGATCAGACATAGAGTTCGCTTTAGGAATAATGGACTTGGACATGGCTCAATGTGAAGCTGAACCTCTTCAACCTACTGACGAGAGCACTAAAGTTGAGAGAGCTCATTATGTGAAATGGGACAAACCAAACCGTTTGAGTCTCATTTCAATCAAGAGGTCCATTGCTGAGCATCTCCTTGGAGGAATACTTGAGAACAATAATGATAAGGAATTTTTCATTGTTGTGGGAAACATATACTAAACATCTGATAACGCCGAAGCTGGGTATTTTATAGTTGGATTGATGAATATGACGTACGATAATACAAAATACATTCGTGAATTTATCCTAAGAATGGTGCATCTTCAAACTAAATTGAAGGCACAAGACATTCACACTCCCGATAAGTTCATTGTTCATCAAGCTCTTAACACTCTGCCATCTTCTTTTAACCAAATCAAGACTGCCTACAACACCCAGAATTAGACTTGGAGTGTGAACAATCTGATCACTAAGTGTATGGCTAAGGAAGAAAAGTTAAAAAAAGAAAAAAAAAAATGAATCTCCTCATTTTGTTGCTCCTAGAAAGCTGAATAATGAAAAGAGAGATGAAAGGACTAGAAAGCCCAACTTTCACAATCACAAGAAAAGTAATAACTTCAAGAAGAGTAGGAGTGAGAAGCAGAAAAATAGAGGTGCTAAGAACACAATCCTTAAGTGCTATCACTACAACAAAAAAAGTCATAAGAGGGTTGATTGCTTTAAGTTTAAGAATTAGCTAGAGAAGAAGAAGAAGAAGAAGGAACAAGGTATATTATCTGACTATGTCTGTTTTGAATCCAATTTAGTTGATGCTCCTTTAGATTCATGGTGGCTGGACAGTGGTGCTACTATTTATGTTGCAATTTCTTTACAGGGGATAAGAAATCTGAGGAAGTCAAGTGAGAAAAAGTCAATACTTAAAGTTGACAGTGACATCTGGATTAGTGTTGAGCATATTGGAACTACTGTTTTAGAATTAAATTCTGGTTTTCAGCTTGTTTTGAACAATGTTTTCTATGTACCTTTGTTTAGAAGGAATTTGATTTCCCTTTCAGTACTTGACAAAGCTGGATATTGTTTCACTTTTGAAAATAAAATAATTGAGATGATTTATGTCTCTAAAGTGAATGAAAATTGTGTTTTATCTGATGGGCTTTATAGATTGTCGTTGTTATTAGCTTGTCCTTACAATGTTCAAAATATTGCTACTAAAAGATCTTTAACTAAGGAAAGATCTTCGTTATTATGGCATAAGCGTTTTGGGGCACTTTTCTAAGAAATAAGTAGAACACTTAATTGGTTCTGAGATTCTTCTTTCTCTTGATTCTGATGACTTGGGAGTTTGTGTTGATTGTTGTGGGGGGAGGGGGGGAATTAACAAAGACCAAGAAAAAAGATGTCACTCGTAATTAGAATTTGTTGGAGATTGTTCATACAAATATCAGTGGGCTTTACTCGACTACCTTGTGTGACAACAAGTACTTCATTAAATTCATTGATGATTTCTCCCGATATGGCTATGTTTATTTTATCCAAGAAAAGGCAGATGCTCTTGAAATGTTTAAAGTCCTTTGAAATGAAATTGAGAAACAGTTGGGGAAAGTCATCAAGATTGTAAGATTTAATCGAGGTGGTGAGTATTATGGGAATCATGGTGATGACGGACAACAAAAGGGATCTTTTGCAAGGAACTTAAACAGGATAATGGTATTATTACTCAGTATACTATGCCTGGAAGTCCTTAACAGAATGGCGTGGAAGAAAGACGCAACCGCACTCTTATGGAAATTAAGAGAATCAAGATGAGCAGATCAAATTTGTCAGAATACTTGTGGGGTAAAGCCATCAAAACAACAACCTACATTCTAAACCATATTCTTAGCAAGTTAGTATTGTGGACAAATAGATAACCCAATTTGAATCATTTCAGAGTATGGGGGTGTACAGTTGAGGTGAAGATCTATGATTTTTCTATGAAGAAGTCAAATTTGAGAACTACTAGATACTACTTTATAGGGTATCCTAGTCACTCAAAAGGATACAGGTTTTATTGTATGACCCATGGCACTAAAGTTATTGAATCTCAAGTGGCAAAGTTTTTGTAGTTGGATGTTGCTGATGTTATTCCCTCTTAGTTCGATGAAAGAGTGGAACCCATTAATGTTGTTTATTTACCTTTGCCAGCCTCAAATGTCATCTCTTATGATGAAGCCATTGATTGAGGGATTCAGTGAGAAGTAGATATTTTTATTCCCCCTACTGCTAAAGTAACACCTATTGCAAATAAGATTATTCTGACCAATGAGCCTGCGAATGAGTCTTCTTCTAAAGTACAAGTGTGGAGATCGCAAGGAACTAGAAGTGTTGCCTTTTCTAACGACTACTATGTTTACCTTAGAGAGGGAGAGTATGACATTACAGAAGAAATGGACCTGAGTACGTATCATGAAGCTCTCAATAATGATCAAGTAAATGAATGGCTAATTGTCATGGGAGATGAAATACAGTCTATGTTAGATAATGATATTTGGGAACTTGTTGATCTTCCCAAAGGATATAAACCCATTGGATGCAAATGGGTATTGAAGACCAAGAGAGACAACAAAGGGAATGTTAAAATATTCAAGACTCGATTGGTTACTAAAGGGTATACACAGCGAGAAGGCATTGATTTCACAAAGACTTTTTCACCAGTTTCCACCAAAGATTCCTTTAGGCCAATTATAGCGTTGGTAGCTCATTTTGATTTAGAGCTTCACCAAATGGATGTCAAGACAACTTTTCTCAATCGATATTTGAGTGAGGAAGTATACATGTCACAACCTAAAGGATTTAAGGAAAATGGAAAAGAGAACATGGTATGCAGATTGAAAAGGTGAAAAGGTCCATTGATGGTCACAAGCAAGCTTCTCGTCAGTGGTACTTGAAATTTAACAAGATTGTGACATCTTTTGGTTTTGTAGAAAACAAGTTTGATCAGTGTATCTACATGAAAATTAGTAGGAGCAAGTTCATTTACATGGTTCTTTACATCGATGACATCCTGCTTACTAGCGATATAAATCTCCTGAATGATATCAAATGTCTTTTATCTACTAATTTTGACATGAAGGATCTCGAAGAAGCATCTTTTGTCCTGGGTCTTGGAATTCATCGTGATAGATCTTGAAACCTCCTTGGACTATCTCAGAGAGCTGATATCAATCGTGTGCTTAAAAGGTTCAATATACAGAAGTACAAAGCTGGTAATGTACCTATTGTGAAGAGAGATAAACTGAACAATGAACAATGCCCGAAGAATGATTTGAAAAATGATGCCATGAAGATTCTTCCTTATACCAGTGCAATTAGTAGCCTGATGTATGCACAAGTATATACAAGACCTGATATCACTTTTATTATTAATGTTCTTGGTAGATATTTGTCGAACCCTGGGCATGATCATCGGGTTACTGCAAAGAAAGTCATGAGATATCTACAAGGAACGAATGACTTTATGCTTGTGTACAGGAGGGTTGATAATCTTGAAGAAGTTGGATATTCAGATTTTGATTTTGGTGGTTGTTCAGACGATCACAAATCTACTTCAGGATATATTTTTGTGCTAACTGGTAGAGCAATTTCATGGAAAAGTGTCAAGTAGAGCCTAATTACATTTTCGAGTATGTATGCTAAGTTTGTAGCTTGTTATGGTGCATATCCTCTCAAGTTGTTTGGCTAAGAAATCTGGTTTCAGAGCTGCAAGTTATTGATTCCATCTCTCAACCCATTGGGATTTATTGTAACAATAATGCAGTTGTGTTCTACTCCAAGAACAATAAGATCAGTACGAGTTCCAACCATATGGAAATTAAGTACCTCACAATCAAGGACTTAGTGAAGAAAAGAGATATCGTGATTGAGCATATAAGAACAGAGTCAATGCTAGTTGATCCTCTAACCAAAGGTTAAAGGCCCATAGCATTCAAGGAACATTTTGTGAATATATCATTGAGTTTTTGATTCATTAGTTTAGTGTGAGCTTTTGTAATTTCCTTTATTTCGATGATTATGTCGTGTAAACATTGATCACTATTGTTATGCAATTTGCAAAATTAAGATCTTTTTATGATCATCATTATTGCGTATTATATTATTGCATGTCGTATTATTTGAAATGAATATACAATATGGTATCTTAAGACATTGTGCCTTAAGAATTAGAGTTGCATACTTTTGGTTGTCACAAGACACTATTTTGAGATTTCGTAGTAAATTGTTAGTGATATATAACTTGCTAAAGTCAAGAAATTTCATTTTGTTGAGAAATTGTAATGAGGACTGATAAGAAACAATGCATATAGATGATGATCATATGTTGGCATTGATTTCATAGTACACTATTGAGCTTACAATCCGTGTCGATATGGTTATAAGTATTCGTGACTATGAAGGATCTTATATTTGTTAAGATTAACATATAGACTATCATAATCTAATATTAAGATCATATTGAACTAAATAAATTGTTTATAAAGATACTACTAATAGACTATCATTTCTTTAAAAGGTGTGGCCATACAAAATAAATTTTTTATGTTATTAACCCGAGAGTCCTATTTTCAAAATTAAATTTATAAATACTTAAAAATCAATTAATGTAACCTAAGTAGAAGAATGTTGAAAAGTTTTTATCAAATATAGGGTAACATTAATTGAATTAATTGTTTTATAAAAATAGGTTAATAGATCGTCTATTACATAAGCAGTCAAATTAAATAATGATCACATTTTTATTTGAGCTATGATATTTTTTGTGTAGATGCCCAGTTGAGTAGCAAATATAAGTTTTGGGTCTCATTAAAACTCGTTATGGGAGGTCCCAATGAGAAACCAATATTATAAATATTAGGCCCCTTCTCTAGTCTAGATTTAGGGTTTTTCTTCCCATTGAGAGCCATCATAATTGTCAATCTAGATCATAGAGAGGTAGACCTAGTGTATAATCTACTGCGACAATCAATCATATGCAATGGCTGAAACATGTACGTTTTCGGTAACCGTTCTTAAAATCGTCATGTCCTTTCAATCATGTATGATTAAGATTTTTAATTAATTTTCGTAATATTGTGATTATGAGAATAAATCAACATTAGTAACTATTATCCTAAATGTTGTTAATCGTTGAAAATTATTTAATTGATACTTAACAATTCGGTTAGACTAGCTTATGGGGTGATTTCTCTATTGAGAACGGTGAATCTTAAAACTATTAGTGTGAGATATTGGAACAACTACAAGAAGACTAATTAAATTGTAGTAAGAGGCTGAACATGATCATCCTCGATATTCCATCATCGCAAGTTTGCTTAAAACTAAAGTGGACTATCTGAGTTGTGATGGTTCTTGTGATCATTGTACTTGAGGTACAAAATGGCCGTATGGATTAGTCACTATACTTTGATAGTACCAAGTTTTGTATTATAGAAATAAATATTCAAAAGTATTCATTGGGTATAGTGAAACATATTTGTGAAAATTCGTGTACACAAGGAAGGATCTATCACCCTCAATAAAGAGCGATGTGTCCTATATAATTAGATTTAATATAATTCAAACTTATTCTCTGGCCAATGAATTGTTATGATCGAGATAAGATTCCAATTTTATCACAAAATGAATTACAATATTAATTAAATACATATGATTAAACTAGGGATTTTGACACTATCCAAATCCTATTTTTTGGGGGATCATAAAAAATGAGAGATAGACTAGCGTGATAATCATGACCAAGGGGGTTCTCTAGATGAAATCCCTATCGAGTGGATATAGTAATGGCAGGTTGATAGACTTTAACCATAATTAGTGGAAATATCATAAAGAAATAGTGTTTGTTCAATGGAAAAATGATTTTTTTAATTGTTTTAATTAAATAATTAATTTCTATTTTATAACTTATGATATGAACCTGATAGGTCACATACAATAGAGGACCTATGTCTTAATAGTCTTTCAAAAATAATGGGTTTGAAAGTCACAACTAAAAAAAAAAAAAAGGAAAATTGAGTTTAAAGTGCATAATAGAAAATAGAGGTGTGTAGTTAACAAAACCCTAGACAATATAAATAGGTGCATATGGCTAGCCCTGTAGGGGGCCCTGGCCTCCCCTTCGTTGTCTCTCTTTCTCCTACACTACATCATTGATTTTTGCTATCACAATAAATCAATTCAAACCTACCCTAGTTTATTTATGTAGTAAATAAAATAGTTAGATGATCGAAAAATCATTAACTGGAAGGAGTTCTTCATGTAGATATTGTAAGAGGTGGGACACTTGTAACACTTTTCGAAGATTCGAAAAGAGAAAAAATCATGTCTCGAGAGCTACCAGGTAAGAGGCTGAGCACACGCCAGAAGGTAATTGATCTATTCTTTATAATATGATCTAATTTATTTTGTGTTACACGAATTGATTTAGAACTAGCAAAAATGGAAATATAAAATTGATTTAAGAAATTTATTATCCACTGTAGTTACTAGTATTTTATTTTTCTTTATCTTTCAGGTGTTTGCAACTTCGAGCCCCATAAATTTTAGGGAAATTTGGTGAAAGGTCTCATCCCATAAAACCATCATTCTGCGGGGTCCTGTAATAGTGATTTTTTAACACATGAAATGGTCCTTAGAAAGTTATTTTTTAAATCTTGAGACATCTCAACAAGATTCCCTAAATTTTAAATAGCTGACGAGGGGGATAGGGTTGGCCACTTGCAATAGTTGTCCCTGTCTCTCTCCTTTCCTCTCTCTCTCTCTCTCTCTCTCTCTCTCTCGTTGCACTATTCAATGTTTCGTTTGCTATCATATTCAAACAATTCAAAATTTCTCTAACCTCCATTAAATCTAGTAGAGAAATTCTTAGAAGAATAAAGCAACACTATCAGCATTGAAATCTCCATGTGGATACTGTTAGACACAAAACAATAGCATCAAATAATGTTCAGAGATTCATGATAAAGAAGACGCAACACCTATTGATCTACCGACGACGGTGTTGAATTACACTCCGAATGTAACTAATCTATCGTTAGATTGGAATGATTGTTTGATGTTAACTCAATTGATTTGGAGATTAAGAAATAATGAAAATAAAACTAATTAAAAAATTTTCGTTACGCGCTAAGCGGACCTAGATTTTGGTTTTATTTCTTTCACTCAATAGATTCGAGTATAAAATCCATGAATTATTGGCTCGTGGCTGGACCAAACGCAATCTTTGCACCAATACTAATACCATATGTGGTAATAATGGCCATCACTCAAAAATGCTAATTGAATATATCGTTTGGGATACTTGAACCCTCATATCCAATCAAGTTCTCCCTCATTGCATTACCTATATGGAGTACAAGTTGTCAGAGTCTCTTTCCCTAACGTTCTTGTTAGGGTTAGGTACCAAATCACGAATTAATGGCTCGTAATTGGCCCCAATTACATACACCAAACCCATATAGTAATGAGACTAGATCAACTATAATATAATTTGTAATTTCCTACGCAGTCTACTGTCCTAAAATTTTAGACTGATTCCACATGATCACAATTAGAGGTCGGCCACGGGCCAAGACGAGCTAGCCTGGCCCAAAAAAGTTAAAGTCTGGCTGGGTCTAGGTCTAGGGCGAGCGGGCTTTGACTAGTCAACGGGTCTGGTCGGACCGGGCTAAACCGACTTATTATGGATTGAAGAAGCCCAAGTTAACCCAATAGGCCCACACATCTTTGGATTCATGGGCTTTGAGCCCGGGCTTGAAGCCCACATTTTGGGCGTTTTTCTAATTTTAGATTTCAAAATGGTTAAAATATTAATTTTTTTCAAATGATTGGAGGAGGGAGATTAGAACACTAAGATGGCATTTGGTAACCGTTTATCTTCCCATCCCAACAGTGGGATGAGATGAGAATTTTCTTTCCTTCTTGGGAGTATAATCGCGTTTGGTAACGATAATTTTTTTTTTTTTTTCGTTTTAAGAATAGAATCGCGTTTAATAACGATTTTATCCTAAAACCATTTTATTTATTTTTTTGAGATTTTTTTTTTTGTTTGTTTTGGCTAGACGGCTGCGGTGGTGGCGACCAGACGGTGACCGGCGGTGGGTGACGGTGGTCGGACAGCAGAAGGCGATGCTAGAGGTGATCGGCGACGGACGGCAGCAGCGGCAGATGGTGGCCAACAGCGGACGACGATCGACCGGCGGATGAACAGTGGCAGTGATTTTGGGAATGAAAGGAGAATAATGAGAAACAACATTTTTTTGTTTCTCATTTCTTAAGAAAAAAGTTGGCACAATTCTCAAATGGGAATGGAATGTGAACGAGAACAAAAATTACCAAATACTATTCCCAAACAGAAATCTCAAAAATCTAGGAATGGGATGGAAATTTCTGGGATGGAAACAGTTACCAAACGGAGCCTAAATCTCATACTAGAAAGCAAACTTGATAACCATAAGATTACAAGCCTTGGTTATGGTTAAATATCTAATAAAAACAACTAAGACTCATTTTTAATAGTCAAAATAATTTTAAATAATTTTAAGTTTCAAAACATTTGTTTTTCTTTTTTTCAAAGATATTTCCCTTGAATTAAATTTATTTTAAACTTTAAAGTTATAATTTTTACGTTGAGAATTTATTATAATTTTTATATTATTAGCTTAAAAATAAATTAAATTACTTAATCTAGTAAACTTAATGTATGACTTTGTTTTTTTTACTTTGTTTAAATTTATTTATAATTTAAAAAATTAGATAAATATTTTATTCAGAATTTCAATGTTTCAAATTTGTTTAGTAAATTGTCTAGTGATATTTTTATTAACAGTAAAATAATTGCATCACTATATTAAAGTTCACTAGGTAATAATTAGTAAATATTGGTAAGTAAATGCATTACTATAAAATGTATATATCCCAACTAAGTGAGCACACACACAAATATATACTAGCGTATGACACATGCTTAAAGGCACGAGTATATAAAATAAATTGAAGTTAATATTATTTCTTTAATTTAATTTCCATAAACTTAACATTTCAGTATTATTATTAAATTTAATGTCCACATATTATTTTTTATACTATTTTTTTAATTTAATTTATATAATTTTATATTTTAGTATTATTACTAAATTTAATACTCATACATTATTTCTATAATTCTTGTAAATTTAATGTTCATAATTTCTGTATATTATATTTTCTAGTTTATATTATTTCTTCAATTTAATTTTTGTAAATTTAATATTTGAGTATTGTTATTAAATTTAATATACATATATTATTTTTATAGATTTATATATATAGAAAAACATATTATCTCTCCTCATATATATATATATATATATATATGTTATCCATCTTCAATTAAGTCAAAGATATATAAGATATATAAGGTTAAATATAAATACACATTTTATATTTATGTTATATTTTTATAAAAATTTTATTATTTAGTCCTCCAAAGATAGGTAAACTGTAAATGTAAAAAAAAATATGTTTGACTCAAACAATTATGTTTATAGTCCTCAAAGAAACTATAGAAAAATATCTCCAACAAATGCCCTCCCTATATATTCTTATTTACAGAATGTGTCACTCTAACATTTACGTAAATATTCACTCAATATTTTAGAAAATATTTTCTATTCATTAAATTTCATACTCGCTCAATTTTCACTCAAAAAAAATTGTATAATGTTCACTCAATAATTCAGAACACTATTTTAATTCGCTTAAATTCATGTTCTGTCAAAAATTTCAGAGCAATAGTTCACTCACATTCACTCAATATTTCACTCAACGAAAATAGTTTACACATTTGCGTCAATATTTACATATATGTGTTTATATGTTTTCAAGGAAACATATTTAAGAGGAGAATAAAATAAGTACATAAATATTTATGTAAAAGTTGTTTCCTACAATGTTCACGTATTCGTGATTTTTAAAAATATTCAATTATTGGAATGGTACTTGAATATTCACGTATCATATTTAAACCCAAGAAAATGGATATAACACATTAACATTCACATAAATCATGTGTTAACACATGCGTAAACATACTTTTCAAAACAATCCAAAAATTCTAAGATGAGCTAAAACAATCGGAGGTTTATTCACCAAACCACATTCAGTATAAATATTTCACAAAAATCCACAAACTTTGACACGAAGATATGGAATTTCAAAATCTCAAAAATCACGGCGATGAACGACGATTTTTAGATTTGAAAATTTCAAATCTGGAATTTTTAGATCTGAAATTCTCAGATTTGGATTAGAGATAGAGATGGCACAGTGAACCCGACGAATGGCGACACGAACAGAGAAGAACGACGGTGTGGATCTAGACGATGGCGAAAAATGACAGAGTAGATCTGAATATTCAAATCTGGAAATCCAAATCTAAGGGGGAGAGAAAGAGGTGGGCAGCAAAGGCTCACTAACGAATGATGATGACTCGTTGACAAACGGAAAACGGACAACATCGTCGATGGGCTTATGGTGGGTTTTAGATCTGGTCCATGCCCACGCACGCCTTTGTCAACCCCTTCTCGTCCAGCCCCATTGCCTCCAATAGCAAATCCAACAATTTGCAGGCGAGCCCCATTAGCTTCTTGCTGTAATTCTCCATCACCATTCTCCACCCATACGACTTATTCGGCCACCTCGAGTAGTGGGTTCAGGTGGGGTGGCTGATACATTTAGCTTTACCAAACTAAAATAAGCCATTACGAACAGAACGAGGGGATAGATTAGGGTTCTCTGGTTGGGGTTGGGGTGAAAATGAGATAGAGAAAAGAGAGAGAGCTATAGAGAGAATTGCAGATATTTAATTAGGGTACTTAGTTATGAATTTAGAGATAGATAGAGAAGGCTAGAGAGAGAGAAGCATGGGGCATACTTGTTTATCTATGATTCTTTTTTAATTGTCAATGATAAAAAACTGAACTAGTTGTACGAAAGGGTTCAAAGGCTAAGACAATTATTTGTTTGAGCATTTTTCTACATCATCTCTAAAAATCCTATTTTTATTTGATATGGATTGTTGTTTGTCTCTTGAGACATTAAACGGTTGCAAAATGTCTAAAGAGTTTATGTTTGTCATGTTTTATTATGTGGATGTTATAACATATTATATATATACATATTAATTTTGAATTCACGGATTTTGGATTTTGTCTTCGTGCTCAGACCTCAAGTAGCCCAAATGTTGGGTTTCGAGTTGGACTTATATAAAATATACAAAACCCAAACCCAAAAGGAAGCCTTATGGGCTTGGTCAGGGCAGGCTCAATTTCGGGCTTTGGGCACGGGCCTGGAGTAGCCCAAATGTTAGGCTTTGAGTCGGACTTGTCTAAAATATACAAAACCCAAGCCCAACAGGAAGCCCTATGGGCTTAGGCTTGGGCCAGGGCGTGCTCAATTTCGGGCTTCGAGCTCGAACCTTGAGTAGCCCAAATGTTGGGCTTCGAGCCAGCCTTATCTGAAGCCCAATAGGAAGTCCTATGGCTTGTCTAGGGTGGGCTCAATTTTGAGCTCGATTCGGACTAAGTCCAACAAGTTTTGGGAAAAGTTCAGGTAGCCCATGGATTTTGGGCTTTTTGGAGACCCCTAGTCACAATGCTCACACTATTTTCTTTCCGAACACACTATTTTCTCTGAGTCCCAATCGTGTGGGTTATCACATTTAGTCAGGGTTGGGGAAAATTTCAGCTGCATTTAAAGGTTAGGTTGTGTTTGGGTAAGAGAAATCTAGGAGGGGTTTCATTTAGGTAGAGGATTTGTAAATCCTCTTTTGACAAATCTCTTGTTTGGGGAGTGGAAGGATTTTAGGAAAGAAGATTTGTCAAATCATTTTTATGGTGAAAGAAAGGATTTTAAAATACTTTTGAAACAAACTGAATTTGTGAAATCCTTCCATCACCGTCTTCTTCATTCTCGTTCACCCGCTTCGTTCTTCTTCTTCATCGACCTTCATTCTTCGATCTTCTACTTCTTCTTCAATCTTCGGCTTCGTTCTTTGTCATTCTTCATTCTTCGTCATCGTCGTCAAAAACGAAATCGATTTCGATTTCTATTTCGTTCTTCTTCTACTTCGTGGATCGTTGTTCTTTGTTCTTTTTCTTCATGGATTTCGTAGTTGTCAAAAAAAAAAATTGATTTCGATTTCGAAATCGAAATCGATTTGGGTTTCGATTTAGATTCCGAAATCGAAATCCAAAAAGGGTTCGAAATCGATTTTTATTTCGAAATCGAAATCCAAATAAGGTTTCGATTTCTACTTCGATTTGGGTTGCAATTTTGAGTTTGTTCTTGAATTTGTTCAAAGATTTAGGGTTCGATCAAAATATGTTCTTCGTTCTTTGTCTTCTGTTCGTCGCTTCTGTTTCTTTTTTTCTTTTTTTCGGAAGTGATAAAAAATAAAACAAAAAAAAATATATATATATATATATATATATATATATATATATATATATACACACCAAATACTCAACTTCAAACAATTATCTAAATAACAGATTTGTGAAATTAAGGAATTTCAAAATTCAGGATTTTGAAATCCTTTCATTTCACAAACCCCTTGAATTTATCAAATCCCTTACCCAAACGCAACCTTAAGGTCGTTCAGACAACTTGTTCGTTATTACATTCCTAAAAAAAAAAAATACTCAATATATACGTATAATATTAGATAATTGTTTTAATTAGTACTATATGCATTTTTTAAGCCGCTGAAACAGTCTCAGTCAGCTGCATTTAAAGCTTAAGGTCGTTCAGAGAGCTTGTTCATTATTACATTCTTAAAAAAAAAACACTCAATATACACATATAATATTAGATAATTGTTTTAATTAGTACTATATGCATTTTTTAAGCCGCTGAAACAGTCTCAGTCTGGGTGGAAGTTGCGGGGGGCGGGGTCGCTGTTGTTTGGGCTTGAAGGCTTTCGCTAGCTTTGCTTAAAATTCGCCTCTCATTTCTCTCGTCTTGCTTCATCTGTACTTCTCTACACTCTGGACTACAAAATGCCGTATCGCCCCTGCAATCACAGCCGCACACCAATATTATTTATTAAACTACTCAACACATCAATTTTTTAAGAAATAAAGAAAACTATACTAATCTCACTATATAGAATAAGATATTCAATATAACACATAATTTCGATATAGTAGAAGACACTAAAGTGTTGACTAACTACATATCTAGGAATCACTGACACTCTACTAGAGGTAGAGTGTCGGTGTCCGACACGTATAGGACACCGACACACGGCCGACACATGTCGTACACGTGTCGAGGCGTATCCAAATTTTTTATTTTTTATTTTATATTTTGACACGGTTTTGACACGCGAAATAAACGTGTCGGACACTTTGGAAGGCCGCGTCGTGAATTTTTCAAGGGGGTAAGTTCTGTAATTTTTTTATTAACTTACTTTAATTATATTATTATTTAAGGGGTATATCTTGTAATTTGATATTAAATAACTCTATTAAACAAGTCTTTAATAATTGGAGAAACGAGAATGAGAAAAACAGAAAGTCAATCGTTTTATTCACCGATGAAGGGTGTGAATATAATAGTCAACCAATCGACCTCGAGCATTTTTTGTGTCTTCTAGCTTTTATTTATAAGAATTTTTTAAATATAAATGTTAGTTTGAACTTTGAAGATTTATGATTATTAGCTCAATGTTTTTTGTTGAATGAATTTACTTAATGACAAATGTCTTTCTTAATTAGGCTTACATACATAAAAATATTTATTTATTTATTGACGTGTCTGTGTCGGTATTTTTGAGAAATTGTAGTGTTGCCGTGTCCATGTCGCGTATCGGTATCCGTGCTTCATAGTTACATATTCTATAAATTCCACAACACAAAGATCCGGAGTAAGATTACAAAATTACGAAATTTATTTCGCATATATAAGGTAATTTCAGAAGGGATTTCAGTTTGAAAAGAAATTTTATAAAAAAAAAATTATTTTTTATTTTTGTAAAATTCTTTGTTTGAGTACTACTAAACTGAATTTGTAATTTTAGAAGGAGAAAAACGGATTTCACTTCTCTTCCTATGTATAATTAAAATGGTATTACTTCTTTTTTTTTTAATATACCTACAAGTGTCCCTTACCACACAAGGTGAAAAACTATTTTTAATTACAAAAATAGTATGATTAAAATCATATACTTAAAATAATTTAATGAAAATTATATTACTCGATATATTTTCATATTTTTCATTATTAATGGATTTCAAAATTCAACTTGCAAATCTTTGTTTGATAATCTTTGTCTATCAAATAAGAAAATTATGAAATTACAAAATCAAATTCACTCTCTAAAATTGTTATCTAAACAAGAAATTTATAAAAGATGGAATTCAAAATATAACCAAAACTTTCAACCATATAAAAATAATTATAGGTTTTATTGTTTGACTAAACAATATATAAATTCTGTCAAATCATATATAAATAGATAAACATACAACTAAATTCATATAATTCTTAAAATAGAATAATTTAGATAATCCAAACACTCATAAGTGTTTTTATTTATTTATTTTCCATAAAATCGAAATGGACACAGAAATAAGCCGGGGAATCTGTGATTTATTCCCTTTTTTTCCTCTAAAAATCTTCAATCACTACCAAAACTGTTATTTGTTTTTTTGTTTTTTTTTTTTAATTATTTTCTGCTGTAATTTCAGTTTATTTAATAGAAACTACTAAAAAACACCCATACCTATACATATAGATATCACGACCGGGGGCCAAACGGCGTTTACAGAGACCACAAATTCGTAAGAAATTTGCGGTCTCCATATCCTGATCATCCTCTGGACCCATCTTGTGATATCTGGGTGACAGCATCGCCGCCGCAGCCATTTGATTATGTCCGCTTGGTCCTACCATAAGGTACCCTTCTCGGCCGCCGGTTATCTCCATGTCGCCGATGATTGGATTTTGAGGATCGAAAGGTGAAGTTGACTCCACGTCGCCGAGATCAACGGTCATATTTCCCGTCATGCTTGTTGTTCTGTTGATCACTGGCTTAGTGCGCTGGCCTACGATCAAATGTGAGGAAGAGAGAGAAACTGTGAAGGAAGAGGGAGGTTGAGGGGGGTAGGGGGAAGGTGGAGGAAGCGAAGATAAAGAGCATGAGGAGGACGTGAAAAACGAATCTTGGCCGTTGATTGCGTGCACAGATTCCGAGGACTTACGTCACCTCTCACTTTCCCACCTCTCCCTCCTCGTGTTTTTGTTTTCACTTATTTTGAGCAAATGTTAATTTAGCCCCGTTCGTATATTGTTTGTAGGAGTTTGTACCACAACTATTTTTTTAAGGAAAAATTATCGATTAATCCCAAAAAAAAAAATTATTTACCACTTACTCCCATCGATTTTTCTTTGCACCGATTAGTTCCATCAACATCTTTTTCTTGTACCGTTTACTCTTATCGTCGGTCATTCTTATACCAATTAGTCTCGTTTTCAAAAATGGTGAGGAATGAATTTAGCGAAATGCCCTCCTATAAGCTTCACAGCGATAAGGAAAGTCGTCAAACTAGTACACCGCCGCCGCCGCCAGCAGCCGCTGCTGCCGGTGCTGCGCCGCCGCCGCCGACATAAATTACAGTTTTTACCACAAATTTTTTGACTTTTTGTCATTCTATATGTTCCAAAAAAAAAAAAAAAAACTTGATTTTAGGATAAAATCGTTACCAAACGTGACATAAAATAAAAGAACAATTGATATTATATTCAACATTTACAAGTGTTCAATGTAACATCCACAATTATTTAATGTAATATCATATGGATTTTACTCTACATACAAAAATAAGATAACAATGGATGTTACATTCAACATCCACAGGTGCTAATGTTACATTTAACATCTACATGAGTTGTATTTTGGTCAGAAAAAAGATAATATCAAAAACAAAAACACAATTGATATTATATTCAACATCCACATGAGGGGTATATTGGTCAGAAAAATATAACATCAATTAAAATTAAATAAATAAAATAAAAAAATAAATAAACAGTTGATATTACATTCAACACCCACAGTTGTTGAATGTTACATTCAACATCCATATGAGGGATATTTTGGTCAGAAAAAGACAAAAGGAGTTATTGGTGCAAAAAAAAATGATATGGGAGTAATTAATAATTTCTTCTGTATTTTGGGACTAAATAGTGCATACCTCTTTTTTTAATTGGTCTAAAATCATAAATTTCTCTCATGATTTTAAAAATATCAGTCATTATATTTGATCAATTTTTTCTTATAAAAATATATGATTATGCTTCTATTACTTAAAAAGATTTTTTTTTTATATATAAAATAAAAAATAAAAAAATCACTAGCAATACTATTATAAAGACATATTTTTATTCCTAATTTTTAAATGATTACATTTCCCCCCCCCCCTCCCCTCCCACCGACAACCTCTTTCTTCTCTTTCGTTCCTTTGCTGTTCTATTTTTTGTACCGGTTTCTCACAAACTCTCTATCTCTCTCTTTGTCGGCGTTGATCTTTGTGTCGGGGAGAGAGAGAGGGAGATTAAAACTCCAAAAAACGAGTAATATTTTTCACCCTTCCCTCAAGTACAACAATTCCCTCTCCAACGGCATATGTCCATCTTCAATTTACGATTTTCAAGCTCTCCAATTCATCTCCGCCACTGCATTGTAAGCTCTTGATTCGTCTTTTTTACTTTTTCCTTGTGATTGATTTTTTCTTTTTTCTCAAGTTGTCGCGATCTGCTTAGTTAATATCTACCACGATGCTATGTCTAATTCATTGCCAAATTTATACTACCAAGCGTGACTCAGAACTTCTATCATATTTGTTTCTTGTGGTTCTTGTGCTTAATTATGTGTTTTTCTTGTCAGATTTTAGCTTAGGTCTAATTTCTAGAGCTTACTTGTTTGATTTTGAGGATTTTGGGGGGGTATCGTTTTTAAATTCCACTCTCGAGATTTTAGTTACATGGTGTTTCTCCAGTTCGATTCTTGATATAATTTTATCTCTGTGTATATGATTGATTTGTTTTGAGTTCCATCTACTGTTCATGCTCGATTTGCTCTAAGAAATTGACCCTTTTCCCAAACTTCTTGGGCACATTTTTTGTTGTTCTTCTTTTTCTTCTTTCTTTTTTCTTTTCTTTTCTATTCTTTTTTTTTTTTTTTTTTTTTTTGTATTTTTTTTATGTTAAAAAAGAATAGGGTTTAAAAAATATAAATAATGATGTTATTGTAAAAATAAAGGAAGAAAATATATATAAAAAAAATTTAAGGGGATTTTTATGTATTTTAATTTTTAATTATTTTTCAATTACTGAGGATAAGTTGTCATTATAATAAAAAAAAAATAAGTAATTTTTTACCTTTAGGGGAATTAAATGGCATTTGACCAAAAAATGACAAGTAGTTAACTAATATTTATTAAATGAAATGGGAAGTTTCTGGTTAATGACAAAAAGACATGATAGAATATCAATGGCATATACCATTTGTTGGCCCAGTGAGCTACCCAAGAGGGGGGGTGAATTGGGTAGATAAAAAATTATCAAATAAAATATTTCAAAAATCAAATAATTAATAATTATCTTTATATAACAGCGGAAATATAATATCAACTAGGTGCACACCAAATAACAAAAATAAATAATGAAAAATAGTAGCACATCAGAAATTTATATTGGTTCACCAAGTTACTCTTGGCTAATCCAGTCCCCCAAGCTCCACGGAGTGTCACACCCACTAAACTCAAGATTCCTTTTAAGGTAGGAACCAAACCCCCCACAATGATTCTTTTCATAGGCTCAGAATCAACCTTTATAAATTCTTTTTTCCAAGCTCAGGAATAACCTCTACTTTTTACAGACTCAAGAATAACCTAATTTTTTTTGTACCTTAGGCTAAAGAATCAAAATATCACAAACACTCTAAATATCTTTTTACCCGGTAAGGATTAAACCGTTACAAAATTGCTCACAAATCAATTCAATCAAGGAAGAATTATTACCTCAATCTCTTTACAGGAGAGACTGAAACTAGTTACCATTTGATTAAATACTCCCAATAGTATTCAATCTGTCATTCAACTCACCAATAATAAATTGATAAGTGGTTTTTCTCACTCGGAACTTCTACCACCCCAAATAAATTAGAACTCAATTAAAATCACTCCCCCTAGGATACCATAATCCTAGGTCAATCGTCTCCTTTAAGTATCGAAAAATTCGCTTAATCGCAGTCAAGTGCGATTCTTTAAGACAAGACTGAAATCTAGGATAAAGACAAACACTATACATAATGTTAGGTCTACTAGCAGTTAAATACAACGGACTACCAATCATACCTCGATACATTTTTTCATTAACACTTTTGCCCATATCGTCTTTGTTTATCTTCGTAATTGTTGTCATGGAAGTTTTATACTCTTTAGTATCATCCAAGCCATATTTCTTTAACAACTCCTTGGTGTATTTACCTTGGTTTATAAATATCCCTTCTTTGGTTTACTTAATTTGTAACCTAAGAAAGAAATTCAACTCCCCCATCATGCTCATTTCAAATTTAACTTGCATTATCTTGGCAAACTCTTAGCAAAAATCCTCATTAGTAGATCCAAAAATAATATCATCAACATACACTTGTACTAATAGGATATCATAATTAGTTTGCTTCACAAACAATGTTATATAACAAATATTTGATTGAAAACCGTTTTAAATTAAATATCGGTTAAGTCTCTCTTAACAAGCTCTAGAAGTTTATTTGAACCCATACAAAGCCTTGCAAAGTTTAAATACGTGATCGGAAAATTTATCACTTTCAAATCCCGGGGTTGTTCCACATAAACGTCTTCTGCTAAAAATCCATTTAGAAATGCACTCTTAACATCCATTTGATATAACTTAAAATTACGTGAACATGTAAAAGCGAGTAGAATTCTAATTGCTTCTAGTCTAGTAACAGGAGCATAGGTTTCATCATAATCAATTATTTCCTCTTGATTATAGTCATGCGCTATTAATCTTGCTTTATTTCTAATTACCATGCCAGATTCATTCTTTTTATTTCTAAAAACCCATTTAGTACCAATAACTGGATGAAAATCCAGTCTCGGAACAAAATATCATACTTTATTCCGCTTAAATTGAATTAACTCATCTTACATTGTGAAAATCCAAAATTCATCAGTTAACGCCTCATCTACATTTTTAGGCTCAATTTGAGATAAGAAAGCAAGATTAATTATATCTCTAAGAAAAGAACAAGTACTTACACCTTTTTTGAAATTACCGATGATTTCTTTTACCGAATATCCCAGTACTGTCTTTATAACTCCTTTTCCTTAGGTTCCTTCTCTTGTTGGGACTCATTAGGTACATTATCACATTGGTTTTGGTTATTTAAAATACATGTATTATCATCATCCAAAACCTTTCTCGACAAGAATGGATTAGCTTCCTCAAAAATAGCAGGCATAGTTTCTTCTACTACTAACGTATATTTATTATAAACTCTATAGGCTTTATTATTGTAGCATATCCAAGGAAAATCCCATAATCAGATTTAGCATCAAATTTACCAAGATTATCCTTGTCATTTAAAATAAAATACTTTGATCCAAATACTTTAAAATAAGAAATATTAGGAATCTTACCATTCCAAATTTCATATAGGGTTTTGTTAAACCCTCTACGAATCGATACCCAACTCACTACATGGAAAGTTGTACTTACTGTTTCAATCCAGAAGTAGGTTGGTAAGCGATTTTCATTAAATATCATTCTAGCCATCTCTTGAAGTGTCTTATTCTTCTTTTCCACTACACCATTTTGTTGTGGTAAGCTTGGTGCAGAAAAGTTATGAGCATAACCATGCTCATTACAATAACTTACCACATCATCATTCTTAAACTCTCTTCCTCTATTACTTCGAATGTTAATTATGGAATATTGCTTCTCATTTTGAACACGTTTACAAAATTTAGCAAAAACAGAAGCAACCTCACTTTTCTTAGTAAGAAAAAAATACCTAGGTAAGTCTGGAATAATCATCAACTATAACGAAAGCATAAAACTTACCACCAAGACTAGCAACAGAGTTTAGACCAAACAAATTAAGATACAATAATTCAAGACATCTAGATATGGACGTGTGCATCTTTTTCTTAAATGATGATCTATCTTGCTTGCCTAATTGACATGTACCACATATTTTATCTTTTACAAATTTTAAATCAGATAGGCCACGTATGAGACTCTTCTTAGATAAATTAGAGATTAACTCCATACTAGCATGCCCAAGTCTTCTATGCCATAACCAACTATTTTCAGACAAACCATTCAAATAAGATAAATTTTGAGAATTAAAATCATCAAATGAGCAAGTATAAACATTCTCAAAATGTGATACAACTAACAAGATACTATTATCATGATTATTCTTAATAATACACTTATCATAATAAAATATAACGTTATAGCCCTTGTCCCATAATTGACTAATACTAAGTAAATTATGTTTAAGTCTATCAACTAGTAATACATCTTTAATAATAGTAGTATCATTACCGATATTACCTATACCGATAATGTTACCCTTTGCGTTGTCTCCAAAAGTCACATAACCTCCATCCTTAGGTGTCAAAGATGTAAATTTTCTTTTATCTCCCGTCATATGTCGAGAACAACTACTGTCCAGGAACCATTTGTCCTTACTTATTGATACTTTTAGAATAACCTGTAAGGAGCACCTCAAATAGTTCCTAAGTGGTACCCAGTCTAAGTGGGTCCGATCTTGTTAGTTGGGACAATTTTAGTTCCTTTTAAAACCCAAACTTGTTTACAATTAGATATTTTAGCAAAACATCTACGAATAGTATGCCCCATAATATTACATTTAAAACATGTAACAAGATCATTGGTTTCAAAAAAAAATTGTAAAAACGTTTTTGTTTAAGATTTTTCTGAAATCCAATACCGGCTTTATCAAAAATTCCATGTGAACATCCCAAAAGCATTTTTAAGTTATTTTCACCGTCAGTGAATTTGAGAACAATTGAATGCAAATCCGTCAACTTGGATTTCAATTTATTGTTTTTAGATTCGTAGTCCATCACTTGCTTATTTAATGTATTAATTGTACTTTGAAGGGCATTTATTTTAGAACATAGGTTGTTATAATCATGAGAAAATTCTTAATAAACATCAAATAATTCATCAAAATCTAAAGAACAAGAACTTAAACATTTAGTTACCTCACCACCGGTGGCCATCAATGCAAACATGGACATATCTTCACTATCTGATTTTTCGAACCTACGTGGTTCAGTATCATCCCAAGTAGCCTTCATGGATTTCTTGTTACTCTTCTTTCCTCTCTTCTTCTTTTCCTTTTCTTTATCCTTCTTCGGTTCGGGACAATTATTTTGAAAGTGACCGATTTTATGACAGTTCTAACATTCTACTTTAGTCATGTTAAGGTTTCTTCTTTTGCGGAATGTGCACCGAGTCATTCTTCTAAAATTCTTTGTGAGAAGCGCCACATCTTTCTCTTGTTCCCCATCAAGAGTTTCATCATCACTGTCATCATTTTCTTCAATTTTCTGAGCTTTTACCGCCAAGGATTTTATATTGCTATTTTCGGTGTCATCCTCATATCTTTTAATCGCCACTTCATGAGTCATCAAGTTGCCTATGAGATCATCAATTTTGTATTTTCCAAGATCCTTAGGTTCCTCAATTCCCATCACCTTTGACTCCCATATTTTTGTTAAAGATCTTAGAACCTTTCGAACTCTATCCTCTATGGAGTATGGCTTTCCAAGTTGACTCAAGTGATTGCAAATGTTGTTGAAGCGGGTATATATCTCTTGAATCAATTCAATTTGTTGATCTCAAGATTTTGATGAATAATTAAGTATTGATGTTTTGGTTGAACTAATGTTTGATAAAGTGTTTCGGTGATTTAAAGTTTCAGTAATAAAGATGTCAAATGGAATGGATGCTTAATGAAGATATCAAGATGATGATAAAGTATTAAGAGTTTGAAGAAATTAGGGAAAACAACCCAGGTAAATATTAACTCTTAATATCTTATTTAGGAACACACACATGGCACAAAATGAATCTTATCTTTAATGTGTGTTTTTGTTAAGTATATTTATTTTCTCCTATGTGAATTAAATATAAAAATGGATAAATGGACGAAATCGTAAAAGAAAGTAGGTTAAAAAATGAGATCAGAGAAGTGATTCGGAAGGAGGTAATCGACTGAGGAGTCAACCGGAGAAGGAAGATGAAACATCCTGAACTGAAGACTTGACCGACCGGTCGACCTATGAAAACATCTGAACTCCCTGAATCTGCAAGTCGATCAAGCGGTCGACCCGTGAAAGAATGATAAACTCTCTGAATCTGCGAGTTGACCAAGTAGTCGACCTATGATCACTGCGATGATGGTTTGGCTACAAGCGACGTTGGGTAGTCGACTAGGCGGTCAACTGAATGTACTGATTCAGGATATTGCTTGATCCGATTTTAAATCCAAAAGTAGCCGTTTTTTATTAGGATTTGAAAGAGATTTAAAGGATATTCTCTATAGTTAAGATATGGTTCATATACTAATTAAATCCTTTCAATATGGCTCATTAAATATTAATGTTTCTCAATTTAGTAATTAAAATGGATTCTACACTTACTTATTTTGATTGAGAAATACTTTGGGGATTTAATTGAGAGTTTTAAAAGTTGTTATTAAGTTAAATGAAACCTAAATGAAGTCCTAATGTTATAAGGGGTCTATAAGAGCATTTTATTGTCATGACACTTATAAACTAACCGTTAGGAGGTTGATTACATGTACATTTATATATACCTGCGAATTTACTAAGTGTGCTAATCATTCTAAGAAAGAAAATTAGTTTATATCATTTTGAGAGAGTTTTTATAAGAGTTATCTTTCTAATTCATTGTGAGCTATTCTAAGAGTAATTTTGATAATCAACTACGATCAATTTTAGCTGATATTGAAATTGAAGCTACATTGTTCTAATCGTTAATACTGTGATTCCGGGTGAAATCTTTCCATACTGATTATTACTTGTTTATTATTTTATTTTTGGAAATTGATCTTAGAAATTATTTTTGATTTTTGAAGAAAATATTTTTTTCAAACAATTTCTTGAATCTGATTACGTGCTTCAATTTGCTACCCATATTTTGTTAAAATTAGATTTCTGCATCTCACATATTTCTATCACTAGTTGTGATATTAATTGAGTTTTTATTTATCTGGAGTGGTAGAAGCTCCGAGTGAGATTTACTTATCAATTTTTGTATTGGTGAGTTGTGACGGATTAAATATCATTGGGGATATTTAATCAAAGGTAGTAGGGTTTTAGTTTCTTCCTGTAAAGAGATTAAGATAGTGATTCTTCCTGGATAAGAATTACGTTTTTGTTTTGAGTGATTTTCTAATGGTTCAATCCTTACCAGGTAAAATGATATTTGGAGTGTTTTTGTGAGGTTGTGATTCTTAAGCCTTGTGTTAAAAAGAATTAGGTTATTCTTTAGTCTGTAAAAAGTAGAGGTTATTCCTTAGTCTAAGAAAAGGAAATTGTAAAGGTTGATTATGAGCTTGTAAAAGAATCAGTGTGTGAGTTTGGCTCCTACCTTAAAGGAATCTTGGTTTTAGTGAGTGCGACCTCTGTGGAGCTCGCGGGACTGGATTACCCAAGAGTAACTTGGTGAACCAATATAAATCTCTGGTGTGCTGCTTTCTTAATTTGTTTATTTTTGTTATTTGTGTGTGCATCTAGTTGATTGATTAATTCCACTATAGTATTCAATAGTCACTCAGCTTACTCAGCTACCTTTTGATTAAATACTCCCAATAGTATTCGATTTGTCACTCAGCTCACCAATTACAAATTGATAAACGATTTTTCTCACTCGGATCTTCAACCACCCTAGATAAATTAGAACTCAATTAATATTTCAAAACTAATGATAGAAAAGTAAGATATTCAAAATCTGATTTTAAAAAAAATAAATTGGGTAGCACGTAATTGAGCACGTAATCATATATCTTCAAGAAATTGTTTCAAAAATATTTTTCAATAAAAAATTGGAAAAAAATTTCAAAGAACAAATTCCAAATTTCAAATATAATCAAGTAATAATTAATAGAAAGTAATTTGGAAAGATCTCACTAGGATTCCATTGGAAAAAATAATGATTAGAGATAGCAATGAGACTTTAGATCAGTAGTAGCAATAATCCACAACAAATATTTCTCAAGAATAACTCTCAGAAAAGATATCACAATTCAATCAATATGATTACTCTTAGAAAGCTCAAAAGTTGAATAACTCAGAATATTTCTCTAGATGTGTCTCTCAAATGTAAAAAAACGCAGGTCTATATAAAAGGGAATAAAATAAGCCTTCTAACAGCTAGTTCCCATGAATCATGACGTTTAATTGTACCAATAGATCCTCTATATCATAATGATTCATTTATGATATAATTCACTCAAAAATATCTTTTAAAACTTTCAATTAAGTCTCCCAATTTTTTTTTCAAACACAATTGAATAAGATTGAAAGAATTATACATACCAAATTGAGAAATATTAAAAATACTTGAACCATATCTATAGGAACACTTAGATATCATTTAAATAATTAAAAACACTTCAGATTCCTAAGATATCTCAGAGATCCTAACAAAAAAATGGTTAGTAACGGCTACTTTTAGAATAAAATCCGGAATTCTACAAAATCCTGAAACAATGCCATAAGTCAACTAATTAAGGGTCACCTGTTGACCGATCAATTCAAGATGTAGCCAAGCTAAAAATTCTTCATCCATCGGTCGACCTATTTGTCGACCTAGAGATTCAGAAAGTTTCACTTTTGGTCACAGGTCGACCTCCCTGTCGACTGATCGATTTAGAGAGTTCACTATTTAAGCTCAGGTCGACCTATCTGTCAACCGAGAGATTCAACAACTTCACCTTCTATACTCCGGTCGACTTACCTGTCGACTGGTCAATACTGAGAACCTCTTCTAAATTCGTTTTCAATTCATTTTCTTCAACATTTTCGCCCCTTTAACTGATTTTTTTTCTCAGTTAGCTCCACTAAATTCTTAAATACAATTCTAATTAATTATCTATATTTCATTTTCAATTACACATAGGAGCAAATAATTTAACTAATTAGGATCCTATAAAAAAAAACACATATTTATAAAAATCATTTTATGTCGTGTGTGATCCTAATTGGGATATTAAGAGTTAGAATTTAATCAGAGTTATTTTTCCTAAGTTTTTCAATTTTTTCAAACTCTTAATTTTTCATCATCTTTATCATCATCTTTAGCATTACCATAATATCTTCATGATCATTTTCATCACTGGAACTAAGAAACTGAAACACTCAATAAAATCATTTGTTCCATAAAAAATATCAATATTTAATTGTCCATCAAAATCTTAGGATCACCACCCTTGGTTCTTTTCTAAATATTTTTGGATAGATGATCACCTAATAATAAAGGGTTTTCTCATTCTCTATCTATCTCTATAATACATAGCTCCCATACTAAAAATAACCCTACATCAGTCGTCGTCTTACTCATAGTCAACCTAGTGCTTTCTAGCGACAATTCCCAATTTATTTGGCATCCATGACAATAAATAAATCACAGAGGCAATCACTGAAATTTGTTGGAGTCGATTTGACTACACCCAATTTTTAGTCATGGGTAATTACATGTTTTATCAAGATGCATATCCCCCTAATTTTCCCCTAATAATATATGAAAATTATAACTACAAATGGTAGAAATATTTATCCTAATTAATGAACAAAAATAATAAAAAATAATTTAGAAATTTATAATTCCCCCTAATTAGAAATAATCCCCCTTAATTAACATAAGAAAATTATAGAATTAGTTCCCACTAATTAATAAACTAAAATTATAGAAATTTCTAATTCTCCCTAATTTAAAATAATTCTCACTAATTAATATAAAGAAAATATAAAAATAATTATAAAAATTTCAAATTCTCCCAAATTAGAAATAATTATCAAAATAATTTTTACTAATTAATATATGAAAATTATAGAAAGAATTGTAGAAAAATTGAATTCCTCCTAATTAGAAATAATTCCCCTAAGTATTAAATGGAAATTATAGAAAGAACTCCCCCTAATTAATATACTGAAATTATAAAAATAAGGGGCATTCAGTGGCAAGTTTCTTAGTTTGCCCTTAATTTTAAAAAAGTCCTAGAGACAGAAACAACTTGTGTTTTAGTCCCGCCTACTAAAAAAAGACGGAAGCCCAATATACGTGTCTGCACTCGTGCAATTATATATAACTAATTTGTGTGTAAATTTTTGTTAGATATAACAAAATTACTGTATTTTGTAACATGTAAATAATTTGTGTGTCAAAATTTGTTAGATGTAACAAATATTACACAAAATAAATGTAATTTGTAACATATAAGTAAATTTACACAAATACATGTAACTAATGTTAAACTAATTTTTGTATGTAATATTTGTTAAATGTCACAAATATTATACAAATACATGTAATTTGTAATGTGTAACTAATATTACACAAGTACATGTAACTAAAATTACACAGATATATATAATATATGTTAATTATTAAGTTGTAACTAATATTGGTTACATGTAGCTAATATTCACTATAATACAAATTTACTCACCAAAATTCTCTCTACAATCCCTGCAATGCCAGCACATGTGGGATTAAAATTCAAGTAAAACCCAACTTAAGGGACTAAATCAAAGCTTATGTTGTAAGCGAGACTTTTTTAAAATTATATATGTTATTTGGGACTAATGACCAATTATCCCTAAAAATAATTATAAAAAATTATAGTTTCCTCGCTCTCTCACCTTCTATAAGAACGACTAAATTATAAATAAAAATCACGCATTAGCTATAGTCATTCTCTATCAGTCTCTATAATATACAACTCTATCACCAAAAGTAACCCTATATCAACTATTGTTCTCACTCACGGTTAGCCGATATCAGCCATGACAATAAATAAACCACAAGTTAATCTATGAAATTTATTGGAGTCGATTTGATTATACAAATTATTTGTCATGGCCAATTATATGTGGTTTTATCAAGATTCATATCCCCTAATTTTTCCCTAAATAATATAAGAAAATGGAGTGGGGAAATTATAACTGAAAATTATAAAAATATTTCTCCCTAATTAATTTACATAAAATATAGAAATAATTATAGAAAATTCTAATTCTCACTAATGAGAAATAATTTGCCTTAATTAACAAAGAAAAATTATGGAAATAGTTCCCCTAATTAATGTACTAAAATGATAAAAAAAAAAAAAAAAAAAAATTATAATTTCTCTTAATTAGAAATGATTCTCACTAATTAATATAAAAAAATTATAGAAATTTATAATTCCCCCTAGTTAGAAATAATTCTCGTTAAATAATACATGAAAATTATAGAATTTCTAATTCCCTAATAAGAAATAAGTTCTCCTTAATTGGAAATATTTTTCACTAATTAATATATGAAAATAACAAAAAATTCTCATTTTACCTAATTAGAAATAATTATCCCTAATTAACATATGCAAATTGTAGAAATAGTTCTCCCTAATTAATGTATGAAAACTATAAAAATTTCTAATTCCTCTAATTAGAAATTATTTCCATTATAAATAATTCTCACTAATTAATATACAGAAATTATAAAAATTTATAATTATCCTTCTCTCTCTTGCCATTTATAAGAATCGGCTAAGGCAGAAATAAAACTCATGCATCTGCTATAATTATTCTCTATCACTCTCTATAACACACAGCTCTATCATTGAAAATAACCCTACATCAGCCGTCACCTCACTCATAGTTTGTTGGGCACTCTCCCGCGACAATTCCCAGTTCGTTTGGTAACCATGACAATTAATAAATCACAGGGGCAATCAGTGAAATTTCTTGGAATTGATTTGCATACACAAATTTTTAGTCATGCCCAATTACATATTATATTATTAATATACATATCATTTGATCGCTTAAATGTATGTCTCTATTAAAACAAGTCTTTATCTATAACAAGCATAGTTTAACCGGATGTTCTATTGTAAATATATCAACTGAAGTATTAGTACAATAATTCAATAGTAATTTATTTTGTTGTTTGGTTGTAAAAATTTTATCATTCATATTTCATGTCATTGTTAATTATTATAGGAATTGGGTAAAAAAGTTATACACTGATGGGAATATTATTATGAGCTAATTGAATTACTGATGTTGTTTTTGGTCACTATATTGTTTTTGAAAATAAAATTTGAGAATGTTGCATAAACAAATGAAATTTTGTCAAAAAAAATTTAAAACTTTGAAGCAATATTATTAAGGTATTATTATTGGTTTCATTTAAAAATATGAATTGAGAAATTAGGAATATTCTATAAATAGAAGGAATTTTGTCATTTTTCCTTAAATTTTTAGAATCATCGTAGTAAAAATATATTGTTCATTTGAAAACATGTGTTAAATAGGTAAATTGCTAATTATTAATTTTGATGTTTGTTGTTTTGGGTGATGAACTTATATTCTCTAATGTTATTTTGGTTCTTTTGTTTCATTACCTAAATATTAAAGTTAATATTCAAAAATTAAGATTATATTTTTTTATTCGCGTCTTCAGGCACTGGTTATATGTTAGTATATGTATAAATTGAAATTCGATAAAATTGTCTCTCTACTTATTATTGATTAACATCTATTTTTACCTCTCTTTTTTTTTGTACAAATAGTTAGTAGAAGAGTTTTTGAACACTAAAGTGGCATTTGGTTAGTGTTCCCACTTTTCCCATCCCATTTAAGGTGGGATGAGATGGGTCAAGTTGAAAATTTTGTTTCTTAATGAGAACAAAATTGCGTTTAATAGCGATAATTTTTTTTTTTTTTGGTTATGGGAACAAAATCATGTTTGATAACGATATTATCATAAAATTGTTTCGTCACTATTGTTTTTTTAATATTTATTTATTTTTTTAACTTACACCGAAAAAATATATCACTAATTCTGAGAAATCATCGAGAAATCAAGAGCAAACCCTAAACCAAAATCAAAAAATTATCAAGAAATCGAACCCTAATTGAAATCGAAAATCGAAATGAAATCGAAATCGAAAATTGCAATGAAATCAAAAATTGAAGTCGATTTCAATAACGAATCGAAATCCTAAACCTTAATCGAAATTGTTGTTGCTCGCCGACGAAATCTCCCAACTTCTATTCGATTTCCCGATTGATTCCAGTAACGAAATCGAAATCAAAATCTTAATCGAAATCATTGTTGCTCACCGACGATATCTCCCACCTTCTGTTCGATTAGAGCCTCAATGGCGAGACGACGACGACCAGACAACGAGAAGACGATTACACAGACGACGATTGTGGCGACACGAGATCTTCGGTGACGAAGAAGACGAAAGACGAGGGCTTCGAAGAATAAACGGTTGGGCTTTGGAGGAAAAAGGGAAAAAAAAAAAAAAAACATGTGATTGAATGTGACGAAAGTTAAAGAGAGACTCATTAACTATTCATAAAATTCCAAGCTTATCTTTTTAGGCATGGGAATGATTGGGCACAAAAAAACATTAGGAAATTTTTATTTCTCATTTTTTTAGGATTTAAAAAATCAATTCTATCATTTTAGGTTGAGTTGAAAACAAATTTAATACATTCTCAAACATCATTCCCAAAAAAATTGGGATGGATTAGATTGATTTGGGTTGGGAATACTAACCAAACGGACCCTAAATCTCTCATTAGGGAAATACATTAAATAACCGATAGGTTATAAGCTTTGAATTAGTTCAATAACATAATTTAATAAAAAAAATAAAAAGTAAAAATAGGGGATGACAAAATTGCCATATGGAGGAAGGAACGCCGTGTTGATAGTCGCGGTAGTGGTGGGTCCCAATGACGATAACAAATAATTTAATTAATTACTCGGGATTAGTAGCTTTAGTTTATAGTTCATTAAAATAAGTCGGTTGGGTAAATTAATGTCGATGATTCCTGTTACACTTTTGTATTATGTCAAACGGCACTCACTGGGGCGTCCGACCGACGTGGTCCCAATTATTGACATTATATAATTTCATAAGACATCATAACTAACCATGCTTGATCAGTGTTTTAAACGTTTTTAACCCAAGAAAATAAATAAATAAATTAAAACATATACATATTAACAATTTTCTTTTGGGATCCCATCAAAATTCAATTGTTTTACAACTAGAAAAAATATTTGCGCTTGTTTTATTTATTGTTTATTTTATTTTAATATTTTTTGCAAATAAAAATAAAAATAAAAATGATGATGTTGCCAAAAATCCCTAGCACGTGCGAAAGATCTACCACGTACTAAAGATTTCCACGACCTGCAATCAATGACCTACAAAATCGATTAACTCAAGGGGACACCGGTGTGGTGTCCGCCAAAAAACATTCGGCGTGAGAATAAATTAGTAACTTAGTCTATTTTTGAGTGAGAGATCAAGTATTTTATGTTGATATTTTCCCTTTGTATAGAATTCTTAATTCGTGCCGTTTTGTTGGTGAAGTCGCCCTTTCCATGATCCTCTCCTATAGTCATGGGATTTACCGGTGATCTCGCCATGAACGTTAAGTCTGTTGCAATTCTCCTTATGCATGGGATCGTGGGGGGTTTTTGGGCTTATTTTCAAATGGCCTTCCACTAGGGGCTTTACTTATTCCCGATTGGGCCTCTTTATAGGGTCTTCTTCTATTCATGTATCATGCCGCATTTTATGAGTTGACCTCATTCCCGGTAGGCTAGTGTGTTTAGCCCGGAGTGATCACCAGGTTACTTCTTCCGAGTTGGATTATTAACCTGATCTGACCCATCAAGACTTTTCTAGCCTCTATTAATTGTGGCCAGAAATTTCTCCTATATCATTTGCCCTCCTGACTTTCATGATGATTCAAAGAAGTGAGACGAAAGATCACCTCACCATTAGCGTAAGTTCTTGACTTCATCCAATTTCTTGATCGTATAATTGTTTGCACTCGATTTTTAATTTTTATTATTCTATCTTGAATCATGATGTTGAGTCCATCAAACAATCCGGCGAAGGTTGGTTCGTCATCAACTCCGTTTTCAGAGAAGACGACGTCTCCCAAAGCCCGTATGTCCACCGATTCCCCAGTTGACTACAGAAATCATGGTGCTAGTACCTTTATGGAGGATTGACTTGAGTGATTCCAAGAAAAATGCAATATCTCTGCGTCAATTTCAATTAGGGATCCATCTGGGAACGAATGTCCTTATAGCGCCAAAGAGGATGAAATATGACTCTTTATGTGGATGTTCGAATATGGCCTTAGGCTTCCCCTTACCACCTTTCTTTACAACCTCTTTCGTCAGCTTTAGCTCTTTCTCGAGTGAACAATGTTCCCCTTATCATAGAAATGATTAGGAGTGCCTGTTTCCTCAAATTTCTTCACAACACTGGGAGATACTACCATTCAGCCATCAAGATGTACTCCCTCCTTACCGACCTTCATGCTGTGGTGAAAAGAGCTTGGAAGAGAATATATTTTCTTCAAGGGTAATTGGGAGTTTTCCTATGATGAGATAGGTCAGCCTCCAGTCGTACTGAAGCACTTTAACTTTCCTAATAACTTTATTTTTATTTGTCTTCTTTGATCTAAATTTGTGAATTTCGCTTTAGTGGTTTCCTTATATTTTCTTGGGTTATTTTGTACAGGCGAAGGTGCCTACAAGAGTTTTCACCTTACAACTAAGGTCGAGGACGAACTGAAAAAGCTCCTGGTCCTAGAAAAAAGATCTTGCAAGGTTCTTGCCTTTAACCCATTTGAACTACCAAAAATGGAAGCCTCAAGAGTTAGCCGTCTGCACGATTTGGCATTAGGGAAGATGAAAAGAGTACCCAAAAAGACCTCTCGGCCATCTGGGCGACCTTTGGAACCTCTACCAGCTCCTCAGCCAGTTGCAGCTCGTTTGGTAGTTCCTCGGTCTCTAGTAGCTCGACTCAACCTTTCTACGTCGTCAGATTTGACAACTCACAGGCCCTGCGCAGGCGACGATATGGGGTGGTTTTTGTACTAGTTACCAGTCCGCAAGTTCCAGTTCCCACCAAAATTCGGGGGTTGGAGCTCGTTACTCGTGCGACTGGGACCCTAGTAGTTCGTGCCCCTAAATCTACGACAACCAACATTCCTCCACCTCTTCCTACTTCCACGGCATCCAGCTAGGGCACGTGTGCTTCTCCGAGCAGTCGTGGTATGTCTTGCGAGCAGATAATCCATCTGTTGAAATAGGCATGCCCTTCAATCCCCAATTGCCAAGAGATTTTAGATAATGCCATCCGGACTTTGTTTGAGCAATCCTAGGACAGGAGTTGGCCCAAGATCGGGAGCTGCAGTCATGCGGAGCTCTTCCGAACTCTCATTTGTGTATCTATACAGGTAATCTTATATTCTTAAGCATGTGTGAATTCTTTGGAGTTGTGTTTATGTGTTGATTCTAAGGTTTTGATGGACAATTAAGGGTTGATGTTTTTGGTAAAACTAATGTGTTTATTGAGTGTTTCAGTATAAGGGTTCCGAATCATGAAGAAATTATCAAGGATGCGAAGATAAATGTTGAAGAAATGAAAAGTGTTGAAGCTTTCGAAAAAATTAGGTGAAAACAACTCAAACACTTTTATACTCCTAATGTATCCCAAATTAGGATCACACACGACACAAATTGATAAATTATATTTTTATATGTTTAATTTGATACAATTTAGGATCCTAATTAGTAATCAAATATTTGCTTCAATGTGAAATTGAAAAAAAAAAATTGACCTCGATAAGATTAGTATTTAAAATTGAATGTTGGGGTCAATTATGTTAACCAAGAAAAGAAATCGGTTAACGGAATTAAAAGATGAAGTTTGGAGTTGAAACAAGTTAGAAATGGAGTATCCAACATCATTCAGTCAACTGACCAGCAGGGGTTCGGTTAAACGATTGGCTATAGACTGGGAAGTGAAACTCTCTAAATCAATCACTCAACTGATCAGGAGAGATTGGTCAACTGATTGGCCAAAGTGAAATTCTCTGAATCGATCGGTCAACCGATCGTAGTGGATCAGTTAACCGACCATGGCTCGATTATGGCTTGAAAAGGATCCTGAATTGTTTGGTCAACCGACTATGGCTCAATTTTGGCTTAAAAAGGATCCTGAATCATTTGGTCAACCGACCCTGGAGGGTTCGATCAATCGACTGCCCTTTAAGGGCTGGCTTGTATTATATGCTGTATTGATCGGTCAACCAATGGGCAAAAGTTCGGTCAACCGACTGTGTGGTTGAGATTTTGAGGATTTTAAAGATCTGATCAAATACTAGCCATTACTAGCCATTTTTTAGAAAATTTGAAGGAGATATTTTGGGTGTTCGAATATATTAAAGATATAACACATCTATTTTTATATCCTTATAGATATGGTACATATAATTGAAGAATTTCGCAATTCGGTTCATTAACTACTTTCTATCTATTCGATTAGTAATTAAGAAATAATTTGTGGACTTAATTGAAAGTTTTAAAATCTATATTTGAGTGAATTATACCAGAATTGAATGTTTATGATATATGGGGTCTATAGGTGCACTTTAATATCTTATCTTATGAAAACTAGTCATTGGAAGGCTTGTTTCAAACCTGTTTAAATAGACCTGCGAATTTAATACCATGATATATTACATATCAAGAACTATTTGTTCTTGAGCTATTCTAAGAGATATTATTTTGAGATATATTCAAGAGATCATTCGTGAGATTATTTGTGTGAGAAGTTCTTGAGCTAAAGTGCTGCTGATTTGGCGTCACCAATCTATGTTGTATTGCGATTCTGATTTCTTTATTTCGGTGTTTTCCTAGTGAGATATTTCCAAGTTATTGTGCTTATATTTGATTTTATATTATTGATTACTGGGTTTTAAGATCATAGAAAATTATTTTTTAAACTTAAGAGCATAAAAATCTTTTTGAAAACGATTTTGTGATATTATCTGATTACGTGCTTAATTCTGTGCTACCCGTAATTGTTTTAATCAGATATTGTTTTCCTTAAAGTTATATCACGTAGTAATTTTCAGGACATGAATTTAGTATAATTGTTTTAAGGTAATAGAAGTTTCGAGTGAGAAGAAACTTATTTTTTGTATTTGGTGAGTTTGTGTGGATAAGATATGGTTGGGTCTGTATCTAGTTAGGGTAGCTTGGGTTTCAATCTTTTCTGGGAAAAAGATTGAGGTTTGATCTTTACTTAGAGTATAAAAATGTTAGGTTATTCTTTTTCCTTGAAAATAATTAGGTGTGAATTCTTCCTAAATAGAATTTATTTTTGAGTGAATTGTAAAGGTTCAATCTTTACCTAGGAAAATGATACTTGTGAGTGCGGTGAGGTTTGATCTTTAGCCTGTAAAAGGATTAGGTTTGATCCTTAGCCTATGAAAGGATTAGGTTAGTCTTGAGCCTGGTAAAAAGATAAGGTTATTCTTACGCTTGGGAAAAAGATTAGGTAGTGAATTCCTCTTGTAATAGCATTAGGTTAGTCTTGAGTCTGGTAAAAAGATAAGGTTCTTCCTTAGCTTGGGAAAAAGATAATCGTAAAAGTTGATTTTGAGCCTGGTAAAAGAATCATTGTAAGAGTTTGGCTCATACCTTTAAAGGAATCTGGGTTTTAATGGATGCGAATCTCCATAGAGCTCGAATGACTGGATTAGGCAAGGCTAGCTTGCTAAATCAAGATATATTTTCGTGTACGGCAATATTTACTTTCTTTACATTTTTTTTGGGTGTGTACTTAGATTAAATACACTTATCCGCTACGTAATGAAGATAATAATTGATTTAAGATAAATTGATTATTTGATTAATTAAGTGTTGAAAGAATTAAATTTTTTTAATTTTTTTAACTACCCAATTTACCCTCCTCTTAGGTAGCTCATTGGGCCAACATTATGGATGTCAGATCAAAACTAAAATTGTTTTGCAGAGCATCCACTTAATTTCTCGCTGGTGGAGAGTTCAGATGACATGGTTGGGTTGTATTCTCAGCTTATGCATCAGCTGACAGAGTCAAGCCGGCTGGAGCAGGACTTTCGTGTTCTTTAAGAGTAGAAGATTTCTATTGAGACTGACCTGGGAGTAGTAAGGTCGTCTATGGAAAAATCTGAGGCTGATTTGAACACTGCCAATGCTCAATGCGAGACTTTGCAGAACAACAACCAACTACTGATCAGTAAGAATAATAGGTTTCTTGCCGAGAGTTTTTCGCTAAGGAAAAAGCTCAACTCAACATGGTCTGATGTTAACTCATTGAAAGTTGATCTCCAGACAAATGAAGATGCCCTTCAATGTTTAGAAAATAAGAATTAAATACTAGGTCTGCCAATCAGTTGAAGGCAATTGAAGAGCTTTTTGCAGAGATAGAATAGAGGATAAAGGAGAGAGAAGAGAAGATCGTACAACTCTAGGAGCAATTCCATACTTTGAAGGAGAACATCCAGCTAGTTGGTTAGAGGCACTGTTAGGGCTTGGTGAAGAGAGAACATTTAGAGCTCGACTTTTTTATTTTTAGAGAGAGAACTCGAAGGTGAGGAAGAAGAGGGGAATGGTGCCCCTATAGAAGGTGAGGTATTATCTGCTGACTTGGCAGTCCTTCTTATGGAGGCTCGCAAGTCTGTAGCTGAGGTATCTATTGCAACCTTAGTCCCGAGTTCCTCTGGCCAACTCATATTTTGTCCAGTTTTTCCTTCAGTGGATCAATATCTTATTCTGCCTTCAGCAGTACAGTCTTCAGCTCAGTCTACAATAGACCAAGTTCATGCTCTTCCCAGTGATCCAGTCTCAGTTCTTTCTGGACTCCAAGTTACTGGCCAACCAGACGTTGCAGACCAGCGTTTGATGCTCTAATTTGACGATTGTCTTTTTAGTTTTTAATGTCTGCTACTTTTGTAATGATGACACTTTTGTAATTATGACATGTTTAAATAGTTTCCGCCCCTATTAATATTGGAAAAACGCTTTCAGAATTACCGTACGTCTTTTGTCACTTCACGTCACTTATTTGTCATAAATCCATATGCTCAAGGATTCACTTCCACTTTCTTTGTCATTTTTGTTCATCTATTTGGCTATTTAAATCCAAACCGTGTGTTGAGATTTTGCACAACCAACACTTTCTTTTCCTCTATTTGAGATTTCATAGTCTTTTCTTTTTATTTCTTTATTTTCTTGGCCATCTTCTGCGAAAATCATGTCGATGCCATCCTTGTCTTCATCATTTGACGCTATCCAAAATGAGAGGTAGAAAGAGATCGAGATGGGCCAACACTTCTGTGAGTACATGATGATGGCGAAGATGCTCTTAGATGAGCACCCTCGTTTCTACGTCCTTGAAGACGCTTGTGCTGTCTTTTATTTCTTGGAGGCCGCCCACGTCTGCCGTTGAGGTATCTATTGTGAACTCAGTCCCAAGTTTCTCTAGCCAACTCATTTTTGGTCCAGTTTTTCCTTCAATGGATCAAGCTCCTATTCTGCCTCCAGTAATGCAATCTTCAGCTCAGTCTATAGGAGACCAAGTTTAAGCTCTACCCAGTGATCTAGTCTCACTTCCTTCTGGACTCCAAGTTACTGGCCAACAGATGTTGTAGACCAGCGTTTGATGCTCTGATTTGACAATTATCTTTTTAGTTTTTAATGCCTGACATTTTTGTAATGATGACACTTTTGTAATTATTAAATGTTTAAACAGTCGTCGCTCCTATTAATATTGGAAAAATGATTTCATAATTATTGTACGTCTTTCATCACTTCACATCACTTATTTATCACAAATGCATATGCTCGACGAACTTTCACTTTATTTGTCATTTTTGTTAATCTGTAAAACCAAACTGTGTGTTGAAGTTTTGCATAAACAATACTTTCTTTTCCTCTGTTTGAGATTTCACAGAGTCTTCTCTTCCTCTTTCTTTATTTTCTTGGCCATCTTCTATTGAAATCATGTCGATGCCATCCTCATCTTCATCCTTTGACGCTATCCAGAATGAGAGGCAGAAATAGATCGAGATGGGCAAATACTTCCGCGAGTACATGATGATGGAGAAGACCCTCTCAGAAGAGCATCCTCGACTCCGTGCCCTTGAAGACGCCAGTGCCATCTTCTACTCCTTGGATGCCGCCCACTTTCATGCAGTCTCTCAGCTCCAGAAACTTAAAGAACATATGAGGAAGGCAGACAAGGAGATTCATGAGCTGATAAGCCATATGCAGCTTCATAAAGAGTATGCCGATTTGATGAAGGAGATGAGGGATAAGCTCTGGGAGAAGAATGAGGAAAATAAGGAAAATATCAAAGAGTTGGTCCGTGCTATCAACCAGTACGAGAAGCACGACTTCTACCACTCAAACTTACACATAAAGAAGCTAGGTCCTCTTCTCTCTCCTAGGTCGGACTAGTTCCACCCAACTTAGCCCCGGATATACCTGAAGATAATGGGTTTGGTATTTCTTCCAAGTGTCTCCACACAATGTTTGTGTTTTCATTGTTGCAGTGTTTATGCTTGTATGATCTTTCTTGTTCTTCATCTGCTTGCCTTCCGCCATAACGTTAACGCGCTCCGATTTTCCAAAGAAATTAAAATAAATAGACAGTGTGTAAAACGAGAACGTTTTTTTTTTTTTTTTTAAAAAAAAGAAAAAAAACGTCAATTTTCTCATAAAAATACTTAAGCCAGTTTTAGAAAAATGAGTCGCCACCTAACATTGAGTTTAAATGGTATGTTAGGTCACCAAATTTTTCTTTTTGAAAACAAATTAAAAAAAAAATAGTTTACATAAAATTTTGACTCCGAAAATAACATGGTTTGACTAGAGATTTATTTTAAAGGGTTCCGGGCTCAGTTAAACTCGGGGAAGGTGTTAGGTACCCCAAGACGCCCGTCCAAAGATGGTATCTTATCCAATTAAGTCCGACCAAAATTTAAATCTAAATATTTTTATTTTATTTTGAAATCCTCCTAATATATATATATATATATATATATATATATTGTTATATTTTTTTTATATTTTATTTTTTAATTTATGAAATGAATTTACATATTAAGGGGGGAATACTCATTCTAAGCTATTCAATCTGAAGGCGGGAAAATTTTCTCCACATTTTGACCATTCAGTAAATTTAACAAAAATAAATAAATAAATAAGTAAATAAAAAATAAACACACACCCATATACACACATTCACACACATCGAGAGGACTAATCTCCCTTCTAAGCCTAAACCGCTCCAATGGAAGACTGGGGCTTTTCCACCTCGTCTTGTCAGCACATTATATTTAACACAAGTTATAGAAACACATGTACACACACACTTACACACATCGAGGGGAGTAATTTCATTTCTAAACCTAACCCGCTCTAATGGAAGGCCGAGAGTTTTCCACCTCGTATTATCAGCACATTATATTGAACACAAGTTAAAGAAAGACACACACACTCACATGCATCGAGGGGAGTAATTTCCCTTCTAAACCTAAACTTATCCAATGGAAGACCGGGCGTTTTCCACCTCATATTGTCAGTACATTATACTTAATACAAATTAAAGGAACATGTACTCGCACACGCACACACACACACACACATACACATATATATATATACACACTTAAGTTAGGTCAATCTATACATCGAGGAGAGTGATCTCCTTTCTAAACCTAAACCGCTCCAATGGAAGGCAGGGATATTTCCACCTCGTTTTATCTACTCAAAAATATATAAAAAAAAATAAAAATCTAATTTACAAAAACCAAAATTTAGTATAATAACGACTTATTTTATTTTATTTAAAAAAAAAAAAAAAGATTTACAAAAGATGAAAGTTTACAACCTTAACTTAGAGATTTTCTTCCCTTCTTTCTTTTTCTTCTTCTTCTTAAAAAAAAAAAAGAAATATTATTTTTCCTGAAGACTTCTCTCTCAAAAAAAAAAAATTATCTCCCAAAAAATCCCTCTCAAATATGAAAATGAACCTTCTATTTATAGACTCTGAAAAGGGCAAAATAGGAATTATACGAAAATACAGTTTACTATTCACAAGGCAGTACTATTCATGATCATGCGGGACTATTCACAATCACGCGGTTACTGTTCACGCTGTGGTACTGTTCATAATCATGCGGGACTATTCACGATCACGTGGTTACTGTTCATGCATGCGAATACTATTCACAATTACTGTTCATGCATGCAGATACTATTCACGCTTCCGTTTGGTTCGTCTTGATTTGTTTCGGGTTTTTTTTTATTTTCTCCAAACAAACGACATTTTATTTCTTTTCTTTTTCTCTTTTCCTTCTTTTTTGTATTTTTCGAAATAAAATAAAATAAAACAAAGGTAAAGTAACAAAGTTAACTATAAAATAAAGTATAAATATTTTACAGATTGGTCAAAATGCTGTGCCTACAGCTGTTCCTTTTTGTCATGCGAGTTTCACTTGCTTGACAAGAATAAAAGAACAAGTCATTTTGATTGCCCCATTTTTGGATTTTTTGAAACACTATTTATATATATATATATATTGAAATTGTTTATTAAAAAACAAAAAAAACAAAAAAAAAAGACCCTTTTTCTGAGCGTGATGGAAAAGGGATGGGGAATAGAATATAGATGATTTGCAACCGAACCCTGCAAGGGTTGCCTACGTATCTTGATAGTGCTAAGAATCAGGTTACACATAGTTCAACAAATGTCCCAGGCGGGGCAAAAACGAATGCACAAGAGGGTACTCATGACGAAACATGTATAGATGAAGGGCACTCACAGAAATGTAAATATGGGCACCCATAAAGAGGCAATGCAAAATGAAACAAAAATAAACATACCTTTGCTAAGGAGGAGTGACACCTCTCGGCCAATTGCCTCAGAGGACTAAACATGAAAACAAACATACTACCCTAAGCTGGTAGAGAGGAGTGGACTCGAGATGAAAGTAAACATACCACCTTAAGTTGGTAGGGAGGAGTGGACTCAACGTGAAAGTAAACATACCACCCTAAACTGGTAGGGAGGAGTGAACTTGACATGAAAGTAAACATACCACCCTAAGCTGGTAGGAAGGAGTGAACTCGACAAAAAAATAAATATACCACCCTAATTTGGTAGGGAAGAGTGACTCGACATGAAAGTAAACATACCACCCTAAGCTGGTAGGGAGGAGTGACTCGATATAAAAGTAAACATACCACTCTAAGCTGGTAGGGAGGAGTGACTCGACGTGAAAGTAAATATACCACCCTAAACTGGTAGGGATGAGTGACTCAATGTGAAAGTAAACATATCACCCTAATCTGGTAGGGAGGAGTAGACTCGACATGAAAGTAAACATAACACCCTAATCTAGTGAGGAGGAGTAAACTCGACATGAAAGTAAACATATCACCCTAATCTGGTAGGAAGGAGTGACTCGACATGAAAATAAACATACTACTCTAAGTTGGTAGGGAGGAGTGACATGAGTGAATAATCTTTAACATGTGTCCCAGCCTGTAGCTGGGGCAAAGTGAGAGAACTGAAGTATAAAATGTGCCCGAGCCTGCGGCTGGGGAGTGGATGACGAGAAAAAGTATAAAATATTCCCTAGTCTGCAGCTGAGGCTAACTGGCTACTTTTAGTGACTTGGGATTTCGTTCCCCCATTTCAGCCGTAATTGTTTCGGTTGATAGTACTTGGATCAGAATGGTATCACGAGATTCTTCTATCTCATCCTTCTTTCAATTCTAAAGGTGTACCCCGTGGGGTTTTTTCTCTGGGTCATAGGTGGGGTCTGGGATCAAACAATATCTCCTATCAACTTTATTTTCTTTTGCCTGCTAATTCCCATTTCCCCATTTCTGCCAGGCGTCTTCGGTATTGGGGAAATCATGTATTCCTGCTTGCTTCATATTTCTTAAATCCTGCAAAACTGGTTTAGGCAAAATATGGAAAAATGTATAAAACTTTACTAAAACAGGTACCTTTATTACCAGATAAGATTGCTACGAGATTCAAAGCTTGATTGTCGGACAAGTATGATTTCAATGCAAATTAGAGCTAAACCCGATGTTTACTTCCTCAACTTCAAACTGCTTCCAAATCCATCAAGTTTTGAACACGAAAATATCCACGGTCGATGAAAGTTAGCCTTAGTGATTTTTTCAAAAAATATTCCCGGGGTAATCTACCTGTTCTTTTTTTTCTTTTTTTTTTGGTATGGTCCCTACATTCTTTTCATGGCACTCTTCCCAGTTTTCACCACGTTCGAGCCATACCTTTTTTTTTTTTTTTTTTAAAGAAACAGATAATCACAAATTGAAACAACTTACTTTGAAAAGAAAGGTCTTTATTAGGAAAAATATTTCTTTATAGAATTTGAGTTTAAAAGCTCGGGAAATACACCACCATCCATTTCCTGGAGAATCAACGCTCCACCGCTCAAGGCCTTGTGGACAACAAAAGGACCTTCCCAATTTGGGGCGAACTTGCCCTTGGCTTCATCTTGGAAATGAAAAAATTTCTTCAATACCAACTTACCGCCCCTAAAGACTCTAGGGCAGACCCGCTTATCATGAGCTCTAGCAATTCTCTGTCTATAACACTATCTGTGGCATATCGCTGTCAGCCGTTTTTCATTAATTAAGCAAAATTGGTCCAATATCTGTTGCACCCATTCAGCTTCATCGAGCTCGGCCTCCATGAGCACTCGTAGATATGGAATTTCCACTTCGGCTGGCATCACTGCTTTCGTGCCATAGATTAGAGAGTAGAGGGTTGCCCCTATCGAGGTTCGGACTGAAGTTCGGTAAGCCATCAAAGCATATGGTAGCATATTGGTAGGGGCAGAATATGCAGCTACTTACACTCGCAAGTATACGAGGCCTAAGTTTTAGTATAGTGTGATCGTTAAGATTGGGTTATCGTATCCACAGGGATTGCTGTCATTACTATCAAATACCGCGTTTGTCGTGACCTAACTTTATCTAAGCGAAAAACAAATGTATTTAATTAATTAAACTAATACTAATATATCCTAAATTAACTACACTAGTATACTAATATGTTTTAGGGTTAATAATTGCCTAGGGATTAACGTGCTTACAAATACGTGTTCGATCTCGATTTACTCACATTTACGGTGTTCGACCGTGTTGGCCTAGTTGAATACCCAAGAGGGGGTGAATTGGGTAATAAAAAATTAATCAGAATAAAAATCAATAAATCAAATAATTAATTTTATGCCTAATTTAATTATTATCTTTATAATACAGCGGAATCAATCAATCAACTAGGTGTACACACAAACAACAAAAATAGATAAATTAAGAAAGCAGCACACCAGAGATTTATACTGGTTCACCAAGTTACTCTTGGCTAATCCAGTCTCCCAAGCTCTACGGAGGTGGCACCCACTAAAATAAAAATTCTTTTAAAGGTAGGAACCAAACCCGCACAATTATTTTTTTACAGGCTCAGAATCAACCTTTACAATTTTCTTTTCAAAGGCTAAGGAATAACCTCTACTTTTTACAGACTAAAGAATAACCTAATTCTTTTTAACACTTAGGCTCAAGAATCAAAACCTCACAAAAACACTCCAAATATCCTTTTACCCGGTAAAGATTGAACCATTACAAAATCACTCACAAACACGCAATTCTTATTCAGGAAGAATCACTACCTCAATCTCTTTACAGGAAGAGACTGAAACCCAGCTACCCTTGATTAAATATCCCCTATGATATTTAACCCATCACAACTCACCAATACAAAAATTGATAAGTAAAGTAAATCTTACTCGGAGCTTCTACCACCATAGATATATATATATATATATATATAAACTCAATTAATATCCCAACTAGTGATAGAATTATGTGAGATGCAGAAATTTGATTTTAACAATATATGGGTAGCAAATTTGAGCACGTAATCAAATTCAAGAAATTGTTTAAAATAATATTTTCTTTAAAGAATCAAAAATAATTTCTAAGATCAATTTCCAAAGACAATAATGAACAAGTAATAATCAATATGGAAAAATCTCACTTGGAATCCACAGAATTAATGATGAAAATAATATAGCTTCAATTCCGGAATCAGCACAAATTGATCGCTGTTGATAATTAGAATCACTCTTAGAACAACTCACAATATAGTTGAATGATCACTCTTATAAACACTCTCTCAAATATAGACTGATTTTATCTCTTAGAATGAATAGAATAATTAGCTTTCTTAGAAAATTCGCAGGTATATATAAGGGCACATGTAATCAACCTCTTAACGGCTAGTTTACAAGTGTCATGACAATAAAATACTCTTCTGGACCCTTCATAACATGAGGACTTCATTTAGGTTCAATTTCACTTAATAACAATTTTTAAAACTCTCAATTAAATCCCCAAAGTATTTCTCAATTAAAACAAATAAGTATAGAATTCATTTTATGTACCAAATTGAGAAATTTTAATAATTAATGAACCATATTGAAAGGATTTAATATGTATATGAACCATATCTCAAATGTTAAGAATATCCTCGAAATCTCTCTCAAATCTTAACCAAAAATGGCTACTTTTGGATTTAGAATCGGATCAACCAATATCCAGAAACTGGGCGTCTAGTCGACTGCCCAGTCGACTAAAGGTTACTGGAAGTAGCCCATGCACTTTATCGGTCGACTCCTCAGTCGACTCGCAGATTTAGAGAGTTTGTCAGGCTTCCATCGGTCGACCGTTTTGTCGACTCGCAGATTTAGAGAGTTTGCCAAGCTTCTTTCGGTCAACCTCTCTCTCAACTCGCAGATTCAGAGAGTTCATCTTCTTTCGCTGGTCGACTCCTCAGTCGACTGCCCTCTCTTGAATCTCTTCTCTGATCTCGTTTTTTACTTACGTTCTTTTACAATTTTGCCCCCTTATCCATATTTATATTCAAATGAACTCTACTAATACTCGTATATTCTTTTTTTAGTCATTCAAAAATTATTTCTTTTTAATTCACATAGGAGCAAATAAATAAACTCAACCAAAAGACACATTAAAGATAAAATTCATTTTGTGCCATGTGTGTGTTCCTAAATGGGATATTAAGTGTTTATATTTACCTGAGTTGTTTTTTCTAATGTCTTCAAACTCTTAATATTTCTTCATCATCTTGATATCTTCATTTAGTATTCATTTACTTTGACATCTTTATTATTGGAACTTTAAATCACTGAAACACTTGATCAAACATTAGTTCCACCAAAATATCACTACTTAATTGTCATAAAAAACTGGGGATCAACAGACCTATTTAACAATCTCGGTACGTAAACTCCACCGCTACCTCTCCCGAGTGTAAGACGAGGGAATACATGACTTCGAGTCAACGAAGAAGTCCCCTCAATGTCTTAACGACCCTAGGTCACATGAGTCTCGCCCAACGTAATTAATTACACACAATCCAACTCCTAACCGGGTCATTGGATCGTGCATTGTATTTACCCTATCGACAATCTCCATTTTAAAACTCCCTCGCCACTTCTCCCGAGTGTAAGACGAGGGATATAATGCGACTTGGAGTCAACGAAGAAGTCCCACTCAATGTCTTAATGACCCTAGATTGCGTGAGTCTTGCCCCAACGTCATCGATTGTCCACAATTCAAACCCCGATCGGCTTATAGAATCGTGGCGTTTGTTTATCCTAATCCAAATCCGGGGTTTGTCGAAACCCCTAATTCTCTATTTATCTAACTAAGTATGATAAACAAACAATACGATAAATACAATCAAACTACGAAGAACAATCACAAATGAAACACCGAAATCATCCAAACAACGTATTCATAAATTTATTGTTAATCCCTACTACAATCCATATTTAACTCATGGCTATAGCCGCATATACAATAAAATAACGAGTTAAACATGCTCACATGATCCTAAGATAAATAAATAAGGAAGCACAATGGAAGAACTTAGCCTCATCCAAAGATAAACCGCTAAGAACGCTCAACAATCGATTTGTCGTCTTCTCCACTTCGGGATGTGAGCTCCACCTCTAAAACTCCTAAACCCTAGTCTAAATATAGCTTAAGGTACCAAAATGGCCGGGGGGTTCGAGAAAGGGCGAGAGAGGATGGTATTTATAAGCAAAATATCTAAATAAATATCCTTAAAATATCTAGGCTGTGCAGAGGCTCTCCGCCTAGGCAAAGGGATCCACCGTCTAGGCGGAGGTAGGTCCGTTTGGTGACCTCTGCGGTGATGAAGACAGTGGTGGCTAAGAAAGAACATTTTGGTGGATTTTTGCCTAGGCGGTGGGCTGTCAATAACCTATTTTTGTTTTCTCTGTTGGATTTCCGCCTAGGCGGTGGTCCATCATTAACATTTGTTATTTTCTCAGCATCTTCACTGCCGCGGCAGTGGCCTGGATGCCACGACCGTGGGCCTGTTTCACAATTTTGCCTCCGAGCTTGTTTTTCTACCGTTCTTCGATCGCTTTTGGTTCGATCTCATCGTTTTTGCTCTAGTTTCTTATCTTTTTGCCTTACACACCTGATTTATACAAAAAGTAATAAAACTATAAATGCTCAAAAACTAACTTAATTCAGTTTAGAAATACGTATGTGGATCACAACTATCACATATCATCCCACTCCTTATAGTTATCGATCATCTTCCGAATGATTTTCTTTATAATCTTATTGGCAGCTCCACTGCTCCATTCATCTTCGGACGGTAAAGCGTTGAGTTTCTCTACTCAATCTTGAATTTCAGGCAGATTTCTTGTATTTTTTACCCCTTCAGGTTTTTAGCATCATCGGTTATTAGTGCTTGTGACAAGCTATATCTCGACATGATATTTTCTTTAATAAACCGGCTACTGCCCTTTGAGTCACTCGTGCCAGGGAGACAGCTTCCACCCACTTGGTAAAATAATAGATCGCTACCAAGATGAAGCGATGACCACTCGGCGCCTTGGGGGTGACTTCTCCAATGACGTCCATACCCCACATTGAGAAGGGCCACGGGGCCAACAAGCAATGAAGTTGCGAAGGTGGGATATGGATTTAATCGCCGTGAATCTAACACTTATTACATCTTTGAACAAACAACACACAATCTCTTTCCATCGTTAGCCAAAAATGTTCAGTCCTCAGGATTTTCTTTGCGAGCATGAAGCCACTCATGTGAGGTCCACATATGCCACCATGGACTTCTTTCATCAACTAGATGGCCTCTTCAGCTCCAACACATCTCAATAGGCCCATGTTAGGGGAGCATTTGTACAAAGTTTTCCTGCTTAGAAAGAATTGACCTGCTAATCTCCGGAGAGTCTTTCGATCAACACTCGATGCCCCTTCTGGATACTCCCGATTTTTTAGGAAGTTTTTTATGTTGTGGTACCATGGGTCTTTGGCGAGTTCAGCTTCGAGCTAAAAATAGTAGGTCGGTCGACACTGAACTCAGATTACCACTGGAATGATATCATCCTGCTCCCGGGTGATAGAGATCATAGATGCCAAAATAGCTAAAGCATCGGCAAAGTCGTTCTTAAGTCTCGGTATACTTTCAAATTTGATCATCTTAAACTTCTCGCACAACTTCAGGAGATGATTATTATAGGCTATCAAGGTCGGATCTCTAATGGCATACTTATCCATCACTTGATTGATTATTAGCTCAGAATCCCCGAATACTAGCAATTCTTTGATTTTCATGTCAATAGCCAAGTGGAGTCCCAAAATACATGCTTCGCACTTAGCTCGGTTATTAGTGCTCTGGAACTTTAACTTGGAAGCCACTGGATAATGCCACATGCTCAAAGAAATAAGAACGGCTCCGATGCTAGCCCCTCGAGAGTTCACGACTCCATCGAAATATATTTTCTAGATTGTTTTCTTATTTTCTTCTTTCACCGCATGAATCGACTTATCAGGAAATAACGTCTCAAAAGGCTGGTGATCCATTTGAGCTTGATAAATAGTCAATTGATCCACTATCGCCTGATCTTTCACTGATTTTTGGGTCTTGTAGATGATATCGAACTCTGTTAGCAACATTTGCCATTTTGCAACTTTTCCCGACAAAATCAGCTTCTCGAAAATATATTTTAAAGGGTCCATCCTGGCTATGAGATAGGTAGTTAAGGGGAGTATATAATGGCGTAGTCTCTGAGCAGACGAGGCTAATGCAAAATAAGTTCTCTCCAACAAGGTGTAATTTTTCTCATATTTCATAAAGCGCTTCCTGAGGTAGTAAATGACTTTTTCCTTCTTCTCAGATTTATCGAGCTATCTGAGAATGGCTCCCATAGAGGAGTCAAAAACCGATAGATACAACAACACTAGAACTCCTTGCCGAGATGGTACTAGAACTGGAGGGTTGGTCAAATAGGCTTTGATCTTCTCCAAGGCATTCTGGCAATCAGCATTCCATCGCCCGTCACTCTCTTTTTGAAGTAGCTTGAAGATTGGCTTACAAGTGGCAGTGAGCTGAAAGATGAACCAGGCTATGAAATTCACTCAACCTAGAAAACCTCGGATATTTGTTTTTTCATTTTTTGGAGGCGGCATCTCACGAATGGCCTTCGTCTTTGTAGGATCAATCTCGAGTCCATGGCGATTTACTATGAAACCAAGAAGTTTTCCGAAAGTCACCTCGAAAGTGCATTTTGGTTGATTGAGCTTGAGCTGATATTTATAGAGTCTGTCAAACATTCTTTTCAAATGGAAAAGATGGTCCTCGTTCTCCTGAGATTTCACAATCATATTATCAACATATACCTCCATCTCCTTATACATCATATCATGAAAGAGGTCGTCATTGCTCTTTGGTACGTTGCCCCGGTATTTTTGAGACCGAAAGGCATCGCCCTATAGCAGAAGACTCCCCATGGTGTAATGAAGGTTGTCTTTTCTTGATCTTTCTCATCTATTAAAATCTGATTATAGCCGTAGAATCCATCGATGAAGGAATAGAGCTTTCACCCCACGGTATTGTCGGCGATAATATGAATGTTTGGTAGTGGGAAATCATCTTTCGGACTTACCCAGTTGAGATCACGATAATCCACACAAACTCTGATTTTTCCTAAGGACTTTGGCACTGGAACGACATTAGAGAGTCATTCATTGTAGTTACAGACTTCAATGATTGGGAATTAAACTGTTTTATGATCTCCTCCTTAATCTCGAGGCTGGAAGCAGGCCTCAAGTTTCTCAACTTTTGCTTGACTGGTACACTCTTGGGCTTTAGTGGAAGCTTATGGGTCACAATACTTTTGTCCAGCCCTACCATGTCATTGTAGGACCAGGCAAAAATATCTTAGTAGGTAACCAAGAGCGATGTCAACTCTTTCTTCTCCAGAGTAGTGAGGGCTGATCCAATCTTTACTTCCTTCGACTCTTCTAGGATCCCCAAGTTTATCAACTCAGTCTCGTCTGTACTGGGAATTGGCTTATTTTCAAATTCTACAAAGGCTTTCCAAATCTCACCATCATCTAGCTGGCAAGAGTCTTCTTCTGTTTCTACTCCCATTAGATTCTGGTCCAGCTCTGCATTGAAATCATACTTATCGCACTCTACCTCAGTTATATCGCATGCATCGTATATTGGTAACTTAGGCACCTTGAAATAATAAAATTCCAACATTTAAACCATATATTGAATAAAACATAATTGCATTCATTAAATTTATCCATTACAAAGCAAAATCCCTTTCCATCCGAAAGGCTAGTTGAATGGAAATGTGAGTACAATTTTTTTTCGAAATTTACCGAAACGCCCGGCAAACCGGGAGGGAACAAGAATCCCAATTCCGTAGTCTTTCACCCTCCCCCCCTTGATTCGAATACCAGACCCATAACTTGGTCCTGCCTCCTTTCCCAAGATTACGTTCACAGCTTCTTCGATCAACACTTTCTAAGAGTGCAACTCAAATTCTATAGCCTTCTTCTCCTTATTGATGATTTCTGTTGGATAGGGAAAGGTAACCGAATATGCAGAATTTCTATTAGCTGGCCATCCAAGAATCCATCTCTCTTCTTTTGGAAGAACCTTGCCCTATCTGCTCTTGTCGGCTCGTATCCTAACCCGAATCTCCCCCTTTTCTCTTTGACTTCTATCGGCTCTATTATTCCATCCAGGTTCTTGCCCAGTCCTTTCCCAAGAATACAACCTAGAGCTTTCATTTCTCTAGCAACGAAGGCTACAGTTTTGGACAACGATGGCACCAACTCATGTCCTCATTCTTACACAAAAGTAGCATCCGCGATGTCGAACACCTAATAGGAAGCTTCAATCTTCTTAGTTTCATTCTCCTCATCTATTATTGGGACATATCGACTTATGGCTTGACAAAAAGGTGTAACATCCGAATCGGCATTGATCACGTATAGCGTGTCATTGACGATAAACTTGATCTTCTAGTGTAGCGACGAATGCATCGTACCGGAATTGTGGATCCACGGCCTTCCCAACAACAGATTGTTGCACTTGGAATTTCACATTGAACTAAATCGTGCCAATTTCAACTGCCAAGTCAATCTCCCCAACACTATCTATCTTGGCCCTATCGAATGCCTTGATGACCATTTTTTACGGCCGAATCTGTGACAGGTCAGTCCCTATTTCTTCTAGTGTTGACAAAAGACAAATATTTAGCACCGATCCATTGTCAATTAGTACCCAAGCTATAAACATTCCGTAGCTCTCGACTGTGATATTTAGGGACTTGTTGTGTCCAATTCCATCTTCATCAATCTCATCATCGGTGAAAGTGATGGTATTAGATCCTAAGACCTGCTTGACCAAAGTGACAAACTTCTCCGGAGGGATCGTGCTTGGAAAATGGGTTTCATTCAGGACTTCAATAGAGTCTGTTTATGTACTTCTGAGGACAGGAGTAGTGAGAGCATCGATATTTGCGCCGGTGCTTTGTTGAGTTGCTCTACAATCTTGTATTATGAATTTTTCATCGCCTTTAAGAAGTTTTGAGCCCCCTATTCTGACACCGATTTTTTCAGAACTCATCTTGGTTCTTTCATAGAAACCCCAATCAAATCCTGTGACATGTACACCTTCCCAGACTGCGTGATTCTGTCGGTTTCTCCTGTTGAGATTGGAAGTTCCTCACCTTCTCCAGTTTTAGCGACGATCTCGTAGTTCTATAGGACCTTATTGAGACTTTCCACTAATTTTTGAATCGGAAAAGATAAGACCAGAGATTTCTCCAGCTTTTTGGCCACATTTTGTAGATACAATTTGAAACCTCCATCGAGAACCTCAGGGTGTAAACAAATACATTCGATATCAATCATAACTACTTCTTCCTCGACTTCCTCTGTGAGAATCAGATTGACACCACTTCCTAAGGAAACGTGTTTAGGCAGCGGATTCTGCTGACAGTTTGGCACACCAGTCTCAAGTTTTTTAGGAAACGTGATGGCTCCTGTCAGTATAAACTCCCAGATCTTATCCTTCAGTTGGCTGCACTACTCAGTCGTATGCCCCTAGCCCTAGAATGGTATTCGTAGAAAGTATTTGAAAAAACGGCTCTACTCCCTAGTTCAGGCTCATAAAATAGAAGGGGCACCAGCATTCCCTACTTCAAGCAATTTTGAAACAGTTTGGTGATGGAGACTAGAAGATCTAGTTGTTCTTTTTCATCGTTTTGAAAGTGTCCACCAATAGCACGAGGTGGATAGCCCGTGTGGTATTGGGTTCCTAGCTTTGGGATTTGAGGTGAAGAATTTTGGTTTGACTGATATGGAGGTATTTGGTAAATGGATGTTTGGTATTGAGGGTAGGTTTGAGGGTAATATTGGGGAGCGAGGTTTTGGTAAGGGAAAGACGAGTTTTGGTATTGGGATTAGCGCGGACGGCGGTGGAAATATGGTTGATTCTAGGGGTAATATTAGTTTCGGAAATTTTGCGGAAGATAGTTGTAGTATTGGTTAATCCGGTTCGGGTAGTTTTGGGGGTAGGAAACTTGGGGGTTGTTCTAGTGAAGGGTTCACTGAGGGGAAACGACGACGGCTACTTCATTTTCTTTCTTCTTTGGTAGGGTTGACCTTTTCGTCAGATCGGATGGGGGGCCTTCAATCTTTCTACTCCTTATTCCTTCTTCTATCACCTCAGCTTGCTTGATCGTATTGCCAAAAGAATCCATTGCTATGCTCGAGAGATCTTGATAGAATGGCGGCGATTGAATTAACTTGAATATTTCTAACTGAGCCTCCTCACTCAGCCTAAGGACAACTTTAGCAGCCTCCTCCTTTCAATGGGAAGTATACCTCCGGAATCTTTCATCTTTCTTCTTCGATATCTGGTAGAGGGTATTGCAGTCTAGCACAACATCCCTATTATATACATATTGATCACAGAAGACCTCTACCAGATCTTCGAATGTTTTAATCTGTGATAGCTCCAGGGTCATGTACTAGCTGAGAGCCGGTCCTTTCAACGATTTCTGAAACATCTTTAAGCAAAGGTCTTCGTTCCGAGAATGAACTCCGAACTTCTCTTTGTAAATGCTGACGTGCCATTCTGGGGGGCCAGTGCTGCCATATTTTGTGAACTCTAGAACAATGAAATTTTTCGGGTACATAACCCCGAGTGGTGCTGACAGCTCCCTATACGTCTCTTTCCTGGACGATTTCTCCTTTTTCCATTCTTCCATAGTTTTATCCAATTTCCCCTTTTTCAGAACCCAAGTCGGTGGAGGGCCATTCTCTTCTCTGTTTTTAGTTTCAGTGGTCGGGGCCAAACGATTGGCATTTGGACCATCGGATGAGGCAACGACCCTCTCAGGGTGAATGAGGATCTACGATGTAGAAGGAATCAGGCCATCGGGTGAGGCTTGGTAGACATGCCCAGGGCTGGGATATGTTAATACTCCATAGGCGAAGTTATGAGGGCCCATCTGAGGTCCATAGTAGACTGGTACAGTAAAGTTCAGGTCGACGTGGTTCGGATTCGGCACTGAGTTCTCCATCCCGGTGCTTGGAGAGTTTCCATTAGGTGATTCAAAACTAGGCAGAGTCACCGGGGTTCCATTGGGCGGAATCATAGGCATCTCTCGATCTTGGCTTAGCTTATCGAGCTTCTCGATTATTAGCTTCATAGTCTCTTTCATCTGAGTCATTTCGGCCGTGAGGAGATTCGGGATTCCCTTCTAATGTCATCCTAGAATGAGCCTGGGCACAGCTGTGAGTGAAGACCGAACTCCAAATGGGGGGAACCGGAACTGCTTTCCTAAGACCAATTTTTCTATCTCGTTTTATTCTACAACAAACCCATTTATTAGTCCACATGGGTCTTAGGTGGTTGGTAGGGCGTGAAATACGCCACTACTTACACTCGAAAGTATATGAGGTCTAAGTTTTAGTATAGTGTGATCGTTAAGATCGGGTTATCGTATCCATAGGAATTGGTGTCGTTACTATCGAATACCGTATTTGTCGTGACCTAATTTTATCTAGGCGAAAAACAAATATAATTAATTAATTAAACTAATAATAATATAACCTAAATTAACTACACTAATATGCTAATATGTTTTAGGGTTAAGAATTGCCTAGGGATTAACGTGTTTTCAAATACGTGTTAGATCTCGATTTACTTACGTTTACAGTGTTCGACCTATTTGACAACCTCGGTAAGTAAACTCCACCGCCATCTTTTTCAAGTGTAAGATGGGGGAATACATGACTTCAAGTCAACGAAGAAGTCCCTCTCAACATCTTAACGACCCTAGGTCACGTGAGTCTCGCCCAACGTCATTGATTGCACACAATCCAACTCCTTCCTGGGTTATGGGATCGTCGCGTTGTATTTACCCTATCGACAATCTCCGTTCTAAAACTCCCTCGCCAGCTCTCTCGAGTGTAAGATGAGGGATATAAAACAACTTTGAGTCAACTAAGAAGTCCCCCTCAACGTCTTAACGATCCTAGGTAGCGTGTGTCTTGCCCCACGTCAACGATTGTCCACGATTCAAACCCCGACCGGGTTATAAAATCATGGCGTTTGTTTACCCAAATCTGAATTCAGGGTTTGTCAAAACCTCGTATTCTCTATTTATCTAACTAAGCATGATAAACAAACAATATGATAAATACAATCAAACTACGAAGAACATTCACAAACGAAACACCGAAATCATCCAAACAACGTATTTATAAATATAGTGTTAATCCCTACTACAATCTATGTTTAACTTTGGCCATAGCCGAATTTACAATGAAATAACGAGCTAAACATGATCACATGATCCTAAGATAAAGAAATAAGGAAAAACAATCGAAGAACTTAGCCTCGTCCGAAGATAAACCGCTAAGAACGCTCTACGATCGATTTGCCGTCTTCTCCACTTCGGGATGTGAGCTCCACCTCTAAAACTCCAAAATATATCCTTAGATATAGCCTAAGGGGCTCAAAAAGCCAAGGGTGCAAGAGAGAGACCGGCCAAGGGGGAGGAGAAGGGGTATTTATAGCCAAAATATCCTAAAAATATCTCAAGACTGTGCAGGGAAAATCCGCCTAGGCGAAGAAAACTGCGCCTAGGTGGAGTTAGGTTGGTTCGGCTGATGGCCTAGGTGGTGAAGTAGGCAGTGGACTAGGAGAACATTCTGTTGGATTTGTGCCTACGCGAAGAAAACTTCGCCTAGGCGAGTGGCTGTTAGTAGCCCATCTTCGTCTTCTGCTGGATTTCTACCTAGGCGAAGGCTTCGCCTAGGTGGTTGTCCATCAGTAACATTTTTCTTTTTTCTCAACTTCTTCACCGCCTAGGTGGTTGTCTGGACGCCTAGGCGGTGGGCCTATTTCTTCTTTTAGCCTCCGAGCTTGTTTATCCACCGTAACTTCGAACCGCTTTGGTTTGATCTCATCGTTTTCGCTCCAGTTTCCTATCTTTTTGCCCCACACACCTGATTTAATACAAAAAGATAAAAACTAATTAAAAAATAATAAAAATAACTCTAAACGTACTCGAAAACTAACAAATTCGGATTAGAAATACGTAGGTAATTTACACCTATCAAATACCCCCAAACTCAGAATTTGGCTAGTCCTCGAGCCAAACACACACACTAAAATGAAAAATACGACAAACTGAAATAAATAACAAACAACCTAAAAACAATCTAAACATAACAACATGTGAGTTTTGACTTTTTCTAACGGCCTATTTATTTTTCCCTCAACAACCGCTAGTAGTATCGAGTTTAGGCGGTAACATACATCATGTAATGTTCTAGATTTTCAACATGCAATAATGGTGAACGCTATTCTAGATCCTGTACACGTGTTGGTGCGAGACTCAATAATATAATTATACAACAATCAGATTGGATTATCCCCCAACGAAATTTATGAGTTAAGGATTACCATAAGCTGGATTAGGGTGCACTCTCCACTAATGTAGGTTTAGTAGCTCATGAAGATCATTAGGACTTGGTTTGGTTTTTGTATATTTGGCCAAGGGTAATTTGGAATAGAAAACGGGTTAACGTTACCCAAGGCTCAATGCTTGGCACATTCACTCTCGAACCCCCATAGAAAGATTAGAAACAATCCCGAACATGCATTTAAGACCGACGTACTCACTTGTCAAAAGAAACGGAAATAGAAACCGTATTTATATTTGATTCTTTTTTTTTTCTTTTCTATATATTTTTTTTTCTTTCTTTTTCAACGAACACACCCCCAGACTTATTTGATTGTTACAATTGAAGGGGTGTGTGAAAAATAAATGAAAAACAACAAGTGAATACTCAAATACCGAACCAATTAGAAGTTCGCCCTAAACCCAACCACTCGCATCAAGTAGCATTTACAATTGCTAACTTGATTCACTCAAATATGCCTTTAAATTCAGTGATTTAGGTTTGGAAAAAGATCCACTGGACATGGTATTATTTATGTGTTCTGAATTGAATTTGTATTTAGGCTTCGACAGGGTAATGAGGGATAAACATGTTACACGGTAGGCTTAAAAAGGCTCAAGTGACAAAGAGAATGCCTAAATCACATCTTCTAAACTACTTCGCCTAGGATTTCGCCTCAAGCTTCCCCTCAGTCAAGTTCTAGAATCCTTAATGTGTCATGAATTTGGTTAATCGATAATCGTCCTCAAATCAATTGAATAAAAATACATTGAGTCTATGTGCCCGTGCAAATTCGGATCTATAATAATTTTTACCAAAAAGCATAGTCAAGCACACAGAATCACACATGCATGGGTATTACCCTAGACTTTGAAAACAACCAGGGGTAATTTTCATCATTGGGTGACGGCCCAGATGAACACAAAACTCAACATGAAAACAACAAAACAAAAACATAAATACATTCTAACCTAAACACACATGCAATACGAAAAACAATAACACATAAACTGACATATTACATACTACACATCACCGCCAAACTCAAAGTGGATAGTGTCCTCAGCGAACCTAATCATCATTCTTCAACATATGGAATTAAAGCATGCTGACGAAGGGTGTTTAGAACACTTACCTAGGAGGCGAGAGGATCGTGCCTCTGAATCAAGTCGGATGATGGATAAAAAAGAATAGCTTGGGTTGCCTCCCAAGAAGCGCGTGGTTTAATGTCCTCGGCCCGATATTAAGAATGCCCTCAAGATTGGCGAGGTTTTGCTTTGGATGGCTCAATGTCTCAAGGAAACGCCTCACTGGTTTATGTGCTTGGCCAAGCATAATAAATGGCTTGGAATCCCGTCGAAAGGGATGCATTAATACCCGTCGATCTAACATCGCCAAGTACCCTGCATTGGAAACAAAAACAAAACTACAAACAAAACTTATATACAAAGAAATGCCTAAAGTAAAATTAAATCATTTACACACAATATCAATACTAATGAAATCGCTAATCCCCGACAACGACGCCAAAAACTTGGTGCGTTGACGGGACTAGAATACGAAACACTTGCTTCTCCTATCTAAAACTTAAGTCCTGAGCCATTACCGCGTTTCTCCGACAATAACATCAAAACAATCCCCAGCAACGGTGCCAAAAACTTGATAGGGCGTGAAATACGCCGCTACTTACACTCGCAAGTATACGAGCACTAAGTTTTAGTATAGTGTGATCATTAAGATTGGGTTATCATATCCACAGGGATTGGTGTCGTTACTATCGAATACCGCATTTGTCGTGACCTAATTTTATCTAGGCGAAAAACAAATGTAATTAATTAATTAAACTAATACTAATATAACCTAAATTAACTACACTAATATGCTAATATGTTTTAGGGTGAAGAATTTCCTAGGGATTAACGTGTTTACAAATACGTGTTCGGTCTCGATTTACTTACGTTTACGGTGTTCGACCTATTTGATAATCTCGGTACGTAAACTCCACCGCCACCTCTTCCGAGTGTAAGATAAGGGAATACATGACTTTGAGTCAACGAAGAAGTCCCCCTCAACGTCTTAATGACCCTAGGTCACATGAGTCTCGCCTAGCGTCATTGATTGCACACAATCCAACTCTCTCCCGGGTTATTGGATCGTCGCGTTGTATTTACCCTATTGACAATATCCGTTCTAAAACTCCTTCGCCACCTCTCTCGAGTGTAAGATGAGGGATATAATGTAACTTTGAGTCAACGAAGAAGTCCCCATCAACATCTTAATGACCCTAGGTAGCGTATGTCTTGCCCCACGTCATCGATTGTTGATAGGTGTGAAAAACCTATCTATTTCCAATCTGAATTGGTTAGTTTTCGAATATGTTTATTGTTATTTTTATTATGTTTTAATTAATATTTATACTTTTTGTATAACTCAGGTGTGTGGGTAAAAAATATAGGAAACTGGAGCTAAAATGATGAGATCGAACCAAAGCGGTTCGAAGTTACGGTGGATAAATAAGCTCGGAGGCTAAAAGACGAAACAGGCCCACCGCTTAAGTGTCCAGACCAACGCTTAAGCGGTGAAAATGCAGAGAAGAGCAAAATGTTACTGACGGACGATCGCTGGAGTGGAAATTCTACTGCTTAGGCAAAAATCCAGCAAAGGACGAAGAAGGGTTACTGACAGCCGCTTGCTTAGGCGAAATTTCTACCGCCTAGGCGAAAATCCAATAGAATGTTCTCCAGTCCACCGCCTACTTCACCGCCTAGGCGATCAAACTTAACCGACCTAACTCCGCCTAGGCATAATTTCCACCGCTTAGGCGGATTTGCCCTGCACAGCCTTTAGATATTTTTAGATATTTTTAGGATATTTTTGCTATAAATATCCCCACTCCTCCCCCTTTGGCTGGATCTCTCTCCTCTCTCTTGAATTTTTGAGTCCCTTAGGCTATAGTTAAGTCAAGGGTTAGGAATTTTAGTGGTGGAGCTCACATCCCGAAGTGGAGAAGACGGTGAATCAATCGTTGAGCGTTCTTAGCGGTTTATCTTCGGACGAGGCTAAGTTCTTTGATTGTTTTTTCTTATTTCTTTATCTTAGGAGCATGTGAGCATATTTAGCTCGTTATTTCATTGTATATGCGGCTATGGCCCCAAGTTAAATATAGATTGTAGTAGGGATTAACCTATAATTTATAAATACGTTGTTTGGATGATTTCGGTGTTTCGCTTGTGATTGTTCTTCGTAGTTTGATTGTATTTATCGTATTGTTTGTTTATTATGCTTGGATTGATAAATGGAGAATACGGGGTTTTGACAAAACCCCGGATTCGGATTAGGGTAAACAAACGCCACGATTCAATAACCCGGGAGGGAGTTGGATTGTGGACAATCGATGACGTTGGGTAAGACACACGCTACTTAGGGTCGTTAAGACGTTGAGGGGGACCTCTTCGTTGACTCGAAGTTGCGTTATATCCCTCGTCTTACACTCGGAAGAGGTGGCGAGGGAGTTTTAGAACGGAGATTGTTGATAGGGTAAATACAACGCGACGAACCAATAACCCGGGAGGGAGTTGGATTGTGTGCAATCAATGATGCTGGGCTAGACTCACGTGACCTAGGGTCGTTAAGACGTTGAGGGGGACTTCTACGTTGACTCGAAGTCATGTATTCTCCCGTCTTACACTCGGAAGAGGTGGCGGTGGAGTTTACGTACCGAGGTTGTCAAATAGGTCGAACAACGTAAACGCGAGTAAATCGGAATCGAACACGTATTTGTAAACACGTTAATCCCTATACAATTCTTCACCCTAAAACATATTAACATAATAGTGTAGTTAATTTAGGATATATTAGTATTAATTTAATTAATTAAATACATTTATTTTTCGCCTAGATAAAATTAGGTCACGACAAACATGGTATTTGATAGTAACGACAACAATCTCTGTGGATATGATAACCCGATCTTAACGATCACACTATACTAAAACTTAGACCTCGTATACTTACGAGTGTAAGTAGCGGCGTGTTATTTTGCGCGCTACCAAGTTTTTGGCGCCGTTGCCGAGGATTGGTTTGATGTTATTATCGGAAAAATGCGGTAACGGCACTAGACTTGAGTTTTAGATAGGAGAAGCAAGTGTTTCGTATTTCCGGGATTGGTGAAGTTGTTATTATTGATATTGTGTGAAAGTGACCTAATTTTACTTTAGGCATTTCTTTGTATATAATTTTTGTTTGTAGTTTTGTTTTTGTTTCTTATGCAAGGTACTTGGCGATGTTAGATCAACGGGTATTGATGCATCTCTTTCGACGGGATTCCAAGCCATTTATTGTGCTTGGCCAAGCACATAAGCCGGTGAGGCGTTTCATTGAGAGATTGAGCCATCCAAAGCAAAACCTCGTCAATCTTGAGGGCGTTCTGAATGTCGAGCCGAGGACATTAAACCACGCGCTTCTTGGGAGGCAACCCAATAAATTTTTTTTGATCCATCACATCCAACTTAATTCGGAGGCGAGACCCTCTCGCCTCCCAGGTAAGTGTTCTAAACACCCTTCGTCAGCATGCTTTAAATTTCATATGTTGAGAATGATGATTGGGTTCGCTGAGGACACTGTCCACTTTGAGTTTGGGGGTGATGTGTGGTATGTAGTATGTTAGTTTATGTGTTATTATTTTTCCGTATTGCATGTGTGTTTAGGTTAGAATGTGTTTATGTTTTTGTGTTGTTGTTTATATGTTGAGTTTTGCATTCATCTAGGCCGTTACCCGATGATGAAAATTATCCCTGGTTATTTTCGAAGTCAAGGGTAATACCCATGCATGTGTGATTTTGTGTGCTTGATTATGCTTTTTGGTAAAAATTATTGTAGATCCAAATTTGCACGGGCACATAGACTCAATGTATAGTTATTCAATTGATTTGAGGACGATTATCGATTAACCAAATTCATGACACATTAAGGGTTCTAGAACTTGATTGAGGGGAAGCTTGAGGCGAAATCCTAGGCGAGGTAGTTCAGGAGACGTGATTTAGGCAGTCGTTTTGTCGCTTGAGCCTTTTTAAGCCTACCTTGATATATGTTTATCCCTCGTTACCCTGTCAAAACCTAAATGCATATTCAATTCTGAACACATAAACCAATATCATGGCCGATTGAATTCCTTCCAGTCCTTAATCGCTGAATTTAAAGGCACATTTGAGTGAATCAAGTTAGCCCTTGCAAAAGCTTCTTGATGTGAGCGGTTAGGTTTAGGGCGAACTTCTAATTAGTTCGGTATTTGAGTACTCACTTGTCGTTTTTCATTTGTATTTCATACACCCCTTCAATTGTAACAATCAAATAAGTTTGGGGGTGTGTTCGTTGAAAAGAAAAAAAAATTGGGAAAAAAAAAAAGAATCAAATGTAAATACGGTTTTTATTTCCGTTTCTTTTGACAAGTGAGTACGTAGGTCTTCAATGCATGTTCGGGATTGTTTACAATCTTTCTATGGGAATTCGAGAGTGAATGTGCCAAGCGTTGAGCCTTGGGTAACGTTAAGTTAACAACGTTAACCCGTTTTCTATTCCAAATTACCCTTGGCCAAACTAACCTTAACCAAACCAAGCCCTAATGATCTTCATGAACTACTAAACCTACATTAGTGGAGAGTGGACCCCCATCAAGCTTATGGTAATCCTTAACTCGTGAATTTCGTTGGTGGATAATCCAATCCGATCGTTATATAGTTATATTATTGAGTCTTGCACTAACACGTTTAAAGGATCTAGAATAGCGTTCACCATTATTGCATGTCGAAATTCTAGAACATTACATGATGTATGTTACCGCCTGAACTCGAAATAATTGGCGGTTGTTGAGGGAAAAATAAATAGGCCGTTAGAAGAATTTAAAACTCGCATGTTGTTATGTTTAGATTGTTTTTAGGTTGTTTGTTATTTATTTCCGTTTGTTGTTTTTTTTTCATTTTAGTGTGTGTATTTGGCTCGAGGACTAGCCAAGTTTTGAGTTTGGGGGTAATTATCCACGATTCAAACCCCGACCGGGTTATAAAATCGTGGCGTTTGTTTACCCAAATCTGAATCCGGGGTTTGTCAAAATCCCGTATTCTCCATTTATCTAACCAAGCATGATAAACAAATAATACGATAAATACAATCAAACTACTAAGAACATTCACAAACGAAACACCGAAATCATCCAAACAACGTATTTATAAATATAGTGTTAATCTCTACTACAATCCATGTTTAACTTTGGCCATAACCATATTTACAATGAAATAACGAGCTAAACATGCTCACATGATCCTAAGATAAAGAAATAAGGAAAAACAATTGAAGAACGTAGCCTCGTCCGAAGATAAAACCCTAAGAATGCTCTACAAACGATTCGCCATCTTGTCCACTTCGGGATGTGAGCTTCACCTCTAAAACTCCTAAATATACCCTTAGATATAGCCTAAGGGGCTCAAAAACCCAAGGGGGCAAGAGAGAGACAGGCTAAGGGGGATGAGATGGGGTATTTATAGTCAAAATATCCTAAAAATATCTAAAAATATCTCAAGACTGTGTAGGGGAGATCCACCTAGGCGAAGAAAACTGCGCCTAGGTAGAGTTAGGTCAGTTCGGCTAACCGCTTAGGTGGTGAAGTAGGTAGTGGACTGGGAGAACATTCTGTTGGATTTGCGCTTAGGCGAAGAAAATTTCGCCTAGGCGAGCGGCTATCAGTAGCCCATCTTCGTCTTCTGCTGGATTTCCACCTAGGCGAAGGAATCTTCGCCTAAGTGGTCGTTCGTCAATAACATTTTGCTCTTTTCTCAGCTTCTTCACCGCCTAGGCGATGGTCTGAACGCCTAGGCGGTGGGCCTGTTTATTCTTTTGGCCTCCGAGCTTGTTTATCCACTGTAACTTCGAACCACTTTGGTCCGATCTCATCGTGTTCACTCCAGTTTCCTATCGTTTTACCCCACACACCTGATTAATACAAAAAGATAAAAACTAATTAAAACATAATAAAAATAACTATAAACATACTCGAAAACTAACAAATTCGGATTGGAAATACGTATTTAATTTACACCTATCAGTGGTCTTAAAGCCCATGCGAGTTCGAAGTCTTCAATTTCGATATTGACCAGTTAAAACAAATGTTGATTTATGAAAATTCTTTTTTATCATTGTCACCGATATTGAAAACTTTGAACTCGTTTGGTGTTTTAAGACTTCCTAAGACATCATGAATCCATCAAATATCGAACCCATTTCCCGTCTTATATCATAGAATCCCAAGGGGACAATATGGATACGAGACAACCGTGCTTATGTCGAAGGATTTACAACGATATAAGAGCCCGAGACGAAAGAAGGTAAAGAAAACAAATCGCAACTTATTTACAAAATTGAGGGAAAAGGCAATAAAATAAAATTTAACAATCAGACTTTGGATTAGTTGGACTTATTTGGACATATTGGGCTCGACCCTCTAATTAGTTCCCCAGCGGAATCGCCAGTTAACGCACCCCGATTTTCCAAAGAAATTAAAATAAATATATAATGTGTAAAATGAGAAGTTTTTTTTTTTTTTTTTTTTTTTTTTTAAAGCGTCGATTTTCTCATAAAAATACTTAAGCCTGTTTTAGAAAAAGGAGTTGCCATCTAACATTGAGTTTAAATGGTGTGCTAGGTCACCAGATTTTTCTTTTTGAAAACAATTTAAAAAAAAAAAGAAGAAAAGGTTTAAGTAAAATTTTGACTCCAAAAGTAACATGGACCGACTAGAGATTCGTTTTAAAGGGTTCAGGGGGTTAGTTACACTCAGGAAATGTGTTAGGCACCCCAAGACACCCGTCCAAAGACGGTACCTTATCCAATTAAGTTCGATCAAAATTTAAATCTGAATATTTTTATTTTACTTTGAAATCCTCCTAATATATATATATATATATATATATATATATATATATATATATATATATATTGTTATATTTTTTTTTAATTTATGTAATGAATTTATATATTAAGGGGGGAATACTCATTCTAAGCTATTCAATCAAAAGGCAGGGAAATTTCCTCCACATTTTGACCATCCATTAAATTTAACAAAAATAAATAAATAAATAAAAAATAAACACATACCCATATATACACATTAACATACATTGAGGGGAGTAATCTCCCTTTTAAATCTAAACTGCTCTAATGGAAGGCCGAGAATTTTCTACCTCGTCTTGTCAGCACATTATATTTAACACAAGTTAAAGAAACACACACACACACACACACACACACACACACACACACGCATAGAGGGGAGTAATTTTCCTTCTAAACCTAAACCGCTCCAATGGAAGGTCGAGAGTTTTTCACCTTGTATTGTCAGCACATTATATTTAACACAAGTTAAAGAAACACATGCACATACACACTCACACGCATCGAGGGGAGTAATTTTCCTTCTAAACCTAAACCGCTCCAATGGAAGGCCGAGAGTTTTCCACCTCGTATTGTAAATACATTATACTTAATACAAGTTAAAGGAACATAAACACGCACATGCGCACACACACACACACACACACACACACACACACATATACACACTTAAGTTAGGTCAATCTATATATCGAGGGGAGTGATCTCATCTTCCAAAAATAGAGGAAGCAGAACCAATTCTAAACCTAAACCGCTCCAATGGAAGGCAGAGATATTTCCACCTCGTTTTATCTACTCAAAAATATAAAAAGAAAAAAAAAATCTAATTTACAAAAACAAAAATTTAGTATAACAACGACTTATTTTATTTTATTTAAAAAAAAAGATTTACAAAAGATGAAAATTTACAAACTTAACTTAGAGATTTTCTTTCCTTTTTTCCTTTCTCTTTTTCTTCTTCAAAAAAAGAAATATTATTTTCCCTCAAAACTTCTCTAAAACAAAAAAAATTCTCTCCCAAAAAATCCCCCTCACAAATGAAAATGAGCCTTTTATCTACAGACTCCGAAAAGGGTAAAATGGAAATTATATGAAAATATGGTTACTATTCACAAGATTTACTATTCAAATGGCGGTACTGTTCACGATCACGCAGTTACTGTTCATGCATGCGGATATTATTCACGATTACTGTTCATGCATGCGAATACTATTCATGATCACTGTTCATGGATGCATACTATTCACACCTCCGTTTGGTTCGTCTTGATTTGTTTCGGTTTTTTTTTTTTCCCGATTTTCTCTAAACAAACGACATTTTGTTTCTTTTCTTTTTCTCTTTTCCTTCTTTTTTTGTATTTTCTGAAATAAAATAAAATAAAACAAAGGTAAAGTAACAAAGTTAACTATAAAATAAAGCATAATTTTTTTACAGATTGGTCAAAATGTCGTGTCTACGAACGTATTAGTTTACCAAATTTGTTATGAATCAAAATAGGGTTTTTGGCTGAATGAACAAGAGTCATTATATTTAAACTGAACATATACACAGTAATCATTTCTAAGAATGGATTTACTTTTGAACTGTTCGTAGTTCATTTCAGACTTAATGCCAGTTGATTTGAGTCTAACTGATGTCTCAGTTATACTTAGGGATTTTACCACTAGGAGTGTTTGCTAATTTTTCCTATGCGTTGCTTTGATACACTTGGTGATCTTACCTACTAATTGTTTTTTCTGTTCAGCTGATTTGCTCAGCTTGTTACGCATTTTACACTCGGTGATATTTCTCCCTAAATGCTACTTTATTGAGTTGATCTACTCAGCTCGCTATGTAAATTTACACTCAGAGGTTTTTTCACCAGGTGTTTCTTTGGTGAGTTCATCTCTTTAGTTCACTTTATATTTTTACACTGTGTTTTTGCACAAAATGTTTCTTTGGTGAGTTTATCTCCTCAGCTCACTTAACCTTTTTACACTTAGTCTTTTTACACAAAATGTTTCTTTGGTGAGTTGATTTCTTTGACTCACTTAACATTTTACACTTAGTGTTCTTATCACTAAATGTTTTGTTGGTGAGTAGATCTCCTTAGCTCACTTAATATTTTTACATTTAGTGTTTTTACACTAAATGTTTCTTTGGTAAGTTGATCTCTTCAGCTCACTTATCATTTTACGCTTAGTGTTTTTACCACTAAATGTTTCGTTGGTGAGCTAGTTTGCTCAGCTCACTTATAATTTCATTGGTGAGCTGATCTCCTCAGCTCACTTAATATTTTTACACTTAGTGTTTTTACACTAAATGTTTGTTTGGTGAGTTGATCTCTTCAGGTCACATATCATTTTACACTTAGTGTTTTTCACAGGTGAGTTGTTCTCCTCAACTCAATTAATATTGTTACACTTAGTGTTTTTACACTAAATGTTTCTTTGGTGAGCTGATCTCTTCAACTCACTTATCATTTTACACTCAGTGTTTTTATCACTAAAGGTTTCGTTAGCGAGCTGATCTGCTTAGCTCACTTATCATTTCATTGGTGAGATGATCTCCTCAACTCACTTAATATTTTTACACTAAATGTTTCTTTGGTGAGCTAATCTCTTCAGCTCACTTATCATTTTATATTTAGTGTTTTTCTCACTAAATGTTTCATTGGTGAGCTGTTCTCCTCACCTCACTAAATATTTTTACACTTAATGTTTTTACACTAAATGTTTCTTTGGTGAGCAAATCTGTTCAACTTAGTTATTAGTTTACACTTAGTGTTTTCACCAAGTATTTATTTGGTGAACTGATTTTGACAGTTGCTTTATATCATAAATTGATCTAATAATCATTTACTGTAAACGAATAGCTTTTAAAAAATACTTTTATTTATGTACTTCATTCAATGAATGACTCACAAGGAGTGGAAATAAAGAACTCCAAAGTTTTAACAAAAATATGAAATTCAAAATAACATATTGAATGGTTGAACATTCTTGCTACTTATATTTTGCCATTCTTAATGTTGCCTTATCTCATTTCTCCTCTAGTTGGTCCAATTCTTAGCGTTTTGCATCTTTATTTTCCTCAAAATTGCCCGTGCTATCACGTCTTGAGGGTAACCCAATCTCTACCGGAACTATAGCTTCAGTCCCATATGTCACAGAGTATGGTGTTTCCCTTGTGGTTGTTCTTGGTGTTATTCTATAGGACTACAATATTCCTAATAATTCTTTCACCCATTTTCCTTTAGCATCATCTAGCCACTTCTTGAATGCTTCTTTAATAGACCGGTTCGTTACTTCAGCTTGCCCATTTGCTTGGGAGTATGCTGCGCTTGACGTCCGATACTAAGTCTTCAGCTTTTTATAAATTCATGCAGCCTTGCCTCCCATGAATGGGGTTCTATTATCCGATATTAGTATCTCCAAAATGCCAAAACGATATATCACATTCTTCTAAAAGAAGTTTTTTACTTCGTTTTCACCTACTATGGAAAATCTTTCAGCTTCTACCCATTTTGTGAAGTAATCAATTATCACCAGCAAGTATTTATTGTTCTATGGTACTGGGGTGAATGGCCCTATGACGTCCATTCCCATCGAGTAAAAGGCTATGGGCTGAGGATCGATGTTTGCACTTGGGCTGAAACTTTGATGTCGTTTGAGAACCGCTGGCATTTGTCGTATTTTTTAACGTATTCTTGCTTATTACTGCATATCGTTGGCAAAGAGTAATCGATTGTGAGTAACCTGATTGCTAAAGTTCTTACTTGTCATCGATTATAACATACCGTGACACCTTATACAAGATCTTTTGAGCTGACTCTTTGTCATCTGGTAGTGTTCCTTTCGTTAGGTATCGAACTAAAAGAGTTCTCCAGTCTTCTTCCTGGTCTAGTTCGCCTATATAAGTGCAAAGGTTGGTGGGTGCTGTTATAGAGGGTTGTTCAAGGAATTCTACTATTTTGAACCACTGGCCTGGTCCAAAAGATGATGCCAGCACAAAGAGTACATCGGCTTTCTCGTTTTTGAATGGCTTTGAATATGCAATTTCAGAGTACTATTATTAACTCTTTTACCTTCTCTACGTAAATGCGTAACCTTTCTTAATACACCGAGTACATTCCGTTTATCTGGTTTACTACCAATTGCGAGTCCGATCATACTTCCAAATTGTAAGCTCTTAACCCTTTTGCGAGGGTTAGTCCAAGGATCACTGCTTCGTATTTTGCCTCGTTGTTGGAAGTTCGAAATCTGAGCTGCACAGTTCTTTCGAGTTGATCTCCTTCAGATGTTTCTAGGATTATGTCTATACCATACCCTTTCACGTTCGAAGCACCATCGACCCATAACTTCCACAGCCTAGTCAACCGATTAGAGCATTTACCATCTTTTGTCAATGCTTCGCCTAAGGGAGTTAGCTCAGCAATTAAGTCTACCAAGCTTGTCCTTTAATCGTTGTTTTAGGATTGTACTTGATGAAGAACTCACCAACCTCTACTTCCCATTTCATGAGATGTCCTGATGCTTCTGGTTGGTGCATTACTGCTTTGAGGGGGTACGAAGTTAACACGTTGATCATATATGCCTGGAAGTAAGACCTTAGCTTTCGAGCTGAAGTTACTAAAGCTAGAGTGATCTTTTTCAGTTTGGTATAGTGAGTTTCAGCTGGAACCAGTGATTTACTTATGTCAAACACATGCCTCTGCCCTCCTGGATATTCTTTCACTAACGTAGCACTAATAGTGACTAGGGACACCGCCAAGTATAAGTAGAGATCATCTCCAGGGGATACCATAGGTAGCGTTTTAATTGAGCTAAGGAAGTTTTTTATGAACTGAAAAGCTATTTCACTATCCTCATCCCACTGAAATTTTTTACTCCCTCTCAAAATCTTAAAGAAGAAAGCACATCTATTAGTGAATTTGGAGATGAATATGTTTAGAGACGCCAATCTTCCCATCAGTACTTGAACTTCCCTAATAGTTGTGGGGGACTTTGTGTTTTAGACGGCTTCTATTTGCACCGAGTCCCCCATGATCCCTAACTAGTTTACTACAAAACCCACGAACTTGATCGATGTTACTCCAAACGCGCATTTTTTTGGATACAACTTGATATAGAACTTTCATAGTATGGCGAAAGCTTTTCCCAGATGGGTCAAGTGATCCTCATTCTTGGAACTTTTGACCAATATATCATCTATGTAGACTTCCATGGTTACTCCAATTTTATTTGAAACATGCGGTTTACCAGTCGCTGATAAGTCGCCCCTGCATTTCTCAAACCAAAGGGCATTACTTTGTAACAGTACGTGCCTCTTGGAGTGATGAATATTGTTCATTTTTCATCTTGCTTGTCCATCTAGATTTTGTTATAGCCTGAATAGGTGTCCATCGTGGTCAACAATTCGTACCCTACCACTGCATCTACCATTTGATCTATCATTGGCATTGGATAACAATCTTTCAGGTATGTTAGGTTGAGGTTGGTAAAGTTTATACACATTTTCTACTTTTTATTCTTCTTTTGGACTAGCACAGGTTTGGCTAACCATTTTGGGTAAATCACCCCCCTTATGTACCCTATTCTGAGCAGCCTTTATACCTCAGATTCAATTACTTATTTCTTCTCTAGGATGAATATCCTTCTCTTTTACTTGACCGGTGGGTAAAACCTAGAGATGTCAAGTTGGTGGACCATTACATCACGGCTAATCCCCTTCATATCTACTGCAGCCCAAGCAAAAACATTTAGGCTTTTTCCTAGTAATCTCTTGATTTTCTCTTCCTCAGTTTGTCTTAGAGATGTGCCTATATCTATCTTCTTCATTCTTTGCTCAAAGGTTATTCCTCGTACTTGTTCAGCAGGTTGGAGAACACTTGGGTACTATTTGAAGTCATCTATCTCTTGAGCTGAGCTGTAAGATGAAGCTTCTCTCTGCTCTGACTTTAATTGCTATTGGGTTTTCTTTCTCCCCTTCATAGCTATTGCGAAACACTGCCTGTATGCCACCTTGTCTCTACGTATAACTGTCACTGTGCCATCTTTTGCATATTTGATGCATTGATGGAATGTAGACTCCACGACTTCCATTGCGTGAAGCCATGATCGTCCCAATATTGCACTATATGGGGATGCAAAGTGCATTACCATAAACTCGTGGCTTTGGTAAACCCGTTATCTTCTTTATTCGTTATGATTGATAAGGTGATCTTTCATTTGGGAGAGTTGAGGTTACTATTAAATCTTACTATTTCAGTCTGGGTCGATCCAACATCTGAGTTGGGCACCCCCATCTATTTTAGCGGGTTCACGAAGATGATATTGGCAGAACTACCCATATCAATCAATATTCTTTTTACTTCAAAACTGGAGATCCAAAGTGTTATCATCAGGGCATCTACATGTAGATGTATGATTCCCTTACAATCTTCATCGGTAAATGTTGACGATATTTTAATCGCTTTGAATTACTCGCAAGTGCATGTGGTCAAATTTTAATAGCATAGGAAGTGAGGGGTTGTCATATCCACAGGGATTGGATTAAATTGTCTCTACGTATCGCGATTATCATAACTGAACTTTATTTAGGCGTTCAAATTTTTGGTTTTTGTAAAAATATAAAACTAAACTAATTAAACTAAAATACTAAGAATAACGTCTGTGAGAATAAATTATCTAGGGATTAACTTCGTTCACTTAAACATGTTTTATTTAGTCTAGTTTACTTTAATGGTCATTAATTTATCCGACAATCTAGGTGTCTAAAACTCACTCACTACCTCTCCCGAGTGTAAAGTGAATGAATATGCAATTCGTGTCAACACCAATATCCCTATCTAGCGTCTAAACAATTACATGAGTCTCGCCCCAACCTCACGGATTGCACACGTTCTAATAATCTCCCGAAATATTAGAACGTCGCGATATGTTTAAACCCTAGTCCGAATTCGGGGTTACCTTTCTCGAGTGTCAAACTCCTTATTCTCAAATCAACCAAAATATCATAACAAGCATATAATAGAAGTAAAAGAACAGTAAACACAATCGAATAGAGATGAACAACTGATAATGAAACAACGATTTACCCAAACATGTATATTAGTGAGTTACATCAATCCCTAGACAATAAACATTTAGCTCATGGTCATAACCAAATATTCAACTAAAAACGATATACACATGATTAAACAACCAACAAGAGTTTGGAAATAAAGAGAGAAACAAGGGAGAATAGCCAATATATGAAGAATGAATGGTTTCATGTTCGTAAAATCTACTCTGATCTTGTTTCCTCTTCTCCAATTATATGTTCCTCTTACTTGGTATGATCTTGAGCTCTCCAAAAACTCCAAAAAAAACCATTCTTGGTCTTGTGAGAATGAGTAGGAATCAAGAGAAATGCAAAATATCTAAAAAATATCTAAAAATATCAATGTCAGCTGGTGTCCGGGCGCTGCAACGATCAAATACATCATTACAGTGACGGAAGGAAGAAAACTCACTGCCGGAATGGTGCTCCAACGATCAAACCATCACTGCAGTGATGGAAATTAATGTTGCAGTGATACAGGGACAATAGTTGGCGCTTGATTTGTATTTTTGCCATAACTTTCTCGTCCAAACTCTAATTGAGGTGATTCAAAAACTTATGGAAATCTAAGACATAGATATACAACTTTCTTATTTATTTTCCAAAATTGGATTGAATCATTGTAAAAAAATGGCCTTAAAGTTACTGCACCTAAACCGATTTTGCATCTTGTTTCCCATTTATTTATAAACCTACAAAACAATACAAAAATATACTAAACTAACAAAAATTCTTGAAAACACACAAATATTTGAACCTAAAAATACTTGATTTGTTGGTAAATAAACCACTCATCAGTAAACGTAATGACCGGTCCTACCCTCATAATTACTAACATTGCTTCCTCGTAATTGCGTTCTAACACTGCTTCTCGGATTTTCCTCTTCCGTTCATAGTTGGTTTCTCTAGTGGTGGGTCCAATAGTGTTTATCATGTAAATGACTTCATGATTGTTGTTGGGTACATAATTTGTTTGCTCCTTGTTGTGATTTTCGTGACGACTCACACTTCTGGATCTCTTTTTATCCCTTGTCCGTTCGTGCAAATAGCTAACCAACTGACCCATGTTAATTAGTTGCTTAATTTCCTTTTGAGATCATAGTAGTCATTTGTGTCATGTATATGGACCTTTTAGAGTTCACAATACTTTTCTTTGTTTTTCTTATTGGACTTTGCATGGATTTTAGATGGCCACTAAACTACCTCGGATGAACGAATTTCATGCAGAATTCTAGAAATTGGCATTCGTAGTCTTGGAAGGTTTGGTTCCTGATGAGCTTTCGATCTCGAGCCTAAGCTTCTTGTACGATCTTTCTGCCTGTTCGAACTGCTAACTTTTGTTCTGTTGTTGTCTTTCTCGCTTTTCCTAGGGTTATCTTTGGATGATACACTTCTTTTTCTGGCGAATCTGACATCTTCCAGCTTCATTTAGGGTTTAGTCATTTCCATCAGTTCAGTCATACTTTTCGGATTGTGCTTGGTAAGATAGTCTTAGAATCAACCGTGACGCAACCTCGAAGTAAACACGTTTATTTTGAGGTTTGTGTTGCATCCCTCAATGCATGTTAGTTCTTCGTTGAAGTAGTTTATGAACTAGCGTAAAGACTCCCTCTTTTCCTATCATAGAGCTAGCAAGTATTCGACTCCCTTCATCAACCTTTAGCAGGTTATGAAGCGATTGATGAATTGTTTTCTGAAGTTAGTGAATGATGAGATAGAGTTAGGTGGCATCTTATTCAACCATTCTAAGCTAGATCCTTTTAAAGTGGTAGCAAATGCATAATACAGGGTTGCTTTCTCTATGAAGCGCTATGACATGTCTGAATTAGTGAATATGGTCAATCAGATCTATCTTTCCATTGTATTTTTTGAACTTCTTCAGGTCGAACTTATCCGAGAGTGGTACCTATAATATGTTAGAGGTGAATGGCATCTCAGTTCCTTTCAGCGATGTTTCCAGTTCATCTAGGGGTAGATCTTTTTCCTCCTTGTTTCTGGGTTGCTAATGAGAATCCACGATTTGAGTCCAGCTGAGCACTATTCTTTTTGCTGGGTAGTCTCTAGCATCTCCCTAGATAGCTAGTTCTCCCTGTGATGGTGGCTCTAGAGATTTTTGGGGATTCCACATCTTCTCCCAAACTATTGTTAATAGGGGGCTGTTGTGCGTTGTTGGCGATTTGTGATGCCATCCACATTTTCACGTCCATCATTGCTAATATCTTTCTCGTTAGAGTATCGATCTGCGAATCAGTGGTTCGTACCTCTAGTGGAGGATCAGCATGAACTTCTTCTGAAGCTTCTATAAGAACTTCAACACTGATTGGTGGTAGAACTCCACTGCTTTAGCTCGGACCTTCTCATCTTGCTCGTAATTGCCTCATCTTGATGATGATAAGCTTTTTATTCAGTCTTCCCACAGACGGCGCTAAATGATATTACCAAAAATCCCTAGCACGTGCAAAAGATCTACCACATGCCAAAGACTTCCACAACCTGTAATCAGTGACTTGCAAAAAACAATTAGCTCAAGGGGACACTGGTGTGGTGTCGGCCAAAGAACCTTTAACGTGAGAATAAGTTAGTCTGTTTTTTAGTGAGAGATCAAGTACTTGAGAGTCATAATAATATATTGATACATTCCCTTTATATAGACTTTTTAATTCGTGTTGTTTTGTTGGTGAAGTTGCCCCCTCCACGATCCTCTCCTATAGTCATGGGATTTACCAGAAACGTCGCCATGAATGGTAAGTCTGTTGCGATTCTCCTCATGTATGGGATTGTAGGGTTTTTGGGCTTATCTTCAATTGGCCTCTGCTACAGGCTTTAATTATTCCCAATTGGTCCTCTTTATAAGGCATTCTTCCATTCATGTATCGAGCCACATTTTATGAGCTGATCTTATTCCCAGTGGATTGGTGTGTTTAGCCAGAGTGATCACCGAGTTACTTCTTTCGGGTCAGATTATTAACCCGATCCAACGTATCAAGGCTTTGCAAGTCTCTATTAATTGTGGGCGAGAATTTTTCCCCTGTCAAATTATACAAATGATATAAAATTATTTCCATTTAGATGCGAAAGAAGATATTTTATATTTTTGGGATATTTCAATGTTGAATTTAGTCGGGATATAAAGTGGAAGAGATTGTAATTTTAATTTAATTTAATTTTTTTAATTAATTTTTTATTTTATTTTTATGAATATTACATTATGTAATTCGATGCAAATGACATCGAATGTAAATTGCTTAGAAATCGAAAAAAACTTCCGTAAAAATTTAAAAATAGTTTTTAGAAAAAGTTTTTGAATTTTTTCAAAACATTTGGTTTGATTTTTTTAAATAATATAATCTTTATTAAATTGTGCTAAAAAACAAAAGTAGAAGTGATGTGTTGTGTTGTGTTGTGACTATTTTTTTTTTTTTTTTAAAAAAAGAAAATATATAATATTGATGCGATCAATTAAAATGGTATGCACATGAGAGGAAAAAATAAAATTATTTTTTCTATGATAATAAAAGAATATTTGAGAATATAAAAAATTAATTTGTAAAATAAATTTTATATTGAGTTGTTAAAACTATTGTGTAAAAATATTTTTTAATTGTATTGTTAAAAAAAATGATTGTCTTAGTCCCCATTCATAATTAAACACCTAAAAGATTTATGTTGGTCCACAGATCTATCCAAGAGGAGATGAATTAAGTAATAATAAAAATTAAACAATTAATTTATCAATCAAATAAATCACCAGTTTCCTATCCAATTATTATCTTGATTAAGAGCGGAAATGTGAGTAAACTAGATGCACAACCAAACAAATAAGGATAGAGAAAAGAACATAACGATTTATCCTAATTCTGTAAATTACTCTTACCTACATTCAGTCTCCCGAGCTTCACAGGGCTTTCGCAATCCACTAATTTCAAATTCCTTTCCGAGATACAAACCAAATTCTTACAATTTTTTTTTGACAAACTGAAGACTAACATAATTTTTTTCTCAAACTCATAATCAAACATTTTTTATTTTTCCTTTTCATAAGCTCAAGAAGAACGTTATCTTCTTACCAAGTTAAAGACTAATCTAATTTAATTATAGAAAAAAATAAAATCCAATCATTTTCACAAATTAAAGATCAAACCTATCTACCCTGATTAGATACCGTAAAAAATATGTCTAATCCACTCACATTCACAAATACAAAGAGATAAACAGTTTCTTCCCACATGAGCCTCTATCATCTCAATACAATGTATGCTCAAGTAATATTCAAAAACTACGTGACAGAATTACGTGAGAATATAAATTTGATTTAACTCAATTAAAGCACACAATTAATATTAATCAGATTTCATATTATGAGATTTTCAAGATATTCAATTTGAAAACGATTTTTTCACATAAAATAGCTCAATTACAAAAATATTACCTGACTAATGTACAGATAATATTGAGCAAGTAATCAAGAGAAATCTCATCCGAATTTCTCTTCGAAGATAGTAGGAAAGACTCAAACCCAAAAATAGCAAGATCAATAATTTCTCCAAAACAAACTTTAACTCTTGAAAACACTCTCAGCAAATTAATTCTCTCTTTATGATTATAGCTGATTAGAATTCTTGCTCTTGATTGATGATAATTGAAATTTATAAGTCTTATTATATAGCTTTCAAACAATACCTATGAGGACTATTTTTTAAAACATAAGATCATAAATGACACTTTGAGATCCCATATATAATATACTTTAAAACTAGATATATTTAATTTAAAAATACTCTTTGAAAAGCTCAATTTGGTCCCAAAAACTTCTTCGATTCAAAAACCTTAAATATAGAAAGTAATTTTACCAATTCAACCCATTACAAGAAATATGACTTTTACCTACGAAATAAAAATTTCGTAACTAAACGTTAGTTTTTTGTAACGAACTACAAAATTTGTAGTCAAATATTTTCCGGCCAAAATGCTTTTGGTGCAAATGAAATAGCTACGAAATTGATTCGTAGCCAAAAATATTTTTTAATTATTAGTTAGGATAATTATTTTTTTCGTCACTAAAAGACAGTATAGGCTACCAAACTAAATTTTGTAACAAAAAATTGACCTTTTTTTAATTATAATTATAAATTTCATTGCCAAATATATGGATTACGCAACAAGTTCTTTAATTTGTTGCAAATGGTTATTGTTCGAGTTGACGTCCAATAAAATTAAATTAGTAATAATAAAAAATATTACTTGAATATAATATATAAAAACTAAAATTATTGCCCTAAAAATAAAAACTGGATTATTACATAATATTGTATTTTATTATAATTCAACCACAATTTTAAAAGAAATAATGAAATAAATAAGGAAAAGAAAACAATTTTTTTTTTTTTTAAATCCAAAATCGCGTGTTTTCATAATAGCACCAAACATTATTACCTCTCCCGCCTTTCACATTTCATTCCCGGCTCAGCAAAATCTTGTTCCCGCCCAAATAACAAGGTTTCAAATGAAAGTTTAGAGAGAGAGAGAGAGAGAGAGCGCTCCAAGCCGCCGCCCAAATTCTCCTAATTAATCGTCGAAACTGCTGCAATTTTCGTTGAGGATTTTGAGCACGGATCATAGCTTTTGTCGCTATCAACTTCAATCTAAGCTTTCACAACTAGATTTTTCGATTTGAAGAGGGCATCGCTTCTGGTGAGTTTTTTTTTTTTCCGTCGCGATTTTGACATTCACCGGTCTGCGCCGTTCGCCGTTGTTACGTCGACGGGTTTTGAGTTCGGCATTGTGGCTGAAAGGTTTGATTTTATGCTCAGATCTGTTTTGTTTCGATCTTGACCTGTGTTTGGGTTTGTTCGCTGCCTTCATCTCTGTTCAGTTCTGTGATGCTGCTTCCTCCGTTCAAATCTTCTTTGTGATTTTGATGTTCGTTGTCTAATTTTTTAACTTGAATAAGCCAGGTGACTGAGTTTTGTTAAATAGTGACAACACGGGTGGGTTTGGGTTCTCATTATTGAATGAATCAAGTTAGGTTTGTGCATAAACCTGGTAAATGGGGTTACTAATTATCTTCCTACGGAATTAAGCATCTGTTTAGATTGATATGCTAACTATGGCATATATTTTACTTAATCCTGCCTGCTTTTAATTTTTATATATAGAGATCAACCTCTAGCATATGATAGTAGCACTGCTGACCCACATTTTATTTTGCTTTCGGTTTAATTAGGCATTAAATTTAGGATTTTTCCACCAAAGTCCTATTTAAAAAAGGAATAACTTTTTAGGTCCTATACAATTAAAAACAATTTTTTAATCATCTTTGAAGAAAAAAATGGCACAACCCCTCCTACATAAATTGTATGACAAAAATACCCTTGCTCATTTTAAACCTTAACCCTAAAAAGTTTGACCCCTACCCTCTCTCATCCTTCCTCCTATCTCTCTCTCATCCGACGGGACCTTTGCCCTCTAACCCTAAAATGGCATAGCCGACCTCTGCCCTCTCTCATACGACGGCGAGGTGTGATGGCATCTGGACGGCGAGGTGTGATGGCATCTGAACGGCGAGGCGTGGCGGCGGCGAGGCGTGACGGAGAGTGACAACGGGTTAGATGGTGGCGTCGCCGAATCGAGGGATGGAGAGAGAGAGAACTCTTATTTGGCAAGATATGGCCAAATTGAGGGAGACCGGCCAGGAGATGGCGACGGCGGCGGTTCGTTGTCTTCATTGTTCGTCGCCTCCGTTTGCTGCTCGTAATTCCTGCCGTCGCCGTTCGTCGCTTAGATCTACTCAGATCTGGCCAAATCTGGGTAGTTTTCACCACCACTAGCGCCCTTTTTCATTACCACCGTCATTTCCATTTTTGCTCGACATCATCTACCCCGTAGCCCTGAATGATTTTAGGTTTTATTTTGGTTGCTGTTTGGGTGCTGTTGTATTGAGATGTGCTGATTGTTGTATATTTTTTCGTTGCTGTTTGGAGTGGATTTTTAGCTTAAGCTGATTATATGGCTTATGATTATACAGCTTGTGTTTTGATTCAACTAATAGGGGTAAGTGAATATCTACTAATTGATTTGTGTGAATATCTACTGATTGATTTTGAGTGGATATCTACTGAAAATCAATAATGTGTTATTGTTTAGTGGATGTCCATTGCTTGATAGGTGAATGAAGATAAATGAAATTGAATTAGTAAGTGGATATCTACTAATTGATTTGTGTGAATATCTACTGATTGATTTTGAGTGGATATCCACTGAAAATCAATAATGTGTTATTGTTTAGTGGATGTCCATTGCTTGATAGGTGAATGAAGATAAATGAAATTGAATTAGGATTTTGATATTATTTAGGATAGCCCAATTAGATTTAAATAAATTCTAATGATTTCTTGATTTATTTGTCATTTTTATACTTTGTGTGCAGTTGTTTGTGTTATTTTTTAGTTCAATGGATATCAACTGATTGTTTAAATGTTTGTGTTATTTTTTTAGTTCAGTGGATATTCACTGATTGTTTAAATGTTTGTGTTATTTTTTAGTTCAGTGGATATTCACTAATTGTTTTTAGTGGATATCTACTTATTAATTTTTAGTAGATATCCATCTATCTACTTATTGAAAACCGATTAAGATGGGGGGAGCGCGACGATGTGACGATTAGTGAAGACGATGGATGTCAATCGTCTTAATTTTTAGCGCATTTTTACTTTAATTTTTTTTTTTTTGGATTTCCACTTAGGGGTTAAGTGGATTTATGTAATTTTTTAGTGGAATGTAACTGACGATTAATATTCAGTGGAATTTTTTATTTTCTAGTTTCTTTAATTTTTTATATTTTAAAATGTTCATAGAATATTTAAAAAAAAAGCTAAAATTGAAATTAAATTAAGTGAAAAATAATGTAAGTGGATATTTACTAAATATAATTAAGTGGTTATCCACTTAATGGATATCTAAGTAATATTCACTTAATTGATTTTTAAATATTTTAAATGAATTTTTAATTTAAATAGAATTTAATATTTAATTTTTTATATTTTAAAATATTCATAGAATATTTAAAAAAATAAATTAAATTTGAAATAAAATTAAGTGAAATATAATTAGGGTATTTATGATATTTTACAAAAAAATTATTTTTAAGAAAAATAAAATTAATTGAAGTTTTTTATTAAAAAAATAAAAATTGAGGAAAATTTGAAAATAAGTGAAATTCTAAATATATATATATATATAAATTTTAGGAGTTTTGAAAAAAAATGGCGAAAATAACATTTTTGTAAATTTTCTAGCTATTGAGGGTAATTTAGGAAAAATAAATATGATGATACTTTTGGAATGAGCTAAAAAAACATGGGATCTAGAAAATTATTTTTTGAACAAATGCGACATCAGAATTTTTCCCTTAAATTTATGAGCTTTTATGGATATTTTCATTGACCATTAATATGAATCTAATAGTGGTCCTTCCGAAAGAGGCTGTAGATATCAGAAGGAAAGAAAAACATATAAGGTGGTGCTTTTGTGTATTGTTTTTTATTCTCTAGTTTTTTTTATATCTTTTCCTAGGAATCTTCGGCGACAGGGAACATGAGTAGAATCTTTTCATTTTAAACGCTCCTGAAGGCTGCTAGAGGATTTATTGCTCACATCTGATGCAAACTATTCTAAAAACCTTTATCCCAATAGTTGAAAAACTCTGTTCACATGTAGTTCAAAGTAATAAGCCATTAGCAGGGTAGGTGTATTGTAGGTTTTTTACCTAACACATGAATGATCTTTAAAAAAGTCATTGGAAAAGATTTTTTTTTTTTTCATGTTTAATATTTATTTTTTAGCTTGCCGTCTAAATTAACTTTAGCAATTTAGATTGAAGAGTATGAGTTCTGCATGTATTTCAAAACGCCAACAGAACTGGTATCATATTAAATTTACCAATAGAAATATGGAAACCGAGATATTAAGGTGCAGGTTGCCAGAGCTAGTTGGTTGTTACTAGTTACGAACCAGAGTGGTCTTCTCATATGTATATTTATGGGATCCATTACATTGAGAGTGCGTTTGAGTGAGGTATTTTACTAGTCCTCCCTCTCTCCCTTCGCCCCCCTCCTCCTTCTCATAATTTTTCACTAGTCCCAGACCCCCCCCCCCCCAAATTTCTCACTAGTCCAATTATTCAAAATTCATTGTTTTTGTCTTTTTTTATGATCATTCATAGCAAGAAGGGTTTTGTATAATTCAAGAAGAGAATTAAAAATTTAATTCAGAATTTCAAAATCCATCATTTTGCAAATTTGATGAAAATTTTCAAATTTCTGATCAAAAGATCTCAGAGGCTTCTTTACTGTGTTGAAATTAGTCTTTTCTTAGTTTTATTGCATACTAGGGATGCATATGAAGTCAACAATGTTTCTTAGTCCAGTTGTGTTGGTTGCTCTGCTCCAGTTCATCTCATTCAGTCCACATCTCATTCAGTCCAGCCATGTTCGTTACTCTGTTTTTGTTTCTTGTTGATCTGCTGTTTCCGTTTATATTAATTGTTCATAATATATTTGTTTAATTGTTTATTTAGTTTATTTATATTGTTAATTATCTGTTTAATTGTGATTTTTTTTTTAAAAAAAAAATTTGTTTGTATAATTGTTAATTTCTATTGAAATTTTGGCCTTCTTTAATGCATTCAACCACCTGCAGTTTTTTTTGATTGTTTGATTATAGAAAAACAATACCATTGGGAAAAATGAAGGGCAAAACAGTTCAGCCTAAAATAGTTTTAGGGCAAAATAGTTAAGCCTAAAATAGTTTTAAGTGATTGTAAAACCCCCCCCACCCCACATTGAAAGGTCCATCTTTACCGAGGGATGAACCACCTTTACCACAATTTGTGCCACCAAATTCACAATCTGAACCACCTTTACCACAATTTGTGCCACCAAATTCACAATCTGCAGTATCTTCACATTCGGCTCCATCAAGTGGTCCAAATACCAATTTTGATAGTACTAGTAAGAATTTATAGTAGTAGCTCATATTGTATGTTTTGGTTATTTTTACTAATCATGTTAATTGTGTTATTGTTTTCTTTTCTAATATATGTAGGGATTAAGAGGAAAGTGTGTGGACTAACAAGAGGCCATGCTACCTCAAAAATTGTAGAAGTGTCTGATAAGATTAAAGTTATGGTACCAATGGAATGGGGGGGCCCGTCCAATGTTCTTCTGGAAGAAAATTTTCTAGTGAATTGGGTCTGTTTACTCGATCGATAGCACCATTAGAAAATGTCAAGGGAGGATGGGCTAAAGTACCAGACGATGATAAAGAGAAGTTGTATCATAAAGCTATGGTAATTGTTTTCTTTTTCACATTTTCTATGGTAATTATTCACAAAATTAGATGTTTAATTGTTTATAATTATTTATTTGCTGCGAAGGTTTGATATTGTTGATTTTCACATACCTCATGTGAAGAATTATGCAGACGAAGTACTATCAGGGTGTTATCGAGCTTGGAGAAGCAAACTCTACAACGCATATAAGGTGGCAAAAGAAGAAGGTAAAGACCCCAAAATTGCAAAACTAGGTGGAGTAGCCAAAGATACTGATTGGCAGTGGTTATGCAGTTGGTTTGAGAGCCCAAAGTTTCAAGTACACAATATGTTGAATATATCTAGATGTTTGCAATTTTAATGTTATAAATTTATATATAGTTTATTATTGTTCTATATAGGCTAAATCCGAAGTTAAAACTAAAAATTGTAGTAAAGTGTTTTATAATCATACCGCGGAGTCTAGATCCTTTATGGAGACGCGACATGCATTGGTATTTTATACAACTACTAATTTGACTTTTATTTTTTAGTTAGACAATTCAAATAATAAAGGTTATATTTTCTTATTTATTTGTAGAAGAACAAGGACATCGGTGAGCTACCTAATCGGATTGAATTTCACAAGTTGACACACTTTAATTCAAAATTTGGAAAGTGGGTAGCGCCTAAGGTAGAAGAACATTTTGTGAGTTTTTTTAAGTACTTGAAATTTGTAGTTTGCCCTGATAGTAACACCATTAAAATGTGGATCCAATGTAGCAACCTCTGGCATAATGTATTTTATGCATAAAATGTCGTGCTCACCTAATGTCTTTCTTAAGGTTGGGGTATTAACATTATTTTGAAGAATTATACGTTTTGAAGAATTTCCATTATTTTTCATTTGTTATAGTTGAGTGTGCGATTAAATTCGTATTGAATGATAAATAATCATCTTATTTTAGAATTTTAATTTCAAGGATGAGATGGTGGAAGCAAAGAATACAATGGTTGATGTTGGTTATACGGAGGATGAAATATGTGATGCTATTCTTGGGACGAAATTGGGGTATGTAAAAGGACTTGGTCGTGGACCTAAGCCCAAGAGTAAACGATCTCAAAGTTACTCGTCAGCAGTAGAAGCTCAACTTAAGGCAGAAGTGGAGACGTATAAAAGTTTGGCAAGTACTCAACAATTACAACTTGAATCTTGTCACATGAAGATAGTTGAGTTGGAAGAGGGTCGACAGATGGATTGGGATAGACTAGTAGCATTGGAAGAAAATTTTAAGAGGTTCTTAGAGGGTTTAATTCCTTTCACTTGATATTTTTATATAAAGAACATGTAATATTTTGGCAAGTAACTAATTTTGTTGTTGAAAATGATGGTTTATCTTTGACTACAATCTTGTTTGTAGCAAAACTATTTTGTTAATTTACTACAATTTGTAATATGAATTTTTATTGTTAATAGTTTTATTTTTCTACAATTTCATTTTATAACGATTGCATTTTTCTACGACATTTTTATCGTTGCCAAAAATGAATTAAATTTAGCTACAAGGCAAATATTTGTTGATCATTGTTTTTCTACAAAAATGTTACATTTGTTGCAATTGATGGGTGTCCATTTTTTGTTGCGAAAGATGTTTTTTTAGCTACGAAATTGACATTCGTCTTGAAAACAAATATCCAATAATCGTAGCGAAAGATTATCATTTATGCTAAGAAAATGTGCATTTCGTTGCTAAATACCGCTATAAATATTCGTTGCCAAAATTATTTCGCTATGAAATGTTAAGTTTTATCTACGAATTAATTCGTAGCCGAAAGTCATTTTTCTTGTAGTGACTCATAGAATCAATTAATATAAAGACTAATTAATAGGATCTTTAAAATATATGATAGACATTTGAAATATACTCAAATTCCCTTAAAATTTGATTTTCCAAAGTTCAAAATCATAGAATTTGGGTTGAACTTCTCGAAAAATGAAATAGTCAAATTTAACCAAATCCTGACACATTGGTCGACTGACGATTCTATAAGTCAACTGACTTCTCTGGGTTAGTCGACCGACCATAGTGGCAGTCAATTGAGGCCAACCAATTTGACTAAAAACTTCTCATTTCATGCACTATTTCTCCCAGTCAACCATTCACTTGGTTCAGTCAACTATTTGGCCCATAACTCTCTCTTTCTTTTTCATATTTAAGATATTTTCTCAAATAAATATTTTATGAAAAACATTTAAGATCTTAAATTTATCACTTTTTACTATGTTACACATAAGAATATTCAATTTTAAGTGTCGTGCATGATCGTAATCAGATTGCATTAAAAGCATAAATATAAGAGAAAATTACCTATTAATCCCAAAAAAAGAAATTATTTACCACCTACTCCCATCGACTTTTCTTTGCACTGATTAGTCCCATCAACACATTTTTCTTGTACCAATTAGTCCCATCAACACCTTTTCTTACACCAATTAGTTCCGTTTTAAAAAATGATGATGATTGAGTTTATCGAAATGCCCTCCCGTGAGTTTTACATTGAGAAGGAAGGTCGTCAAACTGGTGCACCACCACTGTCAGTTGTCGTCGCCGCTGGTCGTTGGTCGCCGGTCGCCGCCGCTGCCGCCACCATAAATTACAGCTTTCACCCCAAATTTTATGACTTTTTGTCACTTTTTATATGTTCTAAAAAAAAATAAAAAAATCTTGATTTTAGAATAAAATCGTTACTAAATGGAACGTCAAACAAGAGAATAATTGATGTTATATTCAACATTTACAAGTGTTGAATATAACATTCACATGTGTTCAATGTAATATCATATATATTTTACTCTATATACAAAAATAAGAGAATAATGGATGTTATATTCAACATCTACAGGTGTTAAATGTTACATTCAACATCCACATGAGGGGTATTTTGGTCAGAAAAAAATAACATCATAAAAAAAAAACAAAAAAAAAAAAAAACAAAAACACAAACACAAAAAACAAAAAAACAAACAGTTAATATTACATTCAACACTCAGAAGTATTGAATGTTACATTCAGCATCCACATGAGGGGTATTTTGATCAGAAAAAAATAGCATTAAAAAAATAAAAAAAATAAAAAATAAAATTGATGTTACATTCAACACCCACATGAGGGATATTTTGGTCAGAAAAAAATAGTATTAAATTTTTTTAATAATTTTGATATTACATTCAACATTCATATGAAAGGTATTTTGGTCAGAAAAAGACAAAAGGACTTATTGGTGCAAAAAAAAAAAGTAATGAGAGTAATTGATAATCTCTTTTGTATTTTGGGACTAAATGGTGCATGCCCCTAAAGATAATGGTTTATTTTATTTAGAAATACAAAAAATCTTTCTTTTGCTCTAGAAAATCATCAACTTCTTCACTTGCAACCATCTTGAATCGTTTGTAAAATATCATCTTTGTAAATATTCAACGATCAATATTTTTTACGATTTAATCTTTTGTTCATTTGCTCAAACGGTACTATGATCTAAAATCACTTAATAAACATATTAGTTTCTTAAAATCAATATTAAATTTTCCATCAAAATATCTAGGGTCAAAAAGTCCAAATTATAGTTTATGATTTTGATATATTCCATCTTTAAGATTTGCAAGAGAAAAAAGTAATGATTTTCCAAAGTTAACGTACATTGCAGAATGTGTAAAAGTATAAGGCATTGTGTTTCAAATTTCTAATTGGTTTCTGATTCGTAATTTGATTATGTATCTATTTATAGATTTGTATTTTATTTGGCAACTTTGTCCACAAGAATTAAGATTTCAATTAGACTAGCGTATAAACTCTGTCTAAAAGCATAATTTTAAAAAATAATCTAATATGAAATAATCCTATTATTTTAAACAAAATAAAAATCATGACTTCATGCACGGGTTATGTGCTAATAAAAAAAAATAAAAAAAAATATAATTCATGCACATATACTCGAAAAGTAAAAATAAAATTTTAAAGAATATAGTCTAACTAAAAAAACAATATGAGAAGTACATGAAAAACTTTTCAGTGGTATTTTTTTGTTATCAATGCCAATACAAATACTAAAAAGGAAGTTACCATCCCAACTGATCACTTGTAAAAAAATTAAACAAAAAAAAAAAAAAAAAGAGAGAGAGAGAGAAAGAGAATTTTAGAAAGAAAAAATTGTGAATTAAATCAAGTAAAGCATAAAATTGATGTAATTCCGAATTCAAAGAAACTTTAATCTCATAAAATAGATGTTGCAAAGAAAAACTTAATATTAAACAAGTTAAAGAAAAATAAATTTAAATCAAACAAACTATACATAAAAAAAAAAAATAAAATAAAAAAAAATAAAAAAATAAAAAAAAAAAAAAAAAATACAACCACAAACTAATTACTTAATATTTATTTAATTTAATAAATAAAAATCTGTCAAAATTAAAACTACAAATAAAGAGCCTTCTATTCAGATGATCCTCGTCACAAAATATCAAAATCGAAGTTAATCGATAGTTGTTTAATACAAAGAACGCAACTCCAAAAAAAAACAAAAGGTATAGTAAATGTAGCTTAAACATTTGATCCAGTTTAAGACACACAAGTGTACCAATTGAAGGATAATAATAAGTGTTTATTATATATTAGGATGAGTTTCAAAATAATCCAAAAGTCAAGCAAAAGCAAAAAAAAAATCCTTAGTAATAAATTTCCATCATTTGATTTAAAACCTTTCATCATTCTCGATTAGATTAGCATTCAATGTGACATTGAGATTATTGTGAATTTATCGTGCGAAATAACCTTCTTTTTTTTTCAATTGACTTTAGTAATATTAACTTTTTGGTTGGGCTAGATTATTTTAAGAGAAGCTTCAAGAGAAATTAAATAGAATATAAGTTAGTAAATAATGAAGCGCAACAATCATACCCCTAAAGATTGCATAGACTTTTATTAAAATTAAAATCAAGAAACTAAAAGATGTAGAACTCAATATACAGGAATTGATAAATTTTCTAAATGTAATCAAATCAACAAACAAATCTTACACCACATAATATGACAATAACATAGTTATACAATCAAATCCTAATAAATATGCCCAGTCTTTACCTCCAAATAGAGAAAAATAAAAGTTATTGTATCGGAAAAAGTAAAAAACATTGTGATATAATAAATCGTACTACTAAAAGTGACACTTCGAAAATGGAAGTTCTCATGTAAACCTCGATTGAAACCATATATTAGAAGAATCAAAAGTAACTAAATTGTACCCATACTTTTCAGGTCGAGATTACTTGATAGTAATACAATTTCTTACTCTATTGCTAAGAAATTACCCAATTATCTTACTATTAGGTAAATCTTTCTCATTCTCTCAAAATAAAAATTAAAATAATCTATGACCAACTCTATTAAAACCAACAAAAAATGTATTAAATCTTCTATTCTAGTTTAACTTCAATTTGGTACAATTGAACATTTTGTCAAAAAAATAGGCAAAATAAATTTACTTTGGGATTTTTCTTTTTTTTTTTTCTCATGTCCCTCTCTCTGTCTATAGTTATAAGAAGTTATTTTTTTTTTTTTCCGAAACCTATTCTTGCACTAATATGTCTCATAATTATTGAGAGTGAAAAATGTACCCTATATTTCAACAAACATTCATTCAAAATTCTTATGTATTTATATAAATTCCCTTGATTTTTATAAATATGTTATTAAATAAGAGAATAATTTTTTATCTGTATATTTAATTAAATTAAATTGAAATTCTTAAATTTTATATAATTTTTTTTATTTTTTATTTTTATTTTTTTTAAATTTCGTAATTAAGTTATGAAAAATAAAAAATATTACCCGCACATTTAACAAAAAATCAATTAGAATTATTAATTTTTTATATGAACCCCTTGATTTTTGTAAATATTCTGTTGAATTTTTAAAATTTCGTCTAATTTTGGTAATAAAAATTTGCATTGAACAAAATTGAATATGAATTACAATCTAAGGACCAAATGTGCCACCTCTAAAATTTTATGGTCTATTTAAAAATCCACCCAAACTTAAACTTGAGGGACTAAATGTGCAAATTTTTAAACCTCAGAAACCATATAAACACTCACCCTCAACTGTAGGGACTAAAAATGCAATTTTCTATTAAATTTAGTTTGACTATTACCTATAACTTTTCATAAATAGTACCTAATAATTAAACAAAAATGAATTATTTTCTGTTAACCAGTCTAACAAAAATTAAAGAGTAAAAATTATTTCTCTTAATATTAAATTTAACCACTGTTTTCCTAAATTGTCCTCTCAAAATGTGGAGTCAAAAAGTGTAGGTCCAAATATATATCATCTTGTTTTATATATATACTAGCGTATAACTTATGCCTGAAGGTACAGGCGAAAAAAAAAATAATCTTCATATTTAAGCGACTAAGCAAAAAAAAGTCAACAAACTCAACATCAAAAATATCATTACATAATGTATCGCAAGTACCCATAAACACAAACATCAAACTAATCATGAAATTTTATTGTTAACATGTGTTTTCAATAGACTCATCACCAAAATATCATTATAAAATATAATGTAAGTACCCACAACCACAAATATAAAAAAAGGTAATGAATTTTAATTATTAACATGTGTTGTCAAAATATCTCATTTACTCCTTCCTAAGTCAATGTTGCTCGATCAACTCCTTTGTAGATATACTTGTTAATATATTTAACACATCGAAGTCCAGCACAAACTTCAACATTAATATGACAATCGAATTGAAATATCTGCATTGTAAGGAACAATATCTCTATTATTAACCTCTTGTCCCCTCACTTTGTAAATTTTTTCATTATTACGACGACGATATATAGGATATCCTTCTTCATCCATGGTGCTTTTGTCTAAAAATACAAACATAAACTAAAAATATTTCTAATTTCTGTTAGTCCAAATATAAACATAAACAGAAATTAAATAGAAATAGAATTTAAAAATGAACACAACAGGAACAGACTATTGATGTGGAATAGAACAAGAATGGGAACAGAAACAGAACCGAAAACGAGAACATGTATATTTCTAAAAATAATAATCCCAAAAAGTATAAATATTACTAAAAACATTTCTAATTTCTAAAAAACACAAATATAAACATTTCTAATTTATAAAAAAGTATAAATATAACAAAAAAACATAAACACAAACTAAAAATATTTCTGATTTCTGTTAGCCCAAATATAAGCATAAATATAAATTAAAATCGAAATAGAATTTAGAAATGAACACAACATGAATAGAGAATAGAAACATGAACCAGAACAGAAACAGAGAATAGGAACATAAACAGAGAACATAAATAGTAACAGGAACAGAAACATAACGGAAACAGAAATAGGAATAGAAATAAAAATGAAAACAAGAACATGTATATTTCTCTAACCAATAATCCCAAAAAGTATAAATATAACTAAAAACGTTTGTAATTTCTAAAAAAAACACAAATATAAACATTTCTAATCTTTAAAAAGTATAAATATAATAAAAAAACACATACATAATCTAAAAAATTGACGAAAATAAAACAGAAACAGAAACAGGAACGGAACTTAAGCCTAATTATTTTAAGTAATAATCTATTATTAAACGGAAACAGTTATAGGAACAGGAACAGGAACAGGAACAAAAATAGTAACAGGACAGAAACAGTAACGGAAACAGAACAGAAATAGGAACGGCAACAGGAATGGAACTTAAGCCTAATTGTTTTAAGCGATAATTTATTAATAAACCAAAAATTGAGAATATAAGGAAAAAATTCAAAGGTTAATTAATTAAATTAATTTTTTGATTAAGGAAAATTGAGTACAAAAATTTTAAAAGATTAGAACAAACACAGTTTCAAAATGAATACTACAATTTGGTAATGAATACTACAAAATGAACAAACACAATAACCCATGTATATTTTTCTAAAAAATAATCTCAAAAAGTATAAATATAACTATAAACATTTCTAATTTCTAAAAAACACAAATATAAACATTTTAGAAGCTTAAATAATTTTTCCTGATCATTTGATGGGTATCCTTAATGATGTATAGTTCATGTAATAATCAATGTCTACCAAATTCCAAGCACAAATGTTACCCCCCACCCCAGACACCCGTCACCTATGGGGCCGGCGTGACATCGACACGATATTATCTAAGGGACAAACCAAACTAGAAAGCGACAGTAGGCAATCATAATTATACAATCACAAAATCAGGCTATAAATATCTTCTCTAACTAGGGACACACCCGTTCTTGAATTTTTAATAACAAAAGATAAAAACAACAATGAACCTCTCCTAGGTTCGCCTCAGGCAGCACCTCCCAAAATACTCCCTCGCTATACCATCGCCGGACTTTACTTAATGCCAGTAGGGGACCGACTCCTAGCTATTTCACCTGCGAGTGTACTGCCTTCTTAATAAAAATATTTTTACATAATAATACATTCTAAATAATACATCATTTAAATATGGATCAAGCATAAGTATATAGATGTCACATAGCTTGTAAAAGTCTTCATAATATATGCAGTAAAAATAAAGCAATATATATAAGTTCCATTTCAAAACCATCTAGTATAAATATCATACTGATCACCACAATAAAAAATAAATCACCCAGTATAAATAAAACATCACATCTCAAACCACCACTCCACCACAACACATACTGGCTAGCCATAGTGATCGTTTTAACCTCATGATCGGGAGTTACAACGGTACCGTAACATTCGTAGGAATAACTTCCTATGAAATATCCACACCCCTTTTGGGGAGAAATATAATCCACACCCCTTACGGGGAGAAATATAATCCACACCCCTTATAGGGAGAAATATAATACACACCGCTTACGGAGAGAAACCACACCTTTTTTGGGGAGAAATATAAACCATCCATATCCAACGAAAATTATTTTTAAGCCTTCTTTTAGAAACCAACACAATTCCCCGGAAAATTCATTTTATCAACTCATCCCAAAAACCTACTTGATCCATATCATTTATGAAACCGTATAGTGTAAGCAAACACATATGTCATCCTATATATATATAGAAAATAGTTTGGTAAGAAGACAGTACACTCACCTCATTGCTTGTGTTACAAAAACAGCACCATTCAAAGCCTATCGGGATGTTGGCGTTTGCGAACCTAGTAATGATAGAGCCTAAATTAATATTTTATGCAAAATAATCAAATCGTGCAATGCAGACCCTAAGTTCCGAATTTTTTTATTTCCCACATTTTACCTATGAAAATTACTATTTCGGTTAATTTTTATTTCATTAAAAATTACTGCATAAAATTTAGTAATACGAACGGTCCCAAATTTATTATTCCGGTTCCAAAATTTTGATACTAGAATTCAATTTAATAAACTAAAATAAACTTAACGAAAAAACGTTACTCATTCCGAATCGTTTACGGGCCGCGAAATGGGTTTTTAATTCTTATCAGGGTGGTTTGTGCAAATTTTTTTTTCCCTTCTTTTTCCTTTTTTTTTTTTTTTTTTTTTTTTTTTTGTTTGTGCTCCGCCCGCCGACACCATCACCGCCCAACCAGCCACCCTGCCGGTGACGCACCGGCTACTCATAACAGTTTTCAGCAGCACACCCATGTACACGCATACACACACTAATCAAAACATTGCACACATACATACATTGTCTTACACACCCACCCCTTCGCACGGTCGTCGGCCGAACAGAGTAAAACACACACACATGCACAACACCGAACCAGAACGCCCACACACACGATTGCCAAGGGTCGACGGACGATGATCTGAACAACACTCCCACATACCCACATTCTACCATATTGAACCGAAACAGATGACGCACACAAACATGCACCGCCGTAACGGTGACACACATCGTCGGCCACGCTGTGACGACGATCACTTACGCATGTAGTCGAAGCAACACACACATACACATGTTGCACGAAATAAGAATCAGAACACATGCACTCCGTCGAAATGCCACCGTCGGACGAAACTGAAACCCACCGGCGATCCTATTGCCGATCACATACACATGCATGCACACACCTACTAGAATAATCAAATAAATATGCATAAGTACTCACCAAATCGAAGATCGTCGACAAACTGAACAACCGAACCCAACGTCCGCTCACCGGCGATGCTAAGAACGCACCCGTCACGCCGTCGACGAACCACCCCACCGACCGAACCACTTTCACTCTCCCCTGAAACTGACGAAGATACCTCCACGATCACGCATACAAGTAACAGCCACGACCACCCTGCCGGAGGAACACCGATTCAAGGAAGTCCGATCACCTCTCCCTTGCTCCGGTCCTCTCTCTCTCTCTCTAGAATTTATCTAATTTCAATTTTGATGGAGGCTTTTTGATCAATGCACATGCACGAGTATGTATATATTGCATGGATTAAGTGGTGGAAATCGTTCCTAGCCTGCCACGTTGCCTCTCCGTTCTCTCCCTTCCAGCGGTCTCACACGCACGGCGTATGCGTGTGTATATATATATATATATATACATATATGTTTTAAAAAGTTTTTGTTAAATTACTCTTTTTCCCCTCTAATTTCTTAAAGTCTTCTTTTTGAGTTCAATTCAACATTTATAAGTTTCTAAAATTGTAATTTGATCCCTAACATTTTCAATTTTTTATTTTTAATTGGCAATTCGCATCCCAAGTTAAGAGTAATGTTTTTAAATTTGCAAATTTGACCCCCAAGTTTTGATTTGAGTTTTTAATTAATAAAATTTTTACCTAAAATTTTCTAATGCTCTAAAATGCAACTATTTATGACGTACGTTTTACGATTTAGGTTTTACAACTCTTCCCTCCTAAAAGAAATTTCGTCCTGAAATTTTACCTGAGTCGAACAAATACGGGTATTTGTTCTTCATTTCTTCCTCTCGCTCCCATGTCGCCTCTTCCATCGCATGACTACGCCATAACACTTTGACTAAAGGAATCGTTTTCGTTTGCAACACCTGGTCTTTACGGCTTAGGATTTGGATTGACTCTTCAACGTAGGTTAAATCTGTTTCTAGATCGATCGGCTGTGAAGTCAACACATGAGAAGGGTCTGGCACATATTTTCGGAGCATCGATACATGGAAAACGTCGTGTAGTCGAGATAATTCTGGTAGTAACGCAAGTCTATACGCTGTCGTGCCAACTCGCTCTTGAATTTCATATGGTTCGATGTATCTTGGGCTCAACTTCCCTTTCTTCCTGAACCTCATTATGCCTTTCAATAGAGAAATACGCAAGAACACAGGATCTCCCACCTCGAACTCCAACTCCCGTCGGCGCTTGTTTGCATAACTCTTCTGTCGACTCTGAGCAATTTTTAATTTTTCTCGAATCACCTCTACTTTGTCTGCTGTCAGCTGGGCTATGTCCGACATCAACAATTTACGTTCACCCACCTCAGTCCAACAAACTGGGGTTCTGCATCTCCTACCATACAACGCTTCATACGGAGCCATCTCGATTGCCGAGTGGTAGCTGTTATTGTAGGCAAATTTCATCAACGGCAAATGATCATCCCAGCTACTAGGAAATTCCAGAACACATCCCCTCAACATATCTTCCAACGTCTGAATCGTACGCTCTGATTGACCGTCTGTCTAAGGATGGAAAGTGGTACTAAATTTCAGCTTGGTACCCAAAGCAGTCTAGAGACTCGGCCAGAACCTCAAAGTAAATCTTGGATCTCTATCCGAAACTATAGAAACCGGTGGGCCATGCAATCTAACAATCTCATCAATATACAATTGGGCATATTTTTCAAGAGAAAACGTCGTCTTTATAGCCAAAAAATGAGCGGACTTGGTAAGCCTATCAACGATCACCCAGATAGAATTATACCCCTTTTGAGTACGGGGTAATCCCGAAATGAAATCCACCATGATATGCTCCCACTTCCACTCTGGAATAGGTAGAGGTTGCAATAACCCACCTGGACGTTGATACTTAATCTTTACTTGCTGACAAACAAGGCACTTGGCAACAAATTCTGTGATTTCCCGTTTCATTCCGATCCACCAATAATGCTTACGCAAATCTCGATACATTTTGGTGCTCCCCGGATGTATCGCGTACGCTGAGCTATGCGCCTCTTCCAAGATATCCTTTTTCAAATTGATGTCATTAGGCACACACAGCCTATTTCCACACATCAAAGCTTTGTCACTATCCTTGATATGATGATCAGTTCTATGACCACTTTTCACTTCATCCCGAATCCTCTCCAATAAAACGTCTGACTTTTGAGATTCAATAATGCGGTCAATCAATGTCGGCCTCAAAGTCAAGGTTGCAAGCAATACTGCCGTCTGACCAACCGCTAACTGAACTCGCAACGATCTCAACTCTGCATACAAGTTAGCATGCGCGACTCGAATGTGTGCGACCGAACCTACCAATTTTCGACTCAAAGCATCTGCTACAACATTAACCTTTCCCGGATAATAGTGGATGGTACAATCATAATCCTTGATCAACCCCATCCAACACCTCTGCCTCAGATTTAATTCATTCTAAGTAAACAAGTATTTCAAACACTGATGGTCAGTGTATAGTCCACATGTCTCGCCATACAGGTAGTGCCTCCAAATCTTCAGGGCGAATACAATTGCTGCCAACTCCAAATCGTGCGTCGGGTAATTACGCTCATGGTTCTTCAATTGTCGGGATGCATATGCGATTACGTGACCATGCTGCATCAGAACACATCCCAGCCCTTGGTGTGACGCGACACTGTAAATCACGAAACCACCTCCTTCCGACGGGAGAGACAGTATTGGTGCCGATATCAATTTACTCTTCAACTCTTGGAAACTCTACTCACATTTATCGGTCCACTCAAATTTGGATTCCTTGCGGGTCAATCGAGTCAATGGGGTAGCTATAATAGAAAATCCTTGCACAAACCGTCGATAATAACCCGTCAATCCTAAAAAGTTTCGAACTTCAGTCACATTTTTCGGTCTTTCCTACTGAACAACAGCTTCAACTTTCTTTGGATCTACCTGAATACCATCTCCTGAAATAACATGCCCTAAAAATACCATATGATCTAGCCAGAATTCACATTTACTAAAGTTTGCATATAACCACTTCTCTCGCAACGTCTGTAATACGATCTGGAGATGCTTCGCATGCTCTTCCCTACTTTGGGATTAGACCAATATGTCATCAATGAACACTATAATAAATTGATCCAGATAAGGCTGAAAGATACGATTTATCAAGTCTATGAAAGCAGCAGGGGTATTTGTCAATCCAAAGGGCATAACCAGAAATTCATAGTGTCCATATCTCGTACGGAACGCCATTTTTTCCATGTCCCTATCTCTGAATTTCAATTGATGATACCCCGATCGAAGATCTATCCTGGAAAATACTTTAGCTTTCTGGAGCTGGTCAAACAAGTCATCAATCCTAGGTAACGGATATTTATTGCGAATCGTCACCTTATTCAGCTACCGATAATCAATATACATTCTCAATGTGCCATCCTTCTTCTTCACGAACAGCACTGGGGCACCCCATGGGGAGACACTGGGCCTGATAAACCCACGGTCTAATAAATCTTACAACTGCACTTTCAACTTTTTCAGCTCAGTAGGTGCCATACGATAAGGTAGAATCGATATAGGGGTAGCGTCTGGAAATAACTCGATCATGAATTCCATCTCCCTATCTATGGGCAACCCTGGCAATTCTTCCAGAAATAAGTCATAAAAATCTCTGACTACTAGAATATCTGCCACCGGAATTCCTCTCTGACTGGTATCAATCACGTGCGCAAGATATCCCTGACATCATTTCTTCAATAATTTCCTGACTTCTAGAATTGAAATTAAACTGACAGGAGTGATAATTCTGTCTCCAGCAAATGCAAACTCTAGCTCATCTGAGATTCAAAATATCACTTCTTTCTTGAAACAGTCCACCATGGCATGATATCCGGATAGCAAATCCATACACGGTATTATAATGAAATCGTGAATACTCAAGGGTAATAGATCTGCCAATAACTCTCTATCACCAAACTGAAGTGGATTGTCTTTATACACACTATCGATCCATACCGACTCACCCACTGGAGTAGAAATAACAATACGATATGATAAAGAAATGGGAAATCTGCCTACTTGCATCATAAAGGTTGCTAAAACAAATGAATGCATAGAACCGGGATCAATAAGTACACGAGCATCTCTAGCATATAAAGATATGATACCTGTGACCACATCAGGAGTCGCCTGAGCATCCTGTCGCGTAGTAGCAAACACACGGCCTCGCGTTGGAGGTCTACCAGCCGATCTTCTACCAAGCCCTTGGACAGTGCTAGGACCCGCACTACCCATACTACTCGTAGGAGGCACAAATGTAGAAGCAAGTTTCGGACAATGCGTAGATATGTGACCCGACTCATGACAATGAAAACATATCAGTCCTCTCCTAGGACAATCTCTAGCTAAATGACCCGGTGCTCCACACTGATAACATCTATTTCTCCCAGTTTGAGTAACCGGCTGACTCCTCCCATACCTTTGAGGACCCACACTAGCTTTCGATGCACTTTGTTGTTGCCTGGGGTATGATTGTCGGGGACCACGGCTCCTAACTGATTGGCCAAACGATAAGGCCAGAGCAACTGGCAGTCGAGATACCATCCCTCATGAAGTGCCACCTGAAAATCTACTGGGTGACTCAAATCAGCTCTTCTTGAACTACTCTTGACTCTCGACATCTTCCTGCACATCCCTCTCCACTAGCTTTGCCGTAATCACCAACTCTGCATAATTCTTAATCTGCTTGCTTGTCAACCTTAAACAAATCTCTAACTGAAGTCCCTTCTGGAAACGTCTGCATTTTGCCTCTTTTGTCTTTACTAAATCAGGGGCAAAACGGGATAAAGAATCAAATTTGACTTCGTACTGCTGAACTGTCATCTTTCCCTGCTTCAACACTATAAATTCTTCTTCCATCTGGAATCAGTAAGACTCAGGAAGATATTTCTCATTAAACACGGCAACGAAATGACCCCACGTGATCTCTTCGCCCAAACCGAAAATCAACATTTTCATTTCTTCCCACCAATGCTCGACTTCCTTCCTCAGCTGAAAAGTGGCAAGGGAAAATCGACTATCATCGACAATCCCCATCGCCTCAAATACGTGACCCACTCCTCTAATCCAATTCTCCGCATCAGCTAGACCCGTCGTCCCGGTGAAAGCCGGAGGGTCTAACTCATTGAACCTCTTCAATCGTACCGCCTGAGATGTGGTAGTATCACTTTGGGCCCTTTGACTTTCCATAATCCTCGCTTGCTGCTCCGTCAGCTGCGCAGTGGCCTGCAAAATTCTTTTGACCGTGTCTAAACTCCCTTGCAACATATCACCCTGCGTGTGGGATTCCATAATATGCAAACTTTCCTTCTCCCTATCTCTCTGTTTCTGAGGCTCCACTTGTCTCGGGGATTCCGCCTGTCCTTGGGATCCCACACTCCCAGAGGTTTCATCTCCCCCCTCCATACCTGTTATCAGCCATAAAATTCAATTCAACGACTAACTAGGTCAACCAGAAAAATGACAGTAATTAATATACGTTAATTAACTATTACGCGAGTATCAAAAGCACCCACTGACACCTTATCTTAAAGTCGCCTACTGACTAGACGACTGATACGTCTTCCTATCTTATTATCCTTTAAGCTACAAACACTGGTAAGTCTATAGAACCTATAACCTAGGCTCTGATACCAAAATTGTTACCCCCTACCCCGGACACCCGTCACCTATGGGGCCAGCGTGACATCGACACGACATCATCTGAGGGACAAACCAAACTAGAAAGAGACAGTAGGCAATCATAATTATACAATCACAAAATCAGGTTATAAACATCTTCTCTAACTAGGGACACACCTGTCCCTGAATTTTTAATAACAACAAAAGATAAAAGCAACAATGAACCTCTCCTAGGTTCACCTCAGGTAGCACCTCCGAAAATACTCACTCGCTATACTATCGCCGGACTCTACCCAGTGCCAGTAGGGGACCGACTCCTAGCTATTTCACCTGCGAGTGTACTGCCTTCTTAATAAAAATATTTTTACATAATAATACATTCTAAATAATACATCATTTAAATATGGATCAAGCATAAGTATATAGATGTCACAGAGCTTGTAAAAGTCTTCATAATATATGCAGTGAAAATAAAACAATATATATAAGTTCCATTTCAAAACCATCTAGTATAAATATCATACCGATCACCACAATAAATAATAAATCACCCAGTATAAATAAAACATTACATCTCAAACCACTACTCCACCACAACACACACTGGCTAGCCATAGTGATCGTTTTAACCTCACGATCGGGAGTTGCAATAGTACCGTAACATTCGTAGGAATAACTTCCTACGAAATATCCACACCCCTTACGGGGAGAAATATAATCCACACCCTTACGGGGAGAAACCACACCCCTTTTGGGGAGAAATATAAACCACCCATATCCAATGAAAATTATTTTTAAGCCTTCTTTTAGAAACCAACACAATTCCCCGGAAAATTCATTTTACCAACTCATCCCAAAAATCCGCTTGATCCATATCATTTATGAAACCGTATAGTGTAAGCAAACATATATGTCATCCTATATATACAGAAAATAGTCTGGCAAGAAGACAATACACTCACCTTGTTTCTTGTGCTACAAAAACAGCACCGTCCAAAGCCTACCGGGATGTTGGCATTTGCGAACCTAGTAATGATAGGGCCTAAATTAATATTTTATGCAAAATAATAAAATCGTGCAATGCAGATCCTAAGTTTCGAAATTTTCCATTTCCCACATTTTACCTATGAACGTTACTATTTCGGTTAATTTTTATTTCATTAAAAATTACTGCATAAAATTTAGTAATACGAACGGTCCCAAATTTATTATTCCGGTTCCAAAATTTTGATGCTAGAATTCAATTTAATAAACTAAAATAAACTTAACGAAAAAATGTTACTAATTCCGAATCGTTCACGGGCTGCAAAATGGGTTTTTAATTCTTATCAGGGTGGTTTGTGCAAATTCTTCTTCCTTTTTTTTTTCCCTTCTTCTTCCTCTTTTTTTTTTTCCTGTTTCTGTTTTCTGTTTGTGTTTCGCCCGCCGACACCACCACCGGCAGACCAGCCACCCTGCCGGCGACGCATCGGCTACTCATAACAATTTTCAGCAACACACCCATGCACATGCATACACACACTGATCAAAACATTGCACACATACATACACTGTCTTACACACCCACCCCTTCGCACGATCGCTGGCCGAACAGAGTAAAACACACACACATGCACAACACCGAACCAGAACGCCCACACACACGATTGCCGAGGGTCGACGGACGATGATCCGAACAACACTCCCACATACCCACATTCTACCACAGGAAAAACACCCTTCTCTACGACTTATGAAACTGAAGCTATTGGTCTAGTGGAAATTGGGTTGCCGTCAAGATGTGATGACACAATCAACCTTGTGGAGAGTGAAGAAGCCATACGACAGGAGATGGACCAGTTGAAAGAGAGACTTGACGAGGCAGTGATGAGGATCGCCACCTAGAAGTCAAGAATGGAAAAGATGTTTAACCATGCAGTACGTCAAAGACCTCGGAACATTTCTCACTTACGAAAGTACTTCGTATGAGATTTCTTCTCTTTTTACATTTCATATCTTTTGCTTAATATTTGATATTTCTAATTTTCTAATGTGAGGCATTCTTCGAATAAAGCAAATAAAAGATTTCTTTATCAAACTTTTGCGGACACTTATGATTGTGATGCTTTGATCTAAATCACATACAAGAAACATTTAGTGAAATAAAACCAAGTGTATTAAAAGAATTTGGTATTGGAATCAAGTGTAAAGCCACAGAGTAGATCAGCTTACTCATTCATAAATGAGCAAAATAGATCAGCTTACTCATAAAACACTTAGTATAAAAATTGATTATAACATAAACAAACTGAGCATATCAGCTTAAATATGAGCAGAGCAGATCATCTTACTCATTCACAAATGAGCAAAGCAGATCATCTTACCCATAAAACACTTAGTATAAATAATAAGGACAAACAAATTGAGCAGCTCAGTTCAGACATGAGCAGAGTAGATTAGCTTACTCATTTACAAATTAGCAAAGCAGATCAACTTACTTATAACTAAGTGTAAAGCAATCAAATTGAGCAGCTCAACTCAGACATGAATAGAGCAAATTAGCTTACTCATAAATCACTTAGTATAAAAACTAAGTACAAATAAACTGAGCAACTCAACTCAAACATGATTAGAGCAAATCAACTTACTCATTCATAAATGAGCAGAGCATATCAGCTTACTCATAAAATATTTAGTATAAAAAATAATTAAAATCAAATTGAGTAGCTCAGCTCTAACATGAGCAGAGCAGATCAACTTACTCATTCACAAATGAGCGAGCAGATTAGCTTACTCATAAAACACTTAGCATAAAAACTAAGTATAAAACAAACAAACTGAGCAGCTCAGCTCAGTTGAGGGAAGAGAAAATTTGTTTACTCACTCACAAATGAGCGAGTAGATCAGGTTACTCATAAAACACTTAGCATAAAAACTAAGTATAAAACAAACAAACTGAGCAGCTCAATTCAATTAAGGGAAAAGCAGACCAGTTTACTCACTCACAAATAAGCAAATAGATCAGCTTACTCGTAAAACACTTAGTTATAAAGTGAGGAGGACAGGCCAGCTCACTCAATAATAATTGGACCGATTAGCCTAATCATAGACAAAACAACTTAGTTTGTGGAAGAGCAAATCATTTCACTGTTTGTAACTTCTAGTTTTCAAAATTAAGGGAGGCCAATATGGAGTTGTCAGCCACCAAATAAACTCTTACAAAGACTCAATCAAATATCTCGTCTTCAACACATAATTTATTTAGTCAATATTAAAGTCCAGAACATTTTTTTGTCTACATAAACTCCATGATAAGAAGTGATAATTTCAAGACTGGATAATATCTTGAGAAGGATGTTACAGAACAAGATGAAAGAAAATTTCTGATTGGAAGGATTCTCGTGATGGTAAAATCTGATTTAACTTCATATTTTGACTTTACTTACTGTGACTATGTTTATGTTCAAATTCACAGCCAAAAGCCTAATTTGATTCATAACTAGCTTAGCTTACTAACCAAGTTATGAAGGAGGACAAGCAAGAGGGGAACTAATAAACAACACAGGCAGCACAAATAAACACATAGATATCAAAACCCATTCTTATATTAAAGAGAAAATGGGCGTACATTGTTTGAAAAAAAAAGGAGAGACTGAACAGAAGACTGTTCGTTATACAAAAAAGAAAAAAAAAATAAAAAAATCTCACTACAAAATAAAAGAAAAAAATAAAATAAAAAAGTCTGAAGCTTCTTCTGTTAAACTGGGGTTGATTGGGTGGTATCATTCTAACCTAGGAGAAGGAGACGAACCCAAACCTTCATAATCCTAGTTAGAGTGGAAGAAATCATGCTATTCGTACTGGCTGATCTTAGAGACCAACTCTCAGATCTTGGCCTTCTTCACCATGTTCTTCTCCCAGAGGTTGTCTCACTTCGATTTTATGGAATCAGTGAGCACCTTGTAGAAGTGAAAAACAACGGCCAGATCACACCTATCCCTTTCAGATTTCTTCAACTGCTATCGGAGTTCATGGAGTTGAAAAATGGCAGAATAGTAGGTCACCTCCACAGTACAGAAGATAACGTAAGCATCCTCTAAAGCTCAAAGATAAGGGCGCTCGTCGGTAAGAGTTTTGGCTGTTGTCATTAGGGCACGAAAAGTCTCACACAGCTCAATCTCCCGTTAATTCTCAACTTAAATCGCCTCAAAAAAGGATGGGGATGGCCATGACATGGTTGCAAAGAGATGGAAAGCAGAAGAGAAAAAAGAAACTCAGTGAAAATATAAAACAAATGAAGAGAAAGTGTTTGGACTTATGAAAAACACCAACGCCTGGTTTAACTTTAAATAGCCAAACTAATGAAGAGAGAGAAAAAAAACATAAAAAAGTGTGCATTAATGTGCAAGTAACGTATGCTGACGAAGTAGACAGAGCTCAAGTTGGAGCTTAATCTGATCTTAAGGCAAGTTAACCAGATGGACTCAATGCTGAGCTGTCTGCTGGCACCTCAGTAGCGGATGTAGATGGAAGCTCTTCACCTTTAGTATTTTATTTTTCTTCATCAGTAGCATATTTTCCTTCTGCTTCATCCTCGTCCGACCCCTTATGTTGCCATTTATGAACATGCGAACTTCCCCAAATCCCAATCTATTATCATTATTGTGGCAATAATCATAGAGTTGTTAGTTAAAGAACTGTTACTTAGGTAATGCAATGACTCTTTCCTTATTAGGTGGAGTCGTTACAATTACTCCTGAGTAAGAATAGCGGTGGCACTATGTCTTGGGAGTCATAATCTTGACTAGGGCGAGGAGTTGAAGGCTGAAGAGTCGAGTTCCCCTAATCGGGTTGATGTTGTAGTCGACTTGTTCGGGGTGAAATGCTATCCAGGGTGGTACTCATTTCGAGGTAGGCATTCAGTCAGTTCACATCTCATTGTACCTTTCACACGCATGGCGACGACTTGGATCTCCTCTGATTTTTCCTCTTTAGAGGTGTCAACTAAAAAAAAAAAAAAGTGAGTGCACAACTGCTATTACAAGATACTTCAAATGTGTGTAGTGTGTTTTTTATTTGTAGGACCCGAAAAAGTAAATATGATATGCCCATATCTATGATTTTGTCTTTTGATCTCGGAGCACGCTACGGTTTGACTTTCAATTATGAAGTGTCATTACACTGCCTTTCGTTAGTCTAAAACCATCTTCCTTCTTCCCATAGCTTTCTCTCCCACTAAACTGTACCATTTCAAAGATCTAATACCACTTACACACCCTTTAACTGTTGACCGAAACTATCGGATCCCCTCAATTTTAAAAACTATATGGGAGACCCCTTGAACTATTTGGCCAAAAGATACTGAGACCCTTGTTCATTTTTTATTCCAAAAATACCCTTGGAAAATTCAACTAATATTTTGTTTTACTAAATTAACCCTACTCTCTTTATCTAAATATTAAATTTCCCTTGTATTAAATGTGATGGTTCAAAATAAAAGTTAATAAAATCTTAAGGGTGTATATTGTAATTAAAGGTTAGTCTTTTCATCTTCTTCGTCCAGCCCTAAATCCACAACTACCATCACTACCACCACATCCTCCTACCAACTGTCGCCATACCGACGGTGAACACCACCACCACATCCTCCATTTCTCAATTTATCTCCTCTCATCTCCTCTCATCTCTCTCTTTCTTTTTCCCTCTTCCCTAACCCATCTTCTCCTACCCATTCATGCTCCCTTCCCTATTTGAAACATCAACACCGTCGAACACCACCAGCAAAACAAACAACATCGCCGAACAACACCACCGAAGTGAACACCACCACCAAAACAAACAACAACACCGTCGAACTGAACACCACCACTGCCGAACAATATCATCGATCGAACCGAACACCACCACCACCGCCAAACACTACTGCTGAACGCCAACATTGTCGAACACCACATCACTACCATTATTGAATGCCAACATCTCCAAACACCACAACACGCCTCAACAGCTCCTGGGAGATTGAAGAATCAGAACTCTAATTGTACGAGGAAGATGGAGAATGGTTCATTTTCCCTACCAAATCCCAAACCTTAGCTGGAGAATGTGTGCTCACTTATTTATAGAATATGAGATTTAGTGTACTCAAATTGATTCGCCCCCAAATTCAGTCTCAATTCAAATCGATTCAACTTTTCGTCTTGAAAATCATCCAAGTTTCTTGTTTCCAATCGTGAATTATTTGAAAGGAGAATTAGGGTTTTGTTTGGCTTGCAGTAATCGAAGACGAAGAAAGAAAGGTCAAGAATAGATTTGGACAAAGAGGACCACGTTGTCTGCGATGTGGTTGGTAGTGGTGTGGTTGGTGGTTGAAAATGGTATCGGCGGTGGTGTCGTCTTGGTTACCAGTATCCCCCTTTCTTCATTATCGTCGCGCCACATCCCCGTACCCCCGACATCATTATCGTCCCTTTCGCCTGCAAACCCCAATCTATTTCCCCGAGATTCACGTCCAACGGAGTTCTTTCCCAACCGTCGCCGCAGATCCATTGTTGCGACGGATCCTTTGCGGCGATGGATTCTCACAACTTTCACTTCATTTTTTTTTCTTTAGATGGTGTTATTGGGGGTTGAATGGATTTTCTCCATTTCTTCCTTTTATTTTCTTTTAATTTTTTTTCTTCATCTGGGTAGGTTATTGAAGCTAAAGAAGAATCAGAGTAGGATGAACTGATGAAGAAGATGAACAGGTGATTGTGATTTGGAACACACACTTTTGACCCTTAAATTTTACATTAGTGTTAAAATGCAATTTGATGGGTATAAAGTGTCATTAACCCAAGATGGGAAGAAAAAAAAAATTTAAAGGAAAGAGATAAGGGCAATTTGGTCATTTACTATCTTAGATTATTTTATTATTTTTGTGATTCAAATTAGTAAGGGAAAAATGGCCAGTTCATTAAAAAAAGCTCCGGCAGGAGGTCGTCGTGGTAGTTTTGAAAGTTAGAGGGATGTATATGGAATATCACTATACTTGAGGGGGTGTAAGTGGTATTAACCCCCATTTCAAATGCAAAACTTTTTTTTTTGTTTTTTTAAAAAAAATCTTTACTTAAATTTCTCAATTTTTTTTATTCTTATATGAAAAGGGGTTGAAATTGATAGCATATAGGCCTCTCCAAAAAGCCCGAAGTCTGCCGGGCTTGGCTCGGCTCGAGCCCAGAATTAGGGCCGCCCGAGCCCATAGGACTTCCAGTTGGATTCGGGCTTTGAATATTTTATAGAATCCCGACCCAAAACCCGAGCTCAAAGCTCGATTTTTGGGCTAACTGAGGCTCGACTTTCAAGGCCCGTAATATACACACACACACACATACACACTAGCATATAACTCGTGCCTGAAGGCACGAGTGTTAAATAACAAAAGAAAAAATGAAGTTGCGTTTCCCTGCACCAACATACAACAACAATTCAAAGAGAGAATAAAAAAATATTAGTCACTTAAACCTCTCCTTACACCATAACCATTACAACTCAAGCAACAACTCTAATTGAAACAAAACAAAATATTAATCACCTACCAGTGCTGTAAAGTTTCATAAACCAAATAAACCATAACCACAAACTCAGAAATTAAACCAAGTAATGAGAAATTAAAGAAAAACAAAATAAGTAAACAAACAATTTTTTATTTTTTATTTTTTAAAAACGCATATAAAAATTGCTTTGAAACAAATTCATAACAAACATATCCGAATAAAAATTCCACTAAATAAAAATTTAATCCCCAATAACATTCAACATGAGAAACAAAGTAAAATCTTTGTGAAAAAATTCAATTTGTGAAAATGATTGGATCGGAAATTAAATTGCTAATTCACATACGTGTAGAAATCTCCAGTAAGTGAAACTTAATTTCGAACACAAATATAAAAATCCACATAATGTCCTATCAAATCAAGAGAATTGAACAGATGAATACAAAACAACAGTAAAAATCAAGATTTCTCTTTGTATGTGTTTAAGTGAAGAACTGAGCAAACAGTAATGGTGGGTGTACTTGGCTCTATAGACACACGAACTTTGGGAATTGGAAACTGAAATCATGAGATATAATAGAGAAATTATCTCAGCCAAAATGTAATACCCAAAAAATCTACATTTTTTGAAATATTAATATTTTTGAGTTGTTGTGGATATTATGAAAATTTTAAGGTATAAACAAATATTTGATAATTTTTATGAGGTTGTAACTGTAATTTTGGGTTTAATGATAATATTATATAATATATAAGGTTTTAAGTATAATTATCATTTGATTTTTTCATTGAGATAAGGATGAGTTCACGTGTCTTGTAATGAAAATATATATATTTAGAGTATATTATATTATAGATGAATAATAATCATAGAAATAGGTAATGGATTATGGATGGGACAAAAATCGGGACAAAAATTGGTAAAAAGAGGAGAAAAAGTTAAAGATATAAAATAAAGATTAATTATTATATATATTATAATATAATATATGTTATTTCATATGTTTAGTGTGTACACATTGATCTAATAGATTAAGAGAGTTTTCACATGGATAGAGAGGGTTGTCACGATGGAATTGGAGGGAGATCACATAACTCATGTGGACACCAAGAGGGAGATAAGGTGGAAGGATTTATTGGGGGTAAAGTAGAAAAAAAATAAAAGAATAAAATATTAATAATTATTTTATATAGATAAATAAGCATGTATGTGTGTGGGTGGAGGAAAGATGAAATAAATAAAAAAAAAAAAAAAAAAAAAAAGGGGCAGTAGAGCACAAATGGAGAAAGAGAGGAAGAAAATGGGAGCTGTAGAATATGAACGTGTATATATATATATATATATATATATATATTAGAAGATTTTGAGTAGTTCGCTTTGGATTTCGGCTTCGGATTTCCAGATAGAATTTCTAACTCTTTCAATATATGTATTTAATTTTTCTATTATGAGATTTACATTACCATTGTTGTCGAATAATAGTTGTTAATTTTCGTGAAATAATTCTGATTACGTGAAAATTATGTGAAAATCATGTTTGGGTATTTTATTTGTTGTGTTATTTTGAGGTTTGATTAAAGACGTGTATTAGAAAGGTTAGAACTTTACTGCGCGTTGACTCATAACTCCACAGTTTTGATTATAGGGTCAGTGAGAGAAAAACGACGATTGAGGTTTTAGTTGAATTTCTATTTAAAAATTGTAATAGTTGTATTTATTATTCACCATTGTAAAATTGATTCAATAAATTGATAAATTATAAATTCAATAATTATAATTATCGCCGCTACATTGTAAATTAAAATATTTTTATAAAATGAATTATTAATTACTTGTCGTCGCTGCATCTTAAAATTTATTAGATTTTATAGAATGAAAATTTAGTCAATCGATGTTAGTGTTATTTCTCCAAAAGGAGAAATCGTGTGGCGACCCTGAAAAATCGAGTCGTTATAAAGTAGTATCAGAGCAATTGATCATACCAAATAAATTCATCAAGAGAACAGAGACAAGAATATTATTGAGGTATTGACGTCAGTGTCAAATGTTGGCACCAGTGTCAGCTAAAAAAACAAAACAAAACAAAACGAAAAAAAAAAAAACCACTAAGGTGTTTTTTTGTCGTCAACGTCAATATAAAGTTCAATATTAGAGGAGAAGGCAACTAATTTGTTCTTAATTGACCTAATCCAACATCCCAAATATTGATATTAATCGAATAATGAAGTACAAAAATATTGTTCTACATTAGCTAACTAAAATAAACAATGCGTGACAGGACTTCATATGGAAAGAGTTGACATTTCTGAAATTGAAGTGCTTAGATAAATGCATATATTTATTTTACTTTTTGAGGCAATGGACATCTATTTAATTCTATATGTTTATTAGTTCTTAAGAATTAAAGTTATTTTGGATAGTAAATACAAAGTTTGGTAGGCATGACATTTTTTTTTTGTTCATCATGTAGTTTGGATCAAGTTCTAATTTTGTTATTAGTGAAGTGATTTAAGTCTAGAATGTCTGAATTAGTTAATTGTTCTAACTTGTCACCATAAATTAGATACAAAAAGGCACTAGATAGGTTTGAAATAAGCTTGGTTACCGCCCGATGCCCGTTAAGAACTTATGTAATCTTAATTGATTTTTTCATCTACTTTTTATACCTTTTTGAGGCCTGTAGACAACATCAAATACAATTCTATTTTAATACTCTAGATTATTTACATTCAAGAACATCGAAAGATGACTAGCGAATTTAACTATGAATTTAGATTTTTTTTTTTTGGAAACATAATACCAACTTTGTTCCCCACCAAACGATACTGGGATGAAATTGTTACAATTTCCTTTTATATCGTATTAAATTTTATCCAATGTAGATAGATGCGTAGTTTGCTTTGTGTTCCATGCTGTCACTGTCATAGGATTTGTAGAGATGGCACCAACAATTACGAACACATCATTTGCTCTATTTAAGTAGGGTCATTACATAAATCGATTTACTTCAAAGAGCTTGGTTTAGGTAAAACTCAACTGTTAAATAGATTTAATCAAGTTATCCCAAATTTTTTTAAGTCTACCTATCTTTCTTATAGCATTTTGTACTTGAATCAAATCACATTAAGAATCGAAAAAAAAAAAAAAAAAAGTTGACGAGAAGAAAGAATGCTTTGATATACCTATTGAACGCTATGGTTCTTTCAATCATCGAATGCATTTTTTTTAATTGAAGAAGTTCTATGTGATTTGGTAATGAGCTCATTCCCTATCATGCTGCACAACAGAAGTTACCAAGTTGTTCCTCATTTTCCTTTTTGGGAGTCATAACCCGCATGTTTAGTCTAGATGGTAAATAATGTAAATGACATTTTCAAGACAATATTGAATGCCCAGCCCTTCAATTTCTTCCCTATATTCAACCCAATAAAATGACCCAGTATACAAAAATGAGTGCAATAACTAGCATATGTAGCTTTAAGAAGAAATGGTGGTACCATTAGACTTAACATTAAGTTTTCTATGCATTATTCCAATTATATGGCATTTTTCTCCTTCCTCCTATATATAGGTGTGTGCAAAAGCACATGCTGATGTATGATTTCTTGGGTTCTAAAATCTCCACCTTTTTAATATTCTATACTCTTATTCCTCTTATTGTGTCCCTTGAAAGATTCTTCATTATGAAAAAATAAAAATAAAAATTGGAGGGATGAAAATGAGTACTCCACTTTGTTGTACTTAGATTAACATATTATTTACGTGATGAAAATTAGACCTATTATACATAAATAAATAAATTTCTATTTGTTGTGTTGATAAGTTTTGGCTCAGTGAGTGTCGTGGACCTTAGGATATGTTATTGAAATGATCGACTTAAATGTGATTATTGTTTTCTATATAAATCGTAAAATTATATTTTTGTATTAAATTGTAGAAAAAAAAAAAGGTGTTGATGAAAATGAACAATTTTAAGATGATTAATGGATTAAGTAAAATTTGAAAGGTTGAAAAATTATTTTTTATTATGCTGTTGTGCGGTAGTTGTCTTTTCGTTAAGAGGACATGTCCTGTGAGATATAGATATATGTTGTTACCTGTTAGATAACTCCTGCAGGGTGGATATAGTTGTTACCTGTCAGACAAGTCCTGCAGAGTGGATATATATATATATATATATATATATATATATATATATATATTGTTACTTGTCAGACAAGTCCTGAAGGGTGGATATATTATTACCTATTAGGTAAGTCCTATAGGGTGAATATGATAACTCTCGATTGTGAGGTATGGGTGGCAATGAAGTATGGTATTTTATTATATAAATGTGCATTGACCAGTCGATTTAAATTCAGCTGTTTTATCATGATGATATTTTGTTAAAATTTTGATGTTGACAAGTGAGTGGTTATATTTTTTTGGAAAATGGGTTTCGATAAAAACACTTAATCCATAAAATATTTTTATATGATGAAGATAATACACCGTTAAAATATTTAGATAGAGGTTGGTACACTACTAGCGTTAGGTAGGGTTGGAGGCAGTGGTGATTATTAAGACTGTTAGGAGTAGTTATTAACAATATAGGAAGTTGTGACTTTTATGATAAAAAAGTGTATACATAAATTTAGTATATTTTAATTGACCAAATATGATTAGTCTTATAATTTATTTGAGGATTATAAATATAATCATTATTGTAATTTTAATCAGAATAGCGTAGTGGGAGCGTGGTGGTAACTTTCGGTTATTGTTATTTAACCAAGAGTAACTAACTATAGTATTGTTTTAAATGAAATTTCGAGGACGAAATTTGTTTAAGGTATGTAGATTGTAATATCTCGAAAATTTATATTTTTGGAAAATATTATTTTATATAAGTTTAATATTTTTGGGACGATTGTTGAGCTTATTGGGGATATAATTATTGACGATATAAAATTTTGGTTTTTTGCGATACAATAGTTGCATATGTAATAATGTATTTTAATTCGGCAAATAAGTTAATTGGAGTAATTCTTAATTATTATTGTTCTGAACAAAATTTCACAAACGATATTTATTTAAGGGGGATAGATTTTAACACACAAAAAATTTACATTTTTGAAAATATTAATATTTTTGAATTGTTGTGGATATTATGAAAATGTTAAGGTATAAACAAATATTTGATCATTTTTATGAGGTTGTAAGTGTAATTTTGGGTTTAATGATAATATTATGTAATATGTAAGGTGTTAAGTGTGATTATCATTTATTTTTTTGTTGTGATAAGGATGAGTTCACGTGTCTTGTATGATTACTATCCATCTATAATATAATATACTTTATATATATATATATGTGTTATTTCATATGTTTAGTGTGTACACTTGGATCTAATAGATTGACAGAGTTGTCACATGGATAGAGAGGGTTGTCATGATGGAATTGGAGGGAGATCACATGACTCAAGTGGAAATCAAGAGGGAGATAAGGTGGAAGGATTTATTGGGGTAAAGTAGAAAAAAAAATTAAAGAATAAAATATTAATAATTATATATATATATATACACTAGCGTATAAAGGCACGGATGAGAAAAAAAAAACCTTAATAAATAATTTGTATACGACATTTGCTCAATGAACAAAAACATCAAACAAACGGGGCCACAAGAACCCAAAAACAAAAATTTGGGAAATAAAACACTAAGTAATTGCCAACACAGATGGAATCTTAATTAGTTCTTAACAATTTATAATTAACTGATCACATAAAATTTATTCAAATGAAATTTTAAACATAAAAATATTTAATGATGATTGAACTAAGCTCCAAATGGGCAGTGCATTTGAATTTTCTAAATGGATCTTCTTAAAGAGTACCTATTAAAACACTCAAATTTCAATCTCATAATTTGAAAAAATAGAAATTAATCTGAATTTTTGAGGAAAAAAATGGAGGCAAAACAATTCAACATTCCAAACCGAAATATGCACACAACATAAACAAAAACAAAAGCAAACAAACTGAAATATATATGAAGAACTACATAAATCGCGTCAGCTTACATACCGAAACCGTCGGCAGCTTTGGATTGAAGGATAATCGTTGCAGACAGAGGGAAAAACTGACTCCAATAGTCGACGTTGGATTCTCGCCAGAGAAGATGGTATAGGGAAGAAGAAAAAAATGAGGGAAGTGTAATTTTATTTTTTTAAAAAAATAAGGGATATATTTGTTAGAATTCAAACAAAAAATAAAATTATTTGTGAAAAAATTAAATACAAACAGAAAATAAAACTTTAAATAATAAAAATAAAATATGACTTTTCTTAACCTACAAATATAAGTAGATATAAGTTGGTATAATCGTAAATATTAAAATAGTGAGTTAATGTTTTATTATTTTATTATTATTATTATTTTGCAGATGATAAAAGCCACTAACCCACTAACTTTTTACTCTCAAGTTGTCTTAGATTTGGTATTTGATCAGGCATGAGGAGACGACACTGCCAGGGCTGCAACACCGGTTGCGCGTAAGAGAGCGACGATTGGCTCAATGCCTCTAACATACCTTCCAAGTTGCCTAGCCAAGATAAGGGTCGAAGGTCCCAATGCGCGATTTCTATTGCTTGTAGATATATAATCGTCACCGCCAACAAATCCTAATTGGGAACATAATAATAATAATATTAATAATAATAATAATAATAATAATAATAATAATAATAATAATAATAATAAAATGGATATATATCATAACCACCAATGGATATATATCAATTTAATGTTCAACAAAAATCAATAGGTAATGTAGAGCAATTTTTCAGCATAAAAGATGCAGAATTTTTATTAAATAAGCTATTGATCAAACATAAAAACTGCAGAGGGATAAAAAAACAACCACAATAGCCAAAGACATGAAATGTATCGAACAATTACACCAATCTTCAACCAAACTCCATTGCATCTTTTCATGCTGAACTAACAGACAAAATGATGCATATAAAACAAAATTGATGAAAAGATTTCAAAGCTAGATAAAAAAAATAAAAATAAAAATAAAAAATTTAATTAAAAAAAGGGAGAAAAGCAAGGAATTATCACTTACGAATCAAGAAAGGATAAAGACCAAATTGAAATTATATAACCATTATTTTAAAGAAATTATAACCATTCTTAAACGAATTTGGAACAAATCCAAATTGACAGTAATATATTTCTCTTGCATTGTGCTAAACAGGTTCAAAACAAGGTTGTTTTAATTGGTTTGAAGGCCATAAACATACAATGCATAACCAGTGGAAGCCATAACCACACTGGAGTGCATAAAAAAATAGCTTCTATGGCTTGAAGGTCATAACCACACTGTGTGTAACCAACAATAAAAAATGAGTGAATTATAGAATATGAAAATGAAAGAATGGAATGAGCAAATAGAAAGGGAAGAGAAAACTATCTATCATCAAGGGAAAGAAATGTTGGTAAAGTACTTCTATCTGAGGATCATAATAGGGAGCAAATGTAGGAACAACATGTACTCGATATTGATCTTTCTCATCCCACACCATTAGGTGATCATCACTCACCAATGCCATCTTTGGATGGCAATCTCTATCATGAAAAACAATGAATAAGAATTTCCTCAAGCCTGTAAAAGAAAATAGCATTAGAAATCACATAGAAAGGGATATTTCCGTAAGACGACAATTGATTTTTTTATTTTTTATTTTTGTAGGAAACAAAGAAATAATTTAAGAAGGAAAAAACTAATTGAACATTCTAAACCGAAATATGCACGCAAAATAAACCAAAACAAACAAACCAAAATATATATGGAGAAAAGTAACCAAACAAAAATATGCATGCAGGAAAGCCATTCTTAGAAACACTCACTTGAACCTGCTCAAAATGTTTTCATGAGTTTCACTAACTACTATAGTTGGGGACCTGTTTGTCCAGCTGAATTAAAACAACAATCTGTTGGAGAACTCAAAAATTACCTTTACCGAATCACTCGACTGCATACAACATAATTTTTTAGAATCAAAGTTCTTACCTTTAGGTCAATTTTGAAGCTTTGTGACCATTATTAGATGCAACTGCAACCGCCTTTTTGGGAAGGACAACAACCGTTTTGGGAGGATCCGCAACTTTGAGAATAGATTTCTTAGCCAACTGGAGAAGAATTGAGAAATGGTCAGTTCCTGGTGAGTTGTTAGATTGACATCAAATATTCACTAAATGAAAAGGCATACACTCACTCTCTTCTTTTTCGATTCAATGTCGTCTGAGAAATCTGATTCGAATTATGAATTGCTAGAAGACTTGGAAGGAGGCACAACCTTTGCAACCGATGTTTGAACAATGATCGCTGACCAATTAGAGAAAAAAATTGGAAAAACTGAGAGAGACAGTAGCGTACTTGAGAAATTTGGGACCCTCAAATGGAAGAAATTTCTTCAATATCTAAGAAATTAATTCAGTGTGCAAATCAGAAAGAACCAAACTAAATCCAAATTTGAGATTATTTTTAACCCAGATTTGATATTATTTTTAGTAGCAACCACATATAAATTAATCACATAATCCTTTGCTTAAATCATGATTAAATAAACACATAAATTACCCATTTGATATGAAAATGGTAGATCAAATCAGATTTTAATACCTGTTTTGGGTTGGATTTGAGGAGAACTAAATGTTTTTTTTAGGGTTTGAAGATTGAAGCATTATTATAAGAAGCATTCATGATTTTTCGAACATCGTGATCAGTTGGTAATTAGTTGAAGAAGTTACCATGTTCGAATTTAAGCAGAAAAACAACAGATTTCAGTGAATTTATATTGAAGCCTAAAACATAGTGCATATAAGAACATAGGAAGACATAATTCAGCAATTAAAGCTTAAATTCTTGATCTTCAGATCTGAACTGTATAAAATTTCTAAATTGAAGAAAACTCACAGGAATTTAGTGAAGAAAGACAAAATTACACAGAGAAAACACACAAAAACGTAGAACATGCTAGAGAGAGTGTGTGTGACCTGCACATCCATGAACCAAGAAAGCAGTAGAGATTAAGAAGAAATTGAAGAGCAGTAGTAGACCTATCTTCATCGGGATCTATTCTCAGGTACTTTGTTTGAATAACATGCCTGTAAATAACAGAAATCAGGGAACAAAAATACAAAAATCTGGGAATAGACATAGAAATCTGTGAACAGAATAGTAAAGGAAAAGAAATTTGGCCAGGAAAAGAACAATCAGATTCATGAAGCCAATCGAATTCATAGACTAAATAAAATTAAAATGTTGATGGAGCTAGATCGATGGCCATTGTTACTGCAGCGAGAAGGGTTGAGCCCTAATTGAATGGGCCCAAGAAACGAAAAATGAATGATGAAGCTGAAAATTCCTAAAAATGAAGTTGAATGGTGAAGTTCAACATACCTAAATAAAGATTCAATTAAGCTCTAATTATTCATGCCCTGACTAAAATCCTTCAAGCACCAGGAATTGAAACTACCTGTTCGTCGTCATCGTTGGATTTGAACAAATTAGAAATTGAATGCGCTTCGAAAATGTTGGGCAGGAACAAAGAGAGTGGAAGACATACCATGAGAGAGAGAGAGAGTGAATACTTGAGTGTGGTAGTGGTGGCACTGAGAGAGAGATCTCGCAAATCTTCGGAGATAGGAATAAGGATGAAGGTAAGGATGTGAAAGAGAGAGTATGCTTTGGATCGCAGATGGCGATGGCGAGGCGACATGGAGTGGCATTGCGGTGGCGGATGAAGCGAGGAAGAGGGAGAGTGAGGAGAGATCGATTGAGAGTAAGGGCATCGGGAAAGAGATAAACAAGAGAGAGTGAGGATATATCGATTTAGAGTGAGGGTGCTGGGAGAGAAAGAAGCAAGTGACACAGTAACCCTAATTGTTTTTTTTCTTCTTTTATATTTAGGTTTAATTTGATCCGACGGCTACCAATATCTAGATGTTTATCTCTTGATCTGACGGCTCTATTTATAAGTGAGCTGATTTCTTATATAGATATTAGAAGATTTTCAGTAGTTCGCTTTGGATTTCGGCTTCGAATTTTCAGGTAGAATTTCTAACTCTTTCATTACATGTATTTAATTTTTCTACTGTGAGATTTACATTAGTATTGTTGTCAAATAATAGTTGTTAATTTCTGTGAAATAATTCTAATTACGTGAAAATTATGTGGAAATCATCTCTAGGTATTTTATTTGTTGTGTTATTTTGGGGTTTGATTAAATACGTGTATTAGAGGGGTTGAAACTTTACTGAGCATTGGTTCACAACTCCACAATTTTGATTATAGGGCCGGTGAGAAAGAAACGACGATTGAAGTTTTAGTTAAATTTCTATTTAAAAATTGTATTAGTTGTATTTATTATTCATCATTGTAAAATCAATTCGATAAATTAATAAATTATAAATTCGATAATTATAATTATCGCCGCTGCATTGTAAATTAAAATATTTTTTATAAAACAAATTATTGATTACTTTTTGTCGCCACATATTAAAATTTATCAGATTTTATAGAATGAAAATTCGGTCAATCAGTGTTAGTATTATTTCTCCGAAGGGAGAAACCGCATGGCGACCCTAGGAAACCGGGTCATTACACAAAATTCAACGAAATACATAGATGAATAAAAAGCAATCTCAAGTAATTGGAACTTAATTTCAAACACAATGATGCAGATGAATACAAAGCAACAATAAAAATCAAGCGCTCTTTGTCTTTGTATGCGTATAAGTGATAGGTGTGATCTACCTATATATTTTCAAACTGGTTTTGTTAGTTTTAGAGTATTTTTTATAGCATTTTTATTACGTTTTAATTAGTTTTTATTCGTTTTGTATAAATCAGGTGTGTCGAGTGAAAAGGTAGGAAAACAGAGCGTAAACGATCAGATAGAATCAAAAACGGTCGAAGAATGGTGGAAAAACAAGCACGAGGGTAAAATGCTAAAAAGAAGCCCACCGCCGCGGCGTCCAGACCTCCATCGAGGTGGTGAAAATGTAAAGACGATAAAATCTTGTTGGATATCCACCGCCGTGATGGTGAAACTGCAGGATGGTCACCAACTCCACCGCTGCGACGATCACTTAACCGACCTATTCACCGCTACAACAGTGACCTCTGTACTAGATTAGATATGTTTTGAGATATTTTACCTATTTAAACCTCTCTCCTCTCATTTCCACTTTCTCTCTCCGAACATTAGAGCCCTTAGGGATTAGTTTAGAATAGAGAAAGAGTTTGGGGAGTGCTCAAACAAATCCGAAGGAGAAGATTACCACATGGAGAAGGATAAGCGATTGGTGGACGGTTTTAGTAGCTAATCTTCGGACTACGGCTAAGTTTATCCATTTTTCCTTTTATTTCTTAACTTCGACTGTTGTTTGAGCATGTTTAGCTCGATTTTAATTATAAACACAGTTATGACCACAAGTTAAACGTGGATTATCTATGGGATTAATATTATTTATGAAAATTTTATTTGATTGAGTTTTTGTTTCTTTAATGATTGATCTTCATTATTTTGATTGTGTTTGTTGTATTATTTGTTTATTATGCTTGGATAGATATATCGAGAATTCGGGGTTTGATACTCGGAGAAGGTAACCCTGAATTTGGTCAAGAGTAAACAACGCGACGATCCAATAACCCAGGAGGGAGTTGGATTGTGGGCAATCGATGACGTTGGGGCAAGACTCACATAACCTAGGGTCGTTAAGACGTTGAGGGAGACTTATTCGTTGACACGAAGTCGCGTATTCTCTCGTCTTACGTACAGGAGAGTTTACAAACTGAGATTGTCAATAGGATAAACACAAGGCGACGATCCAATAACCCGGGAGAGAGTTGGATTGTGTGCAATCAATGACGTTGGGGCGAGACTCACGTGACCTAGGGTTGTTAAGACATTGAGGGAGACTTCTTCGTTGACACGAAGTCGCGTATTCCCTCATCTTACACTCGGGAGAGGTGGCAAGGGAGTTTACGAATTGAGATTGTCGAATAGGTCGAACACCATTATTGTAAACTAAACGAAATCAAACGCGTTTAAGTAAATAAAGTTAATCCCTAGATAACCCATCCCCTAACTATCTCGTATTAGTATAATTAGTATAGATTAAATTAGATTATACTAGTATTAGTATTAATTAATAAAATCATTCTTTTTCGCCTAGATAAAGTTAGGTCATGATAAACACGGTACTCGATAATAATGATAACCAATCGCTGTGGATACGTTACCCGATCTTAAAAGATCACATTAGACTAAAAATTTAACCTCATACACTTACGAGTAGTCAATACACGAGCGTGTAACAAACACTCGTCATACAATAAGCGAAGAATTTAGCAAACAATCAATAGAGTTAATGAAAATAAAAAAACAAACAGTTAATTTTCTTTTCCATTATCTGATTTTGTCAAAAAACACATAGTCAGACACAAAACAGTGCTTTGAATGCCAAAGCATTAAAAAATTACCTTTGAATTGGAAGATAGAGACTTCAAACTCAATGTTCTTTGACGGATCTGAAAGAATCAAATCGATAATTGGATTCAACTAAAAAAAAATAACATAACAGTAGGGCATGGGTGAGATTGTCGGTGGTGTGGTAAGAGTACCTGGTTTACGGTCCCCAATGCACAAGAAAACATGTGCAAACCATAAAAGTAATTGCTTATACAAACAAAATTCAACCATCATTGACAAAACAAAGTACGCAATGAATTGAAAATAGATGAAAGGGGAAGATCCATGCATAAAATTAAATCAACAATAAAATTAAATAACCATCACCGATTTGACCATAAAATTTGGATCTAATCATCAAATTCATTAAAGATTATGGATAATTGATGCGGTAATGATGAAATGAGTTAAGAAGAGTGTTTTTATTCTCAAATTTACGTTTTTGTAGCAAAAAAAAAAAAAAAACTTAGAACAAGAAAACAATCTGGGAACAAACATGTTTTGTTCCTAAAATTTAGAAGTATTAGGGAAAAGAAGGAAAAAACATTTTCCCCATATTTTTGTTTGCATTCCTATATTTCTATTTGTGTTTCAAGAGAATTGAGAACAAATTCAGGAAAAAAGGAAAAAAAAAAAAAAAAAAAATCTCCCTACGTTCCAAGAATCTAGAACAATTTCCAAGAACATAAACAGAAACTTGAGGATAGAGCTATTGAGAGTAAAAAAAAAAAAAAAATAGCAAAAATATCAGATTTCTAAATTTATAAAATCTAATTTCAGACCCCTATGTCAAACCTAAATCAATAGAGAGATCGCAAAATCATACTTGTACAATTATCAATGTGGTGGAAATCAATGTTTCCCTAAGAAAAAATAGAAATTCAATGTTTCCCTTTAAAAAAAAAATCAATTTTAGCGAGAACATGTCAGGGTTTCAGAGAAGAGGGTTTTGAGGGAGACGACAGAAGACAGATAAACAGATCGAGTAGCATACCTTACATCAAAGGAAAGCAATGATAGGTGCTGGCAAGAAGATGGATCTAACCTGAACCAAACCTGTTGATCGACGATGGATCAAACCTGAATCGAATCGATGATGAACCTGAATTACATAATTGACAATGGATTAATTGGTGCTGATCTGAAAATGAACTCAACCAACAACAAACATGTTAATCGACAAATAGGAACCATAAAGATGTCAGAAACACAAATGGGAACACAAACACAAAACGAACATAGGAGAAACACAAATGTTGATTGCAACATTTGTTTTTCTGTTGTAGAGGCGAAACACAAATCGGAACAAAAGAAAAAAGTAGAAAATAATTTATTGAATATTACTCGATTTTAATCTCAAAATTGGTGAAAAATTGGATTCAAATTTAGATTCATCCCCCAAAGGATTTTGAGGGAGACAATGGGAAGAGAAATAAAGAGATAGTAGCATACACCTTACATTGATAGAAAGAAGTGATCAATGATAGCGATGCGATGCAAAGCAGTGGATGGCCAAGTAGAAAAATAAAGCCTCGGTGATGGCGTTGAAATGACGACGTGAAGGCACGACGATTGAGGTTGGAGAGTGGCGTAGGGATAAGGGTTTCGGTAATAGAACAACGATTCGGTGATAGAACGACGATGGTGTGGTGGTGGCGGCGGTGGCCTGCAAAATGAGAGTGAGGGAGGGGGATTTCGGTAAAAAGTTTTAACCTTGTTGGGTTTTTATCCTAATTTTTATTATATAGGTAGGTTAAAATGATCCGATGGCTACCAATATCTAAATATTTGTCTCTTGATCTAACGGCCTTCTTTATAAATGAACTGATTTATTATATAGATATATTACCGTATACACCTTTTAATATGCAAATATTATCATTATATTTAAATATATATATATATATATATATATATATATATATATATATTATACACCTTTTATTTACAATTTTACATATATCTTCCCTCCTAAAAACATATAAATAACTTCAACTTATTTCATTTCTTCCATATCAACTCTCAAACTCTCTCTACTTCATAATTCAATATTTTATTTCTTTAACAATTGCTAAGTGTTCAATTCAAGCCTTTCGGAAGTGAGAGAAATTGTCAAACATCCTTTGTTGTCTTCAATTATTTGATCTGTTTTCGGTAAACATTAATTTGATTCCCTAATATTATGTTGTTCATTATTATTATTTATTATTTATTTATTCATATTTGATAATGACTAACACGAATTTGAATTTCTCTCATTCTTTACTACTCAATATACTGATGCAATTGTTTTACTATTAATAAAAACTTATTACCAACATTTATTATTCAATATAGTGATATAATTGTTTTACTATTAATAAAAATATAGTGATATAATTTTTTCACTATTCAATTCTTAATTTCCTTTTGGCAAGTTTGAAATTTTGAATAAAACACCTATTTTATTTTTTAAATTATAACTAAAATTTAATAAAGTCAAAAAATTAAGTCTTACATTAATAAAGTTAAAAAATATATTTAAAGTTTAAAATAAATTTAATTAAATATAAATATCTTTGAAAAATGTTAATAAATATTTTAAAATTTAAAATTATTTTGACAATTGAATATTTACAATTAGTTCTTTGCATTAGATATTTATTTATAACCAAGACTTGTAGTATAGTGGCTATTAATATTGTTTTTCTAGTGAAAGGTTTAGTGTTCAAATCTCTTTTTCTCAACCATTTGCATAAAAAAATATTTTAATCATTTTGAAATCTAAAATTAAAAGGAAAAAAAAAAAGCCCGAGATCGAGCTCAAAGCCCGTATATCTGAAATGTGTGGGCCTATTGGACGAGCTCGGACTTTTTAAATTCATGACCAACCTGGACCGATTTGGCCCAACACTACCCTTGACCAGTCAAAGCCCGCTGGGCCTAGGCCCAACAAGGCTTCAAGTTTTTCTGGTCGGGCAGGCCCGACCCATTGTTGACCCCTAATAACATATACATATTGAATTTTATGTAATTAGTGTGCCTATAAATGTTGAAAATGACGGTAGAAATATTAATTTTAATTAATATAATTAAATATTAATTAATATTATTTTCAATAAAAAATTATAAATATGTTACAAATATATTTACAATGAAATAATACTCATAAATAATAAAATTCAACTCTTAGTTAAACTTGTCGTTGAATATAATTTATAGAAATAATTATAGAATGTATAACAATTCACAACAAATATTCTAGAAACCCGTACATGCAACACTAATATTTTAGAACATGAAATATAAAACAATAAATATTCTAGAACATTAACGAGCATTATAAAATTATATTCTTCAACAATAAATTAAAATACATAAAATTAGCAAATAAATAAAATTATAATTACAATCCTTTACCAATGAAAATCTTAGAAATTTATACCAAGCGAGATTATTATTTAACGATATTTCCTTAAAGTAAATTTTGCCTCCGTTTAGGTACCTACGGTTAATCAGGTGTTTATTTCCCAAGTGTTAATATAATGTTAAGATAATTGAGAAGTAGGGAACATAAACAATATTTTGATTTTATGAAAAAAAAAAAAATACCCGCAATATAATGATATACACAATAATTTATAGGAGAAGTAGGTGACCCTAGGGTTAGGGTTTTGCCTTAATGGGCCAAGTGGGTCAAGTTCATATATTACATTAACACCCCCCTCAAACTTAAGGCGATAAGTAAGAGATGAACATGAGTTTGAAAACTAGAGAGTGAAAGCGTCGGGGTGGATGAGCCTTAGTAAAAATCTCTACTATCTGATTGACTAAACCGATGGATTGTAGATGAATCATATTCTGGAAAATGTGATAATGGATGAAGTGGCAATTAGTCTCGATGTGTTTTTTACGCTCGTGAAAGACATCATTGTGGATAATCTGAATAACACTCTTATTGTTACAGTATAGGATAGTGGCAGTAGGAGAAGAGATGCCCATGTCAGCGAGTGGCCATCGAAGCCAAAGAAGTTCTTGAGTTGCATCAGCTGTAGCACGATATTCAGATTCAGTGCTAGAACGAGCAACCACAGTTTGTTTCTTACTATGCCAGGAAATGAGAGAATTACCAAGAAGAAACATTAACCAGTAGTTGAACGTTTGTCGGTGGGATCTCCAGCTCAATCGGCATCAGAATAAGCTTATACAATGGGAGCAGACTGAGCTGAGAAATGAAGTTCATGAAATAAAATACCCTTGACATATTGAAGGAAGCAAAGAACAGTCGAGTAATGAGTGGTTCAAGAAGCGGATAAAAACTGGCTGACCTGATGAACGACATAGGCATTGTCGGGGCGAGTGATAGTAAAGTATACAAGACTTCCAATTAGTTGGTGATATAGGTGACATCCTGAAGAGGTGAATCATCGAGTAGAGTATGTCTAATGTTCAGCTCGAGAGGAGTAGTGGCAGTGGTTGAGTTAGTGATCCCAATCTTGGAAATGAGATCA